>CM060905.1:1250712566-1253212566 GCA_030737815.1 Allium fistulosum
TCGTTTAGGTTGGAAAAGTCAATGCAGGTTTGCCACTTCCCATTAGCCTTTTTTACCAGCACCGGGTTGGCGATCCATTCCGGGTAGATAGCTTCTCGTATGAAGTCATTGGCGAGTAGATTCTTTACTTCTTCATCGAGGGCTGCTGATCGCTCTGCCCCCATACTTCTCTTTCTTTGTTTTACAGGCGCCTTGGTAGGATCAATGTTTAATACGTGGCATGCTATGTCGGGGGAGATTCCGGTCATGTCAGCGTGTGACCAAGCGAATACATCCAAGTTGTGGCGGAGAAAATCGATGAGTTGTTCCTTCAATTCGGCTTTTAGTTGGGACCCAATTTTCAGTAGTCTACTTGAGTCGTGCTTGTCTACAGATATAAACTCCATAGCCTCTGCAGGCTCGGCGGTGGCCTCCTCCTCTTTGTCCCTAGGGTCTAATTCATTGAAAGGGTCGCTGGTATATCGAAGAGGAGGGGCTTTCTTTAGTTGCTATGCTTCTAGACTTTTTGTGCAGAGGGCAATCTCTACACCCTTCCCTTTATCCTTCCTGTGGTTGTTGCGAAGTTCAGTCACATAGCAGTCTCGAGCAACGTCCTGGTCTCCTTCCACTTCCCCTACTCCATTGTCTGTTGGAAATTTCATCTTTAGGCACCATGGGGCTAGGAAAATTTGGAAGTCAGACAAGGATGACCTTCCTAAGAAGGCGTTGTAGGCCGAATGGTTTTCTATTAGCACAAACGTCTGTTTCCGTACAGCGGAGCGGGGATGGCTTCCAATCTCAACAAAGAGGTCCAGTTGCCCGGGGGGCATCTTCGCATCTCCAGTGAAGCCGTGTAGTGGTTTATCGCAGGGAGATACATTCTTCATTGATAGCTTCATTTTGTCGAATGCGTGTTTGAACAGGATGTTTACTGAGCTTCCAGTGTCTACCAGGATTCGGTAAACCTCGGCGGGACCAAGTCGGGCAGAGATGACCATGGGATCCATATGAGGGTACTGCCTTCCTTCTAGGTCACGCTTACCGAATGTGATGTCATTACTTTCTTTCCGCTTCGGGTGGTGCTCTTCTATAACCGAATTGACATAGTCTTTATTGTCTCTAAGCGACTTTCCGTATCTTTCCATCTCTTTCCAGCTTCTGTCTGCGATGTGCGGCCCTCCTGAGATGGTATGGACCACTATCTTCTCTTGACTAGAGCTGCTAGCGTTGCGGTTTCCTCTGTCGGCCCCCGGTGAGGGTAGCCTTGGGTTTTCATTGGCAGGAGCTGGGGTCCTGTCCTGACCTTTTACATAACGTTCCAGTTTCTTCCTTCTGATGTGTTCCTCAATCAGATCTCGGAGATGATGGCATTCGTTGGTATCATGCCCGTGAGATTCGTGGAAGCGGCAGAACTTTCCAGACTTCTGTGCGTTATCTGATTCCTTCTTGTATGGTGGGCGTTTGTATCTAACTTCGCCTTGGGTGGCAAGGAAGATATTTTCGACGGTCTCGTTCAAAGGAGTGTAAGTGTCGAATCTTGGTCCTGGCCGATATAGGCCCTTTTCTCCCTTCTTGCCCCCAGCATTGTCTCTGGAATCATTTCTTCGAACGTCCCTTGCCACAGCAGGGGCGTTGCCATGGGTTGTCTTATTTTGCTGTCCTGACTGCCCCTCAATGGCAGCATCCTCAAGCCTCATGTATTTCCCGGCTTCATGGAAGAAATCGAGTAAAGTAGCTGGTTTTTCTTTTGTCAACCTTCTAGCAAATTTAGTGTCCGGATGCACACCACTACAGAGGGCCATTAGGATAAGCTTCTCATCGGCATCTTGGACTGCGGCTGCTGCGGCGTTGAATCTGGTTAGGTATTGCTGCAGCTTCTCTCCAGGTTCTGTTTGACGCTGGATAAGGAATAAGCGTCCTTAGGTTGCTCCACATGAATGCGGAACTGACTGATAAATTTTTCTTTCAACATTTCCCACGAGCTGATGGATCCCTGGGGTAGATGACAGAACCAGGAGGTAGCAAGATCTGCTAAGAAGAGCGGAAAGCATTTGCACAATACTCCCTCTGTCGCCCCACTCATGAGCATATGTTGCGTGTACCTCTGTAAGTGTACAACAGGGTCGGAGGTTCCTTTGTAGGGTTCCATTGTTGGCATCTTCCATTCTTGGGGGGTGATAGCAATTTCGATATTGCGGGCGAAAGGGCTGGTTACCCTAGCGCCTATCCCTCGATCTCTTTGCTCCCGTTGGACACACTCTCTGAATAAGCGTGCCATCATTTCATCAGAATTTGGAGCAGATAGAAATGAGTTTGGTTCTGTCCTGTGGGATTGATTCCGTCCAGATGACCTATAGGGATGGTATCGTCTATCATTCCTCATATTTTCCAGTGGCTGCCTTTGATCTTCTAGGAGCATGCTAGGGTCAGCTACAGTTGGCCCTTGCCTTGATCTTCCCCTGCCGGGTTCTGATCTAAGCACTTCCTTGGGTCCAACTTCGGGCTGGACTCTAGCTCGGCCCCGTTCACTGGCGTTTCCGTGGCTAGGCAGTATGACAGCCTCAGCTACAGTTGACCTCCGTCCGGTACCTCCCCCGTTGGGTTCGGTACCAAACGTTTCCTCAGGCCTAACTTCGGGCTGTGCTCGGTCTCGGCTCCTACCATGGCTACTTCTGCCGTTAGCTCCTTCGAAGAAGGAAGATCTTTGTTGTCTCTGAGATCCTCCAGACTGGGACTCGCCCCATGATTCAATGTTGCGGTTGGATTCTTCAGCGTCCCTTAAGCGTGACATGAGATGGTCCACCAAGGCTTCCTGCTGGGACGTGAAGCGGTTAGTTACTTCAACCACAACTCTGTCCAAATCTGCCCTAGTAATTGCTGCAGGCTGTTCTGCGGCAGGAGTGGTTGGGTTAGCTTGTCCTTCATTTGTTACTGCTGCCAGAGGAGGACGATTTACTTGATTCGTGACGGCTGGATCTGGAAGACTGCTAGATGCGATGTTTTTTCCTTTGTTAACATCTTTTCTCTGTTTGGGAGGCATGCTTTCCAAGTGGCGAACGATGCTGTTAGGAAAACTCGTTAAGTGGATGAAGCTTCGAGCTTCTAGTTCTCAGTGAAAGCACCAAAAATGTTTGTACAAAAAATGGACAAACACCTCAAAGTTGTATGATTTAGTAGATCTTATGTTGTTCTTAGTGATTTGAGTGATTTATGCAAATATATGAAAAACAGGGGCTAAACTGTAAAAAGACACGCAGATTTATAGTGGTTCAGCCAGAATGTGCCTACGTCCACTTTATATGTTATTTCTCTTCTCTTCTTTTTATTACAAGTACAAAGCTTTTATACAAGTAAAAGAAAGTTGTTTGAAAGTTCTCTCCGTGCTTGAGCTCTCAAACTTGTCCCCCATTGTTGTACCCCTGCCCCTCTATTTATAGAGTGAGGCTGGGGGTAGGGGTCATGGATGTATATAACAGCTGGTGGGCCTGGGCTGACGCGACCTGGCCTGGTATTGTTGGTCCGGAAGGAGCATGGTTTGGAACGTCTCGGTCCGGTGGCAGCTGGTTCGGTAGGATGGAGTTGAAGTGAGTTGGTCCGGTAGGAGCATGGTTCGGTAGGAGCATGGTGGAAATGAGTTGGTCCGGTAGGAGCATGGTTCGGTAGGAGCATGGTGGAAGTGAGTTGGTCCGGTATTGCTGTTGGTCTGGTAGGAGCATGGTGGAAGTGAGTTGGTCCGGTAGGAGTATGGTTCGGTAGGAAGCATGGTGGAAATGAGTTGGTCCGGTAGGAGCATGGTTCGGTAGGAGCATGGTTCGGTAGGAGCATGGTGGAAGTGAGTTGGTCCGGTATTGCTGGTTCGGTGGGAAGCATGTTGGGTGAGATGGTATTTGGTTCGGAGAGACCGGTTGTGGAGTTTTGGTGGAGCTGGTCCGGTTGTAACTTGGATCGGTGGAGGATGGCCTGTTGGTTGGTTCGTTCGTGGCTGTGTTGATCCAGTGATGATGGTTCGGCTAGGCTGGTTCGATGGTAAGAATCCATCCAACAGACCGCATGAAGTTAGATACCCTACTCATGATTTGGAGTTGGCAGCTGTGATCTTCGCATTGAAGATTTAGAGACATTTTCTCCTAGGAGAGAGGTTTGAGCTTTATACCGATCATAAGTCTTTACGGTATTTATTCACTCAGAAGGAGTTGAATATGAGGCAGCAGAGGTGGCTAGAGTTTTTGGTTACATATGATTTTGGTATAGAGTATACACCATGAAAAGGTAATAAGGTAGCAGATGCTCTTAGCAGTAAACATTAGAATGTGGTGTTAGCTACGTTGACGAAATGGAAGGATTTAGAAGCTTTAGCCAGTTGCGATGTGCAGTTAAGATCGACTGCTGGTTCTAGTAAGAGTTCGCTAGGTTTTCTTGTTTAGAAGTTCAACCAGTATTGATTGAGAAAATTACTTCTAAGCAGAAGGAAGATCCAGTGTTGGCTAAAAGAATTAGAAGGCTTGAGGTTGGAACTGAGATCGATGATCTGAAGGATTTTAGCCTTGACCGGAGAGGATGGTTGAGAAAGAAGGGACGGTTGTGTGTTCCGAATGTAGAGGACTTGAAAAAAGAAGTTCTTGGAGAATGTCATCGGTCCAAGTTTATGATTCATCCTGGAGGGACCAAGATGTATCAGGATATGAAGAGGAGCTTCTATTGGGAAGGCATGAAGAGGGATTTGGCTTGTGGCTTAAGCAGTGTGCAAATTGTCAACAAGTGAAAGCTGAACATCAGAAATCGAGTAGTTTGCTTCAGCCTTTAGAGATTCCAGTTTGGAAATGGGATTCGATATCCGTGGATTTTATAGACGGGTTGCTAAGGTCAAATAGTGATAACGAAAGTAGATGGGTTATAGTGGACAGATTGACCAAAAGTGCCTATTTCATTCCAGTTAAGTCAACTAGAACAGCACGGTTTTAGCTAAATTGTTTCTGAAGAACATAGTTAGGCTGCATGGAGTTCCTAGTAGTATAGTCATTGACAGAGTTTCTTTGTTCACTAGTGTATTCTGGAAGAGTCTACAGGAAGTGATGGGTACCAAGCTTAATATGAGTACTGCAAATCACCCTCAGACAGATGGTCAGACAGAAAGAGTCAACAAAGTACACAAGGATCTACTAAGAGCATGTGTATTGGACTTTGGTGGATCTAGGGAGGATCACCTACATGTGGTCGAGTTTTCCTATAATAACAGTTATCGGACTAGTATAGGAATGGCGCCATTTGAGGCTTTGTATGGAAGACCATGCAAATCACCAGCAGGTTGGTTAGAGACTAGAGACAGACTAGTCTTAGGTCCAGATTTGGTTAGAGAGGCGTCAGAAAAGATTGAATTAATCCGAGGAAGGATGAAGGAAGCTCAATCAAGGAAGAAGAGTTGCTCAGATAAGAGGAGTAAGGACTTAGAATTCTCAGTTGGAGATAAGGTTTTCATTAAGGTATTACCAATGAAGGGTGTGATATGATTTGGAAAGTTAGAGAAGTGGCCCTAAGATATGTAGGTCCATTCCATAGAGAGGATTCGAAAGCTCGCATACAGTAGCGTTGTCTAGTAGTTTGGCAGGTGTCCATAAATGTATTTCATGTGTCTCATCGCAAGTATGTGCATGATCTAGAGATTACTATTCCTCCGATAGGGTTGGAAGACTTAGTAGTAGAGCCTAATTTGACTTTCTTTAGACAACCAGTTAGGGTTGTAGCTAGAGATGAGAAAAGATTAAGGAATAAGACAGTCAGGTTGGTGAAAGTTCAGTGGAGCGACAACAAGAATGACTGTACTTGGGAGACAGAGGATAGGATTAGAGATACTTATGCTGATCTGCTTTGAGGGTATGTCTATATTAGATTTATATAGATAGTTGCTAGTCAGTTAGACTAGTATGGTTGTTAGGAGTGGTTACAGATGATTGCTATGTTTAGTATTTAGTCCATACTGAATTTTGAGGATGAAATTCTTTAAGGGGGGAGCCTGTAACATCCCTAATTTTTGATAACATTATTCAGGAAATTTAATTAGATAAATTAAATAGAATAGTGATGATAAGGAGATTGAGATTTAAATAAACCATATATATGGCCGTGCTTAATAATTAAGTAAATGGGCTTTAATTGGGTAATTAAACTAATTAAAATTACATATGGGCATATTAGCAAAATAACCTTTTCATTTTACACGGCTATGACCTTTTGTAACTGTCCATTCACATTCATTTTTCTCAAATCAAAAATAAACACACAAAAAACCCTAAGAGCCGGCCATTAATAAGGAGGAAAAGAGGAAGATTACAATCTTAAACTAAGAATCAAAGCTAGGGAGGATTAAGCAACAACAAATCTCAAATTCCTTATCAAATCAAGGTGAATAATAACTTTATACCATCTCGATTTTATTCTATGATTATGTGTTTTCGAATTTATGTTTAAATTCGTTTTTATAATGATATGGATGATGATATGCTTGAAATATGTTATGTTCGAATTATTTTAATTCATATACATATGAATTTGATCGGTTTTAAGGGAAAACCAATGGTTTATGATTTCCGAATGCCATGGAAAAATTTTATGTTAAGAAAAACATGATTTTGGAGATGGGTTTTGATTTTAAGAATTTTCCAAGCTATAGAAAATTTGTTATGAATTTCTCAAGAAAAATATGATATAATTGGGTTTAAAATTTAGTTTGAGTTTTTCAGGAAAAGAAATTGGGTCTAAAATTTTAATATGTTTAATTGCATGATAAAATTGAATTTTTGTGATTTTTGTGGATTTTCCCAATTGATTTACTAAGGGAAATAAATTATTCCAAGAAAAGCCTTATATGCAAATACTAGATTTTGTAAATGCAAGGCTTAACCGTTTGAATTACTTTGATTTAGATATGATGAAAGTGTGGCAGTTTTAAATATAAAGTATTTGAAAAGTTTTTATGGCAGCCAATCAATGATTTACAAATAGGCAAGAAGTTATAAAGTAATTATTAAAAGTTGCAACATTTCAGCCTTTAATTCAAAAAAAGGTATTCCGCCTCAAATAGTAGCACCTTTCTACTCCATTGATTGCGCTTTATCCCAGTCGAAACCTACATAGTCGAAACCTATATAGCCAAAACCAATACATAAGGTATCACTTAGATGGTACGCAGTGGATTGGAAGGAAAGCAGAAGCCCTTGGTGTCAAAAGGTAAGCTATCGATGGTGTCGAAACACTGCTTTGTTTTCAAAATTTTAATATTTGCCTTGCTGAACTTAAAGCATTCGACATAGTCGAAACACATGTTTTCGACATAGTCATATACTTATTCATATTGTAATTAACCCATAACAGTACTTTGGGGAAGTCCAAAATAACCAGTTAGGTTGACCCAGTAGTGGATATAACATAAGAAATGTAAAATCTTAATTAAAGATATTGGTAGGGGCCAATAGGTTTGCAGTAAGCCCATGAAAAATGTATATAACTAATGATATTGGCAGGGGCCAATAGATTCATAGTCAGCCCATGAAAACTATGTTTTGATATTGGCAGGGGACAATAGGTTTGTAGTTAACCCATGAAAACTATATCCGGATTAAGATATTGACAGTCGGTCAATAGGTTCCTAGTTAGCCCATGAAAACTGGATAAGAGATAAGATATTGGAGTTACCAATAGGTTCTTAGTGATCCCATGAAAACTATGACATTGGACAGATAGTCCATAAACATTTAACAGGTTAATTGTAATCCTAAAAATTATAATTGAGACAGATAGTCAGAATGAATGGGGATGGGTAATCCAGATTTGATTTACTTGTTTTGCATATCATCATAATAATTTAAAATACTATGTTTTAACAATTATGGATGCAGGAGCACAGTATATAGTTTTATAAATGTTTTAGGATACTAGTGACGGGAAAACACGTTCCGCTAAGCGGCTTTGTCTCACTAGAATTATTATTCATACCAGGCTTTATGTCTGACTCGAAGTTTTTGTTTTCCCCTTAAACTCTCGGGTACTCAATTGAATTTGAGTAGGTTGAAAGTTAAGGTGTCCAGGTGTTCTTTTAGATGAATAAAGCTTCCGAGGACATGCATGATGCAAGCTTGTTATTAGAGTTCTTTTATTTCCACTGTGTGTTTTGTTTGTAAAGGCAAATTTGTTTTCTTGCCTATTTAGATACTCTGATCAACCAATGGGGCATCTTCATATGCCACTTTTGGCGTATTTTGTAATAATTATATGTTATCTGAATCTGGTCGACGAAGTTGGATTATGCGATCAATTTGGAATATTTTGAAATGGAATGTGGAATTTTTTGCTTTTTAATTTTTTTTCCATATTCTTGTGTTTCTGTGTATCAATGTATCTAATATCGCCGTATTCTGTCGCCGAGGATTAATAACTATGGATGACTGCAGTATCCGTAGCCATTAGTTTTGGGCTTCTAAGTAGGGGGATGTTACAGTAATCATGGCCCAACAAAGGAGTCAAGTATCATCTAGCCTTTAGGGTGCTTCTATATGTGGCGATCTTGCTCTTCTTGGTCCACTCCTTGCAGTACGACCTCTGCCTGTGGCGTAATTAGGATAGGAGTATAAACTTAACTCTGTTTATTTTTTCCAACTCATAGTCGCCCCGCCCATCCTTCCAAAATATGGTCGCAACTACTTCTATAGTCATAATTTATAGAGTTAGGCATATAATTTATATATGATTATATGTAAAAATACAAATACGTTCTTTCAACACGTATCCTAATTCCTACAATTAATTAACCTAAGCTTTGATACCTAATGTAACAACCCACGCCTTAATGGGCCCGAATTTTGAGTAAATCAAAACCCAAGTCCATTAGGGCATGGATCGTTGGTTTTGGTAACCTGTAATAAACACAAATATATCAAAGTGTGATAAATATAAACTCACAGCAAAATTGAAAAATATAGTATAACATACGTATTGACTAAGGCTACTACCTTGGAATATTATTCCTTGTATATTAAATTGCCTTATCAATGTCGAGTATGAATAAGAAGACTTCACCATCTATCATTCCCATCATGCTTCAGTATCCAGTTCTTTTAAATCTAACCCGTGGATTATTATAAGAAGGGGTCAGAACAACGTTCCGGTGATTAGAAAATTACATACTTTACCTATCCCATTAATTTATGCTGATTCATTTCCATTTAAATGTTACGTCTATTATTTATAGCTAGTTCATTAAATCCTATATGTGCGTACAATATGCCTAACCTAACCTTCCCCAAGGCCCCCCTTTAGAAAATTTCAAATTTTAAATGTCGTGTCAATGATTGATTTTTCAATCACCAGATCGTTGTTCTGACTCCCTCCTCATAACAACCTACATGTTAGATTTAGAAAGACTGAATACTGGAGCAAGACGGGAATGGTAGATGGTCATGCTCGACGCTGACAAAGCAAATAAATATCTAAAGAATAATATTCCAAGATAATAACCATAATCAATGTTAACCCGCCTTTTGGCAAGGTCGCGGACAGACGGGTTTAACTTAATCAACTACATGTTCGTCGAGGCTAGAGTACGATGGATTCAGTCGACTGGATGGATGGATGACACAACATGCTTGGAAGATGGAAGTATGATTGGATAAAGATGAATCAACTATAATTTGGGTCTAGGAAACATGGTTCGGCATGCATAGAGCGTTCGACATACATGAGTGGTTCGGCATTCCAGGAGCACTCGGCATTCAGTAGCGCTCGGCATCCAGGAGCGCTCGGCATTTAAAGGCGCTCGACATTAGAGATCGTTCAGCATGATGGACGCTCGGCATTAGAAACTGTTCGGCATCAGACATGGTTCGGCATGATGGAGGTTCGACATTAAATCTCGTTCGGCATTGGATGGAGCACTCGGCATAAATCTCGTTCGGCATTGGATGGAGCACTCGGCATACCTCACCTCGTTCGGCATTGGATGGATCGTTCGGCATTAGAGAGCGTTCGGCATTGGATGGGTCGTTCTGCATACCTCACCTCGCTCGACATTGCACCTTGCACCTCCATACCTCGCACCTCCATATCTTGGTACCTCGCACCTCTATACCTCGGTACCTCGCACCTCCATATCTTGGTACCTCACACCTCCATACCTCGGTACCTCGCACCTTTATATCTTGGTACCTCGCACCTCCATACCTCGGTACCTCGCACCTCCGTACCTTCGTACCTCGCACCTCCGTATCTCGATACCTCGGTACCTCGCACCTCCCAACGTTCGGCATGAGGAGATCGTTCGGCATTCACACCTTGTTCGGCATTCAGCGTTCGGCATTATGGTTCGGCATATGGAGACCACTCCATTTGGGATAAGGTACTCGACTACCAGGCCCACCAGGGAAGTCCAACCCATCTTTGTCTATAAATAGAGAGGCAGGGGCACAGTAAAAGGGGATCTTCTTTCTGCTCTCTTACTTCCTCTTTTCTAAGGCTAAGGTAACTCTGCCATTTTGTAACTGTAATCGATTATTACAGCAATAAAAAAAGCAAACTTCTGGAGTGGACGTAGGCCGGAGTTAGCCGAACCACTATAAAATCTGTTGTTCTTTACTGCTTTCATTTCAGTTTTAATTGTTCTTCACATTATTACTCTCTACATACATTCTATCTTTGAGCTGTGACTGATATTTGGTGCTTTCATATGGATTTGGGGGTTAGTGACCAATTTTGGCGCTAACACTTTGGTGCTTTCACTGAGAATTGAAACACTCAAGAATTTTGGAGTTAGGAACTTGGATCTTAGAAAGCAATGGCAAGACCACCAACGAGGAAGCAAGCAGTGGAAAGGAGCAATCAGGAAGGAAGTCAAGCGGCATCTTCTGGAGCTGGAGAGGGTCATGCATCCATCTACATAACTCGGGACGAGATGCAAGTGATGATGAATTCTATGCAAGAGCAGATGATGAAACGGCAAGAGGAGATGATGCAGGTTCTTCTTAGGCAATTTGGACAACCAGGAACTGCAGTTGCTCAAGATCGTGGAGCTGGACCAGAGGAACTCAACCAACGGACAGATGGAGTGAATCAGCAGGGGGCAGCTCCCAATCAACAAACAGTTAACAATCTAGATGGACCTAGACTCGGGGGCACACCACCAGGTGATGCTGAACCAGTTCATGGAGGGATACCGGATAACGCTACGCGGCCTGGCATCGATAGGAATACAGGAGTACGTGATGAAGAATATGTGCCAAAATTTCCTCGGGGACTTGGGGGGCAGTCTGGATTGGTTGGAAACACTGGATTGGTTGACATTATCAGGCAGACAATTCGCGGAGGTCTGACAAATAGGGATTCAGAGGGAGTTAACAAATGTCCGTTTACCCGGAACATCAGGGCAGCTAGGAATCCTTCCGATTTCAAACTACCCACTCTGGAAGTATACAACGGGAAGACAAATCCCACTGACCACTTGATGAGGTACACTAGGCATATGGAAGTGCTGGGGGCAACGGAGGAGGTTATGGCCCGATGTTTTCCCCTGTACTTAACTGAAATTGCTGCTATGTGGTTTAGACAGCTGGAGGATGGATCCATTGGAACATGGACAGAACCGGTGGACAAGTTCTTAAGTCAGTTTCGAGTTCACATAAAAAGGCCAAAGAACGTGATGACGCTAACGTCAGTCAAACAAGGGGCAGATGAATCGCTCAGGACATTCTTAACTCGATTTAATGCAGCAGTTGCTTCGGTGGATCGGCCAGATCCTTCAATGGTTCTGATGGCTGCGGTATCAGGAGTTAGAGATAACTCGGATTTTAAAGTATCATTGGTACGGGATCCACCGTTGGATCTTGGGGAATTCTTTCATGAAGTTGAAAGATTTCTTCGACAAGAGGATGCATGTTTGGACACGAGGTCAAAGGAAGTAAACATGACTAAGGATGGAGGACTGCCCGACGAAAGCTTGGGTGGGGGCAAGGATAAAGGGAAAAGGAAGCGCTGGGGAGAACCAAAGTTCTCCACTTACACAGGATTGAACGCAACGTTAGAGCGGATTTTCTTAGATACTCGAGATCGCCTTTCTTATCGAAGGCCAGCAAGGAGGGAAAATTCAGAACGAGAAAGGGCGTCAGGAAGGCACTGTCTTTTTCATGACCTGGACGGGCATGACACTAACAGCTGCCGGCATTTGAAGGACATAATCGAGGAGCATATAAGGAATGGTCAGTTGCGACAGTATGTCGGAACTCGGAATGTGGCGGTGGAACAGGAGCAGCCACCGCCTGCCTTGAACGACGAGGGCATGAGGCCCAGGAATGGTGGCCGATTGGTCATCAACTAATCTTGATGGTTTGGAATAAGTAACAAACTCCGGGCAAACGGTTAAATCACTTACTCATGTACGGGGTTGGAGATAACCCTCAGGCATGCTCTGAGATGATGGCTTACCGAAACGCCCGGGTTTGCGAAATCTGTTTTTTCCTTTGACTTGGACATTTTCTTTTTCTGGTTTGGTTTTGGAGTTTGGTTTGAACTCCCTATTTTGCTCATTTTCTGGTTTGGATTCTGGTTTGGATGTTTGTTTTTTGGTATGGATTTTTGATATGGGTTTCTAGTTTTCTATTTGGATTTGGATTTCGGATTGGATTTTGATTGGATTTTCTCTGGATTTTGGCTAAAAGGTCGTCGAGTATGGACTATGCTCGGCAAGGGTCCGGAGTGACCAGGATTCGGCCTAGGACTTAGGCCATATATTATTGATTACTATTTTAGGTCGTCGAGTATGGACTATGCTCGGCAAGGGTCCGGAGTGACCAGGATTCGGCTTAGGACTTAAGCCACGGCGGTATTCGACGTTCAGGGACACTGAACCATGAGCACCATGGAATTACTTAACATAGGTCGTTAAGTGTGGATTGTGCTTGGCAAGAACCCAGAGAGGTTACAGATTTAGATATTGGCTATGGATAGCTAAGGATTCAGACAAGGACCCGGAGTGGTCCCGGATTTGGATATCGACCAGGAGAGGTCACGGATATGGTTATAGGTTATTGGATATGGATGGATTGGAACTCGGTAGTCGGGTTCAGATGGATGTGGAATTGGATAAGGACTTGGTTATTGGATAGGAATCAGACATCGACTCGGAACAGTCGCGGAAATGGATCAGGATATGGCCGTGGCACTCGGATAAGATGGTTTGGTAATGGATTGGATTATGAATCGGAAAGTATGGATGTGGATAACATACATACTTAGGATATTGGACTTGAGGCTATTCAAAACACACCTTTCATAGCAAGGCATGTTTTGGGGGGCAAGTGTTAACCCGCCTTTTGGCAAGGCCGCGGACAGACGGGTTTAACTTAATCAACTACATGTTCGTCGAGGCTAGAGTACGATGGATTCAGTCGACTGGATGGATGGATGACGCAACATGCTTGGAAGATGGAAGTATGATTGGATAAAGATGAATCAACTATAATTTGGGTCTAGGAAACATGGTTCGGCATGCACAGAGCGTTCGACATACATGAGTGGTTCGGCATTCCAGGAGCACTCGGCATTCAGTAGCGCTCGGCATCCAGGAGCGCTCGGCATTTAGAGGCGCTCGACATTAGAGATCGTTCAGCATGATGGACGCTCGACATTAGAAACTGTTCGGAATCAGACATGGTTCGGCATGATGGAGGTTCGGCATTAAATCTCGTTCGGCATTGGATGGAGCACTCGGCATAAATCTCGTTCGGCATTGGATGGATAGTTCGGCATTGGATGGAGCACTCGGCATACCTCACCTCGTTCGGCATTGGATGGATCGTTCGGCATTAAAGAGCGTTCGGCATTGGATGGGTCGTTCTGCATACCTGACCTCGCTCGACATTGCACCTTGCACCTCCATACCTCGCACCTCCATATCTTGGTACCTCGCACCTCCATACCTCGGTACCTCGCACCTCCATATCTTGGTACCTCGCACCTCCATACCTCGGTACCTCGCACCTCCATATCTTGGTACCTCGCACCTCCATACCTGGGTACCTCGCACCTCCGTACCTTCGTACCTCGCACCTCCGTATCTCGATACCTCGGTACCTCGCACCTCCCAACGTTCGGCATGAGGAGATCGTTCGGCATTCACACCTTGTTCGGCATTCAGCGTTCGGCATTATGGTTCGGCATATGGAGACCACTCCATTTGGGATAAGGTACTTGGCTACCAGGCCCACCAGGGAAGTCCAACCCATCTTTGTCTATAAATAGAGAGGCAGGGGCACAGTAAAAGGGGATCTTCTTTCTGTTCTCTTACTTCCTCTTTTCTAAGGCTAAGGCAACTCTGCCATTTTGTAACTGTAATCGATTATTATAGCAATAAAAAAAGCAAACTTCTGGAGTGGACGTAGGCCGGAGTTAGCCGAACCACTATAAAATCTGTTGTTCTTTACTGCTTTCATTTCAGTTTTAATTGTTCTTCACATTATTACTCTCTACATACATTCTATCTTTGAGCTGTGACTGATATTTGGTGTTTTCATCTGGATTTGGGGGTTAGTGACCAATTTTGGCGCTAACACTCAATACGTTTGTTATATTATATTTTTCTATTCCGCTATGAGTTTATATTTATCGCACTCTGATATACTTGTGTTTATTACAGGTTATCATAACCAACGATCCATGTCCTGATGGACTTGGGTTTCAGTTTAGTCAAAATTCGGGCCCATTAAGGTGCATGTTGTTATAGAAATCCTTATGCAAATGTTCCTTAGCGGTTTTAGTTGTACTTCTAATATTGTTGTGTTGTGAGATGCAAGTAGCACAACTCTTTTCTAATTTATATTCTACACCCTAAACACTATCTATTATATCACCAAATGTACTTATTAGATGGTTTAGTTCTTTTGAGTGGAAAATCATTCCGATGATTCAGGTGGTCCCGAAAGATACTATTATATGTGGCCACATGTTTCTTGAGTTTCTCATACCAAACTTTGGTCCAACTCGTGGTGTTAGTTTTCTTTTAATTTCTCGAGTGCTCTTTATGAGTAGTTTGAGAAAGGTAGGCATTAGTTACATATTCCTTGGATCTCAAGGAGTCAAGTTGGATGTTTTCACCTGTCATAGTATTCTTATTTCTGCTGCACTACTATTATGTATATATCAAAATTTGCGAGGACATGCTATTAAACTGTCCAAGTTGATGATTGTACTTCAGATTGTAACTCTTAAATGCTATATATCTTAGAGTGACACTTTGTACAACCCTTTTGATATTATATGTTATCGTTCTGCTATGAGATTATGATGTTGTGTCCTTTCTTCTTTGTTCTTTCTCATATTCTTTTGATTTTACCCTAACATTTTGTCTTTCTAGCACTTCGGTGCATGGCCGTGAATACCGTGGTTATATTGGTGTCAACATTTGGGGGTTGAAAAGGCTAGCAGTTACATATATTCCTAGGGCTTAGCGTAACATTCTTCATATGTATCAAATACACATGTTCATGTTTGTGATAATTCTTTGGTGAATTTAACGAAATATGTGAAACCATTTTGTTATCATTAGACCAACGATTGCAAACAGCTGTATGTATCAATCCTAAGGGTTCCTACTAAGTGGGTTCTTTTCCCTTAATTATTTGAGACATAATTCATCAGTACCATATGATTCATAATCATATGATTAAATAATTATTTCTCAAAATTGTGGCACAGCCTATAATTCCAAAATTGTTGTGAAAAATTTAGATACTTGTGTGTTATGTAGCTAATGCAACAAGTAAAGTTATTCTAATAGATTTATTCATAACAAATATTCAAAATATTCACAATAAAATAAAACTATATCGAAAACAATTATTATTTCATAAATAATATTTGGTATATTTACGAGAATAATTTTCTTAGCTTGATTCATCCACTAAGAAGTGTTATATGGTACACTCCTACTACTTCCACCATTACTATAATGGTGTAAGAAATATGAAGCTCCGTTCAACCACTTATTGTGCAGTTTCATTTCATCGGATTAATTGTCCTAAAGTCGAAGAAATAATATTATATAATATAATTTTCTATATGGAAATACATTTGGAATGAAAATCACATTTCTCATTTCATATTAAGTAACTTTTTAGAATTTTATACAGTTCTCATTTCTAATGCCTCTTCATGTGACTTTTCACTCTCTTTATCCTAATTGTGCCTAAGTTATATCCACTCTTATACATTCTCTTTCTTTTCAAAATGGTCAAACCATTAAATTGAGATCCTTATTCTAAGAAATTGTACTCAATACATGATATCATATTATGCTTTATTTGCTTTTCTAATGAACTAATTTCATTGAAATTTCATACATTACGAACTGCAACCTTCCACCATATAACATTTATATGTGATGGAATAGGGATCAAATATTCATATTCTTGTATTACTATTCGAGTTCGACACTCATAGAAGACAATACATAGCCTCATATAAATAAATAATTAAGCGATCAAGGTAAGAATATTTTTATGGTTATATAACTTAGCTCTTGCATGGGTCTGGAAGTGACAACCTGTCAAAAGATCTATTGGTAAGTATATGTTATATTTCTATTTTAATCTTAATTAAATTCAACCGTATAATTTAACCGATAAACATTTTATCAATTATATTAGTTGCACAAATTTATGGAACTAGATTATTTCCGCTTGTATAGCAAATATTCTTACATTATTAGAAAGGTTAAATGTTACCATTTAATTTTTCTAATAAGGCTCCAATTATATTTTTTGTTTCTCAAAATCCTAAGGAAAACATAGACATCTTTCGCTTTCTTTAATGGGGTGTTAGGACTCGCTTGCCTTAGGATTTTGACCATGTGGAATATCAACAAATCACAGGTCCGCATGCGATGGATTACAATTTATTAGTTGTATCATATATAAATCCAAACCCGTCGTCTTGTCCTAATCTCATTTTGACTTTGAGTAATATCAACAAATATAGGGAGATTATTCATTCGTACCCACCATTTCATAATGACCTAACTATAATGCATGTACCTTGAGGAATATAAACAATTACGCGCATGTATCTTACCTCGTCTAGTTTATATATTAAGGATACTACACATAACATCTCTTGCTTGAGGAATATCAACAATTAAAGGGTATGCAAGTAATCTATCAATATATAAATGGTAGAGGACAACTTATATTAAAGTTTCATAATCTTTAGTATGTATTTTGAGTGATATTTATTTAGGAAACAATGGATCTTATGAATAATCTTGTGGTTCAAGTTTTGGCCACATCAGAAATGACGGTATATATATGTATTATACTTATGTACTTATTAATTAAATCTAATTTGGGTTTCTGTCCAGTTCCACTTGAATTTGTACATGTATAGTAATATAAGTATTAACTTATTCATAACTATTATAATTTAATTTACTTATATAATATATACATATATCTTATTAGTTATATCTTATTTAATTAATTTTAATTTTATTAATCAAATCATACTAAATTAATTCAATTAAGTTATTTAAAATTTCTAAAATTTTGTATCACATATCTTAAACCACTTTAGATAATAAATCAATTATAACATTTATAGTTTGTTTATGTGTACATATCAACATATGTGTAAATTTTAGTTAATTAACTTTTAATAAATTTTATGTAATTAAATTTTTTTATTAAATTTTTTAATTAATTTGAAATTTTAATTTAATTTGTCATAAACAATTTTAAGATAAATAAATACCTACAACAATTACATTTATAAACATATATCAATATTTATGTTTTAATCAATTAACTTTTAAATAATCATTTTTTAATTAACCATATTAATTAAATTTTAAATTTCAAAATGATTATTTTATTTTAGAAAACAATTTTGAAAAATTAGAATGCATTTTGTAACTTTATAAAATTTCCCTTTTATATTCTAAATTTAACTTTTAAATTTAAAATATGATATTAAATATTTAAACAAATTTTGAAAATTATTCCAAGTCCCGAAATTAATTTTAGCATGTATATTGGGGACAGCCTTCACGCTTACTTCATCATTTGGGCCAGACCAATAGCCAAGTAGGGTAGAGTACTTGTTACCCAAACCCAACCTTAGACGCTACCTTTTTAGATACCCTACCATATGGGGAGACTTTGATCAGTTAGCCCTGACATTGCTAATTTAGATCGCATAGACGATTGGGCTCTGACACTATTGAAGAAATCAGGCCAGTAGGATGCGGGTGAAATAGGTATATTTCAAAACTTTTCCTATTTTGGTTCTATATGGCCTATGAAGTCTAAAGATTTTATTAAATGAAATCCAATATAGTTTTAAATAAAATATTATTTATTTATTTTGTCTGAAAAGGGAGTCTTAATCGTATTTAAATTTTTATCAATATTTTATTTATATAAAATAAAGCATATCAAATATACTCTTGTGTGTGTAACATTTACATGTTAAAGTTAATATAAAGAAGGAAACCATTCATTTTCTCCTCTTAAACTTATGCAATTAATTGAGGGAAGATTTTTTTTTGTTTAGACAGAGAAACATTTCGTTTTTCTTTCTTTAATTAAATTGATTGATTTAATTTAATGATATATATGACCAAATTTATACTTGGCATATATGTTTAGTATATCCAGATATACTCCAATGTAAAATGAGTAAGTGCAACATACAAACAATGTACCTGGTTAATGTGACTATGTATAGGTGGTTGGATTTACACTGCTATGGACCTAATTGCCTCTTTATATATGTCTTTGTTGTCCATAGTTCTAAATTTTTACGTATAAACGAATATATGTATGTATGTCTGTACATGTCAAAATTAAGTTTAACCATTTAAATGTTTTAAAATTTAAAATTTAAAACTTATAAACCTAGTTTCAATTAAGGAAAGGTATAAAATTAAATTTTATAGTTTTACACAAAAGTCCATTTTAGTGAACTTTGAATCTAAAAAACATACACATAAGTGAGTGTGTGTGTGTGTGTACAAACATATATAATAAAGGATCATTATGTTTTAAATTTTAAAATAACACACATACACAACAATTTGAAGCACCACCATTTATTTATTTTTACCGATTTGTTTTGATTTTGTTTTGAGAAATTTTGTGGTTAGGCATTAGGGAGAGTTTGAGGGAAAGAAAATGAACTGTTAAGATAGTGAATGAATAAGAGGAAAATTATTTTAAAGAAAGCATCGAAACCTTTTCAACTCACTCCTTTAAAACCTTTCGTCTTAATTAGTCATTTAATCTTAATTAAATCCCCTCCCTCCTTTTCATGCATGGCAAGCCATAGAAGCAGGCTATCCTGGCCCTCAAAATCTTCAAAACAACTTAGTAATTAATGAATTTAAATCAATTTTAAATGCTTATCGATTCATATATCGATACATACATACATACATACATATATAACTTCCGTTTAGCCACTTTATTAAATTCATTCAAACCAATCATATAAAATTTAATAATTAATATTTAAAAAGTATTAATTATTTTAATTAATTTACAACGATTATAAATTAATTAAATGGTTTGGTTTTCCAGTGTATTCATCATTAGGTTGTGTGACCCAAAGACACAAATTCAATCAGCGATTAATATCAAACAATTTGATTTTTAACCTTCATAAGTCACCTTAGCTCGTGGTGTCATATTTTGGCTGAATTTTTCGCTGACACATCATTTTGGTAAAATCAAATTGTACTATTATAAGCGGTAAACGGTAATAACAAATATTTACACCAATTCTCTTTGTTAACACTATATCACGTTAGAACCTATGGAATTTGGTTTCGGTCAAATCTCCAAATCGTACACATTCAACTCGACAAGTCTAAACACAAAATCATTGGTTCAATAATAACAATTGTTATTGACCATACTGATTTAGCCTGAGACTTTGACTTTGAGTGGAATACAGTTGACCATTATACCAACCTCATATAACCAAGAAGGCAAATCTCAATTAAGTAGCATTTCACTTCTAATGCTTCAAACTGAATAGTCGTTTGGTGGATACCATGCCATGATTTAACTATAATCCATGTGGAATGTCCACATTGATGTTTCACAGTATTCTCAAATCAAGATAACTATATAACATCATCACTTTGAGATTCTCTGTTTGATCTTAGTTATATTAACCAATAGAAAACCCTTGAGTGAGTCATTCCATAATTATCCAACAATTATTAGCACATAACCCCTTGTTTTCCCAGTAATAAGAGTAATATGCAACCTAACATATAGAGAGCTTTACATACTCTAGTCTCAATGGATGTATCGACATCCTATTCGAAGCATCTTGACTAGGAATTTTTATAATAATATGTAATTTTACTGTCATAAATTTCTCATTATTACAACACATTGTAATTACTATCAGATAACATATCATTTAAGGATTTTCTATTTAATATACTTTAAATTAATTACTTAATTAATTACATCACAATACAACAAGTACATACTAGAATGAAAATGTCACGCCCCACCCCAAGACCGACATTAACAAAGAGTATTACTGAGTAATACTGTCTGCTAATGCGGAGAATAGAGCTATTTAGGAGCGACCGTCCATAGCTTTGTCTTAAACATCTATTAAATACGTCGATTTGGTGCTTCATTTTTTTTCCATTCTCAAGTGGTTCGACATATCTAATAAATGCTTAGTACAAAACTATGGTGGCTATAGGATCTATTCAGAACAAAACACAATATAAATGATAATAGAGGTCACGGAACAACAAACAGAGTCGAATACATACATATACATCAAATACAATACACAATGCCAGAAGTGGTATTACAACCACAATATATACATACATCAGTCCCACAAAAGAATATATACAAACAAGTCAACTACAAGGCAACTACATCAAAAACTATGCATCCTATCCAAAAAGTCGATAGAAGAGTCCAAAAGGGTACAACTAAGCAATAATCCAGAAACCCTAACCTGCAACTCGGTCTAACCCGAGTATATAAAATACATGGGTCAGTCTAGCTTAAACAACTGATTAGCATATATAAGATGAAGTATGATATAAGGATAAGGGGTAACAACTCTTCTCGAATGAGGATAAATAATATGAGTTATGTGCTAAGTACTAAAGGTCATAAGGGTCTTAGGCGAGTAAGTTCAAAAATAACATCAATAACAAACCAAGCACCCACAAATTCACGCCTCATCACATCGGCAAAATCAGTAGCCAATATAATGGCTATCATCAACTATACTCCCAAGTAGGAGATTATAAATCTCAAAAATACCAAAATATGGCAATATGAAAGACAATATAAATAGAACTCGACTTCGAGTTCAAATCTCCAAATATAATCACCATATAGTAGATAATATAGCACTCAGGCTAAATAAATATCTCAACGAAGGCGACTATGGTGAAAACAAATTTAAAACATCAAAATTCTAGAAATCGTCACAAAGAAATCTAGCAAACATAATATAAGAAAAGGACCCAACAGTCCAAACTGTAGCCCAATAGCTATAGATAAATAGGACCCAATAGTCCATAAGATGGCCCAACGGCCTGCCAAGTACTTGTGCATAAGAGACCCAACAGTCTCTATAGGACCCAACAGTCCATGGTAAGCCCAACAACTATATATATGCACATAGGACCCAACAGTCCATAAGTGACCCAACAGTCTAAATATCGCCAATCACTCGTGAATGTGTCACAAACTCCCAAAGTGGAACCCGAAAAGTGGTAATAGTGCATCCCATACCATACATTCTCACTTAACGGTTTCCTAACCACTAGTCAATTCCACACTAGAAAGCAGTAAAAACATTTGCCTCATCTCATCGGCAAACACGACCCGAAGGTCAAAACATTCAAACGGACAAGTCAGGAATTAACCAAAAAGGTCAACGCATGTGTCTCATATCACGTGTTTTACCCAATCGTTTAATTCTCCTTCTCATATGCTCGAATAGTGCAAAAATGTGTATTTTAATGTAGAAAATATTTTTTTAGAAAACAAGCTTTTAAAACTATTTTCGAAATCATTTTGGAAAATAACTTTTGAAATTCTCTTATTATAGAGAATAAATAATTTTAATAGATTTAAAATAACTATAAATATTGTAAAATATTTATTTCGAAAACTATCTTAAAAAAATCTTCCGAAAACGATTTAGAAAGCACGCGCAAAGAAACAACAAAATTCAACAAAATTCAATGAAATTATTCATAAAATCGTCATACGAAAATTTCTTATAAACTCACCAATCTGAAATACGGATAAGTAGTAATATTGGTTCTTCCATCTTAGGATCAAGCCAATCAAAAACAACATCGAAAGAAATCTGTGTAAAACAATTCAAATTTTCAACTGGAGCAAAACATGCTCCGATTCAAAGTTCCAGACAAATTTTCAACTAGTTACAAAGGTCTGAAAGCCTTGTAATTTTGCTAGCATAGAGTTCAACAACTCTACTTTGAATAAAAAAAGAACTGGTATAATCAGACAAAAAAAAGGGAGAGATATAATGTCACAAAGTTGGACTCACAGCCAGATTTTACCGTAAACGGCTGGAGCAAAACATGCTGTGATATAAAGTTTGACAGCATGTTTCTATAGGCTACATAGGTTGGAATGAGATGAAATTTGACATGCCTAAATTTCAACAACTATAATTTAAACTGGAAAATGAATCATGTAATTTGGACAAGGTATGAGAAAGTTATGATGTTTCAAAGTTGTACCCAGGCAATGATTTGACTGCGAAAATCTGGGCAAAAACATGCTCCTAATCAAAGTTCGACAGCATATTTCTATAAGCTACATAGGTCGAAATGAACTGAAAGTCGGCATGCTTAAAGTTCAACAACTATAAGTTAAATTGGAAAAAGAATCACACAATTTGGACAAGTATGAGAAAGTTATGATGTCTCATAGCTGTACCCAGGCAATGATTTCACTGCGAAAATCTGTGCAAAAAATGCTCCGAATCAAAGTTCGGCAGCATATTTTTATAAGCTACAAAGATCAAAATTACCTGAAATTTGGCTTGTATAATCTACAGAACATTGTCTACAAACCAGAGAAAATCTAGCAGCATTTCGTTGCCAGAATAGAGAGATATGACTGCACAAAGGTGCTACTCAAAACAGTTTACACAATCAAAACAATTAAAAAATGATTTATTAAAAGCAAAATTTTGACATCAGCTTGCGATTTTTTGTATTGCATAAGCTAGATTTTGTGATATTGATACTCACCTTTCAAAATACCTGAGCTCCAAGATCAAATTAGTGAAAAGAGATGATCTTTGTCTTTGGAATGGCTTCAAGAGGGCTTCAACAACCTGGATAAGAAGTTTTACAGTCATGCAAAACCAAAATAAAGTTACAGACATTCAAACATCTTCAAAATTGAGATTTTGATGAAGCAATTAGGTTTAGAGATTGATTACTTGTCTATATTGACTTAATTTGATAAATTATTGCAAGAATTTGATGAAAATTTGGAGATTTTGGCTTTATTTTTGAAAGACGAGATGATTTTCTTTTTCTCTATTTAAGGAAGATGAAGATAATTTTGTTGTACGTACCAAAATAAGAAAGAAGTTTCTCAAACTATCTGGTTAAGTTTCTAAGTGGGCTAAGCCCAAAAATTAATTAATTTAGCCTAAAGAAATTTTAACAAACTAAATTCTATTATACATAACATAAACACAAGTTATACTATATATGTGAATTGTTTTCACTTTATAAAAAACATACAACACATACTTATGTTCTAAAAATTTATTTACTTCAAAATTAAAAGATTATTTAGCTTTTAAAAATTTATTTTCGTAATTAAAACTCTTATTCTAATTAAAATGCACAAATTACACAATAATTACATAAAACTTCATTTTGAACTTCAAAAATTACATAAAAATTATTTCCTTGTGTAATTAAATATAACAAAACATATTTTCATCATTTTTACAACCGAAACTTATTGTAAACCAAATTTCTCAGTTTTATTTATAATAAACCACATATTAAATTAAATGCTTTTTTCAGAATGAATAAAAGAAACATTTGGCAATAATTATCATAATTATTGCATTTCTTTAAATTATAATCATGTTTTTCTCATTTTAACACAAACAACCCAATAATAAAGTTTTAAAACTTTATTTTCACATTTTAAACCAATTGTTTATTTAAATAAACAATTTTTATATCTCCAATTAATTTTATTTCAGAAATACTTTTATCTAAACCAGGGTTGTTACAGAAAATAATTTTATTTTGAACAAGAGCGGTTATTGAGTAAAATATGTGTAACAAATTATGCAATTTCCATTAGGGCATACCCCAAACTCCATCATATATGGATACTTTGGGTGTATGCCTATGTAGCATATGTTTAAGCACTAAGAAGCGGTTACATTTTTAATTCTTTAGAATTTCAAGGACGAAATTCTTTTAAAGGAGGAGAATGTAACGCCTGTAAATTTAATAATCAAATAAATCATAAATAAAGGTAAAAATGGTAATTCTACTAATAAGGAAAAAAATTGAATTCTTCATAAATGGATGAACTAAGAGATTAAACTTTTACTGTAAGAACTTTGAAATTGAATACATGAATTGGGAATTGTAAAACAAAGAGTAATATTTCCCAAGGTGGGCACTCACTGGTACCAAATAAGGAAATAATATCCTTTCCTAACTCATAAAGAAATGCATGCCCACTTCATTCTTTATCTTCCTCTACTCTATAAAAAAAGTAACCTAAACCTAATTCAAATTTGGAAATAAAAGGATTAGAGTGAAGAGAGCAATAAGAAGTTAGTAAAATCAAAGCATTTTGTAAAGTTTAGAGATTAGGGCTAATCCAGACAGAGGGGAGGAAGAGATATTCCATTGAATCTGGGGATAACAGGGCTAATCTATGAGTAGGAATCTATTTACTTTGTTATATAAAACTATATATGCTTTGTCTTTATAGCCTATGTTAGATTAACAGCCATAACAGACACATATTAATCATGGTTATATGTAACAATTTGCACTTCAGGCACGAATTTTTGCTAAACCGAAAACCCAAGTCCACCAAAGTATGAATCATTAGTGTTGGTATCCTATAAATAAAAAATCATATCAGAGCACTAACTATATAAACTCACAGCAGAATAGTTAATATAAAAAACATATAATTACTGACCAAGACTAATACCTACGATATCTAGTGCCCTTGTCAGTGTCGAGCATGCATGTCTTTCTATTGTTCCGGCCTTGTACCAGTACTTGTCCCTGTAAGTCTATCCAGTGGGATATAACGAGGAGGGAGTTAGAACAATGTCCCGGTGACTGATAAATTGCATACTTTATAGATAACACTAGTTTATGTTGATTGTCTTCCATTACATGTTATGTCTACTATTTTATCTTAGTCATCTTTACTTCATCTACGCGTACGATACACCCCACCCACTCGAGGTATATAATAACTACATACATACATATAAATATGTACATATATAATTACAACAGTCCCCCATGGACTGGGATACGTTCCCTGTTAGTATCCATAACTCCACACCGCGTGAAGATTCATCATCAACAAAACATCATGTCCTCGCCGGTTCATACCGTGGAACTCCCATTAATTAGCGCGTAATAATTGCATTACAACTATTTAGCTGTATTCTACCTCGTCTTGAAGACTTATCTAACTTCTTCATATCATGGGTAAAATGAGACCAAATGAGTCCATATCTGATATATATATATATATATAGTATATTTCAAGATAATGTATACTCACCTATTGCATTGGGTAAAAATTTCTCTGAAGAGGATCAAGTTAGAAATATCCTCAATTCACTTACTCCTAAATAGGACCAAAAGACCCTTGCAATTGAAGAGGCTAATGATATTAGCACACTAAAGATTGAAGAATTAGTTGGCAATTTAGTGTCATTTGACGCACAAATGCAGGGAAGAAGAGAAAGCAAAGCAGTAGAGAAGAAATCCATAGCATTCAATGTAATGACGAATAATCTGGATCCATATTGTGATAATGATGTAAAAGTTGCTT
This sequence comes from Allium fistulosum, assembly GCA_030737815.1. Classification (NCBI taxonomy): domain Eukaryota; kingdom Viridiplantae; phylum Streptophyta; class Magnoliopsida; order Asparagales; family Amaryllidaceae; genus Allium; species Allium fistulosum. The sequence continues at coordinate 1,250,738,678 of CM060905.1, forward strand.
TCATGACAACGAACTTCAGAAAATTCCTGAAATATAGGAAGATGAATAATTTTAAAAGAAACGACAAAAAAAATCCTAGAAACAGAAGTGAAAGCGAAAATGGCATCAGATGTTATAACTGCGATGAACCTGGTCACCTAAAACGAGACTGCCCGCATCCCAAGAAACTGAAAACCACACCAAAAACTGATTCATCTAGAAAATGGAGAAGAGCCTATACTACAACACTAGATAACTCAGACACATCATCAAGAAAAAATGAATCAGATACGGAAATAGACAATATGTGCTTCACAGCAATACAGAATTCAGATATAATTGGTAAAATAGGTTCAGAACAAGGTACGCATTTAATATATTAAAAGCTTTATATCATTTGAATTTTTTATTATTAGGAATATCCTATAGATTAATAATAATAAGGGTTGAATAATGTGTGATTTTTATATTATTATATTTTTGTATATTAAAATAATATAATAATAATATAAAATATATTTAAAATTATTTGTAACTATATTTATATATTTTTAATCTAAATAATAATATTATAGTTATAGATAGTTATACATAAATAAAGTAGAATATAGTTAAAAACAATTCAATTTTGAAAAATTCAATAGGTATGTCGACATACCTCTATAGTATATGCGACATACATGTCCAGAATTTGAATTTAAATTTCAAAATTTGAATTTTCCCTCCACCTTTCCACCTACCCCAATGTTCTGAAAAGTGTCTCTTGACTAGAGAACATGTCATTTGATTCTGTAGTTATTACCTCTATCTCTAACCATTTAACTCACCTTTCATTTCAAAATTCAAACTTTTATTAACTCTCTTATCTCCTCAAATCATTCATCAAAGTATCCTCAAGCACTCTTTGCCATTTATGGTCAATATGACATAAATTGGGCTCAAGGTATTTTGGATGAATTTTATCCAAAAAATCTTTCGACCCATGAAAACACACTATTTCAAGGTATTACCTTACCCGAATCTTTAACTACTTTGGCATTGATTTTAAAGGGAGGAATTTGTCTCTCGTAAAGTGTTTAATCAAGCAAATATAGCTCATATGAAAATTCCATCAATTTTCGAGTCATATGAAACACTTGCGGAGAAAGAAGAAAGGTTAACACATGAAGACACTACAACCAAAAGACCCTTTAAAGTGTTTAAAAAACGCTATAAATGGCTATGACAGCGTTCTTACAAACGCTGTATATTAAGTTGTTGTAATAAGTCAGGGACCTATAATAGAAAAATTAAAAACGCTATAAACACTATAAATAAGGACTTTTGATAGCGTTTTTAAAACCCTATTGTTAACCGGCCTTTTTACAAGGCCGTGGACACGTGGGTTTAACTTAATCGACTGCACGTTCATCGAGGCTGGTGTACAGTGGATTCAGTCGACTGGATGGATGGATGACGCAATGTGCTTGGGAGATGGAAATATGATTGGATAAAGATGGATCAACTATAATTTGGGTCTAGGAAACATGGTTCGGCATTAAACATGGTTCGGCATGGTGGAGGTTCGGCACAAATAATTCGTCTGTCATTCACGTTCGAATAGCATTCAAGAGTACTTGGCATACATAGAGCGTCCAACATACATGAGTGGTTCGGCATTCCAGGAGCACTCGGCATTCAGTAGCGCTCGGCATCCAGGAGCGCTCGGCATTTAGAGGCGCTCGGCATTAGAGATCGTTCAGCATGATGGGCGCTCGGCATTAGAAACTGTTCGGCATCAGACATGGTTCGGCATGATGGAGGTTCGGCATTAAGGATCATTCAGCATTGGATGGAGCGCTCGGCATAAATCTCGTTTGGCATTGGATGGAGCGCTCGACATAAATCTCGTTCGGCATTGGATGGATCGTTCGGCATCAGGGAGCGTTCGATATTAGATGGGTCGTTCGGCATACCTCACCTCGCTTGGCATTGCACCTCGCACCTCCATACCTCGGTACCACGGTACCTCGCACCTCCATACCTCTGTACCTCGCACCTCCACACCTCGGTACCTCGATACCTCCACACCTCGATACCTCGGTACCTCGGTACCTCCATACCTCACACCTCCCCACGTTCGGCATACCAAATGCTCAGGATCGGTCGGCATAATGAAGTAGGGTTCGGCTATGACCTTGATGGGCCCAAACTACTCAGGAGGCCCAACAACCTGGTTTTGCCTATAAATACAACATGTGGGTCTCCAAATGGGGGATCTTCTTCTTCTCTTCTGCTCTCTAACATTTTTATTTCCTAAGACTAAGGCTAGTCTACCACTTTGTAACGGTAACTGATTCTTACATCAATAAAAAGAAAACTTCTAGAGTGGACGTAGGCCAGAGTTAGCCGAACCACTATAAAATCTGTTGTTCTTTACTGCTTTCATTTTAATTTTAACTGTTCTTCATATTATTACTCTCTACATACATCCTATCTGTGAGCTGTGATTGGGATTTTGGTGCTTTCATCTAGATATGGGTGTTAGTGACCAATTTTGGCGCTAACATTTTGGTGCTTTCACTGAGAGGGCAAACACTCAGGGATTTTGGAGCTAGGAACTTGGACTCTAGAAAGTAATTGCTAGGCCATCAATAAGAAAGCAAGTGACAGAAAGGAGCAATCAGGAGGGAAGTCAAGAGGCTTCCTCTGGAGCTGGATCAGGTCAAGCATCCATCTACATCACCAGAGAGGAAATGGAAGTCGTGATGAAAATACAAGAGGAGATGATGCAGGCTCTTCTCAGACAATTTAAGCAAGTAGGAAATGCGGGGGCTCAGATCCATGGAGCCAGATCAGAAGCGCTCAACCAACAAGCAGAGGGAATGGTTAAGCAAAGGGCAACCCCCAATCAACATACAACTAACAATCCGGATGGAGCTGGACTCGGGGGCGCACCATCATATAATGCTGAACCAGTTCATGGAGGGGTTCCAGCTAACACCACACAACATGATGCTGGCAGGAATGTAAGAGCAAGAGATGAAGAGTATGTACTAGAATTTCCTCGGGAACTCGGGAGGCATCCCTTGACGGACAATGCTGGATTAGCTGAGATTATCAGGTGAACCATACGCGGGGGTTTGACCAATAGAGATCTGGAAGGAGTAAACAAGAGTCTGTTCTCTTGTGAAATCAGGATAGCTCGGAATCCGCCAGATTTCAATATACCTAACGTGGGAATGTACAATGGCAAGGCCGATCCAACAGATCACTTGATGAGATATACCAGACACATGGAGGTGCTGGGGGCATCGAAAGAAGTTATGGCTCGATGTTTCCCTTTATTCTTAACGGACATAGCTGCTATGTGGTTCAGGCAGCTGGAAGAAGGATCTATCGGGACATAGACAGAGTTGGTGGACAGGTTTCTGAAGCAGTTTTGGGTACATATCAAAAGGCCAAAGAATGTAATGACGCTGACATCGGTAAAACAGAGGACAAACGAATCACTCAGAGCTTTCTTAACTCGGTTCAATGCAGAGGTTGCTTCGGTGGATCGGCCGGATCCATCGATGGTTTTAATGGCGGCAGTGTCAGGAGTTAGAGAAAATTCAGATTTCTAAGTGTCACTGATACGGGACTCTCCGATGGATCTCGGGGAATTCTTTCACAAAGCTGAGAAATTCCTTCGGCAGGAAGATGCATGCTCAAATATGAAGTTAAAGGAGGTGAACGCGGTTGAGGATGGAGGACCATCCAGCAGAGGCTTGGAAAAAGGAAAAAGAAAGCTGGATGATGAGTTAGGAAAGACTAGGAAGCGGGGGAGAGAGCAAAAATTCTCCACCTACACAGGGTTGAACGAGACACTGGAACGGATTTATTTGGAGACTCGGAATCGCCTTCCCTACTGAAGGCCGGCTAGGAGAAAACCCTCCGAACGTGAGAGGGCATCAGGAAAACACTGCCTCTTCCACGATTTGGACGGGCACGATACCAACAGCTGCAGGCACTTAAAGGACATAATTGAGGAGCATGTAAGGAATGGACAGTTGCAACAATACGTCGAAACTCGGAATGCAGCGGTGGGGCAGGAGCAACCACCGTCTACCTCACACAGTGATGGTACGAGGCACAGGAATGATGGTCGATTGGTCATCAATTGATTGGGATATTATGAAATAAGTAGCAAACTACGGGAAAACGGCCAAGTCACTTACTCATGTACGGGGACAAAGATAGCCCCTAGGCATGCTCTGAGATGATGATAAACCGTGAAGCTCTAGTTTGTGAAATCTGCTTCCTCTTTTTTGGCTTGGACATTTGCTTTTTTCTAATTTGGTTTGAACTTCTGGTTTTGTTTGTTTCTTGGTTTGGACTTATATTTGGATGATTGTTTTCTAGTTTGGATATCGGTTTGGATTTTCGATATGGATTTTTTGTTTTCTGATTTGATCTGGATTTTGGATTGGCTTTTGATTGGATTTTTTATCTAGTTTTTGATAAATGGTCATTAGGTATGGATTATACCTGGCAAGGGGTAGGTCGCTTTGTCCAAGCACGACAAATCGACTTATTCAGGTCGTCGAGTATGGACTATGCTCGGCAAGGGTCCGTAGAGACCAGGATTCAGCCTAGGACTTAGGCCCCATATTATCGGTTACTATATCAGGTCGTCGAATATGGACTATGCTCGGCAAGGGTCCGGAGAGACCAGGACTCGGCCTAGGACTTAGGCCCCCATATTATCGGTTACTATTTCAGGTCGTCGAGTATGGACAATGCTCGCTAAGGGTCCTGAGCAACCAGGATTCGGCTTAGGACTTAAGCCATGCATTACTCAACGTTCAGGGACATTGGAGTACGGTCATCAGGTGTGGATTGTGCTTGACAAGAACCCGGAGAGGTTACAGATATGAATATCGGCTATGGACGGCAGAGGATTTGGATATTGACCCGGAGAGGTCCTAAAGTCGGTTATTGGTTATTGGATATGGATGAAACATGAACTTTGGATATCGGATTTGAGGCTATTCAAAACACACCTTCCAATAGCAAGGCATGGTTTGGAGGGCAAGTGTTAACCCGCCTTTTTACAAGGCCGTGGACAGGCGGGTTTAACTTAATCGACTGCACGTTCGTTGAGGCTGGTGTATGATGGATTCAGTCGACTGGATGGATGGATGACGCAACGTGCTTGGGAGATGGAAATATGATTGGATAAAGATGGATCAACTATAATTTGGGTCTAGGAAACATGGTTCGGCATTAAACATGGTTCGGCATGGTGGAGGTTCGGCACAAATAGTTCGTCTGTCATTCACGTTCGAATAGCATTCAAGAGTACTCGGCATACATAGAGCATCCGACATACATGAGTGGTTCGGCATTCCAGGAGCACTCGGCATTCAGTAGCGCTTGGCATCCAGGAGCGCTCGGCATTTAGAGGCGCTCGGCATTAGAGATCGTTCGGCATGATGGGCGCTCGGCATTAGAAACTGTTCGGCATCAGACAAGGTTCGGCATGATGGAGGTTCAACATTAAGGATCGTTCGGCATTGGATGAAGCGCTCGACATAAATCTCGTTCGGCATTGGATGGAGCACTCGGCATAAATCTCGTTTGGCATTGGATGGAGCGCTCGGCATAAATCTCGTTCGGCATTGGATGGATCGTTCGGCATCAGGGAGCGTTCGGCATTGGATGGGTCGTTCGGCATACCTCACCTCGCTCGACATTGCACCTCGCACCTCCATACCTCGGTACCTCGCACCTCCACACCTTGATACCTCGGTACCTCGATACCTCGGTACCTCGATACCTCGCACCTCCCCATGTTCGGCATACCAATTGCTCAGGATCGGTCGGCATAATGAAGTAGGGTTCGGCTATGACCTTGATGGGCCCAAACTACTCAGGAGGCCCAACAACCTGGTTTTGCCTATAAATACAGCATGTGGATCTCCAGATGGGGGATCTTCTTCTCTTCTGCTCTCTGACATTTTTATTTCCTAAGACTAAGGCTAGTCTACCACTTTGTAACGGTAACTGATTCTTACATCAATAAAAAGAAAACTTCTAGAGTGGACGTAGGCCGGAGTTAGCCGAACCACTATAAAATCTGTTGTTCTTTACTGCTTTCATTTTAATTTTAACCATTCTTCATATTATTACTCTCTACATACATCCTATCTGTGAGCTGTGCTTGGGATTTTGGTGCTTTCATCTAGATTTGGGTGTTAGTGACCAATTTTGGCGCTAACACCTATGAAATGACTTAACATTTTTAAAATGCTATCAAAGGCCCCTTATTGTAATGACATGTAGATACACTGTGTACGAAAACGCTATTACTACGTTTGATAGCGTTTCTGAAACGCTATTACTTCCTTTGATAGCGTTTTTGAAACACAATCAAATCCTTTATAGCATTTTTCAAACGCTAGTAAAAACCTTTAGTTACACGCTATTAAAAATCAATTTTTACTACATACATATCCATTATCACACTATAATCGATAGATTTACATAAACACAATGTAACATTTCACATAATCATATAGATTACATTAAACCAAAAATAACTAATCATTCCATATTCATACAAAATAATGCATAGCATGTTATAATATTTTATGCACATTACATTAAAGTGTAAATAATACAAGTGATAAAAGATTGTACTATACATGATGATTAAATATGAAAGCCAAAAAAGCAATTACTTCAAAAGAACTTCAAATCACTAATATATTGAAGTTGCCATTTGTATGCATCATAGATGTGTAATTATCTACAAAAAAGAAATTCAACAATTAGCAATTATACAACTTATATTAAAAAACAAGCAAATGATCTTAATTAATATAGTTGGCTTGGTTAATTTTTATAAACTTAGATAATTTTTATAAACCTAGTTGATTTTCATAAAACTTAGTTAAATTTACAGGAAAATGGGTTGGAGGAAGTTTCTACTTCTTTTTTTGGGCCTATGAATGCGGATTTTTTTTGTTTGAAAGACGCGGGCTTTATTTTTTCGTTCCAAGGACAAACTTTTGTAAAATTTAATTTGCTTTTTAATTTCTTCTTGATCTTCATTCTGATATTACTGATCTTAGTTCATTGATCTTCTCGATTCAAGGATGCATGTTTTTTTTTGTATTCGATCTTCTCGATTGTCTATCGATCTTCATTGTGTTATTTTATCGTCGATCTTCATCGTATTCTGGATCTTCATCAAACAATTTCTTATTTGTTTCGATCTTCTTCTTATTTTCCTTTGATATAATATCCTTCGATTATTAAGTATATTTTTGTTTTTCTAGGTTGCATAATTTGTCTTCTTCCAGATTTCGGTACCAATTTTAGATTTGTTTCAATGGCAAAGTAAGATTTTATTGTGTACTGTTATGTTTCTTCAGCACAGTTTATTGTTTTACAATTTTACTATTCATCTATCATTCTAGTGAATTTTATATGTATTTTGTTGCGTTATGCTATGTTTATATACATTCTTTGCTGTTGTATTCATAATTTGTTTTAATTTGATTATGCTATGTTCATTTATCATCTACTTTTAATTAATTTATATTGCTTTCATTAAGCACTTAATTTGATTTTCATTTGTTATGCTATGTTAATTTAGCATTTTCTGTTGTTGCTGTATTCATAAGATTAAGTAAGTTTGCTAATTGGTTTTTTAATTTCTTTTGCAGTACTGATATCTACAATGATGAAGCAAATAGTTTGCTAGTTATTTTTTAACATAATGAGAATTGTTATTCTACTCGACTTACCACAGGCTCTTCTTTGTTTGGTGTTAAGACTGAAATCTGTAAAGTTTGGCCACATCTTAGTCCATTTTCTACTGAGATATCTTATGTTCTTGAGAATAAGAATATAATCATTGATACTGATTCAGATTTGATTAGTATTCTGTGTTTTCTAATTTTCAAGAAGAGTGAATATTTTAAGTTTACTGTTAAGGAAAATGTTTGTGCTATGGAAGCTGATATTGGTGGCTGTGGTTTAGGCTATGCAAGTGTTCAAAGCACTTCAATTGGTAGTAATTCTGCTACAAATAGTGATTCACATGTCGATTCTTCTTATTATTTGAAAGATATGTCGAAGAAAGGTTCTCAAAAAACTATTGTGGATTTTTTTTGTTTTTGTTTTAATGGAGCTGAGGATTTTAGGGAGTTTTAATGGCATATCAAATAAAAAATGGTTATGATTTGATTTTTGTAAGAAATTCTCCTGATAGAATTTCGGTTAATTGCTCTTGGTTGAAGGATGGTTGTAAGTTTTACCTTAATGCTTCTTCAGATCCTGGTCTACTCTCTCGGTTTTTTTATTAGAACCTATAATTTTGATCATTCGTGTGGAGCCGATCTTAGAGATTTTAATAAAGTTAATATTTCAAGTAGATTTTTTAAATCTTTGTTTGTTGATCAAATTCGAGATGCTCCTATGAAGAAGCCAAAAGATATTATGAAGGAATTTAGAAGAGAGTACAATTTTAATCTTTCATATTATTACGCTTATAGTGGAAAACAATTGGCTTTGAAAGAAATATATGGGGATGATGCTATGTCATATAACGATTTAAATTGGTATTTGGAAGCGTTGCAAAAGTATAATCCTGCTAGTTATGTGGCCATGGAAGTTAATGCTTCAACCAATCAGTTTGAGAGAGTTTGTATTGGTTTTGGTGCTTGTCTACTTGGATTTAAACACCGTCGGCCATTAATATATTTAGAAGCAGCTGCTTTGAAGGGAAGACCTGGTGTTTTGTTAGCTGCTACTTCTAAAAATGGTAACCAAGGTATGAGTTTCATTTTAGTTTTGTTTTATTTACTTATTTATTTTTTTGGTAATGATATATTAAACTATCATTGTTCAAAGTAGTACATAATTTTTAATGCAGCCATGTTAACATTAGAATTGTTTGCTTTATTTTATTCAATGGTCGAGCTGGTTAGACTAAAAATGTTTATAGTAGAAATGTTTACAAAAGCAAGAACTAAAATTTTATGCAGCACTAACTAAAAGACTTTAAAATAACATATGCTATATTCATATATCATTTTGAACCTAATTCAATTGTGTATAATAGAAATTATTAACATTTAATACATGTTTTAATGTTTAATATAATTCATGTTTCTTACTACTGAGCAGTCATTAATTATTTATTTTGTAGGTTTCTTTCCTCTTGCTATGGGTATTGTTTCACATGAAAATGAAGCTAATTGGTCTTGGTTTTGTCCCATTTGAAAGAAATGCTTAATGAAGATCGGTCTTTAGTTTTTATGTCTGATCGTCAATGAGGTCTCATTTTAGGTGTTCAAAAAATATTTCCTTCTTCATATCATAGCTATTGTTTACTTCACATGGAACAGAATATTGGTACTGTTGTCAAGGCGGCTAAAGGTGATTCATCTATTGTGGAGTTGTTCAAACTTCGTGCTAGAGCTTCTAATATGTATGATTTTGAGCGATATCTTTCTAAATTTAAGGATATTAGGGGTACGTCTGCAGAAAATTTTCTAAGAGATAAACCTTTTGACCATTGGGCGGATTTTTTTTTCAAGGAAAGCGTTATGATGAATATTCTTCAAATGTTCCATAAAATTTCAACTCATGGATTTTGGAAGATAGAGTTATGCCTATAACTTCTTGTTTGGATGGTATTCGAGTGAAAGTTATGGAGCAAATGGCTAGACGAAGAGAGAAATGTTGTTTGTGGACAACGAATCTTTGTCCTGTTATGGAGGAACGTTTGTCTAAGTTAGTAGATGATGGCTTTGGGATGTTTATAAGTTTTCGGAATTTGTGTTTGAAGTTAAATCTCCCAAGTCACAGGTTGTTGATCTTGAAAATCGTTTATGTAGTTGTAATCAATGGAGAGTTACTAGTTTTTCATGTGCCCATGCAATTAAGTGCATTAACAAGTCTAGGTTATCAGTTTATGATTATGTGGAGGACTATTTTACTGTTAATGCTTTTAGATCTTCGTATGCTAATGCTATCAATCCAATTCCAGATTTTGATAAGCCAGTTACTGCTGAAAATGTTGTTTTGATTAGGCCTCCTAATGAGGTTCATGGTGCAGGAAGACCATCTACAAAGAGGCGTGGTGGATTTGGATATTCTCAAAGTAAAAGAACAGATGCAGTCAGTGTAATGAAGTTGGCCACAACAAAAGGAATTGTCTTGCTTCTTCAAAAGGTTAAAAAAAATTATGTGTTTTTTTAGTGTAATGGAGTAGTTTTTTAAGTGTAAAGCTGCTAAAGCTTATAGAAGCATGAAATCAGACTTTGTGAAATCATTAGAAAATAAAATGTGAAATGTTTTGGTTATTTTGTTTTAATTTCTAATATATGTTGTTCCTATATTTTCTTTTGTTGTTGAATTTCTATTTTTAGGAATCTATTATTTATTCATATTGCAAAATATTTAATATGAATTAAAGAACTGCATGAGCTCTACACTTCAATATTAACATTTCTATTCATTGCTAGTTGTACTTAGCATTTCATTCGAATGCTAGTTGTAACTAGCATTTCATTATAACCAGTATGCATCACACCTGAAATACAATTTCAACATTGAAACCCATAATCTGTCATTGTATAGAACCGAGTAAGCTGTTGTGCAAGAACAAAGGATCTGATGATGATGATATACTGTTTATATGATTAGCTGATGAGATTACATAAGTGATTTTGTGATGAATTGCCAGTATGATGATATACTGTTTATATGATATGGGGGAACATCTGCCCCCATATTTCTTCTATATTGCAATGGAATATCTTTCCTTATTGTTAGAAAGAGCAGTTAGAAAAAAGAATTAACACCAATTTGTAAAGTGCAACCTATGGAATATCTTCATTATGCATACTGCACCTCTTTGTTTCAGAAAATAACAAACAAAGTAGATAAATGAGATTGCAAATACTGGCTACTGATTAATGGTGTAATATATCCTTTGGTGCCATACTGGCTACTGATTTATGGTGTAATATATCCTACGGTGCTATACTGGCTACTGATATATCAACTTCCTATTGCTACTTTAAAGAAATCAAATAAGAAAAATGCAGACTTTCTGTGGGAAGGAAGGAAACATAAAATTTCTTGGGATAAATTGTGTATGCCAAAAAAAGAATGGGCAATAGGCCTGAAAAAGCTAGAGGATCTACAAGATACTTATGCACTACACCTACTTTTGCAACTACCATCAAAATAACAATCAACGTGGACTGCATTACAGTATAACTAGCATTACAGTTGAATGATAGTTTTATTTAGCATTTCAGTTAAATGCTAGTTATAACTAGCATTATAGTATAAATAGTAGTCATCGCACTTGAAACATAGCACAAACATTGGAAATCATATAAAAATGCTATATGGATAAATTCACACATTATTCATCATAGTTCAATCACTGAGAAATGTATTTTCGCATAATGCTAGTTTGATCTAGCATTTCAGTATAAACATTATTCACCACTTCAGAAATACAGTAAAAGCATCAAAAAGCACATAAAAATGACACTTGAATATATCCATGGTTTATCCATTGTAGTTCATGCACTGAAAACAGACAACTATAATTGAATCAAATTCAAATCGAGAAGTTCAAATCCATCTGAGCAGTTTATACTCTAAGAACAAAATAGAAGAATTGGAAAACATATAAGACTCCATCTCAGACTCCATCTCTGTTTAATTAGCAGAAGTGGTTCAGTTCAAATAAAATCCAAAGTTCTAAGAAGTTTAAATGCAACAGCTATTCTTATGCAGAATCTTTGTAGGACTTCTCCACTGACCAACTGTATTGTGGATCATTGAGTATGTTATACACCACTGCAGCTCTCAGGTTTCTAATCATTTCCTTTGCATATTTTTCTGGCATCTCATCCTTGTCCAATTTTTTCAAGTTTGCCAGGACAAAGAATGCACAATCAACTCTGTTTCAGATATAGAAATATTAGTTAATATTACAGTATAATCTAATGCTAAAATAAGATAGCATTCTTTACTCTAGAATTCTAAAATATAGCTTTATATTTTGATCACAATATTAATCAATACATTCATAGAGACACCATTGCTGCGTGTGGAATGTGCACCTTATACATAATCTTTCTGGTCAATAGATACAGTTCAATGAACTATCAATTAGCAATGCTAGCTTTAACTATCATTTTGCATATTTAATGCATTCCAGTGCAATTTAAAAATACAAATGATATTTTGGCTATCAGTTTGCATGTTTATTTTAGTCCAAAATACTTTAAAAATATGTATGCTAGTGTAAACAATCATTTTGGACATTTGATAAATTTATAAGCACTGAAAAAATATAAATGATAGTTTGAACTGTCATTTTTTCATTTTCCCAATTTTATGCACTTTAAAAATTTCAGTTGTAGGTTTAACTATCATTTTGATCATTAGATGTATTCAGCTGTATTTTAAAAAAGAATAACAAAAGTTGGATGAATATACAAACTAAATGACAAGAGAAGAAATGAAATTAGTTACTTACGAATCAGAATCCAATGGTGGGCTTTTTGGTTGCAACACTTTGGGTTTGTGAAATTCTTTGTTCAGTATTCTACTTTTGCCCATTTCTTCTTGAACATCAATTCAATCTTGTCTTTCTGCAAGAAGAAAAATTATTGTTGTATATTAATGTTAGAGTGATTTAAAAATTATACTTTTCTTACAAGAATCAGGGTTTGGTTATAGCTGGGGTTTGATGTCCTTGTTGATCTGGCTTTTGGATTGGTTGAATCATAATGACTCTACTGCATTGTTTCATAGTTTAGCATCAGCAAGCTCCAATGGTTTATGTAATGTAGAGGGAAGAAAATCTTCTCTGTAAATTCATCCTTCATAATGACATCTATTGTCGGTATGACTATGTCATTGATCACAGTTTGCTGATCATGTACTAAAGCATTCTGCACATTCATATGTATTAGAATACTTTATATTATTTTTTAACATTTATAACGAAAAGCTTATACTTACCATCATCATTGTAGTGAAGTAGTAACTGTGTTCATACATCTCTTGATTGTAATAAAACCAATCAATAAGCTGTTTAACCAAACAAAGAAGGTTGTAAGTTTTATGGAATAATTAATATTTTCTATATTTTTGAACCAGGAATATCAATGCTAGTATTCACTATCATTTACATGTTTACTGCATTGAATGCACTGAAAAATGAAAATGATAGCTTAAACAATCATCTTGGACATTCGATATATTTATATGCCCTTTACAAATACCAATGTTATTTTTTAATTCTCATTCTCTTATTCAATACATTTATATGAAGTTTGAAAATTTGAATGCTAGTTTTACTATCATTCTCTCATCCTATACATTTATATGCACTTAAAAAAACTATGAATGCTAGTTTTAACAATCATTCTCCCATCCTATACAGTTATATGCATTTTACAAATACTAATGCTACTTTTAGCTGTCACTCTCCCATTTAATTCATTTATATGCACTTTGAAAATTTGAATGCTAGACTTACCTATTATTCTCCCATTTTATACATTTATATACACTTTTTTATGGTCATAATTCTAATTTGATGCATACCTGTCCATCTGTGACCCCTTCAAACAGAATGGCTTCCAACATAGATTACACTATTGTGATTCCTCCTTTGTTCCCTTCATCTTTTTCATATGCTACAGTGCTGTAATTGAAATCAATAATTGACAGGTTAGTTTTTTTCAATTTTATTTAATTACAAATATAATAAAAGAAAAAGGTCAAAAATCTTACTTCTCATTTTCGTTAAATTTGAAGAAAGTAAGAATTTTGTTTTGCTGTTCTTCATTCAATAATTGTAGAATACTGCTTTTTGTGATATCTTTACTCTTGTAAGCTTTACTTGATGGCGAGTACCCATTAACATCAATAATTTCTTCATTTTCAACTGTAGTGACTTGCTCATCTGTTTTAGTTTCATATTCCTCTTCATAATCAGATTCTTCATTTTGTTCTTCTTGTTCCTGTTCACTTGTATTTTCTTTTCGACCTTCCTCAGTTTCAGGTTGCTCCTTTTAGTCTTCATTGTCAACATTTTTCTTTATTTTTCTGTAAACAATTTCATACTGGCAATCGGGATCAATTTTATTCCTTCGTTGGCGCTTTTTAACCCTCAAAACTAAAGAGCTTGCTTTCTTCCGTGCTTTTTCATACACTGTCGGGGATTTTTCTGTTGCTTCTGAAGGTTCTTTTGATCCCGTTGTTCTTTTTCTTGCTGCATCATCTAAATTTCCTGAGTTATATTGAGATCAAATGATGGTGGTTTAATTTCTTCTCTTGCTTTTGATTTCAATATCTTGATTTCTTTTCTCAACTGTATGATAATGCATTCTGCTTGTATTCTTTTTCGTCTCTCTTTTTCTAATTCTTCTTCACTCTTCTTCAATTTATTTTCCAAATCTTCAACGTACTACTGCATTGAGTCGACTTGCTTTTTTGATGTCTCTTCCAAGTTTTTTTTTTGTATCCCAATATTCTCATTGGTATCCAGCTGAACAAATTTTTGTTGGCTTGTTTGTTGAAGAAGTGCCTTTTCATCTTCAATCGGGTTTCTTATTTCAACAAAAATCTATGTAATAACATAAATAGTAATGAATGAGCTAACATACAATGAATGAACTAATTTTATATATAATTGTCATTTTTCATGTGATGCTATTTCTGACTGTCATTCTTTAGTAGCAACTACATAAAATTGTATTTCTGCAGAAATGATATATGTAGCTATCGTTTAAATTATGGCTGTATAATAACAAAATGAAAACAATTAATATACACTATGTTATGATATATTTATCTTTCTTTTACTTGTGTGAGAAATAATACATTTCTATTGTCCATGTTCATCAAAGCTTCTCTTGAAATGACCTTTTCCAAGCTTCCGATATTCCACCTCCCAAATCTAGGTAAGGTAGAACCGTATGTTGCTAATGGAGATATCCAATTCACATGCTCACATAGGAAAAACTACAAATAAAATATTACTTGTTAAAACATATAATGTGTATAATTTAATTTATAGAGATAGATGCATTAACATAAAGTTAGAATGTTATACTTACGATTGGGAGTATGGAACAACCCGGCATGTTTCTCGGCTTTGTTTTGAAAGCCATCAAAGCTCTAATCAATGAATGATGAATTGAAACTGGCCAAGATACCGAGTTCATCTTGTTTTGATCAAGGATATAAGGAATATATCCCCATGGTAGGTATCTTTGGTCGTCGGGAAAGAAGAAGGTTATCATTGCAAGAATAATAATCAGTTTTGAAAAATCAGTTTCATGTTGAAATTGTTGTGTTTCCAGTACATTATTTATCTTTGAAAGTGTAAGATCCTTTGTGATGTGCTCTACTATTCCAAAATTTCTTAGTACAAAATCTTTACAATTGTCTGTAAGGATTTGTAAAATCATTTTAGGTAATGGAAAAATATTAATTCCAAACAAAGGTTAGCTAAAGAGAATTGAAACATTTCAGGTTTGATTTTTAGAAAAATATTCCCCACTTTAAAAGCTTCTTCATTGATAGAAAATGTTTCTATGATATCATCTAAGGTTGTTGATGACTTTGTAAAAGCGGCTATGAATAAAATTTCTTTGAAAAACACTAGCATAAATTTTTCGAAGGGTGTTTGTTTTAAATAATTCAATTGATCTACAAGATAACCTCTTTTTTCCTTAATTTTCTAGAAATTTTTTATCATTGGAAGCAAGCTACATCAATACTGAATTTTTTCCTGAGATCCTTTATTTGATTTTTTTCCTTCTGTTGTTTTTGTTTTCTTCAATATTTTACCTTTTGATTCCTGTACAAAAAACTATAAATGAATAATTCTGTATTTAACAAACTATAATGCTATTTTCATGTATCATTTTTTAAATGCATTCTTATTTTTATCTATCAATTTTTTCAACTATTAATGCATAATTTTTTAGTGCTATATTCATCTATCATTATTTTTTTAAATGCTATATTTGTCTATCATTACTCTTTTTCAATGTATGCTTTTACAGTTTAAAGATTGAATGCTATGTTTGTCTATCATTTTTTTCAATGCTATATTTGTCTATCATTCTTTAACTATTCATCTTATTGTTGTCTATCATCTATCAAAAACTGAATGTTATGTTCATCTATCATCTCATATTTCAATATGATGCATACAAATCAAATGATATATTGAACTATCATTCAATAACTATCTATCTGATTATCCTCTACCGTTTATCAAATATCGAAACGTTATTTTCATTTATCATTTATCATTCCATCATAACACATACAGTAAATAAAGTGATATATTCAACTATCATTCAATCATGCTATGTTTGTCTATCATTTTTTTCAATGCTATATTTGTCTATCATTCTATAACTATTCATCTTATTGTTGTCTATCATTTGTCAAAGACTGAATGCTATGTTCATCTATCATCTCATATTTCAATATGATGCATACAAATCAAATGATATATTGAACTATCATTCAATAACTATCTATCTAATTATTGTCTACCGTCTATCAAATATCTAAATGTTATTTTCATCTATCATTGCATCATTACACATACAGTAAATAAAGTGATATATTCAACTATAATTCTATCATGCTATGTTTGTCTATCATTTTTTTCAATGCTATATTTGTCTATCATTCTGTAACTATTCATCTTATTGTTGTCTATTATCTGTCAAAACTGAATGTTATATTCATCTATCATCTCATATTTCAATATGATGCACGCAAAAAATCAAATGATGTATTGAACTATCATTCAATAACTATCCATCTAATTATCATCTACCGTCTATTAAATATCGAAATTCTATTTTCATCTATCATTGCATCATTACACATACAGTAAATAAAGTGATATATTCAACTATCATTCTTTAATTATCAATCTAATTATCATCTAACATTTATCAAAAACTGGAATGCTATTTTCATCTACCATTTTAATATAATGCATGTAACGAATAAAGTGATATATTCAATTATCATTCTAAAATTTTCTATATGATTACCAATTCAGCATAAACTTTCATTGTAAAACTATTTACAATTAAAATGATATATTCAACTATCATTCTAAAATTATCTTTTATTTTGAAAAAAAATCAGATGTTATACCTTTGTCTTTCTTTTCCTACTGACGATTTCATCACAAAGCTCTTGTTTCTTCATCTCGTCTTCATTCACAGTTTTTGCTGCCCTAGATTTTCTCGTCCTCTTTGTTTCTTCATGAATATCAGTCGAATCAACAGCGGTGGATGTCTTAGTTTTTCGTCTTCTCTTTATTTCTGTACGCATAGCATTCGAAGCCCTAGTTTTGGAAATCCTAGGTTCATCGTTTATTTGTTAAGGATTTGTTGAAATATGTGGATTTACGTCAATTGACTTAGCTTCCGAAGTCGATTGCGTTTGTAAATCAGTTTGGGGAAGAAAATTGATTTGGGTTTCGACTGCCATTGTTTGATGAAGGATGAGAAATTTTGTTTGTAGAGGAAAAGAGACTAATAAAGCATGAATGATCGTGAAATTTTGGCGCTTGTCCTTGAGACGAAAGTTAAATTTTAACGTTCGTTAAAATTAAATTTTATTAAACTTTTTCCTTTAAACTAATTTACTCTTAAATTTATATAAAACGTAATTAATTTATATAAACTTAATTAACTTGGTTAATTTTTATAAAATTATTTGATTTATATAAACTTAATTAACTTAGTTCATTTTATAAAATTTAGCTAATTTATATAAGCATATGGAATTCCCTAAAATGGATGTACATTTTGTTTTAAATATTTTATTCAACAATTGCATGTCTATTGTTATAAACCTATTAATTCTTATTAAACTTAGTTGAAAGTTATAAACTTATTTAATTTTTAAATAACTTAGTTAGTTTACTTAATTATTATAAAACTTAATTAACTTAGTTAATTATTTTAAACTTAGTTAATTTATTATTATTATTATTATTATCATCATAAACTTAGTTAATTTTTATAAACTTAATTAATTTTCATAAAACTTAGTTTACATAGTTACTTTTTATAAAAATTAGATAATTTTGTTAAAACTTAGTCAATGTTTATAACAATTTAACAAAGGTTTCATAATAGAGAACATGATTTTTATAAAACTCACTTAATTTTTATGAACATAGTTAATTTTCATAAACTTTAGTTAACTTAATTAAAAAAAATTAGTTAATTTTTATAAAACTTAATTAACTTAGTTAACTTTTATATAACTTAGTTAATCTTTATATAACTAGTTAATTTTTGTGAAACTCACTTAATTAATTTAGTTAAATATTTATAAAACTTAGTTTATAAATTAGGTTAATATTTAGAAAATTATTATTTTTTATAAAACTTGGTTAACTTAGTTAATTTTTATAAACTTAGTTAAATTATATAAGAACTAGTTAATTTTTATGAACTTTTAGTTAATCCGGTTATATTTGTATAAAACTTGATTATTTTTTATAAACTCGATCATTTCTTTAGAAAAGTTAGCTAATTTAGTTTAAAAAAATTTAAAACTCGGTTTGTCTTCATAAATATGTTTAATTTTAATAAAATTTGCTTAACATATTTTTTTGTAAAAGTTAGTTAATTTTTGTAAACTTGATTAATTTTTATAAAAATTCAACTTGGTTAATTTCTATAAAACTTAGTTAATTTTTATAAACTTATCAGATTTCATAAAATTCCGACAACATCTCTTTTGCGCGATTAGTGCTTTCCTGCACACCCCAATTCAACAGATATTTACATTATCAAAACAAGATCAGATTCATATCATATATAACAAAATATTCTCCATGACAACATACACATTTGAATGCATAAAAACTTACCTTTTATTAGCAATTTTAGCTAGCAATCTTCTATATAGCAAAGCAAAATTTTGTGTACCTGCGAATCAAAAGTAAAGGTAATGATTAGGATGCAAAATAATGACCCGCTATGTATAGACGAACTACGCCCTCCTCCAATGACACATTATACTAAGTAGCATTTTGCAACTTAGTTGCATTTTGCAACTCAGTTTGCAAACTGAGTTGCATTTGCAGCTCAGTTTTTCAAAATTGGAGTTGCAATTTGCAACTCATTTGAAAATTGGGCTGCATTGCAATTAAGTTTCAAAACTTTTAAATTCATAATAATAACTATATATACTTCAATCAACTTATTTTCGTATTATTTGACACAAAAAATTCGTTGGCTTTCTATCACACTCAAACTTCATATACAATCTTGATCCGTGTCTTATTCAGAATAGGAGAATTCAATTGTGAAAGATCCCAAACTCGAACCAATACATTAGAAGTTTTGAATCCAGTATATAGATTTAGTTCTGGATCAGATAAGCTTCTGAAAATGAAAAGTAGCTACAAACTAACAGAAAAGGTGACAATGAATATTAACACACCTTGCAGAGTTGAAAAAACAGCATGATCTTACATGAATAAGAGTTATACGACACTGAGATTCTGACCAGTTATAAAATATCCAAAAAACATAAACTTGGATAATTGGTAACTGATAACTATAAGTGATTCCATTTTCAAAAGCATCATCATCTACAGTATATCAATTCAAAAAACTATCATCTACAAAGGATAAAAAATACAAGACCAAAATATGCATTCATCCATTAAAAACAGTAAGGAAATATACACGCGACCGGATACTAAGTCATTCTATGAATATTTTGAATCCTTTTAGTTAATAGGTTTTGTGACTGCAACCAAGGATTCAATCTACAAAAATAAGGGCAATCAAATAAGTAGTGTAACATAAATAAAAATACGTTTATCTGTTAGATATGACCAAAAAATGTTGATGGATATTGGGTTAGAGACTATTCATCGCCTATGTCAGCAAAGATTGCATCAAAACCATGGAATTTTCAAATGCTCAGATGTTCTGTTATAGATACCTATGATTTAGAGATATGATAATGAAGTATGGTTGGAAAAAAACTTTAAGATACTAAAAATTCTTCACTGAAAACAAAATGCAAAGTAAGTACTAATGAGTAATGATTATAATTACAGAATATGTGCAAGTGGAGGTTTACAAGCTGAGATGATGTAGGTCAAGCCTAAATATTTATTTCATCATAAACTAAAACCAAGAAAGATTCATTGAATCTAATTACTATGAATATCATATTACAGTAGGTTGCAAAGTTATAGGACAGCCAAGTATCATTTTACACATATAAAAAGAACCTAGTACATTCTCAAACTGAAGGTTGCAAATTAATTTGTTTACAAATATTGTCAACTCAACGATTATATATAGGCATCATGGACTTAAAAACTGAAACCATGCTTCAGGTTGATACAAGTACAAACTGAGGCATTACCTTTCGTAATTATTTTATGAATTGAAGACGTGTTGCTTTTTTGTTTGTTAAACTTCACCAATTTTAACCGAGCTAAGCTCAGTTTTCAAAACCAAGCAAAATGTGAAATGGGCTAGATCATGGTACTAACCGATCTTGCAAAAGTGAAACGTATTTGTCACTACCCAAACTTCAAATATGTTATGACTTTTGTTAACATAAAATATGCTAGTTGGTCATGCAGTAATCTAAACCAAATCCATAGTGGCAGTCAATGTTTTTAGATCTCTATAATTGCGTTAAAACTAATGATGTAACAGAGCTTCTGAATTAAGCAGCAAATAAGTCAACAATTATACACAAAAACAAATATAACATAAAAAACAGGAACATGTGAAATTGATTGCTTAAATAATAGATGTCAACACTGTAAAAATTAGTCATTTTACTTCTTCTTTTTAAATGCTTTGAGATCACTTATCCGCATTTCTAAACATTATCTAGTTTGAAACAAAAGTAATCCAAATCTTCATTTGGAAGAACTTTCTAGTTATAAAGAGGATTTTTTTCAATTCTATTTTTTTTAAATATTTCAAGGTAACATCAGTTTATCGTGAATGAGTCATAAATTTTATAACTTTCTACGGCTGGTTTGATTCCAGGAATTCACAATGTTATTTTTAAAATAACAAGAACATCGAAAAAACACCTGATGTGATCTTCAGATTTTATTTTTAGTTGTTGCACCGCTTGAAGTCCGGACCATTTCTCTTTTTGTCTCCCTATTGGAGGTGTCACCATTCCACTCTATCTTTCTTATGTACTTCTCATTCGTAACGGTTTTAGTCACATCCTTGATGTCATCACTTGTCATTCAGGTACTTGTATGTGTAAACCAGCTCCACTCTATCATTCTGAAGGGCTCGCCTCTTTCCTACAATCCTCTCCCATTAATATTTTAGATGGTTCATTTAAACAGCCAAACGGTTTACCATTCCACGATGAGGGAAGATAGGATTCACTTAATAGATACACTAGGAACATATTGTTATTTTAATTAAACCCAAAACCGTGCATTCCCTGAATGAACAATGCTAATAAAAAAATGAATTTACTGCTACCTTGTTATACTTCACTCCTAATATAGTTATTTAGATATAATGCTCGCAGTTATAATAACATTTAGACATACTACTCGAAGTTCCTCCCTTGTAATAGCTATACGCTATAGGTCAAATTTCTTGTTCAATTGCAACTGTCACCAGCATTCAATTTTTTAAACTGCAAAGTGATTCACTTTCTAAATAAATAATTAAGCATGTTATATTTGGTCATCTGAGGAGCATATTTATAGGATGTACAAAACGAAAAAGCAAAGAAAGTCAATGTTAACATATGATTATTTAAACTAGAAGACTTAAACTAGCAGATATCGACCTTATTATGTAATTCAAATATATTGAGACGAAAGTATACTTGAACACTACTCTTCAGCAGCCTTATAGGAGTGATGATAGCTTTGAAATACATTAAACTTCCCAAATTTTGGCTAAAACATCAGCACATCTATTAACTAATAGTAAAGCAGAAGAATTTCTTGCATTCTTATTAATTCTAGGATTTTTCTCCTCTCCTTAATTCTCTCAAGATATTTCATTTTCAAATCTCTATATAATTTATTATTACTATAATTATTACAATATACTACTAATTCTTTATCATATCATTTTATATTTAAATATCAACATTAATAATTTCTGCTATTATTTACAAAATTCTTCCAAGATTTCTCTTATTTTTTACATTCAAGTCCACATGTATTTAAATTAATTATCTGATCTTAAATTCAAACTTTTGAAATAAATGCAATTAAATAATATTTGTTATTTGGTCTAATAACTACAAAAAATGACGATTTCATGTACTATTTACCGATTTTTATTAAAAAAATGGTAAAACTAATTTTTTATTCAAGTCCATACAATTCAAACTTTCACAATTATACATGAAAACTACCTTTAATTCTCTTACATTATTCTAAATTCAAATTCAGCCGATTCATTTTAAAAAAAATTTTAATATTTTACAATAAAGAAACATATACATAAATTTTCTTTCTAAAGATGTTATTTTATTCCAAACATATACACTATTATTTTTCTTTTTAAAATTGGTGTAATATTACAAACATATATAACGTTTTTTCTTTCTAAAATTGGTACGTCAAGTGGATTTTTTACTATTGATAAAATTTATGTTTGTTAAGAATGACACCAAAATTAATAATAAGTGATGAATATTTTTAATTGGAAATTGAAAAAATAATTATATTTTTTGTTAACATGTTTTATAAAAATGTTAAATTTTAATTATTTATTTCATATATTACATTAATTAATAAATAAAAATATACAATAATTTAATTGAAATTTTTTATTTTATTTTATTGTCTTTTTGAGGTAGACGCTAACCATTTTTTGAAATTTTTTGTTGTAAAATAAAATTATCAAGGTATGAAACAATGGATTGAAAATAAGATTATTATTTTTACATAGTTGAAATAAAGATTTGCTTTTTAGCGTTACACGTCTTATTTTCAGTTAACATTTCTTTTAGTTTTTTAATAAATAATTTTTTTTATCACTTTAATAATATCATGTACTTTTTTATTTACTGTAAGAGCCTAATATATATTGATCAATACTATTACGCATTCACTTTTGGGTATTTTTGTCATTCTCTCAAGTAATATTTGATATCAATTTATATATTTTTTATCTTTAAATAAAATGTATTATATGCAAAATATCAAATTAAAAATCTATGTACATAAACATTTATCTATGGAAATGTATAATCATACTAATTTTAAAATTAAAAATACTAACCTCCATTTATTTGCCTAATAAATATAAATCCTAAAAATTAATAAATTAACGTATAACGCAATTTTATCTGTAAAAACAACAATTTAGTTTTTATTCAAATATAAAAATACACGAATCATATAACAAAAATTACATTTGTAATTAGTTTAATGCATAACTCATTTATCTCAATAACTTCACCATATCATGCATAATAAATTTAAGTTTTAAAAATATTTATAAAACTATTTTTTTTAATATACCGTGTGCAACGCACGGGTTACACACTAGTGATACAGTAAGAGGAATTAATATCCCTGCGGACTGCGGTTATGAAAGAGTACATAAGAATCTAAATCCTTGTTTTAAGTTATACCAGAACAAAGAAGTCATGAAAGTGGAGCCTCGATAGTGCTGCTGACAGTGTTGTCTCTTCATAAGCTGCTGATTCAACACTTAAAATTTTGCACGTGAAGATATGAAAGCAAGAGTGAAAGATATTTTTTCCTATTTTGCAAGCGATTTAAGTAAATATGAAAAACTGGAGTGCACATTACAATCTGGGCTTATCCATACATATCTCTAAGCCTCAAAATGGATCCTGGTATATTTTGGACTAGTATAAAGAGCAGGATTTGTCTCATTGCTCTTTGATCGTAAATTTACAATGCTACAAATTGATGATCTGCTGAAGTGATCTTTTAATCCAAATACACTATTGAGCATGATTTCCCAGTGTAATATATGTTGTTAAAGGCTAAAAAGAAAGGAATTATTTGACACTAACCTTGCCATTGTCATATCAAGGGTACCGGTTAGCAATTGTTGGAAGCTTAAATGCACTGATCGAGTATCTTATAGCTGTTACAGGTACTGCAACATCTGTATCTCCACTGTAATTTAACAATATATTATTACAATGATAAATCAGAATCAGATGTCCTTAGTTCTTACAAAGATTTCTGGTAATCAGGATATTGTGAAGCCTTAGCAGCAGCACATTAACAACTATATACATCAATCGATGGTTGATACAGCACAGTAAGAAAATGGTACCTGAAAACCCATATCCTTATTCCAGCAACAATAAGCTCTTCATAAATAGGAAGCACTGATAAAGGAGAGTCTACCCAATAGTTTCCTACTGTATCACTGCAAACAGATGCAAAAGAAATATGTCATCATACTGAGGTGTCAAACAATAAAGATGGATAAATTAATATTAACAAAGCAACCTGCATGTATCTCACGGGTATTCAATTCCAGTAACATTACCATGAAATGCTCTCTGCACTTCAGTGCGATTATAATATAGTTTTGAATGTCTGTCTATGCATTGACCATATGCCCTTAACATCCATGGCTGAGAGCAAAAAAAGCAGTTTCAATATCATTTTTGTGCATTAATTATAATACAATTTAGAACGAAGTTTTGTATAAGGGTAACAAATAGAATATACCTACAAATCCGTTTCATTCTAAAAAAAATTGCAATAATAAAAGGGGCTATAAAGTAGTACATAAGCGGGGATTTATGGATCCTTCCTTATGTGTACACACATTAAATGCACATAGATAAATATATATACGCACAGCAAAGAGAATTACAAATAGAAATATTAAGATAAAATTTTTGATCCTTTGCCATTAATTTGGTCATAAGATCGAATAGAAATGCTCAACAAATTTAGCATTACCAATTTATGTACTGTAAAAATTAAGTGTAGAATCGGCTATCACAGAGGGTTTCTATACACTACTCATTTGGACCAAAGTGCAATCTAACACAGAGTTCAAATATAAACCAAAGTTCAATCAAGCACATAGTATATGAATCGGGGTTCGATCAAACTTAAGTTTTATTTTGAAATATCAAAAAATAAATTCATTTGAAATCCATAAGACAATTATAAAATAATAATTACAGAAATATATATTATAGTATAAACAAAGAAGAAGATAAAAAGCAGCAGACCCTAAATGAAATTTTCATTAGTCCGTTAATTCGAAGCTTGGATAGGAAATCAAATCTATGTGAACTATACTCTCAACAGTTTTCGCACCAAAATATTGGAACAAATCATACAATTCTAGTTTGGGTTTAAATATGTAGAAAATTTGTAGAATAAATACATGAATTGATTATGGCCTAAGGATAGATTAGAGCATACTTTATCTACAGAAAACAATAAATGAATGTTTTTTTTTTTGAAAATAGATAAAAATAGGGTCCCGCCCAAAGTTTACAGATAATTCGGGTACAAATAATCAGACCCGAACCAACACAAAACAAACATATCAAACCCTAAACCTAATGAAGCATTCTCGCCTCCAACTTCTCCATCAAACAGAAATGGCGAATATCTCAAAAGCTCAGAAAAAAAGAAAAAATGGAGAATACAAAATCTAAGTCTCACGGAGGTCTTAGATCCCTCTTATCCATGCGACGCATGCCCAAAGGCTTGAGCTCCTTTCCTATGAGACTCAAAGGAGCAGAATTAGTGGCTGCGT
The DNA here is from genome assembly GCA_030737815.1 of Allium fistulosum. Classification (NCBI taxonomy): domain Eukaryota; kingdom Viridiplantae; phylum Streptophyta; class Magnoliopsida; order Asparagales; family Amaryllidaceae; genus Allium; species Allium fistulosum. The sequence goes on from CM060905.1 coordinate 1,250,764,474, forward strand.
CTTCAAATTTGCCATCTTTGTTCTTCAGATTGATGTTGACATCCACGGGAAAGCTGAGAATAGTTGATTTAGCATTCGCCCCTTTTCTCGTTCCATTACTATTCTCCAGATCCTCTGGAGAATAGTAATTGGTTGCTGATTTGCCGCCTATTTGTGTATTGGTAGCAGATGACTTGCTGCTTTCGCCTTTGCTCCAGCAAGATAAGTGATATACCTTATTATTTAATATGCTCTTGTAGAAATAACCATCCTTCTTGACGACTTTAACTTTTGATTGTTTGTAATCTTCAATAGATATCATCGTTAATTCCTTGGAAACACTGTTGGATGAGCGGTAGTTCTTTAGAACTGCACAAGGTAATAAGCAACTATTACTGTTTGCAATATTAGATATATTAGGATTAGAATAAACATTTTCCTGTCTACTTCCCTTGCAGGTGATATCCTTGGTAGCTGAAGAATGGCCGCCTCCAAGAAGATGGTCCAGGGGGATGATGTCTTGTCTGTGCGAAATATTAACCATGCCAGTTGCATGTAGATGGCAATGGCAGGTTCTATGACTTCTACAAGGAATATGCGTAGCGTATTTCCCTTGAGTAAGAAGTCTTCAACTCTATTCTCATAGTCTTTAACTTTATTTGCAGAAAATAAATCTGTATCTCTGTGAGCATTCTGTTTTTTGGCTTTCTTATTAAGAATTTGAAAGTCAGAAGAAATATTGTTCCAAATTTGAACACTGTCAGTCTCTTTTTTGTGATGAAGTCTTTGGTTTCTTTCTTTCCAAATATGATAAATGGCAGTAGTTAGCATAATTGAAGCTCTTTTAAACTCTGTAGACTTGGGTTTGAAGCAGTGTAGAATGTAGTTAATGCTTTCACTTATGCTTTGTATTGATTGATGTTGATTAAAACCCAGAGCATTTTTTGCAATAAACCAAATATGTTTTGAAAATGCACAGTCAAAGAAGAGATGGTCTGCATTTTCCACTCCATTTTTGCATAAAAGACAGTATTTATAAGCATTCTTATTTCACTTTGCACATCTTTCTAATATGGGAAGTCTATTGAGTATTGCAAAATAGGAACAATGAGCCATTTTTGGGCAGTTTGATTTGCACCAAATTACTTTATTCCAGTAAACTTCAGTTTCTTCACCTTTCACAAAATTCCATACTTTTTTAAAGGAGAAAGAAGCATCTTTTGTACACAACTTCCAAATCCATGTGTCTCTTTGAATATTGCTGTCAATTGTCACTTTTTCAATAGCAGTTCTGAATATAGTAGCAGCTTGATGTGTGTTAACATCCCAGTTCTGATTATTTATAATGCTCTGAACTTTATCATTAGCTCCACCAAGAATAAGCAAGTTATTCCAGCCAAGTAGTTCAATAAGTGATTTTCCATATATCCAGGGATCAAACCATAGGCTAGTAGAGCAACCATCTTTAAATTTTCTTTCTATAAGCTTTTTACCATTCTCCCTGCAATTTAAAATATTTTTCCAAGCATAAGAATGATAGCTTTTAGCTTTAATGGTCCAGAAGTTATTGTTTTTAAGGTATTTATCTCTCATCCATTTAGCCCAGAGAGATTTACCATCTAAAAATTTCCAAAATAACTTATATTTTGCTGCTTCTCTCAAGTCTCTAATGTTTCTAATACCTAAACCACCAACCTTTTTAGTCATGCAAACTTTATCCCAAGCAATTTTGTGTTGTTTGCCTTGCCAGATAAAGTTAGCACACATTTTTTCAATTTTGCAAATAGCCTGAACTGGTATATTATGAGATTGAATCCAGTATAGAATAATTGCAGTGATGACAGTATGGGTGAGTTCTAGTCTACCAGCTAGAGATAGTAATTTACTAGACCATCCTTCAAGTTTATTTTGAATAATCTCATAAAGCCTAGAGCAGTCCCTATCATTCAGTTGATTTATACTTAGAGGCAGGCCTAAATACTTGACTGGCAGATTTCCTTCTTTAAAATTGAGAATGTTTAAAATATCCTTCTTGCATTTGCATCCTTTGCTGAAATAAATTTTACTTTTGCATTCATTAACTTTTAACCCAGCAAATAATTCAAGCTTTTTAAAGATTTTAGCAATGGAATTAGCATTTTTCTTATCTGCTTTGACTAATAAAAGCAAGTCATCAGCATATAAAAGATGAGTAATAAAAGGTTTAACTTTATTAATGGCTTTAATATTTCCCTTACTTTGTTCAGAATCAATTAGAATTGTGAAATATTCCATCACAATAGTAAATAGATAGGGAGAAAGGGGATCCCCTTGTCTAATTCCTCTATTACTATGGATATAACCAGTAGGGGAGCCATTAATCATCACAGAGTATGATACATTACTGATACATTCTTTGATAAGATCACAATTTTTTTTATTAAAACCCATAATACTCATCATATGAATTATGAAATTTCTATTTATCTTATCAAAAGCTTTGTGTAAATCAATTTTGATGCACATGACACTTTTGTTTTTCATATTAAAATTTCTAATGAGCTCATGAGCAAGCAAAGTGTTGTCAGTAATAAGCCTCCCCGGAATAAAAGCACATTGGTTTTCTGAAATTAAAATTTTTAAAAACAATTTAATTCTGTTGCAAAGAATAGTAGATATAATTTTATAGATAAAGTTGCAACAGGAGATTGGTCTATAATCTTCCATACCTTTAGGATTATTTATTTTTTGTACAAGAGTCAAGAAAGTATGATTGAAGGATTTTAAAAGCTTGCCAGTCTTAAAAAATTCTGAAATGACTTCAAAAATATTAGAATTAATTTCAGACGATTGAGCTTTATAAAATTTTGCACCAAATCCATCAGGGCCAGGGCTTTTATCATTGTTAGCATTGAAAACAACATTTTTAATATCCAATAAATTAAAAGGGGCTAGCAATATTTCCTGACTAACTTCTTTTAAGAAGAATTTAACATTAATGAAAGGAAAGGAAGCCATATGATTATTGGTATTAAATAATTCTGTGAAGTAATTAATGGCTTCCCTCTCAATTTCAGTTAGATTCTTTAAAGCAATACCATCTGCATCAATAAGTTTACCAATAATATTTCTATTTTTTCTATTAGTCATTTTCGCATAGAAAAATCTGCTAGCTTCATCCCCATTAGTAAGCCAGTCAACTTTAGCATTTTGCCTCATATTAACTGAATGAATATGAAGAGAATTAATGAGATTATTTTGTGCCTGAAAAAATTTATTGATAACATTACTGTCTGAGTAATCATTATCAATAGCATTTTGCAGATTTTCACACTCATCTCTAGCTAGTTTAAGCTCATTTTTATTTCTGTTCTTGTTCTAGTTTTTTATATACCCCTTGGCAACTTGCAAGAATTTGAAGAATTTATATCGGGCAGTGCCCTGTATTTTAAATGACAAGCATTTATTGAAGACAATTTTATAATTTTCATCATAGACCCATCCATTCATAAATCTAAATGGAATATTTTTCTTGCATTCATTATTTTCTATAAGAAGAATTTGAATAGGGGTGTGGTCACTAGTAGCTTGGGGTAGAGTACAGCATTTGTAATGAGGAAAAGTATAAGCAAACTTTTGATTTATTAAAATCCTATCTAGTTTGCAATGTATGTTTCTAAATTTACCAGATTTCCAGGTAAATTTATTTCCTACTAGATTAGCTTCAATAATATCAGTCCTTAAGAAGAATTTATTAATAAACTCTAATTTGCTGAAAGGAACTGGTATACCACCTCTTTTATCATATGAATGCATTATTGTGTTGAAATCACCCATTATGATCCAAGGATGAGACATTTTATTATTCAAATACTCAATATGATTCCATAAATCAATTCTATCATTTTCAAAGTTTGAAGCATATATGAATGTTACTTATAATACAAGACCACCTTTATTAGAAAATAAACAGTGGATATATTGGATGTTTAAAATATGACTATCCAAACTCCATATATTATGATCCCATAAAACTAGAATTCTACCATTACCCCCATTTTGGTTATTATTTACACGGCTCCAATTGGAGAAATGTCTGAAGTGGTATTCTGAAATTTTATCATTGTCTAGTTTGTGTTCCAATAGACCTAATATACTAGGTTTTTCATTCGTAATTAAATTAGAAACATCTAATTTTCTAATTGCAGAATTTAGACCTCTAACATTCCATGAAATTATAGACATTAATAAAAATATGATGAAGAATTAATAAGGATACTCAAATGATATATGTTAGTCATAGTGAATCACTGTAACTATCTTCATCCTCTTGCACTTCTAGCTTCTTTCCCTTTTTTTTGCATGCTGAGTCATTTTTAACTTTTAGAAGCTTGTCCTATTTATCATTTTTGAAGATGTATTTTTCTCTGAATTCTTTGTCTTTATCATCCTCTACTTGCTCTGAAGAGGGAATTTCACTTAGACTTTTAATTCTGGTTCTGGCTTTCTTTCTCTTTTTCCTTTTGTTTGCAGGAGATAAGGAAGTGGCAACATTTACAACTGTTTGAATAGCTTTCCCAGATAGAGATTTTTTCTTTAATGGGGTGAGAGAATCTGAAAGAAAGGATAAAGAAATATTTTTTGGAGGTTCAGTCAGATCTGAAAGAGACATTTTGGAAGAGATTTTCTCAACATTCATTGTGTCTTCTTCCTCAATAGCCTGTATAGAGGCCTTTAAACTTGCAGTTTCATCCACTGAAGCATTTGAAATATCTATCTTATCAACAATGGCTCTTTGAGGGGGGTAATTGTTTTTATATTGCATATTTTCTTGGTTGACTGCATAAGCATTATTGCTAGCATCCATAATCACATCATGCATTTCCAAATCATTAAAAGAACCTGACCTTATAGAATTTTCAACTTGGGGCACCACTTCTTTTGTAATTCCTTCACAAGCATTCTGCATATTTATATTCATTTCAACATTGCTACTTTCCACTGCATTAGTCTCAACTGCAGTATCTTGCTCTCTGCATTTTTCTTTCCAGACTTTTTTAACAGTGCAATTTTCATCTGCATGCCCAAAGCATTTACAAGATTTACATCTTGATGGGATCCATTCATATTCAATTTTTTGCACTAAATTGTCACCATCATGCATTGTGATGTTAGCTTCATTCGGTAACTCTGCATCCGCTTTTATTTCAACAAGAATTCTAGCATAACTCAATCTTGTCTCCTTAGCTGTTGGTTCATCTAATTTTAAAGGTATACCCACCACACTTGCAATAGCACTAAAAGCATCTTTATCCCACAATCTTAGGCTTAATTCAGGTAGCCTAATCCAAACTGACATAGTAGATAAGAGATCCCTATCAAAATTAAATTTCTTGCTCTATGTTTTCAAGATAATCAACTTGCCAGTTATAAAATATGGCCCTCCATTTAGAATTTTATCACAATCTTCAACTTTGGTAAATCTTATAATAAAGAAACCATTATCCCTAGTATATATTTCAAAACTTCCTGAAGGGTTCCAGTTTCGGGTAATATAAGTCTTGAAATGATGATAAGGAGGATGAGGACCAATAACAGAAGATCTCCACTTATTCTCCGTGCGTTTATCAATATCTTCTTTCACAGTAATAAATTTCCTATTGTTTATATTGATAGGAGCAACATAATTCAAGTCAAATTCGGAGTCTAACCCTCCTTTCTTGAGAATATCAGCCCATGAAGAGGCTTTCTACATCTTCTGAGCAGTTTCTACATTGGCTAAAGCATTTGAAATTGGATTTCTTGGATTCAGTATAGGCATGTTTATGTTTCTTGATTGCGTGTTGAATTTTCTTGAATCTGATTTCCCAGAATTGGAAGGATTTTGAACGTTATCTGGTTTTCTTAGAAAGCTTCTCTGAAAATCCGGTACAAAGTTCTTTCTGCTCGCCTTTCTATTGTAGACAACTTTCTGAAATCCATCAACATCCACTATTGCATTGCTCAAAATTGGGGGGTTATCTTTGGACTTGATTTGCTGTGAAAGAGGAAGAGTGATAGGCAATGGAGGCGGAGAAGATGGAGATGAAGAAGAAACTCCATTCTGATCAAGACTAACAAATATAGGATTATTTTGTATTTTCATAAGATCCGCCATTTTTTCATTGTAGAGCTATTTCTTATGAAGTTAGAATATGAATTTTAACAATAAATGAATGTTTTATCAATGCAATTAGCACCCAAAGCAGTAGCTTGAGTTATAGAGAACATGCAGGGTTATTAAACATTTAAATAAAAACATTTTAAAGGGGAAAGAGTATGAAGAAACAAACCTATCAATTTTCTATTGTGAGGAAAAGTAGCGGGGATAAAAGAGAATATGACACAGTAACCGCATTTAAGGCTTCGTTTGTTTTTTTGGCCGAATGCTGAATGTTGAATACTGAAATGTTGTTTTTTTGTTTTTGTTACATTATTAAAACTTAAAGAACTAAACGAAATTCTTCTCAACTCTAATTCAATACTTATTACACTATTGATGGAAATAAAATAGAAATACATCCATCGTGGACAAAAAAAAATCATACATGACTATTACCTGTTTATTTATTTCCATTATTTACTAATTACAGGCAATTGGCAATTTGATCACGCATATTATTCATGAACATTTGTGATTGAGTAGAAAATATATCACTGTGGCTAGGTGGTACTGGTGGCGGTTCTGATTCGGCCATGCTGTAGTACATTTCATTACTATCGTTCTCATCTTCCTCATTTTGTTCGGCTTGCTCAAATAACTCATCACGACGAGACATACGACGTAAAAAATTATGTATGGCCATACAAGTAATAACTATGTCTCACTGTACAGAAAACTTGTATGGAGGCATTTTATTTAGAATGGGAAACCTCTTTTTAAACACACCAAAACTTCTCTCAATAACATTTCTTAGTTTTGCATGAGCATGGTTAAATTTTTCCTTCCTATTTGTAGCAGTATTACCTCTGTAGGTTCTTAACCAATAACGGATGTTGCGATATGGAGATAAGAATCCTCTAGTGTTAATATACGCCGCATCACAAAGGTAATACATACCTACAGCAGCGTAATTGCGAAGTTAATAAGAGTATTCAATCAACATGTTATTTAAATTGTAAAGTACTTACTTGGAGGTGGTATAGGAAAATTATTTGTAGGATCACGCAATGTTTCATTTAAGACCTTTGAGTCATGCGCTATTCCTTCCCATCCAGCCATCACGTATATAAATTTCATGTCAAAGTTGCAAACCGCCATTACATTTTGATAACAATTTCCTTGACCTCGTCCTCTAAATGGTACTTGCTCATCTATTGGAATGTTTGCATCTATTAATGTGCCATCTAAAGCTCCAACTGCACCTATGAAAGCCCCTTCTCGTAGGTCAATATGAAATCGAATATTTTCAGTAGGACTAGTAAAATCTGGAGGAACGATCATTTCTTGAGCAAAATTCATCATCGCGTTTAATACCTCATGAAAGTATTTGTGAACCGTTTGTCCAGAGTGTTGAAATCGGTACCTTATTATACGATTTTGGTTGTTATGACTTACAGTGGATAAAAACATTGCCATTTTTTCTTCGACGTCTATATGTTTGCTATTAAAAAGCCAATTCTTCTACCGAAAGTAGAGACAAAGGTTTTTAAATGATTGCTTATCCATTCGAAATTCATCGTATATGACAATGGAAGGACCCTCCAACAACTCCTTCATGTACTGTTTTCCAGAAAGTGATGAAGTCAACACTTTTTGCCGTATTACCCTATGATTTCTGTGTTTAAGTAATATTAGCAGTAGGTGCCAACCAACGAATATCCAAAACTTCGGTGTCATTCTGTAATATTTAAACAATTTATCAGTATTAGGCCTAACTGTAATAACTACAATTGTAAATTCAAACGAAACTTGCAAATTATTCCGATGGACGGTACAATAAATTATTCAGTCATCATACATTATGAGAACAGACACTAGACAACTACTGATATAGAACATAATTCAAAAATTATACTTTCTCGTCAAAAGTAGGTTCATCCATGAAAGCAATCTTTAGTTCAGGTGTCACAAAACAATACTTTTGCTTGTCTATATTCGTCTTGTGATAAAAGACCCAAAATTTTCATCTCTCTTTGGGAAACTGTAATATCCGCGTACGAAGGTCCTTTGCTAGCCTTCTCTTCATCAATTTGTTGCTTCAAGATGCCAAGTAATCCCTGTATTTGATTTTCTAATGTTTCGCCATTTGAGTTTTTTTGCTGTTTTTTATTAGGTCGACGGGGCATTGCCTTCGAAGGTCGAGTGCGATTGATGTCTTCGTCATATGGGGTATTATCTGTATCTTCAGTAACCCTTATACCATCAAAGTAGTCGTCATTCGTATTACTGTTCAAGTCAGCAGTATCTACATTTGCATCGTCTTCTGTTTCAACATGGTCAGCATCATCTTCATTACCGTTGGTAGGACGAGGGATTGATGATGAAGACGACCAAGCATATAATCCTTTTGCTAGCGTTTTTTCAAACACGCCTTTCATTAGATCAGGATATTTAAGAGAACCATTCCGAAACTTCGCTGCTCTTGGATTTTGCTGCTAAAGGTAAAAGTTTACAATATAAATATATCATCATAATACACGAACAATAAAATGCTTGTAGAATTGATTAACTTGCCTGAATAACGTCCTTCCACTTTTCAGGTGGCAAGTGTACAGAGTTGGTAGCAGCACAAAAGCCATGTCCAGATAGTCCAATAATTTTTACCCATGCATCGTAATCTCTTCGCAAATAGTCGTAACGGTTTTGAAAAATTTTATGGGCAAAATTCACATTGCATTTTTCGTTAAACTCCGTCTCTAACCTTGTCCAGGAATCTTTCGTAAGAGACATTCCTTTATAACCTTGGCGCTCAACTTCCCTAAAACACAATTCAAGGAAGTCTTTTTCCATTTCAGGATCCTTTGTGAAAGCAGCCATGTCGTCGCAACTCTCACTATCTTCATCGTTGTCACATATTCTTGTCTTTGTTTTTCTCCTTGATGCCATAACTGTTTACTACCACTAATGAAAATATTTTTTGTTACATCATAAAAAATTTCCATTTTTATTCATTGACGATAGAACTATAAACAAATATATACGGTAATATTACAGAAAAAATTGGTACGAAACTAACTACTGTATAGTTTTTTTTTGTAGTACACGTCAGTTGTAACACACTTTGTGTACTTATATTCGCTGCTATTAAATTATTTGTGTGCTGTAAATGGTCAAACAAAAAAATTTATTACTAGTACCTGTTGGATACAAAAAACACTAATTAGACAGTAGTATAGCATACAACAATTACAATAGAAAGCACATCAATGGTGTCTTTGAATGGTATCATTGTGCTTACTGATAATCTTAGCTTACAACAAATAAAAAGAAATATTTTAGTTTGTGCGTACACATACAGTACTTGTTCATATCAAATTACAGCACATCAATTGAACTTTGCATTTCTCTTTGCATTCGTAATCATATGGTATAGCATACAGCAATTGCAAAAAACATCACATCATGAAGCTTGCATAATATCCTTACCTATCTTCCACCAGCATATTAACATACAATAAACAAAATACAGCTGCAAAAATGTACCTTACAGTATGAATTCAGCTGGTTTACAGAAGCAGACTGACGTATACTTTTTTGAGATGAGAGAGATAGTGGAATAAATAGCCTGCAGTCTATTACTTAAATAAATGTTTCATCGGTTCGAGACTGCAAACCAGGAAGAAATGTTCAGAAGCTTAAAATCGGCGATGAATTTTCGCCTAAAAATAATATCTGAATTGACCAGGTTATTCAGAACTTATGCATCTGGGCAAACAACCCCAAATGTTCTGAACACTGAAATTTTATAATTTCAGAACTAAATTCAGCAGTTCTGAATTAAAACAAATGCAACCTAAGCAAAGAAAGTTGATTCAAATATGGAATCGACATGGATAGATGTGAACCATGATTTGATTTTCAATTAGAGCAATCGTTCAAACATTTTAAGGTTAGCAATGCATATTCGAACACGAGAATATCATACCTGGTAAAAGATTGCAAACGGTGATTTCGCGGTTGTAATTTAAGGTTATTTTGCCGCTGTAGTTATGGATTCGTTGCAACAACATCGCCGCAGCTATGGAAGACACCATGGGGCTATGGATGTCGCCACTGATTCCACGAGTGTTGGTTGTGTTAAATTTGGATGGTTCAAATATTTGTTGAGGAAAAACAAATTGCTTAATTGATTCAATCAATCAATTAATTTGGCTTGTATATGGAAGGATATTTCGGAAGGAAACTAATTAATTAGCCAATCAATGTATTTGTTATATGAAGAAAAAAATGACTAGGCATACAGAATCAATCAAAGGAGAGATATGGAAACCAAGATTATGCCATCTATTTGTACTAAAATCAAATCATGCAATTTGAAAAGATATTTGGGTAATCAGGAAATTGATTTTCTTAATCTCCAAGCAACCCTTCATTATCAAGTCTATTTAAATGAAGGAATTTCATCTTCATATGCAAGTGAGTGTGTGAGAGCATCCACCGTTATTCTTCTCTCTCTTTTGTACTCTTTTCTTCAGTGGAATAAAAGAAGTTGTTGGATCTCCATGGACGTAGGATATTCATATCCGAACCACGTCAAATCTTCTGTGTCTTTTATTTCTGTTATTGTTTCTGTGAGACTGCATAATTGATTTTTTTAAAGTTCCATTGATATCTAAATAGACAATACTAGATCCTAATCAACTAATTCGCTTCCGCTGAAATTAAAACAAATTTCACTACAGTTTGGTATCGGAGCTAGTGTTATTGTTCCTGTTTGGATATTAATGGTTACTTCTAATAAGTCTATTGGTAGATCTGGTGTCAATTATGGAGTAACACGTTTTGATGGAAAGGGAGATTTTGGTACTTGAAAGATGAAGATGGAGGATGTATTAAAGAAGGAGAAGACTTATAAGGTTGTTTCTGCGCCTGAGAAATTGAAAGACACTGATGCAGCTGATTTGGAAGAGATGGAAGATGAAGCTCTCACAATAATTCAGTTGAGTCTTTTAGATGAAGTTCTTAGAGAATTCTCTTAGAAGAAGACAGCGAAGGAACTATGGGATGCATTATCGGATGCATATCAAGACAAATCTCTCACTAATCAGATTATTCTTCAGCAACAACCCTATTCATTCAAGATGAAGCCTGGAGCTGATCTAATGGATCATGTAGATGCTTTGATCACTTTGATTATGAACCTGAAGGCAGCGGAAGTTGATATTACCGATGAGGCTCAAGCTGTGATCCTCTTATGTTCCTTGCCTAAGGAGTATACTGCTTTTGTTAATTCCATGATTTATGGCCGTAGTAAAATTAGCCTGTCTGATGTAAAGGCTAGTCTTCATAATGAAGTATTAAGATGTAGATTGGCGAGCACTAGCTTGGATATTGATACCGAAGGCTTATCTGTTCAGAGAGGTAGAGGCCAAAGCAGGTCGAAGAAAGATGAAAGACGGAATTCTTCACGGTCTCAGTCTAGGAGGCCTAAGAAGTTGACTTGTCATTATTGTAAGAAACCAGGGCACTTCATAGCATAATGTCCCAAGCTTGAAGGTAGAAGAAAAGATCCAAAGCAAGCCTCGGCTTCTACAACAGAGAAATCAGATATAAAAAGTAACACCGATGTATTTACATCTTCTGACTCTTCTGGAAAGAGCAACTTATGACTGATTGATTCCGGCGCATCCTATCATATGACACCTGATAGGAACTGCTTTTCCACTTACCGTGAAATTGATAGAGGAGAAGTTCTGATGGGTAATGATGCTTCTTTCCGTATGGTTGGTGTTGGTTGCGTGATGATTAGGATGTTTGATGGTGTTATTCGTACGATCACCGATGTTAGACATGTACCTGATTTGAGGAGGAGCTTGATTTCTGTTGGGGCATTGAGTAGACTTGGCTTGAAGATTGTAGTGGAAGGAGAGAAAATTAAGATATCAAAGGGTTCCATGATTGTTATAAGAGATGTGAGGGTAGGAAATCTTTATCTATTAAAGGGCACTACTGTAATTGGTGAATCAGCTTCTGTTACATCTGTTGATTCGAATTCTTCCAGATTATGGTACTTACAAATGGGTCACATCAGTGAGCGCAGCTTGGATGAGTTGAGAAAACGAGGATTGGTTGATGGAGTTCATCATTCAAAACTTGGTTTTTGTGAAGAGTGTGTTCTTGGAAAGCAGACGAAGATTTCTTCTGGTATAGGAGAGCATAAAGCAAAAGCTGTCCTAGAGTATGTTCATACAGATGTCTAGGGTCCCTCCCCTTGTCAATCTTTAGGTGGAGCCAGGTATTTCGTTTCATTTATAGATGATTTCTCTCGTAAAGTATGGGTATACTTTCTTCAGTCAAAGAGTGAAACCTTTGCCAGGTTTCGAAAGTGGAAATCTATGGTTGAGAAGCGGTCAGGGAAGAAATTGAAAGTTCTCCGTTTGGATAATGGCGGTGAATTTGTATCACAGGAATTCATCAATTATTGTGAGTCTGAAGGAATTAAGAGGCATTACACTACACCAGGCGACCCCAGTCTAATGTAGTTGCAGAAAGGATGAATCAAACATTATTGGAGAGAACAAGATGCCTCAAATTGACTGCTAAATTAAAGAAGGGGTTTTGGGCTGAAGCTTTATCTATGGCGGCTTTCCTCATCAACCGCACACCTTCTACAGCCATAGATATGAAGATCCCTGAATAAGTATGGAAAGGAGAGCTTGTTAGCTATTCATTTCTCAAAGTGTTTGGTTGCCCATCTTATGTGCATGAGAGTAAAGGGAAGCTGGAACCTAGAGCTCGCAAGTGTATCTTTCTAGGTTATAGGAGAGGAGTGAAGGGATATAGGTTGCGGTGTCCTATTAGCAAGAAGATGGTTATGAGCAGGCATGTGACTTTTGATGAGAAGGCTATGTTGAAGGTGGAGCCTTCCTCATCGGATGACAATGAGAGGACATGTGAAGAATACCAGACGCAAAGCAAGTCATCTGTTGATTCTTTTCATAGACGTTCAAATGGTGTTTCTGATGACACTGTGGTTGATGAGGGTAATATCGATGTTGGTACAGAGGATCAAACTCAAGGTGGAGCTCATTTAGAACCTAGGCCTATCAAACAAAGAAGAAAGCCTAAGTGGCTTGATGAGTTTGTTGGATTGAGCATCGAAGACATTAACTTCGATGATATGGCAACATATGCTTTGAATGTTGTCCATGATGAGCCCTGTGATTATAGAGAAGCTATCGCATCAGTTAACAGTTCCAGTTGGTTAGTTTCTATGGAGGAGGAGATTGAATCATTGCAGAGAAATCATACTTGGGATTCGGTGCCTCTTCCAACCGACAAGTGAGCTATTGGATGCAAGTGGATCTATAGAGTGAAAGACGATGAAAATGGTAATCTCGGATACAAGGCAAGATTAGTCGCAAAGGGGTATGTTCAGAAGAAGGGGGTATAGTATCATGATATCTTTGCTCTAGTGGTTAAGCATACTTCTATTCGTATTCTTTTGGCATTAGTTGCTCATTATGATATGGAATTAGAGCAACTAGATGTCAAAACTGCATTCTTGCATGGTGATCTGGATGAGGATATTTATTTAAAGCAGTCGGAAGGGTTCACTGATAGTAGCATACCAGACTATATTTGCAAACTCAAAAAATCTCTATATGGACTGAAGCAGTCTCCTAGACTGTGGTATAAGAGGTTTGATAAGTTTATGCTTTCACAGGGATATTCCAAAAGTTTCAAAGACCAGTGTGTTTATTTCAAGAGATGTGATGGTGATATGATTTATTTGTTGTTATATGTTGATGATATGCTGATTGGATCTCGGAGTATGGTCAGAATTAAGGAGTTGAAAGCGGAGCTCAGTAGAGAGTTTAACATGAAGGATTTGGGAAAGGCACAAAGAATATTGGGTATGGAGATAAGCAGGGATAGGAAGCGGAGAGAGTTAAGGCTCACTCAAGCGCAGTACATCAAGAAGGTCCTCGCTCAATTTGGAATGGAGAAAGCCAAACCGGTTGGCACTCCATTAGGCTTTCATTTTAAGTTTTCAAAAGACTTATCTCCCTCATCGGAAGAAGACAAAAAGTATATGGCTGATATACCTTATTCTAGTGCTGTTGGTAGTCTTATGTATGCGATGGTGTGCACAAGACCAGATTTGGCCCATGTAGTGGGTGTTGTGAGTCGATATATGTCATGGATTCTTAGATATCTTCGAGGCACTTCTTCGGTGGGCTTGTTATATGGTGGAGTGGATGGTGACATCTTTCTTACAGGATACTGTGATTCTGATTATGCTGGGGACAGAGATGTTAGGTAGTCAGTGTCGGGCTATGTTTTTACACTTGGCATAGGCTCGATTTCATGGAGATCAAAGCTGCAATCTATCGTAGCTTTATTGACTACCGAAGTAGAGTTGGTATCGATTGTGGAAGCAACAAAGGAAGGATTATACTTACTTCAGTTGTTGGATGATCTTTCAATGGTGCAGCGGACAGTAGAGCTATTTTCAGACAATCAGAGTGCGATTCATCTTGTAGAGAATCAAGCTTATAGTTCATGGATGAAGCACATTGATGTTTGAGGTTTCTTTCTTATGCTTGAGGAAGAACGAAGCAAGATCAATTGTTGAAGGTGAGTACTTTGGATAATCCTTCAGATATGATGACAAAGTCACTCCCAAAGGACAAGTTTGAGCATTGCTCAAACTTGATCAGTTTGATTCCTGTTACTTGAGCGCCAAGGGATGCTAGACCCAACAACTTCTATGTTGATTGCTTGATGATAAGGTGATGAAGAGAGATTGTTATATTTGGATCAAGGTAGAGTGTTAAATTTGGATGATTCAAATATTTGTTGAGGAGGAAAGAAATTGATTAATTGGTTCAATCAATCAATTAATTTGGCTTGTATATGGAAGGATATTTTGGAAGGAAACTAATTAATTAGCCAATCAATTAATTAGTCAATGCATTTGTTATATGAAGAAAAAAACGATTAGGCATGGAGAATCAATCAATCAAAGGAAATATATGGTAACCAAGATTACGCCATCTATTTATACTAAAATCAAATCATGCAATTTGGAAAGATATTTGGGTAATTAGGAAATTGATTTTCTTAATCTCCAAGCAACCCTTCATTATCAAGTCTATTTAAATGAAGGAATTTTTATCTTCATATGCAAGTGAGTGTGTGAGAGCATCCACCATTATTCTTCTCTCTCTTTTGTACTCTTTTCTTCAGTGGAATAAAAGAAGTTGTTGGGTCTCCGTGGACGTAGGATATTCATATCTGAACCACGTTGAATCTTCTGTGTCTTTTATTTCTGCTATTGTTTTTGTGAGACTACATAATTGATTTTTCTTAAAGTTCCATTGATATCTAAATAAACAATACTAGATCCTGATCAAATAATTCACTTCCGCTCAAATTAAAACAAATTTCACTACAGGTTGCAAATCAAAAGGAATTTAAGGTTTGTCGAGAGGAAGAATAGAGAATGAGAGGGAATGGAAAAAATTATACGGCCAATTTTTTTTCTACGCGTGGAATTATTTTGATAGCTTCAATCACTCATTATTTTTAGCTTCAAATAACTAGTGAATTATCTAAGACTGCAACTTCTATTACCGTGCAATCCTTTTTTTCTATCAATGGATGATTTTCTTGTAGTGAGAGGAGGAAGAAATACAAGAAGAGGAGGAAGAAGGGGGAAGAAATGGATATCGAAGAAGAAGAGGAGGTGGAGGAAACCTCTTTAGAGACCATTGACTATCAACCTTGTCCAACCAATCAAGACATTTTCAACAACCAAAAGAAGATTGTTGAAAATCAAAGGATTCTCAAACGTTCCATGAGTAAGAAGTTAAACACCATTTCCAACAAAATGGAAAAGTTCTTTGGAAAGTTTAAACGCAAGCTTGGAATCGCTTCATCGTCCTCTTCATCCACAACTTTCTAGTTTGTTTTAGTTATGTTTAAGTATGATTGTGCTTGGTTGTTGAAGTTTGAGTTTGATGTGGTGTTATGTATCTTTCTTTTCTTTGTGAACTATGTAACCCTTGTTTAAATATGAATGAAATCCTTGTTTCTATAACGACCCATTTTTTTAGTCATTCGATTTTAGAATATTTAATTGAATTTAAATATTGGAAAGTAAAATTTATATGTTAAATCAGTTAAATAATTGAATCTGGAATTTAATAATAATGAAAATGAATTAGGAAGTTGATTTAAATTCTATTTGAGTTAGAATAAAGTTAGTAAACTTTTAAAGTTGAACTAAAAGTGAATAAACAGAAATTGAAAATTTTATTATTAAATTAGACTAGTAAAAAATAGCCATTCGGGACAATGTCTTAGAATTGGAAGAAACCAGTTTTATTGGATTTGTAATAGTATATTATTATTGGATTCCAAGTTTCATGTCGATTGGACTTACGGTTTGGTCGTGCGAGGCCGAAACGCCTAGAAATTTATTTAAGTAATTTAAACTAATATAATTTGATTTTTTTAATGATATCTTCTAAATACGATGGAATTGGCTTCCGATATAAATTCCATTGCATTCGGAATAGGGGTATAACATATAGAACGCCAGGCAGCATACTTCGTTGGAGTTCGGAAATTTTGGCGATGAATAGTGTTTTATAAGTGGTTATATAAGGACCCCTACCCTAGATTCTAACTCAAAACCCTAGACTTCTACCCACCGCCAGTTAGAATTCAAAGGCCAGAAATTTTTGAAACTTCTCCTCTAAATTTCTCCCAATCCATCAACTATTATGGAAAACGTTCAACTACAATATCGTAGAGCGTAACGAGCTCTACAAGTTCAATGGTTGGATCGAGTTATCATCGTCATTCGAAGGCGGATCTTGGCCACGTTAGTCATCAGTTCGAACACATTTTTCATGGCAAGGAGGAGCTCGAGTGGGGCCGGTCTCTTGTCAGAAGTGGAACTAGGGCTGGCGCTTCGAACGGCGTGGTCCAATCGTCGTCTCGATTGACGTTGGAGGCGCGGCAAGCAACTGAGGTCGGTCGGCTTTGGGTTTGAGCGTGCGTGCGTTTATAGGGAGAGGTAGATAATTTAAAAGGTTAATTAGGAATTTAATTAGTTTAATGACGTTGGTTAATTATATTAAAATTTGTGTAATGTTTAAAAATACATAACCCTTTCATACGAGGTCGGATTCGCACGAAACAAGCGGCATTGGATTCGTATTGTCGAATACTATGCATAAAAGTTGGATTGGATTGATTTGGAGCATGTAGGAGTTTTGGTTAAATTTGAACTTTTGTTCGTTTTTAATCGAAATAAACGCTGCAACGACGAATACAACCAATGTGAGTAAACTCACCTCTCTGGCTCGCTTATATTTTTATATAAGTGAGAATAAATTTATTTATGATGATTGTTGCTTATTTGGATGATATATGATATATTAGTTGGTTTGGATATATTCCCTCCGATTGGAGCGGATGAGACCCTATTGCATTCCCGTGTATGAGCGGATGACCCTTTGTATACGAATCCCGCCTCGAAGCGGTTGATTATTATATTATTTGATTATATGTTGTATTTGATGCAGGGGACATGTTAGAGGGATCCAACAGGATTCCTCACCACTGTTGATTTATTTTCATATGTATGATGATATATGATGTTATGGATGCCATGATGATGTTTTTGATGTGATTTGACTTATTTAGTGCTATGGTAGCACTAAGCTTTGTTTTCGATATTTTGGAAATATTGAAATTGATGATTTTGAATTGAAAAGGTTTTCGAAGTGATTTTGAAAGTAAATATGTTATAATGATTTCTAATTTATTTTAAAAAGAAATGAATTTGTTTTTAAATAAAAAGTTATGATTTTTGATGTTTTTAAAAATATGGTTTTATGAAATGCTTTGAAAATAGATTTTTGAATAGGATTATATAAAAGATTTATAAAGGTGGTATTTTTTATAAATAAAGAAGTGGATTTAAAAATGGAATTTATATATGTTTTATAAATGGATTTGAAGTTGTTTTAAAAATGGATTTTTATAAATGAGTTTGATTTATAAAGAAATGGCTTAGAAATGGATTTTGATAATTAAATTAGTTTTATAAAAGAATAGATTTATAAATAGAATTTTGTAAATAAAGGAGTTTTATAAAATAGAAGTTTTATAAAAATGAAAGAATATTTATAAAAATAGTTTTATAAATATGGAAGTGGTTTATGTTAAAGTTTAAAAATCGATTTTTATTTAAAGAAATGTTTGAAAGTGATATTTTGATGAAGTTATTGGTTTTAAAAGGTAATTTATCTTTTGGAAGTAAAGGTTTGAAAGTAATGGTTTTAAATGGATTTAATGGTTTTGAGAAATATTTTAAAATGTGATATATATTGAAAAACATAGATTTCGACATTTATTGTTGTAATACACGTTTTTCGAGAAGTAAGGAAGGCTTGGACTATAACACTGTTGTTATAGTAAATGATTTCCGAAAGAATTTTTTATATATAGTATATGGGATTTATATATCTATTTATTTATCGAATCCCTATACTAATGTTTTGGGTTGTCGTAACGATGTTTTACGCAACATTCATTTTGACCTAATAAAGTGTGTTTTGAAAAATATAAAGCTTTCCTAAAATGATTTGTAAATATGCTTATACTGTTAATATTAGTATATGAAAAAAAATTCTAAGTGATGAGATGAAGTGAGTTGTGAATATGTTTATACTATTAATATAAGTATATGAAAATATTTTCTAAGTGATGAGATGAAGTGATTTGTGAATATGCTTATGTCGTTGATATAAGTATATGAAGATATTTTCTAAGTGTTGGAAGTGAAGTGATTTGTGAATGCGCTTATACTGTTGATATAAGTATATGGAAATGTTTTCCAATATAGAAAGATTTGTAATGGCTTTGAGGATATATCTTTTTAAAGATAATTTGAAGCAATTTGAAGCAAATATTTGGAAATTTATTTAATTAATAAAGATTAATTAAATGGCCCAGTGATTGCTTATGGTGCTAGATTTGTTTGTTTGCTTTGATAGTTAAATAACCGACTATCAAATAATTGACCTTTTTATCGTTGTTGGTTCGGAGAGATCGGGGTCGGATTTATCCGAGAACCACTTCGGACCAATGTATGTGTTCAAAAGTGCAGGTTTATGATTTTGAAGACGAAGATCTTCATGATGCAGGGCCACTTGCCACTAGTCCCTCGAGGTGAAATTTACCATATTATATATTTATGGTGGCAGTAGTGCTTCGTTATGAAAATCTACGATATGCAAGGACTTCTCGCTACTAATTCTAGGGGTAATTTCTGACAGGATGTGGTAGGAGAGTGCCTTCTGTTTGTCCTGTTCTTGGATAACTTGTATGGACGGATGTCTGACATTGCATTTTTGAGATTGTTTGTTGACTTTTATAAACGTACATCTGTTTGGTGGAGGAGAAGGCAACTTCTCTTAGCTTAACACCCTTCTTTGAGACGTACGTGGTCGAAGGTTGTATGTTTGTGAAAGTCAATAGTGATCGAAGGAATGGCAGTGTGGCATTCAAAGTGGAATGTGCTATGTGAAAGGTAATCGTGACCTTATGCCTCATCACCTGGAAATGAAAGAAACAGGGTAGAAGCGGCAGGGCTATGTGGGTCGCACCTATAAGGATATGGTCATCACCTTTCTTGATTTCCCTATATATTCGAGTGTTGTATGCTGTGGCCATGGATAGGTCGGGAACCCGAGGTGATGTCATATTCAGAACTATCCAGATGGAAGGGGTATGCCGATTCTATGTTGGTTTAGGCATTCAGTATCTGGACCCTAGCTACATTTTTCTAGAGAAGTACTGTACGGAAGGTAGTCCCTTACCTTGTCATTTGTATGGAATCCAATCTCCAATACGTGCCTGTTATTTTGTTGGTAGAACCTAGCATGCTAGAATTTAATAATGGTAACAATTTCGGCTATTTTAATTATTATTTGTATACTAGACACTAATATAATATAACATGATTTGATATGAAATGTTTTGGTTATCGTAAGTTAAAAACCCGTCTGTGTTTATGTGTGGACGTGTCTTACGAGATACCTTTGTTTTGATAAAAGAATGCTTTTATAACTTTAAAATAAATTCGGTTGAGATGTGTTTTATCATGCTGGTTTACCAGACTGATCTGAGTGTTCTTCCCTTTCAATGCTCAAGTCAGACCGAGTATATTTATAGATTTGGATGTTTTGGAGCTTCAGCAGACGAGCTGGAAGTCTTCGGGTCGTATTCCACGTATATGTTTATTTTCCGCTGCATTGTTGTTTGAATTATCAGCATTTTTTAGGACGAGTTATTATAACAGTCCAGGCTGATGATTTTGATTTGGTTGTTGTACTCTGATGGATGTAAGTATATTATATTACAATTTCTGTTTTGTAATGATCATTGATATGATATTATATATTGTTCCGCTGTGATGGTGAGATTCTGCAATTGTTTTAGTTTCTTTTGCTTTGTCTTCTATTTCTTCTTCTCTTTTCTTTTCTTCTTTCCTTCTCTTCTTCTTCTTTATCTTCTTCTCTTCTTCTTCTTTATCTTCTTCTCTTCTTTCATTCCCATAATGATCTAGTTTTCCATTCAGTTTGGATCGGACATGTGCGGTTTATTGTCAGCTCGAACTGGGTGGATTTCTAGGCCTTTACAGTTTCCTTACAGTTATACACTTATTACTATCTCTGGAAAGCATAACTAGTATAAGCTAAATATATCAAAATACCAAAACAAAGCAACTTTCTGCATATATGTCGACATACCATGAGTATGTACGTCGACATACAACGACTCATTTTCAAAAAAAAATTGAAAAATGAATAAACGGAAAGTGTCTATTCATTTCCAACGAATTTCTACCCTTATAAATACACATTTAAACCATAAAATCATTTCTACTCATTCTATTTCTGTTTCATTTACTTTCCTAAACTCCAAATCATAAATAATGGCTTCTCCTATTCAAAAATTAACCGAAAACCTTGAACAAACGCTTGAATCATTCAAAAACATTCTCTCTTTTATCCTACGGGACCAGAGACACTTAGAATTAAGTCAAATGCAGATGATCAAGGAGCAAGAAAGGTATTTCGTTGCAATTCGATGGATGATTTCAGCTCTGAACAAAGAGAGACCAACCGCTAATCCAGAATTCACCATTAACAAAGATGATGAAGATTGGGAAGCTATTAAAGAAGATCCAATCTTTGGCACTGATGGATGGGTTGAAGTCCCAAGAAATGTCTAGTTTTAATAGGTTTGATTGTATATAATACTTGAATTAATTTTGTTTGGATTGTTTGGTATGATTTTATTGGTTTTGAATTTGGTTGAATTTGAAATTTTGCTTTGTGTGTGACATTGTGTTTGCTTGAATTGATTAAATATTGAATGATGTTTCTTATATATCATTTTTATCATTTTGCATTTCATGATTATATTACTTCTATATCTGTTTATATCATATAATGTTTTAGTTAGGGAGAATTAGAATTAATATAAGAGTCAAAGTTAGAATTATAGTTATAGTTAGTTATTTTTGATTGATGACAAGGGGGGAGAAATATATAATATACTAGGCATAGATTAAGGGAGAGTTTTGTATATTATGCATAGATTAAGGGAGAGTTATATTATATTTTATATACAAAGTTGTCATCATCAAAAAGAGGGATATTATTAGTACATAAGGATTTGGTTTTGATGATAATAACTTTAAGAAATCATATAAAATATAAATACTGATGTTTATCAAGATATATATATAGTATATCGTGCAAGATATTAAACATGTGTTGATATAAGAAGACTGTAAAAATTACAAAGAGTATGTCGACATATTGTAACCCTATATGTCGATATACTAGCTGTGAGTTTCAAAAATTAAATTTCAAAAGAAGTGTATATTCGTCGTATCTCTTCACGAATGCACATGACCATTATTCCTCTATAAATACCGGTCTTCCCAACGAATTTTTCAATCACTTCTCATTGTTCTTCTCTCCTCCTTCTTCTCTCTCATTTTCTAAAACAAATTATAACCATACTCTACCGAATTTCAACCAGAATCAAACTCCATTGCCATTATTTTGATTATCTATCATTTGCTCTCTGATTTCTATCATCTCTCTCACTCCAATCAAGATCTAAGTGTTATTTAAGGATTATAGGATCATTTGTAATCAAGATTGAAGTTCCGAGTTTCTAAATCTCTACAAAATCAAACCGATATACTTGTGGGTGTGATTGTAGCCTGTGAATCAATTGGGTGTGCTTAGTAGCCCGTAAATCTAGTGGATGTGCTTGCAGCCTGAAAATCAAGCCGCTCTACCTAAAGGCCGGGATTCTAGAAGGTGTGCCTCGTGGCCCTGAAAACAAGATTGTATTTGCTAGTATGTTCTCTCCTTTTACTCTTATTGGTTGAAAAGAAATTTGTACAAGAAATTTTACGGGATCAGATGTAGGGTAACTCGAAACCATTATAAAATCCAAGTATGTTCTTTGCTTTTACTCTTACTGAATTTACTGTTTATCCGTGTTTTGATTCTGTGATTTTTTTTCTGTGATGGTTAATCTTATTATTCTAAGTATAATTTCAAAAGCTTCATATAAATTAGAAAACACTATTCACCTCCTCTCTAGTGTCAATTTAGCCTTAAGATCCCTATTCCACAATCTTACATGCTTGACCAAAGCAACTACAAGCCTTCAGCCCTTGCCTACATGGCTTGTTCGGAGCACCTTCTAGAGGGAGGACGGAGTAGGCCTTTGGTCCCGTCTAAGATGGCCTGACCAAAGCATAGAACCAGCCTTTAGCACCGTCTCTAAGGCCTTAGTAAAGCGCCTCCTAGAGAGAGGTCAGGTAAGTATTTGGTTTTGCTTAAGATTGCTAACCAAATGCACTGGACAATAGACCTAAATCATCACCTAAGATGGTGATAAGGGGTTCGATCCAAATCGAGATCATCACCTAAGATGGTGACAAAGAAAATGGACCAAGACGTCCAAAGCCCAAAGAGAGGCGCAAAGAAAAGAGACTAAGACATCCAAAGCCCAAAGATTGGTGCAAAGAAAGGAGACTAAGATGTCCAAAGCCCAAAGAGAGGCAAAAGAAATCAGTCAAAAATGAGCCATTTGCGCTCCAAAGAAAAATTAAACAATCTTCTAGAGGAAGATCAATTAAATATGAGCTTTTGTGCTTTAAAGTAAAGAAAGCAGGATGTTTCCGCAAAAGAAACCGTTATTGCCAGATGGATTTTCTTATCTTCTTCTATTTAGAAGTTATTATTGCTACATGAATTTTTCGATCTTCTATTATTGCCAGATGGATTTTCTGGTCTTCTATTACAGCCAGATAGGTTTTCTAGTCCTTTGTCATTATTGCCAGATGGATTTCTGGATTTCTATGACCAAGTGAATAGCTTTCTATTTAAAAGCATTCCATTGTCACCTTCAGGTTTATGGTCTACTATCAGAAGATTTCCTAAAACAAGGAAAATAATTAATGCTAAAAGTAAACTATTTTACTTCAAGAACGGGGCATCACTAAATCAGCTTTCTATCTTTTAAGTTCAGATTGGAACCCAACTCTCTTAAAATAACGGGAATTTCCATTACTAGACTTAGAGGCAGACTCTTACATCAAGATCAAAATTTATGGCCTTTATACCAACTGAAATGCTGAATACTCAATCAGTAAGGTTCCTCGTTCTTTCAACGGGCAGATTATTGGCTTATATGGTAAAAGCTCAAAATACTGTAAAGCAGGATATACATCTCAAATAATTCAACACATTTAAAAGACATATGGTACACTCAAGGTAACATTTATTTGAATACAAATTCATTTTTATCTAATATGTCATATACCAAAGTCACAAGTACATAAATTGAACTGCAAGAAGGGGTCTTTTTCAAGATGTACAAGTAATTCTCTACTAAAGTTCAAGGCTCTATGCCATCCTATCTAGATTTTCAGCAACCGATGAAGAACCGGTAATGTAGCGAATGGCCACATCCAAAATTTCTTTATGTTTCTTCTCTTTCCTTCGAATGGCGTTCGCATCATCAACTAAGTCGATTTGAGCCCTCAATGCGCGCTTAAGAGTCTTGTTGGATCCTTTTAAGATTTGGACCATGCTATTTAATTCTTTAATCTCCTGCCCGAGAGTGTGCTTTTCACGCTTAAGTTTTTCAACCTGAATTTCATAATCATTAAGGCATTAAGAAATTTTTTGATTCCATTTCTTATTAAAGAATTGCATGCATTCGAATTTAACTTGCCTACCCCGCTAGGAGTTCACTTCGTTACTTAAACTCGGAGGTGGGTTTAATAAAGTGGGAAATTCTTGGCTAACTAAAGAATGTGATCTTGTCATCCTCCCAAGAGTAGGAGTAGGAAGGCTTGAATCGCCTCCGCTCACAATGAGTTCCAAAGATTGGTAGGATACTTGACTCTTCATTAAATTTACTTCAAGATTATTTATTCGTTGATGTAATTTAGCCATTTCTATACCAATATCGACTGAAGGTTTAGACCCTAGGACCGTGCCTATCTTCTCTTTCAATTCTTGAAATTCTTTGTTCATTTCTTTAATTTGATTCTCTAAATTGGAGGTCATTTCTTTACGGTTACTAAGTGTTGATCTTAGTTGATAATACTTTATATGCCACTCTTCTACTTCTAGACTGTTCGAAAACCGCAAAACTGAAGCATTTGGAGAAGATCGTCTCATTTCAATATCATAAATATTGTTTAGTCGAGAAAGAGCATTTGTAGGACCATGAGCAAGCGCTAACTGGCTTTCCTATTTAGAATAAGTAAAACAGAAATTATCACATGAAAAATAAGCTCTTCCATTAATAATGTCAAAGCTTACAAAAAGTAAGGAAATTCAAATTACAACACGGTTCCATTTTTGAACATTTAAATAACTCTTAAAGTTTTGAAACACCGAATTTGGTAAATGACTCGACCAAAAAGGTAAGGGTATAAGGAGCTTTAATCCCTACTGGGTTATTAATTGAGGGGAATTGATGATAATCTCATTTTCCGGCTGAAGGGCTTGTGTGACCACAGAACAATTTGGCATGATAAGTTAGAATTTCACTATATGGTTTATCCTTTTCATCACCAAGGAAATCAAAATGAAAGTGAGGGAATTATGTGTATACTTCTTGTAGATCTCTTAGAATGCAGTGCCTTGCTAACTAAGATGTTATGATGGTTAAAGACTTGTCTTTAAAATCTCTCTTTAACTTAGTAAACTTACTTAAAAGTTGCATAGGAACAGGACCATTGGAGAGTTCCTTAATTTGTATAATATATGAAAATTAGAGAAGCAAAAGTGATAAAGTTTATAAGCTACTTGAATTACGTATTACAATTATACATTATTCGGGTTCATACAATATTGATCTCTTATAAAATTTAGTAATATATCTCCCACTATTATACTTAATCTTTTCGGAAGGAAGATTGTAGGAACACTAGTGACCCTAGGTAAGTTTCAACAAGCCCCAGGATGAGGATCGCTTCCATGACCATCCAGATATCTTTTATGAAGGCGTCTAAGCTAACTCGTACTATTTTCACCCAAGTAAGAAAATTCCACAAATTGACCCCTGGAATAAACTTTATAGAGGAACCTCACTAAAGCATTTCTGTCTTCAATTGGTATCCAAAAGAGAGTCATTAATTCAGTATTCTCTCTCGCAATCCTTTCTTGGTATAGACGAGCTCTTTTCAAGCGAGGGGCAGCATTCTTCTCCTTAAAAAATTGTAATCGCATGGTATCACTAGATAGGCGTTTGTATTTTTCGGACAGGGCATTGTATTCTTTAACTAACTTTTCAAGTTCCATATTCATTGGATTCTCCGTATTCACACCCTTTTTATAAAAAGTCTTGTTATAGTATTTGTCCTTTTTCCTTAACAAAAATAATAAGCTTATCAATTAAGAGCTAAACAGATAGTCTTAAACATCTAAAATAAAGAACTCCATACCTATGAAGTCGGAAGTTGATTTTTAGTTTTCTCCTTCAGCTAATGGTTGGGGAAGTGCTGTCTTTTGAAGTAGTATCTCTCTTTGTAGTACCTTGAGAATCAGGAGGTTCAGTGAAACCTGCATCATGAGCAGACAAATCTAAATTAGGATCATCTGATCCATCTCCCCATCTTTTGGTCCTCCGGGACCCAATCCGTCACCATCACCATCATCATCATCGTCGTTGTTGTCGTCGTCATCATCATCATCTTTTTCTTCATCCGATTCTGTTTCTTCATCTATTGGAGGATCATCAAAGGTTAGCCACTTTTTTACATCAACCTTTTCTTCGGTAGGGAACTCTTCCTAAAGAGCCTTCTTATCTTTCTTTAATTTAAGACTAAACTTTCTTTTAAATTTTTCGTTCCAATTTGGGAAGGATGGAAAATCTAAGTATGGGCACTTTTGAATGTTATTAGCATATGCCACAAACAAGGCTTCTTCATAACACCTCTCAGTAATCTTAGGAAGAGCATTATTAAGGAAAGAGATGACTTTCATTTTAGCATCATTAATAATACTATTCGAGTAGGCCAAGGTGCATGCTTTCCTCTATAGCTTGTCCTCCAAGAATTGGTTCTCATCAAATAGCTCAGCTTTTTTTTCTGTAGCCCTCTTGAGATCTGCTTTTAACATTTTCACTTCCTTCTCGACTAGCTCAGTTTTCTCCTTATCGACTTTCTCAAGGTCTGCTTTTAATGCGTCCACCTCCTTTTCTAGCAATTGCCTAGCATTTTTCTCTTCATTAAGTGAAGAGATGAGTTTCTCTTTCTCAATAATAGCTTCGTTTCTTACCGACACAATATCAATTATGTTGTGGTTAAGTGAAGAGATTTGTCTTTTGAGCTGAACTATTTCGTTAGAAGGCCCTTGAGAAGCCTCTTGAAGGAGAAACATATTATTTTCCACTTGAAATGTATTGCAAGTTTAAGTTGGCACAAGATATATAGAGCTAAAAATTTATGCAAACAAGAAGAGATATGTATGGATAAAAGCTTCTTAATAATAACGAAAGGATGATCCCTGGAGTAAGTTAAGGGTTGTTATGGCCCAAGAGAAGTAATAGATGGAGATTGGATAGCCAATCGAACAAGATCATCAAAACTGGCCACATGAGACTGGACCTGGGCTTCTAAAGGAAGAGGATCATGTGGGGAAGGAGATAGCCTAAGATCAGCATACAAACGATTAAGAGTTGTCAGAGAAGTAGGTCAAGAAATCTTGAGGAGGGGATCCAGATAGCGAGCCGCCTCAGTGGATTCTTGAATTTTTATGCCAAGAGATTCCTAATTGGCAACCTCAAGGCTTGAGTTAGTGGTCACATGTTCCTCCTCCTCCACAATAGCCGGGGTAAAGTCACCCACAAGCTTAGGCCTTTTGTTTGGGGAAGAAAATGGAATATCAACAGGAATCTCATCATCTGCTTCTTTTCCTAATTCTTTGATTGCTTCGCAATAGAGTCCTCAATGGAAGCAGGTTTGCTCAATCGAGATGAAGCAGGAAATTCATCTTTACTTTTCCACTTTTTAGGGGTACCATCTTAACTCATGTCTCTTTAGAAGTGACAACAAGAGCAGGCGAGCCTAAAACAAAGAAAATAAGTCAATAAAACAATGACATCAGGAATTCCACATTAGTTATATTAAATACTTACCAATGGGCACAAGTTGAACTTGAGAAGAAGTGTATAAACCATTACAGTATTTGATGACCAACGACCACTTCCCGTGGGCATGTCCTTTCATCATTGGCAGTTCCCCAAGTACTATATGATGATCTAAAATCAGTGAGCAGTGACGAAGATGTGCTTCCATCAGAAGTGTTAGCTTATCACCCTTACTCTTAGATGCCAACATCAAGGATTTAACGATCTTGCTATCGGAGGAGCTAAACCTAAAGGAAAACATCCATTGTGAGAAAAATGACAAATATAATATAAGTAAAGGAAATAGAGACTTACATATAATAGAGAAAGTTCCTCTAATCCCAGAATAGCATCTAACATAGAAAAAATTGGTTTTCCCATCTCCTTGTCTTGTTTATAGTATTAATGATCAAGCTCTTCGGAAGGAGAGGATTTCAATATAAAGGGTTACCCTGCTGCTCACCTATCTTCACAGGACTCGCTATGGTGTGAAGAATTTTAGCACTAAGAGAGGAAAGCTTGGCCACCTTAGCAAAAAAATTCCAAACAAGTCAGATAGGTGTATGAATTAGGAGTTAATTGAATTGGAGTGATGTTTTGGTGCTCCAAGAATCTCAAGAGAAAGCCAGGGAAAGGAAGATATCCCAAGTGCCATATATGTGTTGGGTAAAGGCGAAAAATCCTTTCGGGGGATTGTTAATTCTGCCAAAAGTACCGGCAAGAATAGCTTATATACCTGTAATTCCAAACTTCTTAAGAATGGAAGCCACTTCTTCTTGAGTGGTAATATACGATTAATTAAGAAGATGGCCTTCTTTCTTAGTAGACGAAGAAGCTTTTAGTCCCTTACTGGTCTTCTTGATTCCTTTTAGGGTTATGTTCTTATCTTCTAATTATCTGTTAGGTGATATTATTCCAAATTAAAAAAGTGATAATTAAAATGCTCATAATATAAAATGGGATATTATATTCTAAAATAAGGAATAGCCAATTGATTGTCTAAATTGTGGCACCAAAATGAGGAAAGTCTATAATCCCACATAATATTTACATCAAGTCAATGACCATTGCATAGTCAACGTCGAACTTATGGAAAACTTAAACATTTAAGTCACTTAAGGATGTGTAAAAAATATTAGACTTGTAATAAGAAAGTCTGCCTATGGGTGTTTATAAGAAACTTAAAAAAATAATTATCATAAGAGCAACCAAAATGTTATGTTGCATCATTAAATCTATGTCAAATGGATGAATTAAAATTCGAATGGCATATGCTATAAATTACAGTGTAATGCCACAACTATGGTCAATGCCGAAATGATAAAATAGCCAACATCGCTGAGTAATGTCGACATAAGCCCATAGTATATTTATAACTGACCCATAAAATTAAAACAACAACTCGTATAATGTCTACATAAGAATGTTGGAAATAATTGGTAATGGAAAATAGTAACATCTGCTAAGATTATCAATGTCGTACAACAGCCCCACAAATCAATATTGAATCTAAGCGGCAATGTTCTTAATCAATGTTGGACATCATAATGGTGTCATAAGGCATTAATGCCAAAATAGAATAGAGAAATATCGGGTTTTGGGTCTAATAAACTATTCTTTCACTGTTAAACTAAAAACGCCTCGATTTCCAAATCAATGCCGTCCGACTTTAGTTAATCCAATAAATCATCTAAATGACATAGAAATTATCTGCCAATTCAATCTAAAACACAATTGGTCATTAATTTAAAGGATAATATGAAAATCAACATCAAAATCATGCAATTAAACCTGAGTGTCAATTCGTAATTGATAAAACCAACACGAAACCCTAATAATGATTTTGATATAAAGTTCAGTTAATTGATGCATGTAAAATCAGAAATCGAAGCTTAATGATGGCTTGGATGTCTGAAATATGAGATTTTCAATGGTTTTGACAATCTGGGAATTTCTTTTGCTTGAGATTGAAGTACTGGTAAAAGAGGAAGAAAGAGAAGATTTGACTATTTATAGTGGAAAATAAGACATCCAGCTGCCATTGGATCAATTTTAAATGTATGGTTGGATCTGCAGAGAATACCAATAGGTGATAAAGAGCTAATGTCAAAGGTATTGACTTGAAAAATCAATGCTTCCATCATACTAGGGGGCAAATGTTACTATCATTATCAATCCCAAAGTATACTGCATAGCCATGATATCAAATTTATGCTATGTCGAAAGTGGGAAGAAAAATCAATGCCGAAAGCATACAATGTCGCCATCATCAATAAAGAATAATAGGCAATGTCATAGGTCATCAACAAAGCCATCAATACCGGATGCCATCAATGCTGCATACCGCTTATAAAGTTGAATGAGTGAGTGATATCATGCCAAAGAAATTGGAAACAATGCCACATGCTAGTAAGGGAATAACAACATTGTGAAGCTCTATACTATATGCCATCAATGTTATAATGACATGAAACAACATTGATGCCGCATAACATTAACGCCACATTCCATCAATAAAGCACTTCTCCTACATTGCCAGAAGAGTCAATGTCACTCCAGATTATTGTCACATCTCATTAATGCCGCTTCACCATCAATGACATCTCCTATCAATGCTGCTCATCACCAATGTCGTCTCTTATTAGTGCTGCTTATCATCAATGCCCCCTATTGTCAATATCATGCCGCTAGTTATCAGTGCCATTTGCTATTGATGCCACCTATTTTCAATGCCTCCTGTTATCAATGCCGCTAGTTATCAATGACGTTTGCTATCGACGCCGCCTGTTATCAATGTCGCATGTTGTCAATGTTGATCATTGCCAATATCGCCACTTATCAATGTCACAACTTGTTGATTTCGTGCCATAGTAACACCATACTTCATCAATCTTCAAAGGAGGCTGCATATTCTTAATACAATGTTGATATCAAACGTCATCAATAAAGGCTATCAAGGCGGGATGGACGCTAAGCGTCGAAGTTCACCATTTTCCAAGTGGATGCTGAAGTATATCATCATGCACCATCAATATGGTTAATGTCGGAGGTCAAGCATGCCACATGAACACATGGCAGCCATGTTGCATCCCTAAATCCCAATAAATACGGACCTAAGGGAATGAAGAAAGGGGCGAATCATTATGTTCCTGTCTTTACATCTTAAACTTTGTAACCCTTAATTGATTTTGGCATTTTAGTGCCGTTTGTGCTTTTGCACATAGGACCTTGTACATTCAATAATTTCATAACATATGAATAAAGAGGACCTAAATTATGACTTGATTTCGAGTTCCAAAGCACTTGTGATTCTTAATGATAACTTGCTTCGAATTCCAAAAGCACTCATTATCTTGATTTATGCTTGCATAAGATTGCTCAACATAGATTGACATTGCTTCGACAAAGACATGCTTATGATGACATTATGGACTTGAACAAGCCAAGCCTAATTACCCTAGCACTTTCTCAATCAAGTATCGCTTTTGCCAACACCCGTTGAGGTTTACAAGGGACATCCAATCCTTCTTACAAACCACATTTCTCTTTCCATATACTTTTTAGGGTTGCGAAGAAATTCATTAAAAGATAGCATTTGGAGGAATGTTGTTTTACTTTTGAAACACTCTTTACCCGTTGCAAGTACTTTCGATATCATTTCCAGAAATGCTATCTTTTCTTTTTGAAACTTTAAATTGTTTAAAAATTATATTTAAATTAAGTATTTTTTTCCCAATCTTCTTAGGGTTGTTTTCCAATTATATTAGAGTGTTTTAAATTGTTTTTAAGTTTAAATATATTTTTAATAATTAACTATGAATTTTTAAAGTAAGTGGCTTTTAAAATAAAACATGTTTATTTTTTGTTTTTCCATTTATTTCAAAGTTTTTTATTTTTACTTAACATTCTATATAAATAATTATAATATATTTTTAAGTAGTCTAAAAGTGTTTTAACATAGTTACAAGTATTTTAAAAGTATTTGTGTATATATATTTATATATATATAAGTCTTAAAAAGAAAGTAAGTATTTTATAAAAGTAGTAAACAAAGTTTTGAATTTTAACTCTTAAGTTAAAATAAAAGGTTTTGTGGATATAATTAAAAGTGTATTAACTTAATTAATAAGTGTAGATATACTTAGCTCTTTAAAATGAATGTTTTAAAGTAAACAAAAAGTAAAAAATGGTTTTGGGTTGTAGTAAACAATGTTTAAGTAACATTTATTTTTAACCCTTATTAAATATATTTAAGATTGTAACTAGATATTTTAAGAGAATGTTTTAGGGATAATTATAAGAAAACTAGTTCTACATTTGTAGTCATAATGTTTGAGTGAAATTTGTCTTTAATTCTTAAAGGTAACTAAATCTTTAAAAAGTAGGTTTTAATGAAATATTTAAGTGTGAAATGGTTTAGGGTTTGTTGTGACATTTTTAAGTAACAGTTGTCTTTAACTCTTATAAATATACTTAGATCTTTAATAATGGATATTTCAATTATAATAACAAGTATGGAATATTTTATAAAAAGATAGAAAAAATAAAAGTTTATTGTATAAAAGAGAGAACGAGTTTATAGTGACAGTGTTTAAATAACATTCTTTTTAACCTATTTGATTATATTTTAAAGTAACTAAATCTTATTGATGATTTATGAATATACTTATACCATTTGAGATAAATGTATGAATACTTTCTAAAGTATTAAAAGGAGTATAAATGAATAGTGACTTAGAAGGATACAAGTGTATATCTTTTATAAAGGTAAATTAAATCTATATACAAGTATAGAAAGGAGCTACCTAAAAGCTTCACAGCTTCATACGATTTGAGAACTCCCATGAAAGAACATTGGTATGAAACGTCTCTAGCTTTAAGTACTTATATATACGAGATCCATTGGGGATGACTCCTATACATAGTTCGCTTACCTCTGAAGGATGTAGTAATTAATAAATAAAGGAGATTAATAAATAAAATATTTTAATTAATAAAAAAGATTAATTAATAAAGGAGTTTAATTAATAAATGGGATTAATTAATAAAGGAGTTTAAGTAATAAATAAGATTAATTAATAAAGGATTTAATTAATAAAGGAGTTTAATTAATAAAGAAGTTTAATTATTAAAGGGGTTTAATTATAAAAGGGGTTTAATTAATAAAAGGTATTTAATTAAAAGAAGTTTTAATTAAAGAAAGAAGGTTTAATTAAAGAATGAAGTTTTAATTAAATAAAGTTGTTTCACTAGGCAAAGAAGTTTTACTAGTAAAAGCGGTTTTAATCAATAAAGGACTAATTAACTAAAAACGGGGATTAAAAGTCGTCTATATGACTTGATCGTGCTTTGTGTGAGTTAATCGTGCTTTGTTTGTTTACTTGTCTATGGAAAGTATTTAGTCATGTACTTAGCACTAAAAGCCAACAATGTAGACTTGATCCAATTTGTGAGTGTTAAGAATGATGATTCGAGTAGGGTGTAGAAGGAATAGTGCTCTAACCTACTGGGCTTCACTCTTGACTAAGGGATAATGGAAGTTGAGAAGGTCGAAAACGTGATAAGTGTACGAGACTTAGTTTCCATATGTGATTGTTCTTATTGTTATTGAATATGACCAAATTAACTTAGGAAATATCTAGAAGAAACATGAGAATTATACGGTATGGTTATTCACTCGGTGATGATATAACCTACGTATAACTCTTATCGCTCTTCTGACAAGAGATAAGAAAATCCAGTCGAATATGAGATGATCTCCATCCTTATCGTTGTCTATTTATTTCTAAAAGAATCGGAGTTAAGTTAACCAGAAATTCATCGATTCAGTCTTGAAGAGACCCAGATCAGATAAGTATACTTAGGTAACACTTACCAAAAACCACTTCAAGACCGAGGTACGTGATATATCTCTTGGAAGTGTTCGAGAAGCTAGAATCTATGTGGAGATTCGAGATATGTTCGAAATGCTCAAATGCATGTAGAGGGTCGTGATCTATTCGAGATGCGGGAATCCATTTGGGGATTCATGATTTGTTTAAGTTATGGCTTGTGTGTAGAATTTCTAAACATGACTTTACCATCGGTAATGACAAAGAACAAAGTAGGGGGTATAGCCAAGGGGATTTAGCTAACCCTAAGAGTATATCGACTCCATATCTAGAGATGCTTTCGATATGTTGCGTGCGGGAGTTGATGATACTTGGATCACATGTTAGGAGATGGTTTAGCTATGTTTTCCTTTTTGGTATATTTTATCTAGAGATATACGATGTTCGGAAGGTAGTTTTTGACCTTGTCAGAAGGTCCGCCTCGATGTACGGAGGGCACCTCCAATAGAAAATCCATATGCATGTGCACCTTAGCGGTTTTGATTGTACTTCAATATTGTTGTGTCATGAGATTTAAGCGACACATCTACTTTCTAATTTATATTCTTCACCCTAGACATTATCTATTATATCACCTTATGTACTTATCAAATAGTGATTCTTTTGAGGGGATAACCATTACGACATTACATGTAGTCTCAAAAGTGCTATTATATGCCAGCTACATATTTCTTGAGTTTCTTACACCAAACTTATGTCTGACTCATGGTTTTATATTTCCTTTATTTTCATGGGTGCACTTTTGAGCAGTCTAAGAAAGGCAGGTTTTCGTTGATGTTCACTGAGCCCTTGGAGAGGAGCCGGATGTTTTGCCTGCCGTAGTATTTATTTCCGCTGCATTACTTTATGTAAATATATCCGCAATTGTAAGAACAGGCTATTATAACTGTCTGGTGGTGATAGTATTTTGGTTAGTAACTCTAAAATGCTATGTATATCATAGTAGCTTTGTGTGCTGACTTTTCTTATTATATGTTACCATTCCACTTTGGAGATTCTA
Organism: Allium fistulosum; assembly: GCA_030737815.1. Taxonomy (NCBI): domain Eukaryota; kingdom Viridiplantae; phylum Streptophyta; class Magnoliopsida; order Asparagales; family Amaryllidaceae; genus Allium; species Allium fistulosum. The sequence goes on from CM060905.1 coordinate 1,250,799,227, forward strand.
ATGTTTTTGCTCTCCTCTTCCTTGTTCCTTTTCTTTTCTTATTTTTCTTTACCCTACAATCTGTCTTTCCGGCACTTAGGTGCTCGACATGCTAATAGCATGGATGCATTAATCTCGATATTCGAGGGTTGAAAAGGTCGGTCGTTACATCTAGTATTAGAGTTGAAGGTTAATGTAACATCCCCCACTTTGAGACCCGAAGCTAAGAACTACAGATGCTGTAGTCATCTATAGTATTAACTTCCGGTGACAAAAATAGTAACGTTAATGGTATCCATAATATCAGAAGCACATGAATATGTAATCCATATTTCTGATTACATTTCAAATCCATATTTCATATTCAGTTACATAATCCCAAAACGATTCTCAGGTTTTGATCAAATATAATTATTTCAAATAAGCGACATATGAAGATGCCTCTTGGATGATCAGAGTACTAAATAGATAGACATATCAGTCATAAATACATCACAGTGGAAATTACACTAAATAACTCCTACATGGCTAGCTTTGCATCCTGCACGTCTTCAGAAGCTTATTCGTCCAACCTACTAAACCTAAAAAGTCCTTAACTCCTAATCTACTCAAATCGAATTTTGAGCACCCGAGAGTTTAAGGGGAAAACATAAACTTCGAGTCAGACATAAAGCCTGGTGTGAATAATACTATTACATCCCAGTTTACTGATATTAAGTGAGACCACGCTGCTTAACGGAACGGGTTTCCCCTCACTAATATTCTTTTAGAATTATATCTTTTGGAAATCAAAATTCTGCAATCAAACTGATTATAATAATAATAGCAATAACATATATGCATATAAATCAGGCGACCAATATAGTTTTATCAAGTTGACTATTAACCACTGGCTGACTCGGGCCTACCAAACATAATAAATATTCTAACTTTTGTTAGATACAATACTGGACGACTTGTGTTTAACCAACTTCTCCTAGGGTCAACTGATCCTAATGGTTTTGTGGGCTCACAAATAACCTACATCTACTCTGTGTATTCCTTTTTGTGTGTAACATCATTTTAGTCTTACCTGTGACAAAGCCCTACACGCTGGAATTTTGGACTTATATTAGCTAGGGACTACTAGCTAAAGTATAGGGCATGACCCTACACTAGTCCCATCTGGTCTTCTAATATCCGAGTCATAAACTTAGGGTTAACTACCCTATCCAATTTTCCTTGAAAACATTTCTTTCAAAATAATCTAATCCTTTTTAAATCATACTTAAACAAGGTAAACATGCTTATTGCTTTACTCGAAATTCTCATGCCATGATATATTCATTACACAAAACAAAGTTGATGGAATCTAAATCAATGGGATTTTCTATCCCTTCAAAATAAGTTAAAACCCTTTTTAACTTAGAAAACTTTAGGCAATGAAGCCAAAGCAATACCTTCGAAACCCTTTTTCTAAACCTTAAACAATACCTTTCGAAACCATTGAAAACCACCCTTTCGAAAGCATTACTTAAAACCTTATACATCCTCCTTCAAAACCATTTAAACTTATCTTTCGAAAGCGTTAGAGCCTTCCTTTTGAAATACTTAAAACATATCTTTCAAAACATTCACAATATATACCTTTCGAAAGCATTGGGCTCAAGTAAAGGGATGTGGAAACATTGCTTTAAAACCATTTAAAATTATTCCTTTTAAAACCATTGGGTTTAACATTTAATATAACCATTGGGTCAAAGAAAACAGAAGTGAAAGTAACCCTTTCGAAATCTTTAATCCAATTAAAAGAGTCGGGGAAGAGGATGGCTTTGAAAACCACCCTTTCGAAACCATTACCTCCGAAATAGTTTAAAAGCGGCTACATGACCCTTTTGAAAGCATTGAGAAGGTGGCTTTAAAGTAAAAATCGAAAGTAACCCTTTCAAATACATTATTTTAAAGCTATAAAGAAAAGTGACCTTAACCAATTCGAAAGGTATGAATACACCAACATGGGTATCGAATAGGTTCAAAAGCGGCTATTCTTTCGAAAGCTTCTTTTAAAACATTAACAAGCGACAACTCTTATGAAAGCTTCTTCCTAAAAACAAAGGCAAGTTGATTGGTTCGAAAGCAATTAAAAGCGGCTTCAACCCCTTTGAAAGCATGCCTTTGACACAATCCCTTTCGCCTTTCTCCAATACACTACATACCGGATGCTTGATATCATGTGCATTGGTTTCGAATCGGTGCGAAAGGTCCAACTGGGATGGTGACGGAAGTAAGGAAAGGAAGTGGCAAAGTTGTAATATGAAACAAAACTGATTTTATGCCTTTCAAAGTAATTTCTTCTCACCTAACTTGCCCAATTTGTCAAAATATGATTGGTTGCCATTTCTTTATCAAAATCTTTTTCTGAAAAGGATGCCGAATTCAAATTTTACAATTTAAAACATTTTAATCAAAAAAGCCCTTCTCCTTAATATAACGTATAAAACATTTAAGCCCCTTAACTTAAATAATTTTATAACCATAGTAAAATACTTAGGAAAATTCCCCAAAAATCACAACAATTCACTTTTAATATGTTTTCTAACATATATAAATTACAGACCCAAAATTATTATATAATTGCCTTAAATAATTTAAACCCAATTTTACTATTTTTCCCTCATAGAAAATCCATAATAAATCCACAATTACTTAGAAAATCTTGAAACTTGATAACCACTTCTAAAATAATGTTTTTGGTCATATATCAAAAATGCAACTCATTTAGATGTCATTTAATAGGTTTTCTAATTTAAACATATCATAAAACTCATATAAAATCATATAAATCATCAACAAGCATATATGTCTATTTAAACAACCATAACATGGCATATTACTTGCAAGATAATTCAGACATAATCATGAAACCAAAACCATTATTAAAAATGGGATGTAAATAAGATTATTCACTTTAGCTTTGTGTTAAGAAGGTTGAGATTTGCCCATTGATTGATTTGCTTAAGCTTTCTACTTGAATCCTAGTTTTTCTTCTTCTTGAATCTCCTTAATTGGGGCCGAACTCCCTTAGGTTTTTATTTTTGTTTATGAATGTTAGGGTGATAAGGAATGAAGAATAGAGGGTTTAGAGTATAAGAACAAAGGCTATTGCTATTTTACCCTTACCATATTCCTCCTACTTACTTATTTTCAATCCACTTTTGCTTATACATTCATTAAGGCATGACCCTTATTGATTAACAAATCTCAATCCCTTAATTATCTACATTATTTCATTTAACTTATCTAATTAAATGTCCTAAATAATGTTAGTCAAAATTACGGTCATTATAGCTAAGCAAGAATCTTGGCTTTGGTTGGGTATAAATCATTAAGAGATGAGGTATGGATTTCCCTAGCATGAGTTGAGTGTATTATATATATGAGAGTGTATATTTGTATGTAATATATTAGTATATGTAGAAGTATAGGTTGATAGTGTGGTTGATTAATATAGGGGTTAATGATGTCTATTTATCCCTCATTCATTAGCTTAATTATGCTCGACTAATTTATGAGGATTGATTGTTGTTTTGAGTTTAACCAATCTATAAATATTTTAACTTTTACTACATGAGTTGGGTTGATGAAAATTGTGGGGACATTTAAACAAACACCTTATGAATTAAGTTTCACAGTTTGACTATAAGGATTTCGATAATAATGTTGGGTTAAAAGTCAACTTTAAGAAAAGATGATTCTATAATCTAAATATAAGATATTTTGGAAATAAATAATTATAAAATGTTTTTATATAAGCGGATGACTTTATATAAATAAGATTTATAAACAAAAAGGATTTAAACTAAAATTTTGAGAACTTAAATTTCAGTGTTTTTGAAAATGATTTGTAAGAGTTTGGTGTACATAATAATAGTATTATTTGAGAGTATTTTAAAATACTAATGTTTTTAAAGAGTTTTATGATTTTTTCAAGTTCAGGTTTGCTCTCGGAATCAATGAGTCGATTCAAGAGTAAAATAGTTTTATGTTAGCTAGTTCGAGTGGCTCAAAAGTGACTAAAAATGGGAGAGAGATGTGTTCGGATGGTAAGCACTTCTCTTGAGTATTCCCCTTCTTGGTAAAGGGATACACGGTACTACTTGGTAGAACCTAGTTCCTTGGTATCATTTTTGTATTACTCGATCTTTATGTATATTTTCTATGGATTTTAAAGAAAATGTTTGAGAAATTAGACTGTGAAATTGTAATCATGATACTTAGTAATATTTAAAATGTATTTGATACCATTTTTAAAATGATTTTTGATTTAATCCTGAAAGTATGATTTGATATACAAAAGATATATGAATATATGATTATCTCAGATAATTTAGGATAAAATCCGGTGTTTAGTTCTAAAGTTTTTTTTTAAAGAAATTTGATATTAAAATAAAAGTTGAATTTTTCTAACTCTTAATTTGAAAAGGAAAGTAAAAAATTAAAACAAGATTTAAATTTGTTAAACATCTTTGTTAAGTAAACCATTCGATGTTATTGGACCAATTAATACACATCCTTCCCTTAGGGTTGTCTAAGGAAAGAGTCCAAGGAAAGTAGACTCTAGTCTTGAGTTTGGATGTAGAGTCTGACTCTTCCTAGCTACTTGCCTAACCCGATGGATAAAGAAGTTTAGAAGTTTGACTTAGTTATAAGATCCAAATTTACTTTGGGCCTTCGTCGAAATTTTAGGAAGTAAAATAAATGTGAATGTTCTGTATATACTCTTAGGATGTAGTAAAATATTAGATGAGTATTGGACTTAAGTCCTAAAATGTTTTAAAATGAAATTGTGTTTTCAAGAAATGTTTTACAAGTGAAGATAAGTCATTATATAATGTTTATAAAACTTAAGGAATGTTTTATGAAATGCTTCTTTAATTATTTTAATATTAAATGAGAAATACTATATGAGAATATAAATGTGATTTAAAATGTAAACTAATTGGTGTAGTTAAGAAGACAATGGAATGAAGTACGTAAGTTGTACATAGATTATTTTATGTGCATGGCAGTTCTTGATCTAGGATTCGAGGACATGATTTCGAGGTGGTTTACACCAGTTTGAACAAGGATTTTTCATTAGATTCTTGATGGCAAATTCTTGATACAGATGCTTGATATGATTTTGAAGTTTGCTATCATAGTATATGGCTGCATAAGAAAAGCAGAGGTTTCTAATCAAGGAACCTGATCGAAGTCTACACCAGAGAGGAAAAGTGATAGCTTAAAGTGTTTTAACATAATTATAAGTATTTTTAAAGTATTTACATACCTTGTACGGATGGTCCGTGTGCATAATACGGGCTTTAGTATATTTGTATGCTATGTTTGTTGGTTTATGGAGAGCTAAGGAAATGAATCTTAGATTTGTTCTAAGGTAGCATAAATAATCGACTAAGTAATAACCTAAGGCTGTTGAGCGTAAGGTACACCTAGTGGGATGTTTATCATCCTTGTGTGTTGACAATGTTTCTAAACCTGGGCAAACTATGCGCTATGTTTTCTAGTGAATTAGAATGTTGTTAAGTATTGGTGTGCAATTGTTTCCTTTTGTTGCTTGTGTTGGGATTTCAACGATGAAATATTCTAAGTGGGAGAGAATGTAGCGACCTAGAATTTCGAACACTATTTACTTAAATATCTGAATTATTTAAATATTTGAATCTTGGATTTAATGTGAATAAATGTGATTTATAACCTTTTTAACCTCCTTCTTGTTATAAGTAATGATAATAAACTTGTTTTTGAAATTTTTTCAAAAAATAAATAGTTCGAAGAAATATCGATAATGTGACCGAAAATCGTTTTATTGATAAACGATATTTTGCTAAATAAAAGTTATTCTAACTCTTTGGCAATTGTGTAGTAACATATGAAGACATTAACAAGAGTTTAATTCACCTAAGTTCATAAGAAAATTAAATAGAATAAGCAAGCTTCCAGAAAGGGACACAAAAGAGCAATTTAAGGAGGGAATCATGGAGTGATTTGAGGGAAGTATAGAGTGTAAAGAGGAAGGCAAGTTCAAGGAAAGAGGTGAGCTTTTACCAGCCGTATTGGAGAGAAAATGAAGCCATTTTTTCCTTTTTACATTCTCACTTTACTTCTCATTTCATAGTTAATTTGTTTTCAAAAGTTTTGAGACAAATGCTCTTAAATTCAAACTCCTATTATCCTTTTCTTTCTTCACTTTTCTATTGAAAATTAACTCCAATCACTATTAAAATCCACCATTGTTCTTATAGCATCTAGAGAATATATTATAGCATTTAAAAAGTTGAAGAAATAAAGAAAAATGGGGAAGTTGGGCCAGACCGTGAGCACTTTGAGCATGGGGGAGGGATTAGCTTGTGATTTTGTGAAGCAAGTTGGTAGCTTTGGCTTCAGGGTGATGGTAGGAAGTGATTCTTGGCTTCTGGGAGATTGTGCTTGTATTTTTCATGTTTATAAGTGAGTTTACTCACCGTTTAATTGTATCCGTTGTGTATATAATGTTTGTTGTGTAAAATATAAAGTTTAAATAGAGAACATTACCATTTATTATTTTTGGAACCCTCCTTGTTTTGGAAAGTAAGTGACAACATTATATGTAGTATAATCTCACTTGTAACCCTCTAAAATATGTATCAAGTCCATGACTTATTGTATACATGTTTGATAATATTATGTGTAAAGTTTGAAGTGAGTTGTAATGTTTGAAGCGAAATAGTAGCTATAAATGCACATTGAAATCCCTTGTATTTAACATATGTTAAATTGGTTAAAATTTGAATATATTGTGAAAATATATATTCGGTTGTTCTCTACACATATATTAGGGTGTTGGACATAAAGGAATTGTTTTGGAAAGATGTGGAAATAATAGAACAAAGTTGTGAAAGTTAGAAGCGAATCGGTTGCTATAAACGTACTTTGAAATTCGTTGTATTTAACATATATTAAATTGGCTAAAATGTGAATATACTATAAATATATATATTGTTGTTTTCTACACATGTTTTTGTGTGTTACATTAATGAATTGGTTTGGAAAATTATGGAAATAATAGAACAAAGTTGTGAAAGTCAGAAGCGAAAAGGTTGCTATACTTTGAAATCACATTGTGTTCAGTGACTTTTTTTCATCTTTGAAAGACATCCTTAGGGGTTTTTTATGGTTTTAATAATTAAAATACAGTTACTTGCTAATATAAAAATATTTGTTTTAGAATGGTCTCAAACTGGTCAAACAAAGTTAAGAAAGTTTGAGGTAAAAGAGTTGCTATATGAGCACTTTGGAAAAATTCCTTGCTTTCGGGATTTTTATAATTAAATGATATCCTTAGGGGTTTCTTTTCATGGTTTATAATACTCTAAGCATGCTAACTACTATAAAAAAAATTGGATCAAAATCAAAAGTTTAAGCGTCGAAAACTAGCCTCAAAGTTGTTGCAAAATCATGTTAAAAACAGGCCCAAAACTTTAGATAGCATTTGAAGGAATGTTGCTTTGATTCTGGAACACTTTTATCGTTGCAAATACTTTAGATAGTATTTCCAGAAATGCTATCTTTTCTGTTCGAAACTTTAAATTGTTTAAAAATGATATTTAAATTAAGTATTTTTCGCTAATCTTTTAAGGGTTGTTTTCTAACTTTTATCAGAGTGTTTAAAATCAGTTTCAGGTTTAAATATTTTTTGATAATTAACTATGAATTTTTAAAGTAATAGACTTTTAAAATAAAATATGTTTGTTTTTTGTTTTTTTATTTATTCCAAAGTTTGTTATTTTTGCGTAATATTATATGTAGATAATTATAATATTGCTTTAAGTAGTTTAAAAGTGTTTTAACATAATTTTAAGTATTTTAAAAGTATTTACATACTACATACATACATATACATATATACACATACATACATACTTGTATAAGTTTTAAAAAGAAAGTTAAGTATTTTATAAAAGTAGTAAATGAAGTATCGTATTTTAATCCTTAAGTTAAAATAAATGGTGAATTTATTTTAAAAGTTTATTATCTTAATTAATAAGTGCATATAATTCTTAGATATTTAAAATAAACGTTTTATAGTAAATGCCAAGTACATAATGGTTTTAGGTTGTAGTAAACAATGTTTAAGTAACATTTTTTTTAACCCTTATTGAATATATTTAGGATTACTAGATATTTTAAGAGAATGTCTTAACAATAATTATAAGTAAAATGGTTTGGGTTTGTAGTGACATTTTTTAAGTGACATTTGTCTTTAATCCTTAAAGGTAATTAAATCTTTAAAAAGCAAGTTTTAATGAAATATTTAAGTGTTAATGGTTTTGGGTTCGTTGTGACATTGTTTAAGTAACAATGGCCTTTAACGCTTATAAATATATTTAGATCTATAATAATGGATATTTTAATGATAATAACAAGTATTGAATCTTTATAAAAACATAGAAAATGTAAAATTTTAAAGTATAAAAGAGAGAAGGGGTTTATAGTAACAATGTTTAAATAACATTTGTTTTTGACTCTTTGATTCTATTTTAAGGTAAGTAAATCTTATTAATGATTTGTGAATATACTTATACCATTTAAGATAAATATATGAATATTTTTAAAGTATTAAAAAGACTATAAATGAATAGTGAAAAGAATATAAAAGAATAGTGATTTAGTAAGATACAAGTGTATATCTTTTATAAAGGTAAATTAGATATATACAAGTATGGAAAGGAAGCATTTAAAAGCTTTGCGGATTCATACGATTTAAGAACCCCCGGGCAGGAATATTAGTATGAAACATATTTATCTTTAAGAAATTATATGTACAAGATTCCCCGGGGAAGACTCCTATATATAGTTCGCTGACCTCTGAAGGAAGTGGTAATTAATTAATAAAAGAGATTGATTAGTAAAGGAGTTTGACTAATAAAGGAGATTAATTAATAAAGGAGTTTAATTAATAAAGGTGATTAATTAATAAATGAGTTTAAATAATAAAGGCGATTAATTGATAAATGAGTTTAATTATTAAAGGAGATTAATTAATAAAGGAGTTTAATTAATAAAGGAGGTTAATTAACAAAAGAATTTAATTATTAAAGCTGTTGAATTAATCAATGGTATTTAACTTAAAGAAGTTTTAATTAAAAAAGAATTTTTAATTAAAGAAAGAAGTTTTAATTGAAGAAAGAAATTTTAATTAAATAAAGAAGTTTTATTCGATAAAGAAGTTTACTAATAAAATGGGTTTTAATTAATAAAGGACTAATTAAATAAAAAGTGTATTAGAAGTTGTTTATGTGACTTGATCGTGCTTTGTGTGAGTTTTAGTCATGCTTTTTGTGTTCACTTATCTATGGACAGTATTTAGTCTTGTACATAGTACTAAAGCCGAAAAAGTAGACTTGATTCCATTTGTGAGAGTTAAGAATGATGATTCGAGTAGGGTATAGAAGCAAAAGTGCTCTAACCTATCGAGCTTCACTCTTGACCGAGGGATAGTGGAAGTTGAGAAGGTCGGAAACGTGATAAGTATACGAGACTTAGTTTCCATATGCGATTGTTCTCATTATTGTTGAATATGACCAAATTAACTTAGAAAATATCTAGAAGAAACATGGGTATTATGCAGTACAGTTATTCACTCATTGATGATATAACAAACCTATAAACTCATCTTACTCTCCCAGGACAGGAGACAAGGAAACCTACCTGAATAAAAGATGATCTCCACCCTTATCATTGTATGTTTATTTCTATAAGAACCGAAGCTAAATTTACCAGAAATTCGTCGATTTAATCTTGAAGGGACTGGGATCAGATATGTCTACTTAGGAAATACTTATCAGAAAACATTTTAAGATCGAGATACGTGTTCTATCTCTTGGAAGTGGATCCGTTCAAGATGATGGAATATATGTAGAGAATCAAGATCTATTCGAGATGCTCGAACCCATATAGAGGTTCGTGATATGTTCAAGATGCTGGAATCCATTTGGGGATTCATTATTCGAGTTATGGCTCATTTTTAGAGATGTTGAACGTCACTTCACCATCAGTAATGATAGAAAATAGAGAAGGGGCATAGCCAAGGGGTTTAGCTAACCCAAAGCTATATCAACTCCATATCTTGAGATGCTTTTGAAATGTTGTGCGCGGGAGTTGTGATACTCGAATCATGTGTTAGAATGTGGTCCAACTATGTTTTCCTTTTGGTATAATTTATCTAGAGATATACGATGCTCGGAAGGTTGGATTTGAACCTTGTCAGGAATTCCGCCTCGAGGTACTAATGGCACCTCCAATGGAAAATCCATATGCGTCTGTATTTTAGCATTTTGATTGTACTTCAATATTGTTGTATCGTTAGATGCAAGCGGCACAACTGCTTTCTAATTTATATTCTTCACCTTAGACATTACCTATTATATAACCTTATGTACTTATTAGATGGTGGTTCTTTTGAGGGGATAATTGTAACGACCTGTATTTAACGTATCAAAGGATCATAAAATATTTTTATTTTATTCATATAAGGTCATATGACTCTTAAAACTTAGAAGAAGGCTCTTAGGGTATTTTTCACCTCCATGATTATTTTTCAAATATCTATGTGGCTGTTTTGACCTAAAAAGCTTATTTGGACTATAATTTTTGATATGAGCCGATTTAGGATCACAAACCACTTCCATTGCATCAGGATGATAGTTTCCCATTCCGTAGAATAGTCATAATAGCAAAACAGACTTACCGTTTGAAAGTTATGGTTGTTTTAAGTTTTGGCTATTGTTGCATTGTATTAGTAGGTAATTAACTAAGCCCGTGCTTTGGCCCACTAACCTGTCTAAACAATTGTGCCATGGGGAGACTGTAAAAACTGGTCTAAGTCATTTCCATCTTCCCCAAAAAAGCTATAAACCACCATTAACCTTAATTCCATCAAAAGCCTACCTTTTTCCTTACTAATCTTAGCCTAAATCATAATTAAAGGGGTAATTAGCATCTAGGAATTGGAGATCATCATTTTGGCTAAATTGTGCTCATCTCCTTTGTTGTCCACCTCAGATCTAAGCAGAAAAATTAGTATTTTGGTATTTTGTGAGTGGTTCTTGACCTCTCACTCTAGTATGCATGTTTATATGGTTAAATATTATGTTTTGACATGATTTCAATCCTAAAATATTTTCTAGCTTTAATCACATTTTTAGATATATTTATAGCCTAATTTAAAGATTTAAAATGGTTTTTAAATGGTTTTTTAACACCTTTTGTTTATGTGCATATGCTAATGTAAAAGTTAGATTTAGATTAGGATTTGCTTGATTATCATATTCTTATGGATTGCACGTATGAATGGATGTATATGTGTGTTATTCCATGTTTTTATGTTGTGCTTTGATGTGGTTTACTAGTGCTTTTAGATAATTATGAAAGAGGTGGCCGAATTAGCAAAATTAGAGATAAAGATGGTCGGAATTGAACGAAACTTGGAGGAGGGGTTCTACAGCATGGGAGAAGCCCATGATTCAAATCGCACCAGAATTGGAACTAAGGAGAGGAATCGGTACCAAGAGCTTTTGGTTGGTAATGAGTGCTTTTTATAGGTGCAAACTGCTCGAAGGGCGATTGATTCTTCAACTCAAGGCTAAGGGTGATGAGTGAAAGCCAAATGCAAGGACATGGCTAAGTATTAGGATACATACTAGAAGCTTTAGAAGGCATAGAAATGAGCGCTTTCAGAGTTTGTACCAAGAGCTTTGAAGTTTGATGCCCAGAGCTTTGGAAGGGAGCGGTCGGGGTTAAAGCACTTGGAAGATGGCAAAATAGAAGTAAGGAAAGAAAGTTAGCCAAAACTTGCTAAGTACCCAACCCGGTACCGAGATCTTTCGATCGACACCGAGAGTTTTCTTTGATGGGTCAAGGTTAAACTTCTAGGGAGAGAAGTAAAGGCTCTGCAGGTCATGCTAAAGATGTTAGTTTGTTTGCTTGGGGTTTGATGGCGATGTAGTTGCATGATAATAGCTTCGGGACTTCAATGAGGGTAACTCGATGGTGAGCGGAGTTGGGTTCCAATGAGGGCTGCTCGATGTTGAAAGGAGCCATGATAATAGTTATCAACAAAAGGCGGATTCTAGAAAGGGTGACCCCAGTCGAACGTTTAAATGGTTCTATCATGGAATAAGGGAATATGGAATGGTTCCTCGAGAATAATGGAGACTAGATGGAGCAAAGAAGGGGCTTAGATACGCATGTTAAGGGATCGTTGATACTCGAAGTGTTTTCTGATGTACTCAAAAGATGAGGTATTGTGAGGATTCTCATGGGTACTTTTAAGCCTGGATCATTTGAAATGATCAGTGTACCTTGGACCACTGGGATGGATCTAGTATCAACTTCCGGCTAAAGCGAGTACACTGAAAACGGGGATTTTCATTAGTCCATGATAGAGGAATGTTCATACGAGTTATCATATATTTAGAAAACATTGAGTGATAGTATGGATTGTTTGATGGATGCTATGGCTGTTTTTTATTGTCTTCTTCCGTAGTTTATCACTTTAAGGATGTCATCAGAGATAGGTATTAGGGATAGGGATACCTGGACACCCGTCATCATACTTGGTTTGCAGTATACCTTTACTATATCTGTAGATTAGCATATTATGTTCGTTATGTGTTAACTCTATGGTTGCTGGGGTGGGTTAGGTATGGTTCGTATGCCCTTATTTCTTACTATATCGACTTGTATAGTATTTAGAGAATCATTTACCACTCATACTAGACTGTTATCTGACTCGAGATTTTATGTTTTGCTTCTTATTATCTCGGGTACTCTTAAATGAGTAGACTAGGTAGTAGGTCTAGGTGCGATACAGTAGCTGTGTAGAGGATGAGCTAGATGGAGTTATCTCATATTATATATGGATTTCTATGCATATTCCGATGTGCAACACTAGAGAGCCTTGAGGGTGCTTGCTTGCATTATTATTATGAGACAGTTATTCGAGTTTGTTTCTGTTTATGTAAACTTTATTACATTATGTACAACTTTGTGTATCCGTACTTTTATATTTGGATCACTTAGCTATTATTGTCTCTTCTATTTTATAGCTATGATGTATATTATATTTTAATCTATGTGCTATGAGATAAATGATAGGTTATGTGATGTTTTCTTTCATTCACAACCTTTGATGATCGTCCTATATTGGTCGAGCACAACAGCAGTGATTATCTTATGTATATTGGGTGCCGGTGGTGCAGGGTGGTTAGTAAATTTGGTATAAAGCTTAGGTTACATGATTAACCTGAGTTGATACTGTTGTCAAGTAGAAATAAGGAAGGAGCTATCAGCCTAGATTGGATCGAGAGTATATATATACGAGTGAGTGCGTACTTGTTATATATTTTGGTTTTCAAAACTATACAGTAATATATATAGTATATAAATCGCATGCACACACGACTACCATCGACATAGTTTTCTTTTTAAGAGACTGGTCCTTCTTTTTACAGATCGAGAATGAGCCAGCAAAAAAGAAACACCGTGTGGAACTCCGTCTCTAGATTCGAGGAAGGAGCAGATTCAGGGGCTGCTAACCTTGACTTCCAAGCTAAGTTCAATGTGATAATGGAAAACATGCTTCAAAATGCCCAAGCGATCGCCTTAAATTTTACTGTTGGTGGCGGCGCTCGAGTGCTGGTGCCGTGAGTTGACTTTGCTAAGTTATGTAAGGATTACTCCACCTTGGGAGGAAAACATTTCCTTGGAACAGAGTTAGCTATCAAAGTGCAGGATTGGTTGGATACTTGCAAGCGTATCTTTGGCTATATGGAAGTAGATGATGCCATGAAGTGGAAGGTGGCCCTTAGAAAGCTTCAAGGGTGGCCCATGAACTAGTGAAATGCCATTTCTATTGCTACACCCGAGATCGGTTCGCTTGGGACCGGTTCAAAGCTAGGTTTTAGGAGAAGTTCGTTCCGGCTGCATAAAAATTGATGCTATTTAGGAAATTTTCTGATTTAAAGCAGAGAGATATGTTTGTATTCGAGTACATTGCTGAGTTCGATGCTTTCTCGAAGTATGGAATCTTTCATCGACACTCCATTAAGAAAGAATGAGAAGTTTATTATGGGTTTGGAAGATTATTTAGGAGAGATGTTAGTGAGTCATACCGATAAGCCATTTGAGACACTTGTTGAGAAAGCTCTTTGCTAGGAAAGTTTATACCTTAAGTCCAAATCAACTGTTGTTGTTAAAGAAGAGCCAAAACCGCAGTAAGGGAGTGGATTCAAGAAGAAATGGAATGGAAAGAGGATGCAATCGCATGGAAAGAATGCCTAGAATAAGGCTAAATGGGATCCCGTCCGTTATGGTTCTAGAAATTGGGGTCATCTAATTAGAGACCACAAGGCTGATGAGAAGAAAAAGTGTTACAACTGTGGTAAGCTTGGACATATATAGAAAAATTGTCCAGAGTCGGCACAGCAGAAACAGGTTGTGAAAGTATATGCTTTGGATGTTTTTTCCGACTTCGTTGGGTGCTCCTTCGGTGAAAAAGAAGGGGAAGGGTGTCATTATTTAAGGTATCCTTTCCATTTATTATGTTCTCATATGTTGTTAATTTGATACTGAGGCTTTACATTCCTTCATATCTAGAGCCCTAATAGATAGATTGAGATTGAAACCCAAAATAGTTGACCGACCTTTGATTATGATGAACCCAGTTGGAGGCTCCACTAGCCTAATGGTATGTCGTGGTTTGGTCTTATCGAGTCATGGATGCTCTCTTGTTTATGATTGCTTTGTTTTGAATTTCGTAAGGCTTAGGATTATCTTGGGAATGGACTGGCTAAGGAAGTATTTGGTTGTAGTGGATTGCGAGAAGCTGCTGATGATGATCATGGCTGTGGAGGGGAAGACGGTAGGAGGATGAGATTATGGTTAGCTTTCTATATTCGCTCGAGGTCCATAGGATGGGTTGTCATCTGTTGCCATCATTAGAGAGTATCCTAATGTGTTTGAGGAGGTGACCGGATTACCGCCGCATCAAGAGAATGAGTTTCATATAGACTTAGCGAAGGATGTCAGACTGATAGTTATGCCTTTGAGGCGTATGGCACCTACAGAGTAGATGGAGTTGGACGTGTAAGTAAATGAGCTATTGAAGAGAGGGTTCATTCTTAGGAGTATATCCGAGTGGGGCGCACCTATAGTATTTTCCACTAAGGCGGATGGTTCTCTGAGGCTGTTTGTAGATTACCATGAGTTGAATAAGGTGACGAAGAAGAACAAGTATCCACTCCCACGTACTTGATGACTTGTTCGATCAGCTCCATGGTGTGAAGGGGTTCTCCCAATTGGATTTGGCAATGAGATTTCACTAGTTGAGAGTAGCAAAAGAGAGTGTGCCAATCATCACGTTTTGTATGCCGTTTGGTTTTTATAAGTAGTTGGTTATGCCATTCGGGCTAACCAATGCTCCGACATACTTTGTTGATCTCATGAACTGTATCTTCGGGGATCAGCAAAACAAGTTCATGCTTGTGTTCGTAGATGATATTCAGGTCTACTCTAGGATCAAAGAGGAATACAAGGCGCACTTGAGGATTTCGCTTAGTGTTGAGGAAGCATAAGTTGAAAGCGAAGTTTTCAAATGTAACTTCTAAAGAAGGGAAGTCAGATTCTTGAGTCATGTCATCTCTGAGAAGGGCATCGTAGTAGATCCTGCCAAGGTAGTAGCGATTTAGGATTGGATCCAACCCAAGAATGCTACGGATGTGAGGAGTTTCTTAGGATTAGCAGGATATTATATATGTTTTATCAAGGACTTCTTGAAGGTAGCAGCACCATTGACCAGTTTGACGAAGAAGAATCAGACTTTTGTTTGGGAGGCAAAGTGTGAGCATGCATTTGTGAGTCTAAAGGAGAGGTTGACGAGTGTGCCAGTATTGAACATTCTGAGTAGGAATGAAGAGCGGATAGTATACGTAGATGGCAGTGGTACTGGATTAGGCATGGTGTTGATGCAGAAGGTGAAAGTTGTCGCCTACGGTAGTCGACTGCTGAAGCCGCATGAAAGGATGCATCCAACTCATGACTTAGAGTTGGTGATGATAGTGCTTTATTTTAATATTTGGAGGCATTACTTATTAGGAGAAAGGTTCGAGTTGTATACAAACAATAAATCCTGGAAGTACCTTTCTCCTAAAAGGATCTCAACCTTCGCCAGAAGCAATGGTTGGAATTATTGACCCGCTATGACTTTGACATTTTCTATACGCATAGTAAGTGAAATGAAGTCGTCGATGCATTGAGTAGAAGACATGCTAGTTTGGGAGAAATGTTCTTATAGTGGAAGCAGTTAGAGTATATTACTAGCTATGACCTAAGACCTCAAAGCGAGTTAGAGCTAGAGATAGTGGCAAGTCTGACGATCAGACCTACTTTATTTGAGTGGATCGGTACTAGTCTTAGGCAAGATCCCAGACTATCAGAGATCGTAGTGAAAATAGAAAGGGGAGTAGAGTCTGAAGACATGAAACAGTATGGACTCGACCGAGAATGTTGACTCCATAAGGATGGAAGATTGTTTGTTCCAAATGTTGATGGATTGCGAGATGAAATGTTATGAGAATGCCACCATTCTATGTTGACTATACATCCCAGTGGTAATAAAATGTACCATGATATAAAGCAGACCAATTATTAGGAGGGTGTGGAGAAGGATACAGGGATATTCATCTTGAAGTGTATGAACTGCCAGTTGGTGAAGGCAGAGCAAAAGAATACAAGTGAGTTGTTGCAACCGACTGAATTTCCGAAATGGAAGTGGGACAAGTGTCGATGGATCTCATTGATAGACTGTTAAGGACTCAAGCATGGTACAATAGCATTTGGGTCATAGTCGATCGATTGACCAAGAGCACTGGATTTATACACGTTAAGTCAAATAGAACGGCAATGAAACTGCCGAGTTGTTTGTGAAATGGGTTGTACGATTTCATAGTGTGTTAAACAACATTGTGAGCGACCAAGACCCATTATTCATTAGTGGGTTTTGGAAGAGCATACAAGAGGCGTTGGGGACTGTGCTACATCTCAGTACAGCTTACCACCCACAAATAGATGGGCAAACCGAGAGAGTGAATCGTATATTAGAGGATTTCTTACGAGTTTATATCCTTGATTTCAGTGGTTTGTGGGATGATCACTTGCATTTGGTAGAATTCGCATATAACGATAGCTATATGTCCAGTATCGGTATGGCACCGTGCGAAGCATTTTATGGCAGACCATATAATGCTTTTTCGTGTTAGTGGGAAGTGGGCGAGAAACTGATACTTGGGGCAAATATGATTAGAGAAACCTCGGAGAAGATATAGATCATTTGGCAATGAATGAAAGCTTCTCAGGATAGACAAAAGAGCTACGTTGATAGAAGATGTAGAGATTTGGAATTTTCTATCGGTGTTACGGTGTTTGTGAAGATTTCTCCTTTGAAGAGAGTTATTCAATTCGGTAGTAAGGGGAAGTTGGTGTCGAGATTCATAGGTCCTTTTCTGATAGCAGAGAGGATTGGAAACCTAGCATATGGGGTCAACTTACCTCAGAAGATGGCGGGCATAAACAACGTCTTCCATATCTCTCACCTACAGAAGTTTGTGCATGACTCAGGCGTGACTATTGCACCGGATCAACTAGATGATATCAAGGTTGAGCCACAAGCTTCGAGAACTCATAGGCCGATTCGTATTGTTGGATGCGATACGAAACAGCTTAGGAGGAAGACGGTGGAGTTGGTGAAAGTTCAATGGAGAGAAAACGAAGGCGATCGTACATGGGAAACCACGAAGACTAGGAGGGCCAAATATCCAAAGCTCCTTGCATGGTAAGGCGTACCGTTTATCGTATTTGCTTTCACTTTTGATATCATGGAGGGTAGATTAGTATCTTGCATGCTAGGATTGGTTTACCTACGTTATTGGTTGCATATTGTTTATTTGATATGTATGATGGTTGCACATGATTGTTAGGCATGGGGGTAACTACGTTTGAATATTCTTTGACTTATTTGGGTATTTCGGGGGCAAAATTCTTAAAGGACGATAGAGTGTCACAATCCATATTTTATGTATCAGAGGATCGTAAAATATTTCTATTTTATCCATATGAGGTCGTATAACCCTAAAATATTTGGGGAAGACTCTTAGGGGTATTTTCCACCTCTATGATTTTTTTTAATTTCTATGTGACCATTTAGATCCTAAAAATCTTGTTTGGACCATAACTTTGATATAAGCCGAATTAGGGTCTCAAACCATTTCTATTGCTTCAAGATGATGGTTTCCCATTCAGTGCAGTAGTCGGAATAGAAAAACGGGCTTACAGTTTGAAAGGTATAGTTGTTTTAAGTTTTGGTTGTTGCTAGCCTATATTAGTAGGTAATTAACTAAGCCCGTTCCTAGGCCCAGTAACCCATCTCAAAAATTGTGCTAAAAGGAGGTTGTAGAAACCGATCTAAGTTATTTCCACCTTTCCTAAAATAGCTCTAAACCTCCATTAACCCTAATTTCATGTTGTATGTTGTGCTTTAATGTAGTTTGCTAGTGCATTTAGATAGTTAGGAAATATGTGGTCGAATTAGCAAATCGGAGGCAAAGATGGTCAGAATTGAACGAAACTTGGAGGAGAGGTTCTAGAGCATGGATGGAGCCCAAGATTCAAATCGCACAAGAATTGGAACTAAGGAGAGGACTCAGAGAGCTTTTGGTCGGTACCTAGTGCTTTTTATGGGTGCAAAGTGCTCGATGAATGGTTGGTTCTTCAAGTCAAGGCTAGGGGTGATAAGTGAAGGCCAAGTGCAAGGATTTGGCTAAGTATTGGGCTACATACCGAGAGCTTTGGAGGGCATGGAAATGAGAACTTCTAGAGTTTGTACCTAAAGCTTTGGAGTTGATGCCGAGAGCTTTGGAGGGGTGTGGTCGGGGTCAAAGCACTTGGAAGATGGAATATTAGAAGCAAGGAAAGAAAGTTCGCCGAAATTGGGTAAGTACCCAATTTGGTACCGACAACTTTCGATCGATATCGAGTGGTTTTTTTATGGGGCTGGGGTCAAACTTCTGGAAAGTGAAGTGGAGGCTCTGCAGGTCATGCTGAAGATGTTTGTTTGTTCGCTTGGGGTTTGATGGCAATGTAGTAGCACGGCGATAGCTTCGGGACTTTAATGAGGGTAACTCAATGGTGAAAGGAGTTGAGTTTTGTTGTGGGTGGCTCAATGTTGAAAGGAGCCATAAGAATAGCTATGCACAAAGGGCGGGATCTAGGAACGGTGGCTTGTGGTAGAACGTTTGAATGTTTCTATCGTTGAACGGGGAAATGTGGACTGGTTCCTTGAAAATAATATGGACTAGATGGAGCAAAGAAGGGGCTCGGATATGCATGTCTCTTTAAATATTTGTCTTTAAAAAATGTATTCTAATGACTTACAATTATATACTAGAGTCTTGAGCTCTTTAAATCTTTGTCCTTAAACTCATGAGTCTTGATAATCTCTAACTCTAAAGTTTAGTCTTTATATTGACCAGTCTTCAAATTTAATAAATTTTGTACCTGTGTAACATTCTGCAATATATACTATACAATTTGGAAAACCATTTGTATCAATATTTATGGTTGTTGTCATCAAAATCAATATCTGAGGTATTAACAATCTCCCCCTTTTTGATGATGACAACCATGTATATAGTCCTATACGTAAAATATAATATAACTCCTCTTAGCATGTGCATGTGTTTTATTTTATATTTTTCTCCCCCTTTGTCATTAACAAAAATGGATGAAAAATAAAACTCCCCATAAATATGATATACTTATGAGTTATGGAGTCAAATTCAATATATGGAGTCAAATTCAAGACATATCATTCAAACCAATCTTTATTATCAATCCAAGTAAAACACAACTTACATAAGTTTAACACCCCTAATTTTTATTTAACATTATTCAGGGGATTTAATTTTTTTTCGCAAGGCATACTGGCTTTTAAGTGGACCGTCCACTTTATTAACGAAATTTTAACATTTGTTCGACACATGTGCCAGAACAGCTAAAGAAAACAAAAAACACAGGAGATTGGCAAAGTGCCAATAATACTAACATAAAGAAGACCAATCTCCCTCAAAAGAATAGGATCCACTACCATTATTAGAGGAATCAGGCCCTATAACATGAAAATAAACCCCAAACATCATCACCAAGGAAGGAACATAGACAGTCGAATAGGTACAGTAAAAGTATTTCCTATCCCATGAATCAATAACCAATACAGTCTTATGCCTTTCACCAACCATAGCAAGAACAAAAAGTGAAAGGACAACATATTTAATTAGATAACTAAATAGAATAATGTGATGTGTGAAGATAAGGAGAATGAGGTTTGATAATTAATTTGGATCGGGCCTTAATTAATTAATAAGATTATTTTAAACATAGGATAGAAGAGAATTAATAAGAGGGGAAAATTGGGAATAGTTCCTTATTTCGTTCCTAAAACCTTTTCCTCCTTTATTCATTCTCATTTCATTTTGGCATAATCAAAATTAAATACAAGAGGCCCCCATTAACAAGGGAAGAAGAATGGGGAAACTTTAAGCGATTTAAGGGAAAAGCCTAGGAAAATCAATCAACGACAATCTCAATTTCTTTATCCAATCCACGGTAAATAATTGTATCCATCTCTTTTTACTATGTTGTTTTCAGATCTAGATAATAATTCCGAATTTTTTTGTGATGATATGTCATACTATGGTTGATTATATCCTTGATTGGAAAATTAATGATTTATGAGGATCCTATTAAATTATTATGATAGGTTTTAAGGGTACAAACTAAATATAGGATCTCCAATTGACTTGAATTTTGATATGATGTATAAAACATTATTTTGGAAAAGGGATTTCAATTTCTTAATTTTTCAAGTTTATATGAATATTTTATGAATTTCATAAGGAAAAATAAGGGTTTGTTTTGGGTTTAATTATTTAAAATAATTAAACAATTATTTTAGCCCCAAAATTTTTTTTATGTGAAAGAAGATGTAAATTTTGATTTTTGAGGGTTTTTCCTAAGGGGTTATGATTTTCTATGAATTAATTATTTTAGAAAAGGCTATTAATTTATATTTATTAATGATGTTAATTACAAAGGATTGCAAAATTTTTTTGGGGATGTAAAACGTGTTTCCAGTAAATTTCTGAAAAGAAGAGAAAACAATTTTGGTTAGCCAATGATATTTTGACAAGAGGTAAGAGTTGGGGAAAACAAATAGCTTTAAAAAGAAATAAATTAGTTTCATGCTTACTCACAGAAACACCACGTTGATATTCGACACACCACCCTTTTGTTATTCGATATCTATATGGTCGATACCTGGAATATCCAATTGAAGTTATATGAGGTATCAGGTTATAGACTCGACATCTATATGGAGTGATACATGTGATATCTAATTAGTAGGTGTGTGATGTATTGGTTTATATAGAAGTGCGACATCCTTTATGTTGGGAGTTCGATATCTCAAGGTTGTAGGGGTTCGACACCCTAGGATTTCAGAACTCTACATTGTTTAAAAGTGCGGCACCCTCTTTATTTTAAGGGTTCGGAACCGTCAAGCTTTTTAAAGTTATGGAATCTTAAGTTTTTACGGGTCTGACATCCTCTAGGATATAGAGATTCGGCATCCCTAAATGTTTTAAACCTGACATGTCTTGTCACCTATATTTCCGATATCTATATTTTTGCAGCATTGATGTCGTATGTTTATGTTTCTGACATACATGTTTTATGGAAGAGATGTCTTATTATTATAAATTCGACAACCTTGTTTTATGGCTTGAAAGCCCTATGTTTGAAAATTGAAATCTTTGTTTTTAATGGCACGATAGCCTATATGTTTTAGATAGTCGATAACCATATATTTTTGATATTATAGCTTTATGCTTTACAAAATCAGAGTGTTTGTTTTCGACACCCTATTCTAGCGGCATGGATGGCATAAGTTTACAAATTGATTAACTTTTGTTTACTGGCTATAAGCTATATATTTTATAGGTCGGCAACCAATTGGAGATACCAATGTTTTAAAGGTTCGAAAAACTATATGTTTTAGAATTTCGGCACCCTCATTAGGAATACAATGAATGTGGATTGAATACATTTGGATGAATAATGTTATATTCTTGTTATTATATAACTTACAATGGATTCATAGCAATCCTAGGAAAACTATGAGATGTGTGATGGATAGCCACATGATATATATGAGTAGGATAGTCTCTATGATTTGACGGATTCATAGTAATCTTAGGAAAACTATGACATGTGATGGATAATCCACATGACCTTAAGTAGATAAACTATGTGTGATAACTAGTCCATAAAACCAGAGATAGATAATCCATATAATATGTGAGATGGGTAGTCCACATGAATTGAGATGGATAGTCCATTAAATTTAAGACATATAGTTTATTTTATGAAGTTTGGTAGGCTGAAGGAGTGTATAACCCTATGATGACATATTAGTCAGACTTACCCATATTGCATGCCGGCATATGATTATGTTATGATGTTCTAACCATTGTGGTTGCAGGTGCACGGTTTATGATCGACATATTTGGTTAAGATAGGTGAGGGGAAAACCCGTTCGGCCCAACGGCGTGGTCTCATTAGACATCTAATTTGGTTTGAGTTGGTAAATTATTATTCACATCAGACTTTTTGTGTAACCCAAAGTTTTAATTTTACCCTTAAACTCTCAGGTGCTCGCTTGCGTAGGCCAGAAGTTGGGTTTTCAGGTTTTCAAATTTGACGAATAAGCTTCTGGATACGTGCAGGAGGCAGTTAGCTATTATTATGAGCTTTTACCTTCGTTGGGTTGTCTTTCTTATTTGAATGGATGTAATGACAGAAATTATAACTGTCCGTATTTAGACTCTGATTAACCGTGAGGGCATTTTTATATGTCGCTCTTGGAGTATTATGTAATTATTATATTTTCTCTAAATGAGGGAAATGAATGGGATTATGTAATGAATATGAAAGTTTATTAATGAAATACGTTTTTGAGAATTTTCATATTCCTATGCTTTTGACGTTATGTACTATTTACTGATCCTATTTTATCACCGGAGGATAATACTATTGATGACTACAGCATCGGTAGCGCTTATTTTTGGGCCTCGGAATGGGGGATGTTACAACTTGGTATAAGAGCCAAGGTTTATGTAAAATTTAAAAAGATTTTGAAATCATAATCCAAATGAATCAGAGAATAAGATTGGGGTATGGTATAATGCTATAGTAACAAACTTGAATTTGCTCTAAAAATAAGTGTATTCTCCTCCCTCTCTTAGATCATTCTTTTGTATCTTATTAAGGCTCGTATGCAGATTACGGGAAAGAAAGATATGGAAGCAGAAAACGTAAGAGTGAATCTAGGTGGAGGAAGCACCATAACAAATGGAAATGTTCGACCCAATACGAGAAGGAATCACTACAACAAAAACACCCTTTAATAGCGTTTAAAAAACGCTATTAGAAGCTATTATAGCGTTTTTTCTTACGCTGTATATTAACATGTTGTAATAGGTCAGTGACCTATAACAGCAACATACAAAACGCTATAAGAGACGCTATGGACAAGGACATTTCATAGCGTTTTATGAGTGCTGTAAACATGACTTTTAATAGCCTTGGAAAGTCGCTATGAAGTGAAACTATAGCGTTTTCATGACTGCTATAGTACATTGTATGTATAAGTACAGCTACTTTTTATAGCGGTTTTCTGTCTTTTATTGCGTTGTTTTTTTGTTATGAAAATTGTTTATAGCACTATCATAATGCTGTAGTATATAAAACTGGAAAAAACAACCTTTCCATAGCACAGTTAAAACGCTATAAATTTTTATCCCTGCGGTTTTTTTACTAGGTACATCCAAGCTTACAATTCTACTAATATATTATAAAATTTCAAAAAACACAATTATCACATAATGATGTACGTAATCAAATGAAGACATAAGCCAAACCACAATATATATTTAAATATATATCCATAATATTTCGTACACAAAGTTTCAAATATTTGTGATCTTAAAAAAAACAATACATACAACCATAGCTGACCAAAACGATACATACTAAAAGCAAAGATATATAAACGTCAATACAAAATACGTTAATCCAAGCATGACCAATTTGAAAGAGAATGAATGCAGCAAAATAATTTTTCCTTCCTTCCAGCTTGTAGTAACCCCGGTATCATCATACAACACCTGTCAAAACGAAGCACATAAGTTATTTTTCAAATCCAAACATCATCCGCAAGTTATATAATTTTTCATAACAAAAAAGATAAAGACTGTTAGTACATCATTTTAACTAAATAGACTGCCAGTACATCAGTTTAACTAAACAGACATTGACGTGAAATAAAACAAAAATAACGTATGATTTAGAAAATACAGCAACAAGAAGCAGATTATTACTAGGCATTATACAATGCAGAAGAACAAAAACTGCATTTTCAGTTATAAATATGATTTAAACAGCAAAACCCAATCACCCACTTCCTCTCAGGTGAAACAGCAAACAAGGACAGGACACAAATTTTTGTACAATTTCAGGTGAAACAAAAACAACATTACCATGCACACTTTTCATATCTTTGTACGAGGACAGGTGAAACTTTTCAGGTGTACATCTGTTTTTTATGATTATAAAATATAAACAACTAAAATGTGAGTATGGTCATATATTTGGGCATGAAACTCAGAAATTTTTGAAGAAAACAGAACAATAATGGATGCAGCCAACAAATGTTAAAGATGAAATCAATTATAAAAGAAATATAATATGAAGATAAGAAATTTACAATAAACTTAATTTCATATATTTTGAAGTTCAACAGAGCCGACAATTGTGCTGGAGTATTGGCATTCTTAAGTATCTGGAGTATCTGGAGTATTGGCATTTTTAACGATGATATTACATTCTTTTGCTAATTATCTGGAGTATTGGCATGTTTAACAACTCATAAGTAGTTATAAAATAACTGTTATTTTTTACTATTCCTGAGATGAAACAAGTTGCTTAAAAGTCGACAACATATACTGTCTTATGACTTATTTCAACTTCCATAGTCCCACTACTAAGTTTAAGTACAATTCCAACTTGTTTATCCAAACACTTTTATATTTTGTTGTTCACTTAAGACTGTGCAATAGTTACTATTCAACTCTTTTATCCAAATGGGCTCTATTTACACAATTAAAATTTCAACTTAGCTTATCCAACACTTTTAAGTTTTGGTTATGCAATATATAATATTTACTTGATTCGAACAATTTGAGGCAAACCTGAAGAAGTCTCCAAGGCGAATTCGGCCAATGGATCGGATCTGCTGCATGAACAGAAGAAATAGTACCCATAAACCAACTAATTCTAGAAGAATCTTCCGTTTCAAAAGCCATCTTAAATCTCATCCCCGGACACCATTGAACTCGCATTGCAGCTCTAACTTAACACAAAATTCAGGGGTACTTGCCCTAGGATAGTACACTATCTCAAATGGCTGACCGTTTGCTGCAAGCCTAGCTGCCTCGATAACCGACTCACTCATTACTCGACTCTTTGTTTTCAAACTACCATTGTTCCTCATCATTCTCATACTATTATTATTCTCTTCCTCTCTTGAATACATGGACACCCCACCACCATAAGCTAGTGGTGGGTTCCATCCAGTAGGTTGCTCAGACCCAGAACCAATACCCTTCTTTGCCCTTCTAATCCCAACACATAAATCACCATCATCTTCTCTTAAGAACACAATCGAATCTCCTGCCACCAGCTTCTTTTGATTCAAAAAAGTGCTCCATCCAGTAGTCAACAAGTGCCTTCTAGGAGTACCCCTATAAATATGCCTAAATTTCCAAACCTCTCCATGCACATCTTTAGCAAGAATGGTCTGAACTGGAGGATCTACTGTATAGTCCAGTTTAGGAAATATGGTCTCAGCACAGTAACGAGGGACTGAGAATCCACCACCATTGTTAGCATCGGACTGAGTTAAAGTCTTAGCAAATGAAGAGGGCTTTTCATGCAGTTCAGATGCTGCATTGCTTACTCCTTATTCTTCCTCGTTGATATCTAGCTCATGATGTTGGATCGGTACAAGGAGGATCTTCGCAAACACTTCATCTGTTTCTGGATCTGCTAAGAATTTGACCGAAGCAACTCGGGAAAGTACAAAGGGTGGAATCTTCGAAGAATTACCAAAATCGATATGAGATTGAGAATGTTCGGCGTGGCCTTGTGGGAAATAATAGACTTTGGAGTTAACTGATGGCATTTGCACCATACCTCCAACACAAGCGTGCCACAACTGGGAGTCTAAGCATTTCTCCATCAATGAAGTACATAACCATCAATTCATTTTAATGCCATGTTATTTTGAGAATCATAATGAATTCTCTCTAAAACATCCCACTGTTTTTCCAAAAAATGCACAGGAGTCATTTCTGTATTAATCAAGAGTTAAAAGATCAATATGATACCTATATCATTCTGCCTCAAACTTAAAACACATAGCCATATGGGAATACAAGTTTGCATGCATGTTATACAACAAATATTTTAGTTCAGTTTCGGATAGTAATATACATGTATAATACATGTTTGCATGCGTGTTACACATCAAATGTTATACATATATATTACCTGGTCTCTATGCATCATATTGTGTCATGTCTCTAATTAATATGCAAAGTTTCAGCTGTTGGTCTACTATTAGGGTTGTAAAAGTAATGATGATAAAGTAACGTTGAACATGATCCAATGTGAAATTAGTATATATGGATTATAAGTTAAAATATACAATATAAATATTGTTAGGATAATCAAGATGATTAAGGAGATTGGAAGTGTAAAAAATTAGCCACATACATACTAAAATTTTGGAAACTTTAACAGTTTTTCTTTTCTTACTTCTTCTTCTTCATTTTTTTGGAGGTACATTTGTTGCTCGGATTTCTGACAATAAACATTGGACCTATCAACTAAGGGCCTGGCACCACAAGCCCATATTAAACTATCTTTTATATGCTAAAATTAACTTGACACTGGCTAATCTTATTAAACTATCTTATCAATCCTAAGTCCTTTTACATAATACTAATCATATAACATAGCGAGTGACTGAGTGCGTGTTATTTCATTGACATGCAGTCTTGACTTAAACGATCATTGCCACAAGTTGTATACCTGCCATGTCTTGATCCTTGCACCAGTTTATCAAGTAAAACTTTCCACTCCAAACACCAGAGCAGCTAATACTTGCTTATGTTTACCAACACCAGCTTATAAGTGAGATGAGGTGCCTAGAAGTTGATATGTTAT
The DNA here is from genome assembly GCA_030737815.1 of Allium fistulosum. NCBI lineage: Eukaryota > Viridiplantae > Streptophyta > Magnoliopsida > Asparagales > Amaryllidaceae > Allium > Allium fistulosum. Next base: position 1,250,826,677 of record CM060905.1, read on the forward strand.
TAGCTACAAATATGTGCTTATGATTTTCACTATACTTATAAAACTACTTATTGGTACTTTTGAGTAGATATATAATGAGGTATTCTAATTTGACGACAAACAATGTATGGATGCTTATTAAGCTAATGGAATCCATAGAAATTCATAAAAGTGTACAAACACAATTATAAACAGTGTTAGTACATAAGAATTAAAATAATGTGAGCTATCAATCCAGCTATAATCAAAAATAAAGTAACAAATTAATATCTATAGGTTCCATGATTCATGTTAAACCATGAAATAGATGAGCATACAATGATTAAGGCAAGAAATATTTTGTAGATATTTATATAAACTAAATCTATTGACAACTCTACCAACCACTCTACAGATATAAACAATACTCTAATCAGGGTACGAAAGTCACTAAATTAAACAGCAAAATTGAAATCATACCTTACAAGCAATCACAATTTTCAGCTTCCTTATTCATCGCCTATTCAGCAAAGATTGCATCAAAACCATGGAATTTTCAAATGCTCAGATGTTATGTTATAGAGTCCTGTGATTTAGACTACCCAAACTTCAAATATGTTATGACTTTTGTTAACATAAAGTATGTTAGTTAGTCATGCAATGATCTAAACCAAATCCATAATGGCAGTCAAAGCTTTTAGATCTTTGTAATTGCGCTAGAACTAATGATGTAACAGAGCTTCTGCATTAAGCAGCAAAAGAGTCAACAATTATACACAAAAATATATATAAAATAAATAAAGGAACATGTGAAATTAATGGCTTAAATAATAGATTTCAACACTGTAAAAATCAGTCATCTTACTTCTTTTTTTTCAAATGCTTTGAGGTTACTTATCCTCATTTCCAAACATTATCTAGTTTGAAACAAAAGTAATTCAAAACTTCATTTGGAAGAACTTTCTAGTTATAAAGAGGATTTTTTTCAATTCTATTTTAAACAAAATTTATTCAAAGTAACATCAGTTAATCGTGAATGAGTCCTAAATTTTGACCATGCTGAAAGAGGTGCAGCAGGTGACCATGCTGCCAATATATCGACTCCAGAACCAATTAAATCAGGATGCATGTTGATTCAATTATGATGTTATAGTCGCATATTATAAGCAATATAATATGGATACTTGCATCCCTCTTAACAGTAACATGTACAGGTATAATTCATGGCATATAGATAAGTAATTTAACTATTTTAACTATTTTTTTAGAAAACAATGTCTTGTCTAATAATAGAAAAATTCAAGAAAAATGGATCAGTAAAGTTCATATTGGTTCAGAAAAGAATTTTGGCACTAATGTAGGTTTCCAATTTTGGCTGAGTAACTTAGAATTGAATAATATTGCAGTTTAGAGAAATAATTTTAGGATTCATTGCAGATTGTTACTACCATTTTAATATTGAAGGAACAATTAATTATTTGTGTATTTGGAAGAAATAATTAATTAATAAGCAGGTAATAACCTAAAAGCATGAAGGCGGTAGGAAGTATAAATATTGGAATAGCTAACAAATGAACAGCAAGGACCTATAAAGGACGAAACAAGGATCAAGGCAATAAAGCTACAATGGTCAAGCTCATGCTTTTTAACAAAATGAATGCAGCAGGATATAATATGCATTCAACTTTATGGCAGGGAGATGTAAATAAATAAAACAATTTCAAAGTGTATTCGAGCTTTGAAGCAAACTAAACAGCGAATAGAACAGACTGCGTAGCTATTTTTCTAAACAAAAGGACGGGCTATTAATATGTATATTTAAACACAGATAGTATTAAATAGTTAAGACATATAACCTATACCATAAAACATGAAAAGTCATATGTCCTTTTTTACATCTAATAAATGTTAGATTCATGAATACATGTACCAGGTCAAGCAACTCCTATATATTCATTTATATACCAATCCCATGCTCATAAGGGTATAAGTTTAATGTCTGCTTATTTTTAAACTAAGTCAAAAACTGAATCTTTATCAAATATTCTTCATATATTATATTTGATCCTATTAACTCTATGTTTATTTCTTTTAACAAAAATTACAAAAGTTTATCATTGGGTAAAAATCCAGGCATATGAAAATGTACAAAATGAAGGCTATATGTTTATCAATTTCAAAACAAAAGAAAGTACAATGGACAAAATCAAAATAGAGATTCAGGTAACAAACAATTATATACTCACGCAACACCGATAATTACTCATGCATAAAACCATAATTTGCACGAATAATGGTTAAATAAGCACATATATTAAGTACTCGAACATAATTTGTCAACGAAAATAGCTTCTTCCAATATATTTGACTATATAAAAGACTGGCATGATAAATATCTCACCTTTTTTCTTCGTCTGTAATTTGATTGCTTCGTTTCTTAATTTAGGGTTTTTGGAGATTACCAGATCTGAGGAAGAAGAAACAGGCTGCTGCGTTACGGGATAGAGTAAAGGGGGAAAAAATGAAATTAAGAAAAGAAAGCGGGAGCATGAAAATTAAGACCGCCAAACTTTGGATGGTTAAAATGCAAACGCTGTAAGAAATGATAATAATGCGCGGCTGAATAAAATTACAGCGAGTACCAGTACGTCGCTGTCTTTTGCTGCAATTAATAATAGATTTTGTTGTAGTGAATCTGGGTCGACAAGCAAATGCTAACATGGGTGCTGGAACCCCACTAGTAGATATGGGGACTATGTATCGGTACTTTGTCAATATAATGCAAGCTGGAGCTGCTGCTGGTTTGGCTGGAGGAAATGTTGCTAATGCGAGAGGAGCTAATCACGAGGTACCGGCCGACAGAACTATGCTAAGTTGAGCCGGGATTATACCAGCCTTGGAGGAAAGCCTTTTCTAGGAACGAAGAGTGTTATTGAAGTTAAGAATTGGCTGTTGCACTATGATAGAATCTTTGCTAACGTGGGCTTGAATGATGAGCAGAAGAGGAGGTTATTTTCTAGGAAATTGCAAGGAGCTACTTTGTACTGGTGGAATGGTGTGACCGTAGAAGTCCTAGAGGAGCAATTAACTTGGGCTGAGTTTAGAAGGAGATTTAAGGAGAGGTTCTTATCTGAGATAGCTAAGTCAACTTTGCTCAGGAAGTTTATGGAATTGGAGCAAGGACAAATGTTTGTTCTAGAGTATTCAACCAAGTTTGATGAATTGTCCATATACAGATATGCTACCACGGATATTGTGATTAAAAGGAATGAAAAGTTCATTCAAGGGTTAAAGCCAGAGATCACTAGAACAATCATGCCGTATCTTTGAGATCCATGTGATGTGGTATTAGAGATGGAAATAGGGAACGAGGAAATGCTTTCGACCTTTGGAAAGGACAAGCCTATGGAGACACAAGGTCTTTAGGGTAAGATGAGAAAGTTCTTCAAGAAGAAGGGAGCTAGGAGGGTGGAGTTGGTAAGAAAGGAAAGCAATTATTGTTTGCTATAAGTGTGATAAGAAAGGGCGTTATGCTAATGAGTGTCGATCTGGGGATGGCAAGATGGTTGTGGGAAAGAAGAACGTGTAGTGTTTTAACTACAACTGGGTGGGGCATTACAAGAATAAATGTCTAGAAGTGGTCGAGGCTGATAAAGGGAAGGTTTTATCTCTAGATTCATCAACTTCTAGGCTAACTATATAGGATAAGGGAAAGTCTATGATGGGAGGTACGCTTTTGATTCATAACATGCCTATTAAAATATTTTTTGATACCGGAGCATCACATTCTTTTATCTCACATTGTTTGGTAGACAAGTAATGTCTAAAACCATCATGCCCCGTTACTTCCTTAAGGGTTGCGAATTCGATATGAGGATATGCAACCCTTGGGATGAGATGTGACCATTTAGAAATTGAGTTGTCATGCTTTTTCCTTCAATTTATATATGTTTGATTTTGTGGGCTTAGGATTATTATAGGTATGGATTGGTTAAGCATATATAATGCTATGATACGTTGCTAGGATAGGAAGATATTATTAAGACACTCTAATAGCAGTGATCAAATTATATAGTTAATAGAGAATTCGAGTTTAGATGTTTGTGCTTAAGTGGGTGCAATGAGGTGGAAGATGAGTTGAGTCAGGTATTTGTTGCAAGAGAGTTTGCAAATGTTTTTGAACCAGTTATAGGATTGCCACTGATAAGAGCTATTAAGTTTAGAATAGACCTTGTACCTAGAGCTGAACTATTAGGATGCCACTTAGCAGGATGACACCTACAGAGATGAAGGTATTAAAGGTGCAGCTAGTGGACTTAGAAGGGAAGAGTTTTATTAGACCAAGTAGTTTGCCTTGGGGAGCGGCTGTGGTATTCGTGAAGAAACCAAATAGGTCATTAAGGATGTGTATTAATTATCGTAAGATGAATGAGAAGATGGTAAAGAATCTAAATCCTTTGACGAGAATAGATGATTTATTTGATCAGTTGAGTGGAGCCAAATTATTTTCCAAATTGGATTTGGCAACAGGGTTCCATCAATTGAGAGTTGCGGAGGACAGTATTCCTTTGACAACATTTCAGATGAGATATGGTTCATATAAATGGTTAGTCATGCCATTTGAATTGACTAATGTGCCTGCTTTCTTTGTGGATTTGATGAACTGGATTTTCCAAGAGCATTTGGATAGGTTCGTATTGGTGTTTATAGATGACATTCTGATATATTCCAAGAATGAGTGAGACTATGAGACTCACCTTAGAATAGTGCTTGAGACATTGAGGCAGCATCAACTAAAAGTGAAAATTTCGAAATGTCATTTTTGGAAGAGAGAAGTGAATTTTATTGGTCATGTAGTTTTAGAAGAAGGGTTGTCCGTGGATCCAGCTAAGATTGGAGCTGTTGATAATTGGAAGAGACTCGAGACTGCGATCGAGATAAAGAGTTTTCTTGGACTAGCTGGCTATTACTGGAGATTCACCAAGGATTTTTCTCGTGTAGTGGCACCTATGACTAAACTAACAAGAAAGGACGCAAAGTATGTTCGGACGATAAATGTGAGGAAGCATTCTTGAAGCTAGAACATTTATTGATAAATATGCTTGTGTTAGTTATGCCAAATGGGAATCTGGATTTGGTGGTGAATACCGATTCATGTGGAACAGGTTTGAGGGATGTTATAATGCAAAGAGGTAAAGCGATTAATATGCTTCTCGACATCTTAAACCACATGAAGTGAGATATCTAACTCACGATTTAGAGTTGGTAGCAGTGATCTTTGCTTTGAAAGTGTGGAGACACTATCTTTTGTGAGAAAAATTCGAGTTATTTACGGATCATAAGTCTCTGAAGTATTTATTCTCTCAGAAGGAGTTGAATATGAGACAGTAGAGGTAGCTAGAATTCTTAGCAGCGTATGATTTTGGAATTGAGTATATGCCCGGGAAAGGAAATAAAGTTGCAGATGCATTTAGAAAAAAACATTAGAATGTGGTATTAGCTATGTTCGCAAAATGGAAAGACTTAGAGGCATTGACTACTTATGGTGTGCAGTTAAGCTCGACGGTTAGTTGTGGTCAGGAAACTGCCATATTGTCATGTTTCGAAGTTCGACCAGTAATGATCGAAAGAATCACTTCTAAATAGAGAGATAATGCATTGCTGGCTGAACGGATCGGAAGGCTTGAAGTAGGAATTAAGATTGATGATTTGAAAGGTTTTAGTCTTGACCAAAATGGATGGTTGAGGAAGAAGGGACGGTTCTTTATTCCAGATGTTGATAAACTAAGGAAGGAAGATCTTAGTGAGTGTCATTGATCGAAGTTTACTATTAATTTGTGACAAATTAAGATGTATTAGGATATAAAGAGGAGTTTCTTCTTAGAAGGTATGAAGAGGGATGCAGGCTTTTGGGTTAAGCAATGTTTGAATTGCCAATAAGTGAAATTCGAGCATCAGAAACCGAGTAGGTTACTTCAACCTTTAGATGTGCCACTTGGGAAGTGGGATTCTATATCTAAGGATTTTATTGATGGGTTGCCATGGTCAAAGAGGGAAAATGAAATTATTTGGGTCGTAGTGGATAGACTAACCAAGAGTACATATTTCATTCTCTTTAAGTTGAAAAGGACAACACTTACTTTGGCTAAGTTGTTTATGAAAAATACTATTAGACTACATGGGATTCCTAGTAGTATAGTCAGCGATAGAGATACTTTTTTTACTAGTGAATTATAAAGGAGTATGCATGAAATTTAAGGTTCCAAGCTAAAGATGAATAGAGATTATTGCCCACAGACAAATGGGAAGATGGAAAGAGTCAATAAGGAACTTAAATATTTGTTGAGAGCTTGCATACTATACTTTGGAGGGTCATGGGAAGACCATTTGCACCTAATCAAGTTTTCCTATAATAATAGTTATCAAACTAGTATAAGAATGGCTTTCAAGCCTTGTATGGAAGGCCATGAAAATCACTAGCATGTTGGTTGGAGATCGGAGGCAGATTGGTTCTTGGTCCAAATATGGTGGGAGAAGCCATAGAGAAGATTGAATTGATCCGAGAAAGGATGAGGGAAGCTCAGTCTAGGCAGAAAACTTACGCAGATAAGAGGCATAAGGATTTAAAGTTCTTAGTTTGAGACCATGTTTTTGTTAAAGTATCACTGATGGAGAGTGTGGTATGGTTCGGAAAGTCAGAGAAACCGACGCCTAGATATGTTGGACCGTTTCCTATTATAGAGAGGATCAGAAAACTCGCTTACTGGATAGAGCTATCGAATAGTTTGGCAGGAGTCCGAAATGTTTTCTATGTTTCTCATCTTAGGAAGTGTGTGCATGATCCAAAGACTACTATTACTCTGACTGCATTGGAAGATTTAGTAGTAGGACCAGATATGACTTTTTTTAGACAACCAGTTCGTGTTGTGGCAAGAGATAAGGAGAAGTTATGGAACAAGACAGTCTATTTGGTAAAAGTCCAGTGGAGTGAAAACGGGAAAGACTGTATTTGGAAGAAAAAGGACATGATTAAGGATACTTATCTTGAGTTGCTTTGTTGGTATGTTCTATATCTATTATATAGGCTATTAGCTAGTAGGGTATACTTGCATTGTTGTTATGCTTGTTGTGATCATTACCAAATTTCAAGGACGAAATTCTTTAAGGTAGGGAGCCTGTAACACCCTTAATTTTTGTTTAACATCGTTCATGAGACTTAATTAGTTAAAGTAAATAGAATAATGTGATGTGTGGAGATAAGGAGAATGAGATTTGATAATTAATTTGAATCAGACCTTAATTAATTTATTAATAATATTGTTTTAAACATAGAATAAATGAGAATTAATGAGAGTGGCAAATTGGGAATAGTTCCTTATTTCATTCCCAAAACCCTTTTCTTCCTCATTCATTCTCATTTTCACTTTCACACGATCAAAATTAAATACAAGAGGCCGACCATCAACAGGGAAGAAGAAGGGGGAAACTCTAAGGGATTCAAGGAAAAAGCCTATGGAATCAATCAACAACAAATCTCAATCTCTTTATCCAATCTAAGGTAAATAATAGTATCCATCACTTTTTGCTATGTTGTTTTCGGATCTAGATAAGAATCCTGAATTGTTTTGTGATTATATGTCATACTATGGTTGGTTATATCTTTGATTAGATGATTGATGATTTATGGGAATTTTATGAAACTATTCTAATAGGTTTTAAGGGTACAAACCTAATGTATGATCTCCAATTGACTTGAAATTTTGATATGATGTATAAAGCATTATTTAGAGATGAATTTTTAATTTCATTATTTTTCAAGTTTATATGAATATTTTTTGAATTTCTTAAGGGGAAATAAATGTTTTTTGTTTTAATTATTAATAATAATTAAATAATTATTTTGGCCTTGAAATTTTTAGATGTGAAAGAAGATGCAAACTCTTATTTTTGGCCATTTTTCCCAAGGGATTATGATTTTCTATGAATTAATTATGTTATAAAAGGCTATTAATTCATGTGTTAATGATGTTAATTACATGGGTTTGCAAATTTTTTTTAGGGATGTAAAACGTGCTTTCAGCAAAAAATTTGAAAAGAAGAGGAAAAGATTTTATTTAACCAATGATATTTTGGCAAGGGGCAAGAGTTGGTGAAAAAATAGCTTTAAAAAGAAATAAATCGATTTTATACTTATTTACAGAAATGCCACCATTGATATTCGTCACCCCCACCCTTTTGTTACTCGATATATATAAGGTCGATACCTGGAATATCCAACTGAAAGTTGTATGAGGCATCAAGTTATAGATTCGGCATCTATATGGAGTAATACATGTGATATCTACTCTGCAGGTGTGTGATGCATTGGTATTTATAGAAGTGTGGCATCCTTTATGATGGGAGTTCGATATCTCAAGGTTGTAAAGGTTCGATGCCTTAGGGTTTTGGAACTCTAGATTATTTAAACGTGCGGCACCCTCTTTGTTTTAAGGGTTCGGAGCCCTCAAGCTTTTTAAAGTTACGACATCTTAAGTTTTTAAGGGTCTAACACCCTCTAGGACATAGAAGTTCGACAACCCTAAATGTTTTAAACCCAACATCTCCTCACTTATATTTCTGACATCTATATTTTTGTGGCATTGATGCCATATGTTTATGTTTTTGATGTCCATGTTTTACGGCAGAGATGTCGTATGTATATAAATACGACCACCTTGTTTTCAGGATTGAAAGCCTTATGTTTTGCAAACCGAAATCTTTGTTTCTAAAGGCAAGATAGCCTATGTGTTTTAGAAAGTCGATAACCCTATATTTTTGGTATTATAGTCTTATACTTTACAAAATCAGAATGTTTGTTTTCGATAACTATTTTAGTGGCATGGATGCCATAAGTTTACAAATTGAATATCTTTTGTTTAATGGCTAGATAAGCGGTATATTTTATAGGTTTGACAACCTAATTAGGGATACCAATGTTTTAAGGTTCGACAAACTATATGTTTTAGAAGTTCGACAACCTCATTGGGATACTGACGAATGTAGATTGAATACATTTGAATGATTAATGTTATATTCTTGTTATTATATGATTTACGATGGGTTCACATTAATCCTATAAAAAAATATGAGATGTGTGATGGATAGTCCACATGATATGCATGAGATAGGTAGTCTCTATGGTTTGATGGATTCAAAGTAATCCTAGGAAAACCATAACATATGTGATGGATAGTCTACATGACTTTAAGTAGATAGACTATGTGTGATGGGTAGTCCATATAACTTGAGATAGATGATCCATATAATATGTGAGGTGGGTAGTCCACATGAATTGAGATGGATGGTCCATTAAATTTAAGATAGATAGTCTATTTTATGAAGTTGGGTAAGGTGAAGGAGTGTATAACCCTACGAAGATAGATTAGTCTGACTTGCCCATATTGCATGCCTACTTATGATTATGTTATGATGTTCTAACCATTGTGGTTGTAGGTGCACGGTTTATGATTTACATATTTGGTTAAAATACAAGTGAGGGGAAAACCTGTTCCACTTAACGGGGTAGTCTCAGTAGGTATCTAATTTAGCTCGAGTTGGTATATTATTATTCACACTAAACTTTTTATCTGACCCAAAGTTTTTTTCCCCTTTAAACTCTCGGGTACTCACTTAAATAGGCCGGGAGTAAGGTTTAGGTTTTCAAGTTTGACGAATAAGCTTCTGAAGACATGTAGGAGGAAAGTTAGTTATTATTAGGAGCTTTTACTTTTCGCTGGGTTGTCTTTCTTGTTGAATGGATATAATGATAGGAATTATAATTGTTAGTATTTAAACTTTGATCAACCAAGGGGGCATCTCCATATGTTGCTCTTAGTGTACTATGTAATTATTATATTTTCTTTGAACGGAGGCAACGAATGAGATTATTTAATGAATATGAAAGTTTATTAATGAAATATGTTTTCAAGAATTTTCATATTCTTGTGCTTCTTCTGTTATATACTATTAACTGATATCATTTTGTCATCGAAGAATAATACTATTGATGACTGCAATATTAGTAGCGCTTATTTTTGGGCCTTAGAATGTGGTACATTACAATAAGTCTTAAATATAAATTAAATAATGTTATCGCATTCAAACAACCCTAAAAAAATAATCAAACCTAAAATAAAGACAAACCAAACTAACATATATACATTGTTATCCGGCCTTTTGGCCTGGCTATATTTAGACTGACTTGACAAGTTAGACTAGATGATCATCGAGGAAGACAGCCCGAAGAGATGATTATTAGGCTCAGAGATCAAGCGCATGCAATGATATAAAGCAACGATTAACCGAGGCCAATGGATAGACTCTCCATAATATTCTAAGTATGAAATAATGCTTCCCCTAGGCGGGGGTTCAGGGCCTATCCGTTTTCTAGGGGATCGGTAAATATCCACAATTAATGCCACAAACTTGGTAAGATCGATACAGAGTGACAAGGAAGGCCCCATGAGGCTACATTCTAAGTTTCAAGTCATTTGGAGTTTGTATGCTCAAGTTATGGGCAAATTACTTCACCTATCAAAAGGGATCGGTATAAAAGGGGTCGGTATAAAAAAGGATCGATATAAAAGGGATCGTCCATATTCAGGTTTCACTATATATTGCAACAATGATCGGTCAATAACTCAAAATCTACAAATGCTACCAACATGAAACTTAGAGTATAAGCTAATTAGGACATGTGGAACACCCCATAGGGATCGCATGGCATTTGGAGTAAGTTGGAGGGATCGGTACCTATCTCTCTAGAGGGATCAGCAAAAATCAGAATTCAAGCAACACTACTTCACGGAAAACGCAATATCTCATAAACCGTAAGTCGGAATTGCACGAAATTAGGGAAGCAAGTATCTAACATCATGGGGCATCCCTCATAGGGATCTCAGACCATTTGGATGCATTTATAGGGATCTGTACCGACCTCTATCGTGGGCCCCGATGAGCCTGCAAATTTTTGGATCGCCTCATCTTGGTCTCCTGAACCTTCTGCCAAAATTTTGGTCCGATCTATACACGTCTTCCCCTATAAATACAGCAGGCACAACGTTGAAAAAGGGGACTGCTTTCTCTGCCGAAGGTCTGCCATTTTTATTCTTCACTTTTGTACTAATAGATTTCAGCTGATCCAAACACTCTTGTAATGATAATCGAGTGGAATATCAATAAAAATATGAAGTGGACGTAGGCCAAGATTGCCGAACCACTATAAAAATCTGTGTGTTCATTTACTTCTTCTACTTTATTTTCAATTCTGTTCTTTGTTTAATCTCCATGAGATTCTATGGGTGTTGATGCCCATTTTTGGCGTCAACATTTTGGTGCTTTCACTGAGAAATGAATTCTCAGCTTGATTGGATCTCATCATCTACTGGTGGATTTCCATATTCGCGAGATAGATCCAACTTTCAAACGATAAACTTCCTATTCTACTCAGATTTGAAGAAGATCTAAAGGAAGCTAATAGCCGTGGTTAAAGGGACTAAGTCTACTTCCCGGATTACTGGAGGATCTAATTATGCTAGTGTTCTTGTTTGGAGTTGTTCATGTGTTCATGTCCATTTGGAAGGGATCGGTTCACTCATGTATATAAGATCTTGGGATATGATGTTGAAGTTTGCACTCAAGTTAAACTATGGCCGATCCCTTTCTGAAGTCCATGAAGGTCGGTCCCTCTCTAAAGGACGTCAAAACCGATCCCTCACCCCTTTGTTAAAGTAGTACATTCATTACCAATCCCTCCAGCATATATACCGATCCCTTCAGAAAGCATATGTACCGATCGCTCAAAAAAAGCATTGTACCGATCACTCTAAATACATCAATACTGATCCCTCCAGAAAGCATATGTATCGATCGCTCCAAAAAGCACTGTACCGATCACTCCAAATACATCAATATCGATCCCTCCAGAAAGAATATGTACTGATCGCTCCAAAAAAGCACTGAACCGATCACTCCAAATACATCAATACCGATCCCTCCAGAATATACGCTGATCCCTCTACTAAGCAAGTACGTCGATCCCTCTGCTAAGTAAGTATGCCGACCCCTCACTCAAGGCTGATAGCCGATCCCTCACTCAAGGCTGATAGCCGACCCCTCGCTCAAGGCTGATAGTCGATCCCTCTCTCAAGGCTGATAGCCGATCCCTCTGTCAAAAGCCCATGTGATCGATCCCTATGCCTGGATCGGGTACGATCCATTTTTTAGTTCAAAAAATTTTCGGGTAAGATACATTTTTATAAAAATATAGGTCTAAATTTTTTTTTCGGGTGCCATAGTGTAATACCCCCACATTCGGGATTTGGAACTCAACTTAAAGACAGAGCATTCCATCCACTTCCCTTATGTCCTCTGACTGGCTAGGGCATAGAGGATCAAGCGGTAGATTTTGAATTGCAACCAAGGAACGGACAAGCAACCGCTACTCAAATGATACTCCCAAAGGTTAAAGAACATAGGTGATGTGACTCTAAGCAAACCCAAGAAATTATGGCCCAAAGCCTAACTCGGGTAAAACCAAGATTTTCTCCAAGCAAACGCCAAGAAGACTCCAAGCACCGTTCTTCATTGACCCAGCACTTCTAATTCTGTGACTCCAACCAAACCAATTGCCGACTCCAAGAAAATAGCAGAATTTCTCGGGTCCGACTCCAAGTAACTACCACTGATCTGTCAATACCGGTCCATCTTGCTTTGCTGATATCTCGGGCATACATACATCATTTACAAGCATGACAAGTACTTGTAACTTAAAAACAAACCGGATTGCCGATGACTGAAGCATCTCCCCCAGTCGAAGCTTGTTCATTGAAGCCGTTCAGTGTGCAAAATATCCGAGGAGATTAAATGTACCAATCATATCGGTTTACTCAGGGAAAACCGACCCTAGACTACACCTCATGAAATTCAAGTGGCGTGTGAATTCCGCTAGAGCAATATGTGCCATCGAATGCGCAGATGCTTTCCTACATTCCTCAAAGGTGTATCGATCATGCGGTTTATGCGATTATCGCCCAAATCTATCTCCTTCAATCAACCGGATCAGAAGTTTTTCGAGTAGTTTAGAATGCATGTGACTCACACCAAGGATGTGATGTCATTATCCAATTTATTCCAGATTCTAGCGAGGATATCATACTAATGGCATTGATGAGGGGAGTCAACCCCCAGACAGATTTTGGCAGCTAGTTAGCTAGAGAGCCTCCTACGACCTTGGATCGTCTCAGTTGCAAAGTGAATCAGAAACTAAGCAAGGAGGAGGTAGAGAAGACTAGGAGAAAGAACAATACGGGCCTGTTGGCTAAGGACTTAGATTCTAGGAGACGACCTAGGATCTCAAAATCTAACTAATATATTATTTTGAACGATTCAATCGATAACATCTACTTGGAGACTCACGACCCAGAGCAGTACTGAAAACCAGCCTCAAGAGAGTCCACCGAAGCCCAGAGAAAATCCGAGGAATGTTGTATATTCCAAGATGCACACGGTCCTAACACTGGCGATTACAAACACCTCCGAGATGTGATCGGAAAGCTGATCCGGAAAGGAAAACTTCAATAGTATGTGCAATCCCTGCAGAATGGCGGGCATCGAACATCTGATGCCTATCAATAACCTTGATTATCAATTGGACCGCTGACAGTCGACATCCCGTTGAAAGGAGCTAGGGGCAAAGTTGAATAGCGAGCACCCGATGGTGCTTCACTTACCAATGAGATTTATTCTGATCTTCTTTGAATTATTTCTATTTCAATTTCAATTGTGCTGTGAACTATGACCAACTTGAACTAAAACTACTTCCAAAACGATGCAGGTAATCAAGTACTCTGAGTTGGCCCCGCAGATTGTGATCGGACCTGTGGAGTTTCATCAAGGCGAGCGTGATTCGATTGCTCATCAGTAACAATGTGCCTCTGATTTAGGGCCAAGGACTAGAGATGGAAAAGCTTATCACGGTCAGAACCCAATAAAAAGCGAACATGACTAACTGTCTATTCATCAACCTCCATATTTGACTTGGAGACCTAAGCAAGGCTTGGAACGAATGTGACCCGATCATCCACTCCTCGAGTCATAAAGTAAAGTTCGACAAAATACATATGCCTCTCCTGAAGCTCAGTGATGCCGGATCTAGCTAGAGTGGGCTTGATTTGATCATCTACACATCAACTCCTACCCTAGACACAAGAGGCAGTTCGAAAGACCGACTTGAAGTAGCTGCGTTGGACTGCCTACTTGTCAATCACCGCTCTCAACGCATGGTCACGACTGCACCCTGAAACGGATGGGACTTAACCGTCCACTCAATAACTCTCTACCTCTGTTTGCTAGAAAGAACACAAAGAAAATTGTACAAGACTTGATTATCCAACCCCAGCCTGGATGTGATCCAACCATCCATCATGTACCTCCTTCCTTGACTTGATTGCAAGAGCTACAATCACCAAGCAGACGAGAATCGACCATCCATTTGTCAAGTTTCATCCTTGATGCTGGGGCAGAATCCCATACCGTGGATGAACGTGAACCGACCGTTCATTCGACAACTCCTGCCTCGACATGGTAAATGAGGTATAAACCATCCAGACAGAAGCATGACCGCCCACAATGAAAAATCTCTAAGTCCCTGATGCAGACTAGAGTACTCTAAGTCCCTGAAGTGGACTAAAGTATAAACGATTTGACAAAAACCTCTAAATCTCTAATGCGGACTAGAGTACTCTAAGTCCCTGAAGCGGACTAGAGTATAAACGATTTGACAAAAATCTCTAAGTCCCTGATGCGGACTAGAGTACTCTAAGTCCCTGAAGCGGACTAGAGTATAAACAATTTGACAAAAACCTCTAAGTCCCTGATGCGGACTAGAGTACTCTAAGTCCTTGAAGCGGACTAGAGTATTAGCGATTTGACAAAAATCTCTAAGTCCCTGATGCGGACTAAAGTACTCTAAGTCCCTGAAGCGAACTAGAGTATTAGCGATTTGACAAAAATCTCTAAGTCCCTGATGCGGACTAAAGTACTCTAAGTCCCTAAAGCGAACTAGAGTATAAACGATTCGACAAAAACCTCTAAGTCCCTAATGTGGACTAGAGTACTCTAAGTCCCTGAAGCGGACTAGAGAATAAACGATATAACAAAAATCTCTACGTCCCTGACTGAGGACTAGAGTACTCTAAGTCCCTGACTGCGGACTAGAGTATAAACCATTCGGCAAAATCTCTACGTCCACGACTGTGGACTAGAGTATAAACCATTTGACAAAATCTCTAAGTCCATGGAGCGCGGACTGAAGTATGAACACAAATTTGGTGCGAGTCGACCGCTTGAAGAATAACTCTAAGTCCCCAGAATGCGGACTGGTGTATAAACATGGATGAATAGATGAGTGGATTTCGACCTTTTTCTATTCCACGAATTCCGACCTGAAATCGACAGGAGGAGTATAAACTCGCTAAGTATGGAATTCGACCGTTCGACTTATGGCGTCGCCAAATCAATGCTGGGAGCAGGAGTATAAACCACTAAAAGCTGAATACGACATTTCATTATAACTCTGGCTTGGTGTTCTTTACAACTTAAAGCAACGACTGCAAGGAGGCCTCAATAAAAAACCAATCGAAGCAACATCCGAAGTTATGGGTGACTGACTATATTGTACCATCAGATCAAGGGTCAATATCGATCCACACCAAACACAAACGGATATGACCTGGATGTCTCTCGAAAAACTATGATCACCAGAGTGCAGATAGGAGAATATACCAGAAGACTTGATCATTAATTCTCCAGCACCCTCCTTCGATCCGTCAGGAGGAGTATGAAACTGGATGAGCATGACCCGACTGCACTTGAGCCAACTTTACCCCTAAATCTGATTACAGAATATGAATTAAAGTGGAAGTGGTTGACCGTCCAGTACCCAACTCATGCCCGAAATCTGACGAAGCATCAAAGTATTCCCCCGGAAGGAAAAACCAGAATACAATCCAGGAGAGGCGAGAATTAGCCTTCCATCAACCAACCTGATCCCACGATTCAACGGGAAAGAGTGTAAAACTAAAGTAGGCATGGTTTGCCTTCCTACTTATCGATGTATGCCCCAGACTTGAGGGCACGAGCGAGAAACATGATGAATGTGAACTGACCATTTAACGATCAACTCTATGTCTTTGGAGCTTAGGTGGGAGTATAAACATATCTAGGACGAGACTCAACCGTCCATGCAGTATATTTATCAACCCAAGACTAGGAGCAAAAATGAGATCATCCAATGACTGGTTGCGATAGCTCAATATTGTAACTTATATATAGTGTTTACAACCACCCGAGGGTACGACCGAAAGGATGCCTAGAGATAGAATCATCAAATCTATGCCTAAGCTCATGGGCAACTGACTATCATTCCAACCTGAACGACGGGCAACAGTTCGCCAGTACAGTGAATGGAAAGCACGTTACTTAAGTACACAAGCAGATTCAAACTCAAAGCAAGAGCTAGCTATGTAGCTGCACGCAACTCGAGGCATGTCCCAATGAAACAAAAGCAACGCGGCATGGACCGGGAAAGATTCGCTGCACTTAAAGAGGAGGTGGATAAACTCAAAAACAAAAATTTTACCCACGACACCCTTTACCCAAAATGGGTATCAAATCCAGTTCTTGTGAGAAAAGCTAATGGAAAGTAGCAGTCAAGCGTCGACTACTCAGACCTGAACAAGGCATGCCCAAAAGATAGCTTTCCACTTTCGAGGATCAACCAGCTGGTAGACTCAACTGCTGGATATGAACTACTTTCATTTATGGATGTGTACTTCGGGTACAACCAGATCCTGGTGAACATCCTTGACCTGGAGCACACCAACTTCATTACCGATATAGGATTATATCATTATGTTGTGATGCCATTTGAACTAAATAATGCTGAAGCTACTCACCAGAGACTGGTCAAGAGGATGTTCAAAGACCGTATCAGGCAATCGATGGAAGTATATGTAGATGATATGCTTGTGAAGTCACGATGATCAAACGACCACATCGATGACTTAGCGGAGATATTCAGTTCTATCTGAAGAATTGAAGCCAACCCTAAGAATATTCAGGCAATAAAAGACATCTAAGTACCGAAGACAATCAAGCAGGTATAGAGTCTAAATGGGAGGTCATCTCCCTAAGCCGATTCATCTCCAGGGCCACCGACAGGTGTACTATCTTCTTCGACCTAATCAGAAGATGGAAAGGGAATTTTGAATGGACACGGGATGTAAAGACGCATTCCAAGCTTTGGTGAACCACTTAAAGAGACCTCCCATCTTGTCAAAGCCAGTGGATCATATAGATTTATACATCAATTTAGCCACGTTGGTACACGCCATACGCGCCGCAATGCTGTGCAAAGAGAACCAGATCTAAAGACCGGTATATTATATAACCAAGCGATTGATAGGTACTAAGAGAAGACTACCCAAAGCTACCAAAAGCTAGCGTAATGCCTATTGATTTCATCATGAAAGCATCGCTCTTACTTTCAGGCTCACCCCATTAACGTCTATGACTACCAGCCGTTACGACAGGTCATACAACAGCCTGAGACGTCTGGAAGACTACTCAAATGAAATATCGAACTAATCCGATTCGATATCACTTATTTCCCTCGAAGTGCTATCCAAGGATGGAAATTAGCTGACCTCATATCTGAATTCACTGCATCAAACGACTATTCGAAGAGCACTGGTGAACAGTGTTTTAAATCTCGGATTTTGGCCAATATCTCGGGAAAATATCTCGGCTATCTCGGGCGATATTTAAAACACTTATAACTAAATAGGCTGCCAAATCTCGGATTTTGGCTGATATCTCGGATTTTTCATCTCGGCCATCTCGGGGAGATTTAAAAGCCTGCTGGTGAACCAACCAACAGATGGAAAATGTACATGGATGGAGCATCCAATGATTAGTGTTCTGGCGCAGGAGTTGTGTTAATGACTCCCGAGGAACGATCGATCTCCGACGCCCTGAAACTCAACTTCCCTGCAACAAACAATGAAGCTAAGATAAAGCCTTGATCTCCAGCCTCAAACTTGCTAGAGAACTTGGAGTGGAAACTTACACATCTTTTGTGATTCCATATTAGTAGTATGCAAAGTCAAGGAAGTTAATCTTGCTATGGGGCATCGTCTTGCTCCTTATCTCGGCCGGGTCCAAGAACTACTAGCCGACTTCGAGTATTACATCATTACACACGTCCTTAGTGAAAAAAATGAAAAAGTCAAGTCACTGGCCAAGCTGGCCAGTTCTGGGGATGCGCAATGAATATACTTTATTTCGGTTGAAGTACTTAATATTCCAAGCATTTACAGATGGAGATCGACTAGATCTTGGAGATGGAGCCAGAAAAGGGGTCATGGATGACTCCTATCAAAGACTATCTACAATGGGGAATTCTTCCTGAACGGAGGAATGTAAAATGACAGATCCTTCTCAAAGCTTCATGCTGAATCATCCAAGAAGAAGTCATGTATAGAAAGGACTTTATCCATTCCCCTGCTTCAGTGTATTACCCATGATGATATCAAACGAGTCTTGAGAGAAGTCCATGAAGAAGAATGCGTCGATTACATCGGGGGCAAACCCTGACAAAGAAAATACTCTCCTACGGGTATTACCGGCCAACTGTCAATCGAGATGCAACTGATCACGCTAGACAATGCGACGAGTGCAAGATGTTTGCAAAAATTATGAGAGCCCCGCCAAAGGAAATTACTCAAATGGCTAGTCCATAGCCGTTTGCCTCTTGGGGGCATTGACATCATCGTCTTCTTGCTGATCCTAAAGGTAGTGTGAAATACGCCATCGTAGCGGTTGATTACTTCACCAAATGGACAAAACCAGAACTTTTAACCGCAACCAAGACGAAGAAAATAATCAGCTTCATTGTTTGGAACGTCATCTGTTATTATGAACTTCCATGAACCATTATAACTGGTAATGAAACCTAATTCGACAGCGCTAAATTTGAAAACTTCTACTGTCGGCATCATATTGTAAAGAGCGGTAGTTGCTTGCCCTCAAGCAAATGGACGGGTTGAAGCTGTGAACAAAATCATAAAGTCCGTTCTTAAGAAACATTTGGATAAGGCTATAAGCAAGTGGATCAGCGAACTCTCATCAACATTATGGGCATACAGAACCACCCACAAGTCCACGACTGGCTATACTCCATTCACCCTTGCCTACGGCTCCGAGGCCATCATCCCTGTAGAACTTGAAGTCCCCTCTCATTGAGTGACCTTTTACAACCCCTATTTCATTATAAAATAATATATACACAAGGAATTGCAATCGAATTGCAATAAAACTAACTTGAATTGGCGATGACTCGTGAGCGTATAAAATGCATCCAAGAGCTAATGACAAGAACGTGTACCTGAACGTGCATGTGTATATTCAAAAAATTCAACTTCTTGAAATCGACAGAAATTGAATTTTCATTGGGAGTTATCAAAGAAAAGACTGGATCAAATAGCCAAAGCTTACTAGTCCTGTAGAACCAGACACAAATAGCCACTGATGGAATACAATCCTGAATTTATACTATTGGGAATCGACCAAGCGTCATGACAATCAAAGAGGGATACAACACTTTGGGAGGATAAAATGGAAGGATAACAACTATTCAAGAAACTTGATGGATTTCTTTCTGAAGACTCTAACTTGCTTCAATTCAAAGCACGTCATATATGCAATAAGACGTATTTTGGAGGGCAAGTGTTATCTGGCCTTTTGGCCCGGCTATATTTAAACTGACTAGACAAGTTAGACTAGACGATCATCGAGGAAGACAGCTCGGAGAGATGATTATTAGGTTTAGAGATCAAGTGCAGGCGATGATATAAAGCGACGATCAACCAAGGCCAATGGATAGACTCTCCATAATATTCACGGAATAATGCCTCCCCTAGGTGGGGTTCATGGCCTATCCCTTTTCTTAGGGGATCGGTACATATCCTCAATTAATGTCACAAACTTGGTAAGAACGATACCTAGTGACAAGGAAGGCCCCATGAAGCTACATTCCAAGTTTCAAGTCATTTGGAGTTCGTATGCTCAAGTTATGGGCAAATTACTTCACCTATCAAAAGGGATTGGTATAAAAGGGATCGGTATAAAAAGGGATCGGTATAAAAGGGATCATCCATATTCATCTTTCACTATATATTGCAACAATGATCGATCAATAACTCAAAATCCACATATGCTATCAAAATGAAACTTGGAGTATAAGCTAATTAGGACATATGGAATACCTCATAGGGATCGCATGGCATTTGGAGCAAGTTGGAGGGATCGGTACCTATCCCTCTAGAGGGATCGACAGAAATCAGAATTCAAGAAACACTACTTCACGGAAAATGAAATATCTCACAACCCGTACGTCGGAATTGCACAAAATTTGGGGAGCAAGTAGCTAACATCAAGGGGTATCCCTCATAGGGATTGCAGCGCATTTGGATGCATTTATAGAGGTCAGTACCGACCTCTATTGTGGGCCCCGATGGACTTGCAAATTTTTGGGTCGCCTCGTCTTGGTCTCCTGAACCTTCTGCCAAAATTTCGGTCTGATCCGTTCACGTCTTCCTCTATAAATACAGCAGGCACGACATCAGAAAAGGGACTGCTTTCTCTGCCGAAGCTTTGCCAGTTTTATTCTTCATTTTTGTATTAATGGATTCCAACTGATTCAAACACTCTTGTAATGATAATTGAGTGGAATATCAATAAAAATATGAAGTGGACGTAGGCCAAGATTGCCGAATCACTATAAAAATCTATGTATTCATTTACTTCTTCTACTTTGTTTTCAATTTCATTCTTTGTTTAATCTCCATGAGATTCTATGGGCGTTGATGCCCATTTTTGACATCAACATACATGTTAGGATACAAGTTAATGTTTTGGTATAATTATCGAAGATTGGTGAATGGAGCAATTTGGATAGTGAAGACCTCTTTTTTCTACCAAATTGCCATGAATATCGTAGAAGTCTTCTCCAACGCAACGCACTCCATCTTTATCCTTGATATCATCATTATCCTCTTCTTCGTCATCTTCATTCATAAGATTATGAATCGTAAGATGTTCAGAGTTTCCTTCTTCGATGATTATTGCACTTGCTTCATTATCGCATAAGTGTTTCTACAAATTCCTAATCATTCTCCCTTGCTTGTCTTGTTCAATATTGAATCGAATTTGTAGCACCTCTATTTCAGTAAGCTTGGTGAGGACAAGCTTTAAATCTTCTTTTATTTTACCGAGTTTGGAAAAAGTGAAGTCGTAGAAAGAGCTACTATTTTCTCTAGGGAGCTTGGAATTTGAGGGATCCATTTTTGTTTATTTAAATTAGAGTTCTATGAAGGAAGAAGATGATAGAATGGGTTTGAAATCAAAATATGGCGGTTAAATAGATGATTTTCGAATTTTAAATTAAGGAGGGAAAAACAATTTTCTGAAAACTATCAGGTATGTCGACATAAGCTTCTTTGGCATGTCGACATAACAAAAAGTTTTTTTTTCATTTTTCATTTTCATTTTGTAAATAAACATTATTATTACTAGATTTCTGTGAATGACCATAGTCCAAGTTCTCTTCTTAATTTTATAAAAGTATATTGCGCCAATGGCTTAGTCAAAATATCAGCTATTTCATTTTATGTATTTATAAATTTTAGTATAATGATTTCTTTGCTAACGTTATCTTTCAAGAAATGGTGTCTTATATCTATATTTTTTTTCTGGCATGATATGTTGGATTTTAAGATAAATTTATTGCACTACTATTATCATAATATATTGGCGATTATTTTAAATTAAGACCTAAATCTTTTTAAGTTTGTTGCGTATAGATAACCTGTGAATATTCTAATGCAACTGAGATATATTCTGCTTCTGTTGTGGATAGAGATACAAAAATTTTCTTTTTGCTAAACCAGAAACAAGAGTGTCCGATAAAGTGATAAGTTCCACTTGTAATTTTTTGGTCTAATTTGCATACATCATAGTCAACATCATTATATGATATTAAGTTAAAGGAGTCTTCATTTAGGTAGAAGAGTCCATAGTCTAGAGTGTTGTTTACATATTAAGTTAAAGGAGTCTTCATTATACTTTGACCTTGCGATTTTCAGTGCCTCATGATTTAAGATTTCTGACGCCTCCGCTTCAAGCCTCGCCCCCGCCATTCGAATCTTGATCCAATTAAGCCACATTGATTTCCAAGAACGTTCAACCCTGAAAGATTTGAATCTTCATCAAAGCCGCTATCATCTCCCAGATCTAAATTCAAAGGTAGGCCACCACCAAATGCTTAGATTGCCATCGATGCTCTTTTTTTCGACGTCGCTGTCGTTCAATCAACTGCCATCATTGTTGATTCATGCTATCATCCCCATCCCCTCAAATATGGCCTATCTCAACCTCGAGCTCCCTTAGTCTGTCGCTTTGACTAGTCAAGACTAAAGGGGATGAGGTAGATGGTTGTGAATGAACCATTGTCCTATCCTCCATGGTGAATGTACGCTTATATTATGTTGAGATGATTCTGCAAAAATCGTCTTGTTGAAGACTCTCCAACATTCGAGAAATTTCAAGCAAGGGATCTCTTGGACTCTCTTCCCATCAAAATCAAAAATCGCATATTACAATATTGTAGTCTAGTAAAGAAAAGCTCTGTGCCACTTCAAACAACGGTTTCATTATCGTAGATTCAACGACAGTTGGTAAAATCCAACTTGCACCTCCATTGCATGTCGAAGTTCATTTACTAGCACGAGCAGGCTATCTACACAAAGTGCTTCCGTACACTATGCCAGGAACACAGGAAACACAACACGTAATTTGACACATTTCAGTGCCTCGGTCCATGCACATAATTTGAATTGTCAACACACATCAACATCCGTTGGATCCCCCACATCGGATACATGGACTTTGATCAAAGTAACACTAAAATAAACCATATTCGAATATGCTCATTCTTAAAATATTATATGATTGACCGTAGATGATCTACTCATCTTTCTGGTAGTACTGGCCCTTCCGCTTTCCATTCTACACTCCTGAAAGCATGTTCATCCTCTGCCCCGACTCTCTTCCACTCCGAGATAGTTAGAAGCTCAATTACTCGAAAGATCAAAATCTCCCCTTCTGTAGAACTCTAAGACCCTGCTATTTCGCTCACCGATCAACCCAGCATCATGACTCTAGACAACCTTTGGGATTCTCTAAAATCTATGTGAACGATCGTAGAGTTAAAGAGGATCTGCATAAGGTATGAGATTCCTGAAGATGAAATGCTTCTTCCTCTCCCTAACTCAGGAGATCACAATCCCGTAGAAGGTTACACCGCTAATAACTGATACATGTGCTTCTCTGGGGCGGTTCCATCATTCAAAATCTTCCTTCGATGCATTCTTCAAATGTTGGGAGTTGCTCCGTCTCATCTTTATCCAAACGCTTTGTAGAATTAAACTTCATCTTCACAATCTTATCAATGCACATAAGGAGGCTGCTTACCCTTAGAGAAATAAGCTATCTCTTCTGCTACAAGAAACGGTCCGACCATCCCTCGGTCCTAATCCTAGAATCCTTCAACCGATGCAAAGTCACCAAAGGGTTGCACAACAAGAGGAGTCTCTTCAAGTTTGTATACTTCTTCATCCGGTCCTTGGTGAGTTTCACCAAAAATGGCTCTCTAGACATAAATTGTTCATCGACATTCTTATCTCACTCCAACTTTCATTGCTCTAAGTTTCTAGCTTTCCTACCTAATCTCTTACAGATATTCCGAAAAGGGTCATGACTCCAGTCTACAAGGAAACTCTACAATTCTTAAAGGCATGGATGTAGCACAAAGGCACGCCTCATTCTTACTTATCAATGCCAAGATGTGCCACTACCAGCTACTTTTAAATGGCAGGAAACTTAAATATGAGGCATCATATGCTAAATCTTCGCAAACTGTGAATGATACTCCAATTCTTAAGAGATCGTCATAGAAGTCTATGAAGTCCCTAGCTCCAAAGAAGGAGAACATAGGGAAGAAGGCTAAGTAAGAAGATGGCTAGAAATAAGAAGAATAAACTGAAGAAGATGAGGAAGAATAAGAAGGAGACGTTGATGTAGATGAAGAAGAGTCATTTGGGAAGGCATCTCCTATAGGCACGTGGCCACTCCCTTCCCCAACCTAAATGACTGATCATCGAGACTTTACTCCTAGCATCCAGGACACACCAAGGCTCTGTTAGGGAGTCAACTCCTTGGAAAACGGCTAATGCTATCTTTGGTTAACCGGGTGACACTGGGAATTTTCCACACTTCACTCTTATTGACCTTATCTTTGATAATTTTCTTTAATCTAATCCTTCAAAATTCAACTTCACTCCAATTGGCATGCCCTTACACTTTCAGTGAAAGATACTCTATCTCTTTATACCCAAGATCATGGTCTATAGATTACTTAGGACATGCCAACACTTCACACACCACTTAGGATCATAGACACAATCACTCTACACTCACTTTCAATCTAATGCGCTGATTCTAATCCAATTATGTCCTCTTTTCAGGCACTATAGGAAAACAAAGTTGCTTCAATAGACTTCATTATGGGTCGGTCATTATCGCTCACAATCTAGGAGACCCTCGCCCTCATCAAGACTCTTATTAGGAGTATGAGGCTAAAAGGGCCCGGAGAAAGGAGAAAGAGAGACAGAATGCTGAAGAAAAGCATCTCCACACTATTGAATCTAGGACTTGCAAAACCACTTTGTGTCGAAGTGTGATTTTGGTTCTCCTTACCAAGGATGGTCTCCCACTCAATACTCCTAAGATCACATTTCTTCTTATTCAAATTTCCCCCGTCTTCTCAAGCTATGGTAACCTCCATGATCTAGTGACCCAAGACTCATGCTGCTCCTTCCTCTCAATTAAAACAATCCAGCTCTTCTACTTCTCACAATTCTCACAAAGCTAGGAAAGATATATCCATCGACTAGACTTTTCCACCACCTCCCTCTTAGGGTCAATCTTTTGTCCCGATGATAAAGATGCAAGCTGCATTCCAGTACCTTTGCTTAGAGGGGTTCATATTCACTATGACATCAATGACATCTCCAAAAACAACTTGAAGATGGGCGTATCTAAATGCACGAAGGTAGTTGAGCAATATGTACAATGGAGAAGGCTTTCTAAAGGATTATCAAATTTCAACTAGGAAAACCTTTTGATTATAAAAAGCTTTGATATAGAATGAGCTATCACAATAGAATATATGAGGACTACATAAAGAAGCTAGCCAAACTCCAATGAGATATAAATGAAAATGATATGGCCATCAAAGAGGCCAAGAAGAAACTGGTGGATGAGCCCGTCGCACATAATGCCAAGCATGTTGTTCTCAATGATCAGTTAAAATCTACGCATATCATAAGCTACATCCTCGAAAAGGAGGTCAAAGTAATAAAGACCTAGAAGGCTACATTGTAGGTCAAGATTGATAAGCTCGGAGAAGAGCTCAAAGCTAAAAAAGAACTCAGAGATCAAGCTCAATTTCTCTCCTAGTCTTACCTAGAAGAAACTGTAGGCCTAAGGATCAAACTATCGAAATCCAGGAATAATATAGTCAACTTATAGGCTGCTCTTATCCAGGTCAAAGAGATTTTGATAAGAAAATGTAAGAAATTGATACCAACCTCTTAGGATTCTTTACCAATGTTTTTGAGATGAAGAACCTCAAATGGCTAGAGGCCAACTATCCATTAACTCTTACTGAGGCTGATGATACTAAGAGGAGATAGAGAATAAGGCTAAGAAGTCAACAAAGAGAAACCAAAGAATGAGTTTCTCATTGGCTAAGACTTAGCAGCCCTTGAAAAGGGTTTGGTTATCAAAGTTCTTAAAGCCTCCACAATTAAACATGTTCCCATCGAGACTGGTGTCGAGCTAAGCTATTCAGGCCATGTAGAAGACATCTCCTATTCAAAAGGAGTCTTGCATGGATATAGTCACTTCCACTTTGGCCCATTGTGAGGCTGTTGTGACTGAAACACCTTTCTTCTCTTAGTGCTAATATCACATCTGCTTCAAATGGCTATAACCTAGAGGATCCAGGTCTCATAAGGTTAGCAATTCCCTCTACTCTTCCTCCATTTCCTAAAGATCCGAAGAAGAGGAAATCGTAGAACCTTCGCATAAGTTTTTGCCACCCAGAGGTATACCTATAACATCCCCAGGCTTTAAGAAGCTTTAATTTTCTCCCAAGGACATAACTAATATTTACCTTTCTATCTCTAACCTTACAGGACAATAACAAACTCTGCCATCTCTACCACCTATCCATTTTAATGTTGATGTGCTACCACAACAAAGCTTTCCCTAATTCAATATCGAGCATAAAATTCTCTAAGTTTCACACTTTCGAATTGAGTCCCATTGTCAGTGGTTATCTTCTATAGAACTCCAAACCTGTGCAAAATATTCTTTACAACCAAGTTAATCACTTTTACTATGGTGATAATTGTAATTGGTTTCACTTTAGCCTATTTTGTGAAGTAATCCACAGCCACTTTTGCCTATTTTGCTCAACTAATTCTTCTTCCATTCATCGCCTCAAATGGTGAATTAAGCAACGAAAACTACCGATGCTTGTCCTTGTGTTGCCTTCCTAGAATAATAAGTAATGTCATACTAGCTCATGTCAACGTTCCACTTTATCAATCTTCCTAAAGTCTTATGACAATGTAGCAGTTGTCTATGTGGTTGATCAGTCAACACATTTATCGGATGCGCATGGAAGTATGATCTTAACTTCCTCGATGCAATCAACAAATAATATACCAATTTCACTAGCTATGGATAGTTCTTTTCCGCTTCAGTAAACCATTTGCTGATGTAATAAACCGACTTTTCAATCTTGCAATTCTCAACAACAAGGCCGCACTCAGTGTGTGAGTCAATACTACTTGGTATATATAGGAATCTTCGCCACCCTAAGGCTTCGACAATATATGTGGTTTTTTCAGATGCTCCAATATATTTTGTAATGCAGCTTTACATTCGCTTTTCCATTGGAACTTTCCATTTTCTTTCTTGAGGGCATCAAAGAATGCTATACCTATCATTCGCCTTTGAGATGAATTGGCTAAAAGTGGAAACTTTACCAACCAATCTTTGCATTTCCTCCTTCTCTTCAGGGTAGTAACTAGTTTTAACACTTCAATATGTTCTGGATTTACTTCAATACCTCTTAAGTTTAGACGAAAACACAAAATTTGCCTAGGCCAACCCCAAAAGAACACTTTAATAGATTCAGTTTCATTCCATACATTCGGACCATGTCGAACATCTCTGAAGGTCGCCTATGTGATCCTTTAATCATCGCGACTTCACAAGAATATCTTCCGCATAGACTTCCAAAGCCATTCGATTGTTCTTTAAATATTTATTGACCAAGCGTTGGTAAGTAGCCCTAGCATTCTTCAAACTGAACGACATGACTTTGTAGCAATACAACCCTAAATCTATGATAAAAGTTGTATGCATTTGATCTTGAACATGAATTGCAATCTAGTTGTGGTCAAAATATGCATCCCTAAAGGATAGCAGTCCTTATCCGTTTGTTCCATCCACTAGCTGGTCGATTAATGGTAAGGGAAACAGTCCTTCAAGCATGCCTTATTCAAGATAGAATAGTCAATGCATGTCCACCACTTCCTATTTGCCTTCTTGACCAATATTGGTTATATACCCATTTCAGGTGTAGTGCATCACCAATGAAGTCATTTGCCTTCAACTTCTCCACTTTTCCTTCAATCTAGCGAAGAGCTCCTGTTCCAAGTCGCGTTGTTTCTATTTGTTGAAGGGTAGCTTGGGTTCACATTCAGTTTGTGACATGCAACTTTAGGCGAAATCTTGCACATATCAGAATGTATCCATGCAAACATATCTTTCTTTGCTAGGAGAAACTATAACACCTTCTTTCTAATCTTCAGGGTAAGTTTAGAATCGACTTTGAGAACCTTCGAAGTATCATCATTGTCTATTGGAACCTCAATCATCTGCCCACTGATGGAGCCCTTGCCTCTTTTGGCTCGTTCCATAAGTCCACTGATTTATAGTATTTGTTGTTGGACCAAAGACAAGGTTTAGACAGTAGTTGCTATGCATCTATAGCTTTATGCAGAGAGGCTTTGCTATATCCTCTTCTTCATCACGTCATGTCGCCTCTCTGATCATGGAAATGTAGCACTCTCGACCTATGCTCTAGCCTCCCTAAATTGCCCCTATTCGATTCTCCATCAGGAACTTTATCATCAAGTACCATGGAGCGAGCACAACTAGAAAACTAGCAAGGACCTATGGGACCAAGAAGAATGTAATAACCGCCTTTTCGACCCTCGAAAGTTAGCACTTAATATATCTATGGTATTAGAATGTCGAGCATCCTAGTGCCGGAAAGGCAGATTTTTAGGGTAAAATAAAAAAAGAACAAGGGGAAATAAAATCTCACAGCGGAACAATAACATATAATATAACAAAGATAATAAAAGCTGCCACTCTAAGATACATGGTATATCAGAGTTAAATACAAACCTCATCAACCTTGACAGTTATAACTTCCCAACCTTACAATTGTTGATGGGTATACATAATAATAAAGTAGAAAATAAAAATAAGATAGTAGGTGAACATCCAGCTCTACTCCATGAGCTCCATGTCCCAACAACTAAAAACTCTATCTGACTCAAGCATTATAATAAAATAAAACTCGGATTAGTGTGGAAAAACAGCATGAGAAAACTTAGGAAATAAGGTGCACATATAGTAATCTGTGAGGCCACGGTGCTAAACACAAAATGTGTTTTACCTTACAAGAATGACTTCCATACATGAAAGAATGGAAAACAAATCAGAACAACAATCCAAACCAGAAAAGATGAACATAGCCAAGATCAAAATCCAAATTTATAGAATGGACACAAATAATTAAACATAGAAAAGAGCACAAGGTGCTTCTTGATGCAATTAAGAAAGGATTAACTCCAAGTCTTGAATCAGAACAAGGAGAATGAATTCATCCAACATGACTAGGAGAGTGCACCTCCTACACCGAAAGTATACCTCTAGACAAAATATATTTGAGAGCATATGGGTCACTCTCGGGAACTTCTAAGCTAGACCCTCACCAAACATGGGAATTCGAATATTTCACATCACCACATGCATGCAACCGAAACCACTTTAGATAGATGTGAACATACCTAATGGGTGCGACTCACATAGCTTGGCTCTCACTGGCTATTTGGTTTTAGTTATCTCCGGTATGGGATGAAAATGCTCAAAATGAGCTATAGATTGTCTTAGACTGATGAGGCACAAAGAAGGAAACCAAAATCGAAAATCGATGAATAACCTATCAGGAATAACGAAAATGATCGTATATGGAAATTAAAATCTCATATACTTACCACAACTCGTCGATCTCAAACTAACACCACCCTAGGGAAAACAACAAAGTCGTACAAGTTAGGGCAGTGTTGCTTTCTACCTTCACTCGACATACATTCTTAAATTTAAAAATAGCAAGAGTTTCCTCAATGAACAAAAAATCTTTTTATATTGATGACAAAGAAGATGAAGGATTGATAGTCAATAAATAAACCATCGGGAAAAATAAAATGATCATATAAGAAAATTAAATCTCTTACACTAATCACAACTTGTCAATCCCAAACTAGTACTACCCCGGGGGAAACAATAAAGCGGGACAAGTTAGGACAGTGTTGCTTCCTACTTTGACTCAACATACATTCTTAACTTTAAGAATATCATGAGTTTTCTCAACGTCTAGTGCTAAGTGTAGGACTAAATATTTTCGATAAACGAATCAAACTTTTTAAAACATTTAACTCAAACTTGTACTTTATTTTCACATCATAAATATTTGTAAAACACTTTAAAAACACTCTTTAGAATATAATTTTAAAGAGCTAACTATATTTATATGTGTATTAAGAAGGATAAAAAACAAATATCATTAAAACATTGTTCACTATGAACCAAAAACCAATTACCCTTAGCTTTATTTTTAAAACATTCTTTTTAAAGATCCTTTCATTTATAAAAATATCATTTATAAATCAACTTATTAGCATATTTAAAATAAAAATCCTCCAAACATTTAAGAATATCAATGCTTTTTAAGTCGAGTAACAAGTTTTCCTAATAACTTAACGAATTCATTTATTATAACAAAAGTGTTATAATCCATAAATTCTTTCTCAATCCTCCGGAAACATTTATTATAACAATGGTGTTGTAATCCATTGCCACCCTTTAACTTGCAATAAACTCAAAAATACTTGAAATATAAATAAAATCATCCATTTCAAATATTACTCGGAATATATATTAAAATCTCAAAATCATTTATGTTCCTTATTTCAAAATAAAACTTCTTCTTCAATAATTTATATTAAATCATTTAAAATATATATAAATTTTAGACCACTTTCAAAACATTTAAATATATGTTAGAAAAGTTCCCCAAAAGGATCGAAGAAGAAAAATCGGGTTTAAAACCATTTTGTAATAGTGCCGCAAAACTGCTGCTAAAAAGATATGGAAAATCCCTTTTAAATCTGTTCTTTTCAAATTTCAATTTTCTCCACATTTTACAAAGTATAAATATTATAATTTATTTTAGAACAATATACTATGTGTCTAGTATGCGTTTATAAAAATTTAGAGAATTTTGAAGTCAACAAAATCCAATTGAAAAGTAATTTTAAAACTCAACTTTCGAACTGCAAAACCACGACCAAATCTTTTCTAACTTTTAAACACTTTGGAGTTAGATGTTATAACTTTTTCTGAGCCATTAAAACTTTATTCAAACAATATTTAAACATTTATATAAGCAAGATGCATATAAAAGTAAATTAATAATGATGAGAAACCCTTTAGGGTCTCTTTACAAGTCTCATGTAAATCACTTATATGTCATCCGCTTTCCAAAGCAGGAATTCAACCAAACCAACCCAAGAAATAATTCAAGCACAAAAACAATAATTTATGTCAACACATATATCATATAGATTTCATTCAAAGCTAAGTTAACTCATTTTTATTCCAGCTATTGCTAAAGTCCTGCTCGATCTAAAATGGAATGACATTCAATTTCAGATAAAATTCCTATTTGTTTCAAACTTGACGAAATCGGCTCCAATGTGTAGATAACGATCCTGCGAGCGCAAGAAAAAAGACCGCATCTCGATTGGACCTCATATGCAATAGATATTGATTTTATAGTTTTTTGGATTAATTAAACAATAAAATTAACTAACTATTATAATTATCGCCTTAATCCCCTTTTACTAATCATCTTCCTCAATCAAAATCGTGTACAGGCTGTGCACACAAATGCACACCCGAACCCAATTCCACCACCTTCTCTCCTCAATCACTCCCTCCACGCTCAAGAAAAAGATGCACCATTGACTCCATTCAACTCCACTATGCATCCTCTTCGCCTTCGTCCTAATATGGTAAAGCTCGATCCATCGAATAAAAATGCAACCTATTCTAGCCATAACGGCCATCCAAATGTCGCGACCCCCAACCATGAGCCGCACCACTAAAAACTCCTCCCAACTACATGTCATTGCAAGAGAAACCCGGATCCATCATCGCCTTTGTCAAATTCCCCTCCAATCGCCGGCAACCCAAAGCCCTAGTTCGGCTACACCACGTCACTGCTCTTTAAACACAACCACTTGCAACAAAATTGATATTGATTCGATGAACTCACATCTACGAGTGCAACGGATCTAATAGCGCTCGATTTCATCGCCTATAGCTCTTGATTTTATTTTTTTAATGGTGGTGTCTAAGTATGTTTATAGGCAAAATAGAAAAGAAAAGAGAAGGAGGAAAATGAGAAGTGTTGAAACTAGGTTAAGTGTCGGAGTTACTAAATTTTATAATTTTCAGCACTTCGCTACATAATGTTATGTTCCCACATGAACCGCAAACGATACAATTAAAAATATGATCACGCAAAGCACTACGACAACAAAAATAAATACACTAGTTATCTTATTTTGTAAAATTTTAGAACACCGACGTTTGCCACAAAATGCGTCAAACGAAAATTTAAATATTTTTCAAATTAAAAATTATGAAAAAAATCCTATTAATTCATTTAAAAATACATCATTAAAAGTCACGTCATTTTATTAACAATTGATTTCCTTGTTGTTTATTCAACCTATTTATTATTATAAATAAATTTACAAAATGAGTTCGTATTACTATTTATTAATTAAAAGGAGTTAAATAAGACTATAAATCCATTTCATTAATATTTAATTCACAATTCGAATATTTGAGTAATTCCTATATTTGAATATAAGTTATTATATTTCGAGATGTCGCATTCTCCTCCCTTAAAAGAATTTCTTCCACGAAATTATCACGGAGCGAAAAATGTAATATCCTACTTAAAAATCAAATTACTTCGCTTTCAGTAAACCAGATTAGTTACATTTTATAGAAAATCCATATTAGAAGCTGCAATATAAGTGTAGAGAATACTTTGTAATAAAATACTATGAATCCAATCTTTCAAAGGATAAATTTAGAACTAAATGCCCGTGTTTTTTTAATATTCAAAATATATTTTCAAACTCCTCCAAAGAGAAATATATCAAAACCAAAATCAAGCATGACAAGGATGGGGCTCCTCCTACCGAAGCATGGTATAACTCTAGAATCAAAACAATATGGAGCATCCAGTGGTATTCTGGTTTCTTCTTAAACAATAACTAGAGTAAACAAATATAACTGGCCAGTCTTCCAAATCGGAAAACCCTCAATCGCCCAACTTTAGTCATAATAAAACTATTTGAGAAATCGCTTCAAATTTTTTTCAAATATCCTAAAATAATAATACTTCACCAAAGTTTTCAAAATAATATCATTATTTTTCTTTCACAAATTCTTTCAAAATCACTTTTCAAAAACACCGGAATTTAAGTCCTAATAAACAACAACTTAAAAAAAACCATTTGTTTATAAATTCATGCTTTATAAACCAAAGTATATAATATCACACTATCAATCAAATAAAATTCCATAATGGAATAAACTAACACTTAACATTATTTAAAATGTTAAATGACTAATAAACAAGATTCAAATTTTACTTAGGTTTAAAACTTTCTGGATCGTCGAATGATATAGATAATTTTCTAAGCGCTTTATTACGCTCATCAGGCTTTGGTTATTACTTAGAAGATTATCTAGCCTACCTTAGAACAAAATTGAAAGTCACTCCTAAAATTCCCTAAGACACATAACATAGTATACAAATATACTTAAGCCCATATGATGTACATGGATCATCCGTAACCAATATCTGATCCGACCACTTGCTCGGATACATAAACTTTACTTCCATACTAGTATCGCTCGCTCGACCTCCCTAGTGCGGACTCTGATCAGGCTCCTTGATTAGAAACATCCATTCTCCTTACATAGCCATATACTATAGTAGAAAACCTCGGTATCATATCAAGAATCCGAATCAAGTGCTTGCCGTCAAGAATTAAGTGAAAAATCCTTTTTTGTACTAGTGTGAATCACCTTGGACTAATGTACTCGAATCCTTGTTCAAGTACCGTGCGAATAAAATGATCTACATATAACTTATGTACATAATCTTATTGGTTTCTTAACTACACCAATCCTTTTCTAAATCACTTTCATTTTCATTTATAGTATTTCATTCAATACTAAAATTATTTATGAATTACTCCATAAATTTACACATAAGTTTGTAAACATTTTATTAAGACACATCTTTATAAAACATTAACTTAAAAACTCACTTCACTATTATTTACTTGTATAATATTCTTCTACATCCTAAGAGTATATATACAAAATGTCAACTTTTCATTTTACTTTTCAAAAGTCAAATAAAGGCCCAAACAAAATATGGGTCTCAAAATTGAGTCGACTATTCCGACCTCTTTACCCATCTGGTCCGATAAGTAGATAATAAGAGTAGGATGCTAGTATCTAAACTCAATCCTACAGTCTACTTTCCTTAGTCATCCCTAAGGTAAAGATGTTTATTAGTCGGCCCAATAACATCAAACAGTTTATGAGACTTAGATGTTTAAACAAAAACTATTATTTTAATGAAACAAAGCTTATTAAAACCTTCATATCCAATTTAACCCATTTAAAACTTATGTTAAATTATTTCTTTCCAGCCCAAGAGTTAAAATTTTCATTTGTCAAATTATCCTTTTATCAAAATACTCTCTATTTTAAATCGATTTCCATTATGGAAACTTAAGAACTAAATACCTAGTTTTTATTTCAAAACCCTTTTCAAAATCATACAACATATATTTCTATATATAAAATAACTTTAACAATTTATTCATTAACACTCACTTTGGGTTTGTTCAGATTCCAACTAATTTAGATCACATAACGATAAAGAGAATAATTTATTAAGTGCACTACCACGTTGGCCTAAGCAAACATTCGATCATTAATCAGAAGATTATTCAAATCACCACAAAACCAATCGAGATTTTTCATCCAAAACATCCAAAGAAAATGTATCTTTTTTAAAAATTATTTTTAAAATCAATTCAAGCAATACCGGGATTTAAATTCTCTAAAACTCTCCTTACTTATATGTAACACCCCTAATTTTGGTTAACATTACTTAGGATATTTAATTAGGTGAATAAAATAAAATAATGTTTGATGATAAGGAGATTGAGATTTGATAATTAATATGGGTCGAGCCTTAATTAATGGACTAATAGGATTACTTAGAAAATTAATAAGAATGAGGATATACGAAGAGGGAAAAATAGGAAAAGAGCACACTTCCTTAACATAAACCTTCCCACTCTCATTCCTTCCTCACTTTCATTCATAAAAACGAAAATTAGAAACTAATGTCGGCCATCACTAGGAGAAAAGGGAAGAAGAAAAGCTAGAAAGCAAGATTAAAGCTAAGGGGAAGTCAAATCTAAATTCAAATCTAAAGTTTCTTTAACTCATCAAGGTGAATTATAGTTATATATCTCATGTTTTATCTGTTATTTTTGGTTTAAGTAAAGCCATGTTTTAATTGTTTGGATGATTGTACGCTTGAAGAATGAAATATTGGATTATTATGGAATTATTTAATAGGTTTTTAAGTGTGAAAATCTAGTTTTTGATTACCAATTGACTTGAAATTTTGATATGATGTTAGAAACATTATTCTAGAAGTGGGTTTTAAATTTCATAATTTTCCAAGCAAGTATGAATTTATTATGAATTTTCTAAGTGGATAAAACGGTTAAAAATAATTAAATAATTTTTCAGTCCCGAAATTTTTATTTGTTAAAGTATATAATAAATTGGATTTATTGTGATTTTTGGGGATTTTTCCCAAGTGTTTATGATTTATTATGAATTATTTGGGTTAGAAAAGCTTAATAATTATATTAAAATATTAATATAAATCAATAGGTACGCAAATGTTTTGGGACTGAAATTTCTGGATTTTAGCAGATTTCTAAAAGGCCTTTTATTAAAAAAATTATTATCCAATAAAATTTTGACCAAACATAAGAGTTGGTGAAAAGAAATTACTTTTATTAGCGAGAAAACAGTTTTAATAGTAATTACGGCTTTGCCACGTCGAGGTTTACGATGCCATACTTCATTATGCTGTGTTTGTTGTCTTCAACGTCAATCATGGGCGATACATAGGACATCAACTTCAGTTGATATGAAATGGATTGGCCTTAGTAGAAGTATGAAGGAAAGTATCAAAGTCGACATCAATAACTTCGACATGAGTAATGCTGCATGGTTTAAGTGACGATGCCGACTCCGTAAGGCAACGATGTCGCTAGTTTACTATATTAAATATCTTGTACTATGACGTCGTGAATCATCTATGTCGCCGCTAATGATGCTGAAGGTTTTCAATGTCGACACCAACCATATAAGGTAGTGATGCCGCTATTTTTACTATGTTCCTTTAGACGGTGACACCGAACCGATTACTTTCAAAGTTGATCAATAATGGTGATAATGACACCGCATTTCTCTTTACGGCATTGATGCCTCTAGTCATCAATGTGTCCATTCCCATGTTTTAAGCTTTATAACTTTATACTATGCAAACCTATGAAACTCGATGCTATGATGGGCGATGTAGATTTATATCGACTTTATGGTCTTATGCTTTATCAAATCAAGTTCTCTACCATGGTTTTCAACAATAAAAAGGGTACAAAGATCCACGTCGATGATAAGCATGTCGCACTTTATCAATTTAAGAGTTTTATTGTTTTGGCTTAGTAGCCTATAGTTTTGAGGAGCGAATATGTCAAAGTGATATCGAATTTCATCAATAATATTTTATGAAAGCATAAGTCGTTGCATAAATATTTTGGATAAAGTAAAGGGCTATACGTTCTTTGCTTTAAAGTATGATTTTAAGGGTAAAATAATTTATAAAGAATTATGTTTTCAAGGAGATAAAAAGGGTACTTAGTGCAAAATTTTACTAAAGAGATTATTCTTCTTATCACCGTTAGATAAATTGCGATAGGATGAATTGGCTCAGAGATTAGAAAACCAGATGGGACTGGTGTCGAGCATTGCCCTATACTTCAGCTGTTAGCCCCTGGATGATATTATTCCATAATTCATGTGTGTAAGACTTTGTCATGGGTAAGACTAAAAGTAGGTTTACTTACAGAAAGGAACATACAAGATGAGGTAGGTTATTGATGAACCCGCAAAACCGTTAGAATCAAGTGACCCTAGGAATAGAAAGTTTTGGACAGACCATCCAGTTGCCTTCTAACAGTATGTTAAAGAATTTGATATATCTGGTAGGCCCAAGTCAACCATAGGTTTGTAGTTACCTAGAGAAAACTATGACGTTGGAATAGATAGTCCATTGATTTAGACAAATTGGTCATGATTATCTATGTTGCATGCATGCATATTACTATTTTTACTGTCAATTTTCACCACTGTGGTTGTAGGAGCTTGATTTGCAAAAGATATATTTTTAAAAGATATTAATGAGGGAAAACCCATTTCGTCAACGGTGTGGTCTCACTAGATATCTATTAACCAAGATGGCATATTATTATTCACACCAGACTTTTTGTCTGATCCAAAATTTTTGTTTTCCCCCTTTAAATCTCGGGTGCTCATTTGAGTAGTTCGAGAGTAAGGTTTTCAGGTTAAGTTGGTTTTAGCAAATAAAGCTTTCGAAGACGTGCAGAAGGCAAAGCTAGCTGCTATCTAGGAGTTCATCTATAAAATATCCGTTGTTTTGAAGTTTTATTTTGTTGGAATGTATGTAACGACAAATGCTATAACTTTCTAGTAGTAAACTCTGATCAACCAAGGAGGCACCTTCATATGTCGCTCTTGGAGTATTTTATAATAATTATATTTTATCTGAACTTGAGCAACATTTGGGATTATTTAACGAATATGAAATATTGTCCTTGAAATGAAATGTGAAAGTTGTTTTGAAATTATGTTTAAGAAAATTTCATATTTTTGTGTTTCTTTTGATACAATTAACATAACCACATTTTGTCACCAAAAATTAATACAATGGATGACTGTAGCATATGTAGCGCTTAGTTTCGGACCTCAAAATGGGGGATGTTACATTATAAAACACCCTTCATAAATCATATAAATTATTTTATATACCATACTCATATATAATGTACCATTTAGAATTGTCTTACATTATAATAACATTCCTTTATTATAATAAACTTTTCATAAATATTTATCCTCTAAATGTCTTATCTTCCTATTTAGATCAAATTAAACAATTTTATTAAAAATGACTTCTAACTTAACATTTTCACCGAACATCTTATAGTCAAATTGTGAAACTTAATTTATAAGTGGTTTGTTTTAATGTACCCACAATTATCAAAATAATAAATTCCCATAAATTATCGAGCACAAATCAACAATCAACAAACAATAGTCAATGCTCCCAAACTATATGAGCATGACAAATCAAACAATGATGATAATAAAGAAATATTATCATTTTCTGACAAACAAACACACCATAAATCACTGTATAAATCTGAAAATTATTTCCTATAATATATAATATTAGGTAAAATATTTCATTTACCAAATTTTCGAAAATCAATATCGTGTCTGTTTTCCTTCTTTAAGTGTTTAGAAAACCCTATTGACACTATGGCATCACATGTCTTGACCAGAATTCATAAACAACTCAACAAGCCAATTTACATTGTATGGTTTTATAGCAATAACAAATACGCTTTCGTATATATAATACTCTCAACCCATTCTTGGGTGTCACTTACCCTATTTCTAATGAACCATACCCTATCAAAGTCAAGATTCTCGCTTAACCTTCAACTATGATACCAAATGTAACGACCCACATTTTCGACCCTCGAAAGTCTGCACTTGGTACATCTACGGTATTAGAATGCCAAGCATCCAACTGCTGGAAAGGCAGATTATTAGGGCAAATAAAAAGTAAATGAATAGAGGAAATATAATCTCACAGCAGAACGATAACATATAATATAACATAGACAGTAAAAGCTATCACTTTAAGATACATGATATATCAAAGTTAAAAACAAACCCCATCCGCCTAAATAGTTATAGCTTCCTGACCTTACAATTGCTGATGGGTATACATAATAATACAATGAAAAATAAAAATACTACAGCAGGTGAACATCCAGTTCTACTCTATAAGCTCCATGTCCCACCAATGACAACTTAGAAAAACTCGATCTGACTCGATTATTATAATAAAATAACACCAGGATCGGTCTGGAGAACCAGCATGAGAAAACTAAGGAAATATGGTGAATATATAATTATTTGTGAGACCACATCACTAAATACGGAATGGGTTTTACCTCAGAAGAACGACTTCAATTCATGAAAGAATGGAAATTAAATCAGAACAAAAATCCAAACTAGAAAGGATGAACACAAAAAGATCAAAATCCAAACTTAAAGAATGGACATAAATAATTAAACATAGAGAAGTGCACAAGGTAATTCTTGATATAATAAAGAAAGGATCAACTCCAAGATTCGAATCAAAATAAGGAGAATGAATTCATTTAACGTGACTAGGACAGTGTGCCCCCACTGAAAGTATACCTTTAGACAAAACATAATTGAGAGCACACACGTCACCCTTGGGAACTTCCAAGCTGAACCCTCGTGAAACACAAAAACCTGAATATTTCACATTACCATATGCATGTTACCGAAACCTCTCTAAATAGATGTGAACATACCTAATAGGCGCAACCCACATAGCTTCGCTCCCACTCGCTCTTTAGTTTTAGTTATCTCCGGTGTTCGATGCAAATAATCAAAATGAGCTACAAATCATCTTAGATTGACAAGGCATAGAAAAGGATATAAAAATCGATAATCGATGAATCAACTATTGGGAATAATGAAAATGATCGTGTATGGAAATTAAAGTCTCATATACTTATCACAACTCATCGATCTCAAACAAACACTACCCCGGGGGAAACAATAAAGTTGGACAAGTTAGGGCAGTGTTGCTTCCTGCCTTGACTTGAAATACATTCTTAACTTTAAGAATAACAACAGTTTCCTCAACGAACAACAAATCATCTTAGATTGATGAACATAAAGAAGATGGCAGGATCAATAGTCAATAAATCAACTATCGAGAATAAAAAAATTATCGTATATGAAAATTAAATCCTTTACACTTATCAAAAATTTTCGATCCCAAACTAGTACTTCCTTGGGGAAAACATTAAAGCTGGATAAGTTAGGGTAGTGTTGCTTCCTACCTTGACTCGATATACATTCTTAACTTTAAGAATAGCAAGAGTGTCCACAACGTTCAGTGCTAAGAGTAAGACTAAATATTTTCTATAAATGAATCAATTTTTTTTAAACATTTGACTCACACTTGTGCTTGATTTTCACATCACAAATATTTGTAAAACACTTTTTAAAATATTCTTTTAAAGAGCTAACTATATTTCTAAGTGTATTATAAAGAAGGGTAAAAAATAAGTGTCATTAAAACATTGTTTACTGTGAACCCAAAACCAATTACACTTAGCTTTATTTTTGAAACATTCTTTTTAAAGGTCCTTTCATTTATAAAAATATCATTTATAAATCAACTTATTATCATCTTTAAAACAAAACTCCTCCAAAGATTTAAGAATATCAACACTTATTAAGTCAAGTAATAAATTTTCTTAATAACTTAATGAAATCATTTATTATAACAAAAGTGTTATAATCAATGAATTCTTTCTCAATCCTTGGGAAACATTTATTACGACAACGGTATTATAATCCATTGCCTCCCTTTCACTTGTAATAAACTCATAAATACTTGAAATGTAATTTAAATCATCCATTTCAAATATTACTCGAAAAATCTCGAGTTTAGAATATATTAAAATCTCAGAACCATTTCCTTTCCTTATTTCGAAATATAACGTCTTCTTCAATAATTTATATTGAATCATTTAAAATATATATACATTTATAACCACTTTTAAAACACTCAAATATATGTTAGAAAAGTTCACTAAAAGGATTAAAGAAGAAAATTCAAGTTAAAACCATTATATAAAAGTTGGAAATAGTGCCCCAAAACTGCCGCTAAAAAGTGTACGGAAAATTCCTTTTAAATCGGTTCTTTTCAAATTAGAATTTTCTCCACAATTTTACAAAGTACTAATATTATAATTTATTTTTAGAACAACATACTATGAGTCTAATATGCATTCACAAAAATTTAGAGAATTTTGAAGTCAACAAAATCCATTTTAAAAGTTTTTTTAAAACTTGACTTTCGAACTGCAAAACCACGACCAAAACTTTGAGTTAGGTGCTGTAACCTTTTCCGAGCTATCAAAACATTATTCAAACAACATTCAAATATTTATATAAGCAAGATGCATATGAAAGTAAATTAATAGTAGCGAGAAACCCTTTAGGGCCCCATACAAGTCCCGTTTAAATCACATATATGTCATCCGCTTTCCAAAGCGGTAATTTCACCAAATTAACCCAAGAAATCATTCATGCACGCAAACAATAATTTATATCAACACATATATCATATATAGTTCATTCAAATGTGTGTTAACTAACTTTTATTCCAGCTATCGCTTAAGCATTCCTGCTCGATCAAAATTCGAACGGCATTCGATTTTAACTCAAATTCCTACTTGCACAAAACTTGACAGAATTAGCTCTAATGTGTAGATAATGCTCCTACAAGCACAATGCAAAAGACCACGTCTTAATTGGATCTCGTATGCAATAAATATTGATTTTATAAACTTTTGAATTAATTAAACAATTTAATTAACTAATTAATATAATTATCACCTTAATCCCCTTTTACTAATCATCTTCCCCAATCAAAAACTTGCACAGGCTGTGCACACGAATGCACACCCAAACCCAATTCCACCTCCTTCTCTCCTCAACCACTCTCTCCACACTCAACGAAATGACATGTCGTCGGCTCCATTCAACTCCACTATGCATTCTCTTTGCCTTTGATCCAATATGGTGAAGCTCGATCCATTGAAGGAAAACATGACTTTCTCCAGCCCTAACGGCCATCCAAATGTCACGATCCTCAACCATGAGCTGCACCACTACAAATTCCTCCCACCTACACATTTTTGTAAGATAAACCAGAATCCATCATCGCCTTTTCCAAATTCCACTCCAATCGCCGACAACCCAAAGCCCTAGTTAGGCCTCACCACGTCGCTCCTCTCCAAAAATAATCGCTCGCAACAAAATTGTTATGGATTTGAAGAACTTACTCATACGAGTGCAACGGATCAAACAGCCCTTGATTTCGTCGCCTATAGCTATCGATTTTATCTTTTTAATGGTGGTAGCTAAGTTTACTTTACAGGCAAAATAGAAAAGAAAACAGAAAGAGGAAAATGAGAAGTGTTGAAACCAGGTTAAGTGTTTGAGTTACTAAATTTTATAATTTTTGACACTTTACTGCACAATATCACGTTCACGTACGAACTGGGAACGATAGAATAAAAATGTACACGACATTGCGACACGATCACAAAACAACAATAAAATACACTGGTTATCTTATTATGTGAAATTTCAAAAATACCAACGTTTGCCGCAAAATGCATCAGAAATTGAAAATTTGAATATTTTTTCCAAAGTAAAATTATGGAAAAATCCTATGAACTCGTTTAAAAATACGTCATTAAAAATTAAGCTGTTTTATTGACAATTTTATTTTTATTTATTCGAACTATTTATTATTGTAAATAAATTTACAAAATGAGTTCTCCATTATTATTTATTAATTAGAAAGAGTTAAATAAGGGCATTAAATCGATTTAATTAATATTTAATTCACAATTCAAATATTTAAATAGTCTCTATATAAAAATATAAATTATTTATATTTTTCCGGGATGTTACAAAGACATTATAGGCAAAGAATCCATCAACCACCACAAAATTCTATAACTGCACAACCTAGCGGCCTCCTTTTCCCAATTACAAACGATTAATGCATCTGATCAGATTTTTGGCGTGCTCGATAAATCCTTAGATGCACGATTTACACAACTACAGATCCTTCTCGTCAAGATGCGCATCTCATTAGAAGTCTGTTTAAAGAGGATATTTACTAAGCTCACATAATCAATATGGACTCGGTGCATTGTAGCTAGCTCAATCACGGCCATAATCACCATCGGGTCAAGCGTCCTCGCTTTAACCCAGTCGGTGTGTTTGTTTCTAGAAAAATATCATCAATAATTATCTTATGTTGCTTCATTAGAGCACCCACTTCTACGACATAACACATCTTTTGGGCATATGCCTTAAGGAGCTACCATAACACTCCATCTCATTCCAACTTTTCTTCGTAGAATGAGGAACTCAAAATATGGTATTAATAACTATACCCTAGCTGACTGTCCTGATCCTTCTCCACTAGACCCTGCCTAGTTCCCTTGAGTGGATTGTTAGGTGTTGATTATTAGGTTTCAAACATATTGCTACAGCTTCTTCTTCCTGATCAAATCTCCAATTACATCAAGAAGGTGTCTATACTCATTCGTATTATGCCCATGAGTCTTGTGGAATTGATAATACTTGATAGATCACCTCTCCTTTTTAGTGGCCTCTCTCATGGGTGGCCTCTTGTACTTCTCTATACCTTGCGTAGTGAGGTAAATAATTTCAGCAAAGTCTATTGGCTCTATATAATTCTCGTCATGGACAAATCTCGAACGCTTTTGCTTATCTTGCTCCCGCCAGCGTTCTGGTTTTTCAACTTGTTATTATTGTTGTTGCCAACATTTATTGCCACCTTTCCAGCACTATCATTACCCTTCTTAACAACTATGTTGCTCCGAGTCACACTGGTTATTCCTTCCTGACCATCAATAGCCAATCCTACTCTAGATTTGCTTTTATGTAGAACTTTTTCAAAGAAGCTGGCTTCTTCCTCCTATGCCATCTATCAAAGTCAGTGTATGGCTAAACACTATTCATGAGTGCCATCAATACTATCTCCTTTTTTAGGTTACTTATTTTCATAGTAGTAGCATTACATCTTTTTAAAATACTTTTTAGGTCTCTCTGGACTTATGATGCACATTCAACAATAACATGGCATCCTCTAGCTCAATAGTAGCTCTTGAAACTACTCCATAAATCACCTTTCCAATTGATTATATGATGATATGGATCTAGGATCAAGCCGGCTAAACCACAAAGTTGCTAATCCTTTA
Organism: Allium fistulosum; assembly: GCA_030737815.1. NCBI lineage: Eukaryota > Viridiplantae > Streptophyta > Magnoliopsida > Asparagales > Amaryllidaceae > Allium > Allium fistulosum. Next base: position 1,250,870,635 of record CM060905.1, read on the forward strand.
AGAAAAATGAAAAAACATCTACATCTCACATCATTTGTTGCACAGGCACTATCCATGTGTCATCCATACGTCAATAGATATTATCTAAGATTGGTCATGCCATTGTAGCTTGGTATGGTCGGCAGTGCAAATTATTTTCGGATACATTGCTTAAAAATATTTTCGACGAATGAGGTTTGAGTTGACGGTAGACCCCACCCGTCATCTCATCGCTAATGATTTTGACTTACCAACCTTTTTCTCATGTCGATAATGTAATCTTCAATACCTTGGCCTATCGGATAACGTTCATCATAAAAGTCCTAAGTGTTTGGCCTAGCAAACAGTCTTGGCTGGTTCTATGATATCTAGGTTCCTCTATCTCTAGAGAAACCTATTGTCCCGATCTTTGTTGATGCCTTGTTGGACTTTGTGCTCTCCTTGCCGGCTTAATAGTATTAGCTTCAACACCACTAGCCTGAAGACTAGTAGTTTTCCCTTCTCCAATGTCAATTAGCTACAACTTCTCTTCACCATTAGATAAATTGAACCTCTCAACCAACTATTCGACACTGAATGGTTTTCACATTGGCTGAGTGGCTCCATCTTTTAAAAACTTCTTCTACATCGCCCCAGCCCCTTTCTGCATCGATCTTCTACTAGGGCTCCTTTACAGCTCCACTAAAGATGAGCTCTTTTCACTGTAATTAGAAGACAATGAGTCTCTCCCACTCTTCTTTCACCTATGAGATCAATGTTGCTGCAAGTGTTATGTTTGCGCTACTAGTTGCTCCTACACCTTTTTAGTCAAATCCATCTGAACTAGTTATTGCTGCTACAACTTCAAGTTTGTTTCCAACATTATCTCTCTACCTCAACCTTAGTCATAATCTCTTGCTAAGATGAAGATTTCGGTAGGGCCGCCGATTGATTAACTTCTACATTATGTTGAGATCCTTCATTTTCTCCTTCGATAATAGCTTATTATCAAGTAACTTTATCTTTCCTCTGAGCCATATCATCTTCGATCTGACTTGTAGATACTTCCAAATCCAAAATAAAAGGAGATATATGCCTAAGAAATTTGTTCTTAGTGAATGGATCGAAAAATATTTGCTTAAAATATGGGAGGACACTTCCAATCAAATTAAAATGAATGTTATGTATTGAGGAATCGAAAATAGAGAATGAACACTTGAGATTTTAGAGTTGTTTGGCTAGAATTTTTAGCATACGTCCATTGTGAATGTTATTTTGGATTACATTTGGAATTACATCCAAGTTTACAATGATTTCAGATCCAGAAATAAGTTATTTTGAAAATAGTGGAAAATTAGTGCAAAATCCGAGTAGAAATCCAAAAGTTCTTTAGTCATCCAAAGTCTACTATTATAGGCGCACTCATCCACCATTGTTGGCAAAACAAGTTTGAACAACTAATCTTCCAGATCTGAGATCATGATCGCGAAGAAAATGTCGGTACTTTCCCAGTTCCAATAGTCATACTATTTAGTGCCAACTAGTTTTATTCCACCGAAACTAGTCTCATTCTTCAAACTTGCATCTAAGATCGTTTGTAAACTAAACTGGCCCTTTATAGACTTTAGACCGCTCAGTGTTGAGCAGTTTAAACCATTTGGTACCGAATGATTTTGTTTCTACCATACTTAGCTAGATTTCTTGAGGTTTCTTTTTTCTTCAATCTTGACATCTTGTAAGCTCCTTGATCTATTTCTTGACCATCTTGAAGTCCAGATCATCGAGATGTCACTCGGTTCAAATACTGGATAACACCGACAATGTAAAGATCCATCCAATTTTCCATGTATCACAATTAAAGAAAAATGATGGCATTGGAATAATTGTTCAACAAAATATTCCCTCATTCACTTAAGAAATTATTGATGAACTAGAGACCTTTCTATATATAAGAATAGTTTCAAAGAACAATAAAGCAGTAACACAAGCTTTGGTCAAATGGAAGTAAAGAAATCCTAAAGAATCTACATGGGTGGATTATTTAGAATTGATTAAGAGGTTCCCAACATTTAATCTTGAGACAAGGTCAAATTGAAGAGATGGGAAATGCTAGATTCAGTAGCATTTCATCAAATACGGCTCCAATCTTAAAAAACATTTCATCAAACAACTCATGTTCACCGACTCTACCAAACCAAAGAACCACCACCCAGAGCATATCACTGACCATGAATACCAACCAAGGGCACCTTTGTTAAGTAAAATGAGGAGAGAACATGCCTACATCAATGATTGCCTCCAATAGTGTGTAGATTGTCTGTGTGCACATGTGAATGTGCTTGCCCATGAACATTCCTGGGTTATAAAGGCCAAATTCAATGTGCACATGCGAACATGCTTGCACATGCACATGTAATTAGAAGCTTATGATGAAAAACAATGTATGGTTATGCTGATTGTGAATTAATAAAAGAAATTTCTTTTAATTTATGAAAATATGTGCTTTTTTAGCACACTTATCTTTTCTTCTTCCTCTTAATGCTCTCTTCTGTTCCAACCATATAATCCTTCTTACTTTCTTGCCAAAAACTCATCATTTACCTTTAAACTAACTTAACTTCTCCTTCTATTCCCTCTTCTTCTTCCTAGACTTCAGAATTCTTGCATCACTTCCTCTCCTTGTATTCTCTTCTCGCATCACCATTTCAATAAGATTAAAAGCTAAACGAAGGGGTCATAACACATGCTAAAGTAGAACCACCTAAATCAAACTACTGGCCATGACCTCCAACCAAGGGCACCTTCGTGAACTAGAAGGAGGTAATAACAGGCAAGCACTAGTGATTGTCTCCAACTGTGCATAATTTGTGTATGCACATGCACATGTGCATGTGTGTGCACCTGACCATTCCTGGATTATAATGACTGCACTCAATGATATTTTTCAAACAATTTAACAAGTATTTTCTAGAGGCCATGAATGTAATTAGAATCTAGTTTATAAATAGTGGATGAAAAAAAAGTAAGGTGCTATTGGTTGTGGATTAATAAAAGATTTTCTTTTAATTTATGAAATTATGTTCTTTTCAATGCACTTATCTCTTCTTCTTCCTCTTAATGTTGTCTTCTGTTTTAACCCTATAATTCTTCTTCTTACTCAAGTATTCTTGCCAAAAATTCACGTTTACTTTTAGACTAACTTAAGTTCTAATTCGGTTCCATCTTCTTCCCAAACTTAAGAATTCTTGCATCACTTCTTTTCCTTATATTCTCTACTCACATCGCTATGTCAACAAGATATAAAGCTAAACAAAGGTGTCATACATATTAGTACAAAGCCTAACACCACGATATAAAAGTTCGAAACTTGTTAGCGACGTGTATGGACATGAACGACATGTACTAGCGTGACATTACTTTATCAGATATTGATATTGTACGGATGGTGTTTGTGCAATAAAGCGTCGACTTGGAAGTTAGATCATAAGAGCATGGTGGTATGTAATGTCCCTACATCGTCCAATATGGTACGGGTTATGACTATACTCAACTAGGCACTCACCCTTTACAAGTTAGCTTTTAAGGGTAATTTCTACCTAACTTGATTCGTGACAAATAATTAACTCCTCTATATATTAATTAATCATAAATAATAAACTATATTTATTAGTTAATCGAAAAATATCGCGTTTGGTCATTTAATTTTATTGAATAGTTAGTTCTTTTTTTGTTAGACTTTTTTTCATAAGAATGCTGATTTTATTTTGAAATGTGAGATATAAAAAAGGTCAAGCTTGAAATACGAAATTTAGCAAATGAACCAAAGCTCTGCAAAATCCTTCAAAATCTTGCACATGATGTAAGAAACTTTTTCGAGGTATTATTTACATATTCAGTTTTCATTATAAAAATTAAATATAATGAAAATTAAAGTGAGGACTTCAAACATAATAATGAGACATACACTAGGCTTTTCACGTAGCTGAAATAATGTTATGCTTGTCCTAACCATGTTCACAACAAAACAAGCTTTTTACAACGGGCAATGCCCATTGTAATATGTGTTCCACAACGGGCAACCGACCGTTGTAATAGGCGATGTTGTAATAGGTTGACCATATTTTACAACGGGCAATGCCCGTTGTAATAAATCTTTTTACAACGGGCAATGCCCGTTGTAATACACCTTTTTACAACGGACAATGCCCGTTGTAATACATGATATTGCAATGGTTTCTGACCGTTGCAAAATAAATGCAAATTTTAAAAAAAAATTACAGTAGCATACATCCATACCAATAATGAATAATTTAACGAGTAATAAATATTATCATAAAACAACCAAAATCATTTCATTTCAAGTGTGTTTGCATTTCATTTACATTTTCACTGTGCATTGTACATTTCTTTATAATACATAAAAAAGAACAGTTACAATCACATAAACACTGCCTATCGCCCCTAAACTATGCACGTGCACATTACAACCAACAGCCAACAAACCACCCAAACCACTACCCTCAACCCTGATCACTGTCACAGTCCCATCATCCATACTACCCACTGAATTGTCCTCCACTACTTCACCGTAAAAACTGCCTGCACACTTTCAAAAACTACTCCGACCATTACCCCTGCCATCTCCACTTATACAAAACCACCATCTTCCTTCAAAACTGTAATCACAACCTCTTCCAGTCCACACTCTAACACTTCTTCTTCCAATGTTCTGTGCATAATTTTGTGCATCTCTGCTACCCCATCTCCACCACAAAGTCATCATAAACCACTGTCAGATTTTTGCATCCTTCCCCCTTCACCCTTCACTGTCTTACCAAATAACATTGCACATCCCCATACATCAAATCCAGTTAACCCACTTCCTGCTGTCAATCACAGTCATCTACATACCCCACTCAAAACTGCACTTCTACCACCATTGCTAACATCCACTACCTTGCATTGCATGTGTGATTAGTTACATGTATAGATAATATTCAGTTGACAAACCTAATATATACATGTATAGATAATATTCACATCAAAACTCATGAAAAAAACTTTACTGTGTAAATTAGTTACATGTGCGCATATAGTCATTAATACAAACAAATAGGCTCTAATCACACAGCTTCCATGAAACCTATGCTCCTTAAGAAGGATCAGTTTGTGATACAAGTTTTGCTTAGGACATCTCTAAGAGGCTTGAGTTCCTTTTTAAATCCACGCTTATGTGATAGTATTTACCTCTTTATTGTTGCAATTGGTGCATGCACGGTAAAGAGTGGGTACTTATATTAATTGTTATTGAGCTATTTGTGTTTTCAATATTTATGTGTGAGGGAGTGGAGGAGTTGGAACATCATAGCCAATCCAACAATAAGAAGAGAAGGGAGAGGATATATTTTGATATTTTCCAACAAGCGGAAAACACAAAAAAGTCATTTCTAATTTTATATATTTAAATCATTTTCCAGATCGACCGTTTTCCATCCGCTTTCGCTCTTCCATGTATTGTAAAGTACAAATTGAAAACACAAAACTCGGTTTTCAAACCAAACAACACCTTGCTTATTTCATTTGTTTAAACTTGGTCAGTGTGTGTTCTTGTGATATGAAACTTTGCATATTAAACTGTGAACAACTAAATAGAATATACATATACTATTTCACCTAGATGTCAAAAGATGACAGTATCCAATAAGTCATTTAAGGGTAATTTACCAATAGTTACCTCATCAAAGAAAAGTATGCAGGGTGAGCATGCTCTCGCACGGGTAAATATTGTCCTAATTGCTAGCTCACTCTCTCCAACATATTTATTTAGAACTTCAGCGGCCTGGCAACAGAAAGTAATGTAATCTGATGTTTATTTAGGGAAAAAAGATAGAATTGGTAACATATAAACTTAGCTAAAATTGTCATCAGGAAAAAAAGTGCAGACTGCTGTAGAAAAGAAATGTCAATAAAGAAAAGATAGTATAAAGCAAATCATTCTGCACCTTGATATGAATGAAATTGGCGCCTGATTCATTTGCAACAGCCTCGGCAATTAATGTTTTTCCGCAGCCAGGAGGCCCAAAAAGCAAGAATCCAACTTGCATGTTCACATCAAGTGCCTGAAAGTTTTTTTCCAGCAATTAACGAAAGCATCCAACACTATATAATAATTCCATGCCATAAAAACACAACTAAATTATAAAGCAGTAGTTAAGACATTAGCTATATTGTTTTTAAGCTCAAACAAGAGAACTAGAAATAGTATTTAGTTTCTCTTACATGCTCTATGTTAAACGCCAAGGTTTGATATTGATTAGACAATTGGTTAAATGTTCATGGTTTATATGATGCATGCATGAGTCCAAACAAGGTAAACTAATGAAAGACAAACCAAAATTATTTCAAGTCCTGGCAACAAATAAAATTGAAAATATGAAGCTTGGTTGTAAAATCTATAAATGCATTGAATTAGCTTGGAATCGCTAAGCATCGCATATCAATAAGTTGTCTAAAACATGTACGTGCACACATGTAGGTGCAGCACTTGCTCATGCACACAACAAACAAGCACAAACCGACATAAATATAAAAATAAGCAACTATATCAATCAACAGTTCAGCACCATCTCTAATAATTTAATTCCAATCAATACAAGAGTTTTGTTCAATCCAATGAAAATTTGGTTGACAAAATGCATATCTAATACATATCAGAAGTACAGTTCAAATTTTATCCCTCGATTTTTTCCAATGTATATCTAATATATATCCAATTTTATTCCTTTGGTAATTAGAAAACTCTATGTGAGACTGCTATATATTATGGTGCTTCTTTTTCAGTACATAGAAAGTGTGATTCTTGGGTAGCGTAAGTGAATGGTTATATCACCCACATACATGTGCGCTCTAATCAGGCTGTATGATATACATAGATCGCACAAAAAGAAAAAAAAGGAAGGCAAATTAGGATTTCTAAATTAATACATTTTTCACTGAATGGCATGACCTCTCTACATGGCGCATTATAGCACTAATTATGAACTCACATTACATGCCCACTAATATATAACTAATTATACAAGGAAGTAACAATATGAAATAGTATGACCGAATTTTGGAATTTGATCCACAAAGAAAAATTCAACTTTTTTGTGTTGCTGAAACTAAACCCAATTATGTATTTTTGCAAGTAACAATTCAACTTTTACCTCTACTATATTAATTTCCAACATGCTCTTGTTGTATACATATCTTTGATTCTCGTAGCGTACATGAATGTTTGATGCAAAATTCCAGAAGTGCCAGTAAAATTACGTATTAGCGACGTGTCATAACTAATATCAATAAGAATTAGAAGTAACCGTCTTAATTTGAAAAATATTTGTAAAAGTGGATTTTATATTCAAAATATAAGTGAAAATAGCGATGAATATTTATGCAATACCACACTTATTTCTTTAAATCCATAAAAAATATTAATCGTCGTCAGTGAAAAGGTTATACGATCAGTTTCGTATTGCACAAAGAAAGTAATAATAAATCGTAGTGGCTAATTTTCTGTTTAGTAAGCAGTGTATGAAAACATATACCATATAGCAACGGTGTTAGATAATATCACTTTCACTAAACCAACAGGTACAGTATATCTAGCAGCATGCGCATTAAGAATATTAATTAGTTTATCAATTAATTTGGGTGTTGGTGGACTTAAAAAAACCAAGGTTGCTGGCAGATTGCAGTCCTTTGTTCCAAAATCTGTCATAGTATTCTTGGTAGGTAAAACCAATATACGGCGTTTGATGATCTTCATCAACCAACTCTTTAAATGGCCTGATCAAAGCTTCTGGCGATGGACAGTAAAATGTTGGGATCGAGATTCTCTCCCTTTCCCTATTGACAACTGCTCTGTGAAGCACACTCTTGTACCTATCGTTGCTAAGTACCTACACAAAAATATCGTCTTCAACAACATAATACTTATGCATATTAAATTCACTTGCACCTACACAAAAATAGTTTGTGATTATAAGGTTAACTATTTATGGAGGTTCCTTCGATTTATAACTCGTAAAATTGAAAGTTATTTTAATTAAGAACCAACCTGTATGGAACTTGTAGTGGAAACTTGAAACCGGATTTCTGATAAAGATCCGCATATACTTGAAGGTCTTCTTCAGGGAACCACGATGGCAGAGGAGTAGCCGGATCTACAAGATCCATTATCACTTGATTTGCATATGTCGCGATGGGGATCTCAGAGCTCGAAAATAAAATGTAAACGTTGCGTATAACAGTCTTCACACGAAAGCGACCAAAATCTGCCTCTACTCTTCCAGGTTCCTACATGTCTTCACATCAAAGCGGCGCCAAAACCCTAATTTATTGAAGAGGAACGAACGAACATCAAAGCTTTTAGTTTATTAAAGAGGAATGAACAAATCCCTAGTTGGGCCGGCTCCTTTATATTATAAACTGCGCTTTTAGTTTTACAACGGGCGTAATATGTGTTGTAAAATTGGTACCTTTTACAACGGGCATTTTGTGACCGTTGTAAAGTTGGCATCTATTACAACGGGCATTTTTTGACCGTTGTAATAGCCTTCTATTACAACGGACAACCAATGCCCGTTGTAAAAAGGGCATTGTGTATGACATCTTTTACAACGGGCATGAATGGACCGTTGTAATAGCCTTCTATTACAACGGGCAATCAATGTTCGTTGTAAAAAGGGCGTTGTAATAGGGTATTTTTGTTGTAGTGATATTAGAGGGCTTATATTAAGGTTTTGAACCCCAAGACATTTAAGTGAGTATTATGTTGAATGAAATATCATTTCTAGTCAAAAAACTTATCCTAACCGTCATAAAATAAATCAAATGAACAAAGTTCAAGCATTGTTTCCGAATTCTATGTATACTTGCTTACTGAAGTTAACACTATTCTGCTCAGAATCATATTTCAAAATGGAAATGTTTAATATTTTTGCATAAGCAAAATGCTGATAACTCAATTCCGTTGTCTCTAATCTCTATGTCCCCTTGTACCCCACTAGATCTTAGCCATTTATTATGATTATCTAAATAATATATGGGATCAAACAAACTAAAATGGATGGTATTGATGGAGAAATCAATGACTAATATTTAATGGACACTGAAGACAAATAATGTGGGGATAGGGAAATAAGCTATATTATGGATATAGATATGTGAATAATTAGAGAATCGGTTGAGTTAATGCAAAACCAAATGATGAGCTAGAGGGAAATATCTTAATATTCAAACAAAGAATTTTCCCAATACTAATGATATACGATTAACAAAAAACTTGAAATCCTTAAGTTTGCTATTTTAATATATTTAATGAATTATTTTAATAAACCTTTCCTCTTTATGTTCAACTTATTTGTATGCACATTCCAAAATAAAGTGCCACTATACACTAGTAATATGGTGCGTTTTGGACATAACATTTAGTGAATTTGTGTTTTTATGCACTTTGAACTCGAAAATTTGGGTAAAATTTATGGTTACGCTATTTATTTAGTTTAATTGTATGGTTATGCTCCTCATGGTTAGCGTGGTTGGTCAATTATGTCAACATTCATCGAAGAGGTTGAAAGTTCAGTCCTTATTGATTATTAATTATGGCTTATTTGTAGTATGCATTACGAATGTCGTGCTTTCTTTGAGTTTATATTTAGAGTTTGATTCTTTGATTTCCTTAAAAAGCCATGTGGTCATTGTTTGGTTTTCAGTGGAATTAGATGATATCATTGGTTGGATAATCTGTTAGTCAGAAAATTAGACTAAAACTATCAAGTACTATATAGAACCAACAACCTTGAATGTAGTCGTCGGTTATGATTATATTAGGTTTTATTCTTTGATTCAAGTTTTAAATCATTCTAAGGTTTAGTTTCAGATCAGATCGACCGAAAATGATGATCATACGCAATTTTATTATGAAAAAAATATGGAAAAGCAAAAACACATAGTGGTTCGACCATGCGTACATCCTCTCTAAGGTGTTTCTTGCTATTTTACAATTGATTCCAGAATTATATACAATTATAATTTTGAATTCAATGATAAGAATAGAGATTAAAAATGATAGCACTTCTCCTTATAAAACAATTGATTCCAGAATAGTGGTTCGACCATGCGTACATAGTCGATTTGTTTAAGAGGGCTTACGGGCTAAAGTTGGCCTTGAAGTCGAGATTCTTCCTTATAAAACTGCTCAAAATATCTAGAATCCAGATCCATACAAATATAAGAAATAGCATGACAAATTTGAACAGATATATGGATTAGTACCGATATATGGATGAATCAGTATCGATCCATGGACTTGAGCACATCCTATTCAAATTTTCCATTTATCCATTACTACATCATGCTTTAGCCTTCCTTCATGTTCCAAAGTCAAACTCCCATATTACTTCGCTAAAAAATATATATTTCAGTGGATCGGTGCCAATCCTTTTACTTAACCAACATTTCCTCATTTTCTTTTTGCAGTTTCTTCGCACTTGATTGTGTGCAAGCCTAATATTTAATCCTTCATCATTCTGAAGGCCAATATCACTAAACCGTCGCTTGTGAAAATTCCCTGATAACATCACCCTTAAGAGTTTTATAATAAGAAATCTGTAATTTTTAAATAATTTATAATACTGTTTCATATTTATGATAGTGGAAATAAGGATTTGTTTTTTATTTTCAAATTTAATACACGAAAACCTCTTCCCAAAAACATATTTTAAATTACTACTCTCATAAAAAATTTGATAATTTACCAAAATTATATTTTCAAATTGACTGAAATTGAAGAATGTGATGTTTCTCAAAATCTATTTTTGAGAAGATAAAGCTGTCTATTTTGAAACTTAAATTGAGTGTTTTAAAAAAGTTCCCTTTGTAATATTTAAACATATACTTACGATAAACTTTGATTTATTTAACTAATTTTTGTAATAAAGAAACAAATATACCATTTTACATTAGACTCGAGCGTTTCTAGTAAATTTTACAATTAAAATTAAAATACTTTAATTTTCTTTTCTGGCATCTATACTATATTATTATTAGTGAGTTGAATTTCAAGCTCACACAGGCTCCCTTGAAATTTGGCAACCGAACGGTCACGTATCCTTTTTTTTCTCATATTCCAACCAGCTCTCCATTTCTTCCTTTTCGTATATCCTCTCCGCTTCCTTCCTTATCCTCCAAACCACTCAATCGTCGAAACTTATACTTTTCGATTCTTTCGAACCCCCGTTCCAACTTAACCCTAATTTCAACTTCTATATTCACCACTTAACCCTAATTTCAATTTCTATATTCACCAAGGAGAACGATGTTGTCCCTCCCAGCCGTTGCGATTTTGTGTTCCAACCACTATTCTTCACCATAACGTTGGCAATCTTCCCCCACCATTCCTCTGTCTGTACCCAAGATGTGCAAAGGTTGTCACATTTAGGTAATCTCCTAAACCGTTATCGCCTCTTCTTCGTGTAGTGTGGATTCTTAATCTGATATTTTTGGTGTATTATAAAAGCAAGCTTGAGCTGATAATGTCATGATTTATTTAGAAAACATGACTCAAAATCTTATTTTATTTGCTTTGATTAGGTGGGTTAATAAGATACTCCATCTGGAGGAAGAAATCGTCATTGTGAGCAATACCATGCTAAAGTTTCTGAGCACATACTCAATTTTTTTTGCAAACCATAACTGCTGCTGAATTTTGAATTTCAAACAGCACTGTTGTCGTTTTTAGCATTTTTTGCATGCATATCCATTTAAATTGTTAATATCAATACATTATTTATGGGATTTATATAAATATGATAGTTGAAATACAAAATTAATGATGAGTCGCTTTTTCATCCATACTAATATGTGTTAGTATATCCATATGTTACTATCCTCTGTTAAGGATATGCATTGTGGTTCATACTATTAAATATAGTTTTCATTTTTTATTGGAATGTTGATATTTACAATATCTATCAATATTTTGATGTCTAAAGTGTTTCATACTCTGAATATGGTTCATCTGAAGACAGGATGAGATTGATGGTCTCATATTCATGTCGTTTCAAATCCAGGTAATAGATTTGATTTTTGGTATATTGGCTTTTCACTTGCACCTGAAATGATGGTTTTGGAAAATTATTTATCAATTCGTTTTTTGGTTAATCTACTTACATATATAATCAGTATACCTTAAGATATATAAGTACATTGAATTGATGAATGTATAGAAAGATAATAAAATGCCACATGGTTAGGTGCTACACAATTATATCATGCAATTTTGGCTTAACTATATAAAAGTTAAGTAATAGTTATTTTCCAATTACTCTAATATTTCTTATAATTATTTTACGATACAACTTAGATTTTATAACAACATAAGGACAATAGAAATAAGATTATGCATGTTGATGTAATTAAATTGTGACTTCTCAACCTGCTTTGCACATGCCTCATTATCAGTTCTCATTGCCATCAATCATTTACCCTAATAGTATTTTTTTTTCTTATTACATGATGAAGATCTAGAGAGCTTCAAGATTTTCAAAATAGTGTGAAAAGAGTGTAATTGATCCTTGAATCTTTTTGGATGTCTTCTGATAATAAAACATATCTGTACCTCCATATGTAACTTTTGATTTATTGCTATAAATAGATAACTAGCTGCAATACACTATGATGATGGAACTGCTCAAGTGAAAGCTATTGGAAAATTTGCCGGGAGTATTAGAATTTGCTGGACATTGGTCTAGGTAAAGTCATTTTATTCGCAGATAATAATTTTATCTATATAATTTTATCCAAATGGTCTGCTAATTGCACACTCCTTTAATAAACATAGTTCTTCTTATTGGCCAAGGTTGTATTTTATTTTGGGTATATAAATGAAGTAGTTAGCTTACTAAGGTGTCCAATAATAACTAATTATATGAAGTTGGCAAAGGCTTATTGATGTCAAAGATTTGAGCCTTGCTACAATGGTACTTTTATAAATGTATTATTGAGATTAAGTGAAAAGTCTTATTTTAAACTGATAAATAACAGTGAGTTTATTCTGGTGTAATGTTCTAATAAGAATTTACTTGCTAATATATATGATATATATTTTTTGGTGAAAGAGTGGTCCTCTTAAGTGGAGAGCAGTCATATTTTATTAATTGTAAATCAAAGTCCATACATAAGTTCGCTAGGAATTAGTTATTACAATTGGAGATGATCATCGCTATGATGATCAACTAAGAGTAAAGATAAAGTGAACAAAAATTATGGTTACAATTTTATTGACAACATCCACCAATAATAACCTACAAGTGGACAACAATTCAGGATATTGCTGTTGAGAGATCGAGTGCAAAGAGGCGCTGAAGTTGCGGTTCAGAATACGCCATAGTGTGGACAGGGGTTGTAGCTTGCTAATGAGACATGCTGAGTGCCCAAACAGTAGGCGTGAAATAAAGATAGCAGATGCAACTTATAGCCTTTCAGAGGTGATACTTTGATCCACGAGTTTGCATAAAATGTGATACTGCTGTTGAGAAAAATAGGTGCTACAATATGATCTCTATTCTATGCTTCATGTCATTTTGTTGCAGCAAGAAATGTTGTAAAGTGCAGTTTGGAATGTGCCATTCACTGAAGGAGAACTAAAGGCTACCAATAGAGCAAAATGCAAGTGGACTAAAATGATGGTTGAGCTGAAATGTTTTGCAGCATGATATGAGTGAGCAACAAATATTTATGAATTGTCCACAAACAACTTTCAATGGTCAGCCCAGGGTTTTTTTAATCACATAACTTCATTAGTCTTTCAGTTGATTAGCTTAATTTTTCTAGCTATGGATTGCCATTAAAATCTTGAAACGTTTTGGATTCTGGATTATTCATGGATTTTTGATTAGTGTATTTATATTAGTTTTTTTGTACATTAATTATATATTATCCATATTATAAATGATAATCACATCATGATTAAGCTTCACCATCTTCAAAATTCATCAAGTACACTTTAATTTTTACTTTGCTATTCTCATTCAAATATTTTAAAAAGATCCCCTCTCATAAACACTTACAAATCATGTTACCCAAGTATCCACCACTCAAATAAATAATGAAAAAACAAGGTTTTAGGTGCATTGAAGCTAATTATGATGCAGTATGATTCAATATTCTTATGGTACATTTTCTAATTCGTGTACTTTTTCTGTGCGTATTATTATCATCGTAACGGTTTAACTTTTTATATGAACCTCAAACCTTAATATAGTTCATATGGTTTTTATCATTTAATACATTTATACATGGTAATGTTGTGGTACTAAATTTATATTACTTTCTTCAAGATAAGAGGAATATATATCATGAATCCTCTCTTTATAGGTCATGCAAATATGTTGATGAATCTGATTTCAATGTCGATGAAGAATAAAATGGTAATAAGGTACAAGTTTAACATTCAAACATTTTGTTTTAATGAACATAATATAATTTTTGAGGTTAAATAAGGCAAAAAAACCAATTATTTTGATTCATCAATGCCTCATTTATGTAAATCTTTATAACTTAGACTATAATAAGCTTATGGAAATGTTAAGCCTTCGCTGTAATTTCAAATATTGGCTACAAGACTGAGCTTTGAAAAAATCAGCTATATCATTTTTAGCATATGTAAGCAGGAAAAGTGAGGTTAATTTTCAGCTTAAGTTTAAAATGAAGACATTTTACAATCTAAATCGGGGAAGTGAGGCATTAATGAAGATTTAAGGTGAAAGTAACCTTAGGAGTATCAAATTATTTAAGTATTAGAATATAAATTTTAAAATTGAAAAAGTCTGCATTATACAAATATTTTGATATTGATCCTGGTACATATGCAAGCGATACTGCTTTCTCCATTTCATCGCAAATAAGTGTATTTATACCTAGCACTTATTACTATTATAAAGTTTTTAATCCTTTTTAATTCTTGATGGATTTACCAATATTGGAAAATTTTGTGAATCTGTGAATCTTCCTGGAGTGCTATTACAGATTTTTTTTTATTGAAATTATTCCACCCAATTCATCATTCGTGCACCTATCAGCGACTTAAAACTGCATATTTAGATATAAAATTCAAATGGTCGGATATTTAATGTTGTTTTGGCATATATATTGTTGAACCTAGGGACTATTAACAAACATGCCAAATGCCAACTCAATTACTGCTACTATTTTCCCAACTATACAGTACATTTTCAGTCTTTCACTACCATTTCATTTTATCAACCATTTCTTATTTGTTTCCTATTATATAAAGGATTTAGTTCTGTTTATTTGGTGTGTGCCTCAATATTTTCTAACAAATTGAGTTTCCTCTTATACTATCTTTTAACACATTTTTACTTTACTTTCTTATTCATTTATACGAATACCTTAAAGGAATAATATTAGATTCATTTACTTTCTTCGATTTATTGAATTATCTTTGTTCGTTGAAACTGAAATGATTAAATATTGGAAGCATTTTACCGAGTTGTATCAGAATCAAGGTTGAAAATTTTAGTCTTTTTTCCCTAGAATTCTCCGTACTTTGTATACTTTTGGATTCAATTTTAGCAATAATCATCATGAGCTTTGAATGTTTTTCTTTTAATTTTCTTAATTTTTTTCCACAGATTTGACATGGTCTAAAATGTTCTCCTACATACATTGGAATATTTCTTTAACATTGTTCCATCTGTTCAATCACAGCAACAACACCAACGAGAAAACAAAGTCTTCACATCAAACCTATTATTGATCTATGGATACTCCTTGCTTTGCTTGCACAAGATAATATTGTACTCCATGTCATGATCATATATTTTTAGCATTTCTGCGATTCCATCACATGATCATCTACTGTGTTGTTACTTAAATGATAATATATTATATTTCCTGATTTATTCTATTCGACTTTGTTTATTGTATTAAACTGTCAGCACTGTAAATGGAAGGCAACATATTGTATAAACTAACTGACTTTTTAACGCTATTATTAGTTTAACATTATTGAAATTTCATAAAGATAGCATTTTAACCACGATTAGTCCTGATATCTAACTTGATCATACTGATAACACATTAAATAGCTACCGATATATCATTCCAATATGTGCTACTCCATAACTATATGTTGGACCAGCAAAAAGATGACTTCAGTTTGCAGTTAAATTCGACAAATGGTCTGTGATTGATATAGAATATGTTCTCAGTTATGTAAAGTTAGAATGTAGCAAATTCTTATTTGTATATCTATTTGTATGGCTGCAATTGTATATGAGACGGTATGTACACACATGAGGAAAATCTTTTTTCCGTTTTCGAAAAAGTAACTTCATTGACACTGTTTCGGCTAAAACATTTTTTTAACATTTTTCTGGGTAATCATCTACAACCAAAGTATAAACGCTTATTTATAAAACTGTTGCTGTTATAACATTCAGTATTTAAATAGATTTATCATCGAATGTTTGCCAAAAGTATTCAAGTCAATAAATTCTCTATCTAAAACACTAAAATCCACAAGCATGCACTTCTGTAACTTACAAAATTTTGGTTTAGCATATTTATTCAATGCTATTGACTATAAAAGTGTACAAAATAAACAAATATGATGATAATAAATGATTTTGAGCAATTAATATGCATTAAATGCATATAGTACAAACTACTAAGTTAATAAAATGATAAACACACGTCTTTCCTTATACTACACCACACAAAATATAAATTATAATCTTGACAAAAACCATACGGATAATTTTCAGATGCGGATACCTTTATATCCGCGTCCATATCTGTTTTATTCAATATCGGATAGTTATCCGTTTTTCGGATACAAATGCAGATGGATTTTAGATTTTTCGGATAGCCGTTGACAAATCTACTTTTCTTCCCTTATAACATTTTCTTATTTTATAGAATATTGCATTTGTAATATTTTTATTTTATTTTAAAATGGTGTCTTATAGCTGACCTTGACTTATTAAGCATTAAAGTTCTGATTGTTGTCTATATCAGTGAGTTAGTTGTTGCCTCTTCCTATTCTCTCTTTAGCAAAAATAACCTTCATTGTTTAAAGTTCTGATTGATGTCCCTTTGGGGACAGTCAATAAAATTGTCTATATCAGCAAGTCAAATAATTAAATGATAACCAAAAGGCAACTCTTCAGTTTCACTGTTTAAAATAAGCATTTATGTCTATATGCATGGACAATAATACTAAATGGAAAATACTTAACAATAAAAAAGTACCTTTTTCCATGTCTGTACAATGGACATTTGTGCTATTTTATTCTATCAAATAATGATGATTTTGGATTTACAACTTTTGTTACTAATAAGCAAGTTCTTATATCCTGGATAGACGAAGCTTCAAAGATTTGATAAAATGAGTTACTAATATCACAATTATTAAATGATAGTATTAACATACATTTTAACCATTATTATAGTAAGAATATTAAGATAAAATATATTATATACTTTTCTATTTCTTTGCATGTTTTATAGTAGTTTTTTAACCACTCTAATATTCATACTTTTTTACTTTCAATTATAATTGCAAACTACTTTTGTCCATAAATTATTGATAAACAATTTACACAAATAGGTTAATTCATCGGTACATTTTATAGCAATGCCTATTTTATTATTTTTTAAAGTATAACCATCTTTTGAGTTAACAATGTTCCTACTAGATGGCTAAACAATAACGTTACAAAAAGCAGAGAGAAACAAGATCGGCAAATGGCTGCACAAAAATAGCTAATGCAGTATTCTAGATTATTTATTATATACAAATGTTTTGAATGAATTATGAGCTTAATTAGATTAGTTTATCATATATATGTGCCACCTTAGCCATCAGAGACGGATTGATTGAACCGACGATGCTCGTTTTTGATCTAGAATTTCGTCTTCATTGAGTTATTGTGCCGCGGTTACTATGGTTGCAGATTTGCTGGTATAACTTATAATTGCATAAGCAATGACTATGCGAATTGTGTCATCTTTTGACTCCTCGGTTTTAAGATGGTTTATTGACTAACCTTTTTATTTACAACTTACATGTACTGAAATCGTCTGTTCACATCTTATGATTTTAACTAGTTTTATAGGGATCGATTAATTTCAAGCCATCTAATATGATCATTTTTTTCATTTGCTCACTCTATCTAATGAATAGCATGTATACTCTGAGTACTTTTTTCTCTCACTTTCATCTGTTCCAGTTCATATAAGATATTATCATGCTATAGTTGTAACAGTTTCATGATTCTTTTGGTGTTCCACGTTTCTTTTCTGTTTAACTTGATTATAGTTGCTTATTTATTTTTCTACTTTTGCAGGGAGATGATAAGGATAGTCATTGTCCATAGAGCAAGGACTGGAGCATCATGTTAATAGATTTCTTTTACATCGATTGTTCATGTTGCTTAAGTTACTTATATACCAGAAAAGAAATACAAATGAATATGGTTTAGTTTCATGAGTGTAAGTATAAAGAAAGATGTAAATATTGAAAAATTTTAATTTGATACATGGTCATTTTGTTAGTTTATTTTTACTGAATATATAATTAGAGCTACCATCATCTTTATAATGCATTGGACATACAACAGTAAGATGGGACTATTTTGTTCCAAATAGTTGCATTTTTGCTCTCACGTGTATATCTTTATTGTTACGAGTAGCAATTGTGATGAACATTACCAACTAATCTTAGAAAAAAGTATAGCATTGAGCATGATAAAGGTGATTGACCTAAAAAAAAGCAGGTAATATTTTTCCTTTTTGAGTAGTTTTGCTTTTAGTATTTGGACATGACTATGAAATTGTAGACGTTGAAACAGTTTACCTTAAAACAACCATTTCTGTTATGGAAATTTTAAACTTAAAATGACAAGTTTTCTACCAATTTAAATATTGACATCTTAAAAAATTAAAATTTAGAATGGTATTCCAAAAAAATAATCAAATGTAATATTCAACTTATGTCATCACAATAATAATTTCACAAAAAAAGAAAGATGATCGATAATTGAAAAAAATTATAAATCAACACCGTGTGCGAAGTACATGTTCACACTAGTAGGATTTAAATGGTATGGGTTGGGTGAAGTGATGCGTCAATTTGTACAAGGAAGGAGCCCATAATTCTCAACTTCAAAAGCAAAAACGAAACCTTATCCCATCGAAGTAAAATGTCCACAGCAACGTCCCTCTTCCTCTCCCCTTCAAAACCAACTTTATCCCCAAATCACAAAAAACCCCTCCTCCACTCCCCCAAAATCGCCGCATTCAAAGTCACGATCGAGCACTCCGGCTCCACGAAAACCCTAGAAGTCGAACCCACGGAGACCATACTGGAAAAGGCGCTGGAGGAAGGGCTGGAGGTGCCCCACGACTGCAAGCTGGGCGTCTGCATGACGTGTCCTGCCAGGCTTCTCAGCGGCAGCGTCGACCAGAGCGAGGGCATGCTCAGCGAGGACGTCGTGGAGAGAGGCTACGCCCTGCTCTGCGTCGCCTATCCTACAGAGGACTGCGTCGTTAGGGTCATCCCTGAAGAGGAGCTGCTATCCTTGCAGCTTGCCACTGCTAATGACTGATTCCTTTCTTTCTTTTCCTCTTATTATTTTTTTCTTTTCATTGTTACTTTTGTATTTTTCCTAATAAGATTTTTGGGTTTTGTTGTTGCTACCGTTAGCGGATGCATTTCGTCTATTACTGACTGTAATGTGTGTTAGCGGGTAAATTTTCAATTGTATGTTATTACCATAGTTTTGAAGACCGTCAATCAAACCGTATTGCTTCAAGGTCGAAGGTTTTGAAGGTCCGTTGAACCGTTAAAACCGTGTTAATTGTATGTTAAAATATAAATATTAATTATGTATTTAATATGATTAAATTAACTTAATACAAGAATTAGAGTTATGAAATAAACCATAAAGTAGAAATAACAAAGCATTACAGCACAACCATGACAGAAGTCAAAAGAACAATCATAAAATATGCTTATTTGTCTGTTACTGCAAGTCCCACATCGGCCACACATTAATAATTATTCCATATTTCAGCTATAAATGAATGAATATTGATCGCTTGTAAATGCAGTGGCATTTGAGTGCTTTCTCATGTTGCTTTAGTGGGTCCGTGTTACATGGGCCTGCATAAAATAAGCATTCTTTTCATTTTGTTAGAAAAATATACCTGGTTATTTTCCCTTAGACCACGGTTTAACAAGGTTTTGACGGTTATGTAGCGGTTCAGTGGAAGTTGAGGCTTGATTAGCTTCCGGGCCTTAATGGCTCACGGTCGACGGTTTTTGTGGTTAAACCGTCGGTCCGGTCCGGTTTTCAAAACATGGGTTATTACTTAGGAAATTGTGTGCATGGATAATGGTTGCTCCATGCATAAGTTAATGGTGTTTAATAAGAGAGTTACAAGTTGAAGAGATTCCGTCTCTTTTATAAATAACTTTCCATTAAATCTCTGTTGAACTAATGAAAACATCTATAGCTCTGCATCATTCTTGTCTTCTTTGATTTTAGTTTAGTCTATTCTCTCCAAGTTATCTTACAAATCATTTTGAAAGTTGGAAATATCGTTTCTAAAAGACAACTTTTTATCATTCAACGTATGGTAACTAGATAGGCAAAATTATTTCTAGTAGCTACCAACGAATTTATTTTTAACATTGCGATCGACAAACAACCGCCGACCGAATAATGTTAGATCGGCAAGTAACCGCCGACCGTGGTAGCTCTAACATTTTATCGGATGCTTTTAGCAGTATAATTCATATTTCATAATCGTCCACGTTATAATAATAAAAAGAACTTTTAAATCAAAGTCATACACACACATACGTATTTACACACGAAGAATCTCTTCTCCCAAAGAGACATCAACATAAAGACAACAAAGATAAATGAAATTTCTTACTCATATGATTTCGTCATTTCTTTCACTCTCGAAAGGAAATGTTGCAATAGATGCATTGAGTAAGAGATATTCTATATTAGGCTCTATATTTGCTAAATGGAAGGAACTTGGGTATATTGTGGAATTTAATTTTCAACTCTCACATGATATTGCTCGGTTTGTTAGCCACTTTAGAGGTAACACCTACTCTTATGTGTTGGATTTTTCCCATTTGATCGGAGATGAAATGAGTAAATTTTATAAAAAAATCCCTATTAAAATTTTAATGGATCTATATAAACTATTAGTTAGCATTAGATTCAATCAGTATTTTCTTTGAAACTTGGTTCGCTTTATTGTACGGGTGAATATTTATAATATTTGCTATTACATAATCAAACAGGAAGAAACCACAACAACAACCAGTATGGTTAACAACAATAGCTACAATAAGGAACACATGAAAAACTGTTCAACTATTAAAAACTCAACTGGCAGACCAAACTAAAAATACTTTCTTCACTTACAGTTGTCCGCTTCTCCTTCACATCTATCCACTCTTCTCTTCGTCTCCACTTTTCACAATGTCAGAACTTATTGAAAGAAGATGCATAGAAAATTTTCATTTCTCCTCTTTCTTCTTGCAACATCAAACTCCCTCATCTTCTATATTGTCCATGCTTGCCTTTGGAGACTTTGGAAGTAGATCTTTCTTGATTCATGGAACATGACACTGAACCAATGGGAAATGTCCAGATCTGGCACAAACTTGAAACATTTAGAGGTAGACTCGTCAAATGGGTTGAGTCGATTTTGACCGAACCCATTTATTAACTATTCTTTTTGATCCGTTTAATACAAGGGTTCGTCCAACCCAACCCGTTTAATAAGCATATTACATATTTAACCCATTTAAATGTTTAAATTTGCTAGGTACAACCATTATCACCATGGACACCTAACACATGTGTTCATTAGATGAAGTATCCGAGTGTTTCATATCATCCATAATTTAGGTGGAAGTTCACCGGTTGAAGTCTCGCCTGATTCCAAGGTAGTATGAAGAAATTAATGCAGTCTGAACAACAAAAATAGCAGCTTCTACCTAGGTAGAGTTCAAATATGGAGATGTAGCAAGTTATTTTCTAAGTACAACCGTTAGTCATCATGGAGAACTACAACGTTCATTCACAAGATGAAGTATCCCAGTGTTCCATACTGTCCATAATTTAGGTGAGAGTTCATTGATCGAAGTCCCGCCTGATTCCGAGGTAGTATGAAGAAGTTACTGCAGTCTGAACAAAAAAATAGTGACTTCTGCCTATGCGAAGTTCAAATTTGGGGCTGTAGCCTGTTATTTTCTAAGTATAATCAATTAGTCGTCATGGAGAACTATAGAGTTCATTCACAGCATGAAGTATACGAGTGTTCCGCACTGTCCGTAATTTAGGTGAGAGTTCATCGGTTGAAGTCCCGCCTGATTCCTAGGTAGTATGAAGAAGTTACTGTAGTCCAAACAAAATAAGTAGCGGCTTCTGCCTAGGTGAAGTTCAAATATGAGGATGTAGCCTGATTTTCTAAGTACAATCATTAGTCACCATGAAGAACTAGAGTAATCGTTCACAAGATGAAGCATCCGAGTGTACCACACTGTCTGTAATTTAGGCGCGTGTTCATGGTCGAAGTCCCTCCTGATTCCGAGGTAGTATTAACAAGTCACTACCATTTGAATAAAAAAATAGCTTCTTCTGCCTAGGCGGAATTCAAATATGGGGATGTAGCATGTTATTTTCCAAGTACAACCGTTAGTAACCATGGAGAACTACAACGTTCGTTCACAACATGAAGTATCCAAGTGTTTCATATCGTCTGTAATTTAGGTAGGAGTTCATCTGTCGATGTCTCGCCTGATCCCGAGTTAGTATGAAGAAGTTATTGCAATTTGAAAAAAATAGTGGATTCTGCCATATCGAAGTTAAATGGGTAAATGAGTTATCCATTTATAACCCTTTTAAAAATGGGTCAACCCGTTTATGACCCATTTAATAATGATTCATAAATGGGTTGACCTAACCCACTTATAAGGAGGGTAAATGAGTTTGGTTAATGAGTCGGGTCATATTTTGACAGGCCTATTTAGAGGATTCCAAAATTCATGAGAATATGAATAGATTGCTCCTTGTTAGTATAATTGCTTTTTTTAAAATTTTAATAGCAGCAATTGCTATCTCTCATAATCGGTGCAAACCTGATGTTGCTCCGTATGGCTTTATACTAAAAATGTCACAAGTTTCTTTCCTGTCGTATTTGCCAAACTGTTGTTATAATTGCTATGCCACCGATTTAAGGGTCAATATTATTTGATTGCATGTTGTTAGCTATGTGTTACATCGAATTCTCTCTAGTCTTTGAACAAACTTGAACGATCGAATTGGATGAGAAAATGACGAAAAAATGACCTAAGGACATTGGAAACATCATAAAAATGCATGGTAAAGGAAATATAAAAATTGAGTGAAATAAGTCGACTTGAGTTTTTCAGCTCGGCACATGGATCAACTTCGAGTTGACTCGGGTCGGACACATAAAAACCTAGGTCAGAGTCCAAGCGAGCAGTGGAAAACTGAAGCACAACAGTCTCAAGAAATCTTCAGGTCAAGCTCGAAGCAAACATATAAATTTATCAGATCGGACTCCAAGTCAGTTCGGTACCGATCCAAGAACCATGGATCGGTTTGACCCAAAAACTTTAGTGGAGTGACATGTGAACGTAGAGAACATGGTAGAGCATGTTTTAGAGGTAATTTCGGGGTTTTTCGTCTATAAATAGGAGGGGAGATGCACTTGAAAAAGGGCTTTTTCTTCTTTTTTGAATTTTTTCACTTTGTCACGAAACCTTGTGGATCTCCACTGATCCAAATCTATCGATCTGTAAACTTATTGGATCTCCACTGATCCAAGACCATCGATTTGTAAAATCACCGTTTGCAAAAAACTTTCAGAAACGAATGACAAAGTTAAAGCGGATGTAGGCTGGAGTATTTGTCGAATCACAATAAATATTGTGTGTTCTTTCTTACTTTTATTTTCTTTTCTTTGATAATTTTCGTATTTGGTGCTCGATTAGGTGTTTGTGCGACTTTTGGTCCAAATATTTTGGTATTTTTATTAAGAGTTGAACTCAAGATCTGACAAATCTAAACATGAATTTAAGAAGATAATGAGACGATTAAAAAGGAGAACCACTGTTCAAGAAAACCAACAAGGATATGGGAGCAGTCAGGAGGTTTCCTCAGGATTTAATCCCTGGAGAATCCCTACTCGATACCGAGTCATGACTTTGCAAGTCGGTACTGAACTAATAAAGCCATAGAGCATCATTGATCTAGAGGTTGAATCCGAGCAAGACCGAGCACACCCGAGGAATGTTGTTAAGCTATAGAGTGGAGATCAGAGTGCATATCTGTAATAACAAGAATTAGAGTTCAAAAGCCTCATGGGAAAGAGGGCATGACATAGAACTAAATCGAAGAGCGGGTTCAAAGTAACCACTCACAATGATATGCCAGAATCAAATTACCATAAGCACAAACTATAATGGTGTCACGGAAGTGACCACCATATGTGACAAATATATTTGAATGCTACCATGGATTTTGGCTGAGAATGATCATCTAATGATCAAGATCGATAGAAGTCAGCACCTAGGGATATTGGTTACTGCTTAATATTGATTTATAAACCAACTGAATGCAGTTCTCCAAAGCGGAGAGAGGGGGCAATGAACCTAAGGTGAAATTCCCTTTGGAGAATGAGTGGATTAGACTTATATAGGATAGTGAGTCCTTCTATCGAAGATTGAGCAATTGGACTCGCTCGGTCGTTAGGTCCCTTCGTTGAAGAGCGAGCAGATTGGATCCAACACAAACTAACAATCCGGAGAGATCGAGGATTGAATCAATGATCTGGCAAGATCGAGGATTCAACTAACGATCCAGAGAGATTGAGGATTTAACTAACGATCCAGAGAAATCGAGAATTCAACTAACGATCTAGAGAGACCGAGGATTCAACTAACAACCCGGAGAGATCGATGATTAAACTAACGATCTGGAGAAATCAAGAATTGGATTGGTTATTGATTACATGATGTAGAAAGATCAGAAGCTATATTGGATATTGATAATACGATCTGAAAAGATCAAAAACTAGACTTTGGATTTGAATGCCACTTTATTTTAAAACTATTCGATAGCGATTATCAGATTAATTCATTGCCTCGATTCGGTCGGACTTGTTTATGTTATCCAAGTTTGTGACCAAGCCGTATTTAGACAAGTCAGAAGAGTCGAACAAAGAAATTGCCAAGAAGGAATCCAAAGCGATAACTGCCAAACTCATTAATCGAGTAGGATCAATGGATGGAGCCATAAACATGTCAAAGGTTCCCGAAACAACCAAAATTCCAAATCACTAAAATACTAAGATCTAAGATCCATGCCAAGTTATGGGTTGGTGCAAATCCATGACCAGGGATTGGTACCGATCCCTACTCCTTGCCCAAGATGACTTCGAACCTCATGGTGCATGATGCCAAGACCTTCACCAACTAAAAAATGCAATTAGATGATGGTTCGCCTACCATACACAACCCAAACACTGGATGGCCAAATCGGATGCTATTAGCCAACATTCGAGCCAAGGAATTCACTCATATTCAAACTCATATCGATACAACTTGATGTTAAAGACCAATATGCAAGACATGCGAACAACATCGGAGAAAAAAAGGAAGATTTCCCAGTCAATCTTGTGGATCGGCATCGATCCCTATTCAGGGATCGGTATCGATCCTTGAAGTTTGCTTAGGTAGCCACGATCTCTTCAGCATAACTTCTCTTGGACATTGGAAACAAGGGCACGAACATGGTGGAGAGGATTTTGGCAACCTGCAGCTATAAATAAAGGAGGAGAGGTATTGTTTCAGTGATCGTTTTGGCTCTTCTTACAAATTTATGTACTTCTTCTATAATCTCAAGGATCATCACCGGTCCATAAGAACAACTTTGTAAAAACTTGACAGAATTCAAACGACAAAGTTTAAGTGAACGTTGGCCAAAGTCTTTGCCGAACTATAATAAAATTATGTGTTCTTTTTTTATTTCTTGCTTTTTCTTGAAAATTTCATATTTATTACTTCATTGGGTGTTTTTGTGCCAACTTTTGGCGTTAATATTTTGGCGCTTTCACTGAAAAAAGTCAAATTTATCAACTTAAAAGGTGAAATTGGAAAAGATGACGAGACCATCAATCAAGAATACTGCTACTGAAGGAAGCCGACAAGGGCATGGGGCAGCCAAGAAGTGTCCTTGGGATCTAACTCCTCTTTCTTCTACATAACCAGAGATGAGATGGAGACGATGATGATATAGATGCAGGACAAAATGATAGCCCGCTAGGAAGAGATGATGGAGGGATTCTTTAGAAGAATAGGACAACTAGGAATAGTTGAAGTTGCTGCAGAATAAAACCAAAGACTAGAGGCCAGAACTAATGCACCCGAAAACATGATGGAGCAAAATGGAGCGACCCCCGTAGAAATGTGATGGATCCGGACCGATCCACGAGCACGGGTCAGTACTGATCCCCGAAGACTTAGAGGCATGGCCAACTTGAACTTGGACAGAGACGGGACATGTCTAGGAGATTACATTGAACACCAGTACGTGAATCAGAATCCAGATGCGCGATCGGAAGAATACGTGCTAGAATTTCCCCATGGGAACAGAGGACAAAACGAATATGGAACAAAGACATTCGTTAGATGACGATGATAGGATTGCTAAGATAGTTAGACGACTGATGAGAGGAGGGCCCCAGACCAGAATCTCGAGGATGTGAATAGAAATACATTCACTCCTAAGTATGTAAGGAATCAGCTCTATTTCAACTTGTCAACGTTGGAAATGTACGATGGAAAGACTGATCTGACGGTTCATTTAATGAGATACATCTGACATATGGAGGTGTTGGTGTTTCTAAATAGGTGATGGGACATGCTTCCCTTTATATTTGACAGATTTAGCGACGATGTGGTTTAGATAGCTGGAACACAGGTCCATCCACATGTGGACCGAATTAGCAAATGGATTCATGAGGCAGTTCAGAGTTCATATTTCATAGCCAAAGAATGTAATGACGCTATCGAGCATGAAGCAAAGGGCTAAGAGACCCTTAGGAGTTATTTGACTAGGTTTAACGCGGCAGCCGCTGCAATTCATAAGCCCGATCCATCAGCGGTTCTGATGGTGGTAGTTTCAGGAGTTGCTAATAAGACAGATTTTAAAATTTCTTTCGAAAGGGATCCACTGGTGGATCTCATAGATTTTACCATAAGGCTGAGAGATACTTGCGTCAGTGGGGTGCTGAAGTTAAAAAGGCAGAAGTTAATGCTATAGATGGTGGAGAACTGTCATGAGAAGGATCTGGTAAAGATAAAGGAAAGTGAAAGGCAGATGATGGTTTTGGAGGACCAAAGTGGCAGAGAGGGGAACCAAAGTTCTCCCCTTCACAGAATTGAATGAAACCCTAGAGCGGATTTAACTTGATACCAAGGGGCAGATTCCTTATCGAAAACCTGCAAGAAGAGAATCTACCGATCGAGAGAGAAGATCGAGAAAGTATTTCATATTCCATGAGCTAGATGAGCATGAGACAAATGATTGTAGACATCTTCATGATTTAATTAAGGAGCAGGCTAGGAACAACTAGTTATAGTAGTATGTAAGGAGCCAAGCTGCAATGACGCAGCAAGAACAACCATCATCTATAGTGAATTGAAGCGGCTTCGGATCTGGGTCGAGGATACTTATCCCATGATTAGGACGGCAGAGATTCAGGTTTGAATCCCATACTTTGGCTTTTGTCTTCAATAAGAGATGTAGCATTACAATCAAGCCACTAACTTGTGTATGGGACCTCGATCGGTCTCTAAACAAGATCATAGTTGAATGCTAGGCTGTAATGCTTGAATGGATGTTGTGATGTTTGCTTGATGTTTAAATTTGGATTCTATAGATGCTTGATTCTAAAAATCACATGAACGAGGTAATTGATATTTAATTTAAAGCACCAATGGAAGTTGGTTATCCCCTGATATTGATTTATCACAATAGTCTTGTCAGAGAGGCACAACGATGACCGTAAGGTGCAAGTCCCCTTGCCAAAAAGCGAGTGGATTGGACTTGTATGAGAATGAGTCCTACACCGGAGAGTGAGTATGGACTTGCTTGGACGTTGGGTCCCCTTGTTGGAGAGCGGGCAGATTGGACTCGGCAAGGATCCGAAGAGATCGCGGACTTGACTAACGATCTGGAGAGATCGTAGGTTTGACTAACGATCCGGAGAGATCGTGGATTTAACTAACGATCCGTAGAGATCACGGATTTGGTCAACGATCCGGAGAGATCGCGTATTTGACCAATGATCCGAAGAGATCGTGGATTTAACTAATGATCCGGAGAGACCATGGATTCAATTAATGATCCAGAGTGGTCAAAAGATTATAAGCTAATCTGAATATTGATAATGCTATTTGGAAAAAATCAAAATCTAGACTTTGGATATGAATGCCATTCGATTTTGAAATGGCTTGATAGCGACAATATGATTAATTCACCGCCTCAATCCGATTGGGCGCACTTATGCGATTTTAGGTGACTCTATACAATTTATAAAGGATGTTCCAACCGGTAGCAATGATCTCCTACGATTTGTTGACCCTCGATTACTAGACATACGGTTTCTATGTCGAAGCTTAGATCCCGGATTAACACAGGATAACGCTGATTTTGATACGTGATTGTTAACTCCAGGGAGAATACGGGACGATCCTGATGGTGATATAACATAAGATTGGACGATTCTAGGAGAACATAAAATGATGATTATTGTTACTAACACCTAATGTAACGACCCGAATTTTGATCACTTTGATTAAAGATATTTAAATTATTTTAAATATTCAAATATAGATTATTTTTCATAGTTAATCAAGTTTTAAGTGATAAATAAAAAATAATGAACTTATTTTGGAAAAATGTCCAGAAAAATATTTCCTTTGGAAATATTCCGATAAAATGGCCGAAACCATTTTATCGATAAACAACTCTATAATTGTAAAATGTCACGCACGGAGCTGGATAGATACACTTATTTTTATAATTGAACAAGAATATGAAATAAATTAATTTATTTTATTTTTGGAAATTAAATGTGTTTATGACATCATCAGTGCTGCCCTTATATTTAAATATTAATTTAAGAATTTAATTGAGATTTAATGATTAAATAATTATTATAATTATTCAAAATTTTGTTTTTAAATGATAATAATCATTTTAAATAGTTATAAAGTGATAATAAATCAATTATAATGAGTTTATAAAGATATATATTTGATTTGGAGAATATAAGAAAATTCGTATCGCTTTATCGGTAAAATAATAATTTTTAAATAATTGTTAACATTAATTTAAATGGTTTTATAATTCAAATGAGATAATTTTAATTAATTAATAATGATTATAAATTTAATTTCAAATTTTGTTTACATATATTTGTATGTTAACTAAGAAGTGAAAATGTGATTGATAATCGGTTTCCCAGTTTTCAACGGTTTATCGAACGAAAGTTGTTCGAAGTGATCACAACATTGTTTGTTTTCTTGTGCACATATATATAACAAACATATACATATACATATTCACATATACATGTTATATGCACATGAACCTATACATAAGAATTTACCATTTACATTTATGAATTTACTTAAAGTAAATATACAAATATCTAAGATATTTGTTATATCCTTACCACTTAAGCAAACTCAATGTCAACCTTCTTACACACCAAGTACACACACATGGGTGTGAGTCATTTCAACCATCAGAGGTGACATAAGAGTGGTGATGGAATGGTGACGTAGGGTGGCCAAAATATCATGATATTTTGGAGAAGAACCTTGACTATAAATACCTCTCCTTTTGCATCTTCTTCATCACAACATATCTCCTTCATAACTGGATGGGATATTGTTATTTTTTTTTCAAACCATTCAAAATTTCAGTGGCTACAACTTTCTAGCTGACAACTTCTTCCCATTCTAAGCTTAGACATGCTCAAAACCCACTTCTTTCCATTGCATTTTCGGGCCCATAATTTTAGTTCCGAGAATGCCCTCTCTTCTTTTGATCATATCTTCCTCATAACAATAAGAAATTGAGTGTTTATTTTTTTTAAATTGTAGAGAAAATAATTTGCAAGAACTTTTCATTTCACTAATTTTCATTATTCTTTGAGTAACACGTCAAAAATTCAGTTAGAAGTTGACCCATTTTCGGGTATGATTTTTGTAAATCCGAGAATGCCTCTTCTTCATTTGACCATATCTCATTCGAAACTAATCCTGGATGATTCTTTTTTTATACCATATAGAAAAGAATTTCCTACAACTTTCATATTGAATACATTTCCAAGTTCAATACCCGAGAGTAAATAACCTATTTTTAAGTCTAGTTTTTGGTAAATGCAATAAGAATCCAAAGTCCTACACCTCATTCCCTATGTTTGGCCGTGCACCACTTTTGGCATGGAATGGTCGAGCACACTAAGAGGCAAGGTGTTGAGGTGCGTGTGCTCGGATCGCAAGTTAGTGAAGTTATAGCCCTTTTTCCGACAGAAGATCAATATGAGAACTTTAACTTTAAACCATTATAAGTAGCTATGAATGTTTAACATAACTATTAGGATGCTAATGATGTTTGGATGTTTGGTTGATGAATGTTTGAAAAAAAACATATAATTAAAAGTGAGAAAACTCCTAAACTATAGTTATATATGTTATCGGATGATATATATGTTTGGATATGATTGTTGATGATGGTTGTTTAATATAGTTATTGAATATATATTCATGTCACGTTAATACACGTCGATAAGCACAAAGGAAATCACTTTCCATTATTGAACGAAATGATGTATATGGAACGTTTAAACCTCTTGAAAATGGTTTAATATGATTTAGAAATGTTTTGTAAACATTTAAAGGTGTTTTGGCAAAGTTTAAATGAATATTAAAAATTGAGTCGAAAATAGGCGCGTCGCGTAACGGCAGTTCGCGATTTCGCGCCATAAAAACTAAACGAGTATATAGAATGGAATATAGTTCGAAATTCTTCGAGATAAGAATTTTCGGAACTATTATATCCATAGTTTTCAAACAAAGAAAGAAAATCGAGATTTCGATAAGTAGATTTTGAATTATGAGTAAAACAAGTTTTGAAATAATCGCGGTTTTGTAGTTCGGAATCCATAAAAGGATTTCTTTCAAAATGATATTTTAAAATTGTTTAAAAATATGAAATAAATTCTAAAAATCTTTTAAAATGTTTTAAAAGTGATTTGAGTTATAAAAAAATGAATTTCCAAATGATAGAAAAGTCATTTTGATCAATATAGCTTAAAAAGCACTTTCCGCAGCACTTTTCCACGGCACTTTTCTATAAATTTTGAAATATAGTTTTAAACGCAACCATTCTTTTCCAAATCATTTGTAAATGTTTTAAAATGATTAATAAAGTATTTTAAAGATGATTTAAAGGATTTATGGAATGGTTAAATAATAAATGATTTAGAGTCGATCAAACCGCCTTATGGGTGATAGAGAGATAGTGTCTAGGCTTGAGTTTGGAAAACCAGTTTCCTGCTCTCCCTAGCTATCCTAACTGGCCCAACGGAGGGGATAGTAAATTTGATTTACTCGGATCAAAATTTTCCAAAATATAAAGGATATAATTTTTCAAATATAAATAACTTGGATTTTATGGGGATAATCTTCTTATACTTGGTGTTAAAGCCCGAAGAGGGAACTCGTACTATTCATGAAATTTAAAAGGTGATTTCGCCGTTATTTCACCCATAGTACTTATTGAATACAGGAATTGATATTAAGTAGAATTAGATGATTTCTATAGCTTCTGCTCACTTAATATTTACTGGTTTTGGATTAACATCCTAGATAACATGGTATCAATCAAAATTTTGATTTTAAATTAAGAAATCTTTGTTAAGATTTAAATGAAATGATTTGGAAATATTTTACTAAGAAAGAATGAAATGATTTGGAATTTAAAAAGGTTTTAAGTAATCAAAGGATTTGATAAATGAGGTTTAATGATTCCGTATATACCGGAAAAAATGTTTTAAAAATATATCTCCAGAAGATATTTTGATAAAAAGAAATTAACCAATCAAAGAATAATTCCATATTCACCTAACATCATTTTATCGATGATTGGTTTGAAGGAACCGAGGTCGTATTTGGGTAATTTCTATCCGAAAACCACTTCGAACCAATATACGTGTTTGAAAAATGAAGACCCGGAGAAGACAATGAATGATGAAGACAAGAGATCTTCATGGTGGAAGGACTGCTTGTTGATAATTCTGGTTTGATCCCAAATAACTAAAGTAGCAATGATCCCTTCATTTTTGAAAATCTTTGGGTTGCAAGGACTTCTTGCTACTAATCCTAGGGTTAACTCCTGACAGGATGTAGTAGGAGAGTGCCTTTGGTTTGTCCTATTACAGGACAACTTGTATGGACGAATGTCTGACGTTGCATTTGTAATTACATTGATTGATCTATATGAATGTATCATCTGATTCGTGGCGGAGAAGGAAACTTCTCTTTGCTTAACACTCTTTCCTGATACATACGAGCTTAGGAGTTATACTTTTTTAGAAATCAGTTGTGTGATTAAGGAATGGTAATGTGGCATTCAAAGTGGAATGTGCCATGTGAAAGGTAATCGCTACCTCAGGCCTCATCAACCGGTAATGGCTTAAACATGGCATACCATAAGGCTATA
Source organism: Allium fistulosum (assembly GCA_030737815.1). Taxonomy (NCBI): domain Eukaryota; kingdom Viridiplantae; phylum Streptophyta; class Magnoliopsida; order Asparagales; family Amaryllidaceae; genus Allium; species Allium fistulosum. Next base: position 1,250,903,517 of record CM060905.1, read on the forward strand.
AGGGTCGCGCCCATAAGGGTATGGTCATCACCCTTCTAGATATATTTATTCCCGCTATAACGTCGGGTTTTAAATTAATGTTGTGTATGTTGTGGCTACGGATAGGTCGGTTACGACCGGGATGATGTCATATTCAGTTCTATCCACCACTAGGCGGGTCTGTGGGTAGGCCGGTCCTGCCAGGTGCAGAGGTTTCGAAGATGTCGATCCTCGGTACATCCCTCTAAAGGTGTACTGTACGGAAGGTAGTTCCTTACCTGCCATTGTATGGAAATCCATTCTCCAATAAGTACCTTCAGACTTGATTGTAGAACCTACTTTGTAGCTAGTATGCTGGAATTTAATAATGTAACAATTTCGGCTAAGATTCATAAGTTTATTTGAAAAGTATTTTCACAAGAATGTCATTAAAAATAATATACCATTATTTCTTCCTTATCTTTTTCATGGTTAACCTACCAATTTCATTAATCAGTCTTGTTCCATCCATTTATAACTTATTTAAATTATAGTAACTCTCAATTTATTACACAATTATTGCCTATTCATTTTTGAAGTTACAATCCATCCATCTTTATTTTCCAATTCTACCATTTATTACACGATCTAATATAACATTCAATTTACATTTAATGCGAACATTAATGTATAATTCACTGTATTAATTGTATTTTTATTTTGAATTCATTAGCGTGGTTATATATGTTTATCAATTTATTATTAAGTTTCCAGTTATTAATCCTTTAACTAGGATATATTTCATTCTATATTTTAATCTATTAAATTATCTTTCCAAAAAGGTTTCCTGCTATAACCTTTCATAAATTAACATAAATAAAGAGATTTGACTAGTTTGAAATTATAAGGAGTTATTTATTTCCTCTTTATTGAAATAGACAATGTAAACTATGGAAAGGAAATTCATATTTTACACATCTCTTTCTTCTTTTGGTGTATATTCCTTATCAAATCAAATGTCGCACTTTTTCTATGAAATTAAGATATTACACAAATTCATGGTGGTTAAACGGATAGTACTTCCAACAAATTAAAATACAAAACTCATATTCTAAATAGAATCAGATCAAATATAAATTACAATAATATCAACCCAATTATAGATCTGGAACAAAATCTACATCTTTATCAATATTCAACCTTAGTAACTTGGGGACTGATTTCCAGATCTAGATGCAAACAATATTCTCATTCAATTACAGAATATGTAGGCGGTGTTTTATGCGCTTAATTCAAGCCTACAATTCTTTAGATCTTTATTTAGGCATAAACATCAAATAAAATTCCAATTAAAAATAAATTTGAATGTTATAGGTAGATTACAAAACTTCCCACTCATCTTTAAAAGCTTTCCAAATCTTCAAATCTGAATCTGATTCCTTGAATCAGCTCAATTCCTTTCAAATCCCAAGAAATATGTATAAAAGTGTATACACATACCATTAAAATTATAGATCTGAGAAGAGATTTAGAAAAGAAGGGAATATAGATTCATAATATTGAAATTTACCTTTTTATTTGTGCAGCACTGGCTCGCTCCTTCTCTTCTTCTATTTATTTTATGCTCTTCTCCAATTTGTATAAATACAAATTACTTTAAGGTTAGGAGGAATGATGAAGAAGAGGAAATGGTAGAACTTAGCCGTCATAGATCAGAAAATATGAGAAGAGAAGGGAGGGCTTAGGGTTAGGCCTGTATTTATAGGCTTTCGAAATAGTAATATCCATTATAGTAAAATTATTAAATCCAGGCCGTTTGATGAGGTACAAATCGCAGCCAAAATGCCTCGACCGGTCGACTGCTCCTCTATGAGTGGTCGATCACTAGAGATCAATTGCCACATAGTAGGTTCGACCAGTGGGGTCCCTGTTCAACTATATATTTATCACCAATTTTATTATTTAATTATTTTCGTTTCGATTTTTTAAATGTCTGTAACTTCTTCATTTGAACTCTGATCACGAAACTCCAAATATGGAAGTTGCTAAGAAACTACCACGAACCCAACGGTACAAGTTTTGTGGACAAACTCCACTGCTTGATCAAAATTCATTTTTAAAGCCTAATTAATTATTAAAATATTAAAGTAAATTTGCATGGTGTTATATTCTTCCCCCCTTAAAAGAATTTCATCCTTGAAATTGCTCCGGTGATTAAATCATAGGGTAATGTAGTAACTAACCCAAACTACCAAATAATTAGTGCACAATCAATTTTGTAGCCAAATGTGCACAAGTGCATAGTGTATCACAATATAGAAAACATGTATGCAGAATGATTCTAAATCGGGCCTTCCTATAAAATGTATTCTTTTAAAAACATTTTTGAAAATATGATACAAACAACTTATATATACTTGCAGTTCTACATGTATGCCAGCGTTGAAAGATCTTTCTCACATAAAAATTTCATACTCCTACGAATAGAAGCATGCTTCAACCAATTTTGAATCCAATTCCCACTATCTAAAAATCTAATGTGTCATATTTTTGTACCCTGGACGTTTACTCGTATACCAAGTAAAGGAACTTAGGTAGAGAATTTTACATTCTTACCACTCTATTTGATACCAATCCCGTTGTACATTGGAAATTTCCTCGTTGCCCCAGATTTTCTTCCAATTTTTTCATGTACAATACGCATAAGAAGGCTTGTTTTCAAGCTCTAAAATGTAATTGAATCCAAAAAGGGATTCTCGTACATCGTTGACAAGGTATGTAAATAGAAATTCCAAAACTAGAAGAGCTTTTCCCATGTTCTCATGTCGTTTATCCTAGCGTCAACCTTAATCCACCGCTAAATTCGTATTTATTAACTCATTTATCTTTTCTACGCTTAGTATGTGGCATTAGGAAACCAAAATTTTTCCATAAAAATTCTTTTCCACTTTCCAATCAAATCTGCATATGGTTGGAAAAGTTAAACTTCTAAAACAATTAAGCACCACTTTATTTTAAAACATTTGGACAAAAATGTCTAGAAATAATTTGAATGCCAAAAATAATTTAAATGCTAAAATATCTCTTTTAATTTTTAACCTTTTTTGAACGCAATTTTTCAAAACATTCAACCTTCGCATTTGAATAAATCAAGCCATATTTCAATGTGGTTGGAAAGCAGTTATGAGTTAACGCATATATTCAATCCTTGCCTTCCACAATTAATTCAAGACCTTTAAACTCATTCTTTTATTTTAATATGATGACTCATTAATCAATCTATAAATTTTAGCTTTTCAAGGAACAAAAATAATGGCCCGTGATTCCAAAACAACCTTTATTTATCCTTCAATCGCTAAAATTTATTATTTTATAAACTTCCAGTCTTATATTGCATATGCCGTTATTTAAGTGTCTTTATAAGATTTTCCATATTTATACTATTTCTTCCCAAAATACATATAAGAGTGGTCTACATATCCAAAAAGAACAGTACAATGAATAACTAGGAACATATCTCATAACATACCATATGCGCCTTTTATACAAGAGGAAACCAATGGAACAACCCAACAACCTAAAGAAAGAAAAGGATAAATGCTGTAAGGGAAATCACAACACAACACTACTAAACCCAAAATACTATATACATACTATGGGATGGTCTCGATCCTCTCGAGCCATCACCGCGATCCCGGAATGGGTTTAGCATAGCGACTATGCACTCAATTTCGTGGCTCTGTCATTGTTGTTCAGCTCGAATCTCTCAGATCTCGGCCTGGACCTAAAGAATAGCGACTAGTTTGGGGCTTTTGTATCCTCCAGTGCCCTGTCATTGCACTGTCTCCTACTGTGGCTGCTCTTCTGCTGTTAGCGCTGCTATCCCAACTGCGGCTGAGGGATTCCCATCTTCTTAAGAGAGGCTCGTTCGAATGCATGAGTGACCTTCTTATGAATTGGCTCTCCAAAGAGGTTCACTCTGTATTGCGTAAAGACACAAATAAAGAGATGACAATACGAAAAGTAGCTCTAGGGAGTACAAACTCTAGAACTAATACAATGGCTTATAATAATGGATAAATCTGATCAAAGCTCTCCATCTTCGAAATGATGTTCCGCTGAACTATGTAAACGATGAGATGGGTTGTAGGTCGCAAATTGTTTGACCTCCAAACACCAATATCTCCAGAAAAGATCTGCTGCAAAATCTTCGGATCAGTCAACTGCACAACATCCAAATCTACTCCCTCTGCGGCTATCCCCAAAATATCACTGAAATCATCGTCAGACAAATCGATCTTGACTCTGTTCACTTCCGACTAGAGATTGCTTACATCTTCATCAAAGTTGTATGCCAGGTTTGCATTAAATAGACACATGCAATGTGGGTAGCACTCCTGCTCAAAAGTGTCATGGCGGAGGATCGATGTTAATCCTGCCGTCGTGAAAAATTCCTCTAGTTCAAAGGCGGCGAAATCTCCAAATTTGACTGGATGTCCTTGAAGAAATGTGAAATTTTCCGAGGCTCGGTAAGCGGAGACTTTTTGGTCACTCCGGTCGAGCCAAGCGATCTCTTGAGGGGTAGGACCTGGATGGCGTGAGGAAGAGTCGAAGGTTCGAGGTGATTCCATGGACTAAGTGGAGGTTGGAGAGGGGAGATTAGGTTTAGATCTGGAGAGGAGGCGGGGCTAGATTTGGCATGCAAAAATTAGCGCTTGGAAGGGGAAGCTGCTGTTGGAGTGGGGTCTACAGTAGTGGAGAGGGAAGTGGCGTCGCTCGTCGTTGGAGAGGGAGGGAAAGGTGGAGCAGCGACCTTGATTTGGGGAGAAGGAGATTAGGTTCAACTATGAAGAAGAGGAGGGAAACAATGGGGAAGGCGGCTTAACGGAGGCGACTTATAAAGTTGCATTCCAGGTCTGGATCACGCCCTAAACCCATTAACCGATCGACCGCTCTTAGGATAATCGATTGACTGCTAAGGGTCGACAGATCATCGAATTTTGGATGCAGGTTGAACATGGACCCTATTCGGGTTGGGTTAATTAATAATAATAACAATAATTATCATTTTGCGCTGATTTCTTCGATCCAACATGATCCAAAAAATTCCTGTCCTCTTCATAATGATGCACTAGCTTATCATCTAGCTTTTCGAACCTTTTCCTCAGTTATTCGCAATATTCCTAGCTCATATTGCTACTGCCATCAACAACCATGAGAATTCAAAAATATTCTAGCTACTATTTTCCGTATAATTTTATACGAAAATATTCCTTCTATTTGCTAGGGGGTTGCTCTGCACTTCCTAACGACATACCCCAACTGAATTAAATATCATTTCTATTTCATCCGCCCTTTTAAGGGAATTTTTTTAAGCTTTTCAATTCTTTAAACAGGAAAAATCGTCGGGCTATACATACGCCCACTTTCACTTTGTTGCCAAAATGGAAAACTCTATGTCGCCCCAATTTTTTTTATAACCAAAATCAAATTCTTATTTTATTATATATTTAAGAATTTCAAAACTTTCCTTTAAACTAATGCTTTTCAATACAACCAAATTTATTGTTGTATTTATTTCCTAAAATAAATTTCAGAACTCTCTTACTTTCCGAACAACATTTTCCAATTGGACCTTTGGAAAAACATTATATATTATTTTTATAATTTTTTCTCTTTTTGAAAAACCCATTTAAATATTTCAAGGTATTCTCACATAGGGTCGGACTAAGTAATGAGATTTACTTCTCTTTAATTAAAATTCGGTTCGCCATCTTGAGATGATTAATGAACATTCTCTTGCGAGAACTCATCTCCGGACGTCAATGACATTTAGATTCTTAATTCCTGCTTATCTAGATAAAATGTGCATCTTCAGTCGATAATCCATCGAAATCCACAATCACAAAGTAGCTAAGTCTCAACAATCAAGTCAAACACCATCTATCCTTTGGGATCCTTTTATATGTCGTGCTCATGCTCTTCAAAGTTAATGCCTTATGTACAACCAATGCTCCATGGGGTAATCGAGGTAGGTGCATAATCTTTAACTATATATAAATTTCTAACTCATTGTTGCCTTGCCCATCCTTTTGGAATATGGTCGCAACTATTCCATGGTCTGAATTTATAGAGTGCGACATTGGTTTAGATAGAAAAATAATAATACGTACTCTCAGCATTTCTTAATCCCTATGATTGACTAACCTAGGCTCTGATACCAAATGTAACAACCCACACCTTAATGGGCCACAATTTCGACAAAAATCGAAACCTAAGTCCATTAAGGTACAGATCGTTGGTTTTGGTAACCTGTGATAAGCATGAGCATATCAAAGATCGATCAAACTAAACTCGTAGTGGTAATAGGATATAAATACTGTCCAAGGCCACTACCTCGGAATCAATGGTATTCTGTGGACATCTAATCGCCTTAACAGTACTGAGCATGAATAAGAAGACTTCTCCATTAACCATTCCGCCTTGCTCCAGTGACATGTTTCTCTAAATCTATCCTTTGGGTTGTAATGAGGAGGAGGTCAAAACAACATTCCGGTGATTGGAAAATTGCATACTTTATCTATAAGACAAACCAGAACCGATTGATTTTTATTTAAATGTTATGTCTTATTATTTATGGTTAATCTGTTTAATGCGCGTACGATATGTCAACCTAACCTTCTCCAAGGTATAATACTGACATATGCCTATTGTGCATACGCTATCCAAAACCTAGCCACTTAACCCAATGGCCATTTAATACCTCATTCCCCAAGAGGGCCCTTCGCATCGTCAACGTTGGTCTATCAGTCCTAGTTACAAAGACCGATGACTTCTATATATGTCTTTACAATATATAATTGCTGCATCTATCGCTATTAATGTTCTAGCCATGTGAGAGATAGTTCCCAAGCTTACCTTTTAATGGAATTAGGCAAACTTTGACCATTTAATACCTTATTTAAGGCAGGTCACATCATTTAAAACCTAATCCCAAGATAGACTCCTCAACCTATCTAGCTGACATTGTGTAGAAATCTCTTCAGTTGCTTAATACTCCCTATTGAAGTGGACCTTTCCAAGATATCATTTACCGTGCCTAACCACTAACCCTGACCATTTAATACTTCATATAAGGAAAATAGGTGGGCCCTCAAACAATCACTTAATACTTTCAATCTCCGAAGCAGGTCCTATGTTTTAAGCATATTCCTTTCCCACGGGTCCTATGGCTGGAGACGTCTCAAATCAGCAATAAGTGTACATAACTGCTGGTAGCCTCTTAGTAAAGGGCAGACTTTTTTGTGTAACTCTAGTGACCTTACATCCTAACCCAGTATGTCCAATTAATTATTTTAAGCTTTATTATTGGATAAAGCCCACTAATCTCTATTTGCATATTTAAGGCTATAATTTATTCTAATGATAATTATTCTGCCTTATAATGTTTAATTGATACTAACATGTTCTATTTATTATCCCTGCAAATGTCTCTTTTGTCCATAATAAATGATTATTGACTTAACGGATGTTTCCAAAGACATTTATTTACTTATTCAAACCTTACCATTATTTCTTCCTTATCTTTTCCATGGTTAACCTACGAATTTCATTAATCAGAAATTGTCGGTCCTGAAATTATTTGAGTTGGAAAGAATGATCTTATATGTATATGAGAATGAAATTGAAATAGTTTTGGAACCTATTGATATTTAGAGACGCTGATTTTGGAAATTGGGTAAACTGAATTTAAAAACTATCGATTTTAAGGATATCAATTTTATATAGATGAAAATTATATGGGATACACATGAAGTGTATGATTTGAAAGGTACTATATATATAGTATGATATGTTTTGAAACCAAAAGTATGGAAAGGCACCTCCATGAAAGTCGAAACTTGGAGTGGAGATCCACTGGGTGGTTCTACAAAGGAATCCACAGGGTGGGTTTAATGAGAATTAGGATTCTAGTGGATGTTCGGACAAAACTCATGAGTTCCTGGTGATCATTTGTTTGCATAGTGTAAATCGAGGGGTATTATACCTACAGTTACATTTGGTTTTGCGGTGATAGCAACATAACCTTTGTGTAACTGCGATCTATCGTGGTTCCATGGTGTAATTGGGAGGCAACAATTGCCTACAATCTACGTTTGATTTCGTTGTGATAGCGACGTAACATCGGTAGACTGCGATCTATCTGGTTTGGTTCTATAGCGTAATTCGGGAGGCAGCGATTGCCTACAGTCTACGTTTGGTTTCACTGGGATAGTGACGCAACCTTTGTATAGCTACGATCTATGTGGTTTAGTTTCGTTTGATAGCGTAATTCAAGGGGAAGAGTTGCCTACAGAGTACTTACGGTTTTGCTGTGATAGCAACGCAACTTTTGTGTAGCTGCGGACTATTGTGTTCCCATGGCGTAAATCGAGAGGTGCTGATGCCTACAGTTTATTTATGATTTCACCGAGATGGCGACGCAATCATCGTGTTAACTGCGATCGAAAGTGGTAAGAAGGAAAGGGGGTGATACTTTCCATATCATTTTTGAAAAAGTTTTCAAGTATTTTCACTGGGTGTTGAAATAGGTCTGCTGAGTACTTATAGATTTTCAGTTTACGCCTGATCAACGTATGACTAAATTTCTGTAAGAACAAGGATGGACTTGCTAAGACACCGAGTTATGAAAAATGTTTTAATATAAAACTAGCTTAATACTATGTAATTTAAAGTCTATGTATTTTTAAATTATATATTAAAAGAGTAAGAGTTTAAAATGTTAAAAGATGATTGATTTAGTAACATACATCAAAATTCTAGTTCTTGTTTCGCTCCTTTTCGAGGACGACAAGTTCTAAGGGGGGTGGAATGTAACGACCCGAATTTTTAGCCATCTGATAATGGGATAATTAACTAATTTTAATTATTGGAGTATAAATTTTTATAAGTCGAATAGGTAAACTTTCTGATATTTAAAATATCTGAATCTATAAATTGATTAAACTATATAAAATTTTGAAATGTAAATTTCCGAATAAGGGAGATTTATTAATATATGTATATGTATTTAAAACTTCACCATTTCAAACTCGTGATAAAATAATCTCTATGTAAAAATGGCATATATATAAATATGTAGAAATGTAAATATGTATACGTATGTAAATATATGTAAATATATATGTATATATAACTATGTATATGTAGATATGATAGAAATATACATAAGTACACACACACACATATATATGTGAAATTGTGAATAAGTATATATATATATATATTTATAAAAATATTGTTTATGTAAATAAGTATATATACATGAATTACAAACTTCAAAATGGTAAATTTCAAACTTATGACTATATGTATATGTGTATATGTTTATTAAAGTAGTGCATGTGGAATATAAATATCTATATGTGTAAGCATGTGTATATCTAAATGTATAAAATAAATATGTATAAATGCAAGTATGATAGGATAAATATGCATATGTGAACGTATGCATATCAATATATATATACACAAATCTTTGTGATGTTTAAAAGTATATATAAGTGTACATATACATATATGGTAAAAGTAGTATACATATAAATATATATATATATATATATATATATATATATGAATGCATATATACACATGGGGGGAACATCATCAAGACAAACATTAAATTCAAGCATACAAAATTTCAACCCAAGCCACAAAAGATCAAATCAGCTTATATAAATTTAATCAAGTCTCTAATCAAATCAAAGATGACAAAATAAAAGAAAAATAAAAAAAGAGTGAAGAAATATTAAGATATACAGGCCTCTCCTCTCCCTATTTATATTTACAAGCAGAGCTTGTTCTTGCTCATACCTATTCTTGTACATGCTTGCTTTTATTAAAAAAACAGAGAGAGAAAAGAAAACAAGTGTGCTGCCAATAAATCAAACATAAGAAGATCAAAGACATAAACAAGCTAGAACAAAGAAGCGGCAGCTCATCATCTTTTAAACTATGAGTAGAACTACTTTAATTTTGATTACTGGTTATTACATAGGTGTATATATAACTGAGATATGAATGAATCTTTGGGATATACCAAATATATATGTATTGTGATGTGAGTATGTATATGTATGTGGGCACTGAACATAGCCAGATCCATCAAACTCAGTTGAATCCTCCTCTGTTCATGTTCTATCCTCGAAAACTAGTAAGCTTCCCACTTTAAAAATCTATAAATCGAAATCCTCTCAATTTTAAAACAAGATCCCAAAACAAAAAGTGTTTGTTTTTGAATGAAGATCATTTAAAAATTTATTCCATTCGATTTCATTAAGCAAGGGCCGAGAACATCCTATTTTACAGTGGATGGGTCTAGTTTGGGTAAAATCCAACTATCATAATATAGGAAATGGATCACATGATTTGATTCGTTATTGAAAAACGTGAATTTTAGAAGGTAGTTTGAGATTTTTCTGTGTAGTGTTGAGTTAGAATGGCAGAGATGAACGGAATTGGCTATGTCGCTGAATTAAGGTGGTCAAGGCGATTTTATGGCTTGTTGTTCAACATGGAGGAGGGTTAGGGGTGCGACATCTACGAAAAATGATGACTAATTTTTTTCTGGCATGTGCGAGTGGGACAAGGTCACCTGTGACGCCCCACCTCTATACTTACACTAACCAAGGACACTACTGGGTAATGCCGTCAATTAGTACGAAGAATAAGGCTGTTGAGGAGCGACCATCTGTGTAATTGCTTTGTGCGAGTACCGGTATGTCAGATAGTATGTCATGCATTTCATTTTAGGAGGAAATCTGACATATCAAATACAAACTCAAAGCTACTACACAGTGGCTATGTGGCCTTCGAAAAAAAATATAAAATAAGCATAACATAAATCAGTCACAGATATTCATATCACAAAGGCGGAAATAGATATGAATATAACACATAGAAGTGTACATCAATGTAGTGGTCAGACAAGATCCACTACATCACAAAAGAATATGTACAAGTGCTAGACAAAAGAATATGTATACATCAAGGAGTCTCTATCTCGAATGTATAAAAACAAAAACTACTAAGCTGAAGTAGTTAGTCAAAAGTCAAATGACGATCCCTGATAAGAAATCAAGTGGAAGCACATGAAACACCTCGGTCTGACCCGAGTATTATTTAAGAAGAAAAATAATAAACGGATCAGTCTAGCTATAAATATCAGATAAGATGAGATAGGATAAGAGATATGACAAATATATATGATAACCACAGAAATCATACAATATCTCAAATTTTCTCATACACCAAAAAAATGTCATATTCTTTATTTTTATTCACCAAACCATCAAATATTGATAAATCTTATCAATGCAAATCACAAAAATTGGTGAAACACAAATTCTAGAAATCAATAATTAGAAATCCAGAAAACACAAAGGGGAAGGCCTATCACAAACCGGAGCATGAAAACTCACCAACACGTGTATCACAAACGGGACGCTATCCCATGGGTCGCTAATCCATAGAGCCGGTGCAACGACGTAGTACAACGGTATGCCCGAGGAACCTGAAACTCTAATAAGCCAGAACAGCAATGTAGTACAACGGTACGCCCGATGAACAAAACTCCATAAAGCCCGTAGGTCGCTAGCCTATAAAAACGAGGCGAAACTCAACATAACGGGTACTGTCCTTCACGCGGACAATGAGACATCGCATATCGCTAGTCTAAACCACAAAAATGATCGTCGTAGATCAATAAAAGTGTAAAATACACCAAGGTAGTAAATAGATGAGTTTAGCTTCATGTCCTATAACCACTGGCTAAACTTAAATATTTACAAACAAATTGTAGATTTCCACTCGAAAATTATCATAAGATTTCAATCGAACAAGTCTAAGAATTAACCGACAAAATAAACGCAAGCGTTTCGTACCACTTGTTTTGCTAAGTCGTTTAATTGGATTTCTCATACGAATGAGGAAAAGGTTTGTATTTACTAATAGATTGAAAAAACGGTTTTAAAAACAAGCTTTGTATTTAAAAGTAGTGTTGAAATCGTTTTTGTGAAAGAGTTTGAGTATTTACTACTAGTATAAAAACCTTTGTATTTTAAAGTGAAAATCATAGAAATGATTGTAAAAACAATCAATCACCAAAAATTCACATTCGACGACGTGAATTAAAACCATAAAAATCGATATCAAATCCATCAAATGGATATTCCCAAAAATCCAGAAAAAAAGTCATCAAAGTCGATAATAAATGACCACAACCAACCAGATCGACAAAAATCGATTAAAAACGGAAATTCGCATGAAAACTGGCAAAATGCCAAATTTTATCAGCGCCAAACGTCTGGTAGTTCTCCCCATACGTCTAAGCTAAAGGTCTGGAATTTTTCCAGATCGCTCAGATGTCTAAGCTTAAGGTCTGGAACGTTTATCCCTTTGCGTCAAACGTCTGATCATTTTACCAGACGTCTGAGCTGAAGCTCAGGGCAAAATTTTCCTAGGCCAGAGATGGCCAATTCAACTCGGACGCGATTGAGTGAGCGATGGTAGCTAGGGATTTATGCCAAATGATGACCCATCCCTATTGGCTCTTCAATACACTCCAAACAACATATCCAAACATCCATAGTCGGATTTTCATAGATTTTGACTTCAAAATACCAAAATAAAAAAATTCACCAAACCAATTCAAATCAAAAGCAAATGAACATGAAATAGATGTTAGGAATTCATACCAAACAACTATCAAAGATATAGACCTAGTGAGTTCAGAAACTCACCTCTAAACTCAAAAACAAGAAATGAGAAACTCTAAAACAAAGCAAGATCAATCTCTCTTCAACTTCACCTCTAGAATCTCCAATCTAATATTACATGCAAAGATTTCCCAAATTAGGTTATAGGAATTTTTGAAAATTGGAGAGGGATTGAGATGGAGAAGATGAAGAGGATGCTTACCTAAGCTTCTATTTGATTTTAGAACTTGAATTTGAGTTTCCTAAGAATCTAGGGCTTAGGAATTTTAATTTCCCCTCTTTTCCCCCATTTTTCTCTTTAGCTTGAGTGTTAGGAAATGAGGAGTAGAATGAATGAAGAGTAGAGGAGTTATGTTATTTGGTAGAGGAGTTGGGTTACCTTGTTGGGTTAGTGGACTAGAACCAAACCCAAGGCCCAAATGAAAATACCAAAACCCTAGTCAACTCCAAACATATCAATGTTTATACTCAAAAAAATTGTAAACGTCATTTTGAACTCAATGGAAGCGGTCTCGAGTCTGGATTCGACTGTTTACAAAAAGTACATTTCAGACTTTAAATTCAACAAACGATGCTATATTTAAATAAAACATTTAAATATATAATCGTAAAATATGCGGGTTGTTACATCAGGGTAGGGTTTTGGGCATGTTTGTGTGTGTGTTCTGTTTTGATCAAACTGCGGCGACGAGGGGCAAAGGTAGGGGTGCGGTATATGGGGAAAAGATGGAGGAGGTCATGGCAATGCTATTGGCGAATTTTGGTGATGGATGAACGGTCGTGGTGACGAGGAGTGGTGGTTTTGGGTGACGCGGTTGTTTCCAGTTTTGGTTTGGCGTTCGAATTTCAAATCAAGGCATGGCCGTGGGTTTCTGGCAGTGGAACGTGGTGGGGCGGTCGAGCATAACGTACATGGATGATCGGCGGTGTGATATGGCAACTGGAGTTGATGTGCACGTACACATGTCCGTGTAGAGTATCGTGTGTTTGTGTTTGAAAAATGAGAGAAGAGTAAGAACTTGGAGGAAGAAGGGAGTGTTTGGGCATGGTTTGAATTGTTGGGCCGGGTTTGAAATCATAAGGGCCAAGTGTTTTTCTTTATAGTAAATTAAATTTATTTTTACATTTAATAACCTTTAAATTTATAAACAATGGTTTTCTTTCATTTTGAATCAAATCAATGCGGGAGTTTTTGCATCGAGCTCCTATGGCCGAGTATTTCACCGAACTAATATACCAAGATTTTCTACAGTGTGAAAAATTTAGATGTTTTTTTAAATGAATAAAGGAGTAATGTGCTAATTATAAATTATATGCTAATTAATTAATCATTAAACGAATTGTTAAAAATTTAATAACAAATTATTTTATTTAAATTCTTTGATAGACAATAACTCTGGATTAAAAATATAATCTGACTCGGTTAATTGAAACCCATCCCGTTTGAATTTGTAAAGTGATTTAATAATAATTTTAAATTGTTGACTGAGTTGATGACCTATGTTTGACTGGTATGGTTCTTAGATATTATTTCCAATTATCTACTGTCGGGTGATTAAGTAGCCTAACAAATTAAAGTAAATAAGATAAAACATTAACACGTTTTATCGGCAAGTAAATCGACTTATACTGGTTACTATTCTGAATTTCAGAAATGTGATGCGTACAAGAAACTTATTTTTGATGGGCAGGTTATGATATAGTAAACATATGGAATGAATTTCCATATGAAAATATTAGCACCCTAATTAAGAAGTTATTATTTAAACGACTTGGACTTTTTAAAAATTTATCATTTTGAGTTCGAAGAGATCGGGATTGGATATCTGCATTATCCGGAACCACTTCGATCCAATAACCACCACGAACTTAAAATTTTTATTATAGAGTCTAGTATGCTGGAAATTATTTAATTTAACAAATTCGGTTGTTTAATAAGTAATTACACTTAGACACTATTATAATATCACCAGATTTTCTATAAAGGTGTTTTGGTTATCGTAAGATAAAAACACGTCGTGTTTGTACGAGATACCTTGGTTTTTCAAAGGATTTTGATAACTTAGTAATTAAAATTAAGTGTGTTTACTCACGCTGGTTTTCAGCCTGACTCGGGTGTTACTTTATTGTAATGCTCGGGTCAAACCGAGTATTACAGAATCCAGGTTAGGTTGCTTCGGAGCTCAGGAGACAAGCTGGATGGCAGAGACGTATTGCACGTATTTGATTATATTCCGCTGTGTATTGTAGGCTGTATATTCTGCATTTGAGGACAAGTTATTATAACTGTCCAAATTTATATGTTGATGATTGTACTCTGATAACTTGTATATATATATATTAACTTTTACAGTTCTTTTGTATAAAAAGCTGTTATTGTATATTATATTTTGTCCCACTGCGTTTGTGAGATTCTGTGTTGTTGTTATTTCTGTTTCTTCTTCTATCTCTTTCTTCTTAACCCTAACAACCTGGTATTTCCGGCACTCGATTGCTTGACACTCTTTACAGTGAACGTATTAGTGTCGAATTTTGGGGGTCGAAAATTGCCCAGTTATCACATAGACAAAGAAGAAAAAGGTAAAGATTTTGATCAGAAAATGTTTCGAAGTATCATACGATCTCTTTTATACTTAAAGGGCTAGTAGACCCGATATTATGATGAGTGTGTGTCTTTGTGCAAGATTTCAAGCACAACCTAAGGACTCACACTATCGAGCAGTTAAACGTATTCTACGATACTTATCTAGGACTTCAAATTATGAACTTTTCTATCCTAAATATAGCTCTTTTGAACTAGTATCCTATAGTGATGTGGATTTGGTTGGTTGTAGAACTGATAGAAAAAGTACGAGTGGCACCTGTCACTTTATCGGTCAGTCACTAGTTTCGTGGTTTAGTAAAAACCAAAATTGTGTCTCTCTTTCAACTTGTGAAGTAGAATATATTGTTGCCACTCTAGCTTGTGCACAAGTAATATATATGCAACAAACTCTTAGAGATTACGGAAAAATTATAAACAAATCTCCAATCTTTTGTGACAACACTAGTACTATAAATTTAACAAAAAATCCAGTAAACTATTCAAGAACAAAACATATAGACATTCGTCATCATTTTTGAAGAGTTAATGTCGAAAAAGAAATAATAACTTTAGAATTCGTTAGCACCGAAAATCAAATTGCTGATATTTTTACAAAACCTCTGAGCGAACAAATATTATTAAACTCCATTGTGATCTCGGCATTGTATCCCAACATGATATATAAACTAGTTAATCTTTCCTACAACAAGTCTTTTATGCTAAAAACATTATAGTTATCTTTCTCTCTGGCTAAAAACCATCAAGTTTTATGACCTTTATTTTTTTTTATCGTCCTCTGTTTACTACTATTTTCTTAACAAATAAAACATACTATCTTTTAAAAATAGAAAACCTCAAACATATATATAGTCGTAAAAACTTCATAACAAAACACACTCAAAATTTCAAATCTACATATTTTTCACAATTAAAAGATTTTTTTTTTAAAATGTCTAATGACCATGACTCAACCTACTCGGCCATTGACTACTCTTCACCCTCATCCAGGAGTACTTATACTTCCCCATCCAAAATTACACCAAAATCGTCTCCTTCACTCAATATTATTTCATCTCCCACGTATCACACTGGCTACTCTCTAGAAGGAAAGAAAGCGAAAAAGGGTATCGATCTACAATCTGCTCCTTTAACAGAAAAGGTTGATGAGATACACCATTACCAACAAGAGATGATTGGACTTCAGCGAGAAATGTACTATGAACAACGACGATAGGGAGCTCATCTAAATTTTCTTTAGAAGTGCATTCTAGCCGTCCGTGGTCATTCTCCAACGAAGGATTTGTTCATGTAAAGTCTCCACGATTAAAGGAAACTCCTCCAAGAGTACAGAGGATCACTCCACGACGATTATAGGGTGAAGGAACGTCAAATGAGCAACACAGTCCAGTATCTCCTTACTGGTCACCTCTACGACCATTAAACGAGCATACAAAGGTTGGACCAAACAATTCTTCCACCTCCTTTAAATAAAAATTTGTAAAAGTTTTTTCATTTATTTTGTATTATCTTATATCAATCAATAAAACAACATTTGTATTACAAAACAATTTTTTTTAAAACAAACGTCTAAAATTATGCATCAAATGTCTGATTGTAAAAATACATCGGACGGATAAAATTAAAAAAAACATCAGACGTCGGAAGACAACAACCAGACGTTTGTCAATAAACTCTGGAAATTTCCCACCCTTCAGCACAGACATCTGCGTTTACATATAGACGTCTGTAACAAAACCCTGTTCTTCAAATTTCTAACTCATTTTAGCATAGAAGTCTGAGTGCAATCCTAGACGTCTGAAATTTTTCTCTAGAATATTTACGCCAATATGATAGACGTCTGGCTGCACTCACTTTCCATAAACCCTAAACACTCAGACGTCTGTCCACTACCTACCAGACGTCTGAACGTCGTCTGGACCCCTTTTCCCACTTATCTATAAATCATCTTTTCCTCCCTCTTTTATTTCCACCGGCCATTTCTAGCATCTCTCCCCAAACCCTAAAACCCCAAATCAAATACTTCCTCAAAATTACTTAATTTTAATGGATCCTAAGCCAAGAAACCAGTTGAAAAATGACGCAAGCCATCTTCAGTGCAAAGCTCTCAACCTCCAACCCAAAATTTTGTCACTGATCATCACATTGAAGAATTGATTCTAGAGAAACCGACTGAACGACAACGGCTTCAGGAACTCGAGAAAAAGCCATTTCATACTGGTCCATTCTATCCTCTTCGAAGATTTGCTCACTATGATGCTGATGAACTACTGTCGGAAGCAGGTCTTTTTCATCTAATCAATTATGATACCAACTCGGGTAATATCGACCAACTTGTAGTGTTTCTCTTTTTCATCAATCTTTGTTCACTTGCTATTTGGAATTCAACTGACGATGAAAATTGGATATGGACAAGTGTATATGGGCGTGTTATTAAGCTAAATCTTGAAACAATCGGTCAAATGCTAAATTGTACACATGAAGGAACACGTTTACAGGAAATTCCTGATAAACGTTATGCCCCAAGAGATGCTATTACTCATCTAATTTGGGAAGATGACTCACAGAAATTAAAACCATCAAATTTCCGTCCACAAGCTCGTCTCTTGAATCGAATGATAATAAACACTGTCATTCCCAAACTAGGAAGTCATGAGCAGGTATACATCCATGATCATAAGGCGTTATACGCTATTTTTGGTCACATAAAAGTCAATTGGGCTCAATATATCTTTGACCAAATTAAAAGTTTTTGGACTCCGGCTCGTTGTAGCATTATCTATGCCCCGTATATTATGCGAATTCTACGAATATTAGGGATTCCTTCATACCTTTCACAATATGAAGAAATACCTGTCAAAGACAGTGGAATTCGATTCCTATCTTTAATGCATCTTCCAGAAGTACCACCGACCATTATTATTTTTTCCCAATATCAACCTCCACAATACAACAACCACAAGCACCTCCAACTCGACCTTCACAGCCTACCAGAGTTTTGACCGCTACAGGATATTACTCTAACACCGAAATACAAGAAGCTAGAATATCCTCAGGTCCGCAAGAGAATTTCCATGATATTGCACTTCAAAATCATCGACTGTTCTACTTAAATCAACAGGTGCTTGATAAGAAAATGTCTAGGCTAGAACGTTCATTTTCTACTCGAATGACAAAGGTTGAGAAGACATTAGAAAAAGTTGTTACCACATTAGGAAAAGTTCTTCGAAAGGTTCGTGGTCATTCTTCATCATGGTCTTCACCTTCACCTGCTCCACCACCTGCACCTGTCTTTTCTGCCGAACCTTCTACAGGAGCAGGGCCTTCAGAGGAACCTCCACATCGTTCGGGCAAGGAACACATATGTCTTGACTCTGAGGAGAGCGAAAGCTTGTCTCATCATTCCGAAAAACATCATATATCACAAGATCCGCAAGGCTATGATTATTACACATCTTTCCACGGTCTAGCTATTCGAGAGGATGACGAGTATATTGATCAAACTCAGTGGCAACAAGGCACAACAAATGAAGATTCATCTGGTTTTTGGGGATATTATGGGTATCGGTAGATTTGTTCTTTTATTGATTATCATTTCTACTTATGTATCTATTGCTCTTTTTCACTTTCTATACTATTTGTTGTATTAACACTCTCTATGTTATGAAGTCTGTGAATTTTTTACTGTTCTTTTTGATAATGTCAAAGAGGGAGAAATATATCTTACATATTTATAAGGGGAGCAATCGATTCAGGGGGAGACATATATAGTTTTCATCATAAAAAAGGGGGAGAATTTTAGAACCACTATTCTATGGTTTCGATGACAACAACTATACACATATATATCACTTATTTACTTTGAGGAAAAGCCTTCATAGATTAGAAGATATTTTGACAAAGGAGAAGAATCACCAAAGCTAATGATCGTATTATTATTTGTCCAGATATAATTGTAAAATCTCCTTTTAGTAGTATCGTTTTAACTTAAAGCATTTGCACACAAAAAGTATATAAAATCTTAAAACTGCAAATGTCAGACGTCTGACCTTATATTTCAGACGTCTAACTCAGGTCTTTGGTTTTAAAACTGCATAATATGCAGACGTCTGTCTCGTTTTTCTAGACGTATGAACATATGTTCTGTTTAAAATTATGCAATAACTTAGACACCTGAACGAATTTCCAGACGTCTGTGCTTAGTAACGGGCCTTATTTCTGAACAGGCATCTTCTTCAAACAAAGAGGCATTTTCACAACTCTTCATCATATCTCTTCTCTGTCGACAGATGCAACTTTTTGAATGAATAAACAAACATAAAATATACTACTCTTCATTATAACTCTTCATTCTCTATAATTATGCAAAGATTTTTTAGATTAAAATCATCTAACCTTTCTAAATCTTCTGTATATTTTTCTTTGCATACTATATTTCCATAAGCTTACAATATTCATCAATTCTACTTCCTAAAATCAAAGTCTCACATACATATATTACCAAAAGGAGGTTATAGGAAGATTTGTACAGAGCAATCAAAATTTGTGTTTCTAGAGCACATTCTTGACATAAAATAAACTATTGTATCTAGCCTATTCCTCCAGGAAAAGCGAGGGTTATTTATTAGTGAAAGCCGAAGAGGATCTTCGGCACTGGACGTAAGATGGGAGGTCCGAACCAGTATAAAAACACTGGTGCGATTGTTCTTTATTGTTATACTTTATTTACTGTGCATAAGTTAGTATCTTAATATACTTGCATATTTGATATACATATACAATCCATACTTTCTTTCATCACCCTCCTGCTCGTTTCACCCTTCACCGAGCTTTCCCTCTCTCTACTTCGAGCCAACCCACCTTTCCCTTCGTAGAACTCAAACCTTCCTCACAAAACACGCACAGTCCTCGAACACCATTGCTACCCTCCACTTCCTTTCCACCCACCACTGCAAAATCCTCCATGCACAGCCCAATGACCCTGCAGCCTCATCCATCTTTCTTGCTCCGCCCTCACTTCCTTTGAACCCAACCACCACCTGCATCCTTTCTCTCGCAACCAAGAAGACCCCTTCCCTCGCCAGCATGCAACACCACCCCGCTTCTACCAATAACCTTAGCAGCTCGCCCCTCAACTCCAGCCTCCGCCTTTAGCAAGTGTCGCATGCATTTGCTCCTCGTCCAGTTCACCTCCATCTTCCAACCCTTGCTCAGGCGCTACTCCACCAGACTGAACCTCTACACGATAGCTGCCAACCCATACCACCGCTCCCCTCTACGGCACGTTTCCTCTAGCACACCACCCTTGCCGATCTCTAACCGTCGCCTTTCCATCCTGACACCCGAACACTAAGCACTCCATCGCCAAGCCTACTGACCTCTTTTCGCTTCCAACAGACCCGCCACCAGAGAACCCGAACTGCCACCATCTCACCTCCCCCCAGCCTGAGTTGACCCAGCACCCTACAAATGCCGCTCCGCCCTCCGCTCCACAACAAACCCAAACATCCATCAACCTCCTACTCTTCCCATTGCCGAGCAGTAGTTTTTCTCTTCCCTTTCTATATAAAAAAAAAAGAGTGATCTGTTATATATACGATCTGATTATATATATATATATATATATATATTCATTGAATTCAAGTGCTTTGCCTTGTGTGCTCGCTATTCGGAAATCTCAGCAGCTTTTACTTTGCTTTGCTCGTGTCTGTATCCATGTGCGTGTCTGTGTCACCATCTTCGCCATCATTGTTTTCATAGCAACGAAAGGTGAGCGATCACTCATGATTAACATTCATATGTTAGTAAATTGATTTCACATGAAATGACGATTTGAATTTGTTAGTGATTTGATCGTTTAATATGATATGTTAATATTTAAAATTGTTTACCTATGTTAATTGGCATATGACACCATAACATATTGAATATATATTATATTTAAATTGTTAGTTATGATCCATGCTTGAAATTGATATGTGTGCAATTTTATATTATTATTCTATTGTTCTCACACTTCAAGTTCCCTGTTAATTTGGAAAATCACCATGGGTTGAAATGATATATACCCGAACGATCTTATAGATTAGGGGAAAATTGTTATGGGTTGAAATGATAAACCTAAGCGATTTTATTGATTTTGAAATTTTGGGATTGCGGGTTAAAATGATATATACCGGTAAATATTAAATTATTGCGGATTGAAATGATAAATATCCTTTCACTTGACCATAGGACATAAAACTATATACGGACACCTTTGGTCTATTTTCAAAATGATTTCCAATTTTTTTTAAAATATATGGGTTTTATTGAATATTGATTTTGAAATATAATATATAGATTTTATTTTTAATATATGTGTAAAATTTATATTTTTAAATAATATGTTTTGGAAATTTTAAATTTATAAGTTAGGTGTTGAAAAATGTATATTTTAAGATTTTACTTATAACTTTATTATTTTTAAAATATATAAAATAAGATTTAATACAAAATAAAATATATTTAATAAATAATATTCAATTTAATAATAATTAACATAATAAAATTTAATTTAACAAAACTTAATTTGATAAACAGAAATATTATGTTTAAGTATTTATTTCAAATTTTATTAATATTTTAAAAATAGATTCTTTAATAACTTTAATAAATTAAGGTTGGAAAGTTAATTGAAATTGATTTGAAATTTTATTTTTTTAAGAATTGTATTTAAATAAAAACGATTTGAAACTTATTAATTTTGAGATTTTAAAGATATGATTTTATAACTTGATAACTAGATTTTGATTAAATGTGATTAAATGAATATTTTCAAATTTAAATAAACTCGAAATTGGATATTTAATATTGATTTAAATTTGTAATTTGAGATTTTATTTAAATGTTATTGAAAGAGATTAAGTGAATATTTCTAATTTAAATAAAATTAAATTTGAATTTTGAAATATAAATGAAATTTATCAAATTGAGTTATTGTAAATTGTTTGAATATTTAAATTTTGAAACCTATTGAATTGGAAGTGGTTTAAATTTGTAGCTCAAACCTGGATTTGAAATTGATATAAATTAAAAATGGTTTTGATGAGAATTTAAATTGAACCTTTAACCTTTTTAATTGGAATTGTTGAACCGAGATTGATTTAAATTGAAATTCGGAACTAAAGTTGATTTGATTTTATTTGTGAAATTGGAAGAAACAATTCTAATTTGAAACTATTTTCGGTATAAACTCTTTTAAATAAATAAACTATTTTAATATACATTATTTTAAATTATAATTTTTTTTAAATATATATATTTTAATATATAAACTATTTTAATATATAAATTATTTTAATCTATAACCTATTTTTAAATATAAACTATTTTAAAGTATAACTATTACAATATATATACTACTCTCAATATTCAAACTGTTTAAGTTGGTACTTTTATGATTTAAATATAATGGATTTAAATGCGAATACTTTGATATGATGGTTTAACATATTTTGTGGTCATGATTTTTGGAAATGAATATGATTTAAAGTGAATAATGATTTCGAAAGTGAATATGATTTCGAAAGTGATATGATTTCGAAAGTGAATAATGATTTCGAAAGTGATATGATTTTGAAATGAATATGATATTTTGATAAGAAGTACGAACTGTTTGAAAAATGACCTAGTGTGAAATAAGCATTTGATTGTTAAAGAGATCGGGATCAGATATTGTCATACTCTCTGCCAATACCGAAACCCCCTTTCACAACTGTGCACGTGGTGGAGAATCCAGAACGAACTAGGATGGTTTGGCGAACGTCTGTATGAGGTATGAACGCAGCCCTGACCCCCTCGGGTCAGCTTGATATGACTAAAATAGGAGCTATACTTGGGCCAAGTGAGGTCGCACCTCCGATTCAGCATGCTTCTTCGAAACTATATCTATTACTTTGTGATTTGATTAGGTGCACCTTTGATTTGGGAGTGTGTCTCGAGGTGGGCGGTAGCAGCTGCTATGCGTTACCACCAGCCCGGTTATGCAAAATGGTAGTATTCTACCCAAGGCATTGTTTTGCGTGCCTTGTCATATGCCTTATCGTGCCCTCTACGAGTTATGTTTGTGTCTTACACTATGGAGCGCCCTCTGATAGCCCTCCAATTTACGGAGAAATTACGATATTGTATAGACTACGGGATTTATATAAAAATGTGTTAAGGAGGATATGGGTAACGCCTTAATGCTATTTTAATATTTTACTTTACTGTAGACATTATCTATGTAGCGTATTCTATTATGTATGTAGATAATTCCACGGATCCTTACGGGATGGAATCCCAACATCGTTTAAGTTATATTGCATTTCACTTGGACATTTCACTTGAGTTGATTTACTAGCATAAGAATGTCAATCCTGACTCGAGTGCTTTGCGTTTTGCTTTATGCTCGGGTCAGCCTGAGTGTCATAGCATTTGAGACTCACCTTTGGAACTTGGAGCTCTTCTTGGAGATCTATCTTCTATCTATTCAGCTTTCAGTTATTTTTAGTTATTTATGTTCAGACTTGTCATTTGCTTATGTATTAGAGACTTCTATGTATTTGGGAGTTCTGTTGTATTTTGTTTGTACTCTGATGTTTCTATAGTAGCTTCATGAACTACCATTTATCTATTCCACTGCTTATTGTTGTATTACTCTATGTCTGTGATTCTATGATTGATTTATTTACTATATATGCTAAGTTTTGCAAAATATAAAAATAACAATATGTTGTTTTGAGCAATTCAAGTCTGACATGTGTGTATTTTTGTTAATTTGAATGGTTCGAAATGACGGGTCATTACAAAACAGCTACTGCACATGTCTCAAAATATAACATGCGAAGCCTAGTACACCTATCAACCACAAATTGTAATACATTACATAAAGTTAGCATGGATCAATAAAGCAAACTATGTGGATTTGATGGAAATAACATGAACCGTACACTCATCCAAGAGCTAAATATGGATAAACTGAATTGATCTGGTAAAATCAAATAGCAAGGCACAAGCCAAGAAGTCGTGCCTTCACAAGGGAACACAAACTGTGCATATAGACAATTCCAAGAGCAAGGAGCTATCCCAACTGTTTGCACAAAAAATGGACAAACACCTCAAAGTCGTATGATTTAATTGATTTTACGTTGTTCTTAGTGATTTGGGTGATTTATGCAAATATATGAAAAGCAGGGACTAAACTGTAAAAGACACGCAGATTTATAGTGGTTCATCCAGAATGTGCCTACGTCCACTTTATATATTATTTCTCTTTTCTTGTTTAGATTACAAGTACAAAGTTTTGATACTAGTATTTGAAAGTTGTTTGAAAGTTCTCTCCGTGCTTGAGCTCTCAAACTTGTCCTTTTTGTTGTATCCCTGCCCCTTTATTTATAGAGTGAGGTTGGGGACAGGGGTCTCGGATGTATACAGCAGCTGGCGGGACTGGGCTAATGTAATCTGGCCTGGTGGAGTTGGTCTGGTTTTACTTTAGTTCGGTGGTAGGAGCATGGTGGACCGATGGAGCTCGTGTACTTTGGTTTGGTGGTAGGAGAATGGTGGACCGGTGGTTCTTCGGTTCAGCATGGGTGGGTAGGTTGGTCCGGTATAGGTTGGTTCGGTAGGCGCTAGGTGATTCGGTGGTGCTACTTCGAGTTGGTTTGGCAGGGATGAATGAAAGTTGGTTCGGTAGAATCTCGCCCAACACTTGCCCCCCAAAGTAGGGCATGTGCATGCACATGTCATGCTTTGTTTTAGGTTATCCGATTTTGTCATTCCCATCCGGTTCCTAGTGCCGGACCAGTTGGTCGGTGGTTCACCTTCGCCTATAAGTAAGGGCCTAGGGCTTCCGTTACTTCCTACCGAACGAGACAGCCGAATCAGTTCTTCTTGCCAAATCAGTCATATCGCCGAATTAGACGTGTTGCCGAATCAGGTGATTGCCGGATGCCTTTTTTGATTTTCTTTGTCTTACCGAATGAACATAAAGTTTTAATACCGAATGGACCTTATACTGAGGAAGCCGAATGAATCTTATACTGAGAATTTCGAATGAATCTCATACTGAGAATGCCGAACGAACCCTTGGTTGAGCCTTACTGAATGAATTCGGGGATTCCGAGTGTTGAATGAACCCTTTACCGGATGGACTTTTGTACCTGAATCACCAGTGACACTCTAGATTACATAGTTTATGTGTCTCAACGATATACTTTCTTGTGTCTGCAGATAAATGTCTCAAAGAGTGGAAACCCGATCAGAGAAGAAGAGATCTCAGGACAGAGAAGGGCCTCCCGCCGTGCCCCCACCCCAGTCAGGACCGGGACGTTATGGGCCCACCCCGAGATCATTGGTAGATGGATACGGTTCTCAGGAGCTTTTGAACTCCTGACTGCTTCCCTAGCTCACTTAAAGAAGAGCAACTTGATGTTATTTCTCGCTCCTTTGGGATTGACAGAGCACGCTGCTATTGCCGGGGGAAAGAGTGATGCCGTATGACCCCCCTGAAGGCTACTTTGCTTACAGCAGGTATCACTGTATGTGTGGTGCCATCCCGCCTCTCAATGCCTGGATAGTTAGCTTCGTCACATACCTGAAGGTGGCTCCACTTCAGCTTCAGCCTAACTCCTATGCCATTCTGGTGAGCCTTTTTGTCATCTTCCAGAGGAGATACGGGCGTCCTCCTTCCAACCCGGAGATCCGGTATTTGTACAACTTGAGAGGCTATAAGAAGGGATCTCCATACATCAGCTTGGAATCGGCCGTATCCTTCAAGCCAGTCTTGGACTTGTACTCGAAGTACAGCATGTTTAAAAGGGAATGGTTTTTTGTCAGGGACGACTCCGTTTCTATCCGTCGCTTCACCTCCGGATGTAAGTCAAAGCTTATTTACAATTTCCGCTCTGGTTGCAATGCTTCTTCTTATGTGTTTTTATTTCTTGCTAGCGACAGGTGGTTTTGCGGTCGTGGAGAATGATCGCCTAGTTCAGACGGCAGTAGAAATAGAAGCTATTACTAGAAGAGATAGGTCGGCTGCTTACCTGATCAGGAACGCTACACTTTTGGAGCACAACTTGATCCTTCCACAGCAGTCCGTGGTTAAGCAGAGGGACACGGCCGAAGAGAGGGCTGCCCAAGCTAAAGAAGGGGCCGAGTCGAAGAGCAGAAAAAGGAGGCCCTTTCCGAAACATCCGGTTGCCGGGGGGAAGAAGCTCAAAAAGTCTGACGGTCCCTCTCCCAGCACATGTCCAGATATCCCGGAGGAGGGAGATGTGGAGGAGGAGCAAGGCGGAGATGGAGGAGAAGGCGCTGGAGGTGGCGACGGTGTCGGGGCTTTGTCTTCTGGGCAAGTAGGCGAGATGCAAGAGTGGACGGACGACGCTTTCCGCCATGCCTTCGAAGGTTTGGAGGGAACGGAGAAGTCCAGGAAAGCTGAGAAAGTTGGGACCGACGTCGATTTATCTTCCGAGAGCGTCTCTATTGAAGCAACTTCGGCGGTTCAAGGTGAATTTCTCTTTACTCTTTTTAGTTCTTGAATGATGGCTCAATACATGTTGGTGACACTTGGTTTTCATATCAGGAGCGGGAAAAACGGCCAAGACCTCAGATCTTCGGCACAGGCTTGAACAATACAAACTCTTCAAAGCTTCCGCCACGCCGAAGCCTCCTACTAACCGTCCTGGAGACGTAGTCGGTTATCGTCCTCTTCTTGGAGTTATTGAAGAAGATATACAAAAGAAGAAGAGGAGTCGGTCTACATTTGAATCTCTTCCTGGTCCTCCGGCCCCACTCCAGCCTATTCATGATATTGAGGAGGAGGACACCGAGTTTATACCTTCCCCCCATCCGTCTGAGAACCCAACCGTCATCCCGATAGATCATCCTGGCTCAGTTCGCAATCCGTTTGCGGGTCATCCGGACCTCGACCCAGCATATCACGACATCTCCTTCGATGAGGTTACTGGTGAGCATCTCCTTCCTCGTAACCCTATGGTACGGGTGCTTGACGAAGCCAAGTCCCTGAACCTTGATCTGCTTACTACCCGGGTTGTAACTCTGGGAGACGAGGCTAAGGCAAATATTGACCGGGTTGCTGAGGAGACCAGGAAATTGATGGGACACCATGCTCGATTGGTCAAGGCTGGGGAAGAGATAGGAAGCGCCAACATTCGGCTGCGGTTGATGGTTTCCGACCAGGCTAAACAACTTGCCGACCAAGCCATCCAAATCTCCCAGCATGAGGCCGCATCCCGACAATTGAGGAAGACTATTGAAGAGGCCAGTAGGGCGGAGTTGCGGAGGATGGAGGCCGTCTGTAAGGAGCGGATTGACATGGCCATTGCCACGGCGGATGAGGTTCGGCAAGCGGACCTCGAGCGGGTAGAGGAACTATCAGGGAGACTTGAGGCTGTGGAGCTTGCTCAGACCAAGTCAAAGGAGGAGATGAAGGCGATGAGGAGGTCCCTCCAGGCCGACCGTTTACGGTATCGATCGAAGAGGGATGCTGTTGTTGCAAAGCTGCGGGCTTCTGAGGTCCGAATGAGGGAGTTTGAAGAGAACGAGGGGATGATGGATGGGATGCTCCAGGATATGTACTTTCGTACTTGGAGGCAGGGTAACTTGTCCTGGATGGATGACTACCCCCGGGTTATGGCTAGGATCTATCTCAGGGCTCTAGAGGAGACCAAGGCTAAGGCGGATAAGGAGGGTGGTGTGGTCTTCAGGATGGATGTGGTTACCGCCCAGTTTACCAAGGGGGAGAAGGTGGCGGTGAAGGAGGGCATGGGTTGCTTGCAGCTGAGGAGGCTGGTGTGGAAGTGGAGGATGATGATCAAGATGATCAAGGAGCAGATGCTGGTAAGTCTTCCTTTCTAGTCTTTCCGTTAACTTAGTTGCTTATCACTAATGAATTCTTTCTCTGACCGGACAGGTGGGCAACAGAACAAGGATAAGACTCCGACGCAGCCGGCTCCTTGATTGGACCTGGAAATCTTTTTGTGGGCTTGACATTATTGTATATGTTAGTCTTAAAACAGTAACGTAACTCTTAGGTTGTAATTATGCTACTTGTAATAAATAGCACTATTCTTGACGTGTAATTCTTTAACTTAAGCTGATTCTGTTGTCTTTTGAATTTTTTTGCTATTTTGACATGTTGTATGAGAAATATAGCTATGCATATTTTTGTAATTAAATTGTGTTTGACGTCAGGTTCTTGTTTAAAACATAATTTCATGACTTGCAATGTTAGCGTGAGGTGTGAATAAATTATAGTCACGTGTTTTCACATGAAAGAAGGAAATACCGTCCTTTATATTTTGCTTGTAGATGGCAGCTTTGAACGTCTTGTGTGACCGAGTATGGAATGCGGTCCAGTATCTTGCTGTGAGTATCTGCTTCCATTAGCGAATGTCTCTTGTTCTGTGTCCTGTACTTTAGGGATTGTTACAGAGGATAGGAGAAAAGTTTCTTAAATAAAATTGAAATATGTGAAATAGTAAAACTTCCAATCACGGAAGGCCTTCGATGTGCTTAAGTTCGTGGCAAACGGGCTTTGTAGTCACTTTCCCTAGCTGTGGGTCTTGGAGACATTTGTCACCCATCTTACGCCTCTGCGGGGAGTTATTTCTTTTTTACCACAGCCGCACTTAAGACACATCGGAGCCGAGATCGCGCACAGTAACTACCCGGGCCATTATGGCCCGTAATCGTGGGTATTATTCGATTTTCTTTGGCCGGCTAGCGTGGGTGCCGATCGTCAACCGTGAACTGCCCCTGGCTGACCACACCTTATGTTGGGGCTTATAGTCGGTTCACAGTTGCCGGCGAGCCGAACGCCGTAATGAGCTGCCTCGGCTATAGTCGGCCTTCTCGTTGGCTTATGTTGGTAAAACACCTCAAAGTCGTATGATTTAATTGATTTTACGTTGTTCTTAGTGATTTGGGTGATTTATGCAAATATATGAAAAGCAGAGACTAAACTGTAAAAGACACGCAGATTTATAGTGGTTCAGCCAGAATGTGCCTACGTCCACTTTATATATTATTTCTCTTTTCTTTTTTAGATTACAAGTACAAAGTTTTGATACTAGTATCTGAAAGTTGTTTGAAAGTTCTCTCCGTGCTTGAGCTCTCAAACTTGTCCTTTTTGTTGTACCCCTGCCCCTCTATTTATAGAGTGAGGATGGGGGCAGGGGTCTCGGATGTATACAGCAGCTGGCGGGCCTGGGCTGATGTAATCTGGCCTGGTGGAGTTGGTCCGGTTTTACTTTGGTTCGGTGGTAGGAGCATGGTGGACCGGTGGAGCTCGTGTACTTTGGTTCGATGGTAGGAGAATGGTGGACCGGTGGTTCTTCGGTTCGGCATGGGTGGGTAGGTTGGTCCGGTATAGGTTGGTTCGGTAGGCGCTAGGTGATTCGGTGGTGCTACTTCGAGTTGGTTCGGTAGGGATGAATGAAGGTTGGTTCGGTAGAATCTCGCCCAACACCAACATAACTGCATCAAACCTAGCTAGCCTTGCTAAATAAGGTGCACTAGTACAACTGAACCAAAATTTTGCATGAAATATAACTGAACCTATTACGAAAGGAGCATTACGCCAATATAGAACTTCACGGCCATAAGACATAACAAATTGCGCCAACTCAACACTATTGTACTATGCAGCTATAATAATATCGGACAACATCATCAGAACCATGCCAGAACTGCACTATCAAAACTCAGCTAAATAAAATCAACTCCTTTATACAAAACTACACCGACATAACCAACCATGCATCATAATATGTTCAATCACTTAGAGCATAACATTAGATCGTATCATCATATGATGCATATGATGATAATATTGGTACAGAGCAATTCATTATGTCAACCCCATATACAAAATTTCAACTCAAATCATCCGCCTAAATTCCAAATCGTCCCGTCTAAAATAAAATCTATTCCCGCCAAATGCAAAATCTCCCACATAGAGCCCTAACAACAATTTAATTTGTAAATTTCCCGATTATGAAAGCATTCAACGTCGTAATCACTTCAAAATTAGAATAGTGTTATAAGAATGCAAAAATCTCATCAACAAGCATTTCCTCAAATTGGTATAATTTACTTTGGTCAAACTACTAGTTTTATATATTAATCATATGCAAAAGGAATATATAGAAGATAGATATTTATGAACAAACATTAGTATGTTTATAGCATAAACAACTTTGATTTTAAAAAAAATTGGTGTATAATTACTTATGTTTTTTAAAGTAAGCCAATAAGTTGGTGTAGTTGTTGATGTTAACAATCTTTTTTTGGCAAGTTTAGTCATTTGGTCAACTTTAACCTTTTGAATTGTATATAGTTTAAAATAGTTTTTATTGATGAGAATTTTTAAGCTATCCGCTTAAAACACATTAATTAGTAAAAACTTTAAAACATTGTAATAACGTTTTGTTTGGGCACATACTCAAGTTTATATGTAGTTTATTATGACCATTAAAAAGTTATGAAATTACAGGTGCTAAAGGTGGATATTCTTCTGGATAATTGATTTTCATTAGAATGGTCTTTTTGCAAATAAAAAATGACAAAGTTACCGATCTTTTTCTAAAATTAATATTATAATGTAATGACTAATTATAATGATGGTGATTTAGAAAGAAAATATTAGTTTTCATTAATAATAATGAAGGAAAATAGATCCATGCATAAACAAGTAGATCGAAAGCATATTTATAATAACATAACATATAACTCACTTTTATTCAATTAATAATTTTCTTAATTCATTAGATAGCTTTTTTTATCTTTCTTATTTATCAAGTTTTAACCAGAATTACAAGTTCAGTATTGTGTAATGAATCCATACTCATAATCAACACCAGTTGGATATCCTGAGTAGCCTGCACCGCCATCTAGGCTACCTACAGCAACACTGGGGGCTTCCACACCATTTTGGCCTTTACAACTTTTGGTACATATGCATCTGCGTCGTAAACCTTCGCCTTCGCATTTTCCACTTTCAAAACTTTCAATTTGACATACACGACCGCAATTTGAACTACTACTGCATATTCCTCTAAATTTTTTAGTTGGTGATTTACACTTTTGTGCAGCTACCACCATTGAGGAATTAAATCCTGTATTATTCAACAAGAAAGATAAAAGATAATTAAATTTTTACGTATAAAAATTGTTAGAATAGAATGAACTAAAAAATGACTAGTAATACCACTATAAAAGAGGATAAAAAAGAGGAGAAACATGGAAGAAATAATGCTTTGAGATAGGGACATTGTTAAATCTCTACAATTATGTTGTAAAGATAGATAGTTCTAATGCTAGGTTTCAAACTGTTGAAGCTTATATAATGATATCCAAAGTTAATTTGATAAATGAATATATTTTCATTATTTATTGCATTACCACCATACTTTATCAGGTTAATTGGGTGGATGAACAAAATTTGTTTTTGTTCATGCATTTGTTAAATACTTACTTTATTTGTACTATAGAAATAACCATTGAAAATCAAAACTGAATTTTCACTATAAAATTGTTCTTATCTAAATAAATTAGTGAATCAATGAAATTCTCATCCTTATCTTATTGGATTAATTTTTCCAAAATTTCTAATCATTTTCTACCCTAAATACATTCACATTATTTTATTTTAATGCTAAATGTAACATGCTTTACTTAAACTCTAAGTCCTCTAACTTTTAACAAACATTAGTTGAATTTACCAATGAAGAAATTGATATCAGCCTAAAAGATAATTAACAGTATTTTGCTAAAAGATGCACTTGATATTAAGCTAAAAGACAATAAACACGTGCTACCCAATACCCTGTGAAGAAGACTTCATACGATTATGGTTAAGGGAAAACTGTACAGTCCTTCATTATCAAATTAATTTAAATGAACTCCGAATTTTGTACATTGCATCATTTTTTCTATATGGGTAATATTACCAGAATTGCCGATACAATTCTATAACAAGGGCTACGGGAGGCACATAGCTCAATAATTATGTATGCCTACTAAAATGGATGAACTACACTGATAAATGTGTCACCAAGTGTAGCTCGATTTTGTCACCAAAAAATATATTTTTACAACATCTATAAAATACATTGCATAGGTATCTTACAATGCTTTTCCAAACATCAGTTTAAGCAAATTTGTAATTGAATTGACATTTTCACAACCTTTAATAGTGCTTAACGTTGTAATAAAGTTCACTATTTTTAAACATTTTGAAATATGTTTTGTAACTTTTTTAAGCCTTGCATAATATGCTTTACAACTATTTTCAAATGTTATAAAATATGTACTACAACTTGTTTAAAAATGCTGCATAGATTTTTTAGTTATTTTCTACCTGTAGAGTTACCCTCAATACTATTAGTACAAGAATATGATTTAGAAAGTTAACTTCATAAATTTATTCATAACCACAAGCCATCAATAGGTAACAAAAGCATATTAAAAGGTCCTACTAAATTAGCAACTAATGACCATAAACTTACAAATCTTAATGATAAGCTATGTAAATATACAAATTTTAATGACCATAAATATACAAATTAATCAACTATGTAAATATAAATTTCTTAAATTTTGCTTCAAAACCACAATTTCGGGAACGTGTGGATGCAAAGATTGCAATTCTTATCACATCATTGCTTACATTATTTTCGATAGTCATTTGAACTACTAATGCTTTAGGTTTGTCTTTGAACCATACTCCTAAAAATACACGGGAATAGCCTATATTTTCTATGTATAGGACCCCACCAAATATTATGTCCACTAAAACAACATGAACCTACAAATGCAAGTTGTTTCCTAGTTCACATTGATTTCTTACAAAAATGGAAATCTGTGCAGTTTATGCCTTTCTTATTACATTTGCTGAAATTACATTTACTATATCCTCCTTAGGAGTTTACCGTCCGTAGGGTTTTCATTGGTTTTCAAAAAAAAATTATAAAAAAAATCTTGAGAATCAAATGTGAATCTTGTTTAGTATGAGGTTGTGCTTTATAATATGCAATTAAAGTCAAACATCACTGTACCAGCGGTTTGGTGGTTGGACACTCTAGCATAGATACATGAGTACACAAATTTGAATCCCGAGTAGGCGTGATTTGAAACGCTGGACATATGTTAACTTGTAGTGTATTATATACTAGCTAAACTTCTAGTACAAATATATACTACCACCCAAATTAGCCAACTGCAAAAATACTTAAAACATAAAATGGATATTTATGACACTATGTTTGATTACATAATAGGCTACATTAAATGCTTAACTACAAATCAAACTAATGGCAGGGAAAGCAATCTACTATGAAAAAGTATACTTTGGGATGTGATTAATTGTGTCATTTAACATTAAATTAAATTATATATTATAGCTAATGTGCTAGCATCATAAAAGGTGATAATATCCTAGTTCAGTTGTAGATTGAAAATATGTCCTATTAACCAATCCATCTTACTAGTATTACTACAAGAAGAACTAATCCACGTATATAATCTTGTATCAGATATTAGCAACGATTACTAAAGTAGCCAATAAAGATAAAAAAATTCTATCTGTAATAGTAATACAATCATACTCACAGTACAAAATTTTACGTTATTTTAAAATTAACCCTTCAACCTATATTCTCAAATATTTTATTTTTAACTACATTTATATCAACAACTTCAAGTGGAGAAGTATGTCTGCGACAACAACCACAAACGATACTAATAAAAGAAGATTGTGTGTGTGTATGTGTGAAGAAATAATTATAGCTTATAACTATAAGTATGTGTTCTATGCTTATAACTTTACGAAGAGGCGAGCAAGCTTTCATATGGAAGAAGCATGTGTACATCCCATAACATAAATTGTTTTAATCAGATTGGTTGTTACTTTCATAACGAACTAACTAAAGACAATAGAAAATATAATCTAATTACTGTTAATAAATCTCTTCCTCGTCCCTTTCTTCTCCTTACCATACGCACAGTACAATGTGCAGCAATACCGAGCCAAATTGGATAAGTGGACCGGCTCAATCCAATCATTCTTACACTCCATAAACGCGACCTATCGATCCTTTAGCCCCGCACCATTAAAGTGTCGTGGAAGCTTTTTGATTAGCCGAGTCAGTTTTAAAGGCCATTGCAAAAAATCTAATATTAAATTCTCTATTGATGGTGAACTTTTTGATCTTTTCAGTTATGAAAATTGTGAAAGGCTATGGATTGCATCAAAGCATATATGACAAGTGATATTTGACAGTTATTTAGTTATAAGTAAACAATACACAAACATAAGATATTAATTAATGAGTGAAAACCCATCCTCAGAGCCTAGTTCCATGGTAGCTTCAGTTATTCTGTGGAACGGGTTGTGGGTTCCCATAAATAGTAACCTATAAAAGCATTAAGTATTAGCTATAAGAAGTTTGAATTCCAACAAATGAAATGAAAATGTTAAAATCTTGTAGAAAACCATTAAATTTTTATAGATACTTTAAAACTATGCATGTTTTTTTTCTGCAAATAGGTTAGAAAAGCACTCACATTTGTGAAACAAATTTATCGAGCAATGGTTAAAACTATGAATCTAAAATGTTGAACGGTCAGAGCATATTGGCACAAGTTTCCTCTTACTATCTTTGTCATGTCCAAAGGTGGCAGGTGCGTTACATTAGCTTAAAACTTCGTGCTCCCTTTTCTTCTCTGCTAGCTATCTGTCTCTTTGCTTTTCCCCTCATCATGTCGAACTTTCTTTTCTGGAATATCCATGGTATTGGCAATGAAGCGTCTTTAGCTAGGCTGAAGCGCATTGTCCGGAAACATCCTGTCTGTTTGGTTGCTCTTTTGGAACCTTTTATGGGTCCTGGAGAGGTAACCAAAACTGTGTTGTCGTTAGGGTTTGGCGGTGTCTTGTCCAATGTTTCGGGCAAGATTTGGATTCTTTGGTCCAAAGGCTTTGTGGTTAGTCCTGTTTTTGACTCGGTCCAGCTTATTTCTGTGGCTTGCTCAGCTACTCACTTCTCTCACCCTTTTCTTTTCTCGGCGGTCTACGCCAAGTGTGATCAGATTGAGAGGTTATCCCTCTAGTCTGATATTCTTTCGCTCTCTGAGCTGGGCTTCTCGTACTCGGTTGTGGGCGGTGATTTCAATGTAGTCGCTAGCCAGGCTGAAAAACAAGGAGGGGTGGCCGTCAACCGTTCTTCGGTGGCGGATTTCAACTCTTTCATTGTTAGCTCGGGCCTTTCTGAAATCCCTTTTGTTGGCTCTGCTTTTACCTGGTCTAACAACCAAAAGGGCCCGAACTGTATCCTCTCTAGGCTGGACAGAGTTTTTGGGTCGGAAGATTGGCTCAATCTCCCATTCTCCTTCTCTATCTCGCATCTCCATCGGACATTTTCTGACCATGCCCCGATGATTTTGTGCTGTTCCCCCCTTTCTCTTTCGGGTCCGTCATCTTTCCGTTTCCAGAGTATGTGGAGATCCCATCATACTTTTCATCAGGTGGTGGAGGAATCGTGGAGTTCTCCTATTGCAGCCTCCCCCATGGTGGTTTTCTCACAAAAACTTAAACGTCTCAAGGTTTGCCTTAATTAGGCCTGGAACGTTCAAGTTTTCAAAAATATTTTCGATCGTGTGCGGGCGGCAGAGGAGACTCTCATCTTAGCCAAATCTTTATTCGACGAGGATCCGTCCGCCGCCAACAAGGAGGAGTGGGCATTAGCCCAGATGGCCTTCTCCTTGGAACTTCGTGTCGAGAACACCTATCTTCGCCAAAAGGCGAGGGTCAAATGGGTGGTCGAAGGAGATTCGAACTCCAAATTTTTTCATTCTTCTATTCGTAAGAAGAACAACCTTCTCTCTATTTGTGAGATTCTTCGGTCGGATCTCTCTGTGGCTTCTACCCCTGATGAAGTCAAAGAGACCATTCTGTCTCACTTCCAATCCTTTCTGGGCACTCCCTCTGTTTCGGATTCTGATTCGGCCCTTTTTTCCTTCATCCCCCGAATGGTTTCTCCGGCGGTTAGTGCCGCTTTAGCTGACCCTCCTTCATCGGAAGAGATTCAAGCCTGTGTCTTTGCTCTAAGCAAGGATAGTGCCAGTGGGCCGGATCGCTTCGACTGTGTCTTCTACCGGAGTGTTTGGCCTATCATTCAGTCAGACTTCTGTCTGGCTATCCAGTACTTCTTTTCTGGTGGTTCTCTGCCCATTGGTTGGTCTTCCACTAACTTGGTCCTTATTCCGAAGTGTGATAATCCTCGTTCTTGCGCGGATTTTCATCCCATCAGCTTGTGTAATTTCTCAAACAAAGTAATCTCCAAGGTGCTGGCCAATCGATTGGCCCCGTACCTTGATCGTATCATCTCCCCCTCTCAAGCGGGTTTTGTTAAAGGCCGTTTAATCACAGATAACGTCCTTTTAGCCCAGGAATTGATTTCCCAGCTTGACCGGAAGGTCAGAGGCTCTAATGTTGTTTTCAAACTAGATATGGAAAAGGCTTATGATCGTATGTCGTGGTTTTTCGTCATCAAGGTTTTGTGAGCCTTTGGGTTTCCGGAAACCCTTATTGATTTGGTTTGGAGGCTCATTTCCAACTGTTGGTTCTCCGTTCTCATTAACGGATCAGCCAATGGATTCTTTAGGGCGGGAAGGGGTTTACGTCAAGGAGACCCACTATCGCCTTCTCTATTCGTGATCGCGGCAGTGGCTTTCATTCGCGGGCTTCAAACCCTCTCGATTTATGGTCAGATCCATAGATTTGGGCTGCCGAGGGGGTGCCCGCTCGTTTCCTCCTTATCTTTTGCAGATGACATTGTCATTTTCTCTAATGGCAACCGTTCCTCTGTTCGTCGGCTTCTTCGCTTCATTCATCTTTACGAGAGGTGCTCGGGCCAGCTCGTTAACTCCTCCAAGAGTTGCTTTGTCCACGCGAAGGACATGTCTCCTTCCAGGGCTTCTTGGCTAGAGAACTTTACCGGGTTCAAGGAAGCATCCCTTCCGCTACCTTATCTTGGAATAGTCCTCTATAGAGGTAGGAAACTTAACGCTATTTTCGATCCTTTGACAGACAAAGTTAGGGGAAAGATTATCCGTTGGAATGCATCTCTTCTTTCCCAAGCAGGTAGACTGGTTCTCATCAAATCGGTCTTAGGCTCGATGGGCACTCATGTCTTCGCTGCGATGACCCCTACCTCTTCCTTCTTCCGGTCTTTCCAATCTTTGGCCTCGTCTTTCTTTTGGGGGTCGAAGGTTGATGTCCACCGCCATCACTGGGTCTCCTGGGACGTCGTGTGCCGTCCCAAAAGCGAGGGCGTTTTAGGCTTGCGCAATCCTAAGGACATCTGTGCGGCTTTTGCTTGCAAGTTGTGGTACTGGTTTGGGGCAAACGACTCCTTATGGGCGTCGTTCCTTCACGCTAAGTATTGTAGGCTGGCGAGCTCTGGTTTCACCGGTTTTCCATCTTACGCAAGCGAGACTTGGAAACACATGCAATCGGTGAAATCGTTTTCTAACTCTCATGGCGGTCAATCCGGTTGGGATAGCGGCTCGTTTTCTATCTTTAAGGCCTGGAGCTTGGCTCGTAACCCAGCTCCGGTTCTCCCTTTGTTCTCTTTCATTTGGGATTCTCGAATCCCACCTAAAGTTTCTCTGTTTATGTGGCGAACCCTTCATGATGGGTTGCCATTAGATGAGAACCTCCAGAGGATTGGCATTCCTACCGTCTCCCGCTGTAGGTGCTGCGGCATCGGGGATACGGAATCCTTGGGTCATTTGCTTTTTCTGGGCTTCACTGCCAGATCCTGCTGGAATTACTTTGGAAATCTGGTAGGTATCCGAGGTAACAATAGCTCTCCTGCTGATTTACAAAGAACCTGGTGGTACGGGATCTCTGGTAAATATTTACGCTCAATCCTTTCCCGTTTGATTACTTGCCTGATCTGCTGGCACCTCTGGTGCGCGCGGAATAAGGCAATTTTTGAGGATTCTCTGATGGATCCCTCTTCCATTATTCGGCGGGTTAGGAATGATGTCTTCCTGGCATTTCGTGGCAGACCTTTTAAGGGTTCAGTTGGCTCCCACTCTAGATGGCTAGTGGGTCTTTTATCGATTTCCTGTGATCAGGCTTCCTCTAGAGTTGGAATTGGCTGAGGCCTTTTCGAGGGCCGGGATGTTCCGCCCATCCCGCCCTCGCTCCCCCCCTTTTTACTTCTTATGTGGTTGCTGGTTTTTCAGGTTCCGGTTTATCAGGTTTAGTCCGGGGTCTTTTCTCTTTCTTTCTGTTCTGTTGGACGTTGCCGTTGTGGCTTTGGAGGTGGGTCAACTGTCGTCTTCTCTCCTTCTGGTATTCGGAGTGGTTTTCTTCGCTAGCGCTAGTGGGCTCGTCTCCTTTGCCTATAGTTGTTTTGCACGGATTTCATTCGACATCGTCATTGGGCGGTGGCCTTGCCGGAGCTCGATGACGATGTTAGATGGGCGGTAGTTTTTCCGGAGCTCATCCAGATTGATCTGTGCCTATTTCCTGTCCAGCGGTCGTCTTCCACTCATGCGCGCCTGCTTCTGTAGTTTTTAGGGCGTTTGTTTCTGTATTGTCATCTGTTTTTGTTTCGCGGGTTTTTTATTTCTTTTTGTTCTCCCTGGTTACCTGTCGGGCATGTTGACAGCTTTTGGAGTTGGCTTATATATATATTTCCTTTTCAAAAAAAAATATAGATTGCTAAAATTAACCCAATTTGCTACGGTGTAAGAACTCACCTTTTCAAGTTGCGGGTTCAATGACCGAACTGACATAACACCTCGAGATCCAAAAAGGACTAGTTGTTGTAGTAAGATAAAAAAAGAGATACAGTTCTAACTAATTACTTTCAAAGTCGCACATCGAAAGGAATTGAAATATAATACAATAATAATTATAGTCACATCACCATAACATGTCTATTTGTCAAATACATATGTTTAAACGATACACCTAAACCCAAATGATACCGTAGTCGAATCCTAGTTACAATCTTACTTACATCATATGTAATATACAAAAATGAATCCCTGTCTCCAATAAGATCTCGTCTACAAAGTCCATCAACATGGATATATAAATAAAAGAGAAAAATAGGGATGAGTAAGACACAAGTCTGGTGAGTGAGCCATAATTTACTCCACATTTACTACAAAAATAATACTATAATATAATATGAGTCCAAGATTGTCTTTCTAGTCATGTCATATATATATAGTCATGTTGCATCACATATCCGTGGACTCACTTCTCTGGACATGCCTCATGCGCTTCAGGGTTATCAGTTGTCGATCATCAGGTCAATCGCATATAGGGCTCACTTCTCTGGACCACTCAAAACCTACAAAGTCTCCTTTTATCTTTATACTAACTGTACTTATGCCCTGGTCTACACATAGCCTATAAGATCGCTTAACATAGACCTCCACACCGGTCTGCTGAAACCTTCAAGGGAGCAGCGTAATACCTAGATTACCTAGTTGTGTCATAGGTCTGTATCTGTATCCATATCTATATCCGTACCCGTATCCATATCCTTGGTCGCCCAGTTGAGCCATAGGTTCATTTGCGTTCACGTCCATCATTGTATCCTTTACATATTATAACATCATACATATCCATTTCAAATAACGATCAATCATCATCCACATTCACTAAAATTCGCAACGACATCACTTGCCTCATCAATAGCCTCCAAACACCTTCATCAAAATAAAGGAACAAGACTCAAATCAATAAAAATCATTTTATATAGGCCCATATGGGTCAACCTTGTCGTTGCGCCTTCAATCGCCTCTGCTTTGCCTCCGATCACCTAAGAACATTCCTAGTAC
Source organism: Allium fistulosum (assembly GCA_030737815.1). Classification (NCBI taxonomy): domain Eukaryota; kingdom Viridiplantae; phylum Streptophyta; class Magnoliopsida; order Asparagales; family Amaryllidaceae; genus Allium; species Allium fistulosum. Next base: position 1,250,943,759 of record CM060905.1, read on the forward strand.
CTAATTTTACATTTCAAAGTCTGTTTTAATGTTTTATTTTAATAATTTAAGTGATTATCATCACATTATTAGAATTTACTGTAAACCTAGTGCTTTCACTAAGAAAGGGAAGCTCGAAGCTTCAGCTTCTCCCACTTAACCTTCTTCCTAACAGCGTCGTTCACTGCTTGGAAAACATGCCTCCCAGGCAGAAAAAAGACGTTAACAAAGGAAAGAACATCGCAACTAGCAGTGTTCCAGATCCAGTGGTCACAGATCAAGTAAATCATCCCATTCCAACACCAGTACCAAATGAAGGTCAGGCAAATCCGACAACCCCTGCCACGGGACAGCCGGTAGCGATTACTAAGGCAGATCTAGGCCGGGTTGTGGCTGAAGTGACTAACCGCTTCACATCCCAACAGGAAGCCTTGGTGGACCAACTCATGTCACGCTTAAGGGATGCTGAAGAGTCCAACCGCAACACTGAATCATGGGGTGAGTCCCAGTCTGGAGGATCTCAGAGGCAACAAAGATCTTCCTTCTTCGAAGAAGCTAACGACAGAAGCGGCCGTGGTAGGAGCCGAGACCGAACTCAGTCCGAACGCCGACCCGAGGAAACGCTTGGAACCGAACCCAACGGGGGAAGTACCAGGCAGAGGTCAACTGTAGCCGAGCCTGTCATGCTGCCTAACCACGGAAACGCCAATGAACGGGGCCGAGCTAGAGTCCAGCACGAAGTTGGACCCGAGGAAGTGCTTAGATCAGAACCCAGCAGGGGAAGATCGAGGCAAGGGCCAACTGTAGCTGACCCTAGCATGCTCCTAGAAGACCAAAGAAAGCCACTGGAAAATATTAGGAATAATAGACGATACCATCCCTACAGGTCATCTGGGCAGAATCAATCCCACAGAGAAGAACCAAACTCATTTTTATCTGCTCCAAATTCTGATGAAAGGATGGCATGCTTGTTCAGAGAGTGCGTCCAACGGGATCAAAGAGACCGAGGAATAGGCGCTAGGGTAACCAGCCCTTTCGCCCGCAATATCGAAATTGCCATCACCCCCCGAGAATGGAAAATGCCAACAATGGAACCTTACAAAGGAACCTCTGACCCCGTTGTACACTTACAGAGATACACACAGCATATGCTCATGAGTGGAGCAACAGAAGGAGTGTTGTGCAAATGCTTTCTGCTATTCTTAGCAGATCTAGCTACCTCCTGGTTCTGCCATCTACCCCAAGGATCCATCAGCTCATGGGAGATGTTGAAAGAAAAATTCATCAGCCAATTCCGCATTCATGTGGAGCAACCCAAGGACGCTTATTCCTTATCCAGTATCAAACAGAAACCTGGAGAGAAAGTACATCAATATCTAACACGATTCAATGCCGCAGCAGCCGCAGTCCAAGATGCTGATGAGAAGCTTATCTTAATGGCCCTCTGTAGTGGTGTGCATCCGGATACTAAATTTGCTAGAAGATTGACCAAAGAAAAACCAGCTACTTTACCCGATTTCTTCCATGAAGCTGGGAAATATATGAGACTTGAAGACGCTGCTACTGAGAGGCAGACATGGCAACAAAATAAGGCAGCTCATGGCAACACGCCTGCTGTAGCAAAGGACGTTCGAAGAAATGATTCTAGAGACAACGCTGGGGGCAAGAAGGGAGAAAAGCGTCTATATCGGCCAGGACCGAGATTTGACGCTTACACCCCGTTGAATGGAACGATCGAAAACATCTTCCTGGCCACTCAAGATGAAGTTAAATACAAACGCCCCCCGCACAAGAAGGAATCAAATAACGCAATTAAGTCTGGAAAATTCTGCCGCTTCCACGAATCCCATGGGCATGATACCAACGAATGCCATCATCTCCGGGACTTGATTGAAGAACACATCAGAAGAAGAAGACTAGAACGCTATGTAAAAGGCCAGAACATGACTCCAGTTCCTGCCAATGAGAACCTAAGGCTACCCTCCCCAGAAATAGGCAGAGGAAATCGCAACACCAGTGGCTCCAGTCAAGAGAAGATAGTGGTCCATACCACCTCGGGAGGGCCACACATCGCCGACGGAAGCTGGGCAGAGATGGAAAGGTACGGAAAGTCACTTAGAAACAATGAAAAATGCATCAATTCTATTATAGAAGAACGCCACCCGAAGCGGATAGAGAATGGTGACATCACATTCAGTAGACGTGACCTGGAGGGAAGGCAGTACCCTCACACGGATCCCATGGTTATCTCTGCCCGGCTCGGTCCAGCCGAGGTTTTCCGAATTCTAGTAGACACTGGAAGCTCAGTGAATATACTATTCAAGCATGCCTTTGACAAAATGAAGCTGTCATTAAAGGATGTTCTTCCCTGCAATAAACCACTACTCGGTTTCATAGGAAATGCGAAGATGCCCCTCGAGCGACTGGACCTCTTTGTTGAAATTGGAAGTCATCCCCGCTCCGTTGTGCGGAAACAAACATTTGTGCTGATAGAAAACCACTCGGCCTACAACGCCTTCTTGGGAACGCCAGCCTTGTCTGACTTCCAAATTGTCCTGGACCCATGGTGCCTGAAGATGAAATTTCCAACGGACAATGGAGTAGGGGAAGTAGAGGGAGACCAGGACATTGCTCGAGATTGCTATGTAACTGAACTTCGAAATAACCACAGGAAGGATAAAGGGAAGAGTGTAGAGATTGCCCTCTGCACAAAAAGTTTGGAAGCATAGAACCTAAAGAAAGCCCCTCCTCTTCGATATACCAGCGACCCTTTCAATGAATTAGACCCCAGGGACAAAGAGGAGGAGGCCACCGCCGAGCCTGTAGAGGCTATGGAATTTGTATTTGTAGACAGACATGACTCGAGTAGACTATTGAAAGTCGGGTCCCAACTAAAAGCAGAGTTGAAGGAACAACTCATTGATTTTCTCCGCCACAACTTGGATGTATTTGCATGGTCACACGCTGACATGACCGGAATCTCCCCTGACATAGCATGCCACGTACTAAACATTGATCCTACCAAGGCGCCAGTAAAACAGAAAAAGAGAAGTATGGGGGCAGAACGATCAGCAGCCCTCGATGAAGAAGTAAAGAACCTACTTGCCAATGACTTCATACGAGAAGCCATCTACCCAGAGTGGATCGCCAACCCGGTGCTGGTAAAGAAGGCCAATGGGAAGTGGCGAACATGCATTGACTTCTCCAACTTAAATGACGCCTGCCCGAAGGATTGCTTCCCACTTCCCCGAATCGATCAGCTTGTGGACAACACAGCCGGGCACGAACTCTTATCTTTTATGGACGCATACTCAGGATATAACCAAATTCCTATGCATGCTCCCGATCAAGACCACACTAGTTTCATCACTGACCGAGGATTGTACTGCTACAAGGTAATACCTTTCGGACTTAAAAACGCAGGAGCCACCTATCAGCACCTCGTCAACAAGATGTTTGCGGGGCTAATAGGACAAACTATGGAAGTTTATGTGGATGACATGCTGATAAAGTCAAGGGAAGCCGACGATCACGTAAGCCACCTGGATGAAATGTTTCAAGTACTTCGCCAATATGGAATGAAGCTGAATCCTCTAAAGTGCTCCTTCGGAGTATCATCAGGAAAGTTTCTAGGATTCATCGTCCATGCCAGAGGAATTGAAGCAAACCCTAAACAAGTCCGAGCTCTGAAAGATATCAGGATACCTTCTACCCGAAAGGAAATGCAAAGCCTAAATGGGAAGGTGGCCGCCCTGAGCAGATTCATCTCTAAAGCGACTGACAAATGCATCCCCTTCTTCGAAGCTCTGAAGAAAGAGAGAGGAAAATTCGAATGGACTGACGAATGCTTAACAGCTTTCCTTAACTTAATCGAACACCTTCAGAGACCACCAGTACTCTCAACTCCGAACAAAGGCAAAGAGCTATACCTATACCTTGCTGTGTCATCTCATGCTCTAAGCGCCGCATTGGTGAGAGAAGACAAACGCACGCAGTGGCCAGTATACTTTGTAAGCAAGAGGTTTACAGAAGCGGAAGCCAGATATCCTAAACTTGAGAAACTAGCATATTGTTTACTAATCACATCACGGAAACTGCGTCACTATTTCCAGTCCCATTCTATCAGAGTTCTGACCGATCAACCACTAAGGCAGGTACTCCATCGTCCCGACACTTATGGGCGACTACTTAAATGGTGCATTGAACTAAGTCAATATGATATCACCTACCATCCTCGCACCGCCATCAAGGGACAAGCCATGGCCGATTTCATTGCCGAATTCACTACCAACGAAGGTAAGGAGCAATCGGAAATAGCAGAAGACATTAAGTGGAATCTCTTTGTGGATGGTGCATCAAACGAACAAGGCTCGGGGTCAGGTGTGGTAATAATCACTCCCAGGGGAAATAAGCTACACTATGCTATAAGGTTAGAATTCGCTGCCACCAACAACGATGCAGAGTATGAAGCAGTGATAGCTGGATTAGAACTTGCCTTAGAAATCGGAGCCAATTCTTTGTGTCTTCATAGCGATTCTCAACTTATTGTAAATCAAATACTAGGAGAATTCCAGGCTCGAGAAGAACGACTCATAGCATATTTAAAGAAGACCAAGTAGCTTCTCAATCGATTGGATCACTATTTAATCAAACACATCCCTCGGGAAGAGAACCAAGAGGCCGACGAATTGGCAAAGCAAGCTAGCATGAGAGACGGCGCTATTTCCAGAGCAGTAGCCATCTCAAAGCAACTGACCCCAAGCTTTGAGCAAGTGAATCTGATAGCTGCAACCGAAGAAGCAACTTGGATGACTCCCATCCGAGACTACTTACAAAGCGGCACACTGCCCAACGGGCGTAACGAAGTCAAGAAAATCTTGAGGAAAGCCTCCCGCTACACAATACAAGAGGGCACCCTCTATCGGCGCGGCTTCTCTAACCCCTTATTAAGGTGTGTCGCTGGAAGGGAAGCCAAGGAAATCTTATCCAACATCCATCAAGGAAGCTGCGGAGATCACACTGGAGGGCAGACTTTGGCAAAAAAGATACTCCGATATGGATATTTCTGGCCCACCTTAAGCAAGGACGCCTTAGATTTCGTCAGAAAATGTGACAGATGTCAGAAGTTTGCTAAGATTCTGCGGCTACCAACAACTGAGATTACTCAAATGACCAGCCCTTGGCCCTTTGCAGTATGGGGAATTGACTTGATTGGCGAACTGCCATTGGGCCGAGGCGGGGCCAAATATGCTATAGTGGTAGTCGACTATTTCACCAAATGGGTGGAAGCAGAACCCCTAAGTAAAGTATCTTCAGCAAAAGTTATTAACTTCTTGATCAAAAATGTTCTATGCAGGTACGGAGTCCCATTCAAAATCATATCGGACAATGGACTTCAGTTTGACAGCAAGGAGTTCGCCAACTGGTGCCAAGAGCACGGAATTCACAAAAGCTTCTCATCCGTAGCTTATCCCCAGGCAAACGGACAAGTCGAAGCCGTCAACAAAATTCTCAAAACTCTAATAAAAAAGAAACTCGAAAAGTCAAAAGGCGCTTGGGTGGATGAACTCCCTACGGCACTGTGGTCCTATCACACATCTTTCAGAACATCAACGGGGCATACTCCTTTCTCTTTGGCATACGGATCGGAGGCTATGCTCCCAGTTGAAACTATAGTGCCTTCCCACCGTAGGATCCACTATAACCCAGAAGAGAACGAAGAGCTCCTCCACATGTCTTTGGATCTAATTGAGGAAAGAAGAAATGATGCAGCCCTCAAAGCAGCAGCTCACAAGCAAAAAGTGGCAACGCAATACAACTCCAAAGTCAAGCATCGTAGCTTACAAAAAGGAGATCTTGTCCTCAAGCGAATCTTCCCGTGCCCTGGAGTGCTAGATCCAATCTGGGACGGACCATATGTAATTCATAAAGATCTCCACAATGGAGCTTATATTTTGTCAACAGTGGACGGGGAGGTGTTCCAGAGGGCATGGAACATCCAACACCTTCGTCGATACTTTTCTTAACTTGTACTGCCCATATGAAGTGAATTAACAAAGAGAATCAGTGGACGTAGGCATTTTCGTGCCGGACCACTTTAAAAAACTTGTCTCTTTTTAACTTGTTCCTTTATATCTTGGCTGCTTGTTAACTTTATCCTTTTCTGTTGAACAAAATCCTGTGTAATGACATTCCCATTCAAGACACATCACGGCGCAACCTCACCTGGACAAGACCTAACAGGTACTATGCGAATCTATGCCCTCGCCAATGAGACACTTTTGCTCCAGCATCCTTCTGCTGCGAGTTAACTCATTGCTCACGATCGGCCCTTAAAGCCAACTGTAATGAGTCGATTATAAGCCACCGAGAAGGCCGACTATAGCCGAGGCAGCTCATTACGGCGTTCGGCTCGCCGGCAACCGTGAGCCTACTTTAAGCCCCAACATAAGGTGTGGCCAGCCAGAGGTAGTTCACAGTTGACGATCGGCACCCACGCTAGCCGACCACGGTAAATCGAATAATACCCACGATTACGGGCCATAATGGCCCGGGTAATTACTGTGTGCGATCTCGGCTCCGAGTGTCTTAAGTACGACTGTGGTAAAATAGATAAACTCCCCGCAGAGGCGTAAGATGGGTGACAAATGTCTCCAAGACCCACAGCTAGGGAAAGTGACTACAAAACCCGTTTGCCACGAACTTAAGCACATCGAAGGCCTTCCGTGATTGGAAGTTTTACTGTTTCTCATATGTCAATTTTATTTAAAGAACTTTCCTCCTATCCTCTATAACGATCCCTAAAGTACAGGACATAGAATAGGAGACACTAGCTAATGGGAATAGGAGCTCACAACTGGACACTTGGCTGCATTCCATACTCGGTCACACGAGACATTCAGTGCTGCCATCTACAACTAAAACACGAAGGGCGGTACTTCCTTCTTCGTGTATAAATACGTAGCTATAATTTATTCACACATCACATTAACATTGCAAGATATGAAATTACGTTTTAAGCAAGAACTTGACATCAAACCCGATAGAATCACAGGCATATGCACAGCTATACTTCTTATGCAACACATCAAAAATAACGAAAGCGTTCAAACACGACAGAATCGGCTTAAGTTAAAAATTACACGCCAAGAATAAAGTCGTTTATTACAAGTAACATAATTACAACCTAAAAGTTACGTTACTGCTCTGAGACTAACGTAGACAGCAATGTCAAGTAAACAAAAAGATATCCAGGTCAAGTTAAGGAGTCGGCTGCATCGGAGCTTCACCCTTGTCCTGCTGGCCCTCCGAAATCTCCTTAGCCACGGAGTGGGAACTTTCAGCATGTTGACCAGAGATATTTGGTGCTCCAGAGGTCCCGCCTGTCCGATCAAGGAAAGAATTCATTAATAATAAGCAACCAAGTTACGAAAAGCTAAAAGGGGAGACTTACCAGCATCTGCTCCTTGATCATCATCCTCCAACTGCACACCAACCTCCTCAGCAGCAAGCAGCCGCATACCTTCTTTCACTGCCACCTTCTCCTCCTTGGTGAATTGAGCCATAACCACATCCATTATAAAGGCCACGCCACCCTCCTTATCTACATCGGACCTAGCCTCCTCCAGAGCCCGGAGATAAATCCTGGCCATGACTCGGGGATAATCATCCATCCAAGATAAGTTGCCCTGTTTCCAAGTGCGAAAGTATATATCCTGAAGCATCTCATCCATTATCCCCTCGTTCTCCTCAAACTCCCTTACTCGGTCCTCAAAAGCCAACAACTTTGAAATGGCAACATCCCTCTCCGATCGGTATCGCGCGCAGTCAGCCTGGAAGGTTTTCCTCATTGCATCCATCTCCTCCTTCAGCCTGGTTTGAGCAAATTCTACAGCTTCAAGTTTCCCGGACAACTCCTGTATCTGCTCGAGATCCGCTTTCCAAACCTCATCCACCGTTGAAATCGCCATGTCAATCCGTTCCTTATAGGTAGCTTCCATTTTCCGTAGCTCTTCTCTGCTAGCCACTTCCATGGTTTTCTTTAGTCGCCTAGAGGCGGCCTCATGTTGGGAGATCTGGATGGCCTGATCAGCGAGCTGCTTGGCCTGGTCGGAAACTATTAACCGCAGTCGAATATTAGCACTCCCGATTTCTTCTCCGGCCTTGGCCAGTCGGGCATGATGCCCCATCAGCTTCCTGGCTTCCTCAGCAACCCGATCGATTTTTGCCTTAGCTTCGTCCCCCAAAGTTGCGACCCGAGTGGTAAGCAAATCAAGGTCCAGGGACTTAGCCTCATCAAGCACCCTTACCATAGGATTACGAGGAAGAAGGTGCTCACCAGTAACCTCATCGAAGGAAATATCGTGAGAACCCGGATCCAGATCCGGATGACCCGCGAACGGATTACGAGCCAAACCAGGGTGGTCTATCAGGGTAACAGTAGGATTTTCAAACGGGTGCGGGGAAGGAATAAGCTCAGTATTCTCCTCCGTGACATCCTGAAGAGGCTGAGTCGGGGGCAGAGGACCACGTGAAGATTCAAACAAGGAGAAACTCCTCTTCTTCCTTTGAATATCCTCTTCAATAACTCCAAGAAGGGGACGGTAGCCGACTACATCTACAGGACGGTTAGTTGGAGGCTTTGGTTTAGTAGAAGCCTTGAAGAGTTTGTACTGTTCAAGACGGTGCCGAACATCTGACACCTTGGCCACTTTACCCGCTCTTGTAATAAAAGCCAAGTGTTACGAGCATACATTGAGCTATAATTTAAGAAATAAATCAAAAAAAATAGAAAAAAAAGAGGGACGCATTTGTTATACAAACCCTGGGGAGGCGTGGGATACTGCAATAAGTCCTGAATCTGATTCCAGGATGGGAGCGGGCCGTAAAATATTTCTAAATCCTTATCATAAATGGAGTCGGTAGAAAATTCACCTTGAATCGCAGGAATTGCCTTAGCTGAAGCGCTCTTAGAAGAATCAGCACCGATCTCGGCCTTGTCAGCTTTCTTAGGCCTCTCCACTAAAACCGATCCTTCCTCCGACCCTTCATAAGCTAGACGGAGATCATCATCTGTCCACTCCTGGATCACACCTGCTTGCTTAGAAGATAAAGCCCCAGTACCACCACCGCTCGGTCCGTCGCCACCATCATCGCTATGACCATCACCATCACCTTCTCCACCACTTCCACTCTCCGCCTCACCTCCTTCATCCTCACCTCTTTCCTCCTCCACATCTTCCTACTCCGGGACATCTGGACATGTGCTGGGGGAGGGTCCATCAGACTTCTTAAGTTTCTTCCCCCCAGCAATTGGATGCTTCGAGAAGGGTTTCCTCTTACTACTCTTCGCCGTAGCCCCTCCTTTAGCTTTGGCGGCCCTCTCCTCAGCTGTTTCTCTTTGCTTGACCACAGACTGGCGTGGCAGGATTAGATTGTGCCCCAGAAGAGTAGCATTCCTGATCAAATAAGAAGCCGCCCTCTCCCTTTCCAGAATGGCTTCTATTTCCTCAGCCATCCGAACCAGACGTTCGTTCTCTACAACTGCAAAGCAACCTGTCGCTAGCAAGAAATAAAGCACGTAAGGAGGAGTATTGCGATCAGAACAAAAATTATAAATGAGTTTCAACTTACAGCCAGAGGTGAAGCGGCGGAAAGAAATGGAGTCATCCTTGACGAAGAACCATTCCTTCTTGAACATGCTGAATTTCGAATATAAATCCAGGACTGGCTTGAAGGACACAGCCGACTCTAAGCTAATATATGGAGACCCCTTCTTATAGCCTCTCAAGTTGTACGAGTACCGGATTTCCTGGTTGGAAGGAGGACGCCCGTATCTCCTCTGGAATATGACGAATAGGCTCATCAAGATGGCATAGGAGTTGGGCTGAAGCTGGAAAGGAGCCACCTTCAAGTATGTGATGAAGCTGACTATCCAAGCATTGATAGGTGGGATGGCACCACACATGCAGTGATACTTACTATAAGCAAAATACCCTTCAGGGGGGTTATACGGCATCACTCCTTTCCCCAGCAACAACATATGCGCTCTGTCGATCCCAAAAGAGCAAGAAATAACATCAAGCTGCTCATCTTTGAGGGAGCTAGGAAAGCAATCGGGCGGTGAGTTCAGGAGCTCTTGAGGACCGTACCCATCTACTAGCGATCTCGGGGTTGGTGCCTGTCGTTCTGGTGCTGCCTGAACTGGGGGCACTATGGAGGACTCTCCTCGGTCCTTGGACTTCTTCTTGTCAGAACGAGTTTCGACTTTATGAGACATTATCTGCAACACGAGAAAACACATTGTTAGAATAAGGATGTAGAGATATAAACGAGCAAGTGTATGGTGTCTAGAGTTTCACTTATAACTCAACACATAAACTCATTCGGTATAACAAGGTTAAAACTTCATTCGGCACTCAAGCCCATTCGGTAGTTCAAGGCAAGAAGATTCATTCGGCACTCGAACTTCACGGGTTCGTTCGGTAGTTCGAAACATGAAAGTCATTCGGCAATCACCTGATTTGGTAGTCAAGCGTGGTTCGGCAATATGATTGATTCGGCAGAAAAATCTAATTCGGCTATCTCACTTGGTAGGGAATAACGAGAGCATAATGCCCATACTTATAGGCAAATAGAAACGACCGGACCAACTGGTTCGGCACACAGAACCGGATGAGAATGTCCAAGCTAAAACAAAGCACAGCATATGCAGGCATATGCCCCGCTTTGGGGGGCAAGTGTTGGGCGTGTTTTCACTAGACCGGTATTACCGAACCAAGATGAGGGAAGCCACCACCGAACCAACCCCACTTCCCTGCATAGCCGAACCAACTCCACTTCCCTGCATAGCCGAACCAACTCCAAAATAGCACTACCGAACCAAAACCAATCTTACTCACCACCGGACCAAGTTCCACCGGACCAAGGCATTCCGGACCAACTTTGCCAGGCCAGATTGCACCAGCCCAAGCCCACCAGCAACTATATACATCCAAGACCCCTACCCCCAGCCTCACTCTATAAATAGAGGGGTAGGGGTACAACAATGGCAGACAAGTTTGAGAGCTCAAGCACGGATAGAACTTTCAAACAACTTTCATGTACTAGTATCAAAGCCTTGTACTTGTAATCTGAACAGTAAAGGAGAATAACATATAAAGTGGACGTAGGCATATTCTGGCCGAACCACTATAAATCTGTGTGTCTTTTACAGTTTAGTCCCTGTTTTTTATATATTTGCATAAATCACCCAGATCACTAAAAACAACATAAAATCAACTAAATCATACGACTTGGAGGTGTTTGCCCAATTTTTGTGCAAACACCTAGTTTTCTATGTACTGCAATTACCAATTTCCTTCCCAAATCCAGTATTTGCGTTATACGAAGAAGAAAGCATAAATCACTCACCAAAATTGCTCCTCACTGCCTAAATCTTTGTTATTAGGCTCGTTGTGTCTTCATGCTTTAGAATTACATAACCAAATCATTACAAATATGTAGCCCTTTCCAATATATTTTAATTGTTATCGATTTCATGAAATTTCATTAAAATTTGAGGGAGATATCATCATTTGATTATTTGTATGTAAAAAGGAAAAAGAGAGGAAAAAGAAGATGTCATTTTCTGGTAAACTGATAGAAAGACCATATGGTTTCTATTTTGAAAAGAAAGGAGGGAAAGAAACCGTTGTTCTCAAGTTCAAAATTTCAAAATCTAACTTTTGACTCCCAATCAACTCGACATCATTTCAACCACAATTCCTTCATACGGACTCCAAACAAGGCAATCCAAAATGCTTCTTGAACCAGAAAAATGAAATGGTCATAATGGCGCCGGTTTCATCATCAAGTTCCAAAGTTGAAAAATATCCATTTTCCACTCTTTATTTTTAATTTATTTTATTAACACATTAAGTACAATTATTTTCACGTTATTATATTATTAATATTTAATTATAATATTTACAATTTTTTCAAGGTACTACATTTCTGCCCCCTATAGGAATTCCATCCCCGAAATTCCTAAGCAACGGATAATATGATACAACATTCACTCATTCGCTAAGCACATATAAATCAAGTAAGCGATCGTAGCATCCAATTTATTCAAATAACATATCTATGTGATTAATGACATAAACCTGCAGTTTCTACACTAATGATGAATCAATGTAGATAATGCAACCTATATGAATGCAAAAAGATGACATATCAATCATGGATGCATAATGCCCTAATATAAGAATAAGTATATATATATATGTATGTATGTACGTATGCATGCATGCATGCATGCATGTATGTATACATATATGTATATAATTTCTATACAATTGCAAATTCAACTATATACAATTTAACATCCAAATCATCCAAAGCATTCAAGTCGTAACCCTAAATTAATGTAAACTAAGGAAATCAATCCATATTCTCAAACATACCAAAAAAGAGTTTAGGATGAGTAGCCCTCATCCTCTCTTTAAGTTCCTATGCACTCCCTACAAGATCGTTCCCTCCTCGTCCTCTAACCAACTTCACCACCTTATTCCTAAGTCATTTCATCATATGCTCTACAAAAAGGGTCGGACTATGGGATGAACTCGGCTCAAACTCTAAATCTATATCCTCAATTGACTACGGAAAATAACAGTTGTTAGATAGTGCACACATTTTTGCAAATGTGACACAAGAAATACGCTATGGACACCCACCATGTTCTTTGGAAGCTACACTCTATACATTAAATTCCTTATTTTTTTGCATAAGAATTGGGCCAATAAATATGGGTGCTAACTTTCCTGAACTTTCGAACCTTACCACCCTCTTCAACAAAGAAATTTTAACAAAATAAAATATCTTAACTCAAATTTCAAGTCTTTCCTCCTCCTATCAGTATATGACTTCAGCTAATCTTGTGTAGCTTTTATCCTCTCCCAATGATCTCCACCTTTTATATACGGTCTCTAACTATCTCTGGACCTAGAATAATCTTATTTGTAGACTCCTACTAACACAAAATTGACTTACAAGGCCTTTCGTATAGTGCTTCAAACCGTGTCATGCCCAAACTAGTTTAGTAGCAATTATTATACGCGATGTAACAATCCACATTTATGTACCCTTTGAGTCGACAATAAACCGCACATGTCCAACCCAAATTGAAGGAAAAATGGATCATTAAAGGTATGAAAGAAAAATAGACAGAACATATTCTCACTCGAATGGAATAAAATATATTATTGAATAATAATCTTAACAGTGGAAAATTTAAAAATACATATATAAAAGTCTAACCTAAATTTAGCTTGGACAATTATAATATTGTGCTTACAATTTTGCTAAAGAACAACAACCAAATGAAGCGGAAAATAGAATACGTTCATACGTGATGAAGATCTCAAGCTCTCCTCTAGAAGCTCTAAGTGTCTTCAACTAATCCTGAAAATACTCAGATCGACTCGAGTATAAAAATACCTGGATCGATGCGGCAAACCAACGCGAGAAACTCAATTCATAAATGACAGTGTTATAAATCAGACATTGGTGACAAAAACCTTTTGAAAAGAAAGAATATCTCATAAGATCACATCGCACACTAACACAGATAGGTTTTTACCATATGATTACCTGAACATTTTTATCAAAACGTTTGATATTATTTTTAATGACATTCTTTGGAAACATTTGCAAGTAAACTTATTAATCTTAGCCGAAACTGTTACATTGATTAAATTCCAGCATACTAGCCCAAACTGGGTTTTACAAACAAAATGGCAGGCACTTATTGGAGAATATGTTTCCATACAAATGACCAGGTGAAGGGACTACCTTTCAGCAGTACATCACTAGAGGAATGTACCAAGGCCCAACTGATGGTTCTCTATCAACACAAGACCGGCCTACCACTTCCTAAATAATACCGAATATGTCATCACCCCGGCCATTACCGACCTATCCGAGCGTGCTCTAGCATACACCACATTAATTTAAATCTGCACGTCATAGTGGGTAGAAATATATCTAGAAGAGGATGATCATACCCTAATGGTTGCAAACTACATAGCCTTGCCGCATCTACCATGTTTCGGTCATTTTCGGATGTGAGACCTGAGGTAACGATTACCTTTTACATAACACATAATCTTCCCTCTTTTGAGTGCCACATTGTCATTCCATAATCACACAATTGATTTCTATAAACATATAACTCCTGAGTTGATATGTCTTAGGAAAGGGTGTTAAACTAAGAGAAGTTGCCTTCTCCACCACCAAGCAGATGATATGTTCATAGAGATCAGTTAATGTGATTTAAAAACGCAATGTCAGACATTCGTCCATACAAGTTCATTCTAGGATTGAATGAAACCGAAGGCACTCCTTCTACCGCATCCTGTTTTGGAAACCACCCCTAGGATCAGTAGCTATTAGTCCTTGTAGATCGAAGATTTTCATAACGGAGCACTTCTGCCACCATAAAATATGATATGTTATATTTCACCTCAAGGGACTAGTGGAAATAAGCCCTACATCATGAATACCTTCGTCCTCAATAAATCTTAACTTCAACATGTTTTACTTCAAAACGTAAATTGGTTCGAAGTGGTTTTCGGATAGAAATTACCCAAATCCGACCCCAGTCTCTTCGAAATCCAATTATCGATAAAAATATGAATATGTGTATATAGGATTTGTTAAGCCTCTTTTCATCTTTTACTTTTTACTGATAAATCTCTCTTATCTTTGAAAAACCTATCATCATTTACATTCAAATCAAATAAAATTTCTTCTTTCGAAAACGTGTCTTAACTGGGTCAAAAAAATGTTATTTAAGAAATTGTTTGCTGTAAACCGAAAACCAATTATATTAAGTAAAAGATTTGACTTATTTTACACATATTACATTTCGGTATTCAACTTGCATGATTTGTGGAATAACGATGGAGAATCACTTCTTTTAAATTTACACTTATAGTACAACTTTCTCTTCTCATAAATTAAATACAGAATTTTACTAGAACACTTTTTATATTACTAAAAACTTGTTCAATCGTTTTTATTTCAAAAAACATAAATAAAATCTTTTCATTAGAGCATAAGGGCATTTCCTTCGATCAGTTCCACCCCTCGCCTAGAAAGAGAAAACATAGGCCAGGTAAGTCCAGAGCACCGGTTGCTCTATTCCTAAATTTAGTCATATACCTTGATTTATCTTCCCAGATCTCACAGGTGGGACAAATGTACTAGTCCTTTCCGCATGCTCAGTTTGTTATTACATTCAAGAAAATGATTTCAACTATATTGTTTAAGTGTTATAAACAAGTTCTCTTAACCAGTTATTTTAACCTCTTATAAAAACTTAAAAATCATCATTTAGCACTTATTTATTTATTTAAAAGCATTTATAAATGATTCAGGAAATAATCTCTAAATTTAAAACTTTATTTCTAATGTTATTAAAACGACAATTGAAAAATGATGCGGAAAGTGCTTAAAATCTGATTCGATTTAAAACAACTTACCTAATATTTGAAAATCAATATTTTTCAATTCAAAACTCTTTTAAAATATCTTAACATATTTATCAAATTTAATTCATATTTTTAAACATTTAGAAATATTCATTTCAAAGAATTTTAGACTATGGTCGCTTTACTACAAAACCAAGATTTCTCTGAAAACTTGATTTGGTCATAACTTAAAATTTACAAGATTAAATCTTGATTTTATTTTTTTGGTTACAAACTATGGATATAAAAGTTCAAAAAATTCTTATCTCGAAGAATTCCAAGCTATATCATATTCTCTACACTCATTTGAAATTTTCGGCGCGAAATCGCGAACAACCGTTGCTCGATGCGCCTAATTTTGACTTGTTTTTCAAAGTTTTTCGTAACACTTCCAAATCATCTTTATTTGCTTATAAACCATTTTAAAACTATTTAAAATTAGTAAATTATTAATTTGACTATTTAATATCTATTTTTCACTCATTTCAAAATATTTCATATTTTATTATTATAATATTAAAATTTCTATCTTTTAAACTTTTTAAACCATTTAGTTTTTATTTCTGAAACTTTAAACTTTTAAAATTTATTATCTTTAAATTCTCAAATATAAACTTCCATTTCCAAAATAATTTCAACCTTTCATTTTTTATTTTCTTTGATTTTCCAAATGAATTTCTATCTTTTCCAAATTTAATTTCTTTTAATTTTTCCAAATCAATTTCTATCTTTTCCAAATTCAATTTCTTTTGATTTCCTCAATTAATTTCTATCTTTCCCAAATTAAATTTCATATGATTTTCCAAATCAATTTCTATCTTTTCCAAATTAAATTTCTTTTCATCAATTTCTATCTTTTCCACATTAAATTTCTTTTTCAAAATTGATTTTGAAAAGAGGCTCACTTTTTAAAATACATCATATAAATGGCCTTTGTTTAACAAAGGGAATGGTTAATCATTCACATAAGTAAATATAACCAAATTAGATAAGATGTCAAATTATTATCAACAATCATCCATTCAACTAAACTCGTCCTGATAACAAATTCATTCAAACATCCATATTAACACTAAATGGTGTTAATTATCATATTCATCGTAAGGGTCTAAACATGAACATCATAGCATAACAAAAGTATGATTATTCACTTTTATTTTCCTTTGCTATTCATTTTTACAATTAGCGTGACTCAACTCGAATTACTTTTTAAAACCGTGAAACAAACGGACTAATGTTTGATAAAAGATGGGTATGGCTTGTATAAGGAGTGTATGGGGGAGTGGGTCAGTCGTGGGTAGGTGGGGGTGTGCGTGGCTTTTAGAAGTGGGTAGGGGCGAGTGTGTGGGTTTGGGAGGCAGATGAAGGTGGGTAGGTGGGTTTGGAGGGTGGGTGCGTGTGTTTGGGTCATGGGTATGGGGTGTAGTTGCTTGGGTAGGTGATGAGCCGTGGGTTTTGAGAGGGGGTGGGGGTAAATGTGATTTAAAGAGGGTAGGCTTGGGTACATGGGGAGTATAGGTGTGTGGTAGTCTATAGGTATGAGTTTGGCTTGGCTGGGTGGTTGCCGTGGGTTCACGACTATGTTTGAGAGTGGGTATGTTCGGGTGGAGGTGTGTGGGGGGTTTAGCCGTGGGGCAGGGTGGTGGGTGTAGGTTGGGGTATGGGTGCATGGGTGAGTGATTTAGGAAGTAGGAGTATTGGGTGCCATGGAAGAGATGGAGAAAGTGAAGAAATTGTGAAGATTTTGGTGTGAGAAAATGAAGGAATGGTGATTCTATTTATATACGAAGCTTCACATGTAAAATGACCCTTTTACCCTCACTGACTTTTGATTTTTCAACTCTCCTTTTACCATTCTTTAAATCTATGATTTAATCTCTAAGTACAATATTTAATGAGGAGGAGATGGTTGGATTTTAGATTTCTAAAAATGAAATGATTATGCTACTTTTATTTAACTTAACAAAATACAGAAAATAGAAATGCTACTCTTCCATGCAAAGATTTGAGATGCGCATTTTTGTGGATTGATGATTGTGATTTTGGGTAATGATTATGTTTAGTAAAGATTTTATTAATAAAATTATGTCAAATCAAAAAGTAATTTATGTTATAAACTTTTCAAAAATAAACTTTTGTCTTATATGCTAAATGTTTACATGTTTAAAAGTGTGTAAATATGTTAATGTGAAGTTATATAGGTTTAAAAGAAATCATGTTGCCAAATGTTTAACCAACTTGTATAGAACAAAACGTTGATTATCGACAAAATGTTTTACGGTCATATTTTGTCATTTTTGTTAAACTATAAATTTTGTCAATTTTTATAATACAAGTTTATATATTTATAAAACAATTATAAATAAAATTTATACTATTACAATATCACTATCTAACCATTAAAAAGATTTAACTAGCATTTATAACAATTATTCGAATGTATATTAAATTTTACCGAAAACCGACTTTTGTCATTTTTCGTCAAAAATCCACATTTCTTATTTTTTATTGAATTAAATTCTAAAAATAAATTTATCATCCTTATTTATTTCATAATATAAGATTATTAAGTTTGAAAATTCTATATTTGAATATTTAAAAAAATTGAATGTTTCATTTTCAAAAGGGTAAAATTACGGGTCGTTACATTCCCCCTTACTTAAAAAAATTTCATCCTCGAAATTAAGAATTTAGACTTATAAGGATACCTATCATATAGCTGAGTCTGAACAAAAAATTTATTTTTTGATTTTTTTTCATATTAGGGTAAAAGAAAGATCTGTTAAATGCTGATACTATATAACGATGTCATCTAAAATATACATAAAACCATATAGGTTCATACCCCCTAGCGTTAGCACGTATACGTACTTAATGTAATATACATAGTCAAAATGTACAACAACAGAACTCCCCAAAATTAATCATCCATACTATAGAACTTCCCAAAAATATATCATCCATACGAACCATCCCTACTCGTCGGACTCCTCGTCCGATGGTCCTTCCAAATCCACCACATCTGGTATAACCTCCTCATCTTCCTCTTCTTCCGGCTCCTCATCCTCTTGCATCACATCCCAACTAGGTGGCTGCCAGGACTATCGCTAGAACTGTAACGACCCGGAATTTTGAACGAATTAAATTGAGAATATTTAATTTATTTTAATATTTGAACGACAATTTAATTTGAATCCCCGATATAATTTTGAAATTTGCGATCAAATTATAAAATTTAATCGATTGGAAGTTGAATAAAAATTTGAATCTACAATTTTAAGCTGAAGAAAAATATTTCGAAAAGCTTTTAAAATTCGTATTGATAATACTGAAGATAACAGAAGCTTCAGAATCGAATTTAGGAGTAAATTGTTCAGTTTGAAATTTAAACCGTTCGAACCGATATTTAAAAATAGTCAATTTTCAAACAGTCTCGGAATTCGACGAAACCAGTTCCATTGGGTCCGTAATAGTTTGTTTTTACCGGATTTAAATTTTCATATTTATCAGAGTTATTTTGGTGACCGTACGGTTACGAAACGCGTTGAAGTTAAATTGAATTCGATTTAATTTAAAATTTGAATTTGGTCAATTCAGAACACTGTAGCTTCCCTTCATCCACGCCGAGAATCACGAAATTTATCGTGCAACCCATGTTCTCCTGTCTCCCTCTTTCTGTTAAAATTCGCGAAAGGGAACCATTTCGTTAAAAGTTAGAACGCTCGTTCACAAATTCAAAGCAATGGCCGATATTCAAGTTGTTTGCCTCCTCCCCTTAAAACAAGAAAAAAAAAACCCTATCTCGTTCAAATTCGTGACACGCGGTTCGTTTCAAAGGGCAAGACATCGCGAACCAATTCGCGATCAAAATCGCGATGTTGATAGGATGGAGGCAGTTGATTTCTGGGTGCGAGCGACTGAAGGCAAGTCGCGAGCTAGGGTTTCGCCGTGTTCGAGTCAGCGTCGCGGTGGCAGGAAGGAGGCGAAGTGGGTCGCGATCGACTGGAGGGTTCGGCAACGTGTATGGCGCGCGCTTACGCGTACGCGTGGAAGGCGGCGGCATCGCGATTCATCTCGCGAGCACGAGGAGGCGCAGGCGTACGCGCGGCGACAAGCGCGTGCGATCTGGGGTGTGGCGAGTCGAGGCTCGCGATCTCGATCTGGATTGGGGTTCACGCGAGGCACTGCGATTGGGCGATGTTGGTCGAGGAGCATCGCGTAGGTGGCGTGTCGTTGAGGTCGCGATGGCAGTTTCAGACGACTCAGGGAGATGTGTGGGCAAAGCAGGGGGTATCTCGAGGCCGGTAGCGTCGTGGTCAGGCAGTGCGAACTCGTTCATCTACTGTGAATCGTGGTCGAGGCTGAAGGTATTCAAACTTCATTTTTCTCGATTTAAATCTTGATTTGTAACTACATGTACAGATAAATAAATAGATAAAAATTAATATGTGCAGTACAGTATAAAACTGTTGGTCATTTTCCATTTATTTAAAAGAAAGAAATTTAGTTAAATGAAATTGTTAAAGAAAATTAGTTTGAAATTAAATCATTGGATAATTAAAAGTGTTAGTTTAAGTGAAAATTGTTAGTTAATTTAATTTATATAAGTAAAAGTGTTTGAAGTATTTATGTGGATGAGATTTTGGTTTAAAGTAAATGGAAAGTTAGTTGAAATTAAAAGGGTTAGTTAAATAAATTTATTTGAAAGAAATAGTAATAAATTGTTCGGTCAATTTAAATAGTTAATAGAAAATTCGTTTAAATAAATCATTCGATAAATTAAATAATTGGTTTAAAGAAATTAACAAATGGAAATTTGTTATTCGATCTATTCGAATATTAATAGATTTATAAATTTTTATACAAGGTTAAAGTCGAGAAAACAAAAGAAGGAATGGAAATTGGATGGCAAATTAAAAGCTAAGGTGAGATTTTTCTCACTCGATTGAAATGTGGAATTTTTTGCAGTTATGATTGCTATTGAATGTGCTATTAGATATAGTAGGATATATATCTATATATATAGCAGTATATACATATTGGCATATGTATATATTGGATTGATGATTTCCCGCCTCGTATAGCGGATGAGACCCTATTGCGCCGTTAGTAAGCGGATTTATAAAAAACCTATATACCGCGATAATTCCGTACTGGAGCGGAATTGGTATTGTGCTAACATCTTTGGATGCAGGAAAACAGGTTGGAGGGATCCAACTGGACCCCTCACATTGATTGATTTTATTTATACTGTGGTATAAATCTGTGAATGATTATATTGATGTTATTGATCAAATCGATGTCTGGAAATTGATTGAAAGCTAAAAATTTAGCTGAACGGATGTTTGATATCACTGGATTCCAAAAAAATAAACGAAATTGAATTTTTGAAATTCAAGTAGGAATTTTTAAGTGAATGGATTTTTGAAATTTAATAAATTTGAAGAAAAGAATTTAAAAGAATAAAGGCTGATTTTTATAATCGTATTGAATAATTCCAGAATCAAGTGAAAACATTAAATAAATGAATTTCGTATAATAGTGATTTTAAATTGAGGAAAATTAATTTAAAATCTGGATTTTTAAATAGATCGAAAGAAACCCTTGAAATTTGTTTTCTTTAAAAGGAATTTATTTAAAAAGAGATAAGTTGGAAATCCAATTAGAAATTTAAATTGGTAAATTGAAATAATTTGGGAAATCGATGTAAAATGAGTTCAATTTGAAGAATCCATTTAAAAATAGGATATTGAAAAATTTGAAAAGAATAAGAATTTATTTTAGTAGTGAAAATAAATTTAGAAATCAATTCGTAATTGATTTGGAGTTAAAGTAGAATTAGAAATTAATTTGGAATCCGATTTTAGATTCAAAAGTGAATACTTGGAAAAAATGAATCCAATTGAAATAAGGGAATGTGAATTTAAATGGAAATGATGTTAAAATGATTTATAAAGGAATGAACTTTTTAAATTGTAAAGTTTTAAAAGAACGATGTTGAAGATAAATGAATTATAGGTATTAACTTATAAGATGGACCGTTAGTATAAAAAATTGAGTTATGAATTGAACTAGTTAATAAAGAAGATTTATAAATTGTAGTTTTTTTAAATGGAAATAGAATTTATAACCGTGTTTATAAATTCGAAATAGATTGAATTTGATAAATTCAATATGGAAGATTATTAAAGAAGATATATTCACGATTTTGGACAGTGAATATATTATTGAATAAAATGGATTCATCTTTGAAGAAGTAATATTTTAAAAATGAAGTTAAACATTTTAAAGATGTTTTAAAATGTATTATGAATCGAAAGCATAGATTTCCGCAGTTCTTGTTGAAATAGACGTTTTCGAGTAATTTAAGGAAATGGTGGACTATAACACCGTTGTTATAGTAAATGATTTCCGAAAGGAAATGTTTTGATGTAGTATTGGGATTTACATATCTATCTAAATTCTCGAATCCCTATACTAGCGATTTTGGGTCGTCGTAACGATGTTTTACGTAACATTCGTTTTGACCCAAATAAATGTGTTAAAAGAATATTTTCTTAAAGAATGAAATATATACTTAATTAGATTTAAGTATATCGAATATTTTCTAAGTGTTGAAAATAAATGATTTGTGAATTACTTATTTTTAAATAAGTATGGAAATGCTTTTCCCAATGTGAAATGAACTGGTTGAGTTTTTATCTTTTAAAGATAAATTGAAAAGTGAATATTTGAAATTGTTTTCAAATGGTTAAGTGTGGAGATTTTATATCTAGTAAAGATATTTTTGAAGATGAAATAAATTTGGAAAATCATTTGGAATCTGATGATGTTGCGCATCTTTATTGATAGTTAAATAACCGACTATCAATAATTACCTTAGATAGGTATTTGTTGTGAATTGGATGAATTTGAATGCCACACTTGTTTTTAAATAAACGCTCACTATTCGGGTTAGCCGGGAAAGGACCATGGGGTCATATAACCCATTCCGAATATGTGATACGTCGTTATGAATCGCATTTGAAGACCGGTGTTGAAGACCGGATATTTTTGAAAACGGAAGGATTACCGTCGAGTTACTCTACATCGACTGATCTTCAATTTAGAGGTTTTATCACCCTTAGTGACGGGAAGTCCTGACGTGATTGAAAACTATCCGGAAATGCAAGGGCTTCGTGAGAAGTGCCTTCGGTTCTGTTCGATCCCGGAACAGACTTGTATGGATTGTGTGTCTGACGTTACAATTTGAGATATAAAGCTGATTTCTTTCAAATACATTTCTGTTGGTGGCGGAGAATTTATTCTTTTAGCTTAACACCCTTCTCTGAGACGTACGAGCTCAGAGGTTATGTAGTTGAAATTTATCAGCGATATATCCCAATTTGGTAACGTGGCATACTGAGTGTTGCTGTGAAATGATCAGTGTTTGATCATTTGCGATATGATCATTTGTTTGATCTTATATCTTTGTGATCATAGGTTGATCATTTTGTTTGACCCGAAGCAGGGCTTTTTGAGAAAGCGTAGCTTTGTGGACGAGACTTCATCGAGCCTCACACCCCGGAAATGGTCGAAACAGGACGAATGCAGCAAGGTTCTAGGGAGTAGCGCCCCTTAGTGTATGTCATTCCTTCTGGATAAAGGTGGTATCATGGTATGGAGCCCAGATACTTAACCTCTGTGGTTACTGCATTATTATTATCTATGTGGTTTGTTGCAAATCGGGGATCCTCGGGAAGATCGGTGACGATCGGGGGATGGCATACGCGTGTCAGTAGTTACCTATTTTTGCAGAGGTAACCCGGCCTTGTGTTGGCAGAGATCCGGTTAGGTTCTCGGGTCGTCTATTCCAGGGACGTACCCATCGTGGATAGGAAGTTCCTTAGCCTGACTATTTGTTGGAAATCCAAAGAAAACAATACGCGACTTGTACGGTTTTAGTTGTAGAACCTGCCATTTAATATGGTAGCTATAGCAAGCATACTATAATGGTACCTATGCTGGCTAAGATTTATATTCTACTTTCGAAATGTTTTCTACACTATGCACTAATAATAATATCAAAAAGAATTTGATTTTTGCGTAGTAAGCATCTTTGACTATCATAAGAAGAAATCTCCTCCAAGTCTGCGTTTGCATTGTGTGTGTGGCGGGAGGTCTTATGGTAGTTTCATTTTCCAAAAGCATTTCGAATTGACTTTAAAATTCTTCTGTTGTTTATTTTAAAGAATAACTGTTTTACGATCTCACACCAGTCACCATGACTGACTCGGAGTTTATTGTTTCCCTTCTAAACTCTGGGTGCCCACCAATTTCCACACGGGCAGCCTAGAGTTATATTATCAGGATATCCTGGATATTCTGGAGCCTTGGAGATAAGCTGGATGGCGAGACGTAGTATTTGTATTCGATAGTATTTATTCCGCTGTGTATTATGTATGAGGACAAGTTATATAACTGTCCATTGTTGTACTAAGTTGTATATTGACTCTGATGATTGATGTATGTATTAACTGATATAGTTCTTTGTTTTAAAAGACTAGTGATTATCTATTATATATTGTTCCGCTGCGATGTGTAAGATTCTGATATTGTTCTGTTTCTGTTCTCTGTTGTTGTTCTGTTATTCTTTCTTTCTTCTCTTTTTCTTCTATCTTCTTCTTCTTCTACTTTTTCTTTTTCTTAAAACCCTCACTCTTGGAGTTTCCGGCACTCGATTGCACGGCAGTCGATAAAGTGAGTATCGATGTTGAATTTTCGAAAGTCGAAAATTTTCGGGATGTGACAAAGTGGTATCAGAGCATATGGTTAAGCGACAACCCTGCTCTGCTGGGTGTTACTCATTAGAGATAGAGTCAGTAGTACTCTAGAATGAGTTGAGTGTGATAATAGATATGAGCGCGTATTTGTTATTGAATATAAAATTGTTTTATATTGTGATGATTGGTTTATTGAGTGGTATATGAACCTTCGTCGGCACAGTCTTGCAAAACTGTATCGAAGGGGTTTCTAAACACTTGAATAGAACAATTCGGCACGGTATTGTTTTGAAATGGGGTAAATGAAATAATTTCACCCAAAGCTATTTTCGTATAGAAAAGAAATGTTTTTCTATAAAGTACTATAGTATATGGTTGCATGGATGTTAGGAAGTAATAATAGTGAATTATCATCACTGAAATTGAATAAGAAATTCAAATCGTAACTCCAAAGTTAAGAAATTAATTCATATACAAATGAAATTAGAGAATGTAGATTATAAATGTGACTTATAATTTAAAACGGAATTCCAGAGAATATTTGGAAATGTTTTGAAAAGGATTTGAAAATTTTGGAGATTTGGAAGTTTAAATTCCTTTTTGATTTGAAAGTGATTTTCAAAGGTTTTGAAAAGTCTTTTGAAGAGATGAAAAGCTCTAAACTCTTTTCGGTCGCTGGAAAATAATTCCGATGATGATCGCGACATCATCGGTGTTCATTTTCGGGTTTCCAAAAGAGAAATTGCTGTCAAATTGTTTTAAATAGGAGTTGTTTGAAAATTTGGGATTTTGTTTGGAAATTCAAATGGAATTTGAATTGTTTTCAAATGGTTTTGAAAAAAATGGAAACGACTCTGGAATCCTATTTAAAAATACTTGCGAAATATTAATAAGTTGATAACTTATAGAATATTGGGAATCTGATTGAAATGAAAGTTCAAAATTGAAATAAAAGAATTTGTGAACAAATAAATAAATTTGCAATGGCAAATGCGAGAAAATAAAATTGAATGTTAAAATTCATTTCGAATTCATAAGCGAATGAATTGAATTGAATAATGTAAATTGAAAGATGGATTAAAATTCATATGTTATTGGAAATCCAGTTTAATATAAGTGATTGTAAACCAAAATAGTGAATTGTAAATAAAATTTTGGGAATGAACGAAAGTGAATAAAAACTGAAATTAAAGCTTAATGTTGAAAACAAATCTGAATTTGCAAGTGAATTAGAATTTAAAATGAATTAGCGAATGAAACTAATATAAAGAGTGATATGAATTAGTAAATGAAAGATGATCGATAGGAATTCAATATTCAGAATAGAAGATAAAATTAAATTCAAATGAAAATTGAAATGTGAAATTGAATGATAATGAATATGTAACTTCAGTAGAGAATTAGAAATGATAGAAGAAGTACATATTGAAATTTTGTAATCGAATTTGCAAAATGGTTTGAATATATGTAACTAGATATTATGGCTAGTAGGATATACAGGTATAAAGAAATTGGAATTTTGATTTCAAAGATAATTTGAATTGCTCGACAAAAGGTACGTATTTGAGTTTTAATATGAGTTTTTGATGATTTCTCTCTAGCCGCTTGGCTTTTTCTTTTTCTTTTTGAAATCTGAGAGTCCGTAGGGACGTTTTGTAGTCGTACCGTATTAGCCGCGCAAAGGAGACGCTGGCGAAATTTTTCGAAAATTTCGGGTGTTAGAAAAATTTTGAGAAAATTTGAAAGTTTAAAGTTTAAATTTGAATTTAAATTTGAATAAAGTAGTAAAACAACGATTGTTTGAAACTTAAAGTAGAAGTTGAAATTTAGTTGAGGTGATAACGAATCTTTAGTAAAAAGATTTGTTTTGATAAATGGACAAAACTATTTAGATTGTGAAAAATAGTAGACGAGTTAAGGACCTTTCTTTCTAACTTGTAATTTCGAGGACGAAATTCTTTTAAGGGGGGAAGTCTGTAACGACCCGGAATTTTGAACGAATTAAATTGAGAAT
Organism: Allium fistulosum; assembly: GCA_030737815.1. NCBI lineage: Eukaryota > Viridiplantae > Streptophyta > Magnoliopsida > Asparagales > Amaryllidaceae > Allium > Allium fistulosum. The sequence goes on from CM060905.1 coordinate 1,250,970,026, forward strand.
ATTTAATTTATTTTAATATTTGAACGACAATTTAATTTGAATCCCCGATATAATTTTGAAATTTGCGATCAAATTATAAAATTTAATCGATTGGAAGTTGAATAAAAATTTGAATCTACAATTTTAAGCTGAAGAAAAATATTTCGAAAAGCTTTTAAAATTCGTATTGATAATACTGAAGATAACAGAAGCTTCAGAATCGAATTTAGGAGTAAATTGTTCAGTTTGAAATTTAAACCGTTCGAACCGATATTTAAAAATAGTCAATTTTCAAACAGTCTCGGAATTCGACGAAACCAGTTCCATTGGGTCCGTAATAGTTTGTTTTTACCGGATTTAAATTTTCATATTTATCAGAGTTATTTTGGTGACCGTACGGTTACGAAACGCGTTGAAGTTAAATTGAATTCGATTTAATTTAAAATTTGAATTTGGTCAATTCAGAACACTGTAGCTTCCCTTCATCCACGCCGAGAATCACGAAATTTATCGTGCAACCCATGTTCTCCTGTCTCCCTCTTTCTGTTAAAATTCGCGAAAGGGAACCATTTCGTTAAAAGTTAGAACGCTCGTTCACAAATTCAAAGCAATGGCCGATATTCAAGTTGTTTGCCTCCTCCCCTTAAAACAAGAAAAAAAAACCCTATCTCGTTCAAATTCGTGACACGCGGTTCGTTTCAAAGGGCAAGACATCGCGAACCAATTCGCGATCAAAATCGCGATGTTGATAGGATGGAGGCAGTTGATTTCTGGGTGCGAGCGACTGAAGGCAAGTCGCGAGCTAGGGTTTCGCCGTGTTCGAGTCAGCGTCGCGGTGGCAGGAAGGAGGCGAAGTGGGTCGCGATCGACTGGAGGGTTCGGCAACGTGTATGGCGCGCGCTTACGCGTACGCGTGGAAGGCGGCGGCATCGCGATTCATCTCGCGAGCACGAGGAGGCGCAGGCGTACGCGCGGCGACAAGCGCGTGCGATCTGGGGTGTGGCGAGTCGAGGCTCGCGATCTCGATCTGGATTGGGGTTCACGCGAGGCACTGCGATTGGGCGATGTTGGTCGAGGAGCATCGCGTAGGTGGCGTGTCGTTGAGGTCGCGATGGCAGTTTCAGACGACTCAGGGAGATGTGTGGGCAAAGCAGGGGGTATCTCGAGGCCGGTAGCGTCGTGGTCAGGCAGTGCGAACTCGTTCATCTACTGTGAATCGTGGTCGAGGCTGAAGGTATTCAAACTTCATTTTTCTCGATTTAAATCTTGATTTGTAACTACATGTACAGATAAATAAATAGATAAAAATTAATATGTGCAGTACAGTATAAAACTGTTGGTCATTTTCCATTTATTTAAAAGAAAGAAATTTAGTTAAATGAAATTGTTAAAGAAAATTAGTTTGAAATTAAATCATTGGATAATTAAAAGTGTTAGTTTAAGTGAAAATTGTTAGTTAATTTAATTTATATAAGTAAAAGTGTTTGAAGTATTTATGTGGATGAGATTTTGGTTTAAAGTAAATGGAAAGTTAGTTGAAATTAAAAGGGTTAGTTAAATAAATTTATTTGAAAGAAATAGTAATAAATTGTTCGGTCAATTTAAATAGTTAATAGAAAATTCGTTTAAATAAATCATTCGATAAATTAAATAATTGGTTTAAAGAAATTAACAAATGGAAATTTGTTATTCGATCTATTCGAATATTAATAGATTTATAAATTTTTATACAAGGTTAAAGTCGAGAAAACAAAAGAAGGAATGGAAATTGGATGGCAAATTAAAAGCTAAGGTGAGATTTTTCTCACTCGATTGAAATGTGGAATTTTTTGCAGTTATGATTGCTATTGAATGTGCTATTAGATATAGTAGGATATATATCTATATATATAGCAGTATATACATATTGGCATATGTATATATTGGATTGATGATTTCCCGCCTCGTATAGCGGATGAGACCCTATTGCGCCGTTAGTAAGCGGATTTATAAAAAACCTATATACCGCGATAATTCCGTACTGGAGCGGAATTGGTATTGTGCTAACATCTTTGGATGCAGGAAAACAGGTTGGAGGGATCCAACTGGACCCCTCACATTGATTGATTTTATTTATACTGTGGTATAAATCTGTGAATGATTATATTGATGTTATTGATCAAATCGATGTCTGGAAATTGATTGAAAGCTAAAAATTTAGCTGAACGGATGTTTGATATCACTGGATTCCAAAAAAATAAACGAAATTGAATTTTTGAAATTCAAGTAGGAATTTTTAAGTGAATGGATTTTTGAAATTTAATAAATTTGAAGAAAAGAATTTAAAAGAATAAAGGCTGATTTTTATAATCGTATTGAATAATTCCAGAATCAAGTGAAAACATTAAATAAATGAATTTCGTATAATAGTGATTTTAAATTGAGGAAAATTAATTTAAAATCTGGATTTTTAAATAGATCGAAAGAAACCCTTGAAATTTGTTTTCTTTAAAAGGAATTTATTTAAAAAGAGATAAGTTGGAAATCCAATTAGAAATTTAAATTGGTAAATTGAAATAATTTGGGAAATCGATGTAAAATGAGTTCAATTTGAAGAATCCATTTAAAAATAGGATATTGAAAAATTTGAAAAGAATAAGAATTTATTTTAGTAGTGAAAATAAATTTAGAAATCAATTCGTAATTGATTTGGAGTTAAAGTAGAATTAGAAATTAATTTGGAATCCGATTTTAGATTCAAAAGTGAATACTTGGAAAAAATGAATCCAATTGAAATAAGGGAATGTGAATTTAAATGGAAATGATGTTAAAATGATTTATAAAGGAATGAACTTTTTAAATTGTAAAGTTTTAAAAGAACGATGTTGAAGATAAATGAATTATAGGTATTAACTTATAAGATGGACCGTTAGTATAAAAAATTGAGTTATGAATTGAACTAGTTAATAAAGAAGATTTATAAATTGTAGTTTTTTTAAATGGAAATAGAATTTATAACCGTGTTTATAAATTCGAAATAGATTGAATTTGATAAATTCAATATGGAAGATTATTAAAGAAGATATATTCACGATTTTGGACAGTGAATATATTATTGAATAAAATGGATTCATCTTTGAAGAAGTAATATTTTAAAAATGAAGTTAAACATTTTAAAGATGTTTTAAAATGTATTATGAATCGAAAGCATAGATTTCCGCAGTTCTTGTTGAAATAGACGTTTTCGAGTAATTTAAGGAAATGGTGGACTATAACACCGTTGTTATAGTAAATGATTTCCGAAAGGAAATGTTTTGATGTAGTATTGGGATTTACATATCTATCTAAATTCTCGAATCCCTATACTAGCGATTTTGGGTCGTCGTAACGATGTTTTACGTAACATTCGTTTTGACCCAAATAAATGTGTTAAAAGAATATTTTCTTAAAGAATGAAATATATACTTAATTAGATTTAAGTATATCGAATATTTTCTAAGTGTTGAAAATAAATGATTTGTGAATTACTTATTTTTAAATAAGTATGGAAATGCTTTTCCCAATGTGAAATGAACTGGTTGAGTTTTTATCTTTTAAAGATAAATTGAAAAGTGAATATTTGAAATTGTTTTCAAATGGTTAAGTGTGGAGATTTTATATCTAGTAAAGATATTTTTGAAGATGAAATAAATTTGGAAAATCATTTGGAATCTGATGATGTTGCGCATCTTTATTGATAGTTAAATAACCGACTATCAATAATTACCTTAGATAGGTATTTGTTGTGAATTGGATGAATTTGAATGCCACACTTGTTTTTAAATAAACGCTCACTATTCGGGTTAGCCGGGAAAGGACCATGGGGTCATATAACCCATTCCGAATATGTGATACGTCGTTATGAATCGCATTTGAAGACCGGTGTTGAAGACCGGATATTTTTGAAAACGGAAGGATTACCGTCGAGTTACTCTACATCGACTGATCTTCGATTTAGAGGTTTTATCACCCTTAGTGACGGGAAGTCCTGACGTGATTGAAAACTATCCGGAAATGCAAGGGCTTCGTGAGAAGTGCCTTCGGTTCTGTTCGATCCCGGAACAGACTTGTATGGATTGTGTGTCTGACATTACAATTTGAGATATAAAGCTGATTTCTTTCAAATACATTTCTGTTGGTGGCGGAGAATTTATTCTTTTAGCTTAACACCCTTCTCTGAGACGTACGAGCTCAGAGGTTATGTAGTTGAAATTTATCAGCGATATATCCCAATTTGGTAACGTGGCATACTGAGTGTTGCTGTGAAATGATCAGTGTTTGATCATTTGCGATATGATCATTTGTTTGATCTTATATCTTTGTGATCATAGGTTGATCATTTTGTTTGACCCGAAGCAGGGCTTTTTGAGAAAGCGTAGCTTTGTGGACGAGACTTCATCGAGCCTCACACCCCGGAAATGGTCGAAACAGGACGAATGCAGCAAGGTTCTAGGGAGTAGCGCCCCTTAGTGTATGTCATTCCTTCTGGATAAAGGTGGTATCATGGTATGGAGCCCAGATACTTAACCTCTGTGGTTACTGCATTATTATTATCTATGTGGTTTGTTGCGAATCGGGGATCCTCGGGAAGATCGGTGACGATCGGGGGATGGCATACGCGTGTCAGTAGTTACCTATTTTTGCAGAGGTAACCCGGCCTTGTGTTGGCAGAGATCCGGTTAGGTTCTCGGGTCGTCTATTCCAGGGACATACCCATCGTGGATAGGAAGTTCCTTAGCCTGACTATTTGTTGGAAATCCAAAGAAAACAATACGCGACTTGTACGGTTTTAGTTGTAGAACCTGCCATTTAATATGGTAGCTATAGCAAGCATACTATAATGGTACCTATGCTGGCTAAGATTTATATTCTACTTTCGAAATGTTTTCTACACTATGCACTAATAATAATATCAAAAAGAATTTGATTTTTGCGTAGTAAGCATCTTTGACTATCATAAGAAGAAATCTCCTCCAAGTCTGCGTTTGCATTGTGTGTGTGGCGGGAGGTCTTATGGTAGTTTCATTTTCCAAAAGCATTTCGAATTGACTTTAAAATTCTTCTGTTGTTTATTTTAAAGAATAACTGTTTTACGATCTCACACCAGTCACCATGACTGACTCGGAGTTTATTGTTTCCCTTCTAAACTCTGGGTGCCCACCAATTTCCACACGGGCAGCCTAGAGTTATATTATCAGGATATCCTGGATATTCTGGAGCCTTGGAGATAAGCTGGATGGCGAGACGTAGTATTTGTATTCGATAGTATTTATTCCGCTGTGTATTATGTATGAGGACAAGTTATATAACTGTCCATTGTTGTACTAAGTTGTATATTGACTCTGATGATTGATGTATGTATTAACTGATATAGTTCTTTGTTTTAAAAGACTAGTGATTATCTATTATATATTGTTCCGCTGCGATGTGTAAGATTCTGATATTGTTCTGTTTCTGTTCTCTGTTGTTGTTCTGTTATTCTTTCTTTCTTCTCTTTTTCTTCTATCTTCTTCTTCTTCTACTTTTTCTTTTTCTTAAAACCCTCACTCTTGGAGTTTCCAGCACTCGATTGCACGGCAGTCGATAAAGTGAGTATCGATGTTGAATTTTCGAAAGTCGAAAATTTTCGGGATGTGACAAGAACCCAGGGAATATAACCCATCCCTGCTTGAGCATGCTTGTCTATCTCCTCAAAACCTTGATCCTCAATCGGCTCTGGGATTGATGATCCCATTTCCAGAATATGAGTGCCCATCTATCGTATAATACCCTCATCACTATCTAATGGCTTATCACACAACCAAGTGTTATGCATCCCTGAATCCTCTCTTGAAGGTTCCTCCTCACTGGGCTCATCTCCTGCTGGCTCCTCACCAACAGACTCATCCTCTTCGGCTCTTACTCCCGATCCTCCTCACTAAAAGGATCTGCAATCTAACGATCTGAGTCGTCGTCCTCTGCCTCTATATCTATCTCTTCCTCAGACTCCTCTACTACTGGAATAAGCATATCCTTATTGTCTAAGATAACTATCAGATCATCAGCCGATCTTATAATAACTCCAGATGGCTCCCCTATTTGAACATCTACCTCCTCGTTGCTAGTAATGGGAGTATCTAAGTCCTCTAAATCCCCATACTTTGCTAATGCCCTCCTAAGTTGTTCCCTTAACTTTAAATGCTATGCTTTAGTTAATCTCTATAATGATAGAAAACTTAGGATCGGTTACTGGGGTTTTTTTCATAGTTAACCCATTTATAAGTTATTATTTAACATGCTCTTTTCTTTTCTTATTTACCTAAGGTCTTAATTACGTATGAAGTTTAGCTTATTCACATATTGCTAAGGAATTTCTTATTAAAGGTGCATCTTTACATATGATTTCAAATCCATGTTACCTACCCAGATTTAGGATTTTTATTTACCTAATTGGATTGTTTTAACTTAACTTTTCCAAACCCTTTATTTTTGATCCATGTTAAATTTTGAAATGCAATATATTTTTCCTTGAAAAATGATAGAGTTTAAATGGAATTTAATTGAAATTATTTTTCTCCAAGATTCATTGAAATTAATAAACTTATTTTAATTTTTAAAATATCATTCATATTACTATTTTATTTGTAAAACATGCTCATATTTTGTTTGTCTTAAATAAATCCCTTAACCTTAAACTATTTTATTACCAAACACCTTATTGTTGAATAATGAAACATAATTGACAAGGTATTTGTATTTAATCCTTTAAACAACCAAATTAATTAGTGATAATAACTAAGTATTATTATCCCTTAACAACCAAATACATAACTGTATCCTTTTAAAAATATCTTTTTTTATCCAAACTATAATCCTAGGTAAAATTATTTCATTTACGTAAAAAAAATTAAATAAAAAATTATTTTATATAACATTAACAAATACGTGGTCATATATATAATACTCTCAACTCATTCTAGGGTGTCACTTACCCTATCTCTAATGAGTTATAAATCCTAGGATATTACTAACCCTATCTATGATGAGTCTTTACCCCTATCTGGCTTAGGTGTTTGCTCAACCTAAGCTCTGATACCAAATGTAATAACCCACGTTTCCTTACCCTTTGAGTCAACAATAAACCACAAATGTCCAACCCAAATTGAACGAAAAAATTCATCATTAAAGGTAAGAAAAATAAATAAATAGAACATAATCTCACTCGAATAGAATAACATATATTATTGAACAATAATCTTTATAGCAGAAAATTTAAAAATACATATATCAGAGTCTAACCTAAATTCAACTTGGATAGTTATAATACCCATCCTTACAATTTTACAAAAAAATCCCAATCTCTTCGAAATCTAGTTAGCAATAAAAATGTGAATATGTGTTCACGGGATTTGTTAAGCCTCTTTTCATCTTTTAAATTTTACTGATAAATCAAAATTCTCTTAACTTTAGAAATCTTCTCCTCATTTACTTTCAAATCAAATAAAATTTCTTCTTTTGAAAACATGTCCTAACTGGGTCAAAAACTATGTTATTTAAGATATCGTTTACTGTAAACCCAAACCAATTATGCTATGTAAAAGATTAGACTTATTTTCCCCAGATTACATTCCCGTATTCAACTTGGATGATTTGTGGAATAACGTTGGAAAATCACTTTTTTAAATTTTATGCGGATAGTACAAATTTCTTTCCGCATAAATTAAATACAGAGTTTTACTAGAATATTTTTTAAATTACTGAAAAACCTGTTCAGTCATTTTTATTTTGGAAAACTGAAATAAAATCTTTTTTTACATTTAGAGCATCCAGGCTTTCCCTTCGATTTGTTCCACCCCTCGTCCAGAAAGAGAATACAGAGGCCTGGTAAGTTCAAGGCACTGGTTGCTCCATTCCTAACCTTAATTACATACCTTGTTTTATCTACCCCTATCCCACAGGCAGGACAAATGTACTTGTCATTTCCGCATACTCAGTTTGTTATTACATTCAAGAAAATGATTTCAACTATATTGTTTAAGTGCTATAAAAAATTTCTCTTAACCATTTATTTTAAACTCTTATAAAAAATTCAAAATTATCATTTAGCAATTATTTATTTATTTCAAAAAATTAATAAATGATTCAGGAAAGAATCGCTAAATTTAAAACTTTATTTCTAAAGTTATTGAAAAGGCGGTAGAAAAGTGCTGCGGAAAGCGCTTAAAAGCTGATTCGATTTAAAAACAACTTTCCTAATATTTGAAAATCCATATTTTTCAATTCAAAACTTTTTAAAAATATTTTAACATATTAATCAAATTTATTTCATATTTTTAAACATTTAGAAATATTCATTTCAAAGAATTTTAGACTTGGGTCGCTTTACTGCAAAAGCGTGATTTCTCTGGAAACTTAATTTGGTCATAAATTAAAATTTACAAGATGAAATCTTGATTTTCTTTCTTTATTTACAAACTATGAATATAACGGTCCGGAAAATTCTTATCTTGCAGAATTCCGAGCTATATCCCATTCTCTACACTCATTTGAAATTTTCGGTGCGAAATCGCGAATTACCGTTGTGTGACGCGCCTAGTTTTGACTTGATTTCAAAGTTTGTCGTAACACTTCCAAATCATCTTTCTTTGCTTATAAACCATTTTCGAACTATTTTAAATCAATAGATTATTACTTTGACTATTCAATATCAAATTTTCACTTATTTCAAAATATCTCATATTTTATTATTATAATATTAAAATTTATATCTTTTAAACTTTTTAAACCATATAGTTTTTGTTTTCGAAACTTTAAACTTTTAAAATTTATTATATTTAAAGTCTCAAATATAAACTTCCATTTCTAAAAAAATCAACCTTTCATTTTTTTTCTTTGATTTTCCAAATCAATTTCTACCTTTCCCAAATTTAATTTCATTTGATTTTTCCAAATCAATTTCTATCTTTTCCAAATTAAATTTCTTCTGATTTCTCAAATTAATTTCTATCTTTTCCAAATTAAATTTCTTTTGATTTTCCAAATCAATTTCTATCGTTTCCAAATTAAATTTCTTTTCATCAATATATATATTTTCCAAATAAATTTCTTTTCCGAAATTGATCTTGAAAAGAGGCTCACTTACCAAATATACCATACAAATGGTCTTTACTTAATACAGGGAATGGTTAATCATTTCACATAAGAAAATTTAACCAAATTAGCTAAGTTTTCAAATTATTATCAAGAATCATCCATTTAACCAAACTCGTCCACATAACAAATTCATTCAAACATCCATATTAGGTGTTAATTATCATAATCACCGTAAGGGTGTAAACATGATCATCATAGCATAAAAAAATATGGTTTTAAAAAGAGATAAGAGTTTACTCACTATCATTTTCCTTTGGAATTCTTTTTCTACAACTAGCATGCCCTTTTTCCTTTGTTAACTCAATGCGGCTTGTCTCGAACTATTTTTTAAAACGGTGAAATGGATGGACTAATACTATATAGAAGGTGGGTATGGCTTGTATAAGGAGTGTATGTGGGTTGTGGGCACAACCGTGAGTAGGTGGGGGTGTTCGTGGCTTTTGAGGTAGGTAGGGGCGAGTGTGTGGGTTTGGAAGGCAAGTGAAGGTAGGTGGGTTTGGAGGGTGGGTGCATGTGTTTGGCTGGCGGGTGTGGGGTGTTGGCGCTTGGGTAGGTAATGGGCCGTCGGTTTTGAGGAGGAGCATTCATGATTTGGAGAGGGTAGGCTTAGGTACATGGGGGGGTATGGGTATGTGGTAGTGTATAGGCTCAAGTTTGGCTAGGGTGGGTGTGTATGAAGGTGGCTATGCTCGGGTGGTGGTGAGTGGGGAGCTTGGCCATAGGGTAGGGTGGTGGGTGTGTGTGTTTTGAGGGTAGGTGTAGGGTATAGGTGAGGGTATGGGTGCTTGGGTGAGTGATTTAGGTAGTAGGAGTATTGGATGCCATGGAAGAGATGGAGAAAGTGAAGAAATGATAAAGTTTTTTATGTGAGAAAATGGAGGGATGGTGATTCTATTTAACATAAAGAATCACATGTAAAATGACCCTTCTACCCTTACTAACTTTTAATTTTTCAAACCTCTTTTTATCATGTTTTAAAGCTATGATTTAACCTCTAAGAACAACATTTAATGAACAGGAGATGGTTGGATTTGAGATTTGTACAAATGAAATGATTATGCTACTTTTATTTAATTTAACAACATAAATAAAATAAAAGTTCTCCTTTTCCATGCAAGGATTTGACATGTGCATTTATGTGGATTGATGCTTAAGTACTTTTGGGTAATGATTATGTTTTGTAAAGATTTTATTAATAAAATCATGCCAAATCAAAAACTTTTGTAATTTATGTTATAAACTTTTCAAAAATAAACTTTTGTCTTACATGCTAAATGTTTACATGTTTATAAGTGTGTAAATAAGTTAATATGAAGTTATATAAGTTTAAAAGAAATCATGTTGTAAAACGTTTAAACAACTTGTATCGGGCAAAATGTTGATTTTCGATAAAATGTTTTACGGTCATATTTTATCATTTTTGTTAAACTATTTATCTATGTAAAAAAAATTGAAAATAAGTTTCTTATCATTTTTGAATAAAGTTTCTTTGAGTTATAAAACATATTTAAAAATATTAAAATACAATTATGAAAATACGATGTTGATTTGTCAATGCGGGACAAAGTTTGACAATTTTTATAAAACAAGTTTATATGTTTATAAAACCATTATAAATAAATTTAAATTATTATTATATCATCATCTAACCGTTAAAAAGAGTTAATTATCATTTATAAAAATTATTCGAATGTATATAAAATTTTATCGAAAACCGACTTTTGTCGTTTTTCAACGAAAATCCACACTTCTTGGTTTTTATTTAATAAATTCTAAAAATAAGTTTATCATCCTTATTTATTTCATAAGATATGATTATTAAGTTTGAAATTCTATATTTGAATATCTAAAATAATTTAAATATTACATTTTCAAAACGGTAAAATTACAGGTCGTTACATTCTCCCCTCCTTAAAAATTTCATCCTCGAAATTAAAAATTTAGACTTATAAGGATACTTATGTTGTAACCGAGTCTGAACAAAAATTCTATTCTTTGATTTTTTTTTCAAAATAGGGTAAAAGAAAGATCTGCTAAATACTGATACTATATACCGATGTCATTAGAAATATACATAAAACCATATAGGTTCATACCCCTAGCCTTAGCGCATACTACGTACTTAATATAATGTACATAGTCAAAATATACATCAACAGAACTCCCTAAAATGGATCATCCATATTGTAGAACTCCCTAAAAATATATCATCCATACTAACCATCCCTACTCGTCGGACTCCTCGTCCGATGGTCTTCCAAATCCACCACATCTGGTATAACCTCCTCCTCCTCTTCTTCTTCCGGCTCCTTGTCCACTCGCATCACATGTAAACAGGGTGGCTACCAGGGCTGTCCTATTGGAACCCAGGGAATATGACCCATTCCTGCTGGAGCATGCTCGTCTATCTCCTCCAAACCAAGATCCCCAATCGGCTTTGGGATTGGTGATCCCATCTTTGAATATGAGTGCCCATCTCCAATATAATACCCTCGTCGCAATCTAATGAACTATCACACAACCATGCATCGTACATTCCTGAATCCTCTCCTGAAGGTTCCTCCTCACTAGGCTCATCTCCTGCTGGCTCCTCACTGATAGACTCATCCTTTATCGGCTCCTCCTCTTGATCCTCCTCGCTAAAAGTATCTGCAATCCAACGATCTGAGTCACCTTCCTCTGCCTTTATATCTATCTCTTCCTCAGATTCCTCTACTACCATAATAAGCATATCCTCGTTGTCTGAGCTAACTATCGGATCATCAGCCGATCCTACCACAACTCCAGAAGGCTCCCCTATTTGAATATCCTCCTCCTAGTCACTAGTAATGGGAGTATCTAGTACCTCTAAATCCCCATACTTAACTAATGCCCTCCTAAGTCTTTCCCTCTACTTTAAACGCTTTACTTTAGTTAATCTCTACAATGATAGAAAACGTATGATCATTTACTGGTTTTTTTCATACCTAACCTCTTTATAAGGTCTTATTTAACACCATCTTTACTTTTCTTATTTACCTAAAGTCTTAATTACTTATGGCGTTTAAGCTTATTCACATATTGCTAGGGAATTTTTTACGAAAGGTGCATCTTTACCTAATGATTTCAAATCCATGTTACCTACCCAGATTTAGGAGTTCTATTTATCTAACTGGATTGTTTTAACTTAACTTTTCCCAACCTTTTATGTTTGATCCACGTTAAATCTTGAAATGCAATACATTTTTACTTGAAAAATAATATATAATTTAAAATGAATTTAATTGAAATTTATCTTCTCATAGATTCACTTAAAATTAATACTTCCAAAATTTATTTTAACTTACAAAATCTCTTCCGTATTTACTTTTTTTTTAATAAAATCATTTTATTTGTAAAACATGCTCATATCTTGTTTACCTTAAATAAATCTCTTAACCTTAAACAAATTTTAGTCAAATTGTGAAACTTAATTCACAAGGTATGTATTCAAGCCTTTAAACAACCAAATCAATTTATGATAATAACCAAGTATTGTTATCCCTTAACAACTAAATACATAACTATATCTTTTTAAAAATATCATTTTATATCCATAATATAATCCTATGTAAAATTATTTCATTTACCAATTTTTTTTTAAATCATAAATTATTTTATATAATATTAACAAATACACGCTCATGTATATAATACTCTTAACTCAATCTAGGGTGTCACTTACCCTATCCCTAATGAGTTACTAATCCTAAGGTATTGCTGACCCTATCTCTGATGAGTCTTTACCCTTATCTGGCTTAGGTGTTCACTCAACCTAAGCATTGATACCCTCATTTCCGTACCCTTTGTGTCGACAATAAACCACACATGTCCAACCCATATTGAACGAAATAATGCATCATAAAAGGTAAGAAAGAAAAATAAACAGAACAGAATCTCAGTCGAATGGAATAATATATATTATTGAACAATAATCTTTACAGCGGAAAATTTAAAAAATACATATATCCGAGTCTAACCTAAATTTAGCTTGGATAGTTATAATACCTGTGCTTACAATTTTGCTGAAAATTCATGATCTCTTTGAAATAAAATTACCAATAAAAATGTGAATATGTGTATAAAGGATATGTTAACCTCTTTTCATCTTTTACTTTTTACCGATAAATCAAAATTATCTTAACTTTGGAAATTTTCTCGTAAGTTACTTTCAAATCAAATAAAATTTCTTCTTTCGAAAACATGTCTTAACTAGTTCAAAAATAATGTTATTTAAGACATCATTTACTATAGACCTAAAACCAATTATACTGAGTAAAATATTGGACTTATTTTCCCTAGATTACATTCCTATATTCGAATTGCATGATTTTTGGAATAATGGTGGAAAATCACTTCTTTTAAATTTCCACGGATAGTACAAATTTCTCTTCTCATAACTTAAATACAGAGTTTTACTATAACATTCTTTATATTTCAAAAAACTTGTTCAATCGTATTTATTTCTAAAAACTTAAATACAATCTTTTCATTTAGAGCATCCGAGCTTTCCCTTTGATCTATTCCACCCCTCGCATAGAAAGAGAAAATAGAGGTCTGGAAAGTTCAAGGCACTGGTTTCTCCATTCCTAACCTTAATTACGTATCTTGTTTTATCTTCCTCGATTTCACAGGCGGGACAAATGTACTAGTTGTTTCCACATACTCGGTTTGTTACTACATTCAAGGAAATGATTTCAACTATATTATTTAAGTCTTATAAGCAATTTCTCTTAACCATTTATTTTAAACTCTTATAAAAACTTCCAAATCATCATTTAGCACTTATTTATTTATTTTAAAGCATTTATAATTGATTCAGGAAAGAATCACTAAATTTAAAATTTATTTCTAAAGTTATCCAAATAGCAGCAGAAAAGTGCTACGGAAAGTGCTTAAAAGCTGATTCGATTTAAAAATAACTTTCCTAATATTTGAAAATCCATATTTTTCAATTCAATACTCTTTTAAAATATTTATCAAATTTATTTCATATGTTTAGACATTTTAGAATGTTCATTTCAAAGAATTTTAGACTTTGGTCGCTTTACTTCAAAAGCGCGATTTCTTTGAAAACTTGATTTAGTCATAACTTAAAATTTACAAGATGAAATCTTGATTTTCTTTCTTCATTTACAAACCGTGGATATAATAGTTCGAAAAATTCTTATCTCAAAGAATTCCGAGATATATCTCATTCTCTACACTCATTTGAAATTTTCGGTGTGAAATCGCGAACTACCGTTGCGCGACGCGCCTAATTTTGACTTGTTTTCAAAATTTATCGTAACACTTCCAAATCATCTTCATTTTCTTATAAACCATTTTCAAACGATATAAAATCAATAAATTCTTATTTTGACTATTTATTATATATTTTTCACTTATTTCAAAATATCTCATATTTTATTATTATAATATTAAAATTTCTATCTTTTAAACCTTTTACACCATATAGTTTTTATTTTTGAAACTTTAAACTTTTAAAATTCATTACCTTTAAATTCTCAAATATAAACTTCCATTTCCAAAATAATTTCAACCTTTCGTTTGATTTTCCAAATGAATTTTTATCCTTTTCAAATTTAATTTCTTTTGATTTTTCCAAATCGATTTCTATCTTTTCCAAATTAAATTTCTTTATATTTCCCAAATCAATTTCTATATTTTCAAAATTAAATTTCTTTTGATTTTCAAAATCAATTTCTATCTTTTCCAAACTAAAATTCTTTTCCAAAATTGATTTTGAAAAGAGGCTCACTTTTCCAAATATACTATATAAATGGTCTTTACTTAACAAAGGGAATGGTTAACCATTTCACATAAGCAAACATAACCAAATTAGCTAACATGTCAAAATATTTTCAACAATCATCCATTCAACCAAATTCATCCATATGACAAATTCATCCAAACATCCATATTAACACTAAATGGTGTTAATTATCATAATCATCGTAAGTGTATAAACATGATCATCAAAGCATAACAAAAATATGATTTTAAAAGAGATAAGAATTTACTCACTTTCATTTTCCTTTGCAATTCTTTTCCTACAACTAACGTGCTTCTTTTCCTTTGTCAACTCGACGCAGCTTATCTGGAACTACCTTTTGAAACAGACGGACTAATGTTTGATCGAAGGTGGCTTTGGTTTGTATAAGTAGTGTATGGGTGTGTGGGGTGTGGGCTTGGCCGTGGGTCGGTGTGGGTGTCCATGGCTTTTGGAGGTGGGTAAGGGCGAGTGTGTGGGTTTGGGAGGCAGGTGAAGGTGGGTAGGTAGGTTTGGAGGGTCGGTGAGTGTGTTTTGGTTGTGGGTGCATGTGCCAGGATAGGTGATGGGCCATGGTTTTGAGGGAGGTATGCTTGTTTTGGAGAAGGTAGGCTTGGGTAAGTGGGGGTATGGGTGTGTGGTTGTGTATAGGCTCGGGTTTGGCTTGGGTGGATAGTTGTCGTGGGTGCGTGGGTGTGTTTGAGGGTGGATATGCTCAGGATGGAGGTGTGTGGGGGGCTCGGATGTGGTGTAGGATGGTGGTTGTGTTTGTTTTGGGGGTAGATGTTGGGTGTAGATGAGGGTATGGATGCTTGGTGAGTGATTTAGGAAGTAGGAGTATTGGATGGCATGGAAGAGAAGGAGAAAGTGAAGAAATGGTGAAGATTTAAGTGTGAGGAAATGGAGGGACGGTGATTCTATTTATACATGAAGCTTCACATGTAAAATGACCCTTCTACCCTTACTAACTTTTGATTTTTTAACCCTCTCTATATCATATTTAAATCTATGATTTAATCTCTAAGTACAACATTTAATGAACAGGAGATGGTTGGGTTTGAGACTTGTACAAATGAAATGATTATGCTACTTTTGTTTAATTGAACAAAATACATAAAATAGAAATGCTCCTTTTCCATGCAAGGATTTGACATGTGCGTTTCTCTGGATTGATGCTTAAGTATTTTTGGGTAATGATTATGTTTAGTAAAGATTTTATTAAAACATTATGTCAAATAAAAAACTTTTGTAATTTATGTTATAAACTTTCCAAAAATAAACTTTTGCCTTATCTGCTAAATGTTTACATGTTTATAAGTGTGTAAATATGTTAGTGTGAAGCTATATAGGTTTAAAATAGATCATATTGCAAAAGATTTAAACAACTTGTATGGAACAAAACGTTGGTTTTTGACAAAATATTTTACGATCATATTTTGTCGTTTTTGTTAAACTACTTATCTATGTAAAAAATTGAAAACAATTTTCATATTATTTTTAAATAATGTTTATTTGAGTTATAAAACCATGTTTAATAATATTAAAATGAAAATATGACGTTGATTTGTCAATGCGCGACAAAATTTGTCAATTTTTATAATATAAGTTTATATGTTTATAAAACCATTATAAATAAAATTTATATTATCATTATATCATTATATAACCATTAAAAATTGTTAATTATTATTTATAACAAATACTCGAATGTATATTAAATTTTATCGAAAATCGACTTTCGTCATTTTTCGACGAAAATCCACACTTCTTTGTTTTTACGTGATTAAATTCTTATAATAAGTTTACCATCCTTATTTATTTTATAAGATGAGACTATTAAGTTTGAAAATTCTATACTTAAATATTTAAAATAATTTAAATATTCCATTTTCAAAACGGTAAAATACGGGTCGATACAGTCTCCCCTCCTTAAAAAAATTTCGTCCCCGAAATTAAAAATTTAGACTTACAAGGATACATATCCTATAACTGAGTCTGAACAAAAATTCTATTCTTTAATTTTTTCTTTCAAAATAGGGTAAAAGAAAGATTTGCTAAATACTCATATTGTATAATAATGTCATCAGAAATATACATAAAACCAAATAGGTTCATACCCCTAGCCTTCGCACGTACTACATACTTAATGTAACATACATAGTCCAAATATACATCAATAGAACTCCACAAAATGAATCATTCATACTTTAGAAGTCCTTAAAAATATATCATCCATACTATCAATCCCTTCTCATTGGACTCCTCGTCCGATGTTCCTTCCAAATACACCACATCTAGTATAACCTCCTTATCTTCCTCTTCTTCCGAATCCTCGTCCTCTTGCATCACAGCCTAACCGGGTGGCTGCCAGGGCTATCTTATTGGAACACAGGGAATATGACCCATCAGTGTTTGAGCATGCTCGTTTATCTCATCCAAATCAAGATCCTCAATCGGCTTTGGGATTGGTTATCCCATCTCCGGAATATGAGTGACCATCGCCTATATAACACCCTTGTCACTATCTAATAATCTACAATTGTTAACCCAAAAATGGACCAACACCCTGGTTTGAGTTTGAAAGCACCAGCCCTGTTCTGACACAGCAATATCACAGATAATATTTATATAAAAAGAAAAGTAAAAGAATGAAAATAGAGAATTTTTATAGTGATTCGGCTGTCAATGAAGCCTACGTCCACTTTATAGTTTTACTATAGAATGATTGCTGTTACAAGGGATAAGGCATTGATTATCTTTATGTGAGTTGAATCCCCAAAGTTGGAATCCAGTGCAGAATCACAGTGAATTCCTATGGAGATTTTTATGAGAGAGGTAGAGAGTGAAGAATAATTCCAGTAGAGCTTCAGCAACCGGTCCGGAGAAGATCCTATTTATGTTGTAGGTAGGATGGTATTTATAGAGATCAGAGGACTTTTGGGTAGCCCACTTCATCAACTTCTCGAAGATGGAGGAATAACGACCTAAGAGGCTTTAGCTCATGATTCGAGCCAAAACATGGGTAGCGACCCATAAGGTTGGCTCACATCACGAGCTAAGGACTTAGCTCCTTAGCGACTACCTTGCTTGGTCGGCTTATTGTTAGCTTATCGATGACTTGTGAAGAAGCATGGGTCGCTAGCGACCCATACACTTAGCATGTTTCTTCCTTCTTTCTCTTCTTCCATTTAGCATAGCAACCTTCCACTTTACATGAGTCGCCAGCGATCCATAGGGCATGGGTCACTGGTGATCCAGACACTTTGATGCTTTTTGGAGTTTGGGGTTTGGGATGTCTCCATGGTCTTGTATCGTCATTACTTCCGTAGTCTCGTTGCACGTTGTTCCGTTTTGATGGTAGTTCACTAGCTGTTTGCACTCAACTGCTGATTGGGCTGTAAGAATGATGGTCACTTGGTTTAATCGATCTCGGTTGTTGTCTCAGTAATATAGCTTGGCTATCGTTCACTCCTTGCCTTAGCCTTTCTAGTTAGGTTCTAAGCCATCCTAATGTTACGAGATTGATCTGCTTTCCAGTAGATCGTGCTAGGTTAAAAACCCGAATAAAATTTGCCCCCATAGTACGTCTTCTTTGGAAACAAAGCGTGCTTTGGAAGTTATCGATTATAGTATCTGTTCACTGGGTTCCAAATAATCGCATTAGAGTCTCGTGGACACGTAGTAAGTTACGCTGTTGATCACTTAATTTTAGTCTTGACTGCTACTACTTGATGTAACGAATCAAATTACACTCCATAGCTTCTTGGTGTACTTTAAAGTAATGGAAAAGTGTCGAGGCTACAATGCAAATTTGACTTTGGCTTTTCAATCACATGTTGAATTTTTAATGTGAATCATCGGAGTCCACCTCAAGACGTTGTTTTCAACTGACTGACATCTGATAGCTGTTTGTTTTTCTTTTAATTCGATCTGAATTTCAATTCCTGGTATTGACGATGCAATCTTTGCTTTGTAGTTTATGCAAGGGTTTAGGTCGGTAAGTGGGTACATTATGTGGGTTTGGAGTTGCCCCATATAGTTTTAATTCGATCGGCGGTGAAGCTAAGTTTGTCTCAAGCGATTGTATGCCATTCTAGAGCGAAGTTTTGCTCTTTGTCATTAGCTTTATCTTCTCGAGAATTTGGTTAAGTCCCCGTCAATGTTTTCGAGTTCCAATGCGATAATTTATTCCAAAATCAGATATAGTGGATAATTCAGTCGTATTGCTCTTCCTATTTCTATATTCCAATCATCCTGAAAAGAAAAGCTTCCCGCGTCACTTTGGACAACGGCTCCGTTATCGATCGTTGATCGATAACGGATAAGTGTGGAAGAGATAATTTTAAAGGAAGATATGGATTTTTTTTCAAATGCAAGCAAGCTAGCTGCACTGGATTGTTTGTTTGAAGTATTAAGGATACTGGACATTTTTCATGTAGATAGCATACTGCATCTGCCCCGGTCAAAGCTTAGGACCCGATTGGTCAACATACGTTGACTTCCCTTGGATTTCGGGCGTTGGTTATACGAGGATATTATTTAAAGTAAAACATACCTAACGGGGTTGAATGCAAAGTTTTTTCGTTGAAACTGATTTTTCGGCCATCCAATCTTTAGTCTGGTTGAGGTTCTTCCTCTCCTCTAGAAGTTGGGTCCTTCACAACTTAGGCTTCACTTATTATTCCTATCATATTGGGAGGACTGATTGAAGTTAAATTACGAGGCACAGTTGCTCCTGTAGAGTTGTGGCTGAAATTCAATCAGGCATAGTTTTAGCATTCGGAAACTAGCATATGAGTTGTTCGATTGCTATTATCCTTCTCTTGCATTTTTCGAAATTCAAGGCACACCAACCTCTGTCTCCATGGACTATTGGCTGAATTGCTCGATTATGAACATTGTTTTTTCTCGTTTTTTCATTTCTTGTGATCATGTGCAGCATACTCATTTACTTTAATTCTATACATGTAAGTAATACTTCTGCGGTCATTTCGGCATATTCTATTTCATGGCTTTGTTCGGAAATATGAAGTAGCTTGGTCTAGCCAGTTCTGTAGCTAATCCACACTTATGCTCAATTGAGTTACTTTCAGCAAAGTGTTGGTGTAAATTCCTTAGTCCACAGGGGTGATTACTTTGACTACCGAGCAAACATGTTTTGGGAGACTGGGTTTCCTAACCAATAAATTTGATTGCCCCAGTTTGATTGACATGATAACTCCTTTCTTCAAAAATTAGGGACTTTGTTGCTTGATCCCACGATCCGAGTTTTGTAATGATGTCGGCATGTAATAGAAAGATGCATTTCTGGCATCTTTTGCTAAAGTAAATTCTTCTGAGTCCTACGTTGAGATCCTAATCATGTGTTCATTTCTATCTTCAGAAACTCATACACGGATGACTCAACTCTGTGGATTTTTCCTTGATGTTGTGAATCTTCAAATAGCATGACCAAACTTCGGGTAATGGTATTATCCTGCAAGTTAGAACCAAATGGTCTAGTTAGACCGTACTTATGTCATCCATCATTCTCGTCTTCACCAGACAAAAAGTGACGGTTGGTTTCTGAATGTTAAATACTTCATTTCTTTTGTTGGCGATTTTGTTGCCAAAATGCTCTGTTTTGTAATACACATACGTTATTTAACCAATCTCGCAGTGTTTGGAGTTTTAAAACATTTCTTTCGATCAAGTATATATGCCTCTATCCCTTCTTGAGCGACTAGCTATTTCGAATGTCTGTATTTGGGTGATTATGAGAGATGGAAATATATGGGGCGACCTCAGTTGCACCCAGTCAGGTTCTCTATCACATTCTGGAATTGAAGACGTTCGGGGATTTTATTTTCGATCTTCTATGATTGCTCTCGCTTGTTCATGGCCATGAATGCTCTTTTTGGTTGCTGACATTATCACAGAAGTTTTGTTCATATGTCAACTCCTGTCTTTGAGAATTGATAACCTAGCTGTTTGGTTCCAAGCGACATTTCCTCGAGGTTGTCTATCTTTCGGCTGTGTCTAAATTCTTTCTAAGTTGAATTTAGGAAATTCGGTTCTGCACCGGCTTCCATCCCTAGAAACTAGTACATATGTAATTCAATCCTGAGATTTCCTTTCGACGCTGCTTTATTCCTGTGTAGTGGCCGATTCCTGTGATGAAAGGTCGACCTATCCGGTTGACATATGAAAGGATATGTCTTTCGGTCGTTGCATGTCATTGGAAAATAGTAGTTTTTTGAAGAGAAGGTAGAAACTCAGTTGAGGATCAACTTCTATCTCTGGAAGTTAGTGCATCGATGGTTCACTGCGATGAGTGTTTATCATCAGCCCTGTAGATTAAAGTTTTCCTGGCATTATCAGGGAAATTCCCATACTTAGCGAGTAGAATGTTTCTCGGAGCTGCCAGGGCAACACCGGTACTTATGAAATAGAATGTTTCCTAGCATTGGCCAGGCAACATTGGTACTTAGGAAATAGAAAATTTCTCGACGTTGCCAGGGCAACACCAGTACTTAAAAGACAAAAGAAATCCTTGGCATCGACGAAGCAACATCGACACTCAGGAGGCTAGGATCGATTTTCCCCATCGATTCGATGGTGCTCTTAATCCAGTTGGGTACTAGTTTCGCCCTTCGAAAACTAGCACTTCGATGGTTGGATTATAGAAGTATTTTCTTAGCGTTGCCTGTCTTCGGACAGTGTTAAAGTCATGTTGGCGATGGTTGAATCATCCATCTGATCCTATAGAGTTGAGTAGAATCCTTTTAACCCAATGTGGCAGTTTCCTCAACGTTGCTTAAATGTGGAAGATTCCATGTTTTGGAATGGTGAGAGCTCGGGAATTTATGTTGCTTAGCTTTGTTTATAACCGTCAAGTATTACCCTTGGAGATGCAAGGTTGTTGCTTAACAAATTCCATAGTTATTCTTCCTCCTACTGGTTTTTGTTATGATCCAACGACTATCTATGGAACCCTTCATTTTTGGGAGGAACACTTCACTTCTAGGTGTCAAACTCCAGATTCTTATAGAAAATCTGAAATTGTGGAGCATGTCAACACAATGCCCTCGGTATGACCGCATTCATTCCTATACTAATCATTGACCGGTAGAGTTCGGTAGTGTTTATTCTAAATCCATAGAACCTAACCTTTCTTGTTTCAGATCATATGCATTATGCTAGGCTGATAGCATTATTGCGGATATCAACCTTATTCGTTGGTTTCAATCTTCAGGAATCAATTTTTTAGCCGCTCGATTTTGAGCATTCTCTCCTTGCCATGGTTTATCTTCGAATAACAGCTGGTTTTCTACAAGTGAGGGTTGAGACCTCGGTCGAGCACCTACTTCTGTTCTTTGGAAACTGGTGCATTGATGATTCGATTCTGGAACAGCCTTCCGTCGTTGTCTATCTCTGGACGATGGTAAGTTCCTCTTTTTATTGCAAGTTGGAGCGATCTTTGAACCTGACCAAGTGTTAATGTGTTATATGCCCCTCAATCCATAGAGCTGATTATTCTGAAAAATTGGTGTGAGATTTGTTGATACACGAAGATTTTGATCAATGACAATGTACTTCAACAAAAAGGAAGAGATATATGAAAAATCAGAGGAAGATCGATGAAGACCAAAGTGTAAACATAAGTATGATTTTTATAGGTCTAAAGTCTAGATTATTTGTTAAAATCTATCCTCAAGAGATTTGCACGCACATTAAAGCACATTCGTAAAACTTCATTTTTATGCACACATTCACTGTGCAGATTCTTATTGTTCAGTCGACTGAACAGGCATGGCCAGTCGACTGAAACTGGCACAGAATTACAAATATGCACAGTTTCAGTCGACTGAATTTCCTGCCCAGTCGACTGAATTCATTCCTGAAAAATTCTCTGTATATTTTCAGTTGACTGAATTTCCTGCTCAGTCGACTGAATCTGTAACTGCGAATTTTCTCTGAATAGACACCTTCCTCTTCCCAAGAGTTACAACCATTCTCCAATGGAAATGGAAGCATCTCTTGCATGCACCTCTAGCAAACAAATACATCTCTTCTACAATTATAAATACATGGTTTTAACAATTGCAAATTACCAATTCTAATTGCTTTAATCTTTCTATTTACTTGGACATACTTTCATATTTCTTAAGTTTTCAAAAGCAATCACAAACCAATTGCTTGAATCTCTGTTTTAACTATAACACCTTTTGATTCACAGCAATTCACATTTCCTAAATCTTCAAAAACACTTTGTATACTCTCGAGGATAAGATTATAGGAAAGTTGTACTCAATTTGACTCATTAGTGTTATCAAGAACACAACAAGTCAGAAATACCTTTTGTATTTAGTTTGAAGTCCTCTTCGGTAGTTGAGGCAAGAAATCCCGTTCGGTTGTTCGGGTAAGTTGTAAACCTATTCCTCCGGGTTAAGTGAGGGTTGTTGGTTAGTTGAATTCCTAAGAGGAGCTTAGGGACTGGACGTAGGACAAGAGGTCCGAACCAGTACAAAGTCTTGGTGTCTACTTTACTTACTGCTTATTACTATCTACCTAGACCATTTTACTATTCCATATTATACGATCCTACCGCATAGACTCTTTCAATTGGTATCAGAGCAAGGCCGTCCTATAACCATAACACCGTTATTTGACATATTGATAATATGGAAAACAACTCAAGCACAACATCTACCTATAACTCTACATTTGCGGAATGACAATCTACTCAAAGACCCCCTCTATTCAATGGACTAAACTATAATTATTGGGCTACAAGGATGAGGATTTATATGCAAGCTACAAGCTTTGAAGCCTGGAATGCAACTCAAGCAGAACTCGTTGTACCGACAACTGATTATTCTACATGGACACATACTCAGAAGAATGAAGCTAGTGCAAATGCCAAAGCTATGAATATGTTATTTTGCGCTTTGGATAGAAATGAGTTCAAATCGTGTTAGCATTTGTACTACTGCACATCAAATATGGAGTACACTTAAAACCATACATGAAGGCACAAACAAGGTTAAACAAACAAAGATATCCATGCTAAAGAACCAGTTCCAAAACTTTAGAATGCGACAGAATGAATCCATCAATGACATGTACTCGAGATTTCAAGACATTCATCATGCCTTAATAGGATTAGGAGAAAAGTATACGGATTTTGATATTGTATCTAAGGTCCTAAATTCACTCATTGATGAATGGGAGAGAAAAGTCTTAGCAATCGAGGAAGCAAACGATCTATCTATAATGAAACCAGAAGAATTAATTGGAAACCTTATGTCTTATGAAGTTAACATGCAAGCTAAGAAAGATCAAACACAGGAAAGAAAAAATGTGGCTTTTCACGCAGAAAAGGAAGAATCAGATTCTGAAAATGAGGATTTAGAATTTATTGCCAAAAATTTCAAGAAATTCTTAAAATATAGAAAAGGAAATGAAAACGGTTTCAAAAAGAATTTCTTGAACAAACCTTCATCCTCAAATATGGAATGTTTTAATTGTCACAAGAAAGGTCATATGATAAAAGACTGTCCGGAGCTAAAGAAGGAGAATCAAAAAAACTTCAACAACAAGAATAAGAAAGACAAATGTAAAAAGAAGGCATTCTCTGTAACATGGGACGATTCAGATTCATCTTCATCTGAAAGTGATAATAATAGCAACAATGAACAAGCGAATGTATGCTTTATGGCTCAAGAATCTGAGGTTAGTAATTTAACTTTCGACGATTTAATTGATGTAAACACAGAACTTTTGAGCACAATAAAAACTCTTAAAAAGAAACTCAAGGAAACTCATGAAAATCAAAACAAATCTGAATTTGGAAGAGATATGTTAGAAGATGAAAAGAAAATTCTAGAAGAAGAACTTGAAAAAGTTCAAGAGTCTCTTTCAAATTCGGAAACTCAATTATCACTTTTAAGTCAAGAAATTGAAACTCAAAAGACAAAGAATGATATAATTGTCTCTGAAAATCATGAGTTAAAAAATAAGATTAGACAAGTTGAGTTAGAAAATAATAGGCTTCAAGTTAGATTAGATAACATCACTAAAAATGTCTCTAATTTTAACAAAGGAAGAGAAAATTTACCTAAGATTTTAGAAAATTCTCAATCCTCCTCAAATAAACATGGATTAGGATATATAAAAGAGTCAAAAATTCCTAAAAAGAAAAATACAAATTTTAAGAGGAATATTGATTCAAAACAACAAATGTTATTAAGAGAACCTATTAGAACAAAAGAAGAAACTAAGATAGTTAAAATTTGGGTTCCAAAGACTAACAATATTTTAATTAGGAATAAATATATTAAAGCATTTATGGATAGTGTTCATAATAATAAAAATTATATTTATAAAAAGGATACTGAACCAAATTGGGTTTGGTTTCCTAAGTTCTAACTTTTAGGACCCTATTGAAAGGTGGGTACCAATATTGTATTTTTTTTTGCAGGTCCCACTCAAGAAAAGAAAATGGATTTTGGATAGTGGTTGCTTTGTTTGACAAATTATATACTTCTACAAATTATTACTTCCTTTTTGACGATGACAAAAGGGGAGAAATCTATGTAGCTAACTTTGTTTTGTAGGAAAGATAAGTGCATACATTCAGGGGGAGAAGATTAGTAAATACATCTCTATAACACATTAGTGTTGTCATCAATCAAAAAGGGGGAGAATGTTGATACACGAAGATTTTGATCAATGACAATGTACTTCAACAAAAAGGAAGAGATATATGAAAAATCAGAGGAAGATCGATGAAGACCAAAGTGTAAACATAAGTATGATTTTTATAGGTCTAAAGTCTAGATTATTTGTTAAAATCTATCCTCAAGAGATTTGCACGCACATTAAAGCACAATCGTAAAACTTCATTTTTATGCACACATTCACTGTGCAGATTCTTATTGTTCAGTCGACTGAACAGGCATGGCCAGTCGACTGAAACTGGCACAGAATTACAAATATGCACAGTTTCAGTCGACTGAATTTCCTGCCCAGTCGACTGAATTCATTCCTGAAAAATTCTCTGTATATTTTCAGTTGACTGAATTTCCTGCTCAGTCGACTGAATCTGTAACTGCGAATTTTCTCTGAATAGACACCTTCCTCTTCCCAAGAGTTGCAACCATTCTCCAATGGAAATGGAAGTGTTATCCTGCCTTTTGGCAAGGCCGTGACACCAAGGACTTAACTAGAAACCGGTGACGGACTATCACAAAGACTAGCTACGCGCAAGGATCGCTATGGATATCGATGAAATTTTCCCGAGTCCGGATCAGGCTACAATTGATAAGACATAACAAGTAAAGCCATGCAAACCAACTTTCCAAATTTCGGGACAATCCGAGTTCGCATGCTCATGATATCACCAACGGAAAATGGAGAAGGCAGCCTTGTACTTGAATCCATAAAAGGACCATATGTTCGAATCGATGAGGTGGGAATGTCGTTCGAATCCATCAAAGTAAAATCCATTCGAATCCATCAAGGTCGACTCCATCAACTTCGTACCCATCGAGTTCGCCCCTGTTCGAATCCAACGATCTTCTACACCTCAAATCCATAAAGAGAAGGAGCTTCGAGTCCAGAAGGTGTAGCTCAGCTTCGACTCCATCGAGCATGCCCTCTGTTCGAATCCAACGAGGCAGAGGGTCTTCGAATCCACCCAGCAGGAATAACTTCGAATCGAGTAGATACGACATAGCATACTCGATTCGAATGAGCGTACTTTCGAATCCAACACCTGGAGTCAGAGTAATCGATTCAAAGGACCAAGTCAAAAGGGGATCGATTCGAAGTATCCATGATTCACCAGAAATGCAACATTGAATCGATCATATCTCGAGTTCTACAAGTCCAAATGCCATGAAATTTTCACAGAAGCTTAAACACATGATGAATAATGTTCACACCAAATTTGACCTCGATTGGACACTTTCTTGATCGATTCGAACCAAGGGTCGAATCGATCCCAAAGTGGGCCCGGTTCTCCAGATTTCGGCCATGTGGCCCCCTCACGTACCAGAACTGGTCTCCCCGAATTTTAGGCGAAATATCAGCCTCCTACACCTATAAATAGAGCCCCTGGTCATTCAGAAAAGGGGTCAGACAATTCTAAGTACTAAAGAGCGCCCAGATTCTGCCAGATTTACTCCAGAACACCACCGCTGCTTTAGATTGAGACTTAGCATATAATTTCAGTTGTACTACAGTATAAAGAATTGTAATCTTCGAGAATCGAGCAATAAAATCATCAAACTTCATAGTGGACGTAGGCTACAAAGCCGAACCACTCTAAATCGCTTGTCTTTGCATTTTACATTCCTGTTATTTGGAGTTTTTGTTAGATAATCCACAGGTTTAGTTTTCATTCTGCGCGTTTATCTCTTCAAAGACTTCCGAAGAGTGTTGTGCCCATTTTTGGTACAAACACTTTGGTGCTTTCACTGAGAAAAAACCAGCTTTTTTCTCCTGCTCCTTGGATCTACCATCGATACCGGATTGCACAAATCCAAGAGGAAGATCCAGATCTCTAATTCATAATCCTTCCATTCTATTCAGATTTGCATAAAGTCTAGGAAAAGGATTCATCATTCAAAATGGTTAGCACAAGAACCACTTCTACAGCTGCTGGACAAGAAGGTAGGGATGGACAGAATCCTGCTCAACAGCAGCCATCCAACCAAGACAACGTCGCTCATTCAGAACCGTCTGGACCAGTCACCAGACAGGAGCTCCATATGTTGCTCCAAGAGCTAACTCAAAGTCGGCAACAATTGGCCGAACAGTTGCATACTAATATTGAATTAACAAACCAACTGAACCGCCAAGGCCGCAGAAGGTCCAGACGGGATGATATTTCCCGATCATCTACTGAAAGTTCCGCCTCATCGGACTACTATCACAGATCTACCCGTCCTAGATTAGACGGGAGTCATGCACAAACGGCCGGATATCAACCCGCCTTGACTATTGGACAGTTGAGGGTAGGACCGTCGACCAGCTTTCAAGCCTGGCCCTCAACACAAGGAGGCCCTACTACACAGCATACCGCGAACAATCATGCCGCAGCTGCCACAATAGAAACGAGGGTTGATCCCCGAAATCTTTCAGAGCCAAATAATCAGCAACGTGGGCGTACTCCTGAACCATACGTCCCAGAAGACGCTAAGCCAAGGAGGCGAAATTTGGACCGTCGACAACGCCCGGTCCGAACTCGCGCTGTGGAACCCGACCACACCTTAGCTCAGCAAGCTCAAAATGTAGCAATGCCTGACATTTCGACTATGATACGTCAGATGATCCGCAAAAGCCAAGGTCTTACCAACGATGATTGGGGGATTTCTCGAAGTCATACTCCTTTCACAGACGAGATACTATACGCTGAACCTCCTCGGCGATTCAGAATGCCAACTCTCCCTATGTACGAAGGAAATTCTGATCCCAATCAACACATTTTGAAATATGAATGGTCAATGAGCGCCGCAAGGGATGACGATGCGGTGAAATGTCGAAGTTTCTCCATCTCCCTGGGAGGAATTGCAACAATGTGGTTTACAAGATTACCTCCAAGATCTATCTCTTCATTTGATCAATTGGCTAAGAAATTTGTTGAACAATTTCGCATGCATGTCGCTAGACCCAAAGATGTTAACACCCTGTCCAATGTTACCCAGGCTCGTGGGGAAACGTTAAGGTGTTACTTGGAGAGATTCCATGCGGCATGTGTGGAGATTAGTAATCCCAACGATAACTCAATTTTAATGGCATTGACTAAGGGAATCGATCCCGATTCTGAGTTTGGAAACTAGTTAGCTGGAAAACCACCCGCATCGTTGGACCGTTTCTACTCCAAAGCCGCTCAATTCTTACGGCAAGAGGATGCGAGACAGTCTAGGAAGCAGGACGATG
Organism: Allium fistulosum; assembly: GCA_030737815.1. Taxonomy (NCBI): domain Eukaryota; kingdom Viridiplantae; phylum Streptophyta; class Magnoliopsida; order Asparagales; family Amaryllidaceae; genus Allium; species Allium fistulosum. The sequence continues at coordinate 1,250,998,872 of CM060905.1, forward strand.
CGAAGCCCGGAAGTGAAGTAATACAAAGTAATATAGCAGTTAAACAGTCCGGTGAAAATTCCGGAAAAGTTCAGTTAAATATCCAGAATAAACAAACTCAGCCAAAAGGCAACAGTGGTCAAGATAAGAAAAGAGACTCAAATCGAGGCCCACGGCGTGAGGCTCCAATGTTCGATAATTACACACCATTGAATACATCGTTGGAAAATGTGTACCTACAGACTTGCAATACTATGCAATACAAGAAGCCGGCTCCGAAGCAATCGTCGGAGAGGCAGATTCAAACGGGGAAGTTCTGTAGATTCCACGAAAGTTATGGCCACAATACCAATGAATGTCGACACTTGCAGGACCTCATTGAGAAGTTGATCAGGGAGAGGAAGTTAGACCAGTTTGTGCGGGCACCGTAGTCTGAGGGGGCGGGCCCCTCAAATCAAAATCATGTACAGAATCCAGAAAGACAGGAAGAACCAGGTCGTGTCGGAGGAAGACTGGTAATTAATGTTGTAAGTGATAATCCTCATTCAGCGGTTCGAAGCTGGGAAGAAATGAAATCATATAACAACTTAACTAGACGAACATACTTCGAGTATGATGATAACTTGGATAATAAACCTTCGACCAAACGAAAGAGAGCGATAACTAACAACATCACTTTCCAAGACAGCGATATTGATTATGTCGGAAGACCAACTACTGACCCACTTGTGATATCAACCCGAGTAGGTCCGATATGGATGAAGAGGATCCTGATTGACTGTGGGAGCTCTGTGAATATCATATTTGTACATGCTTTTAATCAAATAAAGATGAAAGCTGGGGATCTAAAACCCTGCCAAACTCGTCTCTATGGATTCAATGGCAACGCTACCATAACTGTTGGGATGGTAGAGTTAGCAGTTGAGTTGGGAGCCGGAGAACGTAGATCGATTCGGACATTGCAGTTCGTTGTGTTGGATGTAGACTCACCATATAATGCCTTTTTAGGACGACCTGCCTTTGCCGAATTCAGGGCCATAATCGCCCCGTGGTGTTTAACTTTAAAGATCCCAACCGTCAACGGAGTTGGGGTCGTCCAGGGTGACCAGGTTGATTTGAGAACAATCATACACCGAAATCGAGTTGCTCGATTACACAATGCCGAGGACCGACTTAAAACTTTTGAACACAATAGGATTGTCATTAAAAAAGAATATCCGGCACTCCCACACATGAAACCAACATGGAGAGGGTCACACGAGATTAAGCAGAAGCTCGGGGATGGTACATACGAGTTACCGACCGTTGATGGTCTAGCTTCACCAAAGGCCTGGGATAGCGAAAGTCTTCATCGCTATTGCACATAACAGCTATGTTTATCCATTTAGTTTAAAATTCCATTTTTTAAATTCGTTTCTGCATTTCGAAATTAGAGTTTGTAATAAGCCAACTGACTTTGCCATATTTTTCTTATTTCAGCAATAAAAATGCCATCTCTTCGAGCCAGAGCTGTGATTCATTAAAACACAATGTACACCATCACGATGCACGAAGAGCTAAATTCCGTCACACAATGGAATTTATTCAAGTAGGGAGTGGCTATGAAGCAATCAACCACTCGCTAAAAGAAACCCGAGCTCGGGGGCAAGCCATCACATCAGGCCAGAAATGGGTTGATACACGGCAACTCTTTACTTAACTCCGTACTCCCAGAGTGCGAGGCGGAGTATAAACATTTTCCTAAATCCCAGAGTACTCCGAGAGCGCGAGCTGGGTACAAACTTTTTACTTAACTCCGTACTCCCAAAGTGCGAGGCGGAGTATAAACATTTTCCTAAATCCCAGAGTACTCCGAGAGCGCGAGCTGGGTACAAACTTTTTACTTAACTCCGTACTCCTAGAGTGCGAGGTGGAGTATAAACATTTTCCTAAATCCCAGAGTACTCCGAGAGCGCGAGCTGGGTACAAACTTTTTACTTAACTCCGTACTCCCAGAGTGCGAGGCGGAGTATAAACATTTTCCTAAATCCCAGAGTACTCCGAGAGTGCGAGCTGGGTACAAACTTTTTACTTAACTCCGTACTCCCAGAGTGCGAGGCGGAGTATAAACATTTTCCTAAATCCCAGAGTACTCCGAGAGCGCGAGCTGGGTACAAACTTTTTACTTAACTCCGTACTCCCAGAGTGCGAGGCGGAGTATAAACATTTTCCTAAATCCCAGAGTACTCCGAGAGCGCGAGCTGGGTACAAACTTTTTACTTAACTCTGTACTCCCAGAGTGCGAGGCGGAGTATAAACATTTTCCTAAATCCCAGAGTACTCCGAGAGCGCGAGCTGGGTATAAACTTTTACTTAACTCCGTACTCCCAGAGTGCGAGGCGGAGTATAAACATTCATTCAACTCCGTACTCCCAGAGCGCGAGACGGAGTATAAACATTCACAAAACCCCAGAGTACTCCGAGAGCGTGAGCTGGGTATAAATATCAACAAACTCCATACTCCCAGAGCGCGAGGCGGAGTATAAACATACGTCAACTCCACACTTATCCCCAATACTGGGGGCAGAACCATAACACATAACAAGTTGAAGACAAAAGGGAATAAATTTTCATTTCCACTATCAACAGAAAGAATCTGATTACAAAGTGGTTCAAAAAGTTTCTACTAGTGGGAGCCGAGTCCACATCTATACACGACTACAGAAAAGTCAACAAAATACTACCCCATGCAGCGGGAAATTAAAGAAAGAGTTCAATCTTTCTTCTTCCTTATTTTCTTCTTCGGGGTAGCTCCGCCAGATCCGCTGCCTGATTTTCCCCTCAACCGCTTACTCTTTTCAGGCTTGTCCTCCGGCAGTGACATAATATCAACGTCTTCCTCAGAGCTTGAGGCGACGGAAATTCTTCTCGGAGGACGAGTTGAAGGCATGGGAACAGTAACAGGGAGTGGGGCAGGAGCAGCTTCAATAACTACAGTACCGCCCGGTGAGATCACCATTAATGGGGCAGGCCCTGACGGATTCATGCCAGCAGTCCCTGCTGCCATCTCGGCATCAATCTCAGCAAGAACTTCGTCCTCGCGGGATGCTTGGGCCACATCGGATGTACCAGTAGCTGGCATAGACGAACTAACGACCAGAGCAGCCCCACTCATTGCATCGGACAGATTAACTGAGGGATTGATGGGTTCATTAAGAAGCTCCTCAATCATTTGAGCGCTAAAAGAAAACATGTTTGCATCTCCCTCTTCGCCAACCAAGGTAGAAGTCGTGATGGCTTCAGTAAAAACAGCCCCTTGTGTTTGATATGGGACTGATAGTGCAAGAGGCGCAGAAACAACGACTTCAGTCACTGAAATGCGACAAAGCGAATATTGTTAGCCTAGTGTGTTGCTTAAGGTTCGTCACAACTAAAATGCGGGAAGCGTTCAAATACCTTCCTTAGTCTGGACCGGAATGTGGGCAGAATCATCGGCGGAAGATAATAGCGGTTGGTCAGGATTATATGCAGGAACAGACTGGGGATCTACCGCACCAGTGGTTTTGGGCAATGTTGGAACAACAACTTCAACACTTGCCTCGTGATGCGCGATCCCCGAGCCCTCGCCTATCTCTAGAGATTGAACACCAAGCTTTTCTTTCGCCATAGAAATCACCGCCTCATGAAGGACCTTCCTCTCATCCTCGGTGAGCAAACGCATCTCCAGCTCAAAGTCATCAAGTATTTATCTGGATGCGCTGCTCTCTTCTCATCCACCAACCGGGTCCAGGCGTTGTACAGGATCATGGAGTCATCTCCCAGCCACGCTAAATTTCTGTGCTCCAGCACATTGGCGTTATACGTGACCAAGAGATCATCGAACTCGGCGTCCATCCTGGACCGCTCCTCCAAAATCTTTTCTTGAATTTCTGCTTCCGCAGACTTAGTCTTAGCCGCCACCGCCGCAAGTTCGGCTCTAAGAGATATAGCTTGGTCGCAGGCCTCTTGGGCAGTGGTGTTCGCATCGTCCTTCTCCTTCACCATTTCGGCAAATTTGGCCTTGAGCTCGTTCAACTCCTTAATGGCTAAGTCTCGCTCAGCTGCAATGGTGGTGTTACAGTGACCCATCTCTTCTACCGTGGCGCAGTGTTCCTGTTGCATCCTCGCCAGTTTGGCCATGACATCCTCATGTTTCTGAAGTGCTTCAAGCTCTGACTTCCGGAGCGTCTCCATTTCGGATTGAAGAACCTGAATAATACGTTTCTGTTTAACAATGTCAGCATCACGTTCCTCAATGATCCTCGCCCGGTCAAAAGCTACCCTCGATGCTTTCGCTGCCGCTTTGTACCACTCCTTATACTGAGCATAGAAGTCACGGATATAATTATGAGCAATGTTCTCAGCATCCGGAGGAATTCTTTTAAGATTAGGAGGGAAGACATAAGCATCCATACAAATTTCAGGAAAATCTCTTTTCATTTGCGCAAGTTTGATGGCTCCCTCACTTGTCAACTCAGCCGGAGCTTGTTCTATTATAGCGGCCATTGTCGGTTCCATTCTTGGCTGCTGAGTATCAGGCCGAGAAGATTGAGAAGGCGGCTGTTGCTGTTGAGAAGGCCCGGAAAGATCAACTGGGGCTCTAGGAGGCGGGGGAGAGCGAGATCGGGGTCGGTACTGGTATCCCCGGTCTCTGTCAGAGTAATCATGGCCAGAACGGCCATGCGAGTAATCTCTATCTCTATCATAACGTTCTTGACTTGAATAGCCTCGCCCGTGATCCCTATCTGTCTCTCTCCTGCGGAAATCATAAAATGGAGAAGATTGGCGCACGTTCCGGAGCCTATCCAAAGTGGAGCCTCTGCCTGACATTTCACCTGCGATAAAAAAGGATTACGGGTTAGGATCCGATAAAGCAATGTTTACTATGCAAAAGTCATGAAGTGCTGTGGAAGTGTGTGTAAATGTGTAAACCCCCAAACCGACCGGAAGTGTTGACCGCACTTAAAGGAAAGGGCTCATTCATATTTAGGACATCTTGAAATTCCTCCAACCAAGGATTATGAGAAATCGATATATAATCTGGGATAGGAATATCGTCAAGCCCTTTGAAAGAATCTCTCGAATGAGAAGGGGCAGCCTCAGAAATCATGACTCCGGAAGCGGGAGGAAACACATCTACAGATTTCCCCCCTTTGGACTTAAGTTTTTTGGAAACGGCGGCCTTGCCTTTCCGTTTTTCTCCCGATTCTTCAAAGTTTCCCGAGAGATCAGCCATCGGCTCCGAATCTGTATGGGTTCTTTCTTCATCACTCGCTTCGGTTATGGTGATTCCGAGCGGTTTCTTCGCCGTTTTCTTCTTGGTTTTCTTCTTGTTCTCCTTCTGGAGGCAGGCTTTGCCAACCCTTCGATGGCTATACTTTGATTGATTTCGATCAGACCAAGAGTCCTTAAGTTATAGTCATCCATCACCGAGTCGATATGTCTTAGCTCACTCGGAACTTCTTGAAGACTTCGGACTATACCCCTGAAGTATCCACCATCGGGTCTGCAGATAATGGCTGTGAAAGAAATAAGATGTCAATACTAACGCCAAAAAGCTATCGGTCAAGAAAACAGGTTAAGGCGCTTACGTCTAGACAACCATCGCCTAGCAAAACCCGGAGGGCATCGAACATAGAACCATTCGTTCTTGAAATAACTCAGTCGGGTCCAGGCTCCGACAACAACTTGGAAATTTCTAACTGCCTCCAGAAATGTAAAAGACGGACTATCACCCCTACTCTTGAAGTTAAATATATGTCTAATCTCAGTTGGCCTTGGCGGGCGAAAGAGACAGTCCATAAATATGACAAAGGCACTGTTCAACAACGCGTGCCCGTTGGGATGAAGTTGTGAAGGAGCGATTCCTAAATATGATAGCATCCCTCTGATATATTGATTGAAAGGAGGGAGAGTTCCGGCCACGCAAGCATGGCGATAGAAAGCTGTATATCCTTCGGGCGGATTGTGCGGTCTATCAGCGGCACTGGGTAATAACACATCGTCCAGAGATATGTTATGTTTCAAGCAAATTCGGCCCAATAAGGATTCGGAAATGTTAGATTGGACAGAGTCAACGGGGTCCTCGATAAATATTGCCTCTGGCAATTCATCTGGAGCTGGATCGATCGCATCGGCAGGAATATCGGGAATCTCAAGCACCGGAGGAGTCGAGCTCTGTACCTCTTGTTGTTGGGAGCTCGAAGATTCCATAATTAACTAACTCATCATAAAGAAATGTTAAGTACATAAAGAGCCCGTGCATTCCCCAGTGTGAAGTGTATGAATGTGTCGTGCAGTGCAAGTGATGTGCGTTACTTAAGCAGATTCTACAGATTAAAGCAAGATGTCCGTACGACAAAAACTTGGGGATTTGGGAACGAAGATGACCGTCATCGCTGACCGTCACTTCTGCACCATCCAAACGCCACTGACCACTTCAAGTATAAATCAGTCATATTATTGGTTAAGTCATAGTTCCATCGACAAGCTTCAAAAGAAATTCAAGTTTAATCTTTCAGTCAAGTTCGATTATGCAAGGCCGAAGCTCGTCGGAGTCAAGTGTGCTAAAATTCATTGAGTTCATCAAAGTTCAACTTGAAATTGGTCATTGTTCAGATGTTGGAGCAAATCAGAAGAGTAGAAGCCCCTGAAGCAAGGGTGTTCGAATCGATCGACTCGAATCGATATGAGTCGAATCGATGAAGGTCGAATCGATATGATTCGACTCTGCATAAGTTCGACTCGATGAAATCTTGGGGTGGAGAAGCACTTCGAATCCATCAGCTGTGCATAACTTCGAATCGATCAATGCTCAGCACCTTCGAATCGATTGGGATATTGCTACTTCGAATCGATCGATACGATCTTTCGAAACCATCGGTGCGAAGTTTCGTATCGATTCGAACCACCTATCCCTGAATCAATTCGAAGTCTTATATTCTTCATCGATTCGTTCTACTTAACCCTGCATCGATTTGAAATCTTGCATCTTCGATCGATTCGGGCTACTTGTCCCCGAATCAATACGAGTCGAAAAAGCTTTCTCTTTCAAATCCATCGAGTCGACCCATTTCAGTTCCTACTACTCCTCATGTTTCTCAAAAGAAAGGATTGAAGTCAATGTTCGAATCCCGGTTTCATCGTTCTACACTCGAATCGATCCCTTAGGTACCTGGACGGGTTCGATTGCAAATTAAGACTCGGTGTAATCTGATTGATTCATGCAAGACGTGGAGCTCTGAAGGATCGATTCGAAGGAGCACCAGTTTCAACAGTAAAATGTAAAAAGTAAAAGTGAAATTAGCCTCGAGTATTTATATGGGTTCCAAGGGCGACTCGAGGCTCTTCGTCTCCCGGTCATGATGACCGCTCACAACAGGTCGCAGCCCCATCGATTCGAACGTATGCTCAATTATCCATTACCTTCGAGTCCATCACAACACAGGGTCGTTCCACAGTTTCGAATCCATCCCTTAATTCGAATCCATCCGGTTTCGAACCCTTTATAACGGCGAATCCATTCATACAGTATCGATGCGAAGCATCATCGATTCGAAGGAGTAGCCAAACAGAGGATGGATTGAGAGTCTTATCGACTCGAAGCACGAGGTCCTTAGGGCTCTCGATTCTAAGGTCATCGATTCGAAGAAGCATAGCTTCGAATCCATCAAATGCCACCGATCAAGTGGACGAATCGTTTCAATATGAAAAATTGATTACCAACTCTTTATGGCGATTCAGGAGAGGATCGATACAAGGGGATGATCAAAAGACAATCATAAAAGCAATGTTTTAACTCGAATCTCAAACCGGCCTAGGAGAGGACCGATGCAGAATTCGATGACAAACCGAACTAACAACGACTTGCGATCACGCAACGTTAACCAAAGTCAAGATAATACACGTATGCACATATCTCTGACTAATGTTCGATCTTTGTCATTTACAGGGATCAAATGTTCATCTCGTCTTGTCTCAAAACACTAACAGACAGACAGCCAAATACGGTCATTCAGTGGTCAATCACAGCGATACAGAATACAACTCTAGGTATAGCACGTTGTAGCTGTCCAATGAGAAACTGCAAGCTTTTCAAAGCACCTCATGTTTACACAAGACGTACTTTGGGGGGCAAATGTTATCCCGCCTTTTGGCAAGGCCGTGACACCAAGGACTTAACTAGAAACCGGTGACGGACTATCACAAAGACCAGCTACGCGCAAGGATCGCTATGGATATCGATGAAATTTGCCCGAGTCCGGATCAGGCTACAATTGATAAGACATAACAAGTAAAGCCATGCAAACCAACTTTCCAAATTTCGGGACAACGAGTTCGCATGCTCATGATATCACCAACGGAAAATGGAGAAGGCAGCCTTATACTCGAATCCATAAAAGGACCATATGTTCGAATCGATGAGGTGGGAATGTCGTTCGAATCCATCAAAGTAAAATCCATTCGAATCCATCAAGGTCGACTCCATCAACTTCGTACCCATCGAGTTCGCCCCTGTTCGAATCCAACGATCTTCTACACCTCAAATCCATAAATAGAAGGAGCTTCGAGTCCAGAAGGTGTAGCTCAGCTTCGACTCCATCGAGCATGCCCTCTGTTCAAATCCAACGAGGCAGAGGGTCTTCGAATCCACCCAGCAGGAATAACTTCGAATCGAGTAGATACGACATAGCATACTCGATTCGAATGAGCGTACTTTCGAATCCAACACCTGGAGTCAGAGTAATCGATTCGAAGGAACTAAGTCAAAAGGGGATCGATTCGAAGTATCCATGATTCACCAGAAATGCAACATTGAATCGATCATATCTCGAGTTCTACAAGTCCAAATGCCATGAAATTTTCACAGAAGCTTAAACACATGATGAATAATGTTCACACCAAATTTGACCTCGATTGGACACTTTCTTGATCGATTCGAACCAAGGGTCGAATCGATCCCAAAGTGGGCCCGGTTCTCCAGATTTTGGCCATGTGGTCCCCTCACGTACCAGAACTGGTCTCCCCGAATTTTAGGTGAAATATCAGCCTCCTACACCTATAAATAGAGCCCCTGGTCATTCAGAAAAGGGGTCAGACAATTCTAAGTACTAAAGAGCGCCCAGATTCTGCCAGATTTACTCCAGAACACCACCGCTGCTTTAGATTGAGACTTAGCATATAATTTCAGTTGTACTACAGTATAAAGAATTGTAATCTTCGAGTATCGAGCAATAAAATCATCAAACTTCATAGTGGACGTAGGCTACAAAGCCGAACCACTCTAAATCGCTTGTCTTTGCATTTTACATTCCTGTTATTTGGAGTTTTTGTTAGATAATCCACAGGTTTAGTTTTCATTCTGCGCGTTTATCTCTTCAAAGACTTTCGAAGAGTGTTGTGCCCATTTTTGGTACAAACACTTTGGTGCTTTCACTGAGAAAAAACCAGCTTTTTTCTACTGCTCCTTGGATCTACCGTCGATACCGGATTGCACAAATCCAAGAGGAAGATCCAGATCTCTAATTCATAATCCTTCCATTCTATTCAGATTTTCATAAAGTCTAGGAAAAGGATTCATAATCCTATCACTGGGAACTCGTGACTTGGGTGTCTTGAATTTTGACATTTTGTACATCAACTTTGGTCAAAAATCAGAAGTCTTTGCCGACTTCTTAGTTTGTGAGCTTTGCGGTACTACCGAAGTAATGTCGGTTCTTTCGGATAGCGGGAGTTGATCCCTGTTAACCGAAGTGCCCGGCTTTTGAGAGTGCATGGCTTATGAATCCTCTTGTTGCCTATCTTTGGGAAACGTGAGGGGTTTAAGCTCTTTAAGAGTTAGTGCGCCACTTACGAAATGCGCGGCGTTCCTTGCTCCTCGGTGTTGCCGATCTCCGGGCAATGCGAGGAGCGTATATTTTGGCGCGGTTATGGAATGCATGGCTTTTGGTGCTCCTCAGCATTGCTTATCTCCGGGCAACACGAGGAGTTAGTTTATGATGCTTCTCGGCGTTGCCTTTCTCCGGGAAACGCGAGGAGTTAGTCCTTGATGCTTCTCGGTATTGCCTATCTCCGGGCAATGCACGGAGCTAGTTTTTTAATGCTCCTCGGCGTTGCCTATCCCCGAGCAATGCGAGGAGTTAGTTTTTGATGCGCGACTTTTGGTGCTCCTTGGCGTTGCCTATCTTCGGGCAACGCAAGGAGTGTAGGTTTTGATGCTCCTCGGCGTTGCCTATCTCCGGGCAGCACGAGGAGTTAGTTTTTTTGTGCTCCTCGGTGTTGCTTATCTCAGGGCAAGGCAAGGAGTTAGTTTTTGATATGCGGCTTACGAAGTGCGTGGATTTTGGTGCTCCTTGGCGTTGCCTATCCCCAGGAAACGCAAGGAGTGTAAGCTTTGAAGCTCCTCGGCATTGCTTATCTCCGGGCAGCGTGAGGAGTTAGTTTTTTATGCTCCTCGGCGTTGCCTATCTCTAGGCAACATGAGGAGTTAGTTTTTGATGCTCGGTTTATGAGACGCACAGCTTTTGGTGCTCCTTGGCGTTGCCTACCTCCGGGCAATGCAAGGGTGTAAGTTTTGATGCTCCTTGGCGTTTCCTATCTCCGGGCAATGCAAGGAGTGTAAGTTCTGATGCTCCTCACTGTTGCCTATCTCCGGGCAGCGCGAGAAGTTATTTTTTTGTGCTCCACGGCATTGCCTTTCTCCAGGAAAAGCGAGGAGTTAGTTTTTATGCGCGGCTTACAAGATGCGCGGCTTTTGGTGCTCCTTGGCATAGCCTATCTCCGGGCAATGCAAAGAGTGTAAGTTTTGATGCTCCTCGGCATTACCTATCTTCGGGTAGTGCGAGGAGTTTTTTTGTGCTCCTCGGCATTGCTTATCTTTGAGCAACGCGAGGTGTTAGTTTTTGATGCGTGGCTTATGAGATGCATGGCTTTTGGTGCTCCTTGGCGTTTCTCCGTGCAACGCAAGGAGTGTAAGTTTTGATGCTCTTCGGCATTGCCTATCCCCAAACAGCGCGAGGAGTTATTTTTTTGTGTTTCTCGGCGCTGCCTATCTCCGGGCAGTGCGAGGAGTTATTTTTTTTGTGCTCTACGGAGCTGCCTATCTCCGGGCAATGTGGGAAGTTAGTTTTTGATGCGCAGCTTACGAGATGCGTGGCTTTTGGTGCTCCTTGGCGTTGTCTATCTCCGGGCAACGCAAGGAGTGTAGGTTTTGATGCTCCTCTGTGTTGCCTATCTTCGGGCAACATGAGGAGTTGGTTTTTGATCGTTCTCGGCATTGCCTATCTTCGGGAAATGCGAGGAGTTAGTTTTTAATGCTCGTCGGCGTTGCCTATCTCTGAGCAATGCGAGGAGTTAGTCTCTTAGTGCTCCTCGGCGTAGCCTATCTCTAGGGAACATGAGGAGTTAGTTTTTTAGTGCTCCTCGATGTTGCCTATCTCCAAGCAATGCGAGGATTTTAAGTTTTGGGCCTTCTCGATGTTGCTGGAAGAACAATGGTTTTAGGAAGGCAAGGATCGTGTTCCGCTGATCGGTCCCACCGATCCAACGGTTTGAGTCGATTTGCTTCTGTCGACCCGGGGAGTATTTCCTATGAACACTGCCTTATTGGTTCAAGAAGCGAGGCATGGCTTACGGGATGCACATAGTGATTTGGGTCTTCCTGGTGTTGGAGGAGTGATACTAGCTCATAGAAGGTTCGGATTGTGTTTTCCCCTCAATCCGGCAGTTTGACTTCGTTGGAACATTGTTTCGTCAGTTCTAAGAGATAATTAGTTTTTAGATCGAGTAGTCATGACTTGGACGATCCTCCCTTATTTCGAGAAGATGTGCTCAGCCAAACAAATAAGGTTGATATGGCAGAGAGATCTACAGCCGATAACATGGAGATGGTTATGAAGAAAGAGCTTATGGGAGTTCGGGGCAAGACTCTCAGTTTTTGGTCCAAATTGTAACTAGAGAATTGGTCTTTGACTGGCTTACGCTCTAAAAGGAAGATGAAATAGTCACAAAGAGCGGTAAAATAGTAGTTGGAAAGAAGTGGGCAGGTATTATGTTAGTATTTCGTTTGTTGTACTAGCTAGGTCATTACGTCCACGGTCGTCAGAATGCCAGAATTTTTGATCGAGCATAACCGAACTGTGGTATTATTAGTCTCGGCCTTTCATATGGCTATTCAACTGTGTGTGGTGTAGCACAGGGCTGTTGGCATGCTTGAACTATGTCCATGGTCTCTCCGCAACTCGTTTCATTGCCAGCGGTCTAGTAGGAGCGGTTCTTCCAGGTTCTAAGTCTTGGCTTGATTCGAGTCGGCCTCTGATTAACCATAAGGTCGGTTCAGTTTTGGCTTAGTTCCTTTGAGCGACTTTGAAGCTTTGGGATTCAACACTGTTTGTTTCATTGGTCGTTTAATTATGCTGAGTGACTGATATGATTGTCAATTTGTGGCCCTGGAGCATGGCTTCGTTGACTCCAATGGGCTTTGGATTAGATGACTACTGATCTTCCAGTTCACCTTCATGGATATCAGTCATACATAAATTTCATTGATCAACCTATTCGCCCTCACGATGCTTTAGTTCGTGAAAGACCTTTACGTTCACGAAGGGTTTTTTGGGATCGGATCACCACTTATCTACCGGTTTACCTTCATGACGCTTTAGTTCGTGAAAGACCTTCACGTTTGCGAAGGGTTTTTTGTGGACGGATGTCTGACGACCAGATGGCCTTGGAATGATAATATATCGATTTCGATAGGAGTTTTGGGTCGTGTGTCCGACGGCCCGGTGGTCTTAAAGCAATGATTCATAGACTTCAAGAGGAATTTTTCGAATTTAGCTCGAAAGAACACAGTTTTATCGGTTCTTGTAGGCGAAGGTGTTAGATCTTTTTGTTCGATGATCCTTTGGATAAGACTTCTCAGCACCACCAGCAACGCCGGTTCTCAGAAGGGGGATTGACATGACTCGTTGAGGGCATAGAAGCATTTCTTTTGCCATGCTGTCTGCAATACCCCTAGTGTCCCAGTACGGCTCATTTGGAAAAGGAGAGTAGGGAAGGATGCATTAGAAGGCATCACTTTAGGTAGCTGTCCCATTCCTTAGTTGCAAGCTAGCTAGAGTCTTATTTTATAAACTTCCTTTCGTCTGATTTCGTCAGTTAGTTGGGGCGCTTTTCTACTGGGTCTTAGTAGCCTTGCTTGGGCAGAAGGTCCCTGAGGTCCTGTAGCACCTTCACTGTTTGGTATGTTCTTTGGCATACTACCGAGTTTTTCTTCTTCTAATCGCATTATTTCTAGTCCTTAGAACCGATTTGTACTTATTTTTCAATTTTAGGTTGGAATTACTGGGAACAGTTGAAACCCACTCATCGATTCACGGAGTTTGCATTCTAGTCTGCATTCTGGGAACTTAGATTTATTCTATGAGCAGTCCACTCATGCTCAATTTGTGTTCATACTTTGATCCGTGCTCTGGGACTAAGAGTTTTTTCATTAGATCGTTTATACTCTAATATGTAGTAAGGAATTCAGGGTACTCTAGCCCACGGTCAGGGACTTAGATAATTTTATTGAATCATTTATACTCCATTATGTGCTCCAAGGACTTAGAGATTTTTGTTGAATCGATTATACTCTAGTCTGCGCTCCGGGGACTTAAGAGTACTCTAGTCCACGCTGTAGGGACTTAGAGATTTTTATTGAGAGCAGTCGTATTTCAACCCATTTGATTTGTACTTCATTTACCATGTCGAGGCAAAAGTTGTCGAATGAACGGTCGAACCACCTTCATTCATGAACTGGGATTCTGCCTCCAACATTTGGGATGAAACTTGGTAATCAAACGGTCGATTCAAATCCATTTTATAGTTGCGGCTCTTCCCATTAAGTCGGGGAAAAAATAAGCAGGTGATGAATGATTTGATCACATCCATGCTGGGGTCGGATGATTAAGTCTTGCACAATTTACTTCGTATTATTTCTAGCAAGTGGAGATAATGAGTTATTAAGCGGGCAATTAAGTTGCGTCTGTTTCGGGCTGCAATCATGTTCATTTGTTGAAATCTAGGATTGATCAGCAGGTAGCCAGTCGCGACTACCATGAGTCTAATTGAAGGTTGCTGAGTGGACAGTCAGCCATGTCTACTTTCTATTGGATTCTAAACTTGTTGGGTTCTTTATTCTATGCCTCAGTGTCCCAAATAAGGGGTATATGGTAGTTGATGAATGATTGAATCACGTTCGTCTTGATGAAATTCCATAGGTTCGATCACGGTCTGTGGAGATTGGCTGGCGGCCAACTCTAAGTTCTTGGTGACCTGCATCGTTTAGGAAGTAGTTTATTTCAACTTAGTCGTAGTTCACAACAAAATTGAAATTGAAACTAAATGTTATGCCGCCTTTTGGCAAGATCGTGACACCAAGGACTTGGCTGAAAACCAAGGATAGTCTCTCCCGAAGATCGATTACCTACAAAGTTCACTATGGATACTGGTAAATTTTTCCCGAGTCCGAATCGACCTACAGTCGATATGGTACAACAAGCAACACCATGAAAGTCAGCGTTCCAAATTTCAAGTCAATCGGCGTTCGTACGCTTAAGATATTGGTCGACCAAAACCAAGGAAGACACCTACAAGTTCGTATCCATCTAGGCGTATGAGTGGTTCGTGTTCATGGGGAGAGGCAACTTCATTCGGAACCATACCTTCATAGCCATTTCGTTCGTGTCCATCCCACTCGTATCCATCACATGTACATTGCTTCGTATCCATCAAAGTCAAAGGAGCTAACCACATTTGTATCCATGATGTCTCTGTGACCATCAACTTGTGAACCGTTAGTTCGTATCCATCCCTCAAGAAATTCGAGCACGTATCCATCGAGCAAGCATAATTTGGTTCGTAACGGTCGCCCACTACTATCATTCGTGTCCATCAATCTGGAGCCACCTCGTATCTAACAAGATTAGCACATTTCCTATCAGTCCCTTATTTGCATGATTCGTATCATTCAATGGTTATCAATACGAAATCAACAATCTTATGATCGATACGAAGGGATTGTCTGTCAAACGTTACGAAGCGACTGCATACGATCGATACGAAATGAAAGGCAATGGATGGATACGGATGAAGTCACGACTATGGATACGAATGAAGCCTAAAAGAGGGGAAGACTCAGTTACTCATCATGAAAAGTGGATCGATCCTGGAAGGTAGCGCCACGTCATTGGCCATCACGTGCCTAGAAGCGACACGAACGAGATCAACACGAGGAGGAGCGATACGAGCTCAGTTACACATGAAAAATCCAAACTTGCATCGACCATAACTCAAGATTTACGAGTCCAAATACCACCACCTTTTGAAAGGAGCTTGCCTACAACCTCAAGAATGTTCCTGATCAATTTCAACCAAAATGGATAAATTCTAGACCGATATGAATTCAATTCGTATCGCTCTTAAATCGAGTCGAAATCACCTGAACTCGATCCTGTGGGCCCACCCACGTGAGAGAAGAAGTCTTTCGAGGTCTGGGTGAGATATTTTCTGCCTATGCCTATAAATAGTGATCCTGGACCTAAAGAAAAGGGACTTTTTTGAGCTCTTTACGCCGATACTCTGCCAAAATTGCTATTGTACTTCGATTGGACTATTGTAAATCTTTTGTAACCAGCGAGTAATAATCAATAAACATCAATCATTCCATAGTGGACGTAGGCCACACGCCGAACCACTCTAAATTCGTGCGTTTCAGCACTTTTTCTTATCTATTAATTGGTATGTTTGTTAGATCTGCCTCATTTTACATTTACTTTCTTCATTTTATCTCTTCAAACACATCCGAAGAGGGTTGTGCCCAATTTTGGTACAAACACTTTGGTGCTTTCACTGAGAAAATCCAACTTTTATCCTGCTCATTGGATCTACTACCGATATCGGATTGCAAGAATCTAAGGAGAAGATCCAAATCCCAAGCCTAGGATTTCTTCCATCCTATTCAGATTTGCACCAAGCCTAGGAGAGAACTTCGCTATACACCATGGTCGCTACTAGGACTACCTCAGCCGCTGCAGATCCAGAAGGACTGGATAGGCAGAACCCCGCACAACTTCCCTCTGTAGACCAGAATGTTGCTGGACCTTCGGATCCACAAGGCCCTGTCACCAGGAAGGAGTTCCAGCTACTAATGCAAGAGCTGACTCAAAGCCGCCAACAGCTTGCCCAGCAGCTCCGCGCCAACAGGGAGTTAACCAATCGGTTGAAATGGGAAAGACAGAGGAGATCCAGAAGGGATCAGGCTTCTTACTCATCTACTGAAAGCTTAGCTTCCTCATATTACAATTATAGATCCACACGCCCACGATTGGATGGAAGCTATACGCAGGTTACTGGACATCAACGCACTTGACTATTGGACAAGCGAGAGTTGGTCCATCAACCAGGCATCAGACTGGACCCTCCTCCTAAGGAGGGACGGTTCCCTATCACACTACTGACAACCGCGCTACTGCCACTGCCATCGAATTGGAAGCTGACACTCGAAATTGAATGGACCCGAACCATCGCCAATGCGATTATACTCCTGAACCTTATGTGCCTGAAGACCTGGAGCTAAGGTGGCGAGGCATGGACCATCGACCTTGCCTGGGCCATCCCCACATTGTGGAACCCAACCACACTTTGGCCCAGCATGCCCAGAATGTCCAGATACCAGACATCTCGATAATGATCCGCCAGATGATCCGTGAGAGCCAAGGCCTCACCAATGACGACTAGGGAATCTCCCGGAGTCATACCCCTTTCACCGATGACTTTCTCTACGTCGAACCACCTCGGCGATTTAGAATGCCAACTCTACCTATTTATGAAGGGAGCTTTGACCCTAACCAGCAAAATTTAAAGTACGAATGGTTGATGAATGCCGCATGAGCGGATGATGCGGTTAAATGCCGAAGTTTCCCAATCTCACTAAGGGCATCGCGACTATGTGGTTTACTCGCCTACCACCCCGATCTATTTCGTGTTTCGACCAGTTGGCTACAAAGTTTGTCGAGCAGTTTCGCATGCATGTCAAAGGCCTAAAGATGTTAATACCTTGTCCAACGTCACTTAAGCTCCCGGAGAGACAATCAGACGTTACCTAGAGGGGTTCCACGCTGCATGCGCTGAGATTAGTAATCCTAATGACAATTCCATTTTGATGGCACTGACTAAGGGAATCGATCCCGATTCTGAATTTGGCAACTGGTTGGCCGAAAAACGCCCCACGTCATTGGACCGTTTCTATTCCAAGGCAACTCGGTTGTTGAGAAGAGAGGATGCGAAACAGTATAGGAAAAAGGATGATGCAGGGCCCAGTATGGAAGGAATCCAAAGCAATGTCGCTGTGAAACAGACCAGAGAAAGTTTCAGAAAGGTGCAGTTAAATATACAAAATAAGCAGAATAAGCAGAATTGGTAGAAAGGCGATGGGAATCACGGTAAGAAGCGGGATCAGAATCGCGGACCGTGACATAGAGCTCCCATGTTTGACACCTATACTCCTTTAAATACATCCTTAGAAAATTTGTACTTGCAAACTTGTAATACTATCCAATATAAGAAACCTACTCTGAAGCAATCATCAGAGAAACAGATCCAAACTGGGAGTTTTGTAGATTTCACGATAGCTATGGCCACAACATGAATGAGTGTCGTCATCTACAGGATATTATCGAGAAGTTGATCCGAGAAAGAAAGTTGGAGCAGCTCGTTAGGGCGCCGCGGGCTGGAGGTGCGGGCCCATCAAATCAAAATCAAATACCAAATTAGGTTAGACCGGAGGAACCCGCACATACTGGCGAGAGGTTAGTGATTAACACTGTTAGTGGTGGTACTCATCCAGTGGATCAGAGCTGTAGGGAAATGGAGTCGTATGCCAGCTCTGTCAGGCATGCGAGCTTCGAATGTTGCAGTCACTTGGAAGATGGGGTTCCGGCCAAACAGCAGAAAACGATGACATACAACATCGTTTTCGGGATAGGGATGCCGACAGAGTCGAAACCCCTACCATTGATCCACTGGTCATTTCAGCTTAGATAGGTCCTGCTTGGATGAAGAGGATCTTAGTGGACAGTGGAAGTTCAGTGAACATACTCTTTAAGTGAGCCTATGATCAAATGAAGATGGAAGCAAAATATTTGAAGCCTTGTCAGTCTCGTATTCAAGGCTTCAATGGAAGCGCGACTATACCCACTGGGATGGTGGAGCTTTCAGTGGAGTTGGAAATCAGGGAACACCAAAGAGTCCGGATGTTGCAGTTCATCGTATTGGATATTGACTCACCGTATAACGCTTTCTTGGGTCGACCGGCCCTAGTTGAGTTCAGGGCTGTTATCGCCCCTTGGTGTCTGACTTTGAAATTCCCCACCGACAATGGGGTCGGAGTCGTTCAGGGAGACCAGGCTGCTGGACGGGCCTGTTACGTTGCTAAGCTGCAGGAGGCGCAGCGAAAAGAGAAGGAAAGGGCGTAGAGGAATCTCTCTGTGTCCACTTTGCAAATAATTGACATTTAACGCCTGGGCCTGCTAAGCCAATCGATGATAAAGATTGGATCTCAGCTAAGCCAATCGATGAAGGAGGAATTGGTTGAATTTCTCCGGGCAAACTTCGATGTGTTTGCTTAGACGCACTTTGATGTGTGTGGGATCCTGCCGGACATCGCAAGCCACACCCTGAATATTGACCCGCGGCATGTCCCGGTCAAGCAAAAAAAGCATGGTATTCATCCAGAGAGATCTACCACCCTAAAGGAAGAGGTAGATAAACTCAAGTCGAACGAGTTTATCCGAGATGCGCTATATCCAGAATGGGTGTCCAATCCTGTACTTGTCAGAAAACCTAATGGGAAATGGAGGACATGCGTTGACTACTCAGACTTGAATAAAGCTTGCCCCAAAGGCAGTTTTTCACTTCCCCGTATTGATCAACTTGTAGACTCAACAGCCGAACACGAGCTCTTATCCTTCATGGATGCATATTCTGCCTACAATTTGATTCCTATGCACCTGCCCGATCAGGAGCATACCAGCTTCATCACCGATCTGGGACTATATTGCTACAAAGTCATGCCATTTGGACTCAAAATGCTGGAGCAACTTACCAACGACTAGTTAATCGAATGTTTGCTAACCAAATCAGAAAAACTATGGAGGTATACATAGACGACATGCTTGTAAAGTCACGATTCTCCACCAGTCATATCAGAGACCTGGAAAGGATGTTCAACATCCTTCGAGAGTATAGAATGAAGCTCAACCCATTAAAGTGTCACTTTGGGGTCGCGTCCGGAAAATTCCTTGTGTTCATCGTTAATGCTCGGGGAATCGAAGCCAATCCCGACAATTAGGAATCTCAAGACCCCGAGGACCATAAAGCAAGTTCAGAACCTCAATGGGAAGGTAGCAGCACTGAGCAGGTTCATCTCAAAGTCCACCGACAAATGCATCCCCTTCTTCGACCCAATCAGGAAAGGCAAACAGAACTTTGAATGGACTACTGAATGTGAAGGTGCATTCCAAGCACTGGTTCAGCACCTATTCATACCACCTATTTTGTCAAAGCCTATTGATCATGAAAGATTGTACATCTACTTGGCGGTATCATAAAAAGCAATCATTGCTGCTTCGATTCGGGAGGAGGATCGGATACAACGACCAGTCTATTACATCAGCAAACGACTGACTGGGGCAGAGAGAAACTATCCGAAGTTAGAGAAGTTAGCTTACTATCTTGTTATTGCCTCGAGGAAGCTTCGCCATATTTCCAGGCTCATCCTATCACTATCTACACTGAACAGCCTTTACGACAGGTCCTTACATGGCCTGAGACGTTTGGTAGGTTACTCAAGTGGAACATCGAGTTGAGTCAGTTCGACATCACTTACGCACCAAGGCGAGCTATTCAGAGACAAGTCCTAGCGGACTTCATCGCCGAATTCACTATCCCATAGGACTTGCCCGAAGCTAATGAATCTCCCAAATATGTCTAGAAGCTGTATACTGATGGCGCTTCAAATGACTGCTGCTCAGCCACTGGAATTGTTCTCGAAACTCCTAAAGGATGATCTATATGCTATGCTTTGAAGTTTGATTTTCGTGTGACCAATAATGATGCCGAGTACAAAGCCTTACTTGCCAGACTCAGACTCGCCAGAGACATGAAAATTATTGCTGTGGAGATTTACTGCGATTCACAATTGGTTGTGCGCCAAGTTCCGGGAGAATACCAGGCCAGAGACCGGAGACTGGCTGTTTATCTTGCTCGGGTGCAGGAAATATTAAATCAGTTTGATTTTTATACCATCTATTGCATACCCCGAGAACACAATCAGAAGGCCGATTCCTTGGCCAAGTTAGCCAGCACCGGAGAGGCATAGAAAATGGGACTTGTTCCCATTGAGACACTATCTTCCCCGAGTATTGATCAAACGGGGACCGACTGGGTACATGAGGTCATACCCGACAAAGAATCATGGATGACACCATTCAGAAACTATCTCGAGCATGGGAACCTTCCCGAGCGTAGGAGTGAGAAAAGACAAGTTCTCCGGAAGGCTTCGCAGTTTACTATTCAGAATGGAGCCTTGTATAGAAGAGGATACTCTATCCTTTTACTCCGGTGTATCGCCCACAACGAAATTAAGTGAGTATTACATGATGTGCACGAAGGAGAATGTGGTGATCACACCGGAGGACAAGCTCTTGCTAAGAAAGTGCTCCGATATGGTTATTATTGGCCGACTGTAAAACGCGACACATCAGATTATGCCAGGAAATGTGACAGATGTCAGAAGCATGCTCGGATTCCAAGAGCCCCGCCTACCGAAATAAATCAAATGGTCAGTCCATGGCCTTCGCAATATGGCGCATCAATATTATCGGGTCTCTACCTCTAGCTAAAGGTGGCATGAAGTATTCCATCGTTGCAGTTAATTACTTTACCAAATAGGCGAAAGCTGAACCCCTTGCTACTATCACGACGAAGAAAGTGATCGACTTTGTAGTACGCAACATTATCTGTCAATTTGGTCTCCCACTTACCATCATCACTAACAATGGAGCCCAATTCGAAAGTGTCGAATTCAAGAATTTCTGTCAACGATTCCATATTCAAAAGAAGTTCTTAGCGGTTGCGCACCCTTAAGCGAATGGACAGGTCGAAGCTGTTAACAAAGTCATAAAGTCCATTCTGAAGAAACGATTGGATAAAGCCGAGGGCAAATGGGTCGATGAACTTCCTATGGCTCTATGGGGATATTGAACTGTTAGTCCATGAGATGATGGTTTTGATGACAACAACCTTAGAATATATTATAAAATATAAATACTAACATTACAAGTTTAGATATATATATATATATATATATATATGCAGGATCTAACCATGCAGGTATCAAGAATGAAGACTGTACAGTATAGAGATTCAAGATATAGAGATAGAAGACTCATGAGTATCAAGAATATCAAGAGTTCAAGAGTTCAAGGTTAAGTTTGTTTTATTAGGAATATTTGTTAAAACTCGTAGAAAAGCACGGGCATCTTAATATCCAATTTATTCGTGGAATGAAATCCACTTCGAGCCTGTTAAAGGGATGGAACCCTAAGTAGGATGGAACCTACGGAAATCTAGTGGGACATTGTTTTGTATCCACAAATTTTAATTCAAATGATTTTACAAAATTATCTTGTTTTCAAAATGATTTCAAAACTTTCCTTTTAAAAGATTCAAAACTCTCTATCCTGATTTTTAATAATTTTAGCCTCAAAACATCTTTAATTTCAAAGTCAAATTACTCCTGATTTTAAATGTCTTTTCAAATAATATATTTAACTTTTAATATTTATACTTAGATTTAAATATAAAATTATAGTTAATTTATGTATATATTGTTCTTTATATTTACTTATGAAATTCAACTATATTCAAGTATATTTATAAAGTTTTAAATAGTTTTTATATAAGATAAATATTATTTTTATTGAAATTCAAAATATCAATTTTGGCTGAGGGATGTCGACATGCCCCTAGGCACTATGTCGACATAGTGACAGTTGAAGTTCAAATTCAAATTTCAAAAGAAGTGTCTATTCGCCATAACTCTTCATGAATGGTCATGGCTATTGATCTTCTATAAATAGGGGTCAGTTTCAACGAATTTTTAATCACTTTTTTCTGGTTTTCACTCCTCTTCTTCTTCCACATTTCTTAATACAAAATCATACCATTACTCTGCCGAAATCAACATCGAATCATACTCGATTACTTCTAGTTTGATTCTCCATCACTATCTCTACAAGGTTCTCAGTGCTATTCAGAGTTATAGAATTCTTTGTAATATATAAGCGAGAAAAGGTGTGATTGTAGCCTTGGAAATCAATCAAGCGAGAAAAGGTGTGATTGTAGCCCTGGAAATCAATTGGGTGAACTTGTTGCCCCGGAAATCAAGTATCTCTACCCAGAGGATTGTCATTCTGGAGGGTGTACCTCGTAGCCTTGAAATCGAGGGTTGTAATTGTTGAATTGTTGTTGAAAGGAAATCCGTACTTGTGTTGCGGGACTGGATGTAGGGTAACTCCAAACCAGTATAAAATCCGGTGTGTTCTTTCCTTTACTGCTTTTACTTTATATTTGCATCTGTGTTTGATTCTGTGTTCATATCTATGTTTGATTAGTGTATACATTGTTAATAAATTAAGATAAAACTCAAAAAGATTAAAAAATTTCTTGAAACACTATTCACCCCCCCTCTAGTGTTAATTCTAGCCTTAAGATCCTTAATCCGCATTTCTCACATTTGGTATCAGAGCTTTGTTTTCAAAAGTTTCATTATCTGAATTTTGAAAAATTTTAAAATGGCTACTAACACAAGTACTGCTATTTCCACCAACACTAGTTCATTTGTAGAAGGTCAGTCTACTGCCAGACCACCACTTTTTAATGGCGGTAACTATGCATATTGGGCATGTAGGATGAAAATATATTTACAAACTGTAGGATTAGATACTTGGAATATCACACAAACTGAATATTCTGAACCCATAACTAATTTTGCAAGTGGACCACTGAGCAAAAGACTGTTGCATAGAATAATTCTAAAGTAATGAATATTCTATTTTGTTCACTTGAAAGAAATGAATTTAATAGAGTGTCAGTTTGTAAGTCCGCATATGAAATCTGGAAAACTTTGCAAGTAACTCACGAAGGAACAAGCAAAGTTAAACAGACCAAAATTTCCATGCTCACAAATCAGTTTCAGTTATTTAAAATGAATACTAATGAGTCAATTTCAGATATGTATAGTCGATTTCAAGATATTGTGCATTCTTTAATATCTTTGGGAAAGGAATTTTCGGAAGAAGATCAAGTCAGAAAATTTTTAAATTCTCTCACTCCAGAATGGGATCAAAAGACACCTGCAATTGAAGAGGCAAATGACATTAGTACTTTAAAGATAGAAGAATTGATTGGAAATCTAATGTCGTTTGAAGTTCAAATGATCGGGAGAAGAGAAAGCAAAGCATCTGAAAAAAAATCAATGGCATTCAATGCATTGACCGATGGATCAGACTCAAACAGTGATAATGATGAAGAGATAGCATTTATGACCAGGAATTTTAGGAAATTCCTGAAGTACAGAAAATTGAATAGTTCCAAGAGAAACAACTTTAAGAATTCCGGTAATTAGACTACAGTACCAAACTTTATCAAATGCTTCAATTGTGACGAACCAGGTCATATCAAAAGAGACTGTCTGTATCCAGATAGGCAGAATCCTCCTATGAACAATGAACCATCAAAGAAATGGAAGCATGCATTTACTGCTACTCTAGATGACTCAGACTCGTCCTCAAGTGATAATGATCAGAAGACGGATAATTCGAATTTGTGTTTCACTGCAGTTCTCAACTCCGACGAATTCAAAGAAATGGATTCAGAAAAAGGTACACGTTTACAATACAATTGGTTGAAATTGCTTACATAGAATTAGTTTCTTGATTTTTTGATTGATTGATTTTGAATTGATATGTTGTTTGAATTTTAAAATTTATTTTCTATTTTTACTATTATTTTATTATTTTATTCTTATTTTTATTATTTTTGACACATTCTAAAATATATTATAAGTACAATAATATTTCAGAAATATAGACATTAATAATAATATTTTTATATATATATATATGTATTAGATAACTTAGGAAAAATCATGTCATGAAAATTAAAAGGCACATGTCGACATGGCCCCTACCACGATGTCGACTGCCTACCTGAATTTGAATTTCAAATTTTGAATTCAAATGTTTGAATTTCCCTCCACCTTTTCACTTCATTTATTTCTCTAAAAAGTTACCTTTTGACCAGAGAATATGTCCTTTGAAAGTCTATTTATTCACTATCTTTTATCATATCTTTTCACTTTCATTTTCAAATTCAAACTCTCTCTTCATATCTTCAAGCTCTCTACTCTCTACTCTAATGGATTCTTCAAGCAACCCCTCAACCATGAGAATTTCCAGAAAAATCAAAGAGCAATTATTCAATGATCCGGAGGCAATTAAAGCATACATCAATTATGCTAATTATGCCAAAGTCCATCCCAGAAAATTTGCTATTTTTCAAGATTTTTCTTCTTATGAAATTGATTCTCTTTTTGCAAACAATGGTGTTTTAAGTCTTATTGACTCTTCTCAAAATGATTTTGTTTGCTATCCTGATCTTGTCAAAATCTTCTATGCTAATTTAAACCGTGGTTTTTATAATGGAAATGAGAATGAAATTTGGAGTAGTATCAAAGGCACTCAAATTGTTTTGAATTGTGATCTTTTGGGTACCATTCTTAATTGCAAAAGCACGGGAATGGATCTTTCTAGTTTTAAAATCAATGAACATGATCGTGAGACATTTCATCATATTTTTGAAGAAGATGAAAACTTTGAATTTAAAAACCGAAACTTTCATCCTAAAGCAAGGATTGTCAATCTTCTCTTACAACATACTTTGACCCCAAGATCAGGAAATTTTAACAATCCTAGCTCAAAAGTGTGCAAAGCACTTTTTGCTATTTTCGGAAATTATGATATCAATTGGGCGCAAGTTATTTTGGATGAACTTCGTCCTAAAAATTTTGAAATGGGAGAAAACACTTTATATCATGGAATTTACGTTACTCAGATTTTCAACTATTTTGGAGTGGATTTCAAAGGTGAAGAATTTGTCTCTAGAAAAGTTTTTAATATCTCAAACATTTCTCTCATGAAAATCCCATATGTTTTTCAACCTTATGAGACTCTTACCGAAAAGGAAGCATTTGGCTCATGAAGAAATGGAAGAGGAAGAAGAAGAAGAAAGGGATGAAATGGAAATAGAAGAAGAAGAAGAAGAAGGTGAAACATCCTTAGAAAGTATTGAATATCCTTCCAATCCATCCAACAAAACCCTTCTCAAAAACCAAAAGATAATTGTGGAGAATCAACGGATTTTAAAACGATCCGTTAGTAAGAAGTTGGATAACATGTCTTCGAAGATGAACAAGTTCTTTTCAAAAGTCAGCAAGAAACTTGGATTATCTTCATCATCTTCATCTTCTAACTAGTTTTATCTTTTAGTATCTTATTGTATTTGTCTTAGTTTACTTTTATTTCGAATGTTCGTGTAGTTCTTTATGTTTAATCATTGTATTATCCTATTATGCAATGAAATTGAATTTCCTTCCTGTCATCTAGCTTATTTTATATTTTGAATAAATGTTAGTATATTATAGAAATATATATACATCATTATTCACAAAATAAAATTATCATCAAAATTCACTATAGTATGTCGACATACCCCTCTTGATCATGTCGACATGTACTGGTCAGAAGTGACTATTGATTTTGAATTTGAAATTTGAATAACTACCAAGTGTCTATTCATTTCAAATGAATTTCTACACCTATATATACCCTTTTCTTCCAGAAATCTTCACTGAAATTTATTTTTCATTCTCTATATCCTTCATTTCTTTCTCTAATTCAATTATGGCCAATCCTATTCATAATCTATCTGAAAATCTTGAAGAAACACTCAATTCATTCAAGAATATTCTCTCTATCATCCTCCATAATCAACGTCACTTAGAACTGAGTCAAATACAGATGATCAAGGAACAAGAGAGACACTTCGATGCAATTCGTTGGATGATCTCCTCCCTGCACAAGGATGATAATGAAGCACATCCTCCCGTTTCTCTATCTGTTGATAATGAGAATTGGGATGCCATCAAACAAGACCCTATCTTTGGAGAAGAAGGATGGGTTGATGTTCCTCGTAACGTTTAATTTTCTTTCTTTGTTTGATTTGTCTGATTTAATTTGTTTGATTTAATTTAGTTTGAATTGATACTTTGTGTGGATTGATTTTATTTGGTTTGAAGATTGGTGTGTGAAACATATATATATACACTGAAATGAATATAGTCTTTAATTAAGTTATTATGCTCATAAGTATCATTATTTCTTAATCTATATATTATATATTCCGTTGTATAGTTTATCAATGCAGGTACAAAAGTCCAAGAGTAAGGGGGAGTAAATTTTTTGTTGATGACTAAGGGGGAGAAGTATAAAATAAGGTAGTTAGGCATAAATTAAGGGGGAGTTTTAAGTTTTAGGGGGAGTTATTAGGATAGAAGGAATATTTTATAAACAAAGGTTGTCATCATCAAAAAGGGGGAGATTGTTAGTTCATGAGATGATGGTTTTGATGACAACAACCTTAGAATAGATTATAAAATATAAATACTAACATTATAAGTTTAGATATATATATATATATATATGCAGGATCTAACCATGCAGGTATCAAGAATGAAGACTGTACAATATAGAGATTCAAGATATAGAGATAGAAGACTCATGAGTATCAAGATTATCAAGAGTTCAAGAGTTCAAGGTTAAGTTTGTTTTATTAGGAATATTTGTTAAAACTCGTAGAAAAGCACTAGCATCTTAATATCCAATTTATTCGTGGAATGGAATCCACTTCGAGCCTGTTAAAGGGATGGAACCCTAAGTAGGATGGAACCTACGGAAATCTAGTGGGACATTGTTTTGTATCCACTAATTTTAATTCAAATGATTTTACAAAATTATCTTGTTTTCAAAATGATTTCAAAACTTTCCTTTTAAAAGATTCAAAACTCTCTATCCTGATTTTTAATAATTTTAGCCTCAAAACATCTTTAATTTCAAAGTCAAATTACTCCTGATTTTAAATGTCTTTTCAAATAATATATTTAACTTTTAATATTTATACTTAGATTTAAATATAAAATTATAGTTAATTTATGTATATATTGTTCTTTATATTTACTTATGAAATTCAACTATATTCAAGTATATTTATAAAGTTTTAAATAGTTTTTATATAAGATAAATATTATTTTTATTGAAATTCAAAATATCAATTTTGACTGAGGGATGTCGACATGCCCCAAGGCACTATGTCGACATAGTGACAGTTGAAGTTCAAATTTCAAAAGAAGTGTCTATTCGCCATAACTCTTCATGAATGGTCCTGGCTGTTGATCTTCTATAAATAGGGGTCAGTTTCAATGAATTTTTAATCACTTTTTTCTGGTTTTCACTCCTCTTCTTCTTCCACATTCCTTAATACAAAATCATACCATTACTCTGCCGAAATCAACATCGAATCATACTCGATTACTTCTAGTTTGATTCTCCATCACTATCTCTACAAGGTTCTTAGTGCTATTCAGAGTTATAGACTTCTTTGTAATATATAAGTGAGAAAAGGTATGATTGTAGCCTTGGAAATCAATCAAGCGAGAAAAGGTGTGATTGTAGCCTTGGAAATCAATTGGGTGAACTTGTTGCCCCGGAAATCAAGTATCTCTACCCAGAGGATTGTCATTCTGGAGGGTGTACCTCGTAGCCTTGAAACCGAGGGTTGTAATTGTTGAATTGTTGTTGAAAGGAAATCCGTACTTGTGTTGCGGGACTGGATGTAGGGTAACTCCGAACCAGTATAAAATTCGGTGTGTTCTTTCCTTTACTGCTTTTACTTTATATTTGCATCTGTGTTTGATTCTGTGTTCATATCTGTGTTTGATTAGTGTATACATTGTTAACAAATTAAGATAAAACTCAAAAAGATTAACAAATTTCTTGAAACACTATTCACCCCCCTCTAGTGTTAATTCTATCCTTAAGATCCTTAATCCGCATTTCTCACATGAATAACCCATAAGTCTGCGACCGGCCGCACTCCATTTTCACTTTCCTACGGCTCAAAAGCCATTATTCCAGTTGAGTTGGAAGTACCTTCTCATCGTGTGACTTACTATGATCCGAAGACAAATGCTATATTACTTGTCGAATCTCTGGACTTATTAGATGAGAAGCGTGAAGAGGCCGATTTGAGGGCAGCCGCGCACCGAAGTCGAGTCGCCTGATTGTACAATGCTAAGGTCCGACCCCGAACCTTTGAACTTGGCGATCTTGTGCTCAAGAGGATTTACCTAGTCCCTTTGCATATGAAACCAATGTGGGAAGGACCGTATGTTATTGAACGAAGACTCGGAGATGGGACATTCAAATTATCAACCGTTGATGGCCTCACTTTGCCGAGAGCCTGAAACAGCGAGAGTCTTCGTCGCTAGTACACATAATAGGCTTTGTTTATTGATTCAGTATACTTTTCATTTGCAATTTGTTTATGCATTTCGAAATTTGAATTTGTAATATGGCAACTGACTTTGCCATACTTTCTTGTTTTAGCACTAAAATGCAATCTCTTCGAGATAGAATAGTGATTCTTAAAATGCGTCATACGACTATCACAATGCACAAAGAGCTAAGTTCCATCCTACGGTGGGACTTATTCAAATAGGGAGTGACTGTGATATGACCGGTCGCTCACTAAGTGAAACCTGAGCTCGGGGGTAAGCTATCACACTAAAGCCGAAAAGGATTGATACACGACAATCCTCTAACTAACTCCGGCTCCCAGAGTGCGAGCTGGAGTGTAAACTTGCAAATGTGGGCTCGAAAAGGGTGGATCCATCCATCTAACGACTTCGCCCGTATTTGATCTAAGTCCGAGGAGGATGGATCCGTCCATCTAACGACCTCACTTGTTAACTCAGGGAGGATGTGACTCGACTGTCCACGATCCTGATAAATCTATCATTCCCAAAGTGCGAGCGAAATTCTAAAACTCAAAACAGATGTGACCGACCGTCTGTTGACTAACTTAAGTCCCTGGAGCGCGGACGTAACTTTAAACATTAAGCAGGCGTGATCGACCGCCCGCATGCGAGTTCAATCCCCAGAATGTGGATGCGATTGTTAATAAATGAACGAGTGTAACCCGACCACTCAAATTCATCTCTCTACCACTCCGTTCCGACTAAGTGAAGCAAAGAATGTCGAAGGTGCAAAGCAACCACCGTCTAACTACTTCGACTCATCCCCGGGACTAGGGGCCTGAGCCCAGCACCAAATACTAATCGAGAAGGTACGATGTTGGAAAGTGACTTGACGTTTGGTTACGACCCGAAGCTATGATTCCGGGACTTAATAACCGAACACAAGTCCGATGCAGAGGCCGATGCCTCGCAAGTGTGTCGAAAGAAAACTCGAGTGATGCAACACTTAAACAAATAAACGTGGAGTTGTGCAAAGAAGAAAAGGAAATTCTATTTCATTTATCCTTTAAAAGCAAAATAGATACAAGGACTCTATTCCAAAAAATCCTACTAGTGGGGGCCGAACCTGAATATATACATGACCTACAAGAGCGAAAAGAAAGTTCCTAACTATCTACCAAAAAAAGGATGCCAAGATTCATTCCTACTCCTGGGGCTTCTTCTTCTTATGTTTCTTCTCCTTTGGAGTGGACCCACCGTAGCTACCACTATGATGCGGCTTCGAGCTCTTGCCTTTACTAAGCTTGTCCTCAGCTGGGGGAAGTATCGAGGTCACCTCCTCCGAACTCACCGGAATCGGGATGCTTTCATAGTGCATGGTCAGAGGGACGGGAGCACTTTCCATGTGAGAAGATACGGGGGGAACCCCAGTAACAATAATCGTGCCACCTGGAGAGATCATGAGTAAAGGGGCCGGGCCGGGTCCTGTCATTCCACCTTCTGTGGTGCTACCCATTGTTACGCCCGCCATCTCAGCGTTAATTTCCGCCATTATGGCATCATCATAAGCTGCTTGAGTATCGGGCAGAACGTTGGCAGTCGGAGCCGAAGAGCTAGCCGTGAACGCACTTCCACTCATAACAAATGGCAAGTTGGAAAGTGTGTGATGCCCCACCTCTATACTCACACTAGCCAAGGACACTACGGGGTAATGCTATCAACTAGCACGAAGAATAAGGCTGTTGAGGAGCGACCATCTATGTAATTGCTTTGTGTGAGTACCGATATGTCAGATAATATAACTTACATTTCATTTCAAGAGGAAATCCGACATATCAAATACAAACTCAAAGCTACCACACAGTGGCTATGTGGACTTCGGAAACAAATATAGAAATAAACATAACACAAATCAGTCACAGATATTCATATCACAAAGGCGGAAACAGATATGAATATAACACATAGAAGTGTACTTCAAAGTAGTGGTCAAACTAGATCCACACATTACAAAAGAATATATACAAGTGCACAAAAGAATAAGTATACATCAAGGAGTCTCTATCTCAAATGTATAATAACAAAAAGTACTATGCTAAAGTAGTTGGCCAAAAGTCAGGTGACGGACCCTGATAAGAAGTCAAGCATGAGCAACTGAAATACCTCGGTCTGACCCGAGTATTATTTAAGAAGAAAATAATAATCGGATCAGTCTAGCTATAAATATCATATAAATGAGATAGGATATGAGATATGACAAAAACGTATGATAACAAAAAATGTCATACTGTGACAAGTATACATAAGGTGACAACAAAAATCATACAATATCTCAAATATTCTCAAACACTAAAAAGAATGTCATATTCTTTAAATTATTCACCAAAACACAAATATTGACAAAACATATCAATGCCAATCGCAAAAATCGGTGAAACACAAATTCTAAAAATCATCAACTAGAAATCCAGAAATCACAAAGGGGGGAAAGGCCTATCACAAACGGGAGCACGAAAACTCCCCAACACGTGTGTCACAAACGGAACGCTATCCCATGGTCGCTAACCATAAAGTCGGTGCAACGGCGTAGTGCAATAATGGTACGCCCGAGGAACCTGAAACTCAAATGAGTTGGAACAACGATGTAGTGAAATAACGGTACGCCCGAGGAATCGAAAACTCAAATATTTTAGAACAACGACGTAGTGCAATAATGGTACGTCCGATGAACCCGAAACTCAAATAATTCTAAACAACGACGTAGTGCAATAACGGTACGCCCAATGAACCTGAAACTCCATAAAGCCCGTAGGTCGCTAGCCTATAAAAATGAGACGAAGCTCAATAGAACTGGGTACAGTCCCCCACGCGGACAAAGAGACATCGCACATCGCTAGTCTAAACCATAAAATGATCATCATTGATCAATAAGAAGTGTCAATTACACTAAGCTAGTAAATAGATGAGTTTAGCTTCATGTCCCATAACCACTGGCTTAACTTAAATATTTACGAACGGATTGTAGATTTCCACTCGGAAATTGTCACAAGATTTCAATCGAACAAGTCCAAGAATTAACCGACTAAGTAAACGCAAGTGTTTCATACCACTCGTTTTGCTAAGCCATTTAATTAGATTTCTCATACGAATGAGGTAAAGGTTTGTATATACTAATAGATTGGAAGACGGTTTTAAAAGCAAGATTTGTATAAAAAATGGTATTGAAATCATCTTTGTGAAAGCGTTTGAATATTTACTACTAGTATAGAAACCTTTGTATTTTTAAAAGTGACAAATCACAGAAAACTACTGTAGAAACAATCGATCAACCAAAAATCACATTCGACGACGTGAATCAAAACCATAGAAATCGATATCGAATCAATCAAATGGATATTCCCAAAAATCCAAAGAAAGAAGTCATCAAAGTCGATAAATGATAACAGCATATCAGATCATCAAGAATCGATTAAAAATCGGAAACCCACACCAAACTGCCTAAAATAGGCAAAATGCACCTTTCCCAGATTCAGTCGACTGGACTGTATGGTCAGTCGACCGATTCATGCCTAGAAACTCTCGGTTTCTAGGTTCAGTCGACTGATACAGGGACATGAACTTTCTGTTCCCAGTTTCAGTCGACTGAACTGTATGGTCAGTCGACTGATATAAGGCCAGAGAATTTTCTTGTCCCAGATTCAGTCGACTGACCATACAGTTCAGTCGACTGAACTGTCATTTGCAGTATTTTCAGTCTAGCCCAAGAAGGGCAAAAATTCAAACCGAAAGTGATCGGACGAGCAATGGAGACTAGGGATTTATGCCAAGCGACAACCCATCCTTATAGGCTCTTTGATACACCCCAACAACATGTTCAAACATCAAAGATAGGATTTTTAAAGATTTGACTTCAAAACACCAAAAATTGGAATATTCATCAAACCAATTCAATTCAAAGGCAAATGAACAAGGAATAGATGTTAGGAATTACTACCTAACAACTATCAAAGATATAGACATAGATGTGAGTTCAAAAACTCACCTTTAAAACTCAAAGACACGAATGAGAAGCTTTAAAACAAAGGAAAGGCCAATTCCTCTTCAACTTCAACTCAAGAAGCTCCAATCTAAGCTAATAAGCAAATATTTCCTAAGTTAGGGTTTAGGAATTTCTGAAATTGAAGAGAGATAGAGATGGAGAAGATGAAGAGGATGCTTACCAAAGCTTCACCTTGATTTTGGACTTGAATTTGAGTTTCCTAAACAAAACTAGGGTTTAGGAATTTCCATTTCCCTTTATTTCCCCCATTTTTCTTAAAAGCTTGAGTGTTAGGAAATAGAATGAGTGAATGGATGAAGAGGAGTGGAGTTGGGTTATTTGTTAGCTTAGTGGGCTGAAACCCAAACCCAAAGCCCTAAATAAAAATATCAAAATTTTACTCAACTCCAAACATATCGATGTTTATACTCAAAAAGGTCGCAAACGCCATTTTGGACTCAATGGAGGTGGTCTCGAGTCCTAATTCGACTGTTTGCAAAAAGTGACATTTCAGACTTAAATCCGACTAACGATGCTATATTTAAATAAAACATTTAAATATACAATTGTGAAATATGCGGGTTGTTACAATGTGGATCGCTGTGAGTGCCTAGAAGCTCATCCATCATTTGCTCGTTAAAGGTGAAAGCGCTCACATCAACTTCCACAGCCATAGCAGTGGTGGTGGTCGTCGTAGCCTCTATTATGATAGCCTCCTGCTCTTGATTTTGTTCCAGGGTTGCAGGGGGCATGGTCGGTGCTGCTTCTATAACTGAATGGAGATAAGAGAAAATATTAGAAATTTTCTTCGATAGTACTCCAGACTTCGAATGAGTTCGTGAAGTGTTAGGAATACATTCCTTAGGTCGGCTCGCGGCGGGGGCCGGGGTTTCTCCTGGCACATGCTCGCGGGCTGGAGATAGCTGTGGCTGATCCGGATCATAGGCCGGCACAAGTAAAGGATCAACCGCAGGAGCGGATTCTGGCTGGGTTGACGCAGGGATCTCAGAGCTTGTATCGTGATGCCCAACACTAGAACCCTCTCCAACCTCCGAGTGCTGAGTAATGAGCTTCTCTTTCTCAATTGCGACAGTTGCGTCATGGAGAATTCTCCTCTCTTCCTCGTTCAACACTCGATTTTCCAGATCAAATTCATCGAGGGATCCAGTATGATGCTCTGCCTTCTCATCGGCCAAGAAACGGCGCCAGGCACTATGTAAGTGAGTTGGGTAGTCGCTGAGCTAGCTCAAATCACGGTATCTCAGAACATTGACATTATTGGTAACTAATAGATCTTCAATGTCACTCTCAAGTCTGGCTTCCGTTGCCCTGACCTGAACCTCAACCCTAGCCTCGGCTTCTTGAGCTTTCAACTTCGCCGCATCCTGCTCGTTCCAAGCCTACACAATTTGGTCACAGGCCACCTGAGCGATCTTGTTAGCTTCATCTTTTTCCTTAACGACTTCGTCGTATTTAGCTTTAAGCTTCGCTAGCTCTTAGAATGCATTATCTTTTTCAACAGTGACTACGGCATTCTTGTGGCCCATATCATCTACTAACTTTAGATGCTCCTGCCTCATCTGCTTCAACTCCCTATTGGCCTCGTCAACCTTTTTCAAGGCCTTCGTTTCGGAATTCCTTAAAGTATCATTCTCTCCAGTGAGCACTGTGACGATCCGATCCTTTTGGGTGATGGTTTCTTGGAGCTCTTCAATTTTCTTCGCCCGCTCAAACGCCATAGCTGAAACTTTCTCGGCGGCCTTCTTCCACTCCCGGTATTTGCCAAAAGCGTGATAGACATGATCATGGTCATTTTTTCTGCTCCATCTGGAAGCACCATCAAATTTGGAGGAAAATGGAAGCCGTCGAAGCATATGTTCGGAAAATATCTCTTCAATTGAGCTATCTGAGCGGCTCCCTCACATGTCGACTCTGTAATTGCCGAAGTAGCTGTAACAGAGGTATCCACCCCAGTCATACGGCGATGCTCGCCGGGTCTTGGAATTACTGGAGGCGTCCATTGGTGTGAAGTTACAATGGCCTGTGTCCCCGAACTGGAAAGTGGCAACGGATCCTGAGTGGAGGGGAGCATGATCAGGAACGGCGTCTATCTCGCCTCTCTTTTTCTCTTTCTCGTTCCCTCTCCCTTTCCTTGGCTCTATCTCTATCATAGTAATCCCTCTCTTGGCTAGAGTGGCGGCGTTCATAGTCAGAGTCACACCTACGAGATTCCCTGTAAGAACTGGAGGATTCGCGTGCTGTGCGGAGGCTACCGAGCATAGACGATTTCTTCAACATCGGATCTGAAAAATTAAAAGAAAGGCAAAGTTAGTTATCTTCGAAAATTAGACAACTCGTCAATAATGAGTGTGTGATGTCATTTAGTGCGTGCACGTATGTGTTAACCCCCCGACAACCGGTTATGTCAGCCGTACTCAAAGGAGTGGACTCGCCTAAATCTAAAGCGCTTTGGAGCCCTTCTAATCTAGTATCATGTTGGAGCGATACATAGTCCGGGATTGGTGATGTACACGAAAATGTGCATATTTTTACCACCATATTTAATCTATTTAAATTAAATAAATGATCATATTGGGTATTTTAACATGTTTAAACCAAACTTCAAATTATTATCAAATCATCACATATTCATCTTCACCTAAGGGCAAAATGGTCATTTTTTTGCATATATCAATTTGAGAAAATTTAATTTAATTGGAAATTTATATATTATTTTGTAGTAATTTAGCTTCATATACAAGTGGTTTCATGAAGATATATGCATGCACAAAGAAGATACAAAGGAATGGAGATGGAAATAATTCAAAGTGATGATCATGGAGGACTCCACTTACCCACCTACCTTAATGTACACTTAGGAGCTAATGCACATGCTAAAAAGCCATTAAATCTTCATGCACACTTAATGGATGATTATATGATGCTAATGATTACTTGGCCACCACACTTCCTAAAGGAGTAAGGGCATTCCCCAAAAAAGTGTATTAGGGTTTCATGCATGTATAAATACCCCTTATGCTTCATGTAACCTCTCTTCCCCTTAGTTAGTTTAAGTTTAGGAACAAAAATAAACAAAACTCTTCTCTTTTCTTTTTCATGGCTACTTAGCCATTTTTTTAATTTTATGTGATTTTTCTTTTTATGCAACGTTAGTTAATGTTCTTTTCCATTTACATGCTCTCTTTCTTATTTTGTTAGTAGCTTAGTTTACTTTTGATGCAAGTAGATTAGTTTTTCTTTCATTTAGCTCTCCTTTTCTCATTCTTTTTGTTTCATGTTGCAAGCTACATTTGTTGATTTGATAACAAATATGAGAGGCTAAACCCTTTCAATTTAGGGGTAATGAAGCTCTCTAATCATGTAGCTTCAACATAATTTGATAATCTTTGCTCTCCTTTTGTGCTTCATGGAAAGTTGATGTTTATGTAATTTTGTGTTTGGTATTGAGTTTGATAGCCGATATTGTTCAAAACAAATAGGCTATGCTTAGTCATATGAATCACAAATTGCCTCTTCATCTACATATGATTATGGCAATGAAGTGAAATTAAATCAAAATTTGATGGTCTATATTTCTAATTAATAGTTAATAGGCCATGCTTAAAATAGATTTCATTTTCAACTTGTTGTTATTTTTCATGAGAATTAAATGTGGTTTAAAGGTTGTGTTATAGTTTGATGGCTTATGTTGAGCTAATTAATAGCACAAATAAGCCATACTTATGATAAACACATCATTTAAATTCACTTATGACCAAAAAATAGAGAGATCATAATTTCATAATTTGTTGAACTATATGATCTAAAGGGTGGAATTATCTC
This sequence comes from Allium fistulosum, assembly GCA_030737815.1. Taxonomy (NCBI): domain Eukaryota; kingdom Viridiplantae; phylum Streptophyta; class Magnoliopsida; order Asparagales; family Amaryllidaceae; genus Allium; species Allium fistulosum. Next base: position 1,251,035,441 of record CM060905.1, read on the forward strand.
TAAATTGTCATTTTATTTTCATAGTTTTCATTCACTTTTGTAGTTGTTAGGTTTTCAATTTTTAGTAGTTAGCCTAAACATCTCAAATCTTGGTTAATTTGATTGAATAGAAATTTAAAATCTAACAATTCCCTACGGATCGACCCGTACTCGCCACGTACTAACAATTGTACGCCGTGCGCTTGCGGTTAAATTTTAATTTGAAATTTATCGACGATTTTCTAACTCATTAGAAAATTTGTCGGTTTTACCCCCACACTTATCTTTTTATTCATCCTCGAATAAAGGAAAAACTAAGATAATCCGTTTTCGTAAGGAGCACGATTGCGTTGAGCGTATGCAACAAGCCGTTAAACCTCTGGGTGTCCCCAGTAGGACGAGTGTTGTCTCGTAAGGGTTTTTAGCAGATACTACCCACAAAATCTAAATGCAATATGAAAATATTTACAAAATGCAAGATTTATTTACAATGATATGGATGCAAGTTTTTTGAAAATATTTACAAATGAAGGATTTAGTTTTAAATCGACACAAATAAGTTAAATATAGGTTTTGGTTGTTATCTTGAAAATTTAAGTCATTTACTCGTTAAAATTTCCAACAAAAATTAAGTTATAGTAATAAATAGACTACAATTTAACTCGTTGTTTCGGTTGATAACAAAGTGTAATGATGAAATGGATCCTCGGTTGATTATCAAAGTTTATCAAAGTGATGTTTTCATTTCTTTTCAATAACAAGTCAAATCAAAGAAATTAAAATAGTGCTTGGATTTCATTTGCTTACTCTCTCTGTTTCTTTTTTTTGAAATTTTATTGATATTTACAATATTTAGATATGCCTAACTCAGAAAACTGAGGCCAGATATATTACCCATGCACTGCCATTTGGACCGATGTGAGGGGAATACAGAGCGTGGCGAGTGAACACACAGGTGTGATCACTTATCGACTGTAGGCGTTATTAAAAAGAATTTTTTATATACATACACCTAACTCAAATAAACCGAGGCCAGATATACCGATCGTGCACTGCCTTTCGGGCTTACGTGAGAAGAGTACAGAGCATGGCGAGTGACCACACGAGTGTGAACACATGACTCTAAGTGTTAATAAAAATTATATACATATATACAAATATATATACTTTTTTTTGTTTTTTTTAAGAGAGAGTTTTGCAAAATCATCTTAGCACCATTTAACTTAGAAGAAAAAAATGCTATATCCTTTTATTTGAATTCACCACTTTTTTAAACAAAGATTTTCAATTAGGATATACTTCATAATTATCTCCAAGAATCTTCCTATACACTAGTTAAACCATCATTGTTTGTAATCAAACTTTATTTTTGTTTTGTTAAGACAAATAAATTTTCAAAAATTTCAATTTAATTAACCAAAACCATATATTTATCTTATAGTGTTTCTTTTAAAAATAAATTAAATGCTTAAAAAAAATTTGCCTTTTGTTTTTGAGGTATTTTTTTAAATTTTGGAAAGAAAAATAAAAATAAAAATAAATAAACCATGAAAAATCGAAAATTATGAGTCTCCCCCCACACTTGATTTTGAATGTGTCCCTACAGTCAACCCAAGTGGAAGGAGAAAAATAAAACAAAAACAAGACCTATATTTACATGAAAAGATTATTATTTACAAGATATCAGAAAATATGCTGTTAAAGAATAAATGAAACGGTCTTCCAAACACCGATTCATTTGTCCCGTCAAGTATGAGAGACACAGCTTAAACACGAAAAACCAAACGATAAAAGATTTTGGAATTGAATGTCGATTTGGAAAAATGAATGTCGTTTTATTAAAAATCATAAGAGTTGTTTTATTTTCAATGATTTTCGGAGTAGATAGAAAAATTGGTTGAAGTTCAAGTTTATTCTCACCGAATTGAAATTCAAGCTCTTCATTGAAAAATTCTTCAGAATTATCGATTTCAAAATCAAGATGGTGATTTAAATCTACCCCTTCGGAATTTAACAACTCGTCCTCAAAAATTCCATAAAATTTGTGTTCATTAAATTCGTCTTCCTTATTTGGATTATCAACAACTTCATTGCGTATCTTAAGTTCAAAATCCAAAGTTGTTGTATTCAAATTTTCGAAATCGAGAAAAGGAAGATCGAATTTTAAATTTCGTTCCACACCCTCAAAAGAATTGAAATCCAACTCAATTACTGTTTTTTCAACAACTTCATTAAGATCATCATCATCATTTTCATTTTCAAAAGTTGTTTGAAAATCGTTGATTTGGGTAAAAGGTGGATTATCACTTGACTCGTCACACATTGGGATTTGATTTTGTTTATCACCTTGTTTCAAATATGTTTCAAACAACAAATCCGTATGTTCATCGTAAATTCCATCCATTTGCTCAACAAAATCCAATTTATAGTTATTAACATGAGGATTTTCACTTTGAAATTGTTGAGAACAAAGATTTTCAATCGTAACGTGGTTAAGATTACCATTCACAAATTTGTTTGAAAAGTTGTTTCCATTTTCATTTTGAGTTTTAAATTCATTTTGGAGTTCAAAATTGAATAGGCATGGGTTATAATCGAAATCGTTTGAATTTTGAATTGAATTCAAATTTTGAAATCCTTGACTCGAGTTATTACACTAATATGAATTACACAAATCATTTATACGTTGATTTTGTTGTGTAGAGAATTCAAGTAAAGATGAAATGCTATTTTCAAGAGTCGAGGGTTGGTCATCGTTTTGAAAACTTTGTTGTTCAAAATTCAAATTATTTATAGAATAGTTGTCGTTAAAATATCCATAAGAATTTGGAGTGAAATCATATGGATTATATTGATTTTCACAACTATTGTAAAATTCAAGTGAGTAAGGAAAAGGAAACTCGGACATTTTCAAGAAATTTTTTTTTGGTTTTTTTATAAAGGAAAAATATTTACAAATAGAATTTACTTTTTTCAAAATGGAAAATTGATTTTTGTTTTGTATTTTGATTTTTCGATTTTTTTTGTTTTTGAAAAGATTTTGTATATATATATTTTTTGGATTTTTTTTGTTTTTCTAAATTTTTTTTGTATTTTTGAAATTTCAAAGGAAAAGGATTTAAAATTTCAAATAAAAAGAATAGGAATATTTACAATTTTTTAGTTTTGGATTTTTGAAGTTTTTTTTAAATATGCATGAACTAATGCAATTAAATGAATGCAAGGGTCTAATTACAAATTGTTTATCCTAAGTTAACCCAAAATTGTATAATCACACTTTTTCTTAGATCAACAAGATAGTTCTTAGCCAGGTAACAGACAGGATTTATCGGTGCACCACGAATCACCGTAGCAATGCAGCCGAAGGTTTAAGTACCTTCAGAGAAACAACTATTATAATATTTACGAATCATCGTAATATTTATAAATGGCTATTGCTCTGTCGTAGCCTAGACACCAAGAATTTAAATTGTTTAAAGAAGACGACTTGTCAATATACAATTAAGAGTTATCAATGTCTAATCGTTATTAGTAATCAAAATTCTAAGACGAAATGCAAAACAGAAATTAAACGTGCATTAACAATGCAACTACGAATGGAATTTTTGTTTTTGTTTTTGAATTTTTGAAATTTTTTTGTTTTTTTTTAAAAATGCAAACAATCAACAATGCAAATAAAAAAAATATAAGGGTGCAATTTTTTTTTTTTAAGCAAGCAATTTATTTGACAAGCTGAGCGAAGCAAGCAACTCTTCCTATCAGCTAAGGCAACCTGAAAAGAAATTAAATATAAAATATATTTACAATTTTTTATTTTTATATATCAAAGAAAAATTAAAACAAACCAAAACAAAATAAATGAAAAATCAAACAAATTGAAACTTGTTTCTTTTTTTCTTCTTCTTTTTTTTCTTTTTTTAGAAAGATACTTAGACAAATAAGATTAAAGAAAAAAGAAGAAGAGAAATTCTTCCAATCAATAACCAAGCTCAAAGATTAAGATGAAATTAACTAAGAAGATGAAAACTAGTTCACAAGCTAAAAACCAAAAGAAATTATCTTCCACCCACAACTACGTTCACAAGCCCACTCACATAAACCAAATAAAATAAATTCCCACTTTCTCAAAAACAAACCAAACCTATTTTCCACATTAATTAATAAATGAAGATTCTTACCCACTTTGTTTCTTTGTTTCTCCTTCAAACAAAAGCAATACCAAAAAAAAATTTAGTTTTCAAAATTGAATGAAAATGAATCAAGTTGGGTCGTGGAACTCATCTTCATGTCGAGGCGGGTTTGAAGGGGAGGGGGTTCGATTGCAATGGCCAGAGGATTGGTGAACAGTTGGCGATTTGAGGAGGTGATTGAACTTGCGATGTAGTGAGTATTCTCGTTTGAGGTTGAACGATTGTTGAAAGAGGCTGGAATTGGTCCACTTGGGTTCGGCAGTTCGATGAAGTCGCTGCGTTGCGTAGGTTGTTTGGGGGCTTTGCGAGATGACGAGGGGCAAGGCGGCTTGAGTTGGAGTGTCGCGATGGGGTTGCTGCAGTTTGTTAAGTGGTGCGGCGTTGTAGTTTCAGGCGATGTGGATGGTAGTCGTGACTGGGTAGGGTGTCAGGTTGAATAAATTTGGAGATGAAGTCTGATGTTGAAGTTTTTGTCAGGCAGGATGAAGTAGAAGTTGTTGTTCAAGTCAGAGGTAGTTGCAGTGCACTGGTTGTTGATGGTCGTGGTTAGTGAAGAAGTATGTTTCAGAGAGGAACAGTGTGTATGAAGTGGGGTGACTGAAGTGATTGTGGGGGAGTCATGACGAGGAAGATCAGCAGTAAAGTTGTATGGTGATGGTCTGTGTTTTTTTTTCTTCGGTGTGTGCACTAGTGGTAGGAAATGGAAATGGTGATATGTGTTTGTATTGCTATGTTTGAATAGAGGGATGATAGTGAGGATATGTGGTAGTAAATGATGATGGTTTATGAAGTGATGTAAGTAGTCGGCAGTGTGGTTAGGGTGAGTGAGGAGGATGTTGGGTGGTTTGTTGATGGTAGTTTGATGTGGTTGTAATGTGTAGTTGTTTGTGGAGAATGAAATGGAAGGAGGAGATTGTGAAGCTTGAAAATTTATATGATGATAGTTGAAGAAGTGCTATCAGTTTGTATGGCACTGGTATGTAGCAAGATGGTCAAGGGTATGTGAACTGTCAGTTGAATGCGGTGATGTTTAGTGGTGTGTAGGGAGATTTGTTGTAGCTGACAAAGTTGTGAAGGGTGATGACAGTTTTTATGAACTGTTGTAGTGGAGTAGTGGAGGTGAAGTGTGGAGTTTGATTGATTATTCTCGGGTTGCCATGAGGAACAGCAGTCTGACTGGATGTTTCTGAATTGAAGGTGGGGTGGTAGAAGTGCTGATTGGTGAATGGTTTGTTGATGGAAGTGAAGGATGGTAAAATGTATTTATGGCTGTGCACTTGCTTTATGCACTGATGATGCAACAGTGATAATGAGTAAGTATGTTGAAGCAGAAGGTAAGAGAGTTGCAGGCTGTAGGAGTGTTTGTTGATGAGTTTGAATGTACACTATGATATTGGAGAAGTTGTGATTTGGTAGTTTGTATGGCCGAGGAGGAGGGTATATGTTGACAGTTTCTGGTTGTGGGGAGGTTAAGACCGTTGAATGTTTGTATGGTTTGAAGTATGGACATGATATGAGTGTATTGAACATTGTTTGTATGGGTCGGAAATGTTGATTGTATTGTTTGTATGGTTTCAAATTTGAAGTATGGGTCAGTGATGTACATGAATGTGCTGCAGGGTTGAAGGCAATGATGTGCACAGGTGGGATAAGCACTTGTTGGGTTAGCTGCTGTAGGAAGTTGTGTATGGAGCAAGTGGTAGATGTGGTCAATTATGTTGGCAGAAGTGCAAGGAGGAGCAAGACAGTGGGTAGAAGCAAGACAGAGATATTGTGTCACAGTGCAGGGTAGTGATTTGATGCACAGAAGTGAATGGCACTGTTGCAAGGATGATGAAATAACAGTGAACAGTAGCTTTTGACCAATGTAAATGAAAAAATTATTAAAAAAAGGAAAATGAGATTGTCAAAATAATTGTAAATGCAAAATTTTAAAATGATATAAAATATTTTTTTTTATAAATTGTGTATGTTGATTTTTTTTAATAGAAATGCAAATGAAATTAGAAGTAGAAAACAAAAACACAAACACACAAATTTAGTTTTTTTTTAAATGCAAGTTAACACACAAATTCAAAACACACAAAAATAAAATAAAAATAATTCGAAGAATAGAAAATTAAAATCAAAACAACTCCCTGGCAACGGCGCCAAAAACTTGTTTAACGACAAATTTTCTATTGAGTTAGAAAATCGCCGATAAATTTCAAATTAAAATTTAACCGCAAGCGCACGGCGTATAATTGTTAGTACGTAGTGAGTACGGGTCGATCCATAGGGAATTGTTAGATTTTAAATTTCTATTCAATCAAATTAACCAAGATTTGAGATGTTTAGGCTAACTACAAAAAATTGCAAAACTAACAACTACAAAAGTGAATGAAAACTATGAGAATAAAATGACAATTTAGAGATAATTCCACTCTCTAGATCATATAGTTCAACAAATTATGAAATTATGATCTCTCTATTTTTTGGTCATAAGTGAATTTAAATGATGTGTTTATCATAAGTATGGCTTATTTGAGCTATTAATTAGCTCAACATAAGCCATCAAACTATAACACAACCTTTAAACCACATTTAATTCTCATGAAAAATAACAAGTTGAAAATGAAATCTATTTTAAGCATGGCCTATTAACTATTGATTAGAAATATAGACCATCAAATTTTGATTTAATTTCACTTTATTGCCATAATCATATGTAGATGAAGAGGCAATTTGTGATTCATATGACTAAGCATAGCCTATTTGTTTTGAACAATATAGGCTATCAAACTCATACCAAACACAAAATTACATAAACATCAATTTTCCATGAAGCACAAAAAGAGAGCAAAGATTATCAAATTATGTTGAAGCTACATGATTAGAGAGCTTCATTACCCCTAAATTAAAGGGGTTTAGCTTCTCATATTTGTTATCAAATCAACAAATGTAACTTGCAACATGAAACAAAAAGAAAGAAAAAAAGAGAGCTAAATGAAAGAAAAACTAATCTACTTGCATGAAAAGTAAACTAAGCTACTAACAAAATAAGAAAGGCAGCATGTAAATGGAAAAGAACATTTACTAACGTTGCATAAAAAGAAAAATTACATGAAATAAAAAAACTGCTAAGTAGCTATGAAAAAGAAAAGAGAAGAGCTTTGTTTATTTTTGTTCCTAAACTAAAACTAACTAAGGGGAAGAGAGGTTACATGAAGCATAAGGGGTATTTATACATGCATGAAACCCTAATGCACTTTTTTGGGGAATGCCCTTACTCCTTTAGGAAGTGTGGTGGCCAAGTAATCATTAGCATCATATAATCATCCATTAAGTGTGTATGAAGATTTAATGGCTTTTTAGCATGTGCATTAGCTCCTAAGTGTACATTAAGGTAGGTGGGTAAGTGGGGTCCTCCATGATCATCACTTTGAATTATTTCCATCTCCATTCCTTTGTATCTTCTTTGTGCATGCATATATCTTCATGAAAGCACTTGTATATGAAGCCACATTCATACAAAATAATATAGAAATTTCCAATTAAATTTTCTCAAATTAATATATGCACAAAAATGACCATTTTGCCCTTGGATGAAGATGAATAAGTGACGATTTGATAATAATTTGAATTTTGGTTTAAACATGTTAAAATACCCAATATGGTCATTTATTTAATTTAAATAGATTAAATATGGTGGTAAAAATATGTACATTTCCGTGCACATCAATTGGAATATCCCCAAGTTCTTCAAAAGGGTTGTCTATGTGTGAGGAATGGGCCTCTGAAATTACAACACCGGCAGCTGGCAAAGAATAACCATGGATTTCTATCTTGTAGATTTGCGGAGTTTACGAGCAACCGCCTTGCCTTTCCTTATCTGTTTTGGGCGTTGTGGGCTATCTGAAGGTCCGGCTACGGGTTCATCTTTGGTGGGCGCATCCTCTTCGCCACCATGCTCAGCGATTACAATTATAGGCGCTCTTCGTCTAGCTTGTCTTACTAGAGCTGCCCTGAGAGATCCTTCAAGCCCTATGCTATGATCTCTGTCAATCAGCCCAACGACCCTTAGGTTTTCGTCCGTGAGCACCACTTCGATCTCTCTGAACTCGCCCGGCATCTCCTGGAGGACCTTGACGATTTCCCTAAATTGAGCGCCTTCGGGTCGTGTAATCAAGGCTGTAAAAATGAAAGAGACATTGAGCTCAGTATCAATAGATATTAGCCAATTAGTCAAAAGAGGAATTGAAACACTTACGTCTGAATAGCCATCGTCTAGCGAAGCCCGGCGGGCACCGAACATAGAACCACTCAGTTTTGAAGTAGCTGAGTTTGGTCCAAGTCCAAATCACAATTTTGAAGTTTCTAACTCCCTCTAAGAATATGAATGAGAAATTATCTCCCCGACTATATACATTGAACAAGAATCTGACTTCCTTTGGAGTCGGGGTCCGGAAAAGGTGCTCTATGAAAACGATAAATAGGCTGTTTAGCAAAGTGTACCCGTTCGGATGCAGCTGTGATGGGGCAATCCCTAAATAAGATAACACCTCCCGGATATACTGATTGAATGGTGGGAGTGTCCCGGCTGTGCAGGAAAATCTATTGAAAGCGGTATACCCTTCTGGGGGAGTATGCGGCATATCGCTCGGCTGTGGTAGCAGGACATCATTCGACGATAGCCCGTGCCTCAAGCAAATCCTTCCTAACATTTCTTCAGAAATATTAGACGGAACCGAGTTTTGTGGGTTCCCAATGAAAACTGCCCCTAGTAGCTCGTCCGAAGCAGGACTTATAACTTCGGTAGCGATAGCCGACATCTCTATTATTGGAAGGGGTGGGCTCTTTGCCTCTTGTTGTTGCGAACTTCCGAGTTCCATAGCTAATCAACTTAGAAAAAATCATTGTTAGATGACAATAATCCTGTGTTTCCCCTAGTGTGAAGTGCATGAATGTGTTCTGTAGTGCAGTGCTGTATGTTACTTAAGAAATGCCACGAGACTTAAAAAGTATTTGAACGACGAGACTTCAAAATACAACCGGAGTGACAGTTATCGATGACCGTCACAACCGTGCCATCCAGACTTTGGAGATTGATCCAAGTTAAAGTTGTTTAAATTTTGTCAATTTACAGTTCCATTGACGAGCTTCAAAAGGCGGTTAAATATGCAGTGAAATGATTAAGTCCAATTATGCAAGGCAGAAGCTCGTCAGAGTCAAGTGTCCAAATATGCGAGGAGTTTTGTGTCGATAAAAATTTAAATTTGGATCAATCACCTGAGTTCATTTCATATTGGTTCAGGAAGCATCAATTCGTATCGGTCACAGAGTACATTTCGTATCGATGAAAAATCCTTTACTTCGTATCGACTACCAACAACGCCTTCGTATCGACCATTTTGCCAAAATGTCGTATCGGTCTATCGATACGAAGTTCCACGAGCCATCAGTACGAAACAAGCTTTTCTTATCGGCACGAAATTGTAATACGTCAAACATCGATACAAATTGTTCCACTCAGATCGATACAAAAGTGTTGTTCTTTTCCTTCTTCCATCGATAAGAAATCAGGGCCAAGCAATTCTTCCGTGAATCCTTCGTATCCCTACACCTCTTCTTATCCAAAACCATCCAGGCACTGTCTCCTCCATTCCCAAACCATCCACAACCTTGCTCTGGCCATCTCCGGCCTCTTCTCCATCAAACTCGGCCATGCGAGCAATCGAGATAGCACTAGGGGTTTGAAGCTCACCGTCCAAAGGATGTATTTGGTTGATTATTTACCTAATTACGGCAGTTAATCGAAGGAATTGGAATTCAATTCGAAGGATAGAGCGGTCTTGTTTTTCTTGGAGCAATACGAAGGGAAGAGCAAAGACAGAAAGATAAACGAATGGAAATTTTTCCTAAGTCCTAAAGTATTTATACTAGGGAAGTGGCTGTTCGTCTCCCCGTTACTATAACCGGTCGAGGCGGTCAACTCCTTCATTCGATACGAGATGGCTCGGTCGAATTGTTCTGCCCAAATGATCTGAAAACCAATTCGTATCCAATACTTAATCAAGGCAGTTTCTCCTACATCAACATGAAGAAGGGCTCTTCCGTATCCATCCAACGTTGATTCGAAGCAGCCGTTGTTCGCGTTTATGCTTCATCTATCTAAAGTGGCTTCCATTTGTATCCACCAAGCAATCGACACGAAGCATGAAGCCAGAGCCTATTAGAACCGTTTGAAACCTATAAGGACCCATCGATATGAAACACTATGTTTGTATCCATCGACGTAAAACCCACAGAGACTCGTATCCATCGATAGGATAACAATTTTTCAACTTTTCACATCGATCCAGGAGAGGATCGATACGAAGAGATGCACTAAAACAACCATCAAGCATTATTACAACTCGAATTTCACATCGATTCAGGAGAGGATCGATACAGAATTCGATACAGAATTCGATACAAGAAAACTGACAACGACTCGTAAACGTTAACGGAAGTCAGGTTAACATGCATTTATGTGTATGATGAATTGACATTCAACTTTAAAAACTCATCGGAATTGAATGCTCACCTGGTGACAATCGCAACAATGAACAATAGACTTTTGGCGCTCAACACTCCATTACAACAATGCACAATACAATCGATGGAAGTCAACAATTCAATATTTATATTGCCAGGGAACAATCAAAGATTACATCTCTTGACGAAAAGACAACAACTATTCACCGGATTAGATAGAACTTTTCAGACAGAAGGTTACAGCTTTTCAAAGCACGTCATGTTCACACAAGACGTACTTTGGGGGGCAAATGTTATCATGCCTTTTGGCAAGATCGTGACACCAAGGACTTTGCTGGAAACCAAGGACAATATGTCCCAAAGATCGATTACCGACAAAGTTCACTATGGATATTGGTAAATTTTGCCCGAGTCCGAATCGAGCTACAGTCGATATGGTACAACAAGCAACACCATGAAAGTCAGCGTTCCAAATTTCATGTCAATCAGGGTTTGTACGCTTAAGATATTTGTCGACCAAAACCAAGGAAGACACCTACAAGTTCGTATCCATCTAGGTGTATGAGTGGATCGTGTCCATGGGGAGAGGCAACTTCATTCGGAACCGTACCTTCGTAGCCATTTCGTTCGTGTCCATCCCACTCGAATCCATCGCATGTACATTGCTTCGTATCCAACAAAGTCAAAGGAGCTAACCACATTCGTATCAATGATGTCTCCGTGACCATCAACTTGTAAACCGTTAGTTCGTATCCATCCCTCAAGAAATTCGAGCACGTATCCATCCAGCATGCATAATTTGGTTCGTATCGGTCACCCACTGCTATCATTCATGTCCATCAATCTGGAGCCACCTTATATCCAACAAGATTAGCACATTTCCTATCGGTCCCTTATTTGCATGTTTCGTATTGTTCAATGGTTATCGATACGAAATCAACCATCTTATGATCGATACGAAGGGATTGTCTGTCAAACGTTACAAAGCGACTGCATACGATCGATACGAAATGAAAGGCAACGAATGGATACGGATGAAGTCACACCTATGGATACGAATGAAGCCTAAAAGAGGGGAAGACTCGGTCAAACAGCATGAAAAGTGGATCGATCCTGGAAGGTAGCGCCACGTCATTGGCCATCACATGCCTAGAAGCGACACAAACGAGATCGACACTAAGAGGAGCGATACGAGCTCAGTTACACATGAAAAATCCAAACTTGCATCGATCATTACTCAAGATTTACGAGTCCAAATACCACCAAATTTTCACAGGAGCTTGCCTACAACCTCAAGAATGTACCTGATCAATTTTAGCCAGAAAGGATAAATTCTTGACCGATACGAATTTAATTCGTATCGCTCTTAAATCGAGTTGAAATCACCTGAACTCGATCCTATGGGCCTACCCACGTGAGAGAAGAAGTCTTCCGAGGTCTGGGCGAGATATTTGCTACCAACGCCTATAAATAGTGACCCTAGACCTATAGAAAAGGGATTTTTTGAGCTCTTTACGTCGATACTCTACCAAAACTGTTATTGTACTTCGATTGTAATGTTGTAAATCTATTGTAACCAGCAAGTAATAATCAATAAACATCAATCAATCCATAGTGGACGTAGGCCATACGCCGAACCACTCTTAATTCATGTGTTTCAGCACTTTTTCTTATCTACTAGTTGGTCTGTTTGTTAGATCTGCCTCATTTTACATTTACTTTCTTCATTTTATCTCTTTAAACACAACCGAAGAGTGTTGTGCCGAATGTTGTTACAAACACTAAAATTAAATAATTCAAAGAAGATCAGAATAAATCTCATTGATAAGTGAAGCATCATCGTGTGCTCGCTATTCCACTTTGCCTGTAGCTCCTTTCAGCGGGATGTCGGCCCTCAATAGTCCAATTGATAATCAAAGTTCATTATTGATAGACGTCGGATGTTCACTGCTCGTCATTCTGCAGGGATTGCACATATTGTTGAAGCTTTCATTTCCGAATCAACTTTCTGATCACATCTCGGAGATGTTTGTAATCGCCAATGTTAGGACCGTGTGCATCTTGGATATAAAACATTCCCCATATTTTCTCTAGACTCCAGTGGACTCTCGCGAGGCTGGTTTTCAGCGTTGCTTTGAGTCGTGAGTATCCAAGTAGAGGCTATCAATTGAATCGTTCAAAGGAGTATATGAGTCGAATTTTGAGATCCTGGGTCGTCTCTTAGAATCTGAGTCCTTAGCCAATGGGTATGTATTGTTCTTTCTCCTAGTCTGCTCTACCTCCTCCTTGCTTAGCTTCTGATTCACTTTGTAATATAGATGATCCAAGGTCGTAGGAGGCTATCAAGCTAACTAGCTGCCAAAATCCGTCTAGCATCTAGGAATAAATTAGATAATGACATCACATCATTGGTGTGAGTCGAAAGCATTCTAAATTGCTTGACAAACTTCTGATCCGGTTGTTTGAATGAGGAGATGGATTTGGGCAATAATAGCAAAAATCGCATGGTTGATATACCTTCGAGGAATATATGAATTCATGAGATGTAGTCCAGGGTTTGTTTTCCTTGAGTAAATCGATATGATTGGTACATTGAATCTCCTTGGATATATTGCACACTGAATGGCTTCAATGAATAGGCTTCGACCGGGGAAGATGCTTCAGTCATCAACAATCCGGTTCATTTTTAAGTTAAAGCTACTTGTTATGCTTGTGAATGATATATGCATGCCCGAGATATGAGCAAAGCGAGATGGACCAGTATTGACGGATCATTGGTAATTTGCTTGGAGTCGGACCCGAGAAAATCTGCTAGTTGCTTGGAGTCAATTGTTGGTTTGCTTGGAGTCACATGGGTGGTTACCTGAGTTCGACTTCGAGTCAGGACTGAAGTGAGTTTTTCAACGACAATTTCACGATTTATGATGATTTTTGACGATGACCATTCGTGATTCGATGATGGGATCTCCATGATAGGACTGGAAGCTGGTCAGTTGGGAGTGCTCACAATATACCATGGGAGCTTGGCATTGTAATTGATCTCAGTTTATATCATATCTTCTTGATTCTTCTGCCTGTAAAAGTACCGTTTGAGTAGTTCCTCATCCTTTGCTTAGCACTGTGCTACGACATGGATTTTAGAGCTTCTTCTAGCATTCTGCACATTAGCATTATCATCCAATTTGTCTTCCTCAAATTATTTGTCATCTTCAGAGCGGAAAAGAGTCACCAATATATCCTTCCGTGGGGTTTTCACCCCTAAGTTCGGCTTTGTAGCTGGTGCTTTTCAGTAGATGGAGTGTTAACGTTTTCTGCCATCATCATTCTTGGAGCTCCGCCTATTGCTTCCTTTCGATTATATCCCCTTCGTACGACCCGGACGGCGGTCTCGCAAAATAGTGTGGATCGCTGGCAATCCATAGTACATGGATCGCTAGCGATCCACGTACTTAAGTGATTTTAGACTTTGTGGCAACCTAACAAAATAGTATGGATCGCTGGCGATCCATAGTACTAAATTGATTTTAGTACTTTGTCTTCTGGAGTTTATGGCGGTCTGGTGAAAAGGTATGGATCGCTAGCGACCCATGTACTTAAGTGATTTCTGAGTTTTACCTTTAGGATCGCGTCTACTATCTCATGTTGATATTCTCCATCACCTTAGCATGTGTTTGCTTGCTTTTTCACCGATCCTTCTTGGTTGGTTCTTCTTTTCTCAACAGTAAAGCTTCTAAGTAGAGATTGAGAATCTAACTGTTGAACCTATCTGATCCAAAGTAGATAGCTAGATTTAAGCTTGAGTTCGATTCTCGGTGAAAGCACCAAAATGTTGACCCAAAAAATGTACCAACATCCTGTTTTGAGTTTGAAAGCACCAACCCTGTTTTGAGTAGCAATATCACAGATAACAGATATAGAAAAAGAACAATAAAAGAAAGAAGATAGAGAAGTTTTATAGTGGTTCGGCTGTTAATGAAGCCTATATCCACTTTATAGTTTTACTATAGACTCATTGCTGTTACAAGAGATAAGGCTTTGATTATCTTTATGTGAGTTGAATCCCTAGAGTTGGAATCCCCTAGAGAATCACAGTGAATTCCTTTGGAGATTATTGTGAGGGAAGTATAGAGTGAAGAATAGTTCCATAAGAGCTTCAGCAAACAGTCTGGAGAAGATCCTATTTATGTTGCGGGTTGGATGATATTTATAGAGATCAGAGGACTTTTGGGCCAGCCCACTTCATCAACTTCTCGCAGATGGAGGTATAACGACCTATGAGGCTTTAGCTCATGATTCGAGCCAAAAACATGGTCGTTAGCGACCCATAGGGTTGGCTTGCGTCATGAGCTAAGGACTTAGCTCCTTAGCCACTGCCTTGGTTGGTCGGTTTATTATTAGCTTATCGATGACTCATGAAGAAGCATGGGTCGCTAGCGACCCATGGTGTATGGGTCACTAACGACCCATACACTTAGCATATTCTTAGCATGTTTCTTCCTTCTTTCTCCTCTTTCATTTAGCAGAGCAACCTTTCACTTTACATGGGTTGCCAGTGATCCATGGGGCATGGGTCGCTGATGATCCAGACACTTTTATGCTTTTTGGAGTTTGGGGTTTGGGATGTATCCATTGTCTTGTATCGTCGTTGCTTGCGCAATCTCGATGCATGTTGTTCCGTTTTGACGGTAGTTCACTAGCCTTTTGCACTCAACTGCTGATTGGGCTATAAAAAAGTTGGTCCGTTGGTTTAATCGATATCGATTGTTGTCTCAGTAATATAGCTGGGTGTAGGTGAGGGTATGGGTGCTTGGTGAGTGATTTAGGAAGTAGGAGTATTGGATGGCATGGAAGAGATGGAGAAAGTGAAGAAATGGTAATAATTTTGTTGTGAGAAAATGGAGAGGTGGTGATTCTATTTATACATGAAGCTTCACATGTAAAATGACCCTTTTATCCTTACTAACTTTTGATTTTTCAACCCTCTTTTTATCATTTTTTAAATCTATGATTTAATCTCTAAGTACAACATTTAATGAAGAGGAGATGGTTGTGTTTGAGATTTGTACAAATGAAGTGATTATTCTACTTTTATTTAATTGAACAAAATATATAAAACAGAAATGCTACTTTTCCATTCAAGGATTTGACATGTGCATTTATGTGGATTGATGCTTAAGTATTTTTGGGTAATGATTATGTTTAGTAAAGATTTTATTAATAAAATTATGTCAAATCAAAAACTTTTATAATTTATGTTATATACTTTTCAAAAATAAACTTTTGCCTTATCTGCCAAATATTTACATGTTTATAAGTGTGTAAATATGTTAGTGTGAAGCTATATAGGTTTAAAATAAATCATATTGCATAACGTTTAAACAACCTGTATGGAACAAAACGTTGGTTTTTGACAAAAAATTTACGGTCATATTTTGTCATTTTTGTTAAACTATTTATTTATTTTAAAATTTGAAAATAAGTTTCTTATTATTTTTAGATAAAGTTTATTTGAGTTATAAAACCATATTTAATAATATTAAATTTCAATTATGAAAATATGACGTTGATTTGTCAATGCACGACAAAATTTGATAATTTTTATAATACAAGTTTATATCTTTATAAAACCATTATAAATAAAATTTATATTATTATTATATCATTATATGACCATTAAAAAGAGTTAATTATCATTTATAACAATTACTCAAGTGTATATTAAATTTTATCGAAAACTGGCTTTTGTCATTTTTCGAAGAAAATCCACATTTCTGGATTTTTATGTAATTAAATTCTTAAAATAAATTTAGCATCCAAGAGTAAGAGGACAACACCTTATTTGGCATCCCTATATGTTTGGGAGATAGTCCGACTTCATGGAATTCCCTCTAGCATAGCGAGCGATAGAGACCTTATCTTTACTAGCGAGTTTTGGAGAAGCTTGCAAGAGACTTTAGGGACACAGCTTTGATTGTACATCCTATCATCCTCAGACGGATAGCCAAAAGGAGAGAGTTAATAGAGTTCTTGAGGATTTGTTGAGGATGTATATTCTTGATTTTGGAGGAACTTGGGAGGAGCATCTTCCTTTAGTGGAATTTTCTTATAACAATAGTTTTCAAGCTAGCATCGGGATGGCACCTTTTGAAGCTCTTTATGAAAGACCGTGCAAGTCGCCTTCATCTTGGTTGGAGTCTACAGAGAGATTGCTACTAAGTCCCGACATGGTTAGGGAGACTTCAGAGAAAATTGATTTAATTAGAGGAAGAATGAAGACGGTCTAAGATAGGCAGAAATCCTATGCAGACAAGCAGAGAAGGGACGTTGAGTTTGAGGTAGGAGATTTGGTTTTCATTAAAGTATCCCCGCTAAGGAAGGTGGTGAGGTTTGGATCGAGTGGGAAACTAGCTCCCAGATTCGTAGGACCGTTCCCCATTATAGAAAGAGTAGGGAAGATTGCATATCGAGTAAAGCTACCAGAGA
The DNA here is from genome assembly GCA_030737815.1 of Allium fistulosum. Taxonomy (NCBI): domain Eukaryota; kingdom Viridiplantae; phylum Streptophyta; class Magnoliopsida; order Asparagales; family Amaryllidaceae; genus Allium; species Allium fistulosum. The sequence goes on from CM060905.1 coordinate 1,251,052,609, forward strand.
GGCTCGCAGGAGTACACGATGTTTTTCATGTTTCGCACTTGAGAAAGTGCTTACATGACTCAGCAGAGGTTGTGGAGCCTAGTCAACTGGAGGAAGTTGAAGTGGAGAGAGAAGCATCGGTTCATCGTATTCCTACCAAGACCATTGGACGTGACATCAAGAAGCTTAGGAATAAAGAGGTCCTGTTAGTAAAGGTGCAGTAGGGAGATGATGTTGAAGATGCTACGTGGGAGGCTGAGGAGAAGATTCATACCTCCTATCCACATCTCTTTGATAGTAAATTTCGAATTTCTTGGTTCCATCTTTAGTTTTGAATAGGTTCTTTCCTTTATTATCCTTTGGGAGGGTAGATCTTAGGATTTAACCTATGGATGGTAGGACTGAATGTAAACATGTTACTAGAATGTGTTATGTATGATGGACGCTAGTGGTTGCAAGTGTTTTCTAGTGGATGCTAATGGACGCATATATATACACTAGGCACTGTTATCTCTTAGGGATCGGCCTAACTAGTTCACTAGAGCATATGCATATGGATGTGTGCGCATTTTCATATTTTATTTTTATTTTATTCCATGGTTGCTATAAATGGATGATTATCTTATGACCATTGCAATTGGATGACGATTGTAGCACGTATATAGAACTATCAGTTATCATTAGGAATTTTCATTCATTTGGATACATGGCACGGACATGATTGCATAAAAGGAGGTCGACTGATTCAGTAGACCGCCTAATCTTTTGCATTAGTTAGGGACATTTACACTACACTATTTGCATATATATCATAAATTGCATTAGAAAACTTAAGGACAATAAATGTAATGGGTGATGGTTAAGTAGATGGTTGTAGAATTTGGATGAAAATATTTATCTCATTCTTCTATACTTGGAGATTTCAGGGACGAAATCCTTTAAGGAGGGGAGAATGTAACAACCCAAAATTCAAGCTATAATAATTAATTAACGAATTATTTAAATAATAAAATAACTTTGTGAAATTATCAAAATTGAGCCACAAGAGTTGCACCATCGTGTCTGTGGTAATTTTCTGGTTAATTTCCATATATAGATTGTCAAAATCCGAGCTTAAACAAAGAAGATACAAATTAAACAAGAAAACGAAGAAAAATGGAATATATATATATATATTATATATATATTATATTATATATATATATATATTATATATTATATATATATATATTATATATATAAGGTCAGGTCGACCCTAGGGTCGACCCTCCCCTTAGCTAGGTCGACCTAACACATATAAGGGTCGACCTGGGTGTCGATCCGCCTTGGTATATGGACGAACTTTCGTCCAGATTAAACTGTGACGTGTTTTGCTATTTTTATTCCATCTTGTGCGTTCGTGCTTCCATCTGACGATTCCCATCGAGCCTATGACGTGGTGCACCAGATTTAATCTTTAAATCCAATGGTCTGAGATCCCTAAGTGACACTATAAATAAGACCCTAGGCATAGTTGTTTTTCTCATTCAGATTTTCTCTTATCCGGGTTCATTGCTAGAGGCTGGTCCCTAGAAATAAAAAAATTCTAAGGAGAGAATCTTTTTGGAAAAAATATTTACGCTCTAGGAGAGGATCCAGGAAGACCAAGGACTAGAGCTGAGGACCACAAGTGAGTGTTTAAGTAATTACTTTAGATTTTTAAGTAATTTCAAATAATAGAGTTCTCAATAGTTGTAGTTTTTCTGCAATTTTGATATAGTTTTTATTCAAGTTATTTGCAGTTAATATTTTAAGTTCTTTTTAGTCTATTTTATTCAGCTATTTTTTTCATTTATTTTTTGTTATTTACAGTTTATTTACATCTGTATTACGTTAAAATTCAGCCTGTAAATGTTAGTTTCTTTTTATTTCTTTTAAAATAATAAAAAGAGGATAATTCGCTAATATGGACTAAAATATAAGAACATTAAATTTATAGAAATTTGATGTAAATAAGAAGCACTGTAATAAAAAGAAGATAGACTGAAATAGGCAAATTTGAGACATTTGCCAGCATGTTTATAACTAGTAGTTATAACTAAAAAGACAGAATAAAAGAAAAATTATAACGTAGGTTATAATTAAGCAGAAAGAACATAAAAGGCTTATTTTAAAAATTAGAGTTAAGTTAATAAGAAAATATAGCAGAGATGACAGAATAGGCTTATTTTAAGACTTAGATTAAGTTAATAAGCAAACATAGCAGAAATAACAGAAGATGCTTATTTTAAAACTTACACTAGGTTAATAAGCAAAGATAGAAGTAGGACCCGTACTGTTAGCATTCCCCTTCAGTCAGAAACTGATGGTCTCACAATAGATTAGGTGAGGCTGGGACACGCTGATGCTGAAGTTGGTAGATAAGTGGTCAATAAATAGAAGCTCAAATCAGGGGATTTGGGTAAGGGGCGCAACTAGATTTTGTTTGTTAGGACCCGTACCGGCAGCATTCCCCTTTCTGACTAGGACTGAAGGTCTCACAAAACACTTAGGCAAGGCTGGGAAGGACCCTGTCAGACTAGGACTGATGGTCTCACAGTAGATTAGGTGAGGCTGGGCACGCTTATGTTGAAGTAGGTAGATAAAAGGTCAAAAGAGGGAGCAACAGATAGTGCAAACCGGTGGTGACCGAGCGTGCGGTCTCGAAGTAAGGAGATAAGTCGCTATTGAGTTCCAAAGCGCTAAACATGTGTCTTTTGCTATGGGACCCACAGGATGGGACTAGCTCACAGTGGCACAACAGAGATAGAAGGCCGATCAAAGGGTAGAATTAGGACTTCAGCCTAATTAAAGTAGGATTAGTTTTTCAGCCTAATCAAAGCAACCATCTAAGACTAGTGCAAACAATCACTATCAAAGCAAACTGTTAAACGATATTTTATTTCAGTTTTATCTTTCATTTATTTCCTTTTATGCTAGAACTGTTGCTAAGTCTATTATCTTTATCTTGCTTAAAAATACTAGTAATTACTTCCACTCACCAGACTTTTAGTTTGACCCACTCCTCTATCTTCCCTTTTTCCCCCCATAGGCCAGCAGAGGTAAGGACAGTAGATTTCAGCTTTCTTTGGGAGATATTCTTAGAGATTCTTCATGTATTCCTCTTCTTTTCAGTTTTCATTTTATTTGGATTTTGATGTACTGGTACTTCTGAGAGGGATGGTTATTTTTATGTACTCTGATGATGTGACTGAGATTATATTTTTCACGAGACATGTGTACTTGGTTTTGACATATTTGGTTTTTATGACATATTTTCTGGAGTAATGAAGTTACCATTTAAATGTTTCCGCGGTTATTATTTTTTTGTCTTGTGAATCTTAGTCTCTGTAATGTTTTAGCTATACCTACAATACCCACATCTTTTAGTGTGTCCTTTTTGGGTATAGTAAGGAGTGTGGGGGTGTCTTAGTATCAAAGAATTCTTCCTCTACATTGTTGATAGTTAGATGTATTAATTTCATCTTCATTAAATAATACAACATCAAGAACACCAATTACCACCCAAGGAAGAGTAATATCTCTAGCCACATCATTCAGATAACGCTATAATTGTTTCCGTTCTTCCTTTATATGTAGTCCGTAAACCACTAAAATGATTAACTTCAATCCCATTCTATTATGTAAACTACTGGTAATAAACTGATCCCCTTTATAAAATACACTAACACTCCAGACTGAGGGGTTCAACAAGATGAGCATTCTATTTTTCTTTTCCACACCCTCATTATGGATGTAACCCCATTTTGGACCGACGCTTTTGACAAACTTGTGAATGTCTTTATTTTTAGGCTTGTGCTCCACTAAACCCACAAAAGATAGTTTAATTTGTTTATTTGTTCCCTCATGTCCATTTTTCACGTTGGGGAATTTAATCCCCTGACATTACGGAAGAGGAATGCCATTAAAATCAATCGGATGTACTTGTACCCTTAGCTTTAGAGTTGCTAAGGGATAAACTCACTTTGCTCTTTTTATTTTTCCTTGCTTTTGATTTAATCGGATTTATTATGTTTAGCCAATTAGGATTGTCACTCGCATTTGAATTCAGATAGGCCAGGAATTCGAAGAAGGGCTCTTTATTTCTACTTCTTCTGGTAGTTCTATTCTTGATGGATAAGCTTTCTCTTCCTTTAGGTACATCATATACTACTACTCCTGCACTAGTTTGTACATCAGAATGATTAATCACACAGTTTCATTTTTTCCTAAGTTAGATTCCTTAGCTGAAGTATTATAGTCCTCTGCCAAAATAATTTCTATTGTGATATCTATTGTATCATAATTTTCTTTTTCCATTTTCTCAGCTTCATTCATTGTATGTGTAAAGTGTGTCTGCTTCTGCTGCTTTATTTGCTGTATTATGTATCTATGTTGCATGCTGACTACTATCTGTGCTGTTACTACTTACATTTCCAAGTTCATCAACTTGCATATCATTTAATGACTTTCCCTCTTACACATTATTTTTAGGTACCCACATTTTTGTGAAAGTGCAATGTCTTTCCATGTGACCAAAGCAAGAACGGTTGCACTTGTAGGGTTTCCACTCATATATTACTTTTTGCCACATAATGTTGCATTGAATTCTATTAACACTCTAGCATAATCTATCATTATTATGCCTTAGTAATTTGATCTAGTTTAATCGTGGTTCCCAACACCGATGGCACCCTTCCAATGTCCTCCTCTGACCAGCCGGGAATTTTACCCATACGGTATAGTTGTCAAATATTCTATTGTTAATTACATATCAGAATTCCATTTCCTCATTATAATTAGCTACTTAGCATAGAAATATGATCCACTATTTAGTATTTTCTTAGTCTTCAACTGCTTCAAATTTAACAATGTAAAATCCACTATCCCTAAATAATATTTGAAACTCTTTTTAATGTTGCCACATCTTATTTATGTAAGCTTTGAAAAACAGATAATAAGGTGTTGGACCTACAACATATAGCAATAATTAATTATCCCAATTTTTAGTCACCTTTTCCTTTAGATTAGAGGTCGTAGCTGCATACCTCAAATTCCCATGTTGTTTAGGTTGAAAAAACTCTAGAGGATATGTTACCCCACCTTTTGGACAAAGCCGGGATATCAACAAATTGGCTAAAAAGGATGAATATCGGATTAGAGATCGATTAGAAAACAAGGCTATGATCGATACCATCAAAATTGGACCAAGCTCCAATCAAGGTGGGATCGGTTGGAAATGATGAACAAGGCTTGGAAAGGCTACATTTCAAATTTCAGGTCAAACGGAGTTCGTATGATCGAGTTATGGATGGATTAATATTGGTAAGAAGTGGCTATGGATCGATCCCTTCGTATCGATCATGGTGGTAGCTAGTTTGGATCGATCGGTCTAGGGATCGATGGCTTTCACATCGATGCAATGTGCATCGATTTGGTTGAATACGGCAGAAGGAAGGTGGCATGCTTCGTATCGATCAGGGCTGGGATCCATACGAAGAATGAAGCAACGGTTTCAAGGACTCCACGAGCTACTTCGAGTCACTAAAGGGTCCACTTCGGGTCAAGGAGGCGGCTTCGTCGAGTCACGGCCATGCGTCAAACAATATCCATATGGACCGTACCAACCTTCGTATCCATCGACTTCGTGTCTATCCCACATCAGTTCGTATCCATCCCCATCTCGTTCGGATCCATCCCACAAACATCAATTCGTGTCCATCCTTCTAGGCCTTCCAGTTTGTATCCATGCAACCGCGGCACACTTCGTATCGATCATTCACTTGATCGATACAAAGAGCACAACACGTCATTGATATGAAGGGAAGGTTTCTGGCATCGATACAAAACCAAATAAGAAACATCGATACGAAGGAATGAGATGTGGATCGATACGAAAGGCTTAGCAACCGATGGATACGAAGAAGGTCAAGGCAAACAAAGCGGACAGCAAGCATGAAAAATGGATCTACATGCGATTATCGCTCCATGCCATAGATCTGAGAACGATCAATACGAAGAGGATCGAGGTAAAACAGACGATACGAAGAAGCCTTCAGCCTACTCGGAAATGCAAACTTGGATCGATCATAACTCTCAAACCATAAATCCAAATGCTATAAAATTTTCACAGGAGCTTCCTTATGCACTCAAGAAGGTTCGTGATTGATCTCGGCTTCATTGGACCAACTTTGGATCGATACGAATGTACATGGATCGATCCAAAATTACTCTGGATCGATCTGGCGAGCCCACCTGCGCAAGAGAAGAGGTATTCCAGGTTTTAAGGCGGATATTTTTGGATTTACACCTATAAATAGCGAACCTATTGCAACTAAAAGGGGATCTTCTTCTGCTTTGGATGCTGAAATTGTGCTATTTTGTTCATTGCTATCCAAAGGCTTGTAATTGTAATCTCAATACAAAAGGAATAAAAAGAGTCAATTCAAAGTGGACGTAGGCCGGAGATAGCCGAACCACTATAAATCTTGTGTTCTTTCTTACTTTCTTACATTTTAATTTTGCTATTTCTTCATTTTTATTCTCTACTTATCTAGATCCGAGATCAGTGTTGGAATATTCTGGATTTGCGTATATACACTTGTGCTTTCACTACTTCTAGGGTTTGTGACCAATTTTGGCATAAACACTTTGGTGCTTTCACCGAGAATTAAACTCAAGACCCGCTACATCGGACTTGGAGTTCAGATTTGGAAAGCTAATGGATCAGATCTAGAAGGAACCATGGCCAAGCAATCAACCAGAATATAAAGAACAGAGAGGAGCCACCATGAAGGAAGCCAGGAGGCATCCTCGGGAGCTAATCAGACTTCATTTTTCATCACCAGAGACGAGATGGAGATAATGATGGATGCTATGCAGGAAGGAATGCTGAAAAGGCAAGAGGAGATGATGCAGAACCTACTCCAGCAGACCGGACAAGCTAGAGTGCGGAATCAAGGGAACGCAACTGCAGGAAGTGCTGGAAATAGGGATCAGGAGCAGGGAGCAACCAGGATGCAAGACCGAGCAGGACCATCGGGAGCAGCTTCTGTGCCAAGGGGCATGCCCCCGAATCATGTTGACTCGATTCCAGGAAGGATACCAAGCGGCGTTGTGTAGTTTGGAGTTGATGGGGATATGAACACTCATCCAGAAAAACAGGCTTCAGGATTCACTCGTGAACTCGGGGGGCAGGTTGGAGATGGAAGGCAGAGGCTACCACTTGATGACAACGACAGATTAGCGGACATGATCTGACGGGCTATGAGGGGAGGATTTGTGAATAAAGACTTGGAGGATGTGGATAGGAGTCCTTTTGCTTCTACGATCAGGCAAGCTAGGAACCCACCAGATTTCAGACTACCAATGTTGGAGATGTACAATGGGAGAATGGATCCTGCTATTCATTTGACAAGGTACATGAGACACATGGAAGTGCTGGGGGCATCGGAGGAAGTCATGGTGTGGTGCTTCCCTTTGTATTTGATGGATATAGCAGCATTATAGTTCAGATAGATGGAGAGTGGCTTTATTGGCGCATGGACGGAGCTGATTGAGAGGTTTATGAGGCAATTTCGGGTCCACATAGTCAGACCCCAGAACATGATGACTTTGACATCGATGAAACAATGGAAGGGAGAGTCGCTTAGGGACTTCTTAACCAGATTCAATGCGGTAGTGGCTTTGGTGGATCGGCCTGATCCATTGATGGTTTTGATGGCAGCAGTCTCAAGAATTGCAGATAATTCGGATTTCAAGATATCGTAGGAATAGGATCCACCGATGGATCTCGGGGAGTTCTACCATGAAGCGTAAAGATTTCTAAGGCAGGAAGATGCAAAGGCTGAGAGAGAAAGGAGACAGGCTAAAGTTTATGCGGTGAAAGGTGAAGGTCCACCCAGGGAGGATCCAAACAAAGATGATAGAGGAAAAATGAAAATGAATGACAACGGCAGCACTTCAAAAAGGCCATTGAGGGAGTCAAAGTTTTCTTCTTACACAGATCTAACTGAAACTCTGGAAAGGATTTACTTGGATACTCGAGGGCGCCTCCAGTATCGAAGGCCGGCAAAAAGGGAACCCTCTGAATATGCGTGAGCATTGGGAAAACATTGCCTATTCCATGAGCTGGATGGGCATAGCACAAACGACTGCAGGCATTTGAAGGATATCGTTGAGGAGCATGTAAGGAATGGTCGTCTACAACAATATGTAAGGAATCGAGCTATGGTAGTGGGACAAGAGCAGTCGTCGCCCACCTCAAATGAAGATGGCACTGGATCTAGGCATCGTCAGCTTGTTATCAACTTAATGGATTTATGGCTTTGAATAAGTAATAAACCCCAAAGTGATGTGGCTAAATCACTTACACATGTACGGGATCGAGGACGGCCCCTAGGCATGCTCTGAGATGATGATAAACCGTGATGCTCAGGTTTATGAAATCTTATTTTCTTTCTGTTTTCTATGAACTCTGGTTTCTTTCTTGGTACTATGGCTATTTGTTTTTCCTAGTTGTACGAACTTTCACTTTGTTAATGGATTCTGTGATAAGTGGATTTGGATTAATGTAATAAATAATACAGGTCACGCGATTATGGTCCCGACCGGAGAGACGGGGCAGTAATCGCAAATTACGAGTCCCTTCACCGGAGAGCGATGGAATGGACTCAGACACAATATAAAAGTCCTCGACCATAGAGTCGAGGCCGTAGAATATAAGTCCTCGACCGGAGAGTCGAGGCCGAAATAGGATAAAATGACCCGGTAAGGTCTATGGATTTGGACTAGGACCCGGAGTGGTCCCAGCTTAGGATAAATGGACCCAAAGAGGTCCCGGATTTAGCTTAGGTCCCGAAGCGGTCTCGGATTTGGATATCGACCCGGAGAGGTCATGGTTCAGTTATTGGTCAATGGATATGGATGGATTAGAACCCTGTTGACGGGTTCGGATGGATATGGAATTGGCTAAGGATTTGGTTACTGGATTCGGAATCGGATATCGACTCGGAGCAGTCGTGGATTCAGATAAAGATATGGCTACGACGCTTGGATAGAATGGCTTGAAAATGGATTGGATCGCGGATCAGATGGTATTGTTATGAATGGAATATGGACTTCAGATGTCGGATTTAAAGCTATTCAAAATACGCCTTCCTACCGCAAGGCGTGTTTTGAGGGGAAAATGTTACCCCGCCTTTTAGACAAAGCCGGGATATCAACAAATTGGCAAAAAAGGATGGATATTAGATTAGAGATCGATTGGAAAACAAGGCTATGATCGATACCGTAAAATTGGACCAAGCTCCAATCAAGGTGGGATCGGTTGGAAATGATGAACAAGGATTGGAAAGGATACATTTCAAATTTAAGGTCAAACGGAGTTCGTATGATCGAGTTATGGATGGATAAATATTGGTAAGAAGTGGTTGTGGATCGATCTCTTCGTATCGATCATGGTGGTAGCTAGTTTGGATCGATCAGTCTAGGGATCGATGGCTTTCACATCGATGCAATGTGCATCGATTTGGTTGAATACGGCAGAAGGAAGGTGGCATGCTTTGTATCGATCAGGGCTGGGATCGATACGAAGAATGAAGCAACCGTTTCAAGGACTCCACGAGCTACTTCAAGTCACTAAAGGTTCCACTTCGGGTCAAGGAGGCAGCTTCTTCGAGTCACGGCCATGCGTCAACCAATATCCATATGGACCGCACCAACCTTAGTATCAGTCAACTTCGTGTCTATCCCACATATGTTCGTATCCATCCCCATCTCATTTGGGTCCATCCCACAAACATCAATTCGTGTCCATCCATCTAGGCCTTCCAGTTTGTATCCATGCAACCGCGGCACACTTCATATCGATCATTCACTTGATCGATACAAAGAGCACAACACGTCATCAATACGAAGGGAAGGGTTTTGGCATCGATACAAAACCAAATAAGAAACATCGATACGAAGGAATGAGATGTGGATCGATATGAAAGGCTTAGCAACCGATGGATACGAAGAAGGTCAAGGCAAACGAAGCCGAAAACAAGCATGAAAAATGGATCTACACGCGATTATCGCTCCACGCCATAGATCTGAGAATGAACGATACGAAGAGGATCGAGGTAAAATGGTCGATACAAAGAAGCCTTCAGCCTACTCGGAAATGCAAACTTGGATCGATCATAACTCTCAAACCATAAATCCAAATGCTATGAAATTTTCATAGGAGCTTCCTTATGTACTCAAGAAGGTTCGTGATCGATCTCGGCTTCACTGGACCAACTTTGGATCGATACGAATTGTACATGGATCGATCCAAAATCACTCTGGATCGATCTGGCAGGCCAACCTGCGCAAGAGAAGAGGTATTCCAGGTTTTAAGGCGGATATTTTTGAATTTTCACCTATAAATAGCAAACATATGGCAACTAAAAGGGGATCTTCTTCTGCTCTGGATGATAAAATTCTGCTATTTTGTTCACTGTTATCCAACGGCTTGTAATTGTAATCGCAATACAAAAGGAATAAAAAGAGTCAATTCAAAGTGGACGTAGGCCAGAGATAGCCGAACCACTATAAATCTTGTGTTCTTTCTTGCTTTCTTACATTTTAATTTTGATATTTCTTCATTTTTATTCTCTACTTTACCTAGATCTGAGATCAGTGTTGGAATATTGTGGATCTGTGTATACACACTAGTGCTTTCACTACTTCTGGGGTTTGTGACCAATTTTGGCGCAAACAGGATAAAATGTCGACGCATTAGTTTCCCGAACCACATCCTTTCATTGCCTTAGTGAAAGTTGTTACATATTATTATAGCTTGTATTAACTCTAATTACATCCACATAATTCCCACGAACATAAGAAGAATCTGATCTTTGTTTATTTTGCTGAAGATTTAGATGACCTTTGAGATCGGCCAGTTCTAGCTCTGGCATACCCCTCTTAAGAATTCCTGCTCTCCACCCTAAGGGGAAATTTTGACCTAATCGATATGAAACCATCCTCAAACAGATTAGGCGGGTTTCTCATGATTGCGTCCTTGTTAAAGGGAAAATGTTCTCTATTCGGTGAAGACCTAGCCACCATTAGAATATGATATTCTTCGAATTCTTCCCCAACCCACAACATTTTAAAATAACATTTCATTTTATTTTAAAAAATTATATTTATTTATTTTATGATGTATATTTTGAATATATCACATATATTCCTAAAGTAAGATACCAATATAATAAATATAAGCATGTGTATAGCAATATATTTGTACATGTAGATGTTAGGATTTATACATATTGTGCATGTGTTTTTGTGTGTGGGTATTATACTTATATATATACATATATAATAAATTCATACACATATCAAGAGAATATAAATGCCTAAGTATATCCATATGTTTAAATATAGTAAAATATGTGTACATGGTTTGTACACACATATTATTAGTACCCCACATTTGTATAACTTATATACGCGTGCGCGTGCATGCGCGTGTGTGTGGGTATTATACTTATATATATATATATACATATATAATAAATTCATACACATATCAAGAGAATATAAATGCCTAAGTATATCCATATGTTTAAATATAGTAAAATATGTGTACATGGTTTGTACACACATATTATTAGTACCCCACATTTGTATAACTTATATACGCGTGCGCGCGCACGCGCGCATATATATATATATATATACATACATACATATATATATATATATATATGTACATATACATACATATATATACATGTATATACATACATACATATATATATGTATATGTATACATATCTATATACATATGTATATGTATATATGTATATATGTATGTATATGTATGTATATATATATATATGTATATGTATATATATATATGTGTGTGTGTGTAAATATATATTTGAAATAATTGTGTATATAAATAAATTTATTTGAGTAAAAAACATATTAGTTTTAATTAAAATTCAATATTTGAATATTTCTAAATTCAAATACAATTTTGATTGAATCAAAATATTACTATATTTAAATTTTAAATCAAAGTATACCAGTTTAAAATATTTTAAAACTCAACATATCAAAACAAATATCTAAATGTCGACTAATTCAAATATATTAATTTTAAAATATACATTTAATAATAATTTTGGCTAAAATAAATATGGAAATATATATATATATACACATACACAAATAAACGCACATACATTATAAATATAATTTTATATATAATAAATAATAATTATTAATTAAAAATAAAATTATTTTTGGCGTAATATTTTTCAAACACGTGCGTAAAATAGAATTAAAAAAGGAAAAAACATATAATATATATACATATTAATTTAGGCAAAAATTAATTTAAATAAAATTAATTTAATTTAAAAACTATTTATATAAAATAATATTTTGGTAGAATATTAATGTCATAAATGTATATACTTATTTTAATCACTAACAATAAAATAGATCAAAATAATTATATTTTAATTTCAAAATCGTTAAATAAAATTATATATATATTTATATATAATTGGTAGTAATATATATACACACATACACTAGTGATAGGGATATATAGATTATTAAAAAAAATTAGATTTATACCTTTGATTGGTCTCGCCTTTCTTAACATCTTGATCTGAAATAAATCCAAGAATTTTTTATTGACCACCTAAACAAGCAACCGGATGAGTGTATCGCATTTTGAAATTTGTATTGGATGTTAGGAACAATGGGGAGTTTAGCCTTGAGATGATGGGGTTGGCAAGGAAGAAATGGCGGTTAGGATTTAAGAGTTAAAGAGGGAAATAGTTTGGTATAGGCTGGTATTTATAGTGGGAGAAAAAGGAGAAATATCTACCACCTTTTACTCTCTCTCCCGTACCATTTCAAACTAGATCTAAGACCCTTTCTCCTACCTATGATCGGCCATACAATGTTCAAACATAGGTCAAAATATCTTCTAGCCCATTAAGCAATTGTTCATATTTAAAGCCTGTTAAAATATATTATACGTACACATATAACGTTTATATATACATTTAAATAGTTACTAGTGGCACTTAGAAAATTTCTAAGAGCCATCACATATACTAAAAAGACCCAAACATCAAGCACAATAATAATCAAAAATATTAATTAATGTATCATACAATTTTTGTCAAAAAAATTAGTTTATAACACTTTATAAACCAATTAAATAGTATGGTATTTCGGAGAATTCAAAGATGCCATTGTGACTCACATGTGTGTATTTAGTTAGCGATTAATATTTGATAATTGAAACATTAACGTTCATACGTCACCTTCACTGATGGTGTAACCGTTTTGTCGAATTCATCGCTTACATATCTTTTCAGTAAAATCAAAATTTTGACCACCTTAAGCGGCACTGTTAAGTGACGATGTAGTATATACATGTTCATTTTAGGAGACATGGAGTTTGGCATTGGTCAAAACTCTAGTAGTATCCATATTCAACTAGTCGGTTTCATTACAAAGTCCTTGTTTTAGTAATAACATTTATTATTAACTGTTCTATTCTAGCCATAGATTTTGACTTTGAGTTAACTGCAGTTGACTGTGATACTAACCTCATACAACTAAGGAGAAAAATTATCTATTGAATAGCTCTTCACTTCCTATGCTTCAACTCAGACTAACTTATAGTTGCTTAATGGTCTCTATGCCATGATTTAACTATAATCAAAGTGGAGTATCCACATCGAAATTTCATGGTATTCTCAAATGAAAGAGCCTCGTAACATCATCACATTGAGATTTTCTTTTTGATCAAGTTATTATCAACCAACAACGAACTCTCGATCGAGTCATTTTATAGTTATCCAATAACTATAAGTATGTAAACTCTTGGTGCCCTCTAGCAGCCATTAATAATACGCTACCCAACATTTGGAGAGCATTACATACTCTAATCTCAAAGGATGCATCGATGTCCTTTCTCAAACTATCTTGTCTAGGAATATTTATAAAAAAATGTTATTTTATATTAAGAATTTATTACTCATGATTACAACTATTTGCAGCTACAATCACATAACATTTTATTTTAGGATTTTCTTATTTATATACTTTAATTATTATTTAAATCACAATATAACAAAGTATATAAAAGAAAGCAAACACCAAATAACTTTTATTATGATCAAGATTTGTTACAGAGTTATATAAATATAAAACTGTGTAGTTGAAGCGCTTAGTAGTTTTATAATGGTAGAAGTAGAAAAACTATTTTTTAGAGATAAAATAGTAGAGGTATAAAACTCTTTTTTTGAGATAAAATAAAATCTCCAAAGCTGATTTATTCTCATTCCCACATCATTTGTATAGAAAAAAAGAAACATTGTTCGGTCCTATATAACAAAACCGAAGAATATTATGATCTACGCAGTTTAGACTTGGTGAATGGAATAGAGTTCTAATTTATGTTAAATGCTTAGGACTTGAACTTGATCTATACCCTAAATTTTTTGATTTGGTTTATTTGAGATCTAGTCAAATTAACCTTTTATATTAAAGTTGCTAAATTGAATGCAAAAAACCAATGATTTAGCGAACATAGCGAAAAATAGCGGGGCTTTAAGTGGATCTACTCTTTAATAGTGCTAAATTGAAAAAGTGTAGTAGTCAAAGTGTTCTATGCGCTTTAATCGGGCATTAACGAGGCTTCAATGGGGCTTTAACTGCATAGATATAGAAATTTGCATAATTTCCCCTACGACATTCCACTAACTCTCTGAATATCCCCTTTATAATTGGATTCTCAATCTCATTCCTTCGATTAGTTTACTCAGAACTGATCAAGCAAGTCCCTTCGTGAACGAGTCAGCTATATTTCTTTACTATCTACTACGTTAATCGTCACTTCTCCAACGTTGATAAGCTACCTTATCAGATGGAACTTTGAAATTACGTGTCTCGATTTTCTGTTAGCTGTTGGTTCTTTTGCGATCTACATCACGACATTACTATCGCAGAACAATGTCGTAGGATTCTCAACATTTGGAATCACCCTAGCTCAGTCCTATATTTATGCATCTAGAGCGCTTCTTTAAATGCTTTGTTTAGGGTAATGTACTTAGTCTCCATCGTTGTATTAGCTGTTATATCTTAGAACTTTTCCAACATACTGCCCTACCATTTAACATAAATACATAATCTGAAACTAATTTACTGTCATCTATATAACTTCAGAGGCTTGAGTTTCTATACCCTTTTATAAGGAGGTCTTCATTCCATTAGATTTGATTAAGTCTATAGTATTTGTAAATACTTAAGAAAACACTTTACAGTTGTTCAATTCTTTTTTCCAGAGTTCGAATGATATCGACTTACGCATCCTAATACATAAGCCATATCTAGTCTTTTACATAGCATATCATATTTAATGGATCTAATTGATGATGCATACAGTATCCTTTTCATACACTCTTTCTCTCTATCAGTATATGGAGTGTCCATCTTTGAAATGATGATTCCTGATTGCGTCGAAAGATTTCCACACTAGGAATTCTCCATACTTAAACCTTTTAGTGTGGTTTCTATGTACAAGCATTGGGATAATCGTAGGAACCTTTCGTATCTGTTTGTACCAAAATTGGGCACAACACTCTTCGGAAGTCTTTGAAGAGATAAAGTGAAGAAATTAAATGGAAAAAGAAGAATTATCTAACAAAAACTCCAAATTTCAGAAATGAGAATAATTAAGGTGCAGGGAGACACAAGAATTTAGAGTGGTTCGGCGTATAGCCTACGTCCACTATGAAATAGTTTGCTTTATTGATCTTTCTTTTGCGTTTACAAGTGAATTCAATGATTTACATCAGTCAATTGTGATTTGCAGCAGTGAATTTTGTTTATGGCAGCAGCGATTGAGTTCAGATCTGGATTTGGCGGAGTCCGGGCGTTGGAGATCTCAAAGAGGAAGAAGAACCCCTTTTTTGTTGGCTTTGGGGGTCTATTTATAGGTGTAGGAGGATGATATTTCACTCAGATCTCGGGAGACCCTCTCTGGCACATGACCAGGCCCGCACGCCCAAGCCCGTGAAGTTTCGGTCTGATCCGTGATCGACACGAACAGATTTCGACTCGCTCAAGATTTCGTCCAATGGAGTCAAAATTTGGCGTGGACATTCTTTAGCATGCACGTAGTCTTCTGTGAAAATTTCATAGCATTTGGACTTGTAGATTGGGTGATATGATCGATACGAAATGGAGTTTTCGGTAGGCTGTTTCCTTTGACTCGCTCCTGTTTCGAATCATTTCCCTTCGACTTGATGACGTGGCGCTTCCTGGATCGCTCCGCCTTTGACGCTGCTTTGAGCGAGTCAAAGCGCACACTGATTTGAGCGAGTCGAAGTGTACAATGGTTGATCGAGTCGAAGCGCATGGTTCGATCGCTTCGAGTAGTGACTTTGCCAACCGGAGCTGACTTCGATGGAGTCGAATAGCTGTTTGAGAGGAGCGAGTCGAAGTTGACGGAGTTGACCAGTGGTTTGAAGTGAGCGAGTCGAAGGAGGTAGCTGAGCGAAGCGAGTCGAAATAGGTACTTCAGATGGCAGTGAAGTGAGTCGAACAGGAGCGAGTTGAAGTTGGTATCTGAGGGAACCGGAGCGAGTCGAAGGAGCGAGTCGAAGGAGCGAGTCGAACGGTATCTGGTTTTCATCCAATTTTGCATCCTTCATAACTTGAGCATACGAACTCGAATTGACTTAAGATTTTGAACGTTGGCTCCCATGGCTTAGCTTGTCATGTCCTACCAATTTTGGCTCGATCCGGACTCGGACAAAATTCGCCGATATCCATAGTGAGCCCGTGTATAGATGATTTCTAGGATGGGCCGTCATTGGTTATCAGTCAATTCCTTGGTGTTACAGCCTTGCCAAAAGGCGGGATAACATTTGCCCCCCAAAGTACGTCTTGTGGGAACATGACATGATTTGAAATACTGCCATCTCTACTCTGAATAGTTATTGTCTCGTCTATGAAAGCTGTAATCTTTGACCGTTCTTCTTGATAATGTAAACTGTTGACTGCTGTACCATGTATTGTTGCAACTGATTACTGTATGCTAGTGGTTGCCCATTTGCCGTTGTAATCGTTATTAGATGAGTTTCTGATTTCTTAAAATCTGGAATATTGAATATTAGTTCGACATTCATGCATATATGTTAATCTGACTCCCGCTGACGTTTGTACGTTCTCGAGTCGTTGTCAGTTTATTGTTTTCTGAATTCCGTATCGATCCTCTCCTGAACCGATGTGAAATTCATTGCAACAACGCTTGACGGTTGTTTCTGAATGTTCCTTCGTAACGATCCTCTCCTGAATCGATGTGAAGGATTGAAACATCGAAGATAATTTTCATTGGATTTATGGATGCGAAGTAAGTATGTCGAGTTGATGGAGTTGGCCTGGAAGCCATGGTTTGATGGATACGAAGTGCTCGTTCGACTCGATGATGGACGTGAACTGAGCGAGTAGAAATGGGGCAAGTCGAAACGAATTTCCTTAATGGCCGTGAACTGGGCGAGTCGAAGTGTGCCCATATTGAGCGAGTCGAAATGGGCGTCCCTGATAGCTGAAAACTGAGCAAGTCGAAATGCGCTTCCTTGATGGATTCGAACTGCTCGTTTTGCTGCACCGGAGAGGGTGTCGAAGGAAGCGATACGAAGGAGAGCTTTGTTTTGACGCATTGGAGAGGGAGTCGAAACGTACGTTCGAATCCATCGGGATACGAAGCGTTTATTCCCTTTGTTTCCAAATCCATATAAATACTTCGTACTTAGCCATTTTTTCACTTTTTACCTTTCATCTTTATCTGCCTTGCTTTCGTGTCGCTCTAGAGCTTCTCAAAAGAAGAAACTTTGCCTCTGAATCGATTCTTATCTTCAACCATTTGACCTAACTGACCAACCTTAGGTAATCCATTGAACGAAACCATCACGTAAACGAGGAGACTTGATTCTTAACACCAAATCGATCGGAGTCGTGAATGATCGAAAGCTCTCTGGCCTTAGCTTTGTCTCGATGGAGTATGGATTTCGAGATGATGAGGCGAAGGTCTTCGTATCGATCGATGGTGGAGCTTCGCGTTGAATCGAGTGCTTTGAATCCATGGATCGATACGAAGGGGTCGCGCCTGATGGACTCGAAACGATGTCCCTGGATCGAGTCGAAAAGGTTGGTTTTCGATTGAGTTGAAGTGTGCAGTCCTGAGAGCGATTCGAACTGCGTGGTCTTAGGAGCGAGTCGAAATGCGTGTCTTGGGACCGTGTCGAACCCAATGGTCCTAGGGAGCGAGTTGAACTGTGTGGTCCTGGGGAGCAAGTCGAAACACGATTGGGTAATACGCATATACCTAACTTAGAATATTTATGTTAAAACCATATTCTAAAATTGTACATTTGGTAAAATTTGTATACAAACAATGTTAACATATAAATTGGACGGTGATGTAGTCAAGTTCATAACAAAAGTATGCAAAATCATCTACATGTAAACAAATAAAATAGTTAAAAAATAACATATACTCTCATGTTTTGATACGATGGAAAACTAATAGTCTGGTCTGGCCCTAACTGGGTTGAGTTTTGATAAAATCCTACCCGACACTAATAGTAACCGGGTCGGACCTGGGTAGTAAAAGGCAAAATATGTACCCACATTGATAGGGCGGGCTCGGGCCGAAACCCGTACCATTGACAGGCCTAGCTATGGGCGAAAGCATTTCATCATATCAACGGCTTGAATTTAATGGAAACCTTACATGACATGTCTTGCGCTGTAGGTCTCTACCTTTCCATCTACGCTTAGATTCTTCTTAAAGATCCATTTGCAACATATGGGTTTTACCAAGCGACTACATCATCCAATGTCCACACTTTGTTTGTGCACATGGAATCCTCCTCGAATTTCATACTTTCAAGCTATAGCGTAGGGTCTTTCCTCTATAAAGCTTGTCGGAACGTAGGGGTGTGTCATCTTCTAGGACACAATCTTGTTTCTCACCATTTATGAGAGAACTATAGTATCTATCTGGTGTGCGAGATTTCCTAATAAACCTTCTAATAAGTTACGTGTTATCGTATAGTCATGAATTTGATTCTTCTACACATTCAGCCTCCATATTAGTTTCTCGAATCTTATCCAAATCTGTTGTTAATTTTTTTTGATTGAAATCTATTTTCTAAAATGACAACATGTTGAGAAATGATAACTTTTTTCCTTTATGTTATATATATTCCTTAGACTTACTGCGATATCTTGTAAACTTACATAGCACCGTTCTTGCCTCTACCTTATTGGGGCCAAAGTTATTAACCTAGGCTAGACAAACCGATGCATTCAAATACTTGAGTGAGGTTTCTTTCCATACAATACCTCATATGGTATCTTAGGAACAGGTTGGGATGGCATCAAATTTAACATATGCGCTGAGGATTCTAAAGCATATCCCTAGTAGGAAAGAGGTAACTTAACCCCACTAACCATAGACCGAACCATATCTGATAGAGTTCGATTTCTTTTCTCTGAAACACCATTGTGTTGCAGAGTATTGGCTGGAGTGACCTAAGAGATAATCCCAAATCTTTTAAGTGCCATTGGAGTTTTTGTCTAGCATACTCACCTCCTTGATTAGTTGAAGTATTTTAATTTTATGATTTGTTTGATTTTTAACTTTGTTTTTATGCTCTTTAAATTTGTCGCGGATACTGGATTTATTCTTCATAAGATATACATATCATAGTCTTGCAAAATCATCAGTAAAAATTAGGAAGTACGAAGAATTTTATTTAGTCACTATAGGCATATGTCACATACATCAGCATGTACGAGACCCAAGATTTCATTAACTCTTTCACTGCTCCCATTAAATGGATTCTTGGTTATTTTTCCTTTGAGATATGGCTCTCAAGTGCCAAATGATTTATAATCAAATAACGGAAGAAAACATTCGACTTTCAATTTGTGCAATATTTTATCACTAATATGGCCTAGCCTCCAGTGTTGTAAATAACTATCTTTAACATTAAAAACAGAAGAATTATTGAAAGCAAATATTGTTTGAGGTTAATTACATAAACACCATTGAAAATATCATTTCCATTAAACACAGTGCTCATAACATTATTATTACAATGAGAATCATATATGGACTCAACTAATCTAAACATATAAATTATTCAATAAATAAAGTTTTGTACAAAATAGCAATTATTCAAAACAATAAGAAATCCACTAGGCAAACGTAAATGAAAATTTCCAACTACAGTTACGTCTACAATAGGTCCATCAACAACTTGAAGGCTCACTTCTCCCTTTACCATGGGTTGTCTACTCCTAAGTCCATGCAACAAATTACAGATATGAACTCCAGATCCAGTATCTAAAAGCCAAGAATTCCTATTGTTTGTCAAACAATTTTGAATTATAAACATACCTTTAGGAGCCTAGGAATCCGGTTCCTTCTTTTCTTTTACTATCTAGAGATAATTTGCGCGATTCCTTTTCCAAGGCCCTTCTTATAAACAATGGTGACATCCACCCATTTCTCTCATCGTTTGACCTTCCTGAAATATAATAATCTCCTATGTTTTATATCTTCTTTAGAAAGAAAACCGACTTTAGAAAAATATTCCATAAAATAAATGTCTATTGATCCTTCTTTTTAAAATGAACTCTTCACCAGTTAAAAATTTGCTGCCTTTTTATTTGAAACACCATGAAGAACTAGATGTCTATTTGAAGCCATGATATGAGATGCTTGAGATTTAAATCGTAACAGAAGCTATGAAGTGGTCTCCGCTAAGATGAAACTACTACGCCGGTTCACCTTCAACTGGAAGTGAAATTGTGCTTAGGTGGTTGCGTTGCTGATGAGAGGACCGTCTTGCTACTTGTGTTCGCTTGAAAGAATGTCAACATTTCCTGAAATCGAGGCCGAGATCCAATGAGTAATGGTCTGTGTGAGGTACTAGCGTGAAACTATGCTGATGCTGGTGTGAAACTATACTTTATTTTTTTGCAATAATGATCAGATGTTTACATTCTGGTGTTAGATGTTCAACTCGGTGCTTATTGATGCTCAGAAGTATGAACTGCATGAGATGAAGCTTGTTGATGACGCAGTTTGATGTCAACTTTGGTAGCATACATATTGTGATGAACGACGACGATTGGTTTTTTGAAGAAGTAATTGTATTGTTGGTGGTGAATATGAAGATAATGGTAGAATTTGTTGAGATGCTGACCATAGTCTGCATTTGATCGAAAATTGTATGTTGGTAAACAGTGATACAGTATTTTCCCTTTTTTGTTTGGGGTTTTTTGTATAAATGGAAAAAATTTGTATTTTTTAGCCTCAAGAACATAGCCTCAATATTTTAACCACAAGGACAAACATTCTTCCAAAATTAATGATAAGGACAAACATTCTCCCAAAATTAGTCATAAAGGCAAACCGTCAAAATTAACAATCACCACTCGTTGCACACCATCCACCGCCATCACCTGTACCATCAGCCTCGCCGCCTCTCCAACACCACCCATGGCCATCACATGCTACCGCTAACTCTTAACTTAAAAACTGATACCTGAAAACTACTGCCGGTAACTAAAAACTACTACCCAAAAAATGATACCTAAAAACTGCTACCGATAATTAGAACTGATACCTAACAATTGATACTCAAATAAACTACCCATAATCTTCTTGGTTCTTTTACCAAATTTGATCACCATTATCAAAGTTTACAGTTCATTCTTGAATAAGCATTTCAATCATAACAATCGATATGGTAGAAAATCAGTTCATCATCAAATATAAAGCACAAACAGACTATCCATAATCAACATCTATCAAGCTCATGAAATTGTGTCGTTATCTCATATAACAATGCTTTGACTCAAGCATCTCCATTCTCCGATGCAAGCCAGATCGAGTGGCTCCACTCCGGCATAAGCATGGATTCCATTCAACTAAGGTGGTGTGCACAATGGCGAGTATGACAGCGGTTCATCTCTACGTAAAAAATAAAACAGTTTTTACAAAAATGATACCTACTGTCTCTAAAACTGATACCTAAAAACTGATCTTCAAATTAATAGTAAAACTGATACTCAAACAAAATTCATTAAATATTTTATACTAACGAAACACTAATTCAACTCAATGAGCATCATATTATCTATGTAACAACTTCATTTTTTTATATAATCAAACAAACAAAACAGTAAAAAATTCTACACGGTATTATTTTAAAAATGATACTCAGAATAAACAAAAATGATACCTAAAAACTGATCCTCACTAAACTCAACACAACAATACATTATCAATCAAACCAATATGAATGCAAAAAAAAACTATTAAAAAATATTCGCTTCAAAATGTGAATTTATTACAGGATAATAATTTTGTTATACAACAAAAAGAACAAACTCAGAAATAACAAATATTTTCGGAAATGATACCTACAAACTGAAAAACTGATACATAAAAGCTGATACCACTTCTTCTCCCCTAGTTCTTCCATGGCTTGCTTTTCTTCTTCCTCAGCTTGCTCTTCTTCTTCTTCGAATTGCTGTTTCTTCTAAAACACCACTTCACCACAACGTCCCTATCGCCAGAGCCATCAATTTTCCATCATCAGATGACTTTAAATCGAGCCACTTCAAAATCCTAGCCGTAGCCATCCACCGTTGACCCAACCACCCTCGCCGCCAACTCCATCGCAGCAACCGCCCTCCCCGACAACGCCGCCTAAGCTTGACACCGCTCCAGACTCATTTGTGTGTTTGTCCTGGTCGCTAATTTTATGTCCTGCCTTTGAATTGAAATTCAAAAGTTGTCCTTCACACTAAAATATTGAAGGCCGGTATTTGAGGCTAAAATGCTGAGAAATTGTCCTTAACACTATTTTCCTGTTTTTAATTTATATCCGATAATTTGTTGATGAAGAAGGCTTTCTAATACATAGCACATGTATTTTCAATATGAAGTAATATCATGAGAATATCTTAAATTGATTTGATTACTTCCACTTTAGTATTTTCTTTGGACTTGAAAAGTGTATCTATGTAAGACATATTGCTTTTTTTATTTTTGAATTGATTGAAATCAATGAAAGAGATAAATCATTTTCTTTTGATATAAATATTTCTCCACGTGTTGAAAGATTCTACAATTTCGGTCTTTAGATTTCTTGAAATATTCTCAAATATTTTTCTACTTTTGAATGACTTGAAATCTTTGCTATTATTTTCTTTTGCACAAATATATGAGATCAATATTCATTGTTGAAACTATCATCAACTATGTCCTCTAAATACATAACTTTAAACACACATGAAATATAATAATATTTCAATAGAAATCAATTCCAATATCTCAAAATATTTTCATTTTTGATAATAATAAACACATATTATTTTTATAGATAAAAATATACATGTTTGGAATGTGATGCATTGATTGAAGAAAAAAAATCAATTGATGACAAGTTGAACAAAATTGTGCTTTGATGATTCTTTTTATTTATAACACACTCTAAAAGAAAAAACAAATATATAAAAAAATATTTGTTATCATCAAACAAGACATATGCTCCACAATCTCACTCTTTGATGATAATAAACAACAATTTAAGATTTGACAAATGTAACTCAAGTTGAGTGTGAATTTGATATCATAAAAATTAAAATCGTAGCACAATGTTTCAATATATATAACATGCTCCCCCTACACATGTGGCATATGTGTTTGAGAATAAAAGATTAAACTAATAATATTTCTTTTAATATTAATAATAAATTCAAAATGTCCCTAAATCTTAGCCGCTCTCTCCCCCTTTTGTTTTCATCAAAAGTATAAATATCAAATTAGCATATTGAGAAAGTGATACTATATGATGAAACTTGATAAAACTATGTGTATTAAATATATAATGAAAATTCAACCATAAATTATAGTCACTATATTGATCAAATATCCCATGAGTGGAAAGGGGGTGATAAAATAGTGTAGTTATATGTAGTGGGATTCAAAAGACATAGCCCATAAGATATTACGTAATTAAATAGCTTATTTTTAATTCATTATGAAAATGAGTCACTTCCATCCATGCATTGTCGTGAGGTCTCTTAGATGAGAATGGATGTGACTAAACAATATTAGTAAAATTAGAATAACTTACCCCTAATTCAACGTAAATGAGATTAAAAAAATTCCATCCATGCATTGTCATGGGGTCTCTTAGATGAGAATGGATGTTACTTGACCGACATATGTATTTCATAGGCATGTTGGGGTTTAGGAATTCCATCATATGTGTAATTTTTAATTTCCATATGTCTTCAACAATCATTTTTTGGTATGTCAAATTAGCCGACACTAACATAAAAACTGGGAAGTAGGAGTTGATAAAATATGAATATCAAATGGTAGATTCAGAGATGATGTAGGATATGCAATAATAAAAAATAGAAACTTCAACATATGTGTAACACCCCTAATTTTAAATAACATTATTCTGGAGATTTAATTAGATAAATTAAATAGAATAATGTAGAGATTAGAGTTATATGGGAATTGAGATTTGGAAATTAATTAGGGTCGTGTCTTAACTAATGAAATTATAAGTGTGATTTATAAATCAGAAATTTAAGAGAATACGGCAAGGGCAAAATGGGAATAGCCATATACCATAACCCCTAAACCTCTTACCTCATTCTCATTCACATTTTCATAAATCAAAAACATAAACAAAGAGAGTTGAAGGCCGACCATAACCCTAAGAAGAAGAGGAGCACAAAATCCATTTAGAGGCTAAGATTCAAGCTAGGAAGATTAAATTAAGAACAAATCTCAAGTTCCTTATCCAAAGAAGGTGAATAATGATCTAAACCATCTCATATAAGTCATCTTGAATGTTTTAAATTTGGGTTTGAGGTTTAAACCGTATGATGGGATGAATGATGATATGTTTTGATTTAAATGCTATGTTATAATTTAAACAAGGGTTTTGTGAAATAATCTAGTTCGGTAAAGTTGTGCAAAAAGATTTCCAATTGCAAGGATTTTTGAATTTGTTATATAAAACATTATTTTGGAGATGGTTCTTTATTTTCATAATATTCCAAGCTATGGATAATTTATTATGAATTTTTGAGTGAATGAAAGGTATATTTCATGTTTTAATTAATTAGAGGAATTAATTAATTACTTTTGGGTTGAAACTTATATGATAAAGATATTATCATTTTGGAATTTATGTGAATTTCGGAGATTTTTCTCAAGATATTTAAGTGACTTTTGGATTTAATTATAAAGATTAGTATTTAATGATTGATTAACTACAAGGGGTTAGTTAATAATTTTAGTTAAATATTGGAGCATTGGGGATTACATGCGGCAGCAAATTGTGAAATGAATTTTATAAAGGTTTTGTTATCCAATAGAAAATTGACAAAATAAGGGGTTAGGTAAAAAGAAATTACTTAAAAAAGCATAAAATCAGTTTTATAGAGAATTTCAACTTTGACACTTACCATGCTTGCTTTTGCCACCATACTCCCATTTATAACCTTTCGCATCCATTCAAAACCAATGCACATGGTATCAAGCATTTGGCACGTAGTGCATTGGAGAAAGGTGGAATGAAAGAATGGTGTCGAAGGCATGCTTGCGAAAGGGTTGAATCAGCTTTTATTTGCTTTCGAATCCATTGACCTACCCTTGTTTAAAAAGTAAGCTTTTGAAAGGGTTGCCACTTTTGAAACCCTTTACCCATGCTGCCGCACCCAATACTACAACCTTAGTTAGAAGCCGATTTTATAAGCCTAGGTCAATGAGTGCGGAAGGTAGGTTTCAAACCAATACCCCTCCGATACCATTAAAGCCGCATTCCCCATGTTTTCGAAAGGATTGATTTATCCCCTATGCAAATAGTTTCGGAAGCAGTGGTTTTCGAAAGGGTAGCTTTCGAATGTATCCGCTTTTTATACGTTGAAGTTTGTTTTATTTTCAGTCAATGGTTTCAAAAGTGATACTTTTAGTTGGTTTCTAAGCTCTGCTTCCATAAATTCTTACTTGAACCCAATGCTTTCGAAAGGCATGTTTTTAAGTCTTTCAAATGGCATGTTTTTGAGTGTTTCGGAAGGCATGTTTTTAAGTGTTTCGAAAGATATGTTTTAAGTGTTTCAAAGAAATGTTTCCAAGTGTTCTAAAGATATATTTCATGGTTTCAAAAGAGGATGTCTAAAAGTTTAAGCAATGAATTTGAAAGGTCCTGTCGTTAGAGTAGAGTGGCGAAAGGGGCATAGCCGCTTGCTTCTAACCCATTAGTTAAATGGAAGGGGACGGAGGGCTTGGTTGCTTGATGAAGTCGAAATGGACGGTAATGGAGGGTAACTCATGATGTCACAATGATCCAAAGGATATAGTCAAAAGCATTACTTTTCAAACTTGAGAACCCAATCTCATTTTTAAAGTAAATACATGGCAATGTAAAAGAGTTTTGAAATGGCATTTAACTTTGAAATTTTAGAGGAAGCTTTCCTTACTAAAGATAGTGGGTTAAGAGTATTAACCATGTTTCATTAGAAAATGATTACAAGGAATTAAACCATGGGTGTTTATACTATTGTGTTGATTGATCAATTATCATGTATGCTTGTGTAACCATATTCACTTCATTTATAACCCATAACTGCATTTTGGGGTGTTAAGGGCAGAATAACAGGGTACATTGACCCAGTAGTGAATATACATTGAATTAGCTCCTGTGTGAGTAGAATTGCATCCAAAAGGTCAGATAGACAAGAATATAGGATGTCCAAGACTGATCAAAAGATTATTGGTTTAGACGGGTTCTTAGTAAGCCTATAAAAACTATGTTATGGAAATTGTTATTAGCAGGGGCCAATAGTTTCTTAGTGATCCCATGAAAACTATGTCAGGAAAAGGTTGTCGACAGAGATCAATAGGTTCATAGCCAGCCCATGAAAACTATGACATGAGAGATGCTAATTGGTCAACCCAATAGGTTCATATTGACCCCATGAAAAATATGATTTAATGATGTTATTGATAGACACCAATAAGTTCTTAGTGATCCCATAAAAACTATGAAACCGGACAGATAGTCCGTAAGCTTGGAACAGGTTATTAGTTAGCCCATGAAAACTAGTTGCTTAATAGTGACTCTAAAAACTATAACATATTGCATGTTTGCATATCATCATGACACATTTTATTATGTTATATCTTAACCATTGTGGATGCAGGTGCACAATATATGGTTATTATAAATTGGGTTAAGATACTAGTGAGGGGAAAACTCATTTCGCTAAGTGGCGTGGTCTCACTAGATATCTAATGGTTCGAGATGGTAGGTTATTATTCATACCAGACTTTTTGTCTAACTTGAAGTTTATGTTTTCCCCTTGAACTCTTGGGTTCTCAATTGATTTTGAGTAGTTTGAGAGTTAGGGTTTTCAGATTCTCTTCTAGACGAATAAGCTTCCGGAGACGTGCAGGAGGCAAGCTTGCTATTAGAAGTTCTTTATGTTTGATTCCGCTATGTAATTGGTTGAAATGTCAAAGTTCTTTAAATACCTATATTTAGACTCTGATCAACCAAAGGGGCATCTTCATATGTCGCTCTTGGCGTAATTTGTAATAACCAATTTCTCTGAACGTGGTTTACGAATTGGGATTATGTAATGTAACACCCCGTATCTGGAGGCATAAAGCTAAGCGCTACATATGCTGCAGTCATCTATAGTATTAACTTCTGGTGACAAAATACGGTAATGCTAATGGTATCCATAATATTAGAAGCACTTGAATATGAATAAAATCACAGATTTCAAAAACAACATTTTATCGATTAAATTTCAAAACAATAATTCATATCCAAGTTACCTAATCCCTTAACGTTTCCCAAGCAATGATCAAATATATTAATTATAAAATACACCAAGAGCGACATATGATGATGCCCCCTTGGTAGATCAGAGTCAATATAGTCATATTTGACTTAATACACATAGCGTAAAAAAATTGTAACTCCGTATTAGCTATCCGTCAGTCACCTGCTCGTCTCCGGAAGCTTTATTCGCCAAAATTACTAAAACCTGAAAACCACAACTCTCGGCCTACTCAAATCAATTTTGAGCACCCGAGAGTTTAATGGGAAACAGAAACTTCGAGTCAAACATAAAGCTTGGTGTGAATAATACTATACATCTCGGTTATTGATATTAAGTGAGACCATGCCACTTAGCGGAATGGGTTTCCCCTCACTTATATCCTTTTAAAACATATCTTTTTCAAACCTTTTCCTGCAACCAAAACTGGTTAAAACTGTAAAGCATTTTAAGGTAACAACTTATCAGGTAATAAATGGACTATTTGCCTGAAAACTGTAGTTTTGTTTGGAAAACTACTAACCTTTGGTTGACTCGGGCCTACCAGACAATATAAACCAAATATATCTAACATCTGTTAGACACTCATCTTGTGGACGATTTTTCCTTAACTATTTTTTAAATACATCTCTTCTGGACGGTCTGTCCCTAACATATCTTCTCCCAGGGTCACCTGATCCTAATGGTTTTGCGGGCTCACCAATAACCTATCTGTATACAAACATATATTCCTTCTGTGTGTAATCATAGTTTTAGTCTTACTTGCGACAAAGCTCTACACACTAGAATTTTGGACTAAATTAGCTAGGGCTAATAGCTAATGTATAGGGTGCGATCATATACCAATCCCATCTGGTATTCTAGTATCCGGTATTCGAAATCAAGTAAAACCCTTTATTTAACATAGGCCGAAAGGCCAAAACCTTCCTTTCAAAACCATTCTCAAAACCCTTCCGAAACCATTGGAAAACCTTCCCTTTCAAAAGCTTTAAAAACATTAGACATCCTTTTTTAAAACCTTTAAACCATGCCTTTCGAAAACATTGGAAAAACCTTTCTTTTCAACCCTTTCGAAACAATCAGAAAATTTTTCTTTTCGACCCCTTTGAAACCTTTCTTTAAGACCTTTCAAAAGCATCAAACCTTTGTAAACACAAACCTTTCGAAAGCACTTGGGTTCAATTTAAAACATGTGGAAACCTTTCGAAACCATTCAAAAATTTACTCATTCGAAACCTTTGAAAACCGTTTCGGTCGAAACCATTTGGATTATGCCTTCAAGTATAGCAAAAGGATCGGAAATCCATTAAAGTCGAAAGCATTCCTTTAAAAATCATTCCTAAGTAAAGAAGTGACGGTGTCAAAACCATCACTTCGAAACAATTGGAGAAGTGGTCAAGTCTAAAAAGCAAAGCAACCCTTTCGAAACCAACCTGGGTCGAAAGGTAGAAAGAGGCAGTCAGGGGTTTCGACCAAATCGAAAGCATTTATTTAAAAACAAAGGCGCAACCCAATCCGAATCATTTCTTTAAAACCATTTGACCTGGTCGAAAGCCAACCAAGTCAATATTCAGTCGAAAGCAAGCAGGTGCATTTTCATTTAAAAGTAAAGTGGCTTCAAGCCCTTCGGAACCCCTGGTTTCGACCATATACCTTCCACCTATATCCAATTCACTACGTACCAGTTATCTGATACCATGTGCATTGGTTTCGATAGAGTCGAAGGCGAAGGTATGGAGGCGAAAGCTTGGTGCCGAAAGCATTGAAAAAGTAAAAACCATGTAGATTAGTCCTTTTTAAACTATTTCTTTGTACCTAACCTGCCTTGTTTGCCAAATTATGATTGGTTGCAAGTTTCTATTTTCTAAAAGTACAGCCAATTTCTAGAAATAAAATTTTGAATTATTTACGAAATACCCCTTCCTCTTTTTATAAATATATATAACATTTATGTCCAATACCTTAAATAATTTTATATATCCATTAAAACACTTAGGAAAATTATATAAAAATTCCAGAAAATCATTTTTAATATGTTTTCTAACATATATTAATTTCAGACCCAAACCATTAATTATTTAACCGTAAATAATTCTTAACCCAAAATAACATTTTGCTTCACTAGAAAATTCATATAAATTCTGAAATTCTGAAAATTGAAACCCATCTCTAAAATATCATTTCTGGTCTATATAAAAATTCGCAAGGCATTTGGATGTCATTTAATAGGGTTTTCATATCAAAACATGTCATAAAATCTACTTGGACAACCATAAATCATCAGCAAGTATATATAATCATTCCATCATTCAAAAACATGGCAAATCATTGCAAATAAGTTCGGATTAAACTTAAAACTGAAAACAAAAAGAAATTTGAGATGTAGTCATTATTTACCTTAGCTTTAGAGATTAAGAAGCTTGAGATTTGAATGGATTTGATTTGATTTAGCTTCTTCCTTAGCTTTTCTTAATCTTCTTCCTCTTTTCTTGTTAATGGTGGCCGGCCTAAAGTTTTAAAATTTTGATAAATGAAAATGAACGTGTATGGGATACACGGCCAATGGTTTAGGGTATAAGAATGGCCTCTTTCCTATTTTACCCCTCCTCTATTTCATTTTCACTCTTATTTTAATTCATTGGTTAAATGGCACAACTATCCCTTTATAAAATCAAATCTCAATCCCCTAATCAACACATTATTTTATTTAATTTAACTAAATAAACGTCCTAAATAATGTTATCAAAAATATGGGGTGTTACAAACTCCCTTCCTTAAAGAATTTCGTCCTCGAAATTACAATAAGGTAGACAGCACATCAATCAAAGAGGTAAAACATACCATCAAACAAATTAGGATAAGCATCTCTCATCTTGCTTTCAGTATCCCAAGTACAGTCCTTGTCATCGTTGCTCCACTAGACTTCAACTAATCTGACTATCTTGGTTCTAAGCCTTTTCTCATCTCTTGCAACAATGCGATTCGGCTTTTTCACTATAGTCAAGTCTGGTTCTATCACTAAGTCATCTAGCACAGTCGGTGCAATAGTAGTCTCTGGGTCTCTAACACACTTTCTAAGATGAGAAACATGGAAAACATCGTGGACTCCTGCCAAACTACTCGGTAAATTAACTCTATATGCGAGCTTCCCAATCCTCTCAATAATACGAAAAAGTCCAACGAATCTCGGTGCCAACTTTCCTAATCTTCTAAATCTGATCACACCCTTCATCGGCGACACCTTAACGAAAACCTGATCTCCAACTGAAAACTCTAAATCTTTCCTTCTTTTATCTACATAACTCTTCTGCCTAGACCGAGCCTCCTTCATTCTAGCTCGAATGACCTCAATCATTTTTGCAGCTTCTCTAACTAAATCTGGACCAAGAACCAACCTATCCCCGGTTTCTAACCAACATATGGGAGATTTGCATGGCCTTCCATACAAAGCTTCAAACGGTACCATCCCAATACTAGTCTGATAACTGTTGTTACACGAAAACTCGACTAAATGCAGATGGTCTTCCCACGATCCCCCGAAATCTAATACACAAGCTCTTCACAAATCTTCCAAGATTTTTTTCAACTCTTTTTGTTTGCCCATCTGTCTGCGGATGGTAAGTGGTACTCATCTTGAGCTTGGTTCCCAAAAATTCCTGTAGACACTTCCAAAAGTCGCTAGTGAATAAGGAATCTCTACCACTAACTATACTACTAGTAATTCCGTGTAGTCTAACTACATTCTTCATAAATAACTTTGCCAAAACATGTGCCGTCCTAGTTGACTTAACTGGAATGAAATGGGCACTCTTGGTCAGTCTATCCACTATGACCCATATGCTTTCATTTCCTCTACTAGATCTTGGCAACCCGTCATTAAAATCCATAGAAATAGAATCCCATTTCCAAACCGGAATATCTAATGGCTGAAGTAACCCACTTGGCTTCTGGTGTTAGGACTTTGCCTGTTGGCAATTCAAGCACTGCTTTACCCATAAGCCAATATCCCGCTTCATACCTTCCCACAAGAAACTTCTCTTCATATCTTGATGCATCTTAGTTCCTCCTGGATGAATAGTGAATTTCGAACGATGGCATTCCTCCAAAACTTCTTTCCTTATGTTTCCTACACTCAGAACACATAATCTCCCTTTCTTTCTCAGCCACCCATTCTGGTCAAGACTGAAATCCTTTAAGTCATCGCTCTCAGTTCCATCTCTTAACTTCCAGATCCATTCAGCTAACACTGGATCCTCCTCCTGTTTAGAAGAAATCCTTTCGATCATTACTGGTCGAACTTCCAAATAAGAAATATAACTGTCTCTCCATTAAACCCAGCCTCGAATCTCAACTGAACTCTACAAGCTATCAAGGCTTCCAAATCCTTCCACTCAGCAATCATCGCTAACACTGCATTCTGATGCTTTCTGCTAAGTGCGCCTACAACTTTGTTGCCTTTCCCCGGTGTGTACTCAATCCCAAAATCATAAGCAGCAATAAACTCTAACCACCTCTATTGTCTCATGTTCAACTCCTTCTGAGAGAACAAATACTTCAGCGACTTATGGTCCGTATAAAGCTCGAACCTATCTCCCAAAAGGTAATGTCTCCACACCTTCAACGTAAAAATCACAGCAGCCAATTCCAAATCATGCGTCGAATATCTGACCTTATGCGGTCTAAGCTGTCTAGAAGCATAGGCAATCACTTTACCTCTTTGCATCAGCACAGCTCCTAATCATGTTCCACACGCATTGGTATAAACCACTAAATCCTGATTCCCTCTCGGAACAACCAAAACTTGTGCATTGGTCAATAAGTGTTTCAAACTCTAAAACGCTTCCTCTCACTTATCAGCCCACACAAACTTCACATTCTTCCTCGTTAGCTTGGACATCGATGCTGCTATCCGCGAGAAGTCCTTAATGAATCTCCGATAATAACCAGCTAGTCCAAGAAAACTTTTTATCTCAGTTACTGTCTCGGGTCTCTTCCAACTATTCACCGCTTCAATCTTAGTCGGATCTACTGACAACCCTTTCTCTGAGATTACATAACCAAGAAACTTCACTTCCTTCTTCCAGAAATGACACTTCAAAAACTTCACCTTTAGCTGATGCTGCCTCAACATCTCAAGTACCACTCTAAGATGAACTTCATGCTCCTTCTCATCTTTAGAGTATATCAAGATATCATCCATGAAAACTAATACGAACCTATCCAAGTGCTCTCAGAAAACTCGGTTCATCAAATCCACAAAGAATGTCAGTGCACTAGTCAGTCCGAACGGCATAACTAACCATTCATACAATCCATATCTGGTTCTAACCACTATCAAAGGTATGCTATCCTCTACTACTCTGAGCTGACGAAAACCTATCGCTAAATCCAACCGGGAAAATATCTTGGCTCACTTAACTAATCGAACAAATCGTCAATCCCCGACAATGGATATCGATTCTTTATCATCTTCTTATTCAACTTACGATAATCGATACATAGCCTTAATGATCCATCCGGCTTCTTAGCAAACACTACGGCTGCTCCCCAAGGTGAACTACTCGGTCTGATAAAACTCTTGCCTTCCAGATCCACTAACTGCACCTTCAACTCACTCATCTCTGTAGGGGTCATCCTACTTGGCGGCCTACTCACTTGTTCTACTCCCGGAACTAAATCTATCTGAAACTCAGTGGCTCGTTTCAGTGGTAATCCAACTACAGGCTCAAAAACATCTACGAATTCTCTAACCACGAAAACTCGATTCAGCTCATCTTTCAACCCCATAACACCCAACAAAGCATTCACCTCACCTCTAAGGCTTCCTATGGTATAAACAATCCTGTCACTACTATCAGGGTGCCTAAGCGATATTTTCCTATCATGGCAAAATATCCTAGCATCGTACTCGCTTAACCAATCCATTCCAATAATAATTCCGAACCCCACAAAATCAAACACATGCAAACTGCAAACAAAAGCATGACCTAACAAGTCAAACTCTAACTGGTCACATCTAAACCCTAGAGTTGCATACCCTTCTATTGGATTTGCAACCCGTAAGGAAGTAACTAAATATGTGGGTTATAGGTTAAGTTTATATATCAAACATCTAGATATAAAAGAATGCGATGCACCAGTATCAAATAGAACGCTAACAGACATACCATGAATCTGAAGCGTACCTCCTAAAACTGCCTTTCCTTTCTCCTGAGCTATTGGCTTCGAAGTAGTAGGTTCCAATGCATACACCTTGCCTTTTCCAACCTTAGCGGGCTCTTTGCATTGATTCATATAGTGGCCTATCCGATCATAATTGAAGCACCTGATGTTCTTCTTCCCGATCACTTCTTTCGCCTTCCCAATACGACACTCATTGGCGAAATCACCCTTCTTGTCGCACTTTAAACAAACCACCTCAGACTTTCCTTTCTTAGTTGCTCCACCCTTCTTAGCATCCTTCTTGTGGAAGAACTTCCTCTTTTGGCCTTGCCCAACTTGGACCTCCTTCACCTTACTCTTCTCCTAACAAGCAAGCATCTCCTCGTGCCTCAAATCCATCTCCACAACCACATCATAAGGATCTCTGATATGCGGTAAGGTAGCCCTGGCCAACTTAGGCTTCAATCCCCTGATAAACTTTTCATTCCTCTTCATCACTGTGTCCACTGAAGCATACCCATATCTGGCTAACTCTTCAAACCTACTCGCATACTCCAAAACAGTCATTTCTCCCTGTTCTAACTCCACAAACATTCGGATCAAAACAGACTGCGCCATCACCGACATGAACCTCTCCTGGAACCTCCTTTTAAACTCTGCTTGTGTCATCGTCTCCTCATCTATGCCAACGGTCACACTATTCCACCAAAACAAAGCTGCTCAATGAAGTTGTCCAGAAGCAAGCCTCCTCTTCTTCTCATCATTGAGCCCCAAGTCAGAAAAAATCCTTTCATGGTGCAAAACCAGTTTTCAACCTTGATAGCATCCTCAGTTCCAATAAATGGCTTCCCTCCAAGCTTAGTATAATCTCCACTCAACTTAGCATAATTGTTAACTACCGGAACTTCCGGAACTCCTGGTCCTACAGCATCTCCTCCTACCACTCTAGCTGCAATTCCAGCTTGCATCATATTCACAAAAAACTGATACATAGCTCCCATGTCCACCTGTGGGAATCCATCACCCACATTCTCTGCTTGTGCTTGACCTTGGGTTCTTCTCGTATTAGGCCTGGCATTCCCATTAGTGCCTTCCCCTCCTGGGTTAACTCTTCCTCTTCTACCATCCATATCTGTATTCAAACCTCATAAGATATAAAAGAATAACCTAACAAAGATAGGAGACTAGAGATAAAGTATATACTTATATATAGCAAAAACAAGTATGTTACTATAGCGTTATCCCATACCCCAATCTTACTCTATTTCCTTAGGATTATGTTTTAAAAAACCCATTTTTATTTTAAAGTTTTTTATAAACCTATGCTTTGATACCATGTTGTAACACCCCGTATTTGGAGGCCAAAAGCTAAGCGCTACAAATGTTGCAGTCATCAATAGTATTAACTTCTGGTGACAAAATACGTAATGCTAATGGTATCCATAATATCAGAAGCATTTGAATATGAACAAAATCACAGATTTTAAACAACATTTTACTGATTACATTTTAAAACAATAATTCATATCCAAGTTACCTTATCCCTTAACGTTTCCCAGGCAATGATCAAATATATCAATTATAAAATATGCCAAGAGCGACATATGATGATGCCTCCTTGGTAGACCAGAGTCTAAATAGTCATATTTAACTTAATATACACAGCGGAAATAAACAAAATAAACTATAACTCCTTATTAGCTATCCGTCAACCACATGCTCATCTCCGAAGCTTTATTCGTCAAAATTATTAAAACCTTTACCCTCAGCCGACTCAAATCAATTTTGAGCACCCAAAAGTTTGAGGGGAAATAGAAACTTCGAGTCAGACATAAAGCTTGGTGTTAATAATACTATACATCTCGGTTATTGATATTAAGTGATACCACGCCGCTTAGCGGAATGGGTTTCCCCTCACTTATATCCATTTAAAACATATCTTTTGCAAACCTTTTCCTGCAACCAAAACTGGTTAAAACTGTAAATCATTTTCATGTTACAAAATATCAGGTAATAAATGGACTATCTGTCCGAAAACTGTAGTTTTGTTTGGCTATTTACTAATCTTTGGCTGACTTGGACCTACCAGATAATATAAACCAAATTTATCTAACATCTGTTAGACACTCATCTTGTGGAGAATCTGTCCTTAACTATCTGTTAAATACTTCTCTTCTGGACGGTCTGTCCCTAACTTATCTTCTCCAAGGGTCACCTGATCCTAATGGTTTTGCGGGCTCACCAATAATCTATCTGTATACAAACACATATTCCTTCTATGTGTAATCATAATTTTAGTATTACCTATGACAAAGCCCTACACACTGGAATTTTGGACTAATTTAGTTGGGGCTAATAGCTAATGTATAGGGTGTGACCCTATACCAATCTCATCTGGTATTCTAATATCAGAGTCATTTTACTTAGGGAAATATTCCCTTAAATTTTCCTTGAAACCCTTTTCAAAATGATTTAAAATCTTTAAATCAAACTTACATAAGGAAAATGTATATACTCTATGCTTTACTCAAAATCACCTTGTCATGTTATATATACTTAACCCAAATCTTAATTGATGAAAACATATAAACCTTTGAAAGTATCCCTTTCGAATCCATTGAAAGTACTCCTTTCAAAATGAAGTAAAACCCTTTATTTAACCTAGGCCGAAAGGCCAAAACCTTCCTTTAAAAACCATTCTCAAAACCCTTTCGAAACCATCGGAAAACCTTACCTATCGAAAGCTTTAAAAACATTATACATCCTTCTTTAAATCCTTTAAACCATGCCTTTCGAAAACATTGGAAAAACCTTTCTTTTCAACCCTTTCGAAACAATCTGAAAACCTTCCCTTTCGACCCCTTCGAAACCATTTGGGAACCACCCCTGCGAAACCTTTCTTTAAGACCTTTCGAAAGCATCAAACCTTTGTAAACAAAAACCTTTCAAAAGTACTTGGGTTCAATTTAAAACATGTGGAAACCTTTCGAAACCTTTCAAAAATTTACTCCTTTGAAACATTTGAAAACCGTTTCGGTTGAAACCATTTGGATTATTCCTTCAAGTATAGCAAAAGGATCATAAATCCATTAAAGTCGAAAGCATTCCTTTCGAAATCATCCCTAAGTAAAGAAGTGATGGTGTTAAAACCATCTCTTTGAAAGCATTGGGAAGTGGTCAAGTTTAAAGAGCAAAACAAAGCAAAGCAACCATTTCGAAACCAACCTAGGTCGAAAGGTAAAAAGAGGCAGTCAGGGGTTTCGACCCAGTCAAAAGCATTTATTTAAAAACAAAGGCGCAATCCAATCAGAACCATTTCTTTAACACCATTTGACCTGGTTGAAAGCCAACCAAGTCGAAAGCTATTCAATCGAAAGCAAGCAGGCGCATTTTCATTTAGAAGTAAAGTATCGCTTCAACCCCTTTGGAACCCCTGGTTTCGACCTTATACCTTCCGCCTATATCCAATTCGCTATGTACCAGTTACTTGATACAATGTGCATTGGTTTCGATAGAGGTGGAGCCGAAAGTATGGAGGTGAAAGCCTGGTGCCGAAAGCATCGAAACGGTAAAAACCATGTAGATTAGTCCTTTTTAAACTATATCTTTGTACCTAACCTGCCTTGTTTGTCAAATTATGATTGGTTGCAAGTTTCTCTTTTCTATAAGTACTGCCAATTTCCAGAAATAAATTTTTGAATTATTTACAAAATACCCCTTCCCCTTTTTATAAATATTAAAACAATTAAGTCCTGTATCTTAAATAATTTATATATCCATTAAAACACTTAGGAAAATTCTACAAAAATTCCAAGAAATCATTTTTAATATGTTTTCTAACATATATTAATTTCAAACCCAAACCATTAATTATTTAA
The DNA here is from genome assembly GCA_030737815.1 of Allium fistulosum. Lineage (NCBI taxonomy): Eukaryota > Viridiplantae > Streptophyta > Magnoliopsida > Asparagales > Amaryllidaceae > Allium > Allium fistulosum. Next base: position 1,251,090,615 of record CM060905.1, read on the forward strand.
CCGTAAATAATTCTTAACCCAAAATAATATTTTCTTCACTAGAAAATTCATATAAAATCCACATAAATTCAGAAAATTTTGAAAATTGAAACCCATCTCTAAAATATCATTTCTGGTCTATATAAAAATTCACAAGGCATTTGGATGTCATTTAATAGGGTTTTCATATTAAAACATGTCATAAAATCTATATGAACAACCACAAATCATCAACAAGTATATATAATCATTCCATCATTCAAAAACATGGCAAATCATTGCAAATAAGTTCGGATTCAACTTAAAGCCGAAAACAATAAGAAATTTGAGATGTAGTCATTATTCACCTTAGCTTTTGAGATTAAGGAGTATGACATTTGAATGGATTTGATTTGATTTAGCTTCTTCCTTAGCTTTTCTTAATCTTCTTCCTCTTTTCTTATTAATGGTGGTCGGCCTCAAGTTTTAAAATTTTGATAAATGAAAATGAACGTGTATGGGATACACGGCCAAGGGTTTAGGGTATAAGAATGGCCTCTTTCCTATTTTACCCCTCCTCTATTTCATTTTAACTCTTATTTTAATTCATTTGTTAAGTGGAACGGCTACCCCTTTATAAAATCAAATCTCAATACCTTAATCAACACATTATTTTATTTAATTTAACTAATTAAATGTCCTAAATAATGTTCCCAAAAATATGGGGTGTTACATGTAACGAAACTGAAATGCTATTTGTGATGAAATGAGAAATTTTTTTAAAATTGAGTTTAAAATTTTTCATATTCATGTGTTTATGGTATATCAATGTATCTAACATTACCGCATTTGGTCACCGAGAAATAATAACTATGGGTGACTGTAGCATCTGTAGCAGTTAGTTTTGGGCCTCCAAATGGGGGATGTTACAAGTTAGTATCAGAGAATAGGTTTATGTAAATTTAAATAAATTTGAACCTAAAAGATTTTCAAAATATAGCCAAATGAATTAGAAAATGAGACCGGGGTTTGGGTTAAAGCTATAGTATCATACTTGCATTTGTTATATATATATATAAGTATGTATTCCCCTCTCTCTTAGACGGTTCTTCTGTATCTTACTAAGGCTCGTATGCAGGTATACGAGAAAGGAAAATATGGTGGCAGGAAATGGAAGAGGAAATCAAGGTGGAGGAAGCACCATAACTAATGGAGATGCGACCCAATACCAGGAGGAATCCGAGTCGACAAGAAAATTCTAATTCAAATGCAAATGCCAATGTAGGTGTTGAAACCACGCTAATAGATATGAGGATGATGTATCAGTTCTTCATTGATCTGATGCAAGCTGGTGCAGCTGTTAGAGTAGCTGGGGGAAATGTCGTGAATGTTGGAGGAGCTAGTCTCGTGGCCCCAGTTGGCAGATACTATACCAAGCTGAGCAGGGATTACACCAGTCTTAGGGGGAAGCCGTTTTTGGGAATAGAGGATGTTGTTGAAGTAGAAAACTGGTTATTGCACTGTGAAAGGATTTTCGCTAACTTGGGATTAGTTGATGAGTATAAGAGGAGACTGGCTTCTAGACAGTTGCAGGGAGCACCATTTTATTGGTGGAATGGTATTACCGTGGGAGTTCCCGAGGAAGAGTTGACTTGGGCAGAGTTTCGAAGGAGATTTGAAGAGAGTTTCTTGTCTAAAGTTGCCAAGTCAATATTGCTGAGGAAGTTTATGTACTTAGTGCAAGGTGAGATATCGGTGATTGAGTATGCTAGGAAGTTTGATGAGTTATCCAGATACGGATATGCTACCTTTGACACCGCCATCAAAAGGAATGAGAAGTTTATTAGAGGGTTAAAGCCTGAGATTGCTAAGGCGACTATGCCACATCTCCGTGATCCAAGTACAGTTGTAGTGGAGATGGCAATCAGGAATGAAGAGATGCTCTCTACTTTTGGGAAAGAGAAGCAGGTTGAAGCCCGGGATTCTTAGAGCAAGAAGAAGAAATTCTTTAAGAATAAAGGAGCTCGGAAAGGAGGAGCTGCCGAGAAAGGGAAGGCCAATGTAGTTTGCTACAAGTGTGACAAGAAAGGACATTTTGCTCATGAATGTCGAACTGGAAAAGGGAAGAAGGTTGCAGATAAGAAAGGAGTGAAGTGCTTCAACTGTGACCAGATTGGACACAACAAGATTCAGTGGCCAGAACTAGTCAGAGTGAACAAGGGAAAGGTTTTTGCCTTGGAACCATCATCTTCTTGACCAATCACTACTGAGAAGGGAATGACTATGATGAATGGTAAGCTTTTGATTCATAGTATGCCAGTTAGGGTATTATTTGATACCGTGTGCATTGCATTCATTTATATCCTAGTGTTTGGTAGATAAGTTATGTTTGGAACCCTTATACATTGTTACTTCCTTAAGGGCTATGAATCCGATAGGAGGATATGCAACTCTAAGGATGAGATGTGACCAGTTAGAACTTGATTTGTTAGGTTATAAGTTTGCATGAATTTTGTATGTTTTTTATTTCGGAGGCTTCAGGATCATTTTGGGTATGGATTGGTTAGATACGATGCTAGGATATATTGCCAAGATAGGGAAATATAGCTAAGACACCCTAATAGTCATAACCAAATTATATACTTGGTGGAGAAGAATTAGATCAGGTGTTGGTAGCAAGAGAGTTTGCAGATGTTTTTGAGCTAGTCACGGGACTACCACCGAAGTGAGCCATTGAGTTTCGGATAGATCTTGTGCCAGGAGCAGAACCTGTAAGTAGACCAACTAGCAGGATGACACCTACAAAGATGAAGGAATTGAAGATGCAACTAGTAGATTTAGAAGGAACGAGTTTCATTATACCAAGCAGTTCGCCTTGGGGAGCGGCCGCGGTGTTCGTGATGAAACTGGATGGATCGTTAAGGATGTGTATCGATTATCGTAAGTTGAACGAGAAGATGATCAAGAATAGGTAACCTTTGCCAAGAATCGATGATTTATTTGATCAGGTTAGTGGAGCTAGAGTATTTTCCAAACTAGATTTGGCTACGAGTTTCCATCAGCTAAGAGTGGCAGAGGACGGTATTCCGTTAACGGCGTTCAGAACCAGATATGGGTCATATAAGTGGATAGTGATGCCATTCGGGTTAACGAATGCATCAGCTTTTTTCATGGATTTGATGAACCGGGCACTTGGACAAGTTCATATTGGTATTCATAAATGACATCTTAATATACTCCAAGGATGAAAGAGAGCATGAAGTTCATCTTAGAGTGGTGCTTGAGACGCTAAGGCAGCATCAACTGAAAGCGAAGTTTTCAATGTGTCATTTCTAGAAGAGAGAAGTTAGGTTTCTTGGTCATGTGGTTTCAGAGGAGGGTTTGTCGGTTGATCCGGATAAGATCAAAGTTGTTAACAACTGGAAGAGACCAAAGATGGTGACTGAGATTAGAAGTTTTCTTGGACTCGTTGGTTATTACCGAAGATTCATTAAGGATTTCTCACGGATAGCAGCGCCTTTGACTAAGCTAACCATGAAGGACGTAAAGTTTATTTGGTACGACAAATGCGAAGAGACATTCCTTAAGTTAAAGGATTTGATGACCAACGCGCCTGTGATAGTAGTTCCAGATGGGAATCAGGGATTAGTGGTGTATACAGATGCATATGGAACCGGATTGGGAGTTGTATTGATTCAGAAAGGTAAAGTTACTGCTTACGCTCCATGACAATTTAGACCACATGATGTGAGATATCCTACTCATGATCTAGAGTTGGCAGCGGTGATCTTCGCATTGGAAGTATGGAGACATTATCTCTTAAGGGAGAGATTTGAGTTATACACAGATCATAAGTCCTTAAGATACTTATTCTCTCAAAAGGAGTTAAATATGAGACATCAGAGGTGGCTAGAGTTTTTAGCAGCATATGATTTTGGTATAGAATATACGCCTAGAAAAGTAAATAAAGTAGCAGATGCTCTTAGCAGAAAACATCAGAATGTGGTGTTAGCTATGTTAGCAGAGTGGAAGGACCTGGAGGCTTTGACTGCTTGTAGTGTGCAGTTAAGATCGACTGCTAGATCTAGTCAGAGCACTGCCATGTTATCCTGCTTGGAAGTTTGACATGTTCTGATCGAAAGGATTTCTTCTAAGAGAAAAGTGGATCCATGATTGGTCGAGAAGGTTAGAAGGCTTGAGGTCGGATCGAAGATTGATGATCTAAAAGATTTTAGTCTTGACCAGAGGGGGTCGTTGAGAAAGAAGGGACGGTTGTGTGTTCCAAATGTTGAGAACCTAAGGAGAGAAGTTCTTAGGGAATGTCATCGATCGAAGTTTACAATTCATCATGGGGGGACCATGATGTATCAATATATGAAGAGGAGTTTCTACTGGGAATGTATGAAGGAGGATGTTGGCTTGTGGGTAAAGCAGTGTGTGAACTATCAACAAGTGAACGTTGAACATTAGAAGCCAAGTGGGTTGCTCAACCTTTAGAGATACCAGTTTGGAAATGGGATTAGATATCCTTGGATTTTATAGACGGGTTGCCACAGTTGAATCGAGAAAATGAAAGTATATGGGTCATAGTGGACAGATTGACCAAGAGTGCCCATTTCATTCCAATTAAGTCAACCAGGACGACACCTGTTTTGGCTAAATTGTTTATGAAGAACATAGTCAAACTACATGGGATTCCTAGTAGTATAGTCAGTGATAGAGATACTTTATTTACTAGCGAGTTCTGGAAGAGTCTACAGGATGTGTTAGGTACCAAGCTCAGGATGAGTACTGCTTATCACCCTCAGAAAGATGGGCAGACATAAAGAGTCAACAAGGTACTCGAGGATTTGTTGAGAGCTTTTGTGCTAGATTTTGGTTGATCATGAGAAGATCACCTACACTTAGTTGAGTTTTTCTATAATAACGGTTATCAGACAAGTATAGGAATGGCGCCTTTCGATGCTTTGTATGGAAGGTCATGCAAGTCACCAGCATGTTAGTTGGAAACTGGAGACAGATTAGTCTTCGGTCAAGATCTGGTAAGAGCGGCAACAAAGAAGATTGAGATGATCTGAGGTAGGTTGAAGAAAGCTTAGTCTAGACAAAAGAGTTACACGGATAAGAGGCATAAGGATCTAGAGTTCTCAGTTGGAGATAGGGTTTTCATTAAAATATCACCGATAAAGGGTATGGAACGATTCGAAAAGTCAAGGTAATTGGCACCAAGATATGTTGGACCATTTTCAGTTATAGAGAGGATCAGGAAACTCGCATACAGAGTAGAGTTGCCGAGCAGTTTGACAGGTGTCCATGATGTGTTTCATGTGTCTCATCTTCGTAAGTATGTGCATGATCCAGAGACTACTATCCCTTAGACTGCATTGGAAGACTTAATAGTAGTACCGGATCTGACTTTGTTAGGTAACTAGTTCGAGTTGTAGAGAGAGATGAGAAGAGGTTAAGAAACAAGACAGTCAAGTTGATGAAAGTTCAATGGAGTGACAACTAGTAGAACTGTACTTAGGAGACAGAAGACATGATTAGAGATATATATCCTGATCTATTATAAAGGTATGTTCTATATCCCTTATATATATAGAATGTTTGCTAGTCAGGTAGGTTAGTATAGTAGTTAGAAGATGTATAGATGATTACTATGCTTAGTATTTAGTCCTTGCTGAATTTCGAGGACGAAATTCTTTATGGCGGGGAGCAAGTAACACCCCTAATTTTAAATAAAATTATTCAAGAGATTTAATTAGATAAATTAAATAGAATAATGTAGAGGTTAGAGTGATAAGGGAATTGAGATTTGAAAATTAATTAGGGTCGTGCCTTAACTAATGAAATTATAAGTGTGATTTATAAATTAGAAACTTAAGAGAATAAGGCAAGGGCAAAATGGGAATAGCTGTATATCATAACCCCTAAAGCCCATGCCTTATTCTCATTCACATTTTCATAAACCAATAGCATAAACAAAGAGAGTTGAAGGCCGGTCATAACCCTAAGAAGAAGAGGAGCACAAAATCCATTTAGAGGCTAAGATTCAAGCTAAGAAGATAAATGAAGAACAAATCTCAAGTTCCTTATCCAAACAAGGTGAATAATTATCTAAACCATCTAATATAAGTCATCTTGAATGTTTTAAATTTGGGTTTTAGGTTTAAACCGTATGATTAGATGAATGATGATATGTTTTGATTTAAATGCCATGTTATAATTTAAACAAGGATTCTGTGGAATAATCTAGTTCGGTTTTAAGGCTTAAATCATGCAAAATGATTTCCAAATGCCATGATTTTTGAATGTTATGTAAAACATTATTTTGGAGATGGGTTTTAATTTTCATAATATTCCAAGCTATGGATAATTTATTATGAAATTTTGAGTGACAAAAAGGTACATTTTGAGTTTTAATTAATTTAATGAGTTAATTAATTACTTTTGGGCTGAAAACTTTATATGATAAAGATATTATCACTTTTGAATTTATGTGAATTTCTGAGATTTTTCTCAAGAGATTTGGATTTAATTAGAAAGATTAGTATTTAATGATTAATTAACTACAAGGGGTTAGTTAATAATTTTAATTAAATATTAGAGCATTGGGGATTACATGCTGCAACAAATTCCGAAAAGAATTTTATAAAGGTTTTGTTATTCAATAGAAAATTGACAAAATAAGGGGTTATGTAAAATGAAATTACTTAAAAAAAGTATAAAATCAGTTTTATAGCAAATTACAACTTCGCCACTTACCATGCTTGCTTTCGCCACTATACTCCCATTTATAACCTTTCGCATCCATTCGAAACCAATGCACAAGGTATCAAGCATTTGGTAAGTAGTGCAATGGAGAAAGGCAGAAGGAAAGAATGGTATCAAAGGCATGCTTGCAAAAGGGTTGAAGGCGCTTTTATTTGCTTTCGAACCCATTGACCCGCCCTTATTTAAAAAAAAAGCTTTTGAATGGGTTACCACTTTTGAACCCCTTCGATACCCATGCTGTGACACCAATACATCTACTTTAGTTAAAAGCCGCTTTTATAACCCTAGGTCTATAAGTGCGGAAGGTAGGTTTCGAACCAATACCCTTCCGCTACCATTGAAGCTGCCTTACCCAATGTTTTCGAAAGGATTGGTTTAGCCACTTTGTAAATAGTTTTGGAGGTAATGGTTTTCGAAAGGGTAGCTTTCGAATTTATCCCCCTTTTATACTTTGAAGTTTGTTTTGTTTTTAATCAATGGTTACGAAAGTGATACTTTTAGTTGGTTTCTAAGCTATGCTTCCATAAATTCTTACTTGAACCCAATGCTTTCAAAAACTAAGTTTTTAAGTATTTCGAAAGGTATGTTTTTAAATATTTCGAATGGTATGTTTCTGAGTGTTTCAGAAGGCATGTTTTTTAGTGTTTCGAAAGGCATGTTTTTAAGTGTTTCGAAAGGCATGTTTTATGTGTTTCGAATGGAATGTTTCCAAGTGTTCCAAAGATATCTTTCATGGTTTCGAAAGAGGATGTCTAAAACTTTAAGCAATGAATTCGAAAGGTCTTGCTACTAGAGTAGAGTGGCGAAAGGGGCATAGCCGCTTGCTTCTAACCTGTTAGTTAAATGGAAGGGGATGGAGGGCTTGGTTGCTATATAAATTCGAAAGGGAGAGTTACGAAGGGTAGCTCATAATGTCACAATGGTTCAAAGGATATAGTCGAAAGCCTTACTTTCCAAACTTGAGAACCCAATCTCATTTTAAAGTAAATATATGGCAATGTAAAAGAGTTTTGAAATGGCATTTAACTTAGAAAATGATTACAATGAATTAAACCATGGATGTTTATATTGTTGTGTTAACTGATTAGTTATCATGTATACTTGTGTAACCATATCACTTCATTTATAACCCATAACTGCATTTTGGGGTGTTAAGGGTAGAATAACATGCTAGGTTGACCCAGTAGTGAATACACATTGAATTAACTCCCGTGTGAGTAGAATTGCATCCAGGAGGTCAAACAGGTCAGAATATAGGATGTCCAAAACTAATCAAAATATTATTGGTTTAGACAGGTTCTTCATAAGCTTATAAAAACTATGTTATGGAATTTTTTATTGGCAGAGGCCAATAGGTTCTTAGTGATCCCATGAAAACTATGTCTGAAACAGGTTGTTGATAGAGATCAATAGGTTCATAGTCAGTCCATGAAAACAATGACATGAGAGATGTTATTGAAGAATCCAATAAGTTCATAGTGACCCCATGAAAACTATGAATGAAAACTATGATTGTATGAGGTTATTGGTAGACACCAATAGGTTCTTAGTGATCCTATAAAAACTATGAAAATGGAAAAATAGTTCGTAAGCTTGGAACATGTAATTAGTTAGCCCATGAAAACTAATAGGTTAATAGTGACCCTAGAAACTATAACATGATATAGATTGTCAGGTGGATGGGGATGGGAAATCCATAGCATATTGCATGTTTGCATATCATCATGATATATTTTAGTATGTTATGTCTTAACCATTGTGGAAGCAGTTGCATAGTATATGGTTATTATAAATTGGGTTAAGTTACAAGTAAGGGGAAAACTCGTTCCGCTAAGCGGCGTGGTCTCACTGGATATCTATATGGTTCGAGATGTTAGATTATTATCCACACCAGACTTTTTATCCGACTCGAAGTTTATGTTTTCCCCTTAAAATCTTGGGTGCTCAATTGATTTTGAGTAGTTTGAGAGTTAAGCTTTTCAGGTTCTCCTTTAGATGAATAAGCTTCTAGAGATGTGTAGGAGGAAAGCTAGCTATTAGGAGTTCTTTCTGTTTGGTTCCTCTGTGTAATTGGATGAAATGGCAAAGTTGATTAATTGCCTATATTTAGAATCTGATTAATCAAGGGGTCATCTTCATATGTCACTCTTTGTGTAATTTGTGATAACTATATTTTTCTGAACGTGGTTTACGAATTGGGATTATATAATGAATATGAAATGCTATTTGTAATGAAATGAGAAATTTGTTTAAAATTGAGTTTAAATTTTTTCTTATTCATGTGTTTTGGTATATCAATGTATATAACATTATTGCATTTGGTCACCGGGAATTAATAACTATGGATGACTGCAACATCCATAGTAGTTAGTTTTGGTTCTCCAAATGGGGAATGTTAGAATATGCTTGATTATCAAAAATATCGTAAAGTCATTATTTAATCAAGTACAAAATGCAATACCCATAATCATCTATGTAATTAGTATAAATACTTTTGAAAATCACATAAGAAAGTTCAATCAATCATGTGATTTCAAAATTAAATTCTATGTAAATATCTTAAAAATATTTTCAATTTTTTATTCTATTCTTGAACATACGATATGAATTGGTTTTAGAGCTATTTGTGTAAAAAGGAGCACACGGTCTAACGGTATACACATTAATATAACAAAAACAAAGACCCATCTCAAAAGATTTCATCACAAAGCTCAAAATTTTAAAAATTCATCTCCAACAATCATATCAAGTTTTGAATAAAAACAGTTCCAAGAAGTTCATCGAAAGGCCATTTCCAAAAATCATTTCAAGTAAAAAATTTACGATCTCAAGAAGTTCCAACGTTTTTATATCAAGGAACTCTCTAGTCAAAACTTATATCAAAAGAAATTTCTCATCGATAATCTACATCAAAGATTTTGTTAAAAATGTCTCATTTCAAAATGTACATCATAAATAAATATGGAGAGCAAAACAAAACAAATCCTAAGAAAGTTAAAACTGCAAGCTTTCCACAAGTGGATGAAACAAAATGGGTAAAATATTAGTCAATCCGCGCGACATATGAGCTATCAAAATATCATACTAAAGGAATCATAAGAGTTAAAAAATCATACCAAATGTACTGATAAGAAAGAACAAGTTATGCTTACATAACATCACTTGTTATCTGGGCTGCCTATGATGCCGAACAACTATACCACTTATTACTCTCAACATGTCAGTTATGGTGAACAATGGTACCTTAAAAACACTGATTTTACTTTTGGTCTCTTGAATCCTCATCATCAAGTCAGGCATGAAAAATAAACATCTTCAAATAAGTGTTTTACATACTCCACAATGTCAATCGATTTGGCTCCGTTGTTTGAATTTCTCATCTATGTCAAAAATTAAACACGTAAGCAGACCAAAAGAAAATCCCAATCATATGTCATATTAGTCCTCATTCAAAGGAAATAAACATATCATCATCTCATATAGAAGTATATCACAAACATATATGTAAAAGAAATTATCATTAAACATCGACCAGTGCTATTTTGAAAAATCAATTTGTTTTGAAACCATTATTGGAAAATTTCAAGTTCATAATTTGAATTAGCACAAAAGTAGAAAGTTTTAGATATTCAAAGTTTCTAATCGGTAAAATTGATTTCAATTCAAAATGACAAACATATCAGAAGTTATTTTCAAAATACTACAGCTTGTTTGAAAAATGCAGAAACACTTTTCAAGCAATAAGCTGACTTGATTACTGTTTTTAATGGTTTAATGTAATAAATCAACAGAATCTCAGAACATGAAAGTTGTAATGTTATCCGTTAGCAAAAGTGTTAAGAATTTCAGAAATTGGAGTTGCATAACTCAAGTTATGGTCAATTTACTACAGTCGTGTTGAGAAATTATCAAATAGTTTTCTAACAAAGTACTGAATTATTTGCAGATTTTCAGTGGGTTAAGTTCAAAATATGGGGAAAATGCAAAACATAAGAATTATAGGATTTTCTGTCTATTTTTTTAGAAAATATTGAATTTTGCAAATTAAAGTTACAGAGCTCAAGATATGGTAATTTTATTACAGCGGTGTCAGAAAAATGTGACTCGGAACAAGAAGCAAAAATTAAAAAGTAGGATTTAGAGATCATACTTTTTCTTACCATTGTAGTTGCACTTGTACTCACTATTGTAATCCAAAGCGCATGGATCTGCAATTTGTTTTCCTAGGCTAAGGAACATTATAATTATCTCTTATCAAATGTGTAGAACAACCCTAAATCTACCTCCATCGTAGTTGCTTCATAGCTTTGTACCTACATATCAGAAGAAGTGAGTGCCCTAGAAAAATATGTTGGACCACATTGTTTACATTTGAAACCTTTGGTACCCAAATTTTTTTGTATAATAAATGATTAATATTAACAACTGTATTCTTAGGAACCCAAATTTGTTTGACTCGTTTATTTATGTTTCTTTTTTGACAATTATTGTAACTATATCCAATATTGCCACACTTCTCCCCTTAGCGTTGTTACTAGTCATTTGTTGATAAATTGATATTTTTCAAATCCAAGTCATTTTCTGTTATTTGCAAATAGTAGATTTTTTATCAACGTGTTAAATGATTTTTCTCATGGAAAATCTTAGAAGAGTCAACTCAAGTTCATTAACTTTGGATTTTAAAAGGTTATTCTCATTTAAGCATAGAATAATGATTACTATCATTTTCTCTCTTTTTAGAACCATTCTTTTTCAGGACCGTATTTTCATTTTCAAGCTTTTTTATTTTGGGCTTAACTTCAAGCATCTCAATTTCAAAAAGTTGGCGCTTTTTTTTAACATAGTCCATTAATGCCAACAAGTGTCGATCTTGGGGATCAAACTTGTGACCTTTAGTCTCGTAGTCTGAACTACCAACCAATCGAGCCAACCCTGTTGGCTTCAAAAGTTGGCACTTTCCAAATTCAAGTTTTTCATAAACCTTGATTTTTTCAATTCGTGGTTTATTCGAATGATTTCAGTTTTGCTATTTTTCAAAATCACATTTTCATTTTCAAGGGCTTTGAAATTTCCTTTAATGTTAGTTAATTCCTTTTGAAAGTTCGCATAATTATCACATTCAAGATTTCTGACCTTTTTATTCTTTTCAATTTCATTTTCAAGGCTATCTAAGATTATCATTGTTTTCACCAAATTATCCTACTCAAAATTTTCACATTTGAAAATTTCAAACTTAAAAATTTTCAGCTTCTTTTGTACAATGTTAATTTTGCAAATTAGCTCACTTTCGTTTTCTTTTAAAGTCAGAATTTACTTTTCAAGCTTTTGAAATTTTTCATTGAAGTGAACAAATTCCTTTAATAGTTCAAACATTTTTCGCAATCAGTGTTTTCAACTTTCTTAATATTTTCAAAACTCCTTTTCCAGTCTATCGTTTTTTTGACGCAGCTTAGATTTGTCATTTTTTAACTTGTTATTAGTCAATTCAAGATCATCAACAATTTTAGTCAATTTGTGGCATAGAAGAACTAAATTTTAGATGAAAAATCACTTATCTCATCTTCTGTTGAATCATCGTCTTTACTATCTTCACTTCCATTGCCTGAATCGTCTTTTGTGAAGCCTGTCAAACACAGCTCTGCTCTTATATCAGTGTTATAGATTTCTTCACTACTATTGACTTTTCTTTAATATTTTTGCATTGGGAGTGCTCCAAATTTCCTGTGTAGATAAACAATGAGAGATATGGTTAAATTCAGCTCCGTTAATAAAAGAGATAAGAATACTCATAACTTTAGCATTAAATGAAATATTATTCTTACCTACCATATCACAGTCATTTTCAATGACTTCCCACATTTTAAAATTAACAGATTTAAATAAAATTCCATTTGAAAATTCCTATTTGAAATACCTGTTCCGATAAAAATAGGCGGACTCACACTGGATTTCCTCTCGCTAAAACTACAGCAGCTAGGGTAAGACATGTTATCGGGTTTTTCTTGGTAACCTGCTCTAAGACAACTTGTTAGGATCATGCAATATACCTTAAAAGAAAGGGGTTGAATATGATACTTAAAAAGTTCTGTAGATAAACAAGTAAATAATGCATAACGTAAATGCAAAAAGTAAAGAACATATAGATATACCCAGCTTCGGTCACCAGCCCGTTGGACTACAGTCCCCAAAGTTACCACTAGAATTATATATTCGAATACTTACAACAATGTAAACATGCACTCTCTGCTATTCTGAATATGCTAATAGTATGCCCAATAACCCGTTTGAACTTAATACCCTACACTATGTAGCTCACCTAGAAAATCAAGAGTTTAATTAAAAAGAAAATATACGCACTCCTATTTCTCTCATCACATAACCTTTCTGAAATATAATCACCTCCTCTCTTTTATTTCTTCTTCAGAAAAAAAATCGACTTCAAACAAATTTCCACAAAATAAATATCTATCGGTCCCTCTTTCTAAAATAAACTATTTACTACTGAAAAATTTGCTACCTTCTAATTTGAAACAATGTGAAGAACCAGATGTCGATCAGAAGCAACGATATGAGATGCTTGAGATTTGAATCGTAAGAGAAGCTTTGAAGTGGTCTCCACCGAGATGAAACTACTATGCATGTTCACCTTCAATTGGAAGTGAAACTGTGCTTGGGTGGATGCGTTGCTGATGAGAGGACCGCCTTGATGCTTGTGTTCGCCTGACAGCTTGTCAGCATTGCCTGAAATCGTGGCCAATATCTGGTGAACAATGGGCTGTGGAGGTGCTGGCGTGAAACTATGCTTGTATTCATTTGCAGTAATGATCAGATGTTCAAGTTCTAATGTTAGATGCTCAACTCGATGGTGATTGATGCTCAGAAGTATGAACTACCGTGAGATGAAGCTTGTTAGTGATGCAGTTTGATGTTGACTTTAGTAGCATACAAATTGTGATGAATGGTGATGATTGGTTTGGTGAAGAGCTAGTTGTATTGTTGGAGTGGAAGACGAAGATAATGGTAGAATTTGTAGAGATGATGACTAGAGTCTGAACTTGGTTCAATAATTGTATGTTGATAAACTGTGATATGGTATTTTTCTCTTTCTTGTTTTGTATCCGATAATACGTCGATGAAGAAGGCTTTTTAATGCATAGCACTTTATTTTCAATATGAAATAATATGTTAAGACTATCTTGAAATTGATTTGGCCTTGTATTTGCTTTGGACTTGTGTATCTATGTCAGATACTTTTTATATATGTTAGTCTCTATGAACAGGATCGGAGATGGTCAATTAGTAGTAAAAAATGTAAATGCAGTGGAAATAATGTAAATGTTGTGAAGATACTACGATGGGACTTCAACAACTTTTGAGAAAATAGATTCTTTGACTTCTAATGAGTTCAATGAAACTCTGATATAGTCAATTGACGTATAACCTTCCTATAATTTCTACTTGAGTTGAATGAGTAAATGTATGTGAGTTTACGGAAGTTGCTCACCAAGAACTATGGAATAGTGATTGGTGATGTTTAAAGCTAGTTTGAAACTTTGAAAGCATTTGGAGTTTAGAGAATTGTAATACCCCAAAATTTAACATAAGTTTAATAAGAAAATTATATTAAAATAAAACAAGGATTAAAATAAATTTTGGCAGACATTCGAATTTGACTATGAAATTTGCACCATCGCATTCGTAACGATCTTCTGGACAATGACACATATAACACTTCAAAATCGGAGTTAGTACGGAGAAGTTATGGACGTTGAAAGGATTGAAAGTAGAATAAAACTTAAAAATAGAAAATTCACAAGTTAACACTAGGACTAGTTGACCCTGAAGGGCCGATGGTTGATTGGTAGCTATCGACCCATTGTGATGGGAAATCAACCGTTGACTTGGAAAAATCAAAGGCGATTAGATGCTTCGTGACGTATTCGAACAATGGTGATTAGTTATTTAGTGGGCAAGCTGAGATGAGCATGGATGATGACCCTAAAGATTCTCTAGGCTAGATCCAATGTCATAAACTAATTGCAAACCCCTATAAATTCAAGTCTAACCTAACACTAAAATTCACATAATAATTTACCGCATCGAAATCCTGTCCAAGTCTAACCTCTCCTCTAATCCTAAAAAATTCTTAAAAATCAAAATAAATCAAAACTAGAAGAAGACAGTCGATTGTATCTAAAAGGAGCAAGCAAAGCAAGCATACGGAGGGGAAATTCTCAAGTAAAGCAAGTAGGAAGAGCTTAGGCTTCAAGTGAGTGGGACCAAATTTAATTAACTGGTTATATAATGCCCCTGAATTTTAATTAACATTATTCGGGATATTTAATTGGATAAATTAAATAGAATAATGTGAATAATTAGGGAGATGAGATTAATAAATCCAATGGTCGTGTCTTAATGAATGAACTAAAATAAGACTTAACTAAATTTAGAAGGAGGAATTTTCCTAAGGGGTAAGCTTGGAAATGGGGCTACATTTCTTAGTATATATCTCTTCCTCCACCTTAATAAACTTTCACTTTCTGATTTATAACTCCTCACCAACTTTCGACCGGCCATTAAAAGCTCCAGGAAGAATATAAATTGAGGATAAAAGCTAAGGAATTAAAGCTAGGAAATTATCTCATTCTCCAATCAACTAATCAAGGTGAATAATCATGTTTATCATCTCTGTTTGGATCGGCTATGGGTATACTCGATTCATGTTTGTGTTTTGGTTAGGATATAACCATTTTGAATCTTTGTTTGGATAAGACATAGGTGTTTTTAAATGTTAATAGGCTAATTAACATGTTTTATTTGGTTTTGGTTAAATTTCGAATTGTTTTGATCTACATATGCTTTAAAATTTTAATATGTTGAAGAGAACATATTAATTGATTTTCTGGAATTTTTCCAGAATTTTTCATGATGTTTTAATAGTTATATAAAATTGTTTAAGGAATGAGACTTAAATATTTTGTATAATTATAAAGGAGAAAGGGGCTTTTTCAAATTTATTTAAATTTCCAAATAAGGAAAGTCCTCAGCAATTTTTGAATATAAAATTCTGGCAACCAATCAGATTTAGACAAACAAGGCAGGTGGGGTACAAAAGAAATGTTTAAAGTACAATTTTCACTATTTCAACTCTTTCAGCAAGAGCTTCCACCTCCATTCCAAACCTTCCGACAAGGTCGAAAGGAATCAAACCTTTCGACTAGGTCAAAAATCACTGCACATGGTATCAGGCGACTGGTACATAGTGAATTGAAAGGGGTCGAAAGGTTTAGGGGCGAAAGGTTGGAGCTTTCAAAGGAGATGAAGCTTTGTTTTGGTTTTAAAGAAAATACACCTGCTAGCTTTCAACAAAGAGCTTTCGACGTTGTCAAATTAAATGAAAAAGGTTTCGATTGGTTTGCTTTCTTGTTTTAAATGAAACCTTTCGACAAAGTCGAAAGGTTAGCTTTCGACGGGGTCGGAAGCATAGTTTCTGCTTCCAAACCTTTTGACACAGATGCAGTCAAAGGTTATTTAAACCTGTCGCCTCTCTCCATTGTTTTCGAAGGGTTGGTTCAAACACTAACACTTTATTGTTTTTGAATGGCTTTGAAAGGTTTTAGGTTTTGAAGGGGTTACCTTCAATGACTTTGAAAGGTTTTGAGTTTCATTGCTTTTGAAAGGTTTATAAATGGTTTTATAAAGGTGGATACCCCAGGCTTTCGGCAAAGTTGAAAGGTAGAACCTTTCGACTAGGTTGAAAGGAAACCTTCCGACAAGGTCGAAAGGTAAGACCTTTCGACGAGGTCGAAAGGTATGATTTTATGATGCTTTCAAAAGGAAGGTTTCTAAAGGGGCTAACTTTGAATGTTTATTTGCTTTCGAATGGGGCTTCATTCGAAGGGGTTCAAAGGGTTGTTTTTAGCCATTTTTCTTAAGTAAAGTTTTGCTAATTTGAAGGGGGTACTTCGAAGGGTTATGGCATAAAATACTTATCTTGGTTTGAATATATAAGGGGGATCCTTATATAAATTGGATGTTATTAAACCTTGGGGACACCGGGGTAGGTTAATTTTTTCGATACATAGTTTGGGGTTACAAACAAAAATATGCTTTCAAACATAAACATTGGGGACATCAATGTGTTTTTATTTAATTTAACCTAATTGGGTCTACCAATGGGAATAGGTTAAACATGTGGGATACATGGAAAAATAAATATTCATGGGATCATGAATTTTAATGAATAATCATGGGGATCATGATATTTTAATTGGCCAAGTGTTGGGTTCTTGGTTAACCTAGGAAAACCATGGAATGTGTTATGGATAGTGCACATCAAATTTCTAAAGTAAAAAATGTTTTTCCTGAGGTGGTTAGCCTTAGGATTTGGCACCCAAGGGTTCATAGTCATCCTAGAAAAACTATGGAGTGTGCGGTGGATAGCCCACACCAATTTTTATAAAACAATGTACGATGGATAATCTGCATTTATTTTGATGAATTTGGGACGAATAGTCCTATTTAAGTTTTGACGGATAGTCATTTTAAAGATTTTAAAGAAGAACTCTAATAAATGGATATTAGATGGGAAATCTAATAAATCGCTTTTAGATGGGATATCTAATGAATAGGTGGATGGGATATCCAATATATATGATTTATTGCTTTATTTCATATCATGTTAAGACTAATCATTTTGGGTTCAGAAGCATATTAAATGATTTGGATGTTTTGTTTTGGATAATAGTGAGGGGAAAACCTGATCTGCTAAGCGGCGTGGTCTTACTAGATATCTATTTATGATAAGAGATGATACAGGATTATTCATACCAGACTTATTGTCTCGAAGTTTGTGTTTCTCCACAAACTCTCGGGTACTCAAAATTAATTTGAGTAGTCTGAGAGTGGGAGACTTTTAGGTTTTTGGACGAATAAGCTTCCAGAAATGTGCAGGAGGCAGTGTTAGCTGTATAGGAGTTATTTTATGTTTTCCACTTTGATGTACTAAAAATTGTAAAGTTCATATTTATTAGTTCTTTGATCATCATAAGGGGACATCTTCATATGTCACTCTTATCGTATTTTGTACATGTATATGTGATCTGAACGTGGTTAATGTCTAGGATTATGTAATTAATTGAAATTCATAAGAAATGAGAAATTATGTTTTGTTGAAGTTTGTTTGTACCAAAATTGGGCACAACACTCTTCGGAAGGGTTTGAAGAGATAAAAAATGAGGAAATTAAATGGAAAAAGATGATTATCTAACAAACACTTCAAAAACAAATAAGAAAGAACGCAGAAACAAAGAAATTTAGAGTGGTTCGGCGTATTGCCTACGTCCACTATGAAGTTGATGATTTTATTGATGTTTTCTTGATGATTACAGCTGATTACAGTGGATTACAGTGATGAAATTCGAGTACAACATAAGCCTTGTAGCGCAAAAATGTTTTCGGCAGAGTCTGGACGTCAGAGAGCCAAAAGATCCTTTTTCTGTAAGCTCTGGGGCGCTATTTATAGGTGTAGGATGCAAATATCTTGCTCAGATCTCGGAAGACTTCTTCTGGCACGTGGGTGGGCCCACGCGATCGATCCTATGAAGTTTCGACTCGATCCATGATCGATACGAACGAATTTCGTATCGATCAAGATTTGACCCAATCGAGTCGAAACTTGGCATGAACATTCATTAGGTCGTACGTAAGCTCCTGTGAAAATTTCATAGCATTTGGCTTTGTGGATTAGGAGTTATGATTGATACGAATCAGAGTTCTTCGGTTGGCTGTTTAGTTCGTGTCAATGCATTTCGTATCGATCTATTCGTATCGATCCAGGCACGTGCTAGCAAGTTGACATGGCGCTCACTCTTCGGATCGATCCACTTTTTATGCCGAGTTGACCGAGTCGTTCCAAGGTTTTCGCCTCGTTTGTATTGAAGACGTTGCCTTGTTCGTACCGATAGCCGTTGCACAGTTCATATCGATGGAAGTTCCACAGTTCGTATCGATTATGTAGTTGGTTGTTCGTATCGACCAGATCTAGCTCCGTTCGTATCGATCGCTCTTGCGTCTCACTTCGTATCGATCCTTTGCATGTCCACTGCGTATCGATGAGAGGTGTTGGTTTCGCATCGATGAAGGGCCGATCGATACGAAGTATGCATGATACTTGATCGATATGAAATGGTCATTTATCGTTTCAATCAATGGATACGAAGTGCGATGCTTTTTCATGGCCTAATGGATACGAACAAAGTTTTTCTCAGATGGATACGAACTAGTGCATGCTGATGGATTCGAGCAACTGCTCGCCGATGGATACGAACTAGCGCATCCTGATGGATTCGAACAGATATTGATAGGATGGATACGAACGGCGTGCTCTCTTTATTCGTATCGATCATATCTCGTGTATATGGACTCCGATTGACCTGAAATTTTGAATGTTGGCTTTCACAGCTTTGCTTGTCATGTCTTGTCAATTGTAGCTTGATCCATACTCGGATAAAATTTATCGATGTCCATAGCGAACATGTGCTTACTCGGCAATCGGGATGAGCGATCCTTGGTTTTCAGTCAATTCCTTGATATCTCGGCCTTGCCAAAAGGCGGGATAACATTTTGCCCCCCAAAAGTACGTCCTGTGTGAACATGACGTGCTTTGAAAAGCCAAAATCCTCACTCTGAGAAGTTCCATCGGACTTGTTAAAAGGTTGTCGTCTTTTCGTTGAAAGTTGTAATTCTTGACTGATTTTTCAGTAATATGAATTGTTGACTATCAACTGTCATACTGTGCACCGTTGTAACTGATTATTGTATGATAGCGACTAGCTGTTTTTGTTGTAATCATCATCAGGTGGGCATTTGACCTGAAATTTTGAAAATTGAACATTGAAAATTAGTTTGACATACATACACATACGTTAACCTGACTCTGGTTAACGTTAGCACGTTTACAAGTCGTAGTCAGTTTTCTTGCATCAAATTTTGTATCGATCCTCTCCTGAATCGACGTGAAATTCGAGTTGTAATAACGTTTGATGGTCGTCTTGGAATGTCCCTTCGTATCGATCCTCTCCTGGATCGATGTAAAAGGTCAAAAGATTGTTCTCGTATCGATGGATACGGGTTTTCATGCACCGTGCGTTGATGGATACGAATAAATAACTTCGTATCGATACACCAATGAGGGATACGAACAGAGCAACTGGTCCCTCATGTACTATTTGTATCAATGTGTATGTCTTCATGGGTTGGATGTTGATGGATACGAATGGTGCAATTCGTATCGATGCGCCTTCGATGGAGGCAAAAACGACGGATACGAATAAGTGCTTCGTATCGATCGGATCTGGTGACTCGGTAAAATCTTTGTTGGAAATTTCGTCTCGATAAAAGCTCGAGTTTAGGGATACGAATAGCTCGTTCGTATCGATCCGGGGAGCGACCTGTGTCTTCCGGTCGAGGTAACTGGGAGGCGAATCGTTTCTTTTCCTCGGTTTCGAGCCTATATAAATACACGACTTTGCACTTAGAAATATTTTTCTACTTGCTTTCACAACTTCCATTTGCCTTCACATCGATCAAAAAGACTAAGAAATAAAACTGCCTTCGTCTCCAAATCGATTAACCCATTAACTCCTCCAACCGATCATTTAGGCTAGGTAATTAAAACATGAAATTGCGTTGAAAACGATGAGACTTGAAATTATTTGCCGTTCCACTTGCCTCCATGACCAGTTTTGATAAAGTGGTGGCCGGAGATGATTGGAATGAGGTCGAGGAAGAAGGAGATTTTTGCATAGCTTTAGAGAAGATGAAGTGTGGGGATGCGAAGAGGTCATTTGCATCGATCGATGAGCTGCGGTTCGTATCGGTCTGAAAGCAATCAAAGTTCGCAACAGTAGTTATGGATATGGTTTCGTATTGAGAGAAGGAGTCTTCTCGTATCGATTGGAAAGGTTTGGAGGTCATATCGATCGAGTGCGATTGATACGAAGATCTAACTGCTCTGTCGATACGGAGTATCGATTCTACCGATCGATACAGGGTTACGGCCCATGATCGATACGAAGTGACTGACTTTGATCGATACGAAGGGAATGGCTTCGATCGATACGAAGCGACCAGACCGGATCGATACGAACTGAATATCTTGAGACCGATACGAAATTAAGGCCTATTCAATGAATGATCTACAGTGTCGGCTTCGATGGATACGAACTTCACGCAATTCTGAACACTTGACTCCGACAAGCTTCAATCTTGCATAACTGGACTTTGACCGTTTCACTACATATTTGACTTCCTTTCGAAGCTCGTCGATGAAATTATAACTTACCACAATTTTTAAAGAACTTTAACTTGAATCGGTCTTTAAAGTCTGGATGGTACGGCTATGACGGTCAGCGATGACGGTCACTCCAGTCGAATTTCAAAGTTTCGTCGTTTGCATGTTTTCTCATATTCTGTAGGATTTCTCAAGTAATTTGTAGCACTGCACTGAACAACACATTCACACACTTCACACTGGGGAACACTTGGGTTTTTATTATCTAATGATGGTTTCTAATAAGTTGATTAGCTATGGAATCCACAAGTACACAACAGCAAGAGCTTCAGGATTCATCTCCTTTCGTCCTAGAGATTCCGGCCATCGCGGCCGAAGTTATAGACCCAGCTCCGGATGAGCTTCTAGGAGCAATTTTCATTGTAAACCCGCAAGATTCGGTACCGTCCAACCTCTCGAAAGATGTGTTGGGATGTATATGTCTAAGGCACGGTTTGTCATTGGACGACGTTCTATTAACGGGACCAAATGATAGACCGCACGCTCCCCCAAAGGGGTTTACTGCCTTCAACCGCCATGCGTGCGCAGCAGGAACACTTCCTCCTTTCAACCAATATATTAGGGAAGTGTTGTCTTTCCTCGGAATTGCTCCATCGCAACTACATCCCAATGGATATGCTCTGTTGAACGGCTTATTTATTATATTCATGGAGTATCTCTTTCGGCCACCGGCTCCAACAGAAATCATATATATTTTTAACTTCAAGAGTAGGGGAGATAGCCCATCTTTTACATTCCTGGAGGCGGTCAGGAATTGCCAAGTAGTAACCGGATCTTGGACAAGGCTGAGTTACTTTAAGACAGAATGGTTCTACGTCCGGTGCCCCCCAAGATTTGCCAACCGATGGCTAGTCCGACGTAAGTGTTGCAGTCTTCTCTAAGAGTTATCAAGATAACAGTTGTTGATGTAAAACTAATATCTTCTTTTCTTTACAGTCGCAATTTCGCGACCCGAAGGCGGGTACTTCAGAGAAATAGTAAGGGTCCTTCAAGAAATTCCAAGTGAAGTGGGGGACATTGATTCAGTTCTAACCGAAAGAAACTTGAGAATCGTCGGACTGATTGAGCGGAATTAAAGCATAAGGCTTGAAGGGACACTGAGGGCGGCCCCGAAAAAGCGATTGAAACGCAAAACTCCCGGGGTCATAATAACCGAAGGGGTCGACAAATAATGAACACCCACATATGACAAACTTGTGGCTGGGCCTTTGGCCGGATTTCAAGCGAAAGAAGGAAGAAGAAAAGGCAAGGTCGCTGCTTATAAACGTCCTAAGTCTTCGAGGTGGAAATTAGTTGTGTTTTCCTTGCCGGTTCCCGGCATTAGAATCTCGGAGGCTTCTCCCTTGCCCATAGAGAATCCTTTCGAAGGGCTTGTCGATATCCCGATTCCGGATTACGTTTCACTCCAACATGACACCGGGTTGGAGGAGCTTGATAGTGCTCTTGACCTTAGCAGGTCGCTTCCTATGAGTACGGTCGACATTTCCGGTTGGTCGGGGGGTTGCACATACATACACACTTCACGACACTACACGATTTTCGATCATAAGTTGCTTAATCCAAGAACTAAGTCTGCTTCTTTTTCTTTTTACAAGTACAATGTCCGGACGAGGGTCGATGTTAGGAAGTCTTCGCTATGCTCGCTGATCTTCTTCATATTATGATTCACCCAGGAGGGAAGAAGATAGAGACCGCGATCGCGGGTACTCTAACCAGGAACGTCAAGAGAGAGATAGTGATAGGGAGTATAGACACTGATCCCGATCCCGCTCTCCTCCTCTTAGACTCCCTACACAACCTTCAGGTCAAGGGAGACAGCCAGTAGAGCCCCCTCGTCACAAACCATCCTCGCATGCCTCTCGGTCTGATTCGCAATGTCATAGAACTGAGGTTGAGCCTCCTGTCATTGTTGAACAAGCTATCACTGAGCCCACTAGGGAAGGGGCTATTAAAATTGCTCAGCTGAGGAAAGAGTTCCTAAATATATGCTTCGACGGCTACGTTTTTCCCCTGATTTAAAGAGAATTCCATCGGAGGCGGAGAACACGATGCATGATTACATTCATGACATTTATTCCCAGTATAAAGAGTGGGTGAAGGCTATAGAGAAAGCATCGAAGGTGGCCTTTGAGCGGGCTAAAATAATCAAAAAGCTAGAATCTGATCTCGCTCATAAGGACCGCATCGTCCAAGTGCTCACTGATGAATCCGAGTCCTCTCGAAAATCAGAGATAGTGGCCACCAAAAAGGCCGATGAGGCGAATTCGGCCATGGAGAAGATGAGGCAGACACACTATGCCTTGGTGGAGCAGATGGGTCATCGCAATACCACTGCTACAGCTGAAAGGGATGCCACTCTGAAAGAACTTGCCGAACTTAAAGCTAAATTTTCTGAGATCATCAAGGAAAAAGATGATACAAACAAAGTGGCCCAAGAAGCATGTGAACAGGCTATTGCGCTTCGGGGTGAATGGGATGAGGCCGTGGCTAAGGTCTGAGTGGTGGAGACTGAGATCAAGGAGAAAGTTCAAATGGCTGAGTCTAGGCTAGAGGCTGATATTGAAGATCTCCTTGTTGTTTATAACGCCAATGTTTTGAAGCACAGAAATCTAGCATGGCTCAACAACTATCCGACTCACTTATATAACGCTTGGGGCCAATTGGTTGAGAAGGAGAAGGCGGTGCATCTGGGTGAGTCAGTCGACGAGTTTGAGCTTGAGAATCGCATGCTTAATGAGGATGAAGTGAGCATCATGGAGTGAGCGCTGAAGTTCCTGCGCCAATCCAACCTGAATCAGCACATGTGGTTGATCCTCAGCCCATTCCTGCCTATAATCCGGATCAGCCGCAGCTATCTCCGGCCAGAGAACAAGTTTCTGAGGCTGTTCAGCCGTCCACAAGCGAAATTGAGGAAGGTATTCTGAACATTCTATATGCTTATCTGAAGTCGGAGTCGTCATCTGAATTAAATACTAACAGTTCTTCTTTTGTTTCTTGTCCAGTGATTGATGTTGCACCGGTCGTGCCTCCTGCCACTCAAGAATCTCATCATATGCAGGAGGCCATAACAACTGAGGCGACCACCATAACTACAACTGCGCCGATTGATGGAATGCAGGGGAGCACGCTTATCTTCGATGAACAGATGATGAATGAACTCCTCGGTCAACACAGCGATCCTTTTGCGGACCTGCCATTTGTTATGGGCGGAAGCGCACCCGCTATTGGCTCTTCAATGCCAACTATTGATGCTCCCAGCGCGGCCCAAGCAACTCGTGAAGAAGAAATATTGGCCGAAATCGACGCTGAAATGGAGGCAGCGACCCATGGCGGTAGTTTTGGAGGTGGGATGGCGGCACCTGGTCCGGCTCCATTAAGGATGATATCACCTGGTGGTATAGTTATTGACACCAGCGCGCCCATGCCGCCTCCTATAGTTGATCCGGTTCCTCCGACTCCGCCTTTAGGGAACATTCCCGTGCATTTGAGCTCGGATGAGGAAGTTGATATCATGCCCCCTCCTGGAGATCAGCCGCCGAAAGGCAAAAGCTCAAAAAGAAAGATAAGTGGCGGCTCCAGTGGGTCAACACCGAACAGGAAGCCGAAAAAGAAAAAAGAGTAGATGTGCTTCTTCGGTTTAGTTTTGGTAAATAGATAGGAATTTATCTTCGTTTTTTCTTTGGTAGGCCGTATATAGATGCGGGTTCGGCCCCCGCTAGTAAGAATTTTTTTGGAACCAACTTGTACATAATCTCTTTTCGTGGATAGCTGAAATGAAACTTTATTTTGTTTTGAAATAGATGTGTGTGTATTTGCTTAAGTGTTCCAGCATTCGAATTCCTTGTTCGGTACACTTGTGAAGTTGCAACGCTTGAACCTCGTTTAAGTTCATCCGTCAAGTCCTACAATCACGGCCGCAAGTCACGACTGGACATTAAGTTGAACTCTGATAATGTACTGCTTCAGTTAGCGGTTGACACTTAAGTTCTGCCTCCAGTTTCAGGAATGAAGTTTAAAGATCGGCTAGCGGTCGTATTTGGTTTTTAATGTAGCATGCTTAGCACGGTTGGTTTGATGCTGAAACAAGGGGATTTCAAGTTGTTGAATCACACTCGCTCTTTATTGATGATTGTATCCACACTCCGGGGACTTAAGTTATTCTCACGGGCGATCAGCCAGGTTCGCTTGGCACTTATCATTTCGTCCGCACTCTGGGGACTTAAATAAATTTGTGGGCGTTCAATCACACCCGACTCGAATTTATACTCCGGTCCGTGCTCCGGGGACTTAGAGTCGATTAACATTTTATAATCCAGTCCACGTTCTGGGGACTTGGAGTTGGTTGACATTCACTTTCCGATTCGGACTTTGGGAATCCGGATCTTTTCGATGTCTATAATTTGGTTCGCACTCTGGGAATCCGAAGTTAGGGGATGTTTTATACTCCAGTTCGCACTCTGGGAACATAGAGTTAGTTGATGTTTATACTCTGATTCGTATTCGGGGAATTCGGAGTTGGTAAACAGCGGGTCGGTCACATCTGTTGCATGTTTTCAAGTTTCGCTCGCACTTTGGGAACGAAAGGTATATCAGGATCGTGGATGGTCGGATCACATCCACCCTAAGTTAACAAGTGAGGTCATTAGATGGATGGGTCCATCTTCCTCAAACTTGATTCGAATACGGGCGAAGTCGTTAGGTGGACGGATCCACCCTCTTCGAAACTGTATTTGTAAGTTTATACTCCAGTTCGCACTCTGGGAATCTGGAGTTAGGCAAAGGATTGTCGTGTATCAATCCTTTTTTGTCTTTAGTGTGATGGCTTGTCCCCGAGCTCGGGTTTCACTTAGCGAGTGACTGGTCGTATCACAGTCACTCCCTATTTGAATAAATTCCACCGTAATGATGGAACTTAGCTCTCTGTGCATAGTGATGGTCATATGAAGTATTTCAAGTAAATCACAGCTCTGGCTCGAAGAGATTGCATTTTATTGCTGAAATAAGAAAATATGGCAAAGTCAGTTGCCTTATTACAAATTCTAATTTCGAAATGCAAAAACAAGTGGCAAATATAAAGTAAACTGAATAAGTAAACAGAGCTTGTTATGTGTAGTAGCGACGAAGACTCTCGCTGTTCCAGGCTCTTGGAAGAGTGAGACCGTCAACGGTCGATAAGTTGAATGTGCCATCTCCGAGCTTTCGTTCAATAACATATGGTCCTTCCCAAGTTGGCTTCATATGTGAAGGGACCGGATAAATTCTTTTGAGTACGAGATCACCAATTTCAAAGGTTCAGGGTCGGACCTTGGCATTGTATAATCGGGCGACTCGACTCCGATATGTGGTTGCCCTCAAATCAGCCTCTTCACGCTTCTCATCCAATAAATAGAGAGATTCAGCAAGTAATATAGCATTTGTCTTCGGATCATAGTATGTCACACGATGAGAAGGTACTTCTAATTCGACTGGAATAATAGCTTCTGAACCATAAGAAAGAGAGAATGGAGTATGACCGGTCGCGGACTTGTGGGTTGTATGGTAGGCCCATAAGGCCATAGGAAGTTCATCGATCCACTTGCCCCCGGCTATTTCCAGTCGTTTCTTCAGAATGGACTTTATGACTTTATTAACAGCTTCAACCTGTCCATTCGCTTGAGGGTGTGCGACTGCGGAAAATATCTTCTGAATGTGGAATCGTTGACAGAAATCTTTAAATTCGGCACTATCGAATTGGGTCCCGTTGTCAGTAATGATAGTTCGTGGAAGACCAAATCGGCAGATGATGTTGCGCACTACAAAGTTGATTACCTTCTTCGTTGTGATTGTAGCAAGGGGTTCAGCTTCTGCCCACTTGGTAAAGTAATCAACTGCTACGATGGCCTACTTTGCACCACCTTTGGCTAGAGGTAAAGAGCCAATAATATCAATTCCCCATACTGCAAATGGCCATGGGATGACCATTTGAGTTATCTCAGTAGGAGGGGCCCTAGGAATCCGAGCATGCTTTTGACATTTATCACACTTCTTGGCATAATCTGCTGCATCACGGTTTACAGTTGGCCAATAGTATCCATACCGGAGCACTTTTTTAGCGAGTGCTTGCCCCCCGGTGTGATTGCCATATTCTCCTTCGTGTACATCATGTAATACTCGTTTGATTTCATCGTGGGCGATACACCGGAGTAAAGGAACAGAGTATCCTCTTCTATACATAACTCCGTTTTGAATTGTGAATCGAGAAGCTTTTCGAAGAATTTGTCTCTTTTCACTCCTATGCTCTGGCAGGATTCCATGTTCGAGATAATTTCTGAATGGAGTCATCCATGACTCCCTTTCGGAAACAACAACAAATACCCAATCGGTTTCCATTTGATCAATGCTTGGCGAAGATAATACCTCTACGGGGACAAGTCCCATTTGCTGCGCTTCACCTGTGCTAGCTAACTTTGCCAACGAATCAGCTTTCTGGTTGTGTTCTCGCGGTACGTAATAGATAGCATAATAGTCGAACTGATTCAATGTTTCCTGAACCCGAGCAAGGTATGCGGCCAATCTTCGGTCTCTGGCTTGGTATTCCCCTCGAACTTGACACACGATCAATTGCGAATCATAGTAAATTTCCACCGCAATGATTCTTAAATCTCTGGCAAGTTTCAATCTAGCCAATAGGGCCTCATATTCAGCTTCGTTATTAGTCGCACGGAAGTTGAACTTTAGAGCGTAACATATGGATCTACCTTCAGGAGTTTCAAGAACAACCCCGACACCTGAGCAACGACCATTTGATGCATCGTCTGTATGCAGCTTCCATATATACTTAGGAGATTCACTGGTTTCGGGCAAGTCCTATGGGATGGTAAATTCAGCAATGAAATCTGCTAGGACTTGTCCTTGAATGGCTTGCCTTGGAGTGTAAGTAAGGTCAAACTGACTTAGCTCGATATTCCATTTGAGTAACCTGCTAGACATCTCAGGACGCGTAAGGACCTGTCGTAACTGCTGGTCGGTATAAACGGTGATTGGGTGAGCCTGGAAGTATTGACGGAGCTTTCTCGAGGCAATAACGAGACAATAAGCCAATTTTTCTAGCTTCGGATAATTTCTCTCATCTCCGGTAAGCCGCTTGCTTATGTAGTATACCGGCTTTTGTATTCGGTCCTCCTCCTGAACTAGGGCAGCACTGATTGCGTTTTCTGATACCGCTAAGTAAATGTACAATTTCTTGTGATCGATAGGCTTTGAAAAAATTGGCGGTGTGGACAGATTTGAATTAGTGCTCGGAATGCGCCCTCACATTCCGTAGTCCATTCAAAGTTTTGTTTTCCTTTTCGGATCAGATCGAAGAAGGGAATGCATTTGTCAGTGGACTTTGAAATTAACCTGCTCAGTTCTACTACTTTCCCGTTAATACTCTGGACTTGCTTTATAGTTTTTGGAGTTTCAAGATTTCTGATCGCTAAGATCTTTTCGGGATTGGCTTCGATTCCTCGAGCGTTGACGATAAACCCGAGGAATTTTCCGGATGCTACCCCAAAGTGACACTTCAATGGGTTGAGCTTCATTCTGTATTCTCGGAGGATATTAAACATTGACTCCAGGTCTCTGATGTGATCGGTAGAAAATCGCGATTTGACTAGCATGTCGTCGACATATACCTCCATGGTCTTTCCGATCTGGTTAGCGAACATTCGATTAACTAACCGTTGATAAGTCGCCCCAGCATTCTTGAGTCCAAAAGGCATAACTTTATAGCAATAGAGCCCCTATTGGTTACGAAGCTGGTATGTTCCTTGTCGGGCAAGTGCATTGGTATTTGATTATAGCCAGAGTATGCATCCATGAAGGATAAAAGTTTGTGTCCAGCCGTTGAGTCTACAAGTTGATCAATTCGTGGAAGTGGAAAACTATCTTTGGGGCAAGCTTTATTTAAGTCTGAGTAATCAACACATGTTCTCCATTTCCCATTTGGTTTTCGGACAAGTACAGGATTGTATACCCATTCCGGGTATAATGCATCTCGAATGAATCCATTCGTTTTAAGCTTATCTACCTCTTCTTTAAGGGCGACAGATCTCTTTGGATCCATACCATGCCTTTTTTGTTTGGCCGGGACGTACCACGGGTCAATATTCAGCGTGTGGCTCGCGATGTCCGGCGAGATCCCACACATGTCAGAATGTGTCCAAGCAAACACATCAAGGTTTACCCGGAGAAATTCAACCAATTCCTCTTGCATTTGTTGGCTTAGTTGAGATCCAATCTTTATCATCTTCGAGTCATCATTACTGTCGATTGGAACATCGATCGTCGGTTCGGCCGGAGAAGCTTGACTGTCTTTACATTCATCTTCAATTTCGGTATCTCTCGGGTCAAGATCTCTTTGGAATTGGTTGGGGTGCCCGGGCCCGGGCGCTAATTGTCAATTATCTGTAAAGCGGACGTAGAGAGATTCCTCTACGCCCTTTCCTTTTTCCTTCCGCTGCGCCTCGTGCAGTACAGCAACATAACAGGCTCGCCCTGTGGCTTGATCCCCTTGGACAACTCCGACACCATTGTCGGTGGGGAATTTCAAAGTCAGACACCATGGGGCAATGGCAGCCCTGAATTCAGCTAGGGCGGGTCATCCCAAGAAAGCATTGTATGGGGAGTTTATATCCAAAACAACAAACTGTAGTATCCGGACTCTCTGGAGCTCACCTATCCCCAATTCCACTGGCAATTCTACCACTCCAGTGGGTATAGTTGCACTCTCGTTGAAACCGTGAATGCGAGACTGGCATGGCTTTAAGTCTTTAGTCTCCATTCTCATCTGGTCGTAAGCTCGTTTAAACAGAATATTCACAGAGCTTCCGCTGTCTACCAAGATCCTCTTCATCCAAGCAGGACCTACTTGAGCTAATATGACTAGCGGATCAATAGTAGGGGCTTCGACCCTATCGGCATCCCGACCTTAAAATATGATGTCATCTGTCATCGTTCTTTGCTGTTTGGCCGGAGCCCCATCTTCAGAGTTACTATAACATTCAAATTCTGCATGCCTGATAGAGCTGGCATACGACTCCATTTCCTTCCAGCTTCGGTCTGCTGGATGAGGACCACCACAAACAGTGTTTATCAACAACCTCCCACCAGTACGAGCGGGTTCCTCCTGTCTAGCCGGATTCGGCACATGATTTTGATTCGATGGGCCCGCAACTCCAGACTGTCGCGCCCGAACAAACTGTTCTAACTTCCTTTCTCTTATCAACTTTTCAATGAGATCCTGCAAATGACGGCATTCATTTATGTTATGGCCATAACTTTCGTGGAATCTACAAAACTTTCCCTTTTGAATTTGCTTCTCCGATGAGTGCTTCGGAGCAGGCTTCTTGTACCGAATAGTATTGCAGGTTTGTAGATATACGTTCTATAGTGACGTATTCAGAGGAGTATAATTATCAAACATTGGGGCTCTACGCCGTGGACCACGGTTTTGATCCCGTTTTCTATTTTGGTTACCATTGCCTTTTTGCTGATCTTGTTTATTCTGAATATTCAATTGCACTTTTCTGGAACTCTCCCCGGATTGTTTAACAGCAATATTACTTTGAATTCCTTCCACACTAGGCCCCACATCATCCTTCTTCCTAGACTGTTTCGCATCCTCCCTTCTCAAGAATTGAGCTTCTTTGGAATAGAAACAGGCCAATGATGTAGGGGGTTTTCCGGCCAACCAATTGCCGAATTCAGAATCGGGCTTAATTCACTTAGTCAGAGCCATAAGAATAGAGTTATCATTTAGGTTGCTGATCTCAGCACATGCAGCATGAAACCTCTCTAAATAACGCCTGAGTGTCTCTCCAGGAGCTTGAGTGACACTGGATAAAGTATTAACATCCTTCGGCCTCGCGACATGCATACGAAATTGTTCAATAAACTTTGTTGCCAACTGATCGAAGCATGAGATTGATCGAGGTGGCAGTCGGGTAAACCACATAGTCGCTATGCCCCTTAGTGAAATCGGGATGCTGCGGCACTTGACTGCATCGTCGGCTCGTGCAGCATTCATCAACCATTCGTACTTCAGAATATGCTGATTAAGGTCAGAGTTCCCTTCATAAACGGGTAAAGTCGGCATCCTGAATCGTCGAGGTGGTTCAACATAAAGTATCTCATCAGTAAAAGGAGTATGACTCCAGGAGATTCCCCAGCCGTCATTATTGAGTCCTTGACTTTCATGGATCATTAGGCGGATCATTGCAGACAGTCCGGGCATATGGGCATTTTGAGCAGGCTGGCCAAAGTGTGGTCGGGTTCCACAATGCGAGGAGGGGTTGGTCGCTGTCGACGGTCCGTGTCTGACCTCCTTGGCTCTATGTCCTCAGGGACGTAAGGTTCAGGGTGGTATTCATGCTGGTGATGGTTCGAATCTGTACGATTTCGGATCTCAGCATCTAAATCAGTGGCTGTTGTGGTACGGTTATTAGTAACTTGATGTGGGGTAGCGCATCCTCGGGAGGAGGGTCCAGTTTGATGGCTGGTTGACGGGTCAACTCTCAGTTGCCCAACATTCAGGGTGTGTTGATGTCCAGTGGCCTGTGTGTAACTTCCATCTAACCTTGGGCGTGTAGACATGTGATGATAGTCAGAAGAAGCTAAGCTCTCGGTGGAGGAATAGGAAGATTGATCCCTCCTGGATCTCCTTCGTCGCTGACGATTCAGTTGATTAGTTAATTCCACGTTAGCACGGAGTTGTTGAGTGAGCTGCGGACGGCTCTGAGTTAATTCTTGCATCAACATCTGAAATTCTTCTCTGGTGACAGGTCCTCGTGGATCTGATGGTCCGGTAGCATTATGTTCAGTTGGAGGCAGCTGTACGGGGTTCTGTCTATCCCATCCTTCAAGATCTGCAGTTGTGGAAGTGGTCCTTGTGTTAACCATGGTGTATGATGAAGCTCTCTCCTAGACTTGCAGCAAATCTGAATAGGATGGAAGAACTTCTGAAATTAAGATCTGGATCTTCTCCTTGGATGTTTGCAATCCGGTATCGGTAGTAGATCCAATGAGCAGAAGGAAAAAACTGGGTTTTTTCTCAATGAAAGCACCAAAGTGTTTGTACCAAAATTGGGCACAACACTCTTCGAAAGGGTTTGCAGAGATAAAAAATGAAGAAATTGAATGGAAAAATAGGATTATCTAACAAACACTTCAAAAACAAATAAGAAAGAACGCAGAAACACAGAAATTTAGAGTGGTTCGACGTATTGCCTACGTCCACTATGAAGTTGATGATTTTATTGATGTTTTCTTGATGATTACAACTGATTACATCGGATTACAGTGATGAAATTCGAGTACAACAGCAGCCTTGTAGCGCAAAAATGTTTTCGGTAGAGTCTGGACATCAGAGAGTCAAAAGATCCTTTTTCTATAAGCTCTGGGGCGCTATTTATAGGTGTAGGATGCAAATATCTTGCTCAGATCTCGGAAGACTTCTTCTAGCACGTGGGTGGGCCCACGCGATCGATCCCATGAAGTTTCAACTCGATCCGTGATCGATACGAATGAATTTCGTATCGATCAATATTTGACCCAATCGATCGAAACTTGGCATGAACATTCCTTAGGTCGTACGTAAGCTCTTGTGAAAATTTCATACCATTTGGCTTTGTGGATTGCGAGTTTTGATCGATACGAATTAGAGTTCTTCGGTTGGCTGTTTAGTTCGTGTCAATGCGTTTCGTATCGATCTATTCGAATCGGTCCAGGCACGTGCTAGCAAGTTGACATGGCGCTCACTCTTCGGATCGATCCCCTTTTTATGCCGAGTTGACCAAGTCGTTCCAAGGTTTTCGTCTCGTTCGTATCGAAGACGTTGCCTTGTTCGTACCGATAGCCGTTGCACAGTTCATATCGATGGAAGTTCCATAGTTCGTATCGATTATGTAGTTGGTTGTTCATATCGACCAGATCTAGCTCCGTTCGTATCGATCGCTCTTGTGTCTCACTTTGTATCGATCCTTTGCATGTCCACTGCGTATCGATGAGAGGTGTTGGTTTCGTATCGATGAAGGGCCGATCGATACGAAGTATGCGCGATACTTGATCGATACGAAATGGTCATTTAACGTTTCAATCAATGCATACGAAGTGCGATGCTTTTTCATGGCCTAATGGATACGAACAAAGTTCTTCTAAGATGGATACGAACTAGTGCATGCTGATGGATTCGAACAACTACTCGCCGATGGATATGAACTAGCACATCCTGATGGATTCGAATAGATATTGATAGGATGGATACGAACGGCGTGCTCTCTTTATTCGTATCGATCATATCTCGTGTATATGGACTCCAATTGACCTAAAATTTTGAATGTTGGCTTTCACAGCTTTGCTTGTCATGTCTTTTCAATTGTAGCTCGATCCATACACGGATAAAATTTATCGACGTCCATAGCGAACTTGTGCTTACTCGGCAATCGGGATGAGCGATCCTTGGTTTTCAGTCAATTTCTTGATATCTCGGCCTTGCCAAAAGGCGGGATAACAAAGTTTAATTTTTTTTCATATTCTTGTGTCTCTGTGTTGCCAATAGTTTCAAGATTTCAATTTTGGTCACTCAGAAATAACACCTATGGATGACTGCAGCATCCGTAGCAGTTAGTTTTGAGCATCCGGAAGCAGGATGTTACAAGTTGGTATCAGAGCATGGTTTATGTACTTAAAAGGAATTTAAACCTTAAAAGATTTTAAAGAATAATCTAATGAATCTAAAATATGGTTGGGCTTGGGTAAGCGTTATAGTAACGTATGTGTACTTTGCTATAAATACCTAAGTATGTATTCCCCACTCTCTTTGACCGTTCTTCTGTATCTTACAAAGATTGGATTTCAGGTAGTAGGGAAGTAAGATATGGAGGCAGGAAATGGAAGAGTTAATCAAGGTGGAAGACGCACTGCAATAAGTGAAAATGTTCGACCTAATACTAGGAGCAACTAGGGTCGACAGGCAAATGCAAACCCAGATGCAAATGCTAATATTGGTGCTAAGATTCCACCGGTTAATATGGGGATAATGTATCAGTTCTTCGTGAATATGCTGCAAGCTGGAGCAGTTGCGGGAGTGGCTGTAAGGAATGCTGGAGGAGCTAATCCGGTGGCCCCAATTCGCAATAAT
Organism: Allium fistulosum; assembly: GCA_030737815.1. Lineage (NCBI taxonomy): Eukaryota > Viridiplantae > Streptophyta > Magnoliopsida > Asparagales > Amaryllidaceae > Allium > Allium fistulosum. The sequence goes on from CM060905.1 coordinate 1,251,124,859, forward strand.
TATGCCAAGCTGAGCAGGGATTATGCTAGTCTTGGAGGGAAGCCTTTTCTGGGAACCGAGGATGAAGTAGGAGTGGAGAACTGGCTATTGCATTTTGAAAGGATATTTGCAGATCTCGGCATGATGGATATGCAGAAGAGAAGATTTTCTTTAAGGCAATTGTAGGGAGCAGCATTGTTTTGGTGGAACAGAGTTACCATGGGAGAGCCAGAAGAAGACCTGACTTGGGCTGAATTTCAAAGAAGGTTCAAAAAAAAATTTCTATCAGAGGTTGCCGAGTCAGCATTGCTTAGGAAATTTGCAGATTTAGTCCAGGGGGATAGATCGGTGATTGAGTATGCTACGGAGTTTGATAAGCTGTCCCGTTACGGATATGCTACTGTGGATACAGTCGTTTGGAGGAATGATAAGTTTATCAGAGGGTTGAATCCTAAGATCGCCAGAGCAACCAAGCCAAACCTCTGGGACCCATGTCATATTGTTGTTGAGATGGCTATTCGGAATGAAGATATGCTTTCCACAGTTGAAAAAGGGAAACTAGCTGAGGTTCAGAGTTTTTAGGGTAAGAAGCGAAAGTTATTCAATAAGAAAGGAACCCAGTCGGGGACAGCAGCCAAGAAGAGCAAGGCTGATATTATCTGTTACAAGTGTGACAAGAAGGGGCGCTATGCTAATGAGTGTTACTCGAGTAATGGAAGAGAAGTTGCAGTGAGGCCGAATGTGAAGTGCTACAATTATGGCCAGATGGGGCATTACAAGGACACGTGTCCCGAGGCTGCTATGGTTGGAAAGGGAAAGGTCTTTGCATTGGAACCATCATCCTCTAGACCAACGGTTGCTGAGAAAGGAAAAGCTGTGATGGAAGGTATGCTTATGATTCATAGTACTCTAGTTAGGATACTATTTGATACTGATGCATCGCACTCATTTATATCTCAGTATTTGGTAGATTGCTTATGTCTGGAACCTTTATACCTTATTACTCCTTTAAGGGTTGCGAATCCTATAGTAGGGTATGCAACTCTGGGAATGAGATATGACCAGTTAGAACTTGATTTGTTAGGTTATATGTTTGCATGCAGTTTATATGTTTTTTATTTCATGGGTTTCAGGATCATATTGGGTATGGATATGTTAGATAGATATGATGCTAGGATATTTTGCCAGTAGGGGGAAATATCATTGAAACACCCTAATAGCCGTAACCGAGTTATTTACTCAGTAAGGAGTTCGGACAGAAATGCTTATGTGTCATTGGGTGCCATGGGAACGGAAGCAGAGTTGAAGTAGGTTTATGTTGCAACAGAGTTTGCGGATGTGTTTGAACCAGTTTCGGGCTTGCCGCCGGAAAGAGCGATCGAGTTTTGGATGGATCTCGTACCGAGAGCTGAACCCGTAAGTAGACCACCTAGCAGGATGTCAGCAACCGAGATGAAGGATTGAAGGTGCAGCTAGTGGAATTGGAAGGAAATAATTTCATCCGGCCAAGAAGTTCGCCTTGGGGAACGGCCACGGTAATTGTGAAGAAGCCAGATGGGTCGTTAAGGATGTGTATCGACTATCGTATGCTGAACGAGAGTACGATCAAGAATAGGTATCCTCTGCCAAGAATCGACGACTTATTCGATCAGTTGAGTGGAGCCAAAATGTTTTCCCAGCTGGATTTGGCAGTAGGTTTCCATCAGCTAAGAGTGGCAGAGGACAGTATTCCTTTGACGGCATTTAGGACCAGATATGGGTCTTACGAATGGTTGGTTATGCCATTCGGGCTTACTAATGCGCCGGCTTTCCTCATGGATTTGATGAACTGGGTTTTCCGAGAGCACTTGGATAGGTTCATGTTGGTTTTTATTAATGACATTTTGGTGTATTCTAAGAATGAGAAGGATCATACAGACCATTTTAGAATAGTGTTGGAGACGCTAAGGCAGCATCAACTGAAAGCGAAGTTCTCCAAGTGTCATTTCTGGAAGAAGGAAGTGAAGTTCCTTGGTCATGTAGTTTCCGAGGAGGGTTTAGTAGTTGATCTAGATAAGATCGAAGCTGTTAAGAATTGGAAGAGACCAGAGATGATAAATGAGATTATAAGTTTTCTTGGACTTGCAGGATACTACCGAAGGTTCATTAAGGATTTCTCACGGATAGCGGCATCCTTGACCATGCTAATCAGGAAGGACGTGAAGTTTGTTTGGTCCGACAAATGTGAGGAGGCATTCCTTAAGTTGAAACATTTGTTAACCAATGCGCTCGTGTTAGTAGTTCTAGATGGGAATCAGGGGTTGGTAGTTTACACCGATGCATGTGGTACTAGGTTAGGTGTTGTGCTAATGCAGAATGGGAAGGTTATTGCATATGCTTCTAGACAGCTTAGACTACATGAAGTGAGATACCCTACTCATGATTTGGAGTTGGCAGTGGTAATCTTCGCATTGAAGGTGTGGAGGCGTTATCTTTTGGGAGAAAGGTTTGACCTATTCATAGATCATAAGTCTCTACGGTATTTATTCTCTCAGAAGGAGCTGAACATGAGACATCAGAGATGGCTGAAGTTTGTTGGAGCTTATGATTTTATCATCGAGTATACACCGGGAAAAGGAAATAAGGTGGCAGATGCGCTTAGCAGGAAACATCAGAATGTGGTGTTAGCTATGTTGGCGGAATGGAAAGACTTGGAAGCACTGGCTGCTTGCAGTGTGCAGTTGAGGTCGACTGCTGGATCTAGTCGGAATATCGCCATGATTTCTTGTTTGGAAGTTCAACCAGTTCTGATCGAACGGATTGCTTCTAGACAGAAAGAGGATCCAGTGTTAGCCGAGAGGATTAGGAGGTTAAAAGCTGAAACCGAGATTGATGATTTGAAGGATTTTATTTTTGACCACAGGGGTTGGTTGAGAAAGAAGGAACAGTTATGTGTTCCGGATGTTGGAGACCTTAGAAAGGAAGTTCTTAGGCAATGTCATCAATCGAAGTTTATGATTCATCCTGGGTGAACCAACATGTATTAGGATATAAAGAGAAGTTTCTTCTAGGAAGGAATGAAGAGGGATGTTGGCGTATGGGTAAAACAGTGTTTGAACTGTCAGCAAGTAAAAGCCGAACATCAGAAGCCAAGTGGTTTGCTTTAGCCTTTGGATATTCCAGTTTGGAAGTCGGACTCGATATCCATGGATTTTATTGATGGGTTTCCAAGGTCAAACCAGGGTAATGAAAGTATATGGGTCATAGTAGACAGATTAATCAAGAGTGCACATTTCATTCTAATAAGGTCAACCAGGACGACACCTATTTTGGCTATGTTGTTCATGAAGAACATCGTTAGACTGCATGGAATTCCTAGTAGCATCATCAGTGATAGAGATGCTTTGTTTACTAGCGAGTTTTGGAAGAGCCTGCAGAATGTGTTAGGAACTAAGCTCAAGATGAGTACCGCATATCATCCTCAGACGGATGGGCAGACAGAGAGAGTCAACAAGGTACTGGAAGATCTGTTGAGAGCTTGTGTGTTGGATTTTAATGGTTCTTGGGAAGATCACTTGCGCTTAGTGAAGTTTTCCTATTATATAGTTATCAGACTACTATAGGAATGGCACCTTTTGAAGCTTTGTATGGAAGGCCATGCAAATCACCAGTATGTTGGTTAGAGACCGGAGACAAATTGGTCCTTGGTCCAGATTTGGTGAGAGAGGCGACAGAAAAGATCGAGTTGATACGGGAAAGAATGAAGGAAGCTCAGTCAAGGCAGAAGAGTTACACAGACAAAAGGCGTAAGGACCTAGAGTTCTCAATTGGAGATAGAGTTTTCATCAAGGTATCGCCGATGAAAGATGTTGTTCGGTTCGGGAAGACCGGGAAGCTAGCATTGAGATATGTTGGACCATTGTTAGGAACTGGAGATAGTGGTTCTGATGACAACAACCTTTGTAACTTATATACTAACACTATTGTCTAGATATATATGAATGTTATTATGCAAGATATATATAAGGCAGGTACTGATTATTGAAGACTGTGTTGTATAAAGATCAAGGATGAAGAAATCAAGTTTGAAGACTCATGAGTATCAAGATCAAGATTTCAAGATATGTGTCTAGTTTATTGTTAAAACTTCATAATAGCATGGAAATCTTCATTTCATATTTCATTTGGGATGGAACCCATTTCTATCTTCTTATTGGCTTACAAACCCACAACAAGTAGCTTACAAACCTACGACAAGTGGCTTACAAACCCACGAACATCCTGGTTTTGTACAAGTTCTCGAGTCCTGATGAGATGAGATATTCTGCAGGAAGAAGCTTGCAAAACTACTTCAAAATGGTTTTTCAAAATGATTTTCAAAACTACTTTTCAAAATGTTTTAGCCTTAAAATATTCTTTGTCTTTGTTTTTAAATAAACTCTTGTTTTAATCTTCATTTGTTTTTAAAACTATCTTCTGATTTTTAAATATTCTTTTATAATATATATATATACTTGAGATTTAAAATCAAATTTATATATACATTCTAAAAATATATTTTTCTACTCTTCTTTATTTTAAAACATAGGAAAATTAGTTTATTTTACTCAGAATCATTTCATCTTGTTTTCCGTTCAATACCATTTTCAAAACAAATTTTACATTATTTTTGACTTAGGGATGTCGACATCATGGGATACCCCATGTCGACATGGTGGCCGTTAAATTCAAAAGTTTCAATTTTCAAAAGAAGTGTCTATTCGTTTAAATCTCTTCACGAATGGTTATGACCGTTACTGGTCTATAAATAGCCTTCACAAATGAATTTTTTAACTAACTATTTTTCATATTTTCTTCACTCCTTCTTCTCCACAAATTCATATTCTAAAATTTTCATATTTTTAAGATCGTGCCGAAATTCTGCCGAATTCTCAAGTGAATCAAATTAGAATCTCATTCTTGTTTGATTCTCTGCCCTCTCTCGAAGATCAAAGTTCTATTCAGAGTTATAGGATCAATTTGTAATCAAAAGTTTATCGAGTCTCTCTATAAGGTGTGGTTGTGCCTGGAAATCAATTGGGTAATCTTATGGCCCATAAATCAAGAGAGTTTGCCCCGGACTCGTGAGACAGGAGGGTACCTCAAGACCTTTAGAAACTGAGTATTGTAATCTCGACTTTGGTACAATAAAAATCTGTATGAGGTGTTCTGCCTTGGTACAGGACTGGATGTAGGGTAACTCCGAACCAGTATAAAATCCGGTGTGTTCTTTCCTTTTACTGCTTTTTATTTACTTTATGCATCTGTGTTTGATTCTGTGATTAAGTTTTGCATTTGTTTGTGTCATAATTTTAATTTAGTCCATATAAGTCTTATAATCCATTAAACACTATTCACCCCCCCTCTAGTGTTAAATTAGCCTTAAGATCCTTAATCCGCACTCCCTTTCAGTTGGTATCAGAGCATAGGTTTTCATAGTTTTCATAATCTGAAACTTGAAAAGTTGAAAATGGAATTTTTCGAAAGTTTTGTTAATACTAGTTTGAATCTATGCATTTCATCAAAGTATCAGAAGTCTGCATATAGTTTTATGAAAAATCAAGTTGTCTACCGAATTGGTTTGTTATGCAGGAACAGACATGTTACATGGCTTTTGAAGAATCAACAACCAATGGACAAACTGTGCAAATTGAGAAAGATAAATGGATACTTGATAGTGGCTGTTCAAGGCATATGACTGGAAATCTCGAGATACTCAATGACATTATATATCAAGATGGTGGATTGGTCAACTTTGGAGATAACTCAAAAGGATATGTGATTGGCATCGACAATGTCGGTAATTCTAAAACTCCTCTTATTTATGATATTTGGCTAGTTAGGAGTTTAAAACATAATCTGCTTAGTATAAGTCAACTATGTGATAAAGGATTTAAAATTAAATTTGGAAAAGATAAGTGTCACATCGAAGATAATTAGTCAAATATTATCTTTGAAGGAATTAGGAAGAAAAACATTTACATCCTTAGTATGAAAGTTTCAAATGATAACTTATGTCTTTTGGCTAATACAAGTGACCCTTGGATTTGGCATAAAAGATTTGGTCATTTAAATTTCAAACTGTTATCTAGGTTATCAAAACTTGACTTAGTTAGAGGTCTTCCCAAGTTAAACTTTAAAGTAGATAATATATGTGATGCTTGCCAATTAGGAAAACTTAAGAAAAGTTCATTTAAATTAAAAGATATGATTTCTACTTCTAAACCTCTAGAATTACTTCATTTAGATTTATTTGGTCCATCTCAAGTTCAATCAATTAATCACAATAAATATGTTTTTGTAATTGTAGATGATTATTCTATATATACTTGGACAATTTTTCTTAACTTAAAAGTGATGCTTTTGAATTATTTAAGAATTTTACTAAAAGAATTCAAAATCAATTTTCTTTAAAAATAAAAACTATTCGTAGTGATCATGGTGGAGAATTTGAAAATGAAAATCTTGAGAATTTCTGTAATCAAAAGGAATCACTCATAATTTCTCTTTTCCAAGAACTCCACAACAAAACGGAGTGGTAGAACGTAAGAATAGAACGATTCAAGAGTGTGCTAGAACAATACTTTCTGATAGTAACTTACCTAAAAACTTTTGGGCTGAAGCAGTCGCTACAGCTTGTTATATATTAAATAGGATTTTAATTAGACCATTAACTAATAAAACACCATATGAATTACTTTACAATAAGAAACCCATAGTAGCTTATTTTAAAGTTTTTGGTAGTAAGTGTTTTATTCTTAATACAAAAGATAATTTAGATAAATTTGAACCTAAATCCGACAAAGGTATCTTTATCAGATATTCTAATAGAAGTAAAGCATTTAGAGTTTATAATTTAAGAACTAACACTATTGAAGAAACAATGCATGTATCTTTTCATGAAAATTTTAAAGATACTGTGCAAATAGAAGATGAAGAAGATTTTGTAACTTTAAATAATGAACCTAATGAAACTAATTGTGAAATCATTCAACCTAATAAAACAATTAGACTATTAAAAGATCATCCTGTAGAAAATATACTAGGAAATATTGAATCTATAGTTAAAACAAGAAATCAACTAAATAGTATGAGTAATGTAGCTTTTATATCAACTATTGAACCTAAAAATCCAAAGGAAGCATCATCTGATGATTCATGGATTCTTGCTATGCAAGAAGAATTGAATCAGTTCACTAGAAATGATGTTTGGGAACTTGTTCCTAGACCTGAGGATAAAAGTATAATTGGAACAAAATGGGTTTATAAAAATAAAATGAACGAACTCGGTGAGGTCGTGAGAAATAAAGCTCGTTTAGTCGCGCAAGGTTATTGTCAAGAAGAAGGAATTGATTATGACGAAACTTTTGCACCCATAGCAAGACTGGAAGCTATTAGGATTCTACTTGCTTTCGCAAACTACAATAATTTCAAGTTATATCAAATGGATGTTAAAAGTGCTTTTCTAAATGGTTTCATAAAAGAAGATGTTTATGTTGAACAACCTCCACTTTTTGAAAATAATAATTTCCAAATCATGTATATAAATTAAAGAAAGCTTTATATGGTCTGAAACAAGCTCCTTGAGCCTGGAATGAAAGACTAAGATCTTATTTACTACAATCTGGTTTTGAAATTGGTAAAATAGATACAACTCTTTTTACTAAAAGAAACAAGAATGATATTCAATTAGTACAAATATATGTAGATGATATAATATTTGGGTCAACTAATAACATAATGAATAAAGAATTTTCAGATATAATGACTAAAGAATTTGAAATGAGTCATATGGGAGAACTAAGCTTCTTCTTAGGACTTCAAATCAAACAATTAGATAAAGGAATTTTCATTAGTCAAGAAAAATATGCTAAGGATTTAATTAATAAATTTGGATTGACCACTTCTAGTGGGAAACCAACTCCAATGACAACTAATGTAGCTTTAAGTAAAGAAGATAAATCAAAAGATGTTGATCAAAAATTATATAGGGGAATGATTGGTTCGCTGCTTTATATAACAGCAAGTCGTCTTGACATCATGCATAGTGTCTGTCTCTGTGCAAGATACCAATCTCAACCTAAAGAAACTCACTTAAAAGCTGTTAAAAGAATTTTAAGATATGTAAAACATACTTTAGATTATGGTTTATTTTACCCTAAAAATGATGTATTTGATTTAATTTCATATTGTGATGCTGATTACGCCGGTTGTAAATCAGACCGAAAACGTACAAGTGGAACTTGTCACTTTCTAGGAAATTCTCTGGTTTCCTGGTTTAGTAAGAAGCAAAACACTGTATCCTTGTCAACAACCGAAGCAGAATATATATCTGCTGCTTTGGCTTGTTCTCAAGTTATATATATGCAACAAACTTTAAAAGATTTTGGATTAACTATAACTAAATCACCAGTTTATTGTGATAATACTAGTGCAATAAACTTATCTAAAAATCCAACTCATCATGCTAGAACAAAACATATTGATATTAGACATCATTTTCTTAGAGATAATATAAGTAAAGAAGTCATAACTCTTGAATATATTAATACTGAAAAACTAATTGCTGATATATTAACCAAACCATTAAATGAACAAAACTTTACTAAATTTAGAAGAGAATTATGTATATGTTCATTAACTGAAATATAAATTATAAATAATACAAGTATAGTTAATAATTAATATTAATAAAAATTTCTCAAAAATTGAACTGGGCATGTCGACATAACCTATCCCCCTATGTCGACATACATGCCGAGATTTTCAAATTTAAATTTCCCTCTAAAATTAGTTATTTCGTTATATATTTATATATTTCGACTTTTACTCCTTTCCTCTATTCTATTCTCTGTAATAAACTTCTAAAACAGTAAATTAATGGCTTCCTCTTCTAATAATGAACCTTCTTCACCCACTTCTCCTCATTCTGGCCCTTTTCAACGTTCCACACACGTACGAGTCATCAAATTACAAGAGAAGATGAAAGATTTGCTTCAAATGATGATGGAAATTCTAGTGAGTCAACTGCGAATGGCTAGAGAACAAGATAGGCAAGGCAGAATTCTTAGGAATTTACAAAAGTTCCTTATGGATAACCATGCCAGTCCCATTGTCATCGAAGAATCGTCACAAGCCATGGATTCTGAAGAAGAAGAAGAGCCTATGGAAGAACCACAAGAGGATCAAGAAGAAGAACATCCTCTATCGAATCTGGATGTTCATATGGACGAAGACGATGGCGTGATTTGCGTTGGAGAGGTCCTTTTTGATGCTAATGGGAACTTGGTCGAACCACATGGAAACTTTTGTCTCCACTATCCAAATTGTTCGGTCCATAAATCACCAATGGTTAAGGGTCCTCGTTAAGTATTTCTCGTTTTCATTTTTCTCTTTCTTGATTGTATATTGGTTTGTTAATTTGTATATAAAGTGTTATCTTAATTAATGTTCTTCTAAAAACAATCTTTGATATATAAAATCTTGAATTCCATTTAACTTAGGATGCTATATTTCACTCATACATAGTTATTATTCTTATATCATATGTTTGTTTATCTCATTTTCTATTAAGTTCAAGGTTTATAGGTTATTGTTTTGTTGATGACAAAGGGGGAGAAGTTATATAAAATAGTAGGCTTGGAGTAGAGGGGAGTTGTTGGTGTAAGGGGGAGTTATGGTATGATCGAAGTGGTAAGTATATTTTATAAGGTTGTCATCATCAAAAAGGGGGAGATTGTTAGGAACTGGAGATAGTGGTTTTGATGACAACAACCTTTGTAACTTATTTTGTTATAACTTATATACTAACACTATTGTCTAGATATATATGAATGTTATTGTGCAGGATATATATATAAGGCAGGTACTAATTATTGAAGACTGTACAGTATAAAGATCAAGGATGAAGAAATCAAGTTTGAAGACTCATGAGTATCAAGATCAAGATTTCAAGATATGTGTTTAGTTTATTGTTAAAACTTCATAATAGCACGTAAATCTTCATTCCATATTTCATTTGGGATGGAACCCATTTCTATCTTCTTAGTGGCTTACAAACCCACGACAAGTAGCTTACAAACCTACAACAAGTGGCTTACAAACCCACGATCATCCTGGTTTTGTACAAGTTCTCGAGTCCTGATGTGATGAGATATTCTGCAGGAAGAAGCTTGCAAAACTACTTCAAAATGGTTTTTCAAAATGATTTTCAAAACTACTTTTCAAAATGTTTTAGCCTTAAAACATTCTTTGTCTCTTTTTTTAAATAAACTCTTGTTTTAAACTTCGTTTGTTTTTAAAACTATCTTCTGATTTTTAAATATTCTTCTATAATATATATATATATACTTGAGATTTAAAATCAAATTTATATGTACATTCTAAAAATATATTTTTCTACTCTTCTTTATTTTAAAACATAGGAAAATTAGTTTATTTTACTCAGAATCATTTCATTTTGTTTTCCGTTCAATACCATTTTCAAAAAAAAATTACATTATTTTTGACTTAGGGATGTCGACATCATGGGATACCCCATGTCGATATGGTGGCCGTTAAATTCAAAAGTTTCAATTTTCAAAAGAAGTGTCTATTCGTTTAAATCTCTTCACGAATGGTTATGACCGTTACTGGTCTATAAATAGCCTTCACACACGAATTTTTTAACTAACTATTTTTCATATTTTCTTCACTCCTTCTCCACAAATCCATATTCTAAAATTTTCATATTTTTAAGATCGTGCCGAAATTCTGTCGAATTCTCAAGTGAATCAAATTAGAATCTCATTCTTATTTGATTCTCTGCCCTCTCGAAGATCAAAGTGCTATTCAGAGTTATAGGATCAATTTGTAATCAAAAGTTTATTGAGTCTCTCTATAAGGTGTGGTTGTGCCTGGAAATCAATTGGATAATCTTGTGGCCCGTAAATCAAGAGATTTTTCCCCGGACTCATGAGACAGGAGGGTACCTCAAGGCCTTTAGAAACTGAGGATTGTAATCTCGACTTTGGTAGAATAAAAATCTGTATGATGTGTTCTGCCTTGGTACAGGACTGGATGTAGGGTGACTCCGAACTAGTATAAAATCCAGTGTGTTCTTTCCTTTTACTACTTTTTATTTACTTTCTGCATCTGTGTTTGATTCTGTGATTGTTCTACGATTAAGTTCTGCATTTGTTTGTGTCATAATTTTAATTTAGTTCATATAAGTCGTAGAATCCATTAAACACTATTCACCCCCCCCCCTCTAGTGTTAAATTAGCCTTAAGATCCTTAATCCGCACTCCCTTTCAACCATTTCCTATATAAGAGAGGATTGGGAGACTCGCATACCGAGTAGATTTTCGAGCATTTTGGCCACGGTCCACAATGTGTTTCATGTTTATCATCTTAGGACGCATGTTCATGATCCAAAAAACTCCTATCGCTCCGACGGCACTGGTGGACTTAGTGGTGGAATCGGATATGACTTTTGTGAGGCAACCAGTTCATGTTTTGGAAAAAGATGAGAAGAGGCTAAGGAACAACATAGTTAGGTTGGTGAAAGTTCAGTGGAGCGACAACGTGAAGGACTGTACTTGGGAGACGGAAGACAGGATTAGGGTTACTTTTCCTGGGCTGTTTTAGATGGTATGTTCTATATAGTGTTTATATAGAATTTGGGTGGTAGGTTATACTAGCTTTGCTTGCGTGGGCTATAAGCATGTTGTTGTGTCCTTACTCAAATTTCGAGGACGAAATTCTTTAAAGGAGGGAGTCTGTAATGCCCTTGAATTTTAAATAACATTATTCGGGATATTTAATTGGATAAATTAAATAGAATAATGTGAATAATTAGGGAGATGAGATTAATAAATCCAATGGTCGTGTCTTAATGAATGAACTAAAATAAGACTTAACTAAATTTAAAAGAATGAATTTTCCTAAGGGGTAAACTTGGAAATGGGGCTACATTTCTTAGTATATATCTCTTCCTCCACCTTAATAAACTTTCACTTTCTCATTCATAACTCCTCACCCACTTTCGGTCGGCCATTAAAAGCTCCACGAAGCATATAAATTGAAGATAAAAGTTAAGGAATTAAAGCTAGGAAATTATCTCATTCTCTAATCAACTAATCAAGGTGAATAATCATGTTTATCATCTCTGTTTGGATCGGCTATGGGTATACTCGATTCATGTTTGTGTTTTGGTTAGGATATAACCATTTTGAATCTTTGTTTGGATAAGACATAGGTGTTTTTAAATGTTAATAGACTAATTAACATGTTTTATTTGGTTTTGGTTAAATTTCGAATTGTTTTGATCTACATATGCTTTAAAATTTTAATATGTTGAAGAGACCATATTAATTGATTTTTTGGAATTTTTCCAGAATTTTTCATAATGTTTTAATAGTTATATAAAATTGTTTAAGGAATGGGACATAAATATTTTGTATAATTATAAAGGAGAAAGGGGCTTTTTCAAATTTATTTAAATTTCCAAATAAGGAAAGTCGGCAGCAATTTTTGAATATAAAATTCTGGCAACCAATCAGATTTAGACAAACAAGGCAGGTGGGGTACAAAAGAAATGTTTAAAGTGCAATTTTCACTATTTCAACTCTTTCAGCAAGAGCTTCCACCTCCATTCCAAACCTTCCGACAAGGTCGAAAGGAATCAAACCTTTCGACTAGGTCAAAAATCAATGCACATGGTATCAGGCGACTGGTACGTAGCGAATTGAAAGGGGTCGAAAGGTTTAAGGGCGAAAGGTTGGAGCTTTCGAAGAAGATGAAGCTTTGTTTTGGTTTTAAAGAAAATACACCTGCTAGCTTTCGAAAAAGAGCATTCGACGTTTTCAAATTAAAAGAAAAAGGTTTTGATTGGTTTGCTTTCTTGTTTTAAATGAAACCTTTCGACAAAGTCGAAAGGTTAGCTTTCGACAGGGTCGGAAGCATAGTTGCCGCTTCCAAACCTTTCGACCCGGATGGAGTCAAAGGTTATTTAAAACTACCGCCTCTCTCCATTGTTTTCGAAGGATTGGTTCAAACACTAACACTTCATTGTTTTGAATGGTTTCAAAAGGTTTTAGGTTTTGAAGGGGTTACCTTCAATGACTTCGAAAGGTTTTAATTTCGAAAGGTTTTGAGTTTCAATGATTTCGAAAGGTTTTGAATTTCATTGCTTTCGAAAGGTTTATAAATGGTTTTATAAGGGGGTACCCCAGGCTTTCGACAAAGTCGAAAGGTAAAACCTTTCGACTAGGTCGAAAAGTGTAACACCCCACATTTTTATATAATTAAATAAAATCAATTGAATTAACATAATCTCAAAAAAGAATATAAATGTCAAATATATGCATTTAAGAATTAAGAGGTTACATAGATTTATGCAAGTAACGAGTGTGTGATTAATTGACTCGTCAATCAATTAAAAGAGGAATTAATTAAGAGACATAGAGGCGTCAATTAGTCATAGAATATGTCACTTTTATAAAATTAATTAATTAAGGGATCTTCTAATAAAGGGAAATGTATGTGGGGAATAAATTAAATGATAACATACATATATTAATTTATAATTGGCGCAATCAATTAATTAAGAAATTAATTAAAGACATTAAGTAAGCGTCAATTAATAAACGAGGGAAACTTATATGTCAATTAATTGGGTAATGAATTGGCTGTTTAAATATATACAACTAATAAATGTGTGATTGAATGACGCATAGAAATTAATTTGGATATCGATTAAAATGGGAAAACGTGTCGCGTTTTAAAAAGGGTGTCAATTAATCAAAGAATATGCCATTGTTACAATAGCTAATAATGTAAATTAATTAGCTAGAAGAAAACGCCAGTTATAGGATTATTTGTTTCCAAGTTAAAAAGAAAAAGAAAGAAGCGTACAAAAATAAAACGGAGTAATTAAGTTTATGATGAAGGTAAGTTAATAAGAATAAATTAAAAAGTATAACTTTTATATACAATTAATTAATAGAGGTATTAATTGACGTGTTCAAATAGGTAAGAGATTATAAAGTATAAGAATCAATTAATATTAGATATACATATATATATATATATATATATATATATGTATGTATGTATGATCTAATTAATTGGATAATTAATGGGAGAATCTTACTTAGAAGGAAACGTGAATTAACAGGGTCGTATAACAAAGGAATAAATGAATAACATTGGAGAATTATACGTTATAAGCTAACGTAAACAAATCAATAAATGATGGTGAGGATTGTATTTAGGGTTAATCGGATGGTTCATAGTTGTTCACTACACCTATAAATTGAACGTAACTTAACCATAGCCCACACTATTTTCTCTGAATCAGCTGCGGTCATTTACAGCAAACTCCTCTTCTCTTCTCCCTCTTCCTTTCTCCTCTATCAATCAAATCTTTCCCCAAAAAAATTAAGCAAGGATATACATACAAGCAAATCAGAGAATTGCGCAAACAAATCAGGGAATTTACAGCGAATTAAAAAGGAGGAAAAGCGGAGAAAAGTGTAGCAAATTAAAAGGGATAGAGATTGAAGCTAAGGACGACATGTGAGTGGATTTATTTATATATCTTTTAAGTTTAAGATATATTATCGTTAAATTCCTGTTTATATAATTTTATTCAATAATTAATCCTATTAATTAAGTTATGCTGAACTATAAGGAATTTACAGTTTATTTACAGTATTAGTATTTATTTACATCTGTTTCTATGTTTTGGATTTCTATGCAAGCATCATTCTTCTTGTATTTTCTCCTTTTTCTTTGCGTATGGAATAGAATAGATTAAACGTGAATATGGATTAAATAATTAAGAATACTGAAATGAAGGAAATAAGATGTAAAGTAATAAAAGTTTGAGGAATGGAATTACTGTAATAAATTACGTTAAAATGAGAAAAGTCAATTAATCTAATAACTGGATTTGGGAGTAACAAATAAGTTAATTGGTTGGTTTAGAAAATAGGATACATTTTTATAATTTAATATTTAAAAGACCACAATGAACGTAATTGCTAGAATAAAAGAAAGAAAAAGAGAATTAGTGTAAAATAGAGAAACCACTGTATTTTACACTATTCCAAAATAGTAAAAGAAATATCTAGCAGTTACGGATTATTGTTTATAGTATTATTTAATATTAAAATATGGAAATGGATTTTTAAATATAGTTTTCATAACCAACCAAATAAAATAGAATTACTTCCTAGAATAGAAGATAACAAAGCAAAGTATGACATGAATCAAGTAAATTATTAGATAAGAACTTGAAGCTGTAAACGATAATGAACCTAGGTCTGCATTCACTGCATAGACTATTTAAGAAGATAGTTATTATGATAAGTGAATTATATAATATAAGAGAATAAAAGAATATTCTATATCATAATAAAAGAAGGCATATTAGAACAGAAAAGAAATGCTGGAATTATGTACGGACTATAAAAGAAGAGAAAATGACAATTAGAGGTAGAATTATAACATAGGTTAAATTAAGTAATAAGAATGGAAAAGCTTATTTTGAGACCGAGAATAAATTAATAGGCAATAATAATGGTAGAAGCTTATTTAAATAATTTATATTAAGTCAATAAGCAAAAAAAGCAGGAATGATAAAAGAGGCTTATTTTAATGAACTTAATATTTA
Source organism: Allium fistulosum (assembly GCA_030737815.1). Lineage (NCBI taxonomy): Eukaryota > Viridiplantae > Streptophyta > Magnoliopsida > Asparagales > Amaryllidaceae > Allium > Allium fistulosum. The sequence goes on from CM060905.1 coordinate 1,251,140,514, forward strand.
TATTAAGTTAAATAAGCAAGATAATGAATGTGGCTCATACCAACAGCATTCCCTACTAAATAAATGGAAATCTCACAATAGATAGAGGTGAGACGAGGGCAAGAATATGCTAATTAGGGTAAATAAGTAGCCAACAGAATAAGAAAGTAAACTAAACGCAAATTAAAAGATTAGACTTGGGGTCTAATAAAAGAATTGAGATGCATTTGGAGAAGCCCAAAGGATGAAGCGTCTAACGAAGCAGTTCATTACGGATTTTAGAAATGGAGAAGCACGTCCAACTTAGTATTTTTGGGCTTCAAGGAATTACGAGACTTCAACGGGATGTGAGGATACTCTAGGATGGCCCTTTGGGTAGGCCTAACGAAGCTGCACCCCCGGAGGTAGGTCTGTAGGTGTTCCATCAAGAGAGTATGCCTCGACTACATTTGCATTGTAGGCCTAACGAAGCAGACCTTTGTAGGTAGTCAGAAGGGCTTGGTGTTCGGAGTAGGGTATTCGTATGTCTAGTAATTGCAAGTAAGTTTAAGGATAGTCGCACGCAGATATCGGCCAACATCAAGACCAAGAGCGATTTCGGGAAAGACTAGAGTTAAACCAACAGGCCAATGATTCTTTCACTATCGAGACATTGGATGAGGGGGCACCGCCAATTGGATGTTAGATTGTTTGCAGTAGGGCACGACTACTTAACTCTTTAGATGTCTTTTGATTAGTTGAGGGGCGGCTGCATGGGGCCATAGCCACGATGAGAAAGAGACAGACCAACTAGAATATCTGTATTGTAGGCCCAATGAAGTAGTCCTTTACAGATATGGAAAATCCCTGACTGAATTCCGTACAAGGTAGACCTTGTTGGCGGGATTCAGATAGTAGACAGAACGATTAGGTAGTCCTCAATGTATGTACTGGGTGGTACATTGTGGATGTCCAAGCACTGGCATAGACTAGTGCGGATGCGATTTACGTTTTCATAGTAAGTAGTGGAGCGTCTGTATTGTAGGCCTTACGAAGCAGTCCATTATAGATGTAGCTACGGAACGCTCGTGGAGCAAGACGATGGAGTATCTGTATTGTAGGCCTTACGAAGCAGTCCTTTACAGATATAGCTACAGAGCTAGATGATGGAGCATCTGTATTGTAGGCCTTACGAAGCAGTCCTTTACAGATGTAGTTACGGAATGCTCTCGAAGCAAGATGATGGAGCCCTTTTCAAGGAGGATACGGAAGGTACCATGGGTGGTACTTAGGACCAATATGGTCATTGGGCATATAGCTACATATATGTATATATTAGTTATTAGGTTTTAATCTACTATGGAGTAGATGAGCACGGTTCACGAACAGAAGCGAGAGTATTGTAACCTAATGAACCTAATATAAGAGTAAATGGAAATAAAACGATATATGTTGAATTAAGCCTAGAAGTATATAATTTATTCATTCACCGAAACTTTTGTTCTGACCCCCTCCTTATAACATCCTACAGGTTAAGTAGATGGCAGAGACTTCTCAGCTTTACGACACTTGCTTAGAAAGTGTTATTATTTGGGTGAGTATTTACTTACTATTATATTTTAGTAAATTCTGCTGTGAGATAATTAATTGAGCTCTGATATATTTATCTTTACCTATTTACAGGATACCAGATACCCAACTCGGGCTTCAGTGGGCTTGGTTTTTAGAATTTTTGCGAAAAATCCGGACCACTGGAATTCGGGTTATCACAAAAATAAACCTTCCGACAAGGTCGAAAGGTAGGACCTTTCGACAAGATCGTAAGGTATGATTTTATGATGCTTTCAAAAGGATGGCTTCCGAAGGGGCTAACTTTGGATGTTTATTTGCTTTCGAATGGGGCTTCATTCGAAGGGGTTCAAAGGGTTGTTTTTAGCCATTTTTCTTAAGTAAAGTTTTGCTAATTTGAAGAGGGTACTTCAAAGGGTTATAGCATAAAATACTTATCTTGGTTTGAATATGTAAGGGGGATCCTTATATAAATTGGATGTTATTAAACCTTGGGGACACCGGGGTGGGTTTAATGTTTTCGATACATAGTTTGGGGTTACAAACAGAAATATGCTTTCGAAAATCAACATTGGGGCTATCAATGTGTTTTTATTTAATTTAACCTAACTGGGGCTACCAATGGGAATAGATTAAACATGCGGGATACATGGAAAAAATAAATATTCATGGGATCATGAATTTTAGTGATTAATCTTGGGGATCATGATATTTTAATTGGCCAAGTGTTGGGTTCTTGGTTAACCTATGAAAACCATGGAATGTGCGGTGGATGGAGCACATCAAATTTCTAAAGTAAAGAATGTTTTGCCAGAGGTGGTTAGCCTCGGGATTTGGCACCCAAGGGTTCATAGTCATCCTAGGAAAACTATGGAGTGTGCGGTGGATAGCCCACACCAACTTTTATAAAACAATGTATGATGGATAATCTGCATTTATTTTGATGAATTTGAGACGGATAGTCCTATTTAAGTTTTGACGGATAGTCATTTTAAAGATTTTAGAGGGGAACTCTAATAAATGGACTTTAGATGGGAAATCTAATTAATTGCTTTTTGATGGGATATCTAATGAATGAGTGGATGGGATATCCAATATATATGATTTATGGCTTTATTTCATATTATGTTAAGACTAATCATTTTGGGTGTAGGAGCATGGTAAATGATTTGCATGTTTTCTTTTGGATACTAGTGAGGGGAAAATCCGTTCCGCTAAGCGGCGTGATCTCACTAGATATCTATTTATGATAAGAGATGATAGAGGATTATTCGTACCAGACTTACTGTCTGACTCGAAGTTTGTGTTTCTCCACAAACTCTTGGGTACTTAAAATTAATTTGAGTAGTTTGAAAGTGGGAGAATTTCAGGTTTTTGGATGAATAAGCTTCCAAAGACATGCAGGATACGGTGTTAGATATATAGGAGCTATTTTGTGTTTTCCACTGTGATGTACTAAGAACTGTAAAGTTCATATTTATTAGTTCTCTGGTCATCACAAGGGGACATCTTCATAAGTCGCTCTTATCGTATTTTGTACATGTATATGTGATCTAAACGTGGTTAACGTCTGGGATTATGTAATTAAATCTTAAATTGAAATTCATAAGAAATGAGAAATTCTGTTTTGTTGAAGTTTAAAATTTTTCATATTCTTGTGTTTCTGTGTTGCCAATAGTTTCGAGATTCCGATTTCGGTCATTCAGAAATAACACCTATGGATGACTGTAGCATTCGTAGCAGTTAGTTTTGAGCCTCCGAAAGCGAGATGTTATAGGTTATTTAAAGTTAAATTTCATATATTCTAATTGACCTAGGTTGTTAGTAATTTAAAATAGAATTATATACTTTAATTCTACAATCTAGAAATCCAAATTCTAAAATCCAAAATCTAGGTTAGAGATTAATAAAGTAATTGTAAATTGATAAAGTTAAAACCCTATTTTAGTTCAAACCCTAAAATTTGTCAACTATATAAGATGTCAAGTATATGAACCTCAAATCAAAGAAAATTGGGTAAAATCATGAAAAAGATGGATCATTGTAAGGTTAGCTGTAAAACGCTTTCAGTAATAACATTGAATAGTAATCAAAATGCTAATTAGAATTGACAAACCCAAAAATTTTGACCACTACAGTTTGACCCTCAACCCGAGCGGTCGACCAGTTAGAGATAGCGGTTGACTGGTTGTTACATGAAACATATAAATTAAACCTCGGCCTAAGGCCAAAGATAATAATAAAAATTTATAGGATTTCTTAGGTTGCATTGTAACAATCCACTCCAGAGCAGGCCTAAATTTCGATCCAGAAAAGGCCCATCGAAACTTAGATCCATTCTAAGGCAAGTAATTGGTAGTAAAAAGAAATAACATTGCAGTGCCATAACTAAACTTTTAGAACTCATAGCGGATGGAACAATATACTAGTAAAGTGTACCATTTATTTCAAAACTTGGAAAATGTCATAACACAAAATCCTATAAAAACCGCAATATAATATCCGTTACAATAATTGTTTAAATCCATGTGTACACATGAAATAAAATAATAATAAATACTTCCACTTTCCAAGCTTCTTCATCTTTAAGCATCATCATAGCCATCGCTCCATCCTTAACCTGTGTTGTAACGAGGAGGGAGTCAGAACAACAAGTGTCTGGTGAATAAAAACCTCGAGCCTTACCTTTTCAGTAGTTGGGCAGTATATTTCAAAATAAGAATATGTCTAAAAACATAAAACCATTAAAATCATTTAATACTTCTTTATAAGGAAAGGAGGCGGGTCCAACCACTTAATACCTTCCATTCCAGAAGTAGATCCCATACCCCAATCATTCGTCATAAATAGCTAATAATGTGAGAGACGACACCCAAGCCACTTAATACTTCCCAGTGGAAAATAGGCAAACACCGTCATTTAAGGCCTATTTCCAGAAGCGTGCTCCTCAATGGTACTATCTAGCTGACATCATATGCAATCTCATAGTCCACCTAATACTTCCAAGTTTAAAATAGGCAGACCCCATCATTTAAGGCCTCTAGAAACGGACCCTTGTAGAGATACCACCTAACATAACTCCTTGGCCATTTAATACTTCATCTGGGGAAAAAGAGGGACCAACCACTTAATACCTCAAACCCTAAAGTAGTCCATTCATCTTATGGCCCATACCCATAATGATGTCTCAAAATAATCCACTATTTGTAGGAACTGGTAGCCAGATTAGCTGGGCAGATTTCCCCTACAGAATTTGGAACTAACCTTATGTCATTACAAATATTTATCATAAGGATATCTCACATCAATAAAAGTGCACATAACTACTGGTAGCCTCAAAGTGAATGACAGACTTCTGTCATGTAACTCTATTGACCTTGCATCCCTATGACTTAGCCATAAATTAATTACTCTACACACACACACACAATCATCTCACGGTTTCATAAATAAAGCCTTATAAGGAATCTTTTTTATTACGCCTTAAATTAATAATTAGGCTATATAAGAGTTTCCTCTTATTTTCGCCTCAAAATCAATTACCTTCCTAATGGAGGAAATAAATGCCTAATTAACTACGCCATATATGAAATAGTTATATTTTAATTACGTAAATAGAAATAAATAAATATTCGCATCTAGTAAGTTATAAATGCATGGATTTTACCCTCTAAACTAGCGTTAAATGTCAATTCCCTAACCAATTATTATTACAAGTCCTTTTTCTTCAATTTCCCAAGATTTTATGGAATTCTAATGTCTAAAACAAGGAATAAATATTCATAACCAAAATTGCAATAACAAACTTGTAAACAAAATAAAAACTCAATTTATTACACCAATTCAATGGGACACCTTAGACAATAAGAGTTGCATTCTAAACCCCATATTCTATTCAACTCCTCTTTTTACAAAGAAATAGATAAGAATAAGTGGTGTAAACTACAAATAGAATTCATAATCTAAACCTCTTATTTTATTGAAAGATCACAATTTGACCCAAAGAAGAAGAAGAAGTGGAATAGACTATGAAATTATCAAAAATTGTGTAAACGAAATAAATTCCATTAAATTAATGTAAATAATTAAGAATCTCAACATAGAATTGACATTCCGAAATAAAAAGGAATTTTAGGGGATTTTATCTATCATATTGCCTAAATTCCAAAATATCTAAGGCATATTCAAATCCAAAAGTAATAAACTAAACAATTGCTGAAAAGAAATACTAAGGTTTCCACTCACAGATTAGCCTTAGCTTTACTCAAATGGATTTGTAGCCTTTCGATCTCTTCCAGAATCTCTCTTTATAGATATATATATATATATATGCACACTGTAAGATCCCCTATCTGGAGGACCGAAGCTAAGCGCTACAGATGCTGCAGTCATCCATGGTATTAACTTCCGGTGACGAAATACGGTAATGTTAATAGTATCTATAATATCAGAAGCAATGAATATGAAACAAAATTATAGATTTCACAAAAACAACACTTCTGATTACATTTCATAAAACATGTTTCGTATTCCATTACATAATCCCATAATTGTTTCCCATGTAAAGATCAAATATAATTATTATAAAATGGCAAGAGCAACATATGATGATGCCCCTTGGTTGACTAGAGTACTATATAGTCATAATTGACTTAATACAACACAATGGAATAAACAAAAGAAAACAGCAACTCCTAAATAGCTATCCGTCAACCACCTGCTCGTCTTTGGAAGCTTTATTCGCCAACCTAATAAAACATGTAAACCTCAACCTTCAGCCTACTCCAATTGATTTTGAGCACTCGAGAGTTTAAGGGGGAAAACATGAACTTCGAGTCAAACATAAAGCCTGGTGTGAATAATACTTTACATCTCGGTTAATTGATATTAAGTGAGACCATGCCGCTTACCGGAACGGGTTTCCCCTCACTAATATCCTTTTAAAACATATCTTTTGCAAATCATTTCCTATAACCAAAACTGGTTAAAACTGTAAAGCATTATCGAGTAAACATACATATCAGGTAACAAATGAACTATCTGTTCGAACACTATAGTTTTGTTTGGCTAACTACTAACGTTTGGCTGACTTAGCCTACCAGACAATATAAATGAAAAAATCTAACACATGTTTGATGCTCCTCTTCTGGATGGTCTGTCCCTAACTTATCTTCTCCCATGGTCACATGATCCTAATGGTTTTGCGGGCTCACCAATAACCTATGTGTATACAAATATATATCCCTTTCTGTGCGTAATCATCATTTTAGTCTTACCTGTGATAAAGCCCTATACACTGGAATTTTGGACTAAATTAGCTGAGGCTAATAGCTAATGTCTAGGGCATAATCCTATACTAGTCCCATCTGGTATTCTATTATCTGAGTCATTTTACTTAGGGTAATCTTCCCAAAATTTTCCTTGAAAACCGTTTCATCTCAAATTGATTTAAAACCTTTAAGCCAAACATAAACAAGGAAAATACATATACTCCATGCTTTACTCAAAATCACTTGCTATGTTATATATACTTTACTCAAATCCTTGTTGATGAAAACATTTAAACCTTTGAAAGTACCCCTTTCGAATCCATTGAAAGTACCCTTTTCGAAACCAAGTAAAACCCTTCTTTATAACCTAAGCCGAAAGCCAAAACATTTCTTTCGAAACCATTCAATCTTCCTTTTGAAAACACTTGAAAAACCTTTCCTTCGAAAGCTATAAAACCTTAGACATCCTATCTTTAAAACGCTTTAAACTTTGCCCTTCGAAACATTGGAAAACCATTCCTTTCAGACCTTTCAAAACCATTGAAAACCTTCCTTTCAAACCTTTCGAAACCGTTTGGGAACCACCCCTTCAAAACCTTCATTTAAAACCTTTCGAAAGCATCAAAACCTTTTGAAAGCATTGGGTTCAATTTAAAACATGTGGAAACACCTTTCGAAACCATTTAAAATTAACTCCTTCGAAACCTTTGGGTTCTACCTTCAACAGAGCAAAAGGGTCATTAAAACATTTAAGTCGAAAGCACTCCTTCGAAAGAAATTTCTAAATAAAGAAGTGATGGTGTCGAAACCAACCTTCCGAAATCATTAGAGAAATGGCCAAGTTTTAAAAACAAAGTATACCTTATGAAACCATTGACTTCGAAAGATAGGAAAAGCGGCAGCTAAGGGATTCGACCCCATTCAAGAGCATTCACTTAAAAAAAGCGCAACCCATTCGAAACCATTCCTTTGACATTTGACTCAGCCGAAAGCCAACCAAGTTGAAAGAAAACCCTTCAAAATCAAAGCAGGCGCATCTTTCCTTTAAAACAAAGTCATGCTTCGACCCCAGCGTAACCTATGGTCTCGACCCAGTACCTTTCGCCGTAGTCCAATTCAATATGTACCAAGTTATTGATACTATGTGCATTGGTTTCGATGGCAATGGAGGTGGAACTACTATGTCGGAACCCCTAGTGCCGAAAGTAGTGAAACATGGAAAAAGCATGTTTAAACTTATTTTTAGCCTTTTAAAGTGATCTTTTCAACTAACCTGCCTTATTTCTCAAAATCCGATTGGTTGTCAATTTTCTTTTCTAAAAGTGTTGCCAACATTTCAAAAGTAAACCATTTAATTTATTTACAAAATACCCCTTCTCCTTTTATAAATATATAAAACATTTCAGTTCCCTACCTTAAATAATTTTATATATTCATCAAAACACTTAGGAAAATTCTACAAAAATTCCAAAAAATCATTTTTAATATGTTTTCTAACATATTTTAATTTCAGACCCAAATCATATATTATTTAACCGTAAATAATTTTAAACCCAATTAATCATTTCCTTTACTAGAAAATTAATATAAAATCCACATTAATTCAGAAAATTATGAAAATTTAAACCCATCTCTAAAATATCATTTCTGATCTAAATCTAAAACCGCAAGGCATTTGGATGTCATTAAATAAGGTTTTCATATTAAAACATATCATAAATCCTATATGAATAAGCATAAATCATCAACAAGCATATTGTTATCCCGCCTTTTGGCAAGGCCGTGACACCAAGGAATTAACTAGTAATCAATGACAGCCCGTCCTAGAGATCGGTTATACACAGACTCACTGTGGATATAGATGAATTTTGTCCGAGTCCGAATCGAGCCAAAATTGGAAGGACATGACAAGCTAAGCCATGAGAGCCAACGTTCCAAATCTCAAGTCAATCCGAGTTTGTATGCTCAAGTTATGAACGATACAAAGTTGGACGAAAATCAATTACCGTTCGACTCGCTCCCTTCGACTCGCTCCCTTCGACTCGCTCCACATCCCTCAGATGCCAACTTCGACTCGCTTCGCAACACTCAGAAGCAACAACTTTGACTCGCTTCGCAACACTCAGAAGCAACAACTTCGACTCGCTTCGCAACACTCAGAAGCGACAACTTCGACTCGTTTCGCTCTAAGGCCAACTTCGAGTCGTTCAGGTTCGACTTGCTTCACAGCCATCAGAAGTACCTACTTCGACTCTCTTCGCTCAGATACCCTCTTCGACTTGCTCCATTCGAACCACTGATCGACTCCATCAACTTCGACTCCATAGGCGAAGCCACTGCTCAAACCTCTCAAGATGCTCCATTTTGACTCGCTCGACCAGTGCATACTTCGACTCGCTCGATCTGGGCACACTTCGACTCGCTCCATCGGTGAACATTTCGACTCACTCAAAACAACATCAAGGGCAGAGTGAGATGCAGGCGCCACATCACCGAGTCGAACGGAAGCGAGTCGAAACGGAAGCGAGTCGAAACGGAAGCGAGTCGAAGGAAACAACCTACTGAAAACCTCATTTTGTATCGATCATATCTCCCAATCTACAAGTCCAAATGCTATAAAATTTTCACAGAAGACTACGTGCACGCTAAAGAATGTCCACGCCAAATTTCGACTCCATTGGATGAAATCTTGATCGAGTCAAAATCTGTTCGTGTCGATCACGGATTGGACCAAAACTTCACGGGCTTGGGCGTGCGGGCCTGGTCACGTGCCAGAGAGGGTCTCCCGAGATCTGAGCGAAATATCAGCCTCCTACACCTATAAATAGACCCCCAAAGCCAACAGAAAAGGGGTTCTTCTTCCTCTTTGAGATTTCCAATGCCCGGACTCCGCCAGATCCAGATCTGAACTCCATTGCTGCTGCTACCAACAAATTTCACTGCTGCAAATCATTGTAATTCGCTGTAATTTGTTGAAATCAATTGTAAACATCAAAGAAAGATCAATAAAGTAAACGACTTCATAGTAGACGTAGACTATACGCCGAACCACTTTAAATTCTTGTGTCTCCCTGCATTTTAATTATTCTCATTTCTGAAATTTGGAGTTTTTGTTAGATAATTCCTCTTTTTCCATTTAATTTCTTCACTTTATCTCTTCAAAGGCTTCCGAAGAGTGTTGTGCCCAATTTTGGTTCAAACACTTTGGTGCTTTCACTGAGAGAACCAATTTTTCTCCTGCTCTTTGGATCTCCTATCTATATTGGATTGCATAAATCTAAGTAGAAGATCCAGATCTAGAACTTTGAAGCCCTTCCATTCTATTCAGATTTGCAATCAGATCTAGGAAAGGACTTCATTAATTCATTATGGTGAGCACACGTACCACTTCTGCAGCTGCTGAACTAGGAGCACGGGACCGACAAAATCCCGTGCAATCACCTCCATCCAACCAAAATGCTGTCGGACCTTCAGATCCATCAGGTCCAATCACCAGACAAGAATTCCAGATATTGCTTCAAGAGTTGACCCAAAGTCGACACAGCTAACTGAACAGCTATGCGCCAACACGGAGTTGACTAACCAGCTAAATCGCCAAAGGCGAAGAAGATCCAGAAGAGACCAAGGTTCTCACTCTTCCACAGAAAGTTCATCCTCCTCCGATGGCCAAACCAGATCCACATGTCCATGGCTAGGTGTAAGCTACACCCAAGCCACAGGACACCAACCTGCTTCGAACCTTGGGCAACCTAGAGCTGGACCATCCACTAGTCTCCGCACGGAACCTTCAACTCGAGGAGGAGCTGCACCTTATCATGTTACCGTCAACATTGCTACTACCACCACTGCCGAACGGGGAGGTGATGCTAGAAACCAAGCTGATCCTCAACGTAGCCAACGAGGGCAGACTCCTGAGCCTTATGTCCCTGAGGATGTTGAACCAAGGAGGAGAGGCACGGACCGTTGACCGCGTCCGGTCCAGACTCGCGCTGTGGAACCCGACCACACATTGGCACTACATGCTCCAAGTATCCGAACGCCGGATATACCAGCGATGATCCGCCAAATGATCCGTGAAAGTCGGGGTCTCTCTAATGACGACTGGGGAATCTCCCGAAGTCATACCCCTTTCACCGATGACGTTTTATATGCTGAACCACCTCGGCACTTCAGGATGCCAGCTTTGCCAGTTTATGAAGGAAGTTCTGGTCCCAATCAACACGTCCTGAAATACGAATGGCTGATGAATGCTGCTAGAGCTGATGACGCAGTAAAGTGCCGTAGCTTCCCCATTTCCCTAGGGGGCATCGCTACCATGTGGTTCACTCATTTTCCACCGTGATCCATCTCTAACTTTGACCAGATAGCCACCAAGTTTGTCGAACAATTCCGTATGCATGTGGCGAGGCCTAAGGACGTTAACACTCTGTCTAGTGTTACGCAAGCTCCCGGAGAAACACTTAGACGTTACTTGGAGCGATTCCATGCTGCATGTGCAGAAATAAGCAATCCCAATGATAACTCTATCCTAATGGCGCTGACTAAGGGGATTGATGCTGATTCCGAGTTCGGAAATTGGTTAGCTGGAAAACCACCTATGTCATTGGACCGTTTCTATTCCAAGGCAGCCCAATTCCTGAGAAGGGAGGATGCGAAAGAGTCTAGGAAGCAGGATGATGCAGGGCCCAACATCGAAGGAATACAAAGTAACATCGCTGTTAAATAATCCGAAGATAATTCTGGGAAAATTCAGTTGAACTTACAAGATAAACAGAATCAGCAGAGAGAGAATGGAAATCAGAACAAAAAACACGATCAGAATCGTGGTCCACGGCGTAGAGCTTCCATGTACGATAATTACACTCCATTGAACACGTCATTGGAAAATGTGTATTTGCAGACCTGCAATACCATGCAGTACAAGAAACCTGCCCCAAAACCGCCAACTGAGAGACAAATCCAAACAGGAAAATTCTATAGATTCCATGAGAGTTATGGCCACAACACCAATGAGTGTCGTCACCTACAAGACCTCATTGAAAAACTGATACGTGAGCGGAAGCTGGATTAGTATGTGCGGGCGCCGCAGTCTGGTGGTGCGGGCCCATCAAATCAGAATCGTGTACCGAATCAGGAAAGACAGGAGGAACCCGCTCGTGCAAGCGAGAGGTTAGTTATCACTATGATAAGTGGTAGTCCTCACCCAGCAGATCAAAGCTGGAAGGAAATGGAGTCGTATGCCAGTTCTATCAGGCATGTGGACTTCGAGTGTTGCAGTAACTTTGATGAAGGAGCTCCGACCAAGCAACAGAAAACGATGACATCGTGTTCAGAAACAGAGACGCTGATAAAGTCGAAGCCCTCACTATTGATCCACTGGTCATCTCGGCACAAGTAGGTCCCGCTTGGATGAAGAGGATCTAAGTTGACAGTGGGAGCTCTGTGAATATTCTGTTCAAACGAGCTTATGATCAAATGAAAATGGAAGCCACGGACTTGAAGCCTTGTTAATCCCGAGTCCATAGTTTCAACGGAAGTGCAACTATACCCTCCGGAATGGTGGAACTGCCAGTAGAGTTGGGAGTTGGAGAACGTCGGAGAGTACGGATGTTGCAGTTCATTGTTTTGGACACAAACTCCCCTTACAATGCTTTCTTGGGCCGACCGGCCCTCGCTGAATTCAGGGTAGCCATCGCCCCATGGTGTTTGACTTTAAAGTTTCCCACTGATCATGGAATAGGAATCATTCATGGAGATCAGGCTGCTACCAGAGCATGCTATGTTGCTGAGCTGCGGGAGGCACGGCGAAAGGAAAAAGGAAAGGGCGTGGAGGAATCTCTCTGCGTCCGTTCAACTGATAATTGACAATTAACGCCCGGGCCCAGGCCCGGGCACCCCAGCCAATTCCTCAAGGATCTTGACCCAAGAGAAACTGAAGACGAAGGAGAATCTAAAGAAAGTCAAGCATCCCCGGCCGAACTGACGATTGATGTCCCAATTGACAATAACGATGATTCAAGAATGATAAAGATTGGATCTTAGCTAAGCCAGCAAACTCAGGAGGAATTGGTTGAGTTTCTATAGGCAAATCTTGACGTATTTGCCTGGACACATTCTGATATGAGTGGGATCTCGCCGGACATCGCGAGCCACACTCTGAACATTGACCCGCGGCATGTCCCGGTCAAACAAAAAAGGCGCGGTATGGATCCAGAGAGATCTTCCGCCCTTAAAGAAGAAGTAGAAAAGCTTGAAGCTAACGGATTCATTCGAGATGCGCTATATCCTGAATGGGTGTTGAATCCCATGCTCGTCCGAAAGCCGAACTGAAAGTGGAGAACGTGTGTCGATTATTCCGATCTGAATAAAGCATGTCCCAAAGACAGCTTCCCGCTTCCCAGAGTTGATCAGCTAGTAGATTCGACAGCTGGGCACGAACTCTTATCCTTCATGGACGCGTACTCTGGCTACAATCAGATACTGATGCATTTACCCGATCAAGAACATACCAGCTTCGTAACCAATATGGGACTTTACTGTTACAAGGTTATGCCGTTCGGACTCAAGAACGCCGGGGCTACTTACCAACGATTGGTCAATCGGATGTTTGCTAATCAAATCGGGAAAACAATGGAAGTATATGTAGACGACATGCTTGTGAAGTCACGACTCTCCACCGACCATGTAAAAGACCTGGAAACTATGTTCAACATACTTCGGGAATACAAGATGAAGCTCAACCCCCTGAAATGTCACTTTGGAGTTGCATCCGGAAAGTTCCATGGGTTCATCGTTAACGCCCGGGGAATCGAAGCCAATCCCGAAAAGATTTGGGCAATCAGAAATCTTGAAACTCCCAAAACTATAAAGCAAGTCCAGAGTCCCAACGGAAAGGTAGCGACATTGAGCAGGTTCATTTCAAAGTCCACTGACAAATGCATTCCCTTCTTCGATCTGATCCGAAAAGGGAAACAAAACTTTGAATGGACCACGGAGTGTGAAGGCGCTTCCCAAGCACTAGTTCAACATCTATCCACACCACCAATACTGTCAAAGCCTATTAATCATGAGAAGTTGTATGCATACTTGGCGATATCAGAAAACGCTATCAGCGCTGCCTTGGTTCGAGAAGAAGATGGGATACAGAAGCCAGTGTACTACGTCAGCAAACGATTGACTGGGGCTGAAAGGAACTATCCAAAGCTAGAAAAGTTGGCTTATTGCCTTGTAATCGCATCAAGAAAACTCTGGCCGTATTTCCAAGCCCATCCCATTGTTGTTTACACCGACCAGCCGTTACGACAGGTCCTTTCGCGGCCTGAGACATCTGGTAGGTTACTCAAGTGGAACATCGAACTAAGTCAGTTTGATATTACTTACACTCTAAGACGAGCAATTCAGGGGCAAGTCCTTGCTGATTTCATAGTTGAATTTAATATTCCAAAGGACTTGCCCAAAACTAGTAAATCCCTTGAATACGTCTGGAAGCTGTATACAGATGGTGCATCAAACGACCGGTGTTCGGGCGCTGGTGTTGTACTCGAAACCCACGAAGGCCGATCCATATACTATGCTGTGAAATTCGATTTTCATGCGACTAATAATGAATCTGAATATGAAGCCCTCTTAGCTGGCTTGAAACTCGCCAGAGATCTGAAAATTATCGCTGTGGAAATTTATTGTGATTCACAATTGGTTGTGTGTCAAGTACGGGGAGAGTATCAGGAAAGAGATCGAAGGTTGGCTGCTTACTTAGCTCGAGTCTAGGAAGCCTTGAATCAGTTCGATTACTACGCCATCTATTGCATACCTCGGGAGCGCAACCAAAAGGCCGACTCATTGGCAAAGCTAGCCAGCACAGGTGAAGCTCAGCAAATGGGACTCGTCCCCGTAGAAACGCTATCTTCCCCGAGCATCGACCGGACAGAAATAAACTGGGTATGTGAAACCGTTCCCGAAAAGGATTCATGGATGACCCCACTCAAAAATTACATTGAGCACGGAACCCTGCCGGAGCGCAGGAGTGAAAACAGACAAGTACTTCGGAAGGCCTCACGATTTACCATCCAGAATGGACTCATGTACAGAAGAGGGTACTCAGTTCCCCTACTCCGGTGTATCACTCACGATGAAATTAAACAAGTATTGCGCGATGTGCACGAAGGAGAATGTGGCGATCACACCGGAGGGCAAGCACTTGCCAAGAAAATACTTCGCTACGGATACTACTGGCCTACCGTGAATCGTGATGCGTTGGACTATGCAAAGAAATGTGATAGGTGCCAGAAATATGCCTGAATTCCTAGAGCTCCTCCTACCGAGATAACGCAAATGGTCAGCTCATGGTCGTTTGCAATGTGGGGCATCGACATCATCGGTGCTCTACCTCTGGCAAAAGGTGGTGCGAAGTACGCCATCGTCGCAGTTGATTACTTTACAAAGTGGGCTGAAGCCGAAGCTCTTGCTACCATTACAACGAAGAAAGTAATCAACTTTGTGGTTCGTAACATCATCTGTCGATTCGGTCTCCCACACACCATTATTACGGACAACGGAACCCAATTCGACAGTGCTGAATTCAAAGATTTTTGCAAACGATTTCACATCCAAAAGAAATTCTTTGCAGTTGCACAACCTCAGGCAAACGGACAGGTCGAAGCAGTTAATAAAGTTATAAAGTCCATCCTGAAAAAACGACTGGAAAAGGTCGGGGGCAAGTGGGTCGATGAACTTCATATGGCTCTATGGGCTTACCGAACAACCCATAAGACCACGACCAGCCACACTCCATTCTCTCTTTCTTACAGTTCAGAGGCCATTATTCCAGTCGAGCTAGAAGTACCTTCTCATCGTGTGACATACTATGATCCAAAGACAAATGCTATATTACTTGCTGAATCTCTCGATCAACTAGATGAGAAGTGTGAAGAAGCTGATTTGAGGGCAGCTGCGCATCGAAGTCGAGTCGCCCGATTGTACAATGCCAAGGTCCGTCCGCGAACCTTCAATTTAGGCGATCTCGTCTTAAAAAGAATCTATCTGGTTCCTTCGCATATGAAGCCGACATGGGAAGGACCGTATGTTATTGAACGAAGGCTCGGAGATGGCACATTCAAGTTATCGACCGTCGACGGTCTTACCCTGCCAAGAGCTTGGAACAGCGAGAGCCTTTGCCGCTATTACACCTGACAGGCTATTTTTATCCATTTAGTTTACTTTCCTTTTCTGCAATTTGTTTATGCATTTCGAAATTAGAACTTGTAATAAGGCAACTGACTTTGCCATACTTTCTTATTTCAGCAATAAAATGCAACCTCTTCAGGCCAGAGCTATGATTTACTTGAAATACTTCATATGACCATCACTACGCACGGAGAGCTAAGTTTCACCATATGGTGGGATTTATTCAAATAGAGAGTGACTGCGATGTAATCAATCACTCGCTAAGTGAAACCCGAGCTCGGGGGCAAGCCATCACATCAAAGTCAAAAAAGGATTGACACACGACAATCCAACATCAACTCCGAACTCCCAGAGCGCAAGTCGGAGTATAAACATCAACTCCGAGTTCCCAGAGAGCGAAGCGGAGTAAAAACATCAACTCCGAACTCCCAGAGCGCGAGTCGGAGTATAAACATCAACTATGTATTCCCAGAGTGCGAAGCGAAGTATAAACATCAACTCCGAGTTCCCAGAGTGCGAACCGGAGTATAAACATCAACTCCGTATTCCCAGAGTGCAAAGCAGAGTA
This sequence comes from Allium fistulosum, assembly GCA_030737815.1. Lineage (NCBI taxonomy): Eukaryota > Viridiplantae > Streptophyta > Magnoliopsida > Asparagales > Amaryllidaceae > Allium > Allium fistulosum. The sequence continues at coordinate 1,251,157,062 of CM060905.1, forward strand.
TAAACATCAACTCCGAGTTCCCAGAGTGCGAACCGGAGTATAAACATCAACTCCGAGTTCCCAGAGTGCGAACCGGAGTATAAACATCAACTCCGAGTTCCCAGAGTGCGAACCAGAGTATAAACATCTACTCCGAGTTCCCAGAGTGCGAACCGGAGTATAAACATCGACTCCGAACTCCCATAGCGCGAGTCGGAGTATAAACATCAACTCTGTATTCCCAGAGTGCGAAACGGAGTATAAACATCAACTCTGAGTTCCCAGAGTGCGAACCGGAGTAAAAACATCGACTCCGAACTCCCAGAGTGCGAAGCGGAGTATAAGCATCGACTCTTAATTCCCAGAGTGCGAATCGGAGAATAAATGACAACTCTGAACTTCCAGAGCGCAAGTCGGAGCATAGACATCGACTCCGGATTCCCAGAATGCGAAACGGAGCGTAAACACCAACTTCAAGTTCCCGAAGCATGAATCGAAGTATAATTATCAACCCCAAACTCCCGGAGCGCGAGTTGGAGTACAAATGCCAATTCCAAGTCCCCAGATAGCGGACATATGGTTAAAACTCAAGCCGGCGTGATCAACCGCCAGTAAACGAATAAGGATCTCCGGAGTGCGGATATGATCATCGACAATCAAACAAGCGTGGATGCATTACTCAATCTCCGCTTGCCTCAGACGTCCGTTCGATGACACTAGACTCAACATGTTATAAGTAAAAAGCGATCGTCGACTGATGGTCTACAACTCAACCCCAAGACTGGGGGGCAGGACTTAAGCATCAACCATTGATTGAAGTGATGCGACGTTAGAATTCAACTCGCTTCCTGGTCGCAAGTCATGTCCACAGTTTCCGAACTTGGCAAACAAAAACAAACTTCGTTCGGAGGCCAAAACTTCACAAGTGAATTTCAGATATTGAAACACTTAGGCAAATACACAATGACAGAAATGAAGCCAAAAAGAGAAGTCTCATTTCTATCGTTTATAAAAGAAGTTCGTGTACAAGTTTCCAAAATTCCTACTAGCAGGGGCCGAACCCGCATCTATACACGGCCAACAAAATGAAAGTCAAAATACACCGGAGAAGCATGATTAATCTTTCTTCTTCCTTGGCTTCCTCCTCAGTGTAGACCCACTGGAGCCACCGCTAATCTTCCTCTTCGAGCCTTTGCTTTTCGGCGGTTGGTCTTCAGGAGAGGGCATTATGTCAACGTCCTCCTCCAAACTTGTGTGAATAAGAATGCTCCCTGCGGGCGGAGTCGGAGGAACATGATCAACTACAGAAGGTGGAAGGGGCACGCTGGTGAGGAAAACAGTACCACTGGGAGATATCATGCTAAGAGGAGCAGGTCCCGGTGCTGCCATTCCACCTCTGAAACTGCCACCATGAGCCACTGCTGCCATTTCAGCGTCGATTTGAGCAAACATCTGCTCTTCAGTTACTTCTCAAGCCCCGCTGAGAGCATCAGCGGTCGGCATTGATGAACTTGTAGCAAGATCGGTTCCACTCATGACAGATGGCAGGTCAGCAAGAGGATTGCCGTGACGACGAAAGAGTTCATCCATTAGCTGCTCGTCAAACATAATTATACCTCCCTGTAGATCATCAAGCGGGGCAGCTGTACTCATGGTGATTGCTTCGGTCGCAATAGCCTCCTGCGTTTGATATGGCCCTTGAGTAGCAGGAGGCATGGCCAGTGCGCCATCGATCACTGGACAAAGAATGAGAAAACTGTTAGAACTTAACTCGATCGAGGATGTCGACTTAAGATAGATATGTGGAATGTTCAGAGTACCTTCCTCAGTTTGACTTGTAGGCGGCAGAGCGGCATCAATGACTTGCGCTGCAGCCGAAGACATCTGCGGTTGACCTGGATTATAAGCAGGGACGGCCTGGGGATCAGCCGCAGACGAGGATTCGGGCTGGGTTGACGCTGGAACTTCAAGACTTGCTTCATGATGGTCAACTCCAGAACCCTATCCCACTTCAAAGTGCTGGGTGCCAAGTTTTTCCTTCTCACGCAGAATCATCGACTCGTGGAGAATCTTCTTTTCATCCTCAGTCAAAATGCGATTCTCGAGTTCGAATTCATCCACAGACTCACCCTGATGCGCCTCCTTCTCCTCCTCGACCAGTCGGCCCCAAGCATTATAGAGATGCGTCGGAAAATCATCAAGCCAGGCTAGACCCCTGTGCCTCAGCACGTTAGCGTTGTAGACGACAAGAAGGTCTTCGATGTCAGCCTCTAACCTGGACTCGGCCAACTTCACTTTTTCCTCCACCTCAGCCTCCACCTTATGGACTTTGACCACGGCCGCATCTCGTTCATCCCTGAGCAGGACGGCTTGTTTGCACGCCTCCTGGGCTGCGTTGTTCGCGTCATCTTTCTCCTTGGCCATATCAGCAAATTTGGCCTTGAGTTCATTAAGCTCCTTGACCGCCGCGTCCCGCTCGGCAATGACTTTGGTGTTCCGATGGCCCATCTCCTCCACCAGGGCAACGTGAGTCTGTCCTAACCTCTCCATCTCCGCCTTCGCTTCGTCAGCCCTTTTAACGGCCTCAATCTCAGATTTCCGAGAAGACTCGGACTCAGCGGAGAGTACCTGAATAATCCGATCCCTTTTTGCGAGCTCGGTCTCCATCTTCTCCAGCGCTTTGGCTTGCTCGAAGGCCACTTTGGAAGCTTTCTCGGCAGCCTTTGCCCACTCCCGGTACTGGGTGTATATGTCGTGAATGAAGTCGTGCACCGTGTTTTCCACCCCTGATGGAATTCTCTTTAAGTGTGGTGGGAAGACATAACCATCGAAATAGATGTTCGGAAAGTCCTTCCTCATCTGAGCCAATTTGAGGGCCCCTTCTCCTGTGGGGTCAGCCGGGACCTGCTCTTTAACCATGGAGGCCGTGGTCTCGACTCTCTGAAGATGAGTTTCGGACCTAGAAGCATGAGAAGACGGCCTGTGACGAGGAGGCTCTGGTGGATTTGAAGTTTGAACAGGAGGAGGAGACGGAAGTCTAGGAGGGGGAGAGCGTGATCTGGATCGATGTCTATACTCCCTGTCACGCCCGTACCTATCCTGGTTAGAGTATTCGCGATCGCGATCTCTATCTGAATCCCTCCTGCGGGAATCATAGTAACCAGAAGCTTTTCGTGCTGAACGGAGATTCTCGAGCATCGATCCCCTTCCAGACATTGTACCTGAAAATGATAAACGAAGAAAGAGTTAGTAACTTCCTAAGTTGGATGAAGTACAGTTGTGAATCATGTAGTGCAGTGAAGTGTATGCATGTGCAATCCCCCGACCAACCGGAAATGTCGGCCGCACTCGTAGCAAGCGACCCGCTCAGTTCAAAAGCACTATCAAGCCCCTCCGTCCCGGCGTCGTGTGGAGACGACACAAAATCCGGGATCGGAATATCAGCAAGCCTTGCAAAAGGACTCTCCACTTGTGGGGGAGGAGCCTCTGAAATTCTAATCCCCTGGAAAGGTAAAGACACGACCACGGATTTAAATCTCTTAGATTTGGGGCGTTTGTGAGCAGCGGCCTTGCCTTTTCTTCTTCCTCCCGAATCCAGGACATCGGCAGAAGGCCTAGCTGGGAGCTCGGTATCGGTGGGCGTTCTTTCCGGATCAACTTCTTCGGCGATCACGGCTGTGGGAGCTTTGCGGTTCACCCGTTTCTTCGGGACCACTCTATGTATCCCTTCCAGATGTATGCTCTGTCTCCGTTCTATCATCCCGACAGCCCTCAAATTCATGTCGGTCAGGACTAAGTCTATGTGCCTTTCTTCGCCCGGAAATGCTTGAAGAATCCGAACAAGCTCTCTGAAGTATGCACCATCGGGACGAGAGATTGCGGCTATAGGAAAGGAAAAGTATGTCAGTTTTGAGGTCAGTTACTAGTATCTCAATGATTCGAGAGAGAAATGGCAACACTTACGTCTATCCAACCACCGCCCAGCAAATCCAGGGGGGCACCGAACGTAGAATCATTCAGTTTTATAATAACTTAGCCTTCCCCAGGAGCCCAGTACAATGTGGCAGCTTCTGACCGCCTCCAGGAAGCTGAAAGAAGGGCTGTCTCCACGGCTCTTGACGTTGAATAAATATCTGATTTCGATCGGCTTCGACGGTCGAAAGAGGATCTCCCTAAACAGTACAAAGGTGTTGTTCAACAAGGCATACCCGTTGGGATGTAGCTGAGATGGAGCTATGCCAAGAAACGATAACATCTCCCTTATATATTCATTGAAGGAAGGAAGTGTCCCCGCTGTGCAAGCGTGACGGTTGAAAGCAGTAAACCCCTCCGGGGGATTGTGTGGCCTGTCAGTTGGCCCAGGAAGTAGCACGTCGTCAAGCAACAAACCATGCCTTAAGCAAATCCGTCCTAGCATGTCTTCGGAGATACCCGATGGCACGGAATCTGTTGGATTGTGAATAAACCGAGCACCCGGACGCTCGTCCGGAGCTGGCTCTATAACTTAGGCTTCAATAACCTGTATCTCTATGGTTGGAGGAATAGAACTTGGGAGTTCCGACGGCTGAGAACTTGAAGGGTCCATGACTAGCTAGCTTATAAAAAATCATTGTTAAACTGACAAATAACACTCGTGCATCCCCCAATGTAAAGTGTGTGAGTGTGTTGTGCAGTGCAGTACTGTATATTATTTGAGAAGATCAACCGGATTAAGGAAAGCATGTAAACGACGAGACTTCGGAATTCAGTCGGAAGGACCATCATCGCTGACTGTCACAACCATGCCATCCAATTATTAGCTATTAGACCGAGTTAAAATGTGTTGTTATTTTAAGTTCCAGTTTCATCGATGAACTTCAATAGGCGATCAAGTGTGCGGTGAAACAATTAAGTCCAGTTAAGCAAATCTGAAGCTCGTCGGAGTTAAGTGGTCAAAGGCACTAGAATTTTCGGTATCGTCGAAATTAAATCAATGGTCAAACATCAAAAGTTCAAGTTCAAGACAATCACTCCGGTTCAAGTTCGAATCATTTGCTAAGGCTCGAGTTCAAATCGATTGTTCGGGGTTGTGCAGTTCAACTCGATCCAAGACCACGTGCTTCGACTCGGTCCAAAGCCACGCGCTTCGACTCGCTTCGAAGCCTCTGCTTCGACTCGGTCCAAAGCTACGCGCTTCGACTCGCTTCGAAGCCTCTGCTTCGACTCGGTCCAAACCACACGCTTCGACTCGATCCAAAGCCTCTGCTTTGACTCGATAAAAAACTACGCAGTTCGACTCGATCTCAAGGCACTCCACTTCGAACCGTTCCAAGGCCACTATTTCGACTCGATCAAAAGACGTACTTTTTGACTCGATCCAGGGCCATTGTTTTGAGTCCATTAGACACAGCCCCTTCGTATCGATCCACAGATTCAAAGCATTCGACTCGATGCGAAGCTCCACCATCGATCGATACGAAGGCCTCCGCCTCATCATCTCGAAACCCCTACTCCAGATCGACACGAAGCTGAGGCCAAGGACTTTTCGATCGATCACGACTCTGATCGATTTGGTGTTAAGAGTCGAGTCTCCTTGTTTACGTGATGGTTTCGCTCAATGGATTACCTAAATTTGTTAATTGGTTCGAGTAATTGAAGATGTGAATCAGTTTGAAGGCGAGAGTGTTTTTCTTCTTTGTTTTCTCGAGTCTCAGAGCGATACGAAGGCAAGGCAGGAAAACGAAAAGTAAAAAGTGAAAAAATGGCTAAGTACAAAGTATTTATATGGACTCGAAAGCAAAAGGAAGAAACGTTTCGTATCCCAGTGGATTCGAACGCACGTTTCGACTCCGTTTCTAGTACATCGATGCGAAGCTCCCCTTCGTATCGCTTGACTTCGACTCCGTCTCCAGTGCAGTCAAACAAACAATTCGAATCCATCAGTGAAGTGTACTTCGATTCACTTCATTTCAACTCGCTCGGTTCACAGCCATCAGGGAAGTTTACTTCGACTCGCTTCATTTCAACTCACCCAGTTCACAGTCATCAGGGAAGTTTACTTCGACTCGCTTCACTTCGACTCGCTCAGTTCACAGCCATTGGGGAAGTTTACTTCGACTCGCTCCACTTCGACTCGTTCAGTTCGCGTCCATCATTGAGTCGAACAAGCATTTCATATCCACTGAACCCTGCGTCTATCGATGCAAAATTCCTATTCGTGTCCATAGTTTCCAACTCCTTCACTAGAGCATTGATACGAATAGTCATTTCGAATCTATCAAATCATGGCTTCCAGAGGCTAACTCCTTCGACTCGACATACTTACTTCGCATCCATAAATCCAATGAAAATCATCTTCGATGTTCTAACCCTTCACATCGATTCAGGAGAGGATCGTTACGAAGGAACATTCAAAAGCAACCATCGAGCGTTGTTGCAGCGAATTTCACATCGGTTCAGGAGAGGATCGATACGTAATTCAAAAGATTTTCAGGAATCAAAAACTCATCCAATAACGATTACAACAACAGGCGGGTAACCACTAGCATACAGCAATCAGTTGTAGCAATGCATGGTACAGTAGTCGACAGTCAACAATTTACATCATCAAGAAGAACGGTCAAAGGTTACAGCTTTCATCGAAAAGACAATAACTATTCAGAGTAAAGATGGTAGCCTTTCAAAGCACATCATGTTTCCACAAGACGTACTTTGGGGGGCAAATGTTATCCCGCCTTTTGGCAAGGCCGTGACACCAAGGAATTGACTAGTAATCAATGACGGCCCATCCTAGAGATCGGTTATACACAGGCTCATTGTGGATATCGACGAATTTTGTCCGAGTCCGGATCGAGCCAAAATTGGTAGGACATGACAAGCTAAGTCATGAGAGCCAACGTTCCAAATCTCAAGTTAATTCGAGTTCATATGCTCAAGTTATGAACGATACAAAGTTGGACGAAAATCAATTACCGTTCGACTCGCTCCCTTCGACTCGCTCCACATCCCTCAGATGCCAACTTCGACTTGCTTCGCAACACTCAGTAGCAACAACTTCGACTCGCTTCGCAACACTCAGAAGCGACAACTTCGACTCGCTTCGCTTAGAGGCCAACTTCGAGTCGTTCAGGTTCGACTCGCTTCACAGCCATCAGAAGTACCTACTTCGACTCGCTTCGCTCAGATACCCTCTTCGACTCGCTCCATTCGAACCACTGATCGACTCCATCAACTTCGACTCCATAGGCGAAGCCACTGCTCAAACCTCTCAGGACGCTCCATTTCGACTCGCTCGACCAGTGCATGCTTCGACTCGCTCGATCTGGGCACACTTCGACTCGCTCCATCGGTGAACATTTCGACTCGCTCGAAACAACATCAAAGGCAGAGTGAGATACAGGCGCCATGTCACCGAGTCGAATGGAAGCGAGTCAAAACGGAAGCGAGTCGAAGGAAACATCCTACCGAAACCTCATTTTGTATCGATCATATCTCCCAATCTACAAGTCCAAATGCTATAAAATTTTCACAAAAGACTACGTGCATGCTAAAGAATGTCCACGCCAAATTTCGACTCCATTGGATGAAATCTTGATCAAGTCGAAATCTATTCGTGTCGATCACGGATCGAACCGAAACTTCACGGGCTTGGGCGTGCGGGCCTGGTCACGTGCCAGAGAGGGTCTCCCGAGATCTGAGCGAAATATCAGCCTCCTACACCTATAAATAGACCCCCAAAGCCAATAGAAAAGGGGTTCTTCTTCGTCTTTGAGATCTCCAATGCCCGGACTCCGCCAGATCCAGATCTGAACTCCATTGCTGCTGCTACCAACAAATTTCATTGCTGCAAATCATTGCAATTCGCTGTAATTTGTTGAAATCAATTGTAAACATCAACGAAAGATCAATAAAGTAAACGACTTCATAGTGGACGTAGGCTATACGCCGAACCACTCTAAATTCTTGTGTCTCCCTGCATTTTAATTATTCTCATTTCTGAAATTTGGAGTTTTTGTTAGATAATTCCTCTTTTTCCATTTAATTTCTTTACTTTATCTCTTCAAAGACTTCCGAAGAGTGTTGTGCCCAATTTTGGTACAAACACATATATAAACATTTAATCATTCAAAAACATGGCATAATCATGCAAAATACTTTGGATTCATCTTATAAACAAAAACAATAGGAAAAATGAGATGTAGTCATTATTCACCTTAGCTTTGAGATTAAGGATTTGAGATTTGATCTTGATTAAGTTGCTTATGCTTTTCCTCTTGAAATATTCTCTTTGCTTTTCTTAATGGTGGTCGGCCTCTAGCTTGTATTTTTGTTTTGTGAATATAAAATGAACGTGAGAATGATGGGGCTAAGGGTTTAGGGTATGGAAGTGTCTTATTCCTATATTTCCCTTTATCTATTTGCCTTAACATTTTAATTCTTTAGTTCATTTGTATATTGCACGACTACCCCTTAGTTTAATCACAAATCTCAATCTCATAATCATCACATCATTTTATTTAATTTAGCTAATTAAATATCCTAAATAATGTCACTAAAAATTAGGGTCATTACAGACTCCCCTCCTTAAAGAATTTCGTCCTCGAAATTATGATAAGGTACACAAGAAATCAATCAAAAAGGTAAAACATACCATCAAACAAATCTGGATAAGCGTCTCTATCCTGCTCTCAGTCATCCAAGTACAGTCTTTCTCATCGTCGCTCCACTGGACTTTCACTAATCTGACTGTCTTTTTCCTTAGCCTCTTCTCATCTCTCGCGACTATACGAATCGGCTTTCTAACTATAGTCAAGTCCGGCTCTGCTACTAAGTCATCTAACACAGTCGCTACTATAGTAGACTCCGGATCTCTAACACACTTCCTTAGATGAGAAACATGGAAAACATCATGGACTCCTTCCAAACTGCTCGATAACTCTATTATATATGCGAGTTTCCCGATCCTCTCTACAATAGGAAATGGTCCTATGAATCTCGGTGCCAACTTCCCTGATTTCCTAAATCGTATCACACCCTTCATCGGAGACACCTTAATAAACACATGATCTCCCACAGAGAACTCTAAGTCTTTCCGTCTTCTATCCACATAACTTTTCTGCCTAGACTGAGCTTCCTTCATCCTAGCTCAAATCAACTCAATCTTCTCTGCAGCTTCTCTAACCAAATCTAGACCAAGAACCAACTTATCCCCAGTCTCTAATCAACGGACTGGTGATTTGCATGGCTTTCCATACAAAGCTTCAAGCGGTGTCATCCCTATACTAGTCTGATAACTGTTGTTATATGAAAACTCGACTAAGTGTAGGTGGTCTTCCCATGATCCCCCAAAATCTAACACACAAGCTCTTAACAAATCTTCCAAGGCTTTGTTAACTCTTTATGTTTTCCCATCGGTCTGTGGATGGTAAGCGGTACGCATCTTGAGCTTGGTTCCTAAAACTCCTGAAGACTCTTCCAGAACTCACTAGTGAACAAGGAATCTCTATCACTTATATACTACTATGAATTCCATGAAGTCTAACTATATTCTTCATAAATAACTTAGCCAAAATAGGTGTCGTCCTAGTTGACTTAACTGGAATAAAATAGGCACCCTTGGTTAATCTGTCCACTATGACCCATATACTCTCATTTCCTCTGTTTGAACTTGGCATCCCGTCTATGAAATCCATAGAAATAGAATCCCACTTCCAAACCGAAATATTCAATGGTTTAAGCAACCCACTTGGCATCTGATGCTTGGGTTTTACCTATTGACAGTTCAAATACTGCTTCACCCATAAGCCAACATCCCTCTTCATACCTTCCCAGAAGAAATTTCTCTTTATATCCTGATACATCTTAGTTCCTCCTAGATAAATAGTGAACTTTGAATGATAGCATTCCTCCAAAACTTCCTTCCTAATGTATCCTACATTCAGAACACATAATCTTCATTTCTTTCTCAACCATCCATTATGGTCAGGACTGAAATCTTTTAAGTCATCGCTCTCCGTTCCATCCCTTAACTTCTTGATCCGTTCAACTAATACTAGATCCTCCTCCTGTTTAGAAGCAATCTTTTCAATCATAACCGATTGAATTTCTAAAGAAGACAACACAACAGATCCTCCATTGCACCTAACTTCAGATCTCCACTGCACTCTGCAAGTCGATAATGCTTTCAAATCTTTCCACTCTGCTATCATAGCTAACACTTCGTTCTGATGCTTTCTGCTAAGCGCATCTGCAACCTTATTACCTTTCTGTAGTGTGTACTCAATTCCAAAATCATAAGCAGCAATAAACTCTAACCATCTTTGATGTCTCATATTTAGCTCCTTTTGAGAGAACAAATACTTCAACGACTTATGATCCATATATAACTCAAGTCACTCTCCCAAAAGGTAATGTCTCCACACCTTCAATTCAAATATCACTGCGGCTAACTCCAAATCATGCGTCGGATATCTAACCTCATGCGGTCTAAGCTATCGAGAAGCATAGGCAATCACTTTACCTCTTAGCATAAACACAGCTCCTAATCCAGTTCCACACGCATCTGTATAAACTACCAAATCCTGATTCCCTTCTAGAACAACTAATACAGGTGCATGGGTCAATAAGTGTTTCAAGCTCTGGAATGCTTCCTTACACTTATCGGTCCACACAAACTTCACATCTTTCGCATTAGCATGGTCATCGGTGCGGCTATCCGCGAAAAATCCTTTATGAACCTCCGATAATATCCAGCTAATCCAAGAAAACTCTTTATCTCAGTCACTATCTCGGGTCTTCCAATTATTCACCGCTTCAATCTCAGTCGGATCTACAAACAACCCTTTTTCTGAGATTACATGACCAAGAAACTTCACTTCCTTCTTCCAGAAATGACACTTCGAAAACTTTGCCTTCAGCTGATGCTGCCTCGGCGTCTCAAGCACAGTTCTAAGATGAATTTCATGCTCCCTTTCATCCTTAGAGTATATCAAAATATCATCTATGAAAACCAACACGAACCTATCCAAGTGCTCTCGGAAAATTCGGTTCATCAAATCCACAAAGAATGCCGGCACATTTGTTAGTCCATACGGCATAACTAACCATTCATATGGTCCATATCTAGTTCTAAACATCGTCAAAGGAATACTATCCTCTGCTACTCTAAGCTGATGAAAACCTATTTTCAAATCCAACTGAGAAAATACTTTGGCTCCACTCAACTGATCGAACAAATCATCAATTCTTGGCAATGGATATCGATTCTTTATCATCTTCTTATTTAACTTACGATAATCGATACATAACCTAAACGATCCGTCCGACTTCTTAGCAAACACTACGGCTGCTCCCCAAGATGAACTACTAGGTCTGATAAAATTCTTTCCTTACAGATCCATTAACTGCACCTTCAACTCCCTCATCTCAGTAGGTGTCATCCTACTTGGTGGCCTACTCACTGGTTCTGCTCCAGGCACCAATTCTATCTGAAACTCAATAGCTCATTTCGGTGGTAATCCTACTACAGGCTTAAATACATCTGTGAATTCTCTAACCACGAAAACTCTGTTCAACTCGTCTTCTAACTCCACAGAACCCAACAAAGAATTCACCTCACAGCTAAGGATTTCTGCAGTATATATAATCTGATCACTACAGTCAGGGTATCTAAGCGATATTTTCCTATTATGGCAAAATATCCTAGCATCGTACTTACTTAACCAATCAATACCCAATGTAATTTCGAACCCTATAAAGTCAAACAAATGCAAATTGCAAACAAAGGTATGACCCAACAAATCAAACTCTAAGTGGTCACACTTCATCCCAAGTGTCGCATACCCTCCTATCGGATTTGCAACCCTTAAGGAAGTAACTAAGTATGAGGGTTCTAGGTTAAGCTTATCTACCAAACAATGGGATATAAAAGAATGTGATGCACCATTATCAAAAGGAATGCTAATAGATATACTATGGATCTGAAGCGTACCTCCCAACACTGCCTTCCCTTTCTCCTGCACTGTTGGTTCTGATGTGGCTGGTTCCAATGCAAATACCTTACCCCTTCCGTCCTTAGCAGGCTCTTTGCATTGATTCTTATAATAACCATTCTGATCACAGTTGAAGCATCTGATATTCTTCTTCCCGATCACTTCCTTTGCCTTTCCAGTACGACACTCTTTAGCGAAATGCCCCTTCCTGTCGCACTTGAAGCAAACAACCTCAGATTTTCCCTTCTTTGCCGCTCCACCTTTCTGAGCACCCTTCTTATGAAAGAACTTCCTTTTTTGACTCTGCCCTACATGGACTTCCTTCGCCTTATTCTTTTCCAGAGAAGCAAGCATCTCCTCATGTCTTAAAGCCATCTCTACTACAACATCACAAGGATCCCTAATATGAGGTAATGTAGCCTTGGCCAACTCAGGCTTCAACTCTCTAATGAACTTCTCATTTCTCTTCATCACAGTATTCACAGTAGCATACCCATACCTAGCTAACTCCTCAAACCTTCTGGAATACACTAAAACTGACATCTCTCCCTTCTCTAACTCAGCAAACTTTCTGAGCAAAGCAGACTGCGCCATCACAGACATGAACCTCCCCTGGAACCTCCTCGTAAACTCAGACCATGTCATCGTTTCCTCATCCACTCTAGCCATCACACTATTCCACTAGAATAAAGCTGCTCCCTGGAGCTATCTCGAAGCAAGCCTCCTCTTCTGCTCATTATTGAGCCCCAAGTCTGCAAAGATCCTCTTACAATGCAGCAGCCAGTTCTCCACTTCAATAGCGTCTTCAGTTCCAATAAATGGCTTTCCTCCAAGCCTAGCATAATCTCTACTCAAATTAGCCTAGTTGTTGACCACCGGAGCTTCCTGAACTCCTACTCCCACATTTCCTCCAACCATTCCAACAGCAACACCCACATGCATCATATTCACGAAAATTGAATACATAGCTCCCATATCCAATTATGGGACTCCAGCACCAACAGTCCCCGCTTGTGCCTAACCTTGGTTCCTTTTAGATTCGGTCTAGCATTACCATTTGTGGTGGTGCTTCCTCCAAGATTCACCCTTCCACTTCTAACATCAATATCCGTATTCAAGCCTCATGAGATAAAGAAATATAGCCTAAGAGAGATAGGAAACAAGAGATATAGCATATACTTATATATAACAAATACAAGTACGTTACTATAGCGTTATCCCAAACCCCGATCTTATCTCTAATTTCTTAGGATTATGTTTTCAAAAATCATTTTTAGTTTAAAGTTTTTCATAAACCTATTCTCTGATACCAAGTTGTAACATCCCCTATCCGGAGGCCCGAAGCTAAGCGCTACAGATGTTGCATTCATCCATAGTATTAAATTTCGGTGACCAAATACGGTAATGTTAATGGTATTCATAATATTAGAAGAACATGAACATGAAACAAAATTACAAATTTCACAAAAACAACATTTTTGATTACATTTCATAAAACATGTTTCATATTCCATTACATAATCCAATAATTGTTTCCCAGGTAAAGATCAAATATAATTATTACAAAATACACCAAGAGCGACATATGATGATGCCCCCTTGGTTGACCAGAGTACTATATAGTCATAACTGACTTAATACAACACATCGGACTAAACAAAAGAAAACAGCAACTCCTAAATAGCTATCTGTCAGCCACCTGCTCATCAACGGAAGCTTTATACGCCAACCTACTAAAACCTGTAAACCTCAACCCTCAGCCTACTTAAATCGATTTTGAGCACCCAAGAGTTTAAGGGGAAAAACATAAACTTCGAGTCAGACATAAAGCCTGGTGTGAATAATACTTTACATCTCGGTTATTTGATATTAAGTGAGATTACGCCGCTTAGCGAAATGGGTTTCCCCTCACTGATATCCTTTTAAAACATATCTTTTGCAATCATTTCCTGCAACCAAAACTGGTTAAAACTGTAAAGCATTATCATGTAAACATACATATCAGGTAACAAATGAACTATATGTCTGAACATTATAGTTTTGTTTGGCTAACTACTAACCTTTAGCTGACTTAGGCCTACCAAAAAATATAAATGAAATAATCTAACACATGTTAGATGCTCATCTACTGAATGGTTTGTCCCTAACTTATATGTTAGATACTCCTCTTCCGGACGGCCTGTCCCTAACTTATCTTCTCCTAGGGTCACCTGATCCTAATGGTTTTGTGGGCTCACCAATAACCTATCTGTATACAAATATATATTCCCTTCTGTGTGTAATCATCATTTTAGTCTTACTTGTGACAAAGCCCTACACATTGTAATTTTGGACTAAATTAGCTGGGGCTAATAACTAATGTATAGGGCGCGACCCTATACCGGTCACATTTGGTATTCTAATATCTGAGTCCTTTTACTTAGGGTAATCTTCCCAAAATTTTCCTTGAAAACCTTTTCATCTCAAATTGATTTAAAACCTTTAAACCAAATTTAAACAAGGAAAATACATGTACTTCATGATTTACCCAAAATCACCTTGCCATGTTATATATACTTTACTCAAATCTTTGTTGATGAAAACATTGAAACCTTTGAAAGTACCCCTTCCGAATCCATTGAAAGTACCCCTTTCGAAACCAAGTAAAACCCTTCTTTATAACCAAGAACGAAAGCCGAAATATTTCTTTCGAAACCATTCACTCTTCCTTTCGAAAACACTTGAAAAACCTTTCCTTCGAAAGCTATAAAACCTTAGACATCCTATCTTTAAAACACTTTAAACTTTGCCCTTTGAAAACATTGGAAAAACCATTCCTTTCAGACCTTTTGAAACCGTTGGAAACCTTCCTTTCAAACCTTTCGGAACCATTGGGTAACCACCCCTTCAAAACCTTCATTTAGAACCTTTCGAAAGCATCAAAACCTTTGTAAACAACAAACCTTTCGAAAGCATTGGGTTCAATTTAGAACATGTGGAAACACCTTTCGAAACCATTTAAAATTAACTCCTTCGAAATCTTTGGGTTCTACCTTCAACTGAGAAAAAGGGTCATTAAAACATATAAGTCGAAAGCACTCTTTCAAAAGCAATTCCTAAGTAAAGAAGTGATGGTGTCGAAACCAACCTTCCAAAAGCATTGGAGAAGTGGCCAAGTTTTAAAAACAATGTATACCTTCTGAAACCATTGATTTCGAAAGGTAGGAAAAGCGGCAGCTAAGGGTTTCGACCCCATTCAAAAGAATTCACTTAAAACAAAAGCGCAACCCATTCGAAACCATTCCTTTAAAACATTTGACTCGGCCGAAAGCCAACCAAGTCGAAAGCAAACCTTTTGAAAGCAAAGCAGGCGCATCTTTCCTTTAAAACAAAGTTATGCTTCGACCCTATCGGAATCTATGGTCTCGACCCAGTACCTTTCGCCCTAGTTTAATTCACTCTGTACCAAGTTATTGATGCTATATGCATTCGACGGCAATGGAGGCGGAACTACTAAGTCAGAACCTCTGGTGCCGAAAGTAGTGAAACATGAAAAAAGCATGTTTAAACTGATTTTTAGCCTTTTAAAGTGATCTTTTAAACTAACCTGCCTTATTTGTCAAAATCTGATTGGTTGCTAATTTTCTTTTCTTAATGTGCTGCCAACATTTCACAAGTAAACCATTTAATTTATTTACAAAATACCCTTTCTCCTTTTATAAATATATCAAACATTTAAGTCTCTTACCTTAAATGATTTTATATATTCATCAAAACACTTAAGAAAATTCTACAAAAATTCCAGAAAACCATTTTTAATATCCTTTCTAACATAATTTAATTTCAGACCCAAATCATATATTATTTAACCATAAATAATTTTAAACCCAATTAATCATTTTCTTTACTAGAAAATTAATATAAAATCCACATTAATTCATAAAATTATGAAAATTGAAACCCATCTCTAAAATATTATTTCTGATCTAAATCTAAAATTGCAAGGCATTTCGATGTCACTAAATAGGGTTTTCACATTAAAACATATCATAAATCCTATATGAATAAGCATAAATCATCAACAAACATATATAAACATTTAATAATTCAGAAACATGGCATAATCATGCAAAATACTTCAGATTCATCTTAAAACCAAAAATAATAGGAAAAATAAGATTTAGTCATTATTCACCTTAGCTTTGAGATTAAGGATTTGAGATTTGATCTTGATTAAGTTGCTTAATCTTTTCCTCTTGAAATCTTCACTTTGCTTTTCTTAATGGTGGTCCGCCTCTTGCTTGTATTTTTGTTTAGTGAATATAGAATGAACGTGAGAATGATGGGGTTAAGGGTTTAGGATATATGGAAGTATCTTATTCCTATATTGCCCCTTATCTATTTGCCTTAACATTTTAATTCTTTAGTTCACTTGTATATGGCACGGCTACCCTTTAATTTAATCACAAATCTCAATCCCCTAATCATCACATCATTTTATTTAATTTAGCTAATTAAATATCCAAAATAATGTTACTAAAAATTAGGGTCATTACATACACACACAATTAGGAAGAGGCGTATATATTCATTAGATTCAGAATAATTGGAGAAGAAAATAGGATAATAATAGATTGAAGGAAGAAGAAACAAATAGGACATATATTGAATTCTTACCTAAATTTTCTATGGAGTTTCTGAATATTATTAGAGAGATAGCAATGGTGGAGTTTCGTCGTATTTCCAAAAATAATATATAAAAGTGGAGATGATTGGGTTTTATATATAGGAGTTGAAACACACTAGAACCATAGGATAGAAGTAGGTAGGAAACGGGTAAATATGGAGCGTACAACCGAATAAAATATAATATAAATCCCTAGCCATCACTGGCAACTGCCATTGCCAAGCAATTGACGTCCCTTGGGCGACCGATAGACCGCTGTGGTTAACCTATTCTGGTTGACCGCCCTTTTATTCAAAGGCGCTTATTTTGTTTCCATTGTCGTATTATTTTTCCCTAATTAACTTTTTAACGTTAAGCGATAATTAAACGTTTACTTAGCCCCTAGGCTAATTTCTGTAATTTAAATCCTAAATTTGATTTCTCATCTGAATTTGAATTCAAACTAAATTAATTTAAATCTAAGAACTTCAAATGCTCATAACTTCTTCGTTTGAGCTCCGTTTTCAGCATGTTATATATGGAAACAGATCATAATTTCGCTACGAACGCAATCGAATAACTTTTATGGTCAAATTTCAATTTTTATAAAAATTTCCACATCCAATCCTTATCATATTTAATTCAATTTGCTTTATTTGTTTATGGTTCATTTTACAGGGTGTTACATTCTTCCCCCTTTAAAAAGGATTTCGTCCCAAAATCTTCTAAAGGGTGAACAGCGTAACTTGCAATACATCCATGTTATACAACTAAATTCTATACACAACCATCTACTCAACAATAGTGTAATGTGATCATGTACTGCAGACATGCTAAAATGAGCTCAATCCTAGCGTGAGATTGTAATCGTGTCATGTAAGTATGTACGCAAATATCCTAAACATGCATAAAATTTTCCATATGAGTGTAAAATGTTTTGAAAAAGTGTAACAACCATCTCCTACCATCCAATCTAGCAACCACGATGCTACCAAAATCATAATTTTGGAGAGAAAAATTAGCAGTGAAAAGTTCTGTGTGAGTGTTCTCCATCTTCTCCTTGATCTTCCATGTGCTTTTCCCCGGATTGTCCCCCCATTGAGCTCGGACCAACTTAATTATTCTATTGTGGAGTCTCCTAGTATCGTGCTCCACAATGCGTGCGATGGCACGAGGCACTTTCGGTTCCATCTCAAAATCCCCCAACTAATCAGGCTCTACTCTACTAGCGGTGTCATGAAGGTATTTCCTAAGGTGAGAAACGTGGATAACATTGTGGACTCCTGCCAACTTGTCAGGAAGCTCCGCACGATATGCCAATATTCCTATTCATTCCAGAATTCTGAATGGACCAATAAATCTAGGTGCCAATTTTCTAGACTTGCCAAATCTAATAAATTTTCTAAGAGGGGAGATTTTAACAAAGAAAATATCTCCAATCTCAAATTCAAGAGATTTCCTTCTTTTATCCATATAAGATATCACAGATCAAATCGGGTCCGAGCAATACTTTATCGGTGGTTTCCCATGAACAACTGGGCGATTTCAATGGCCACCCATAAAGTGCTTCAAAAGGGCCATACCAATCGTAGTTTGATAGCAATTATTATAAGCAAACTTAACCAAAGGTAGATGCTGCTCCTAATGAATTCTGAAATCCAGGACACAAGCTCTTGACAAATCTTCTCGAATTCTATTCACCCTCTTTTTTTGTCTGTCAGTTTGCGGGTGATTTGCCATGCTAAGGTTCAAAGAAGTTCCCAAGGCTGTTTGTAGGCTCCTCCAAAACTCGCTAGTGAATAAGGGGTCCCTATCACTAACTATGCTTACTAGAATTCCATGTAGACGAACTATCTCCTTAATCTAAATCTGGGTGAGAGAGGCACTAGTCCTATTTCTCCTAATCAGAACAAAATGAGCACTCTTGGTGAGTCTATCTACAGCAACCCAAATAGCCTCATTGCCCTTTTGACTTTTAGGCAATCCTTCCACAAAATCCATCGAAATATTTTCCCACTTCCAAGTCGGAAGTTCCAAAGGTAATAAAAATCCACTAGCCTTCCCTTGCTTAGTTTTTACCTTTTGATATATCAAACACCTAGTAACAAACTCATCATGCTCCTCTTTATTCCATTCCAAAAGAAAATTCTCTTCATGTCCTTGTACATCTTATCTCCTCCAGGATGAATGGTCATCCTTGAGTGGTGACACTCCATAAGCACATCTCTCGTCAAGTCATCAATCATTGGGACGCAAAGATGTCTATCTCATCTCAAATATCCCTTCTCATCAACTGAGTACCTCCGAGCATGGGGAAAATGCTCTCTTTTTCTTAATTTTCCTAAAATCTCTACTAACTCATCGTTTTTTACTTGCTCGTGCCATACCATCCATCAAGGCTGGTCTAACCTCTATAACTGGTAGAAAACCTTAGATGGGTTCTGCTGACGATTGGAGGTTAAAATTCATGAGAAACTTCAACTATTTCCATTCATATATAGCACCTAGGGTAGTGTGTCTCCTACTAAGGGCTTCGGAGACTGCGTTCCCTTTTCCAGGGGTATATTGAATACCAAAGTCAAAAGATGCTATATGCTCCATCCACCTCTGCTGCCTAAGATTCGAATCTTTTTGGAAAAATAGGTATTTGAGTGATTTATGATTAGTGAATAACTCAAACCTTTCCCCCAAGAGATAATGCCTCCATATCTTTAAGGCAAAAACAACGGCTACCAATTCTAAATCATGCACTAGATACCTCATCTCATGATCCTTTAGTTGTCTACTAGCATAGGCAACCACCTTCCCTTCTTGCATAAAACTGCTCCTAATCCTGTGTCACATGCATCCGTGAAAATCGCAAGCGGCTTGGTTCCATCTGGAATAGTGAGCACGGGTGCACTAGTCAATGACTCCTTAAGCTTCTCAAATGCCTTGGCGCATTTATCATCCCGAACAAAATCTAGATTCTTCTTAGTCAATCGGGTTAAAGGGGTTACTATTTGTTCAAAGCTCTTGATGAACTTCCTATATTAGCCTGCCAACCCTAAAAAACTTCTAACCTCTAATGCATTACTAGAAATCTTTCATCCTTGGACAGCTTCCACTTTAGTAGGGTCCACCTTCAATCCTTTCCCCGAAACAATATGCCGGAGGAACCTAACTTCATTAATCTAAAAGTGGCATTTAGAAAACTTGGTTTTGAGTTCTCCTCAAGGTCTCCAATACCTCCCTAAGGTAGTCCTCGTGCTCTTTCTTGCCTTTGGAGAAAACCAGGATATCATCAACAAACACCATGACAAATTTA
Source organism: Allium fistulosum (assembly GCA_030737815.1). Classification (NCBI taxonomy): domain Eukaryota; kingdom Viridiplantae; phylum Streptophyta; class Magnoliopsida; order Asparagales; family Amaryllidaceae; genus Allium; species Allium fistulosum. Next base: position 1,251,176,962 of record CM060905.1, read on the forward strand.
TTAAGTTGCCCTCTAAATATACTACTCATCAAATCCACAAAGCATGTTGGGGCATTCATCAGTCCATAAGGCAATACTTACCACTCATAGAGTCTATCTGGCGTATGGAATGCGGTCTTTGGCTTGCTTTCCTCTGTAATCCTCAACTGATGGAATCCCATTGCTAAGTCTAATTGGGAAAAGGCTTTAACTCCTACAAGTTGGTCGAATAAGTCATCTATTCTAAGTAGAGGGTACCTATTTTTCCTTGTCAACTTGTTCAACTCTCTATAATCAACGCAAAGTCTTAAAGAACCATCTTCCATCGTAGCAAAAACAACAGGGGCTCCCCATTCAGAGGTACTCCTATGAATGAATCCTTTATTCAATAGCTCTGAGATTTGTTTGTCCAACTCCCTTCTTTCTTTAGGGGCCATATGTCTCAAAAGCAGAGTGATGGGTACAGATAATGGCTCTCAAAGAACAGATAGATTTATTGACTAGAAAAGGCTTAACTCAATTAAAACTTTGGGAGTACAAAGAACTTCTAGGTCACAACATCCACGACTCCTTATACTACCCTTTTATCACAGTCAAGAATGGCTCCATAAGATGACAACCAATCCATACCCAAGATAAGTCCATACCCTTCTAAATTTTGAATGTACGCGGTACATATGAAATCAACGTTGCATATGTCTAACATTGGGTCTTTGCAAATAAGAGAAAGATGGGTCGAATCTCCAATGGGATTGGAAACCTCTATTAGGATGTTGACCACCTAGGTTTTAAGGTTTAAGGAAGTTACTACGTCCCTAGCTATAAAGGAATGTGATGCCCCCGAATCAAATAGGGTAAACCCCAAAAATAAGAGTTATACCTTCTAAAGCTGCTTTTTCTCGGTCTCTTGGTGGCTTACTAGCAATAGGAATAGCTTCAATAGCGTAGGCTTGTCCGCTTGGTCCTTCTTTAGCCATCTTGGGGCATTGATTCTTGTGATGCTCTTCCTCGTGGAAGTTAGAGCACTTTCCTTTAAAGGCTTCCTTCATCAGACTCACCCTACAATCTTTAGATTCATGACCCTTCCTTTGGTATTTCTTATACACTTTTACTTCTTTCTTAAACTTCCCCTTCGACTTCTTGTTGGCCCAAATGCTCCCCTTCTTTGACCCTCCTTGCTTTTGGGTCTATGCAGACTTCTTCTTTTTCTATTATCTTCCTCATTGGCCACGTGCAGCATCACTGTTTCTATCAACATCTCATATGTGGCCCCATAGGTACTTGGGTCAACAACATTTCTCTTAGCGGAGAATTTAAGCCCTTCACGAACTTCATGGCCTTTTTCATAGGTGTGTCTATAAGGTTCACCCCGAATTTAGCCGATTTAGTAAACTTAGCTATGTACTCCTTAAGGGTAGAATCTCCTTGTCTCAGCTGAATGAAAATTTCCAATTGCAAGCTTACCTCTGCTCTAGACATGAATCTTATCTCGAATCGGTCCTTGAATTCATCCCAAGAGAATATCCTACCCGAGTGCTCATCAGTCACATAATTCCACCAATTTAAAGCTTCTTCCTTAAGGTGCCAAGCTGCCATTCTTCTTCTTAGCTAATCATCCCAACCAAGCTCTCTAAATATCTTCTCGCAGTTACCAATCCATGCTTTAGCTTCCAAATATCCTTCAGTTTCAGAGTAAGTCTTCCCTCCCATGTTGAGAAAGTCCTTACATAGCTTTGGAAAGTCGGCAAGATACGGTGCTGCATCAGTGGCTGGGGCAGTGGGTGATACCGATGCAGCTGGCGGAATAGGAATCTACCCGACAGTCCTAAGATATTGTCAAAATCATTCGAGCATTCCATGAATGGGTGTTCTTCCGTGAGTTGGGTTCACTTGTTCGTAAGAAGATTGATTATCAGCCAACTATCTGTAGGTTAGACCTTAGTGATGATTTCCTAAGAAAGTATTTACATGCTAAAAGAAAAGAAAAGTTTGCCTAGTGTATATGCGTATGTTCAAGAAGAAGGGGTATAGGTGTGTGTATATATATAGAGTAAGAATTCTTTTGAAAATTCTTTTTGAAAAACCATTTTCAAAATAAAAAATACGTCTCTCATATGTATAGTTTTTCCCTGTTGATCGGGTAACCTAGGGCTCTAATACCAAATGTAACAACCCACCCCAGAACAGGTCTAAATTTCAATCCAGAAAAGGCCCATCGAAACTTAGATCCATTATAAGGCAAGCTATTGGTAGTAAAAAGAAATAACATTGCAGAGCCATAACTAAACTTTCAGAACTCACATCAGATGGAACAAAATATAACAGTAAAGTGTACCGATTTATTTCAAAACCATAAAAATGTCATAACAAAAAATTCTATAAAAACCGTAATATAATATCTGTTGCAACAATTAGTTAAATCCATGGGTACACATGAAAGCAAATAATAATAAATACTACCACTTGCCAAGCTTCTTCATCTTTAAGCATCATCACAGGCACCACTCTATCATTAATCTGTGTTGTAAAGAGGAGGGAGTCAGAACAAAATGTGTCTGGTGAATAAAAACCTCGAGTCTTACCTTTTTAGTACTTGGGCAGTATATTTCAAAATAAGAATATGTCTACGAACATAAAACCATTAAAATCATTTAATACTTCTTTATAAGGAAAGGAGGTCGGTTGAACCACTTAATACCTTCCATTCCATAAGTAGATCCCATATCCCAATCATACGTCACAAATAGCTAATAAGTGAGAGACGGTACCCAAGCCGCTTAATACTTCCCAGTGGAAAATAGGCAGACCCCATCATTTAAGACCTATTTCCAAAAGCGTGCTCCTCAATGGTACTATCTGCTGACATTATATGGAATCTCATGGGCCACTTAATACTTCCAAGTGGAAAATAGGCAGACCCTATCATTTAAGGCCTATTTTTAGAAGCGGACACCTGTAGAGATACCACCTAACGTAACCCCTTGGTCATTTAATACTTCATTTGGGCAAAAAGGCGGGCCCAACCACTTAATACATCAAACCTCGAAGCAGGCCCTTCGTCTTATGGCCCATATCCATAATTACATCTCACCTTAGTCTGCTATTCATAGGAACTGGTAGCCAGATTAGCTGGGTAGATTTCCCTTATAGAATTTGGATCTAACTTCGCGTTATTACAAATATTTATCATCTCACATCAATAAAAGTATACGCACAGCTGGTAGCCTCAAAGTGAAGTGAAGACTTTTGTCATGTAACTCTATTGACCTCACATCCCTATGACTTAGCCAAAAATTAATTACTATATATATATATATATATATGTAAGTATGTATCTGTATATACTCATCTCATCGTTTCATAAATAAGGACTTATAAGAAATCTTCCTTATTACGCCTTAAATTAATAATTAGGCTATATAAGAGTTTCCTCTTATTTTCACCTCAAAATCAATTACCTTCCTAATGGGGTAAATAAATGAAAATAAATGCCTAATTAACTACACTATATACGCAATAATTATACATTAATTACGTAAATAGAAAAATAAAATATTCGCGCCTAATAAGTTCTAAATGCATGGAATTTACTCTCTAAACTAGCGTTAAATGTCAATTCCCTAACCAATTATTATTACAAGTCCTTTTTCTTCAATTTCCCAAGATTTCATGGAATTCTAATGTCCAAAATAGGAAATAAATATTCATAACCAAAACTGCAATAACAGATGTGTAAATAAAATAGAAACTCAATTTAATACGCTAATTCAATGGAGCATCTAAAACAATAAGAATTGCAATTTAAACCCCATATTATTTTCAACTGCTCTTTTTACAAAGAAATAGATAAGGATAAGCGGTGTAAACTACGAATAGAATTCGTAATCTAAACCCCTTATTTTATTGAAGGATCACAATTTGACCCCAAGAAGAAGGAGAAGTGGACTATGAAATTATCAAAAATTGCATAAACGAAACAAATTCCACTTAATTAATGTAAATAATTGAGAATATCAATATAGAATTAACATTTCAAAATAAAAAGGAATTTTGGGGATTTTATCTATTATATTTTCGAAATCCCAAAATCCCTAAGCCATATTCAAATCCAAAAGAAATTCACTAAACAATTTCTAAAAAGAAATATTACGGTTTCCACTCATAGATTAGCCTTAGCTTCACTCAAATGGATTTGTAGCCTTTCGATCTCTTCTAGAATCCCTCTTTTTTGATATATACACACACAATAGGGAAGGGGTATATATATTCATTAGATACAGAATAATTGGAGAAGAATAGGATAAGAATAGATTGGAGGAAAAAAACAAATAGGAAATAGGTTTAATCCTTACCTGAATTCTCTAAATAGAGTTTCTGAATCTTATTAGAGAGATAACAATGGCAGTGTTTCCTCGTATTCCCCAAAATAATATGATAAAAGTGGAGAGGATAAGGTTCTATTTGTCAGAGTTGAAACACACCAAAACCATAGGATGGAAGTGGTAGGAAACGGGTAAATCTGGAGCGTACGACCGAATAAAATATAACGTAAAACCCTAGCCGCCGCTGGCAACTGTCGTTGCCAAGCGGTCGGCCGCCATTGGGCGACCGATCGACCGCTACGATTGACCGGTTGACCTATCAAGTCGACCGCTCTTTTATTTAAGGGCATTTATTTGTTTCTATTGCCGTATTATTTTATTCCCTAATTAACTTTTTAACACTAAGCGTTAATTAAACATTTACTTAGCCCCTAAGATAATTTTTGAAATTTAAATCCTGAATTTGATTTCTCATTTGAATTTGAATTCAAACTAAATTAATTTAAATTTGAGAACTTCAAATGCTCACTTCTTTGTTTGAGCTCCATTTTCAACACATTATGTATGGAAACAAATCAGAATTTCGCCATGAATGCAATGGAATAACTTTTGTGGTCAAATTGCAACTTCTATAAAATTTCCATATCCAATCCTTATCATATTTAATTCAATTTACTTTATTTATATATGGTTCATTTTACGGGGTGTTACATGCATGGACCTATTTTGGGCTAAGTGGTTAGAGGTAGTAGAGAAGCTAGTTCCCTATTAGTAGATGATAGGTCATTATAGTACTGAGTAAATATTATTTACCCAATTTGGGAGTCGATTATTCGACTAGGGCCATTTTTTGTCATAAATGACACTCACAGGATGTTCCACGGCGGACGTGCAACACTGACGAGGATGTCTAATGAAGTCTGGCCTGATATAATGGGAATCCTAGTATGCATAATTTCTGATGCGACGAGATATAGTTTTGATAGAGTATCCCAGCGCATGCAATAAGAGGCAAACACTATGATCGAGAGGTGGATATGGATGAGGATGATGAGACATTTTAACGAGTTGGCATTGTTGTTTTTCCCACGATGTATAGTTGGGTTACGTGTAGTAGTCGTAGTTGTGGAAATATCGGTTCCTCGGTAGCCTAGTGGCGATGATATTAGTGGGGAGTAGTCTCCACAGTTGCATTATATGGTGATATGGGTGGAAATTTATTTTCATAGTAGCCTATTGATGGTGTTTCCTTAATGGGTAGTTCTAGGAGCAGTGGTCGATCATTAGTTGGGAAGTTCAATATGTAATTCGATCTTGGTAGTCTACACAAGTTGCAATGTAGGTATGTATTTGACAAGAAACCTTAGGTAATGGACCTTAGGAAATTCAAGAACACTTGTAGCACATCCTATGTCATCTAGAGTAGCATTAAAGTTAACTGCACATGATCATCATACATTAAACTTGTACTCATTCACCATACTTTTGTTCGACATGCTCTTTCTTCTTCTTTTTCCTCACCACAAGTGGGTAGGGTAGCAGGTGATTGGCCCATCCTTGATACTTAGAGAGTCGAGCTTATCTTTGGAGACTGCTTTTTACCATATTTGCTCTCCATGTATTTATCTATCTTATTAGTACATTTTATCTCTTTTACCAGACTTAGAGTGATATTTTATGCGTTCTCTATATTAGATCACGTACCGATTTTCTGAGGCTGTGATTTGGATATTTTCCGAGATGGACATTTCTTTCTGTGTTATATGTTTTATTCTTTCCACCATGAGTTATGAAAGTGCAGTGTATCTTAGATTATATATGCTTATATTAGATTTTGTAATGTTAAAAGAAAAAAAACCATGACAGTACAAATATCTCGGCACGACGCGAGTCCGAAAGTCACCTTGGCTTTGGATCGGCAGGGCGGGAAGTGCGGGTTGGCATAAGAATTATATAGAAATCAAGAAGTGAGAAAGTTAGAACTAAACTCAAGTCATTGTTGTATTTACAATTGTCCAAAAATCTTTTTCAACAATTGTATTCCTTTAGCGAAAAACCATTAATAGAATAGTTGCAGCCATTGAAAGAGAAGTTGTAACCATTGGAAGAGAGGAGAAGTGTCTATTCAAAAATATAGTTGTTGCACAATATTAGACATATGAAAATTTTGGCCAAACGTTTGGCTGTGAACGATTTTGTACCACAGAATAAATAGTTTAAAATGTAAGTTTTCAGACATCTGAATTATAATCTCAGACATCTGATTATGGAATAAAATAGACCAAAAAACATTTAGTTCAAAAGAGTAGGTTTTCATATGTCTGATTTCTTGATCCAGACGTTTGGTATTAGAAGAAGAAAACCAAAGTATTTTTAGTTTAAAAAGGCATGTCCTCGGACGGCTGAATATTGCTCCCAAACGTTCAAGTTCCTAAAACTTTTAAAACTATTTTGAAATCGTGTTTTAAGTGTGAAAACTTTTCAATGTGAATATTTTAGCTCATATCACTCAAGGGAGAATGTACAGATTTCTCTAAGACACTAACTCAATTTATATGACTCTTACAATGATTTGTCATCAAGTTAAGCTCTTTAGTCTCTACCTTTTGGCTTCGATGTGTTCCGGTAGTTAAATATGTAATGTACTTGATAAAATCATTAGTAGCATTGTTTTTTATTCTTATCAACAAAACACCATGGATATGGTTCCTTCATTCTCCCCTTTTTGATGATGATAGCCACACAACTTTATAATATAAAATAATAGCTCCCCCTAAATATATGTTATATATATAATAAGTTTATTTTCCTCAACATTGTAAAATGTCAATATAAAAATTGTAAAGCACAATGTTCTTCTCCCCCTTTGTCATCAACAAAAACGGATAAGAACAAAGGCATATTATATGTTATAAACTCCCCCTAAATATAATACTTCTCTTAAGGAATAAACCTATGCACTTTTTCTATATATATGTACATTTCTACCCCGTTATAAAAGAGATAAGTATCATAGATAAGCAAATAAAAATAATTTAACAATAATGCAAATTGATGGGTATCTAATAGATATGTCAAGTGTAAGTAAAAATGATACTCATTTTTCTAAAAATATAGGGTTCACAACTTGGGAAACCATATCCAATTGGATGTGGTTGATCCCCTAAAATATAGTTTTATTATTAATCAGTGTCATAATAATTTTTAATGTATAATTATCTATCATGATTGGTTATATTAGCAACAACCTATATTTTAAAATCATATGTCATTGATTTTGTACTTGAAGAATGGTTTCTATTTCTAGGTAGAGTACTTTCATGACATGAAGGCATTTTAAAACTACTTCTACTTTTAGTACTAGCACTAAAACGTGTGTACATGAATGCATATATAGTACTATTTTTACAAATATCTTATTTATATCCTAAACCAGTTTTATCATTGTGAGCTTGGTATTTGTAATAAAGGAAGATAAATTATATTTTCCTCTATTATACTTTGTGATTTTCTCATTTCATTTATCAAAAACGGCTTTAGAATTACAAATTTCTTTTTGAAAAATAATTTATTATCTTTTAAAAGTTCACATTCTTTAGTTAATCTAGATTTCTATGCTTAAAGCACTATTCTCTTTTTCAAGTGGCAAAACTTTAGAATTAGAATCATTTAAAAAAATTTCAAAAATATAATTTTATTTTGCAAAACTTCAATTTCCTTCAAAAGAATATTATTTATTTAAACGTTCATTATCATTTAATAGGAAATCTATTTGTAAAATAAGTTCTTCTAAAATATTTTCAAAAACTTCGGTTTGTTATACTAAAAAATTATTTTCTTTCTTTAAACTGATAATTTTACACTCACAATCATCTAATTTAGCTAAAGCAATAAAATTGATCTTTTGTGATGCTTTAAAATCTTTCAGTAAGTTCTCATGCATTTCTAAAAGATCACTATATAAAGAATCTGAGCGTACCAATTTTGGTCTGAGATTAGCCACGTAGCAAATGTACCTTGACTCTATTGATTGTTGCTTGCTTTCAAAATTTTGTTTTTTCTCTACTGTCTTTGAGCTTTGACTGGATCTTTGCTTTTTGGCCATTGTTCTAGGATGTTGTTACGATCAGTAGAACACTGGGCTCTGGTACCATTTGTTAGTCGCTATGCATAGGATTGAAGACGGCCAATCAGTAGTAAATAATGTAATTGCAACGGAAATAATATAGCAGATCACACAACCGATTTTATATAGGTTCGGAGCACCTCTCCTACATCCAGTTCCGGACTCCTTCTGGAATTTCACCCTAAACACCCTCACTTTACCCAGAGCAACAGGTTTATAGGCTCTACTTGAGTAGCCGAACAGGACTTCAACACTACCTGAAGATGCTACGATGGGACATCAACAACTTTTGACAAAATAGATCCTCTGACTTCTAGTGAGTTCTATGAAACTCTGATATATTCAATTGATGTACAACCTTCCTATAATCTCCACTTGAGTTGAATAAGTGAACTTATGTGAGTCTAAGAAAGTAGTTCACTAAGAACTATAGAACAATGGTTGGTGATGTTGGAAGCTAGTTTGAAACTTTGAAAGCACTTGAAGTTTAGAGAATTATATAGAAAGCAAGAAGTGAGAAAGTTAAAGCAAAACTCAAGTCACTACTGTATTTATAATTATCCAAAAGTCATTTTCAACCATTGTATTCCTTAATAGAAAAACCATTGACAGAATAGTTATAGCCATTGAAATAGAAGTTGCAACCATTGGAAGAGAAGGGAAGTGTCTATTCAAAAATATAGCCGTTGCACAAAATCAGACGTCTAAATATTTTAGCCAAACATCTGGTTATGAATGATTTTGTACTAGAGAATAAATAGTTTAAAAATGTAAGTTTTCAGATGTCCGACTTATGATCTCAGACGTCTGATTGTTGAAGAAAATAGGCCAGAAAACATTTAGTTCAAAAGTATAGGTTTCCAAACGTTTAAGTACTTGACCCAGACATCTAGTATTAGAAGAAAACAAACAAGAGCATTTGTAGTTTAAAAAGGCATGTCCTCAGACATCTGAATATTTCTCCCAAACATCCGAGTTCTTGAAACTTTTAAAACTAATTTCAAAACTTGTATTGAGTGAATGAAAAATTTTCAATGTGAATATTTTAGCTCATATTACTCAAGGGAGATTATACAGATTTATTGAAGACATTAACTCAAGGTATATGTCCCTTACAATGATTTGTCTTCAGGTTAAGCTCTTTGGTCTCTACCTTTTTGGTTTCAATGTGTTCCAGTAGTTAAATCTGTAATGTGAATAATAAAACCATTAGTAGCATTTTTGTTTGGTTGTTATCATCAATATACCATAGATATGATTCTTTTAATATAAACATTTCTCTACGTGTAGAAAGATTTTGCAATTTCGGTCTGTAGATTTCTTGAATATTCTCAAATATTTTCCCTCTTATGAGTGATTTGAAATCAATACTATAAATTTCTTTAGCACAAATATAAGGAATCAATATTCATTACTGAAACTGTCATCAACTATATCCTGTAACATAACTTTAAACACACACATATTTATTAATATCAAACAGGAATTGATTCCAATATCTCACAATGTTTTTTTTATAAAAAACTTATTATTTTTACACATAGAAATATATGTGTTTGGTATGTGATGCAATGATTGAGGAAAAAATCAATAGACGACAAGTTGAACAAAATTATGCTTTGATGATTCTTTTTAACTGTGACATAATCTGAAAAGAAAATGAAATATTAAAAAATTGTTATCATAAAAAAAGACGTATACTCCACATATTGAGACTTAGGCATTCATGTTAGCTAGGTCTGGTGAGCTAGTCGTTTTCAGAAGAAAAAAAACCTTAGGTTGGTCATTTTTCTGCAAATTTATTTTCAAGTAGATAGTATAGTATGGTTAAATGTTTTCATTTCATTTTTCTACTAAGGCTCTCCTTGACTTTTATACTTCTCAGAACCATAAGAGAAATATTGAAACCTTTAGATTTCTCTAGTGAGTGTTAGAACTTGCTTGCCTTGGGATTCTAACATTGAGTATGCTCAACAAATCATAGCCCTATAATCGATGGATAACTTTTCATTGGTTATATCATATATAACTCCTAACCGTGATCTTTATCATAATCTTTATCTTGGCCTTGAGTTTACTCAACAAATTAAAATAGATTATTCACTCTTACCTATCATTTCTCGACGGCCTAAGTATAGATGTTTTTACCTTGAGTTTACTTAATGAATACAAGCATTTATCTTATCTAGTTTATAAATATATTGTGTATGCAAGTAATTTATCAATTAATTAACCTTGCCTTATTGGTTCAACGTTAATTAGTAATCCTTTTGGACTTGACCTTAAAGTATTTTGAAATACTAAATAGTGAACGTAACATAAATTGAAATCTTAGGAATATGAAAGAGAATTGAAAATGAATGTGATGAATTACTAAGCTTAACCATATAACTTGTTAGGCTGGGAGTGAACTGGGTAAATCTGGGTTAGAGCTCAAACTATATATGCACTACATCAAATGATTTGCCAACGGTGATACCCGTAATAATAACTTTTAATGTGGTGCAGTTTTGGTCCTATTTAATACATACAGTCTTGTTTGGTTCGATTATATTAGTACTAGGACTACACATGATTTAATGATTTCAATAATTTATTGAACAAATGGATAACCAATGAAACATTATAAAGCATCCAAATAAAAGAAATAAAGAAGGTCGCCAAACAGGAAAGGAACTAATGGGTGCGAATAACATGAGTTTGATCCCCAGTAGCACGACGTGACATGTAAAACCCTATGCATATAACTAGAATTTGGGTTATGTTTTCGGTGCAAAGCTTGGTTCTATGGGAATGAAATATATATATATATGTTTGTAAATAATAAATACATTAAGAAAAGCCCAAACATTCATAAATGTACGTACATGTTGTAAAAATAACGTTTCAGTGAGCATATATTTAGTTTTTTGGGTTTTAAAACAAAAATCATTACTTAATCACATGAAGTTTGTATACTCAGATGTTTCAAGCTTTTAGTGTGGTTGGTTCGACCACTCAAACCGTCATCAAGCCTATTAGATTGGATCAGTTTAGTTTTAGATGTTTATTTTAGTTAGATAATATATTGTGCTTTGTCAAACCATTTTACTAGCTAAGAACAGTCCACCTCTGTAGATCGATGTCATTTGTTCCTACCCCTTATATAAATGAATGCAACCCATATAGCATATATTGCATTCGTAGATGCTACACATTTGTTCTTATGTCAACCAAACTTTACACTATGATAGAAACTAGTTTACAAAAATTTGATGCGATAATGGGATTTCTAGACAACTTAGGTTAAACACTTTTCTTCAACATCTTCTAACCATAACGATTACAAGTTTTTCAGTATCTTTTATTAATCAACATTCTCCCACATTTGTAATTTATAAATAATTCAAACAAAAAGGTTCTTTCTAAAAGAATTCATGATTTATATGTTATATCACATGTGCAGGCTAAGTCAACACAGAGATAGTTCGTAATCAACATTAAAAAACAAAATAAAACATTTAAAAGAAAACAATAAGAATGAAATCTCTAATTAGCAGCAGCATTATCACTATATGTAACATCTTTGACCAAAAGTGAAGAGTTTCTACCGACAATATGAAAAACATTATTGTGAGCTCAAATCAAAATCAATTTAGACTTTACTAAACAAATAAATTTAATTGTTTGTCCCTAATTTATTTTATTTCCACCAATTTTTTACCAAAATTTATTCATATATAATTTTATGTTTGTGATTTGCTAATAAACAAGAATAGACATTTTTTTGAATTCTATGTGTAAAGAGAACAGGTAGCAATAATTTGGTGGATAACTATAAAATCTCAAACATAATGTGTATAGCTAGTGTGACACATACAAGTGGCATGAGTATAATCACAAATTTCATGAACATTAACATAAGGATTTATGATACCCAATGATGCATATCCAGAGAAATGCTTAAAATTTTATAGAAATACACATAAGTAACACATATATAAATCAATAAAAATCATAATTGCTCGTATTACAATAATGTCTCATAGATGGTCATAGTTTCGTCTTGATATGTTATTATTCATATCGTACATGGTAAGAATATAACGTGATGCGACTATTAGTGTTAGGGTTTTTCCAAGGATCTCTACACAATTAGTTTTTAGAATAGATAAGAAGTGAAGAAGAAAAACACACTATTTCCTCTAAACCAACCTTTATTAATTCACCAAAAGATTACAAAAGAAAGCCTAAAAATTGAGAAGATATCTTAATCCCCAAAACCCTAGAAAAAAAACTTTTTACCACATATCTAACAAATAATATACATGTTTATTTATAATAATTTAGAAAATGCGTTCTCGAATTGGCTAATTAAGGAATTGACTGATATATTTCCATATACCAAAATAAACCGTTCCCATGTAGATAATTCTTTGATATCTTTAATGCAATAAAAGAGGCAATTAATCACACTTCAAAATCTACAAAATCCATAAATAAGGCAATTTATTTGAGTTACAATTCCAACTTAACTGTAATGACCCGAAATCTGCACAATTTAAGCTGACAATGAACTGCACATGTCCAAGCCAAATTGCACGAAAAGATGGATAGTTATGGGAAAGAAGAAGAAAGAAGAAGAGAAGAGAAGAAGAAGAGAAAAAGAAACTAAAACAACATAGAATCTCACAATCGCAGTGGAACAATATATATTATAGATCAATAATCTTTACAAAGAGAAACTGTAATATACAGACATCAACCAAAGTACACAAATAAATAATTATCAGCATAGACAGTCATAACAACATGTCCTCGCAAATATCGATAATTTAAACAACAAATGCAGCGGAAAAATAACCAAACACGGGAATACGTCCTGAAGACCACCAGCTCGTCTACTGAAGCTCCAAAGCATCCAAATCTAAATATGTAAATATACTCGGTTGAGCATTGAAAGAGAAGAATGCCCGGATAAGTCTGATAAACCAGCGTGAGAAAACACATCTCAACTGAATTTTAAAGTTGTCAAAAACTCTCTTTCTCAAAAACAAAGGCATCTCGTAAGACCACGCCACACATAAACACGAACAGCCTTTTACCTTACGATAACCAAAATATTTTATACTTAAACAATTTGATATTATTATTAGTGACATTTGTTTTGAAAACACTTTTCAAATAAACATATACAACGTAGGTATAAATACCCAGACAATGTCAAATGGTGTATACGATACCCAAGGGGTAGTTGAAATGTGTGCAAAGCATTACAGCTATTTTGGGAATATAATCAAAACTGTAAAGCTCGTATTGGAATTCGGGTTTACTACATGATAGGGAACTAGTGGCCATTTCCTTCCTTTGAAAATTTCCACGTATAGCAATCATAGTACCCGGTGGCTTCTTGTAAAAAGGACTTACACACCACTATACCATTCATATTGCTACACTACTACTTATCCGGTGGCTTCTTGTGCAAGGAGTCACACCCCACTATACCATACAATATAAGGGTCCAAACATCTTCTAGCCCATAAGGCAACTAGGCCTAAGGCAACAAAGGCATTTTCATTCTGATCCGTGCATAAACCGATAGCCCGAAATATATGTCAGACCACATCATTACCTATACCATCTTTGGGGTGTGAGGCTTAAGGTAACGTTTACTTTTCACATAACACATTCCACTCTGAATGCCACATTGCCATTTCCACAACCACACAACTGATTTCTACAATTGTATAACTCCTGAGCTCGTATGTCTCAGGAAAGAGTGTTAAGCTAAGAGAAGTTGCTTTCTCCGCCACCAAACAGATGATACGTTTATAGAGATCAATCGGTGTGATCTAGACATGCAACGTCAAACATTTGTCCATACAAGTTGTCCAGAAACAGGACAAACCAAAGGTACACTCCTACTACATTGTCGGGAGTCATCCCTAGGATTAGTAGCGAGAAGTCCTTGCATATTGAAGATTTTCCTAATGAAGCACTACTGCCACCATATGTATGTATGTATGTATGTATGTATGTATGTATGTATATGCGCATCGCGGGTCTAGTGGCAAGTAGCCCTGCATCATGATGATCTCTATCTTCAAAAATCATCATCATAAACCTGCACTTTGGATGCATAAATTGGTTCGAAGTGGTTTTCGTATAAATCTGATCCCGGTCTCTCTGGACCAACAACAATAAGAGGCCCTTAACCTCATATGGAAATAATGTTTCGTAGACTTATCACGTTTCCAACTCTCAACTTAATATCCTTCGGCCAAGAAGAAGCCCGGTAGATTGGAGTAACATAGTCACTCTGCACTACTCGAATGAACATTCTTAACACCAAACGATAATCAAGCGTACTCAATCAGCTTCGTGCTAAGTGCACGACTAATCAGTTCCCACATCAAGTCAAGAAACCAAAAATGGCCAAATTTTATAGTCGGTTATTTGATTATCAAAGCAACAAATAAAATCTAGCACATAAGCAGTCACTAGGCCATTTAATTAATCTTTTATTGATTAAATAAATTTCCAAATATTTATCTCAAAATATCTTTAAAATGCTATTTTATCAAAACCATTTCAGTTATTCGATATTTGGAAAACATTTCTATATACTTATATCAATAGTATAAGTACATTTAATAACACTACCATTTTAGAGACACACTAAATAGATTTCTATAAGCGTATAGCTCTCAAGTTCATACGCATCTGGACGGGTGTCAAGTATAAGAAGCAATGCTTCCTATATAGCCAAGCCTTTAGTACGATCAAAAGAATCAATTTGTGTATTTCACAATGAAAGGTCAAAACATAATTTATTGGATCAAAATGAATGTTGCGTAAAACAACGTTACGACAACCCGAAAATACTAGTATAGAGATTCGATTGATTATATCCATATATATATATACATACAATTTCATATACTATATAAAACATTTTCTTTCGTAAATCATTTACTATAACAACAGTGTTATAGTCCACGCCTTCCGTACTTTCCTTGAAAACGTTTATTACAACAATAAATGTTGAAATCCATGTTTTCGTCACTTAACACATTTTAATTCACTTTTAAAAACCATTTAAACTCCATTTGGAAATATCACTTTCAAAACATGCATTTAAAAGATAAACCACTTTTAAAACGATTAACTCCATATTTAAATCTCAACATAAATCATTTCTATATTTATAAAACTATGTTTATAAATCTCCTTTTTATTTTATAAAACTTCTCTTTTATAAAATCTCTTTATTTATAAAATTCTATTTATAAATTTATTTCTTTATAGATCTCATTTATTTAAAGAATCCCATTTATAAATCTATTTACAAAATACCGATTACAAATCCATTTTATATATATGTTTATAAATTCCGTGTATAAATTTAATACTTTATTTATAAAATATCCTTTTATAAATCTTTTATATAAACCATTCAAAAATCTTTATTTAACATACTTTACAAAAACAGCTAATTTAAAATACCAAAAATTATACTTTTATTTTATTTAAAATAAATTCATCCCTTTTTATAATTTAAAAATTATTACAACATATATACTTTCAAAATTACTTTGAAATACCTTTTAAATCAAAATCATCATTTTATAGTATTTTAAAATGCCAAAAAATAAGGCCCGGTGCTACTAAAGCCCTAAATAAGAGTAATCATATCAATGTCACCAAATATGGCTTCTAAAACATCATATATCAAAATATATGAAACGTAAATCAATAGTGCAAGGAATCCTGTTGGATCCCTCCAACTTGTCCCTATGCATCACAGATAGTATAATCATAAAATATAAATCAACCCCTTTGAGACGGGATCATATACAAAGGATCATCCACTCATACACGGAACGTAATAGAGTCTCATCTGCTCTAAGGGCGGGAATATATCCAAACCAACTAATAAAATAGTAAATCATCAAAACAATCAACAAACATTCAACAATAAAATTATCGACATGTATAGAAATATAAGTGGGCCAGAGAGGTGAGTTAACTCATTTTGATTCCAGTAATCGTTGAAGCGTCCCGGTATGAATTAAAATTGGAAAGGCGTTCAATTTTAACACAAATTCCTACTAGCTCCAAATCCATCCAATCCAACTCTATATTGTGGTATTCGCTGATACAAACCCAATGCAACTTGTTGCGTTCAATTTGGACATCGTATGAAAGAGTTATACATTATATAAGAACTCGATTTTAATAATATAATTATTTTCAATTTAATTACAGAATTAATGAAGATGAGAATGAGAAAATGAAGTGAGAATAATAAAATGAAATAAAAATTATGAAAAATGGTTTTTATAAAATGTTAACAAGGTGAATTACCAAAATGACCTTGTACTTTGCCCTCCACTCCCCTTGCTCCATCTCACCTTTCCTTCCTCCATTCATGAAACTAACGCCATAGCCAACATGCATTTATGTGCATGTGTACATTTTTTAGACATGTTTAAACACGTATCCTTATGATGTGACACTTACTTTCTACTTAATTTTATTTTATTTTTGTAAACCTTATACACCTAAGTATAAATACATATATACATACATTAATACACGCACAAATATATATACTAACTAATTTTACAAATGTATACTTATGCTAAAGAGTTCACAATGTTTTCCGATAACATTTAGCCGACGAAAAGTCGAAAATTCAGAAAAAAAATTCCAGTCACATTTTCAATCTTTCTTCGAACTAATATTTTTGTAAACAAAATTTGAAAACTATTTCACCATCATTATTCATTATTTAAATAAGTTTTATTTTCATTATAAAACTTATTATTTGAATATTTAAAATTAACTAAATATTCGCAAATCAAAGAAGTGAAATTATAGGTCGTTACAAAATTCTCCATCTTCGCCTTCCATAACCCCCAGTTTCTCCCATTAAGTTTTTCCCCACTTATCTTCTCCATAATAAATCTCTCTTCAAAAAGAACTATGTAGTAGGCTCTGATACCAACTGTTAGGATTTTTCCTAGGATCTCTACACGATTAGATTTTAGAAGAGATAAGAAGTGAATAAAAAATATATGAATTCCTCCATACAGAACCTTTATTAGTTCACCAAAAGATTACGAAAGAAAGCCTAAAGATTGAGAAGATATATCAATCCCGCTTCTACTGAACTTTATTAGTGGAATAATCTTCATTTCCCATTTGACAAAAAATGGTTATAATCTTATATGTAATGACGATGTTATGAGTATTGGTTATGATAATAAAAATATTTTCTTTGGTACTCTTAAAATGGCATTTATATACTTAATTATAATCATGTATTTGCTATTGAAAATTATAATGCAATTAAAGTAAATTGTAGCTATCTTTGGGAATGTAGACTAGGCCATACAAGTAAGAAACGACTAAACAAGCTAAGAAACTAAGGGTGTCTACCATCTTTTGATTATGAATCATTTGTTGCTTGTACGTTGTGTCTTAAAGGTAAAATGGCCAAGCACTCATTCAGTAGGAGAAATGAAAGAGATATGGAAATCTTTGGACTAGTATATGTGTGTGTGTGTGTGGTCCTATGTCAACAGCTATTAAAGGTGGATCCTTACACTTTGTTACATTCACTGATGATTTATTTGGATATGGATGTGTATCTTATAAAATACAAATCAGAGGTATATGACAAATTCATAGAATATAAGAATGAAGGTGAAAACCAAACATGTAAGAAAATTAAAATACTTCAATTTGATCGATGCGGTGAGTATATTGGATACGAAATCCAAGTGTACCTAAAAGAGAATGGGATTCTCTTTCAAGTCACTCTTCCCTATACTCCTCAACATAATGATGTTTCGAAAAGATGAAATCAAACTTTGTTAGACATGGTTCAATCAATGATGAGTGAAACTGAGTTGCCTCTTTCTTTTTGAGGATATGAACTTGAAACCATGACATATATATTGAATTTTGTACCATCTAAATCTATGCCTAAGACCCCATATAATTTATGGACTAGTACATAACTACACAATTATCTTAAGGTATGGGGTTATCCGGCTCGTGTTAAGAACGTAAACCCTAGTATACTTGAGGCAAGATCAGCTTTATACAAATTTGTAGGGGTATCCTAGATATTCTCACGGAAACATATTCAATCATACCAATGAACAGAAAGTGTTTGTTGCTAGACATTCCACCTTTTTGGAATAAATTTTATCTTAAAAAATTAGTGGTTATCTGCCAGATCATAAATTAGCAACTGCGTCTAATCTTTGAAAAAGTCCCAATTGTTTTAAACATTGGATATTTTATTAGGAATCCTTATGAATATGATCAAACCTTATTCTATGATATTTCCATAAGATTCCTCTTTCTTATTCTTAAGAAATCTCTCAAGAGGGTTTAGTTGTTCCATGATTTATGTTTCATCCTTCTTTTTGTTTATTTCGAGAAAGATAACGATCAATTCTTATTCTTTCTTTTTTGACTGATTCTTTTCCAATTGAGATGTATGGATCCATTGATCTAAGTGTCCATATAGATCATGTTCATAGATTAATGAAAATATATGAAATCTCTATTTCCTCTACCATTCTATGAGTCTCTTCATTTTTGCATATGGCATTGCTACTCCCTTTGGCAGCATCTATTAATTCAAATCTTAATTTGGAAGTCTTATATCAACCTAGGCATTTTTGGGATGCTTCTAATAACCAATGAATGTCGAGTGCTTTTCCTTGTGTACATCCTATTTCAATGGGAACATGATGAGTCGACCCACCTACACATCTAGCTTTTACTGCTATGTCAGGAGTTACTCCATGTATCGCTTAACGTAAAATGGATAGTGGATTTGTTTCCATCTTTTTTGCATCTATTTCATGGCTTGATAGATAATTTGATAAGCTGATGAATTTTTTCATGTTTCAGAATACGGTTAACCAGCATGTTAACTAATCGATCATGATAAATTGGATCAGGTTTTGTAGTTTTTTCTTCTACAATACCTCGACATGACATTAGCGTAAAAGAGGTTCAAAAGTATGTTTTATTGTAAGGCTAAAAATAAATCACATATTTTAGCTTTTTGACCCCATATTGTAGGGTGGATCTTGAAAGATATGAAAGATCTCCCTCCAAGCCGTACATACAACTTTCATCAAATACGACTTTCCATAGAATTCTATATGTATCTATGAGATCTAGTATGAAATTCTATTTACTCATTTTAAATTACGTATATTGTCCCCTCCTTTTCTTGCTAGGATTGGAAATCTTATATTTTACATATCCGTACAATATAATCCTTGGGATTCCAAAATAGTGTAATGTAAAAAGAAGTGCATTGAATTATTCCAAGTTGACTCGAACTTATTTTGAAAAAGTTGAGGTATTTTGAATTATTTGTTGACATGGGTAAAGTAAGTGAAAATATTTGAAGTGGTATTAGTATGAACTAAATCTCTTTAGAAAGAAGATCTTTTGTCTCATGGTAGCCTACTTAAGTCCCATTACAAAACTTTCATTATTGGGTTAGCCATACACTTTGCATGTTTCTAGCAATTTACACGGTATCATAAAATAAAACAAATCCTGGATAATAATCTACAATGCACTAAAATGCCCTTATAAATGATCCTTTACTCGGGTAGCATCTAGGGTTCCTCGAACAATGTGATACCTTACACCAAGTAAATCCTTAACCCTTCCTCTTCTAACTAATACTATAGAATATTCTTTTAAATTATGGCCAATACTAGGTATATAAACAGTGATTTCAAAGCCAGATGTTAATCATACTCAGGCAACTTTATGTGAGGTAGAGTTTGGTTTTTTGGGTGTAATAGTGGAAATGTTTACGTACAAGTTACTCTATAGAACTATACATGAGATTATCCCCTCATACAGCTCCTCAATCAATTCTTTCGAAGTAATTGGATCCTTTTCTTTGTTTGATAATCTCTTCACTTCTTCCATTCTGCCCTGAAGAGTAACTAAGACCAATTCTTTCCTGTTTTCATGTTCAAATTGAACACTTACAATTAAGGATCAAAGAAGAAGATTATTCTTTTCACCAAACATCCAACTCATGATCTTCTATTCTAATCTAATAAGAACAAGAGATCTATCCGATCAATCCCTTTTCCCTTATTCTTCGAGAATCAAAAATATCCTTTTCAAGTTTGAAATTGTTCAATTGGAATTTGGGCTCTTCTATTTTCTACTTATTTTTTTATTCTTTATTTCATATATATTTTCTTTCCCTCTCTTTTCTTTTTATTTCCTTGCATCATTCCTTAAGTCGCATAAGGTTTGAAGACCCTGTAAAATCTGACCAATTTTCTCATCAAGCGAGGGGTACGAAATAAATTAGATTTATTTTTCAACCAAAAAAAGAGCTAAGTGAAATCATTAGTTTCTTCCTCTTCCTCTATCCCATAGGTACACCACTTGATTTGAATCAATAGAGAACCTTTTCTTCTGTATGAATCAATATTATTACATTCCAATTCCTTTTCGATATCTCCTGACGAAAATCTCGAATTAGATCCAAAATTGATGGGTTAGTGTGAGCTTATCCATCTAATTATGCACTTTTCAAATAGGAATCCATTTTCTAAAAGATCCTGGCTTTCTGGCTTTAGTGAGTTGTCCGAGATCCTTTCGATAACATATGTTGTGTTGAATAGATATCTATATGATCTCATTGGTTGCGTAAGGTTGGTGATAGCAACATAATCAAGGAATGATATAGAAAAGATAGTGCTTTTTTATTATATTAGTATCATTCAGTAATCTAAGATTGATCGGTCCCTTCCTCCATGATGAATTGTTGGCACTAATCCTACATTTTGCCTCTATGGACTGAGGAGAAAGGTGGTTCGGTGGGAAGAGGATTGTAACATGAGCGAAGCAAGGGTCAGTTGCTTCAAATATACAACATCGATTCTGGCAATGCAATGGAGTTAGACCCTCATGTCGATCCGAATGAATTGGCCTTTCTATATAGGTCAATCTTTGCATGTTAGGTAAAAAAGGACAACAAGTTACAAATTCTGTCTTGGTAGAACATGTATTTTCTTTTACTTTGAAATTCATAAATGAAAATGAAGTAGTTAGTGGTGGGTTTACCATTATTCTTTTTTTGTATGTGTTCCTAAGAAAAGGAATTTGTCCATAATAGTGAGAAAAGAAGACCCAGCTCCATGTTGTTTAGGAATAGTGGTATTGAGTTTCTCAACCATTTTCTTTAAGATTAGTTAGTTCTTTTTTTGATGGGGTCAGGAAAGGATATAACTCAATGGTAGAGTGTCACCTTAACTTGTTGGAAGTCATCAGTTCGAGTTTAATTATCGTTGAAACCAATAGGAGTTGTTCTCTTTTGACTTGCTCCCCGCAACGGTCGAACGAGAATGGATAAGAGGCTTATGGGATTGACATGATAGGGTAGGGATGGCTATACTATTGGGAAAAAATTCTAGGCTAATATGAAGTGCATGGATCCAAGTTGTAACATCCCAGAAAAATGTGAACACTTTATATTTAAATATAGAGATTATTTAAATAATTGAATTATGAAGTTAATATTAATTAAATGGATTTAATAGCATTATTAAACTTCTTTTAATTAATAAATAATGATGGTAAACTCATTTTGTAAATTTGTTTACATAAATAAATAGTTCAATGAAAAATTGAAAATGTGACCGAAATACGTTTTTCGGATTGTCGACTTTTTGTTGAACAAAAGTTGTTGTAACTTGCTGCACACACGCATATTATATACATATAACATATAGGAATAATTAATTCACTAACTAAAATTATTAACATTAATCACTTTTTAGAAGGTAATTAAAAGAGAGAAGACTTTTGCTAACTTTTGCTACTATTTATGTGATGTGATGGCATGTACATGGATCACATGAAATGGCACATGGGTGCATGATGAGGTAATTGAAATATCTAAGGTAAGAAGGGTAATTTTGTTTAATAGTATGCGAAGTAATTTGCCAAAATTCCATTTCGGTAAATTCACCCCATTAGCTCACTTTTTGATTTGCAAATTCCTTAAAGAAAAATAGCTTCTTTCTTCACTTCTTTCTCCTTCTTTTATCCTTTAAACTTTGCTATATGCTTGAAATAATATTGCAAACATCTTCACCGTTCCAAAGTCGTAAGTTTTGAAACCCAAATACCCGATTTTGACCATGTGCGTGAGCATTAGAGGAGAGTTCTTAGACTTTGGTTAAGCTAAGGCAAGAAAAGGATGTTGCTTTGGTCATTTCTTGGTTGAGGAGGCAAGCTTGTGTCTTTGTTTGAAGTTTAGCTTTAGAAAAAGTGAGTTAATCTCACTTTAAACTAGTTTTAAAATTGACAAAATATTGTAAAATATAAATTATTGTTTATACTTGTGTATATTCCTTGTTTGGATTTGTTTCCGCTTGGTAGAGGATGTCATAAATAACCATTTTTTTGCAGAGGACAAAAGCAAGAAGAAATCGAAGTGTGTTCATAGCGAGTAGGTCGCTACAAAACACTTCGAAAAACATACACATGTGCGAATTATAGGGGATTTTGTAGAGAGATCCTAAGAGGTTCTCGCCTTCATTGATTTACTTTTATATACATCATAATTATATAAATATTTGGTTGTTGGTTGAGATGTTAAAGTAGCAAAAATGTTGAATAGTGGAATAGTCACGCTTTCGCACTTCGAAATCGTGTTATTGCACTTTGAAATCCCATCTTTTCAAATCTTGTGTTTTGGAGCCCTATGCATGTGTTTGCATCATTAAATATTATGTAGCACTTTTGCTCTTTTAAAATATTGTTTGAACCAAGTTTTAATGGCTCGGAAATGGTTATAACACCTAACTCCAAAGTGTTTAAAAGTTAGAAAAGTTTTGGTCACGGTTTTACAGTTCGAAAGTCAAGTTTTAAAACAACAATTGGGTTTTGTTGACTTCAAAAGTCTCTAAAAAATTTTGAATACATATTAGACTCAGAGTATGTTGTTCTAAAATAAAATATAGTATTCATACTTTGTAAAAATGTAGAGAAAATTCCATTTTGAAAAGAACCGATTTAAAGAAATTTTCCATACTCTTTTAGCGGCACTTTTGCAGTATTATTTCCAACTTTTATAAAATGGTTTTAAACTTGATTTTTCTTCTTCAATTCTTTTAGTGAACTTTTCTAACACATATTTAAGTGTTCTAAAGTGGTTTTGGATTTATATAAATGTTTAAAAGAAATTTTATTTTGAAAATACCGAAAGGAAATGGTTTGAGTTTTTAATATATTTTAAACTTGAGATTTCTTTTAAGAGATATTTGAAATAAATGTTTTGAAAACTATATTTCAAATATTTTGTAGTTTATTGAAAGTGAAAAGGATGCATAAATTACAACGCCATTATTGTAATAAATGTTCTCCAAGACTGGAGAAAAGTAGTCATGGATTATAACTTTTTTTTATGATAAATGATTTTGGAAAGTAGAAAAGAATTCATGAATTATGACAGTTTTGTTATAATAAATGTTTTCGTAAAGTTATTAAAAAAACTTATTACTTGACTAAATAAGTGTTGGTATTCTTAGATCTTTGGAGGAGTTTTTGTTTTTAAGATAATAGTAAGTTGATTAATCAATGATATTCTAAATGAAAAAGTCTTTAAAAAGATTGTTTTTAAAGATAAAGCTAAGTGTAATTGGTTTTGTGTCTATGGTAAACAATGTTTTAATGACATTTGTTTTAATCCTTCTTGTTGATACACTTAGTGATAATTAGCTCTTTAAAGGAATATTTTAAAGAGTGTTTTAATTGTGTTTTACAAATATTTGTGATGTGAAAATCAAGCACAAGTATGTGTCAAATGTTTAAAAGTTTGATTTCGTTCATGGAAAGGATTTAGTCTTATCCTTAGTACTAAACATCGAGAAGGTTGATTCATTACTATCTATGAGATTTAAAAACTGGAGTGTCTAGGTAAGGCCAGGAGCAACCAATGCCCTGACTTAACTGGTTTCATTTTTAGCGAAGGATAATATGAGTTGGAAATCAAAGTTTGGTGATATGTATAAGAAATTTAATTTCCATAAGCGATATTACTTATATGGAAAGGATTTAGGTCTATACTTACACTAAACGTCGAGTATGGAAATTAATCTCTATCTCGAAAGATAAGAATGTTTGTCGAGGCAAGGTTTGAGAGGCAACAATGCCCCAACTTGTCTTGCTTCATTATTTTCCAAGGGATAGTACAAGTTTTAACTCGACGGGTGATGGTAAGAGTATGAGACTTAATTTCCATATACGATTATTCTGATATTCCCGATAGTTGATTTATTGACTATCGATTCTGCTATCTTCATTGAGTTTCATCAATCTAAGGTAATTATTTGCTCATTTGGGGCATTGTTATCCTTTATCAGAAATGATGAAAACCAAAGTGAGAGTAGGGGCCATGCTATATGGGGTTGCTCCCATTATGGTATTTTCACATCTACTCAAGATTGGTTTCGGTTGTATGCACATGGAGATGTGAAATATTTCGATTCTCGGTAAGGCTAGCGGGGTCCGGCTTCGAGGTTTCCAAGAGCTATTGGAGTTCTCAAGTATATTTCTAGAGGTATACTTTCGGTAAGGTGGCACACCCTCCTAGTCACTGTTGGAAAAAACTCATTTTCCATGTTTGATTCAAATCTTTGAATTTTTTCTTTAATTGCATTGACAAGTGCCCTAAGCTCTTCTTTATGTTTAATTATTTGTGTCCATTCTTTAAGTTTGGACTTTGATCTTGTTTATGCCCATTATTTTAAGTTTGGGTTTTATTCTGATTTATTTTCATTCTCTCATGTATGGATGTTGTTCTTGTGAGGTAAAACCCATTCTGTTTTAGCGGCGTAGTCTCATAGATTATTATTATGTTCATGATATTTCTTTAGTTTTCTCATGGTAGTTTTCCAAACTGATCCGAGTGTTATTTTATTATAATACTTACGTCAGACAAGTTTTTCCAGGTTGTCATTGGTGGATATGGGGCTCATGGAGTAGAGCTGGATGTTCACCTGCCATAGTATTTTTATTTTCCACCGTATTATTATATATACCCATCGGCCATTGTAAGGTCAGAAAGTTATAACTGTCTAGGCTGATGAGGTTTGTTTTTAACTTTAATATACCATGTATCTTAGAGTGACGGTTTTTACTGTCCTTATTATACTATATGTTGTCGTTCCACTATGAGATTATGTTTTGTCTGTTCGTTTCCTTTTTATTTTATCCTAACAATCTGTCTTTCCGACACTTGGATGCTTGGCATTCTAACAACGTGAATGTATTAAGTACCGACCTTCGAGGGTCAAAAAGGTGGGTTGTTACACAAGTTATGCTTGGATGAAAGAAATTCCGAAACATCTTTGTCTTCGAACAGGGAAGCTATAAGTAATGCAACTATGAATCTCATGGAGAGTTTGATCCTGGCTCAGGATGAACACTATCGGAATGCTTAATAAATGCGAATCGGATAGGAAGTGGTGTTTCAAGTAGAGGACAGGTAAGTAACGTGTAAGAACTTTCCCTTGGGAGGGGAACAACTGGAAACAATTGCCAATACCCTTTAGGTTGAGGTGCAAAAGGATGTATTTGCCCAAGGAGGGGCTCGCTTCTGATTAGCTAGGTAGTGAGGTAATAGCTTACCAAGGCAATGATCAGTAGTTGGTATGAGAGGATGATCAACCATACTGGGACTGAGACACGATCCAGAATCCTATGGGAGATAGCAATGGGGAATTTTCTGCAATGGGCGAAATCCAAATAGAGCAATGTTGCATGGACGTAGAAGGCCTATGGGTCATGAACTCTTTTCTCAAAGAAGAAACAATGACGGTATTTAAGGAATAATAAACAGCTGACTCTGTGCCAGCAGCCATGGTATGATAGAGGATGCAAGTGTTATCTAGAATAATAGGGCGTAAAGCGTCTATAGGTGGCTTTCGAGTCCACCATTAAATCCCAAAGGCTCAACCCTGGACAGGGCAGTGGAAACTACTAAGTTGGAGTACGGTAAGGGTAGAGGGAATCTATGATGGAGCGGTAAAATGCATTGTAACAACCTGCACTCCAGTGGGCCCAGATTTTCGCTAACCCGAAAACCAAAGTACATTAAAATAGAATCGTTGGTTTGGTATCCCGCAAAAGAGAAGCTAGATCAGAGCACTAATGGTAATAACTCATAGTAAAAATAAGTAAATATAATAGATTATAATAATTGTTGACCCAGAATTAACATCTCAAATATCAAGTGCCTCAGCCAGACCACTCTATAAAACAATACCAGTACCCGCCCTTCTAAATCCCATGGGTTGTAATAAGGAGGGGGTCAGAACAACATTCTGGTGACTAGTAAATTATACATCTTATACATAACACTAGCTTATGCCAATTGTTCGCCATTTCTTGTTATGTTAGACTTATCATTAGTCGCTACGACTACATCGTTGCGTATGAACCGTTCTCATTTACACTGTATAAATCTATATCTATATATATAAGTATATATATCCCATTGTCCACTAATGGACCTAACTATCCTCACTAGTATCTATCGCTCAGCATCTCGTAAGGATTCATCATTTCGCTACATCATGATCGTCGTATCACTTGAGGAAATCCTATAGTGCGCACCGATGACCTCCAGGATATAAGGCCATGTGTTCTTCTAGGATTTTCACCTTTGCCTGCTTCATATATCGTGGATTTACAGCCACACGCACCTCCACCCCATCCGTGTTTTGAAGGAATCTCTATAAGGGTTAACTAGCCTTCCCCTATCAAATAGACTAACAAACAACTGTGGCGGTGCACAACCCAACTAAATCAATCATGGTAGGCAGTAGAGATTGGTTAGGTGTAACCCTATCTTTCCCGTTGACCGTAATGGACCGATGTCGAAGTCGCTAAATATTAAACTCCTACTCCTTGTTCTGGTACCCACGCACGCCAACCTTTGCACGCCCTATTGCATAGTCTGATCCCACCCATCGTCCATTTAGATTGCCTAGTGCAATCAAGGCAATACCCTCCTCTGAAAAATTTGAAGTGGACTACTAATGCTGGTTCAGTCTCGCCATCCGTAAAAGGTCCGCTCATAGCCTACAATTATGGAGGTTCCTTTCCAAGCACCCACAGACTCTAGGGTATTCCTTAATCTATATGCAAGCGTATACTCTCCAAGGGTCCTATTAGTTGGATATGTTTCTAGCATCCTAACCCAGTCTAATGACCTGAAGTCGTCTATTCTCTATAATTATAACAGACAATTTATAATTATTCAGACCCATCATGAACGCGTATCCGAGGCTACATATATACATATTTCATATTCATGAATATTTATTCTTCTTACATTTTCTTTACTGCCTCTACACCTTTTATGTTTGACCTTAGGTCTTTATTTTGCTATGCGTTTAACTTTTCACTTATCAAATTTATTTACCGCTACTCATTTTCTGCCATCAATATCGTTGCTACTGCATTCATTAGTTCAACTTCGATATCTATCCCATTTCATTTAATTATCAAACTTAATCCATTTCATTCAATTGTCATACTTAATTCATTTCATTCAATTATCAAACTTAGTCCTTTTCCTTTCCAATTTCTTTTTCTTGCCTATTACTCAGACTTCCTTTCTCATTGGTTTCAATGTAACAGTCCGCACCTCACTTAACGAAGATATTGTCCCCAACTTAGTCACCTCCACCTCATGGGCCAAGCCAAGGTGTGGGGTTTTGTTCCTCAAAAGGCCTCGACGTTGTTATGAGGTGAAGGCTTTGGAATATAAGTACCCACTTCATAGTGCTTTTCCGCGATGTGGGACTATTATTCCCATTTTGAAGGGGTGTTACAATCTCCCACCTTTAGAGCCCAACGTCATCGTTGGCTCATGAACACAACACCACCTAGGCGCGTGGCTGTAACACGTACAAACCACAATTTCGGCTGGGTATGGCTCTGATACTAATGTAACAGCCCGCACCTCACTTAACTTCGGAGTTCTGATTTCACTTTATTAACTTTTTAGTTTCATTCTTATTTAAATATTACACCTTTTAGATTTACTACATTTTAATAAATTGAAATCTAAACTTTAACGATCAACTGTTACATAGTAAATTTTACATATTTTGTCACAAAGAGATGGTTTGTGCGATGTTTGTAATTACGAGGAGTTCTCTTTTTATTTATTGAAATAGACAGTACAAATCAGTAACTACCTTTATTTTATACATCTCTTTCTTTTGTAGACATATTTTTGTTCCTTGTCATTTCAAACATAACACTTTTGCTAAATTTAAAATTGACAGTATTTGAAAATCCACTTACAATGATATACATTCAATGAACTAAAATATCACTAAAATCCCAAAAGTCCAATTAAATTTATTTTCAGTATGAATTACCAATATCAAATAAAATGAAATCCTAATTCATTATGTTTTCAGTTAACTAATCTTACATAAAATTGATAACTAAAATCATTTCGCAATTACAGAATTAAATCTAATCATTATGCTTCTGTAATTATCAATAAAAACTTATAAGAAAGTTTACAATCTTCGACATTTCATATATATATGAATTCATTTAAAATTAAATGATTAGACTCAGGCATATAGAAAGAGATCTGCAATGATATAATTTAATATTATATAAAAATGAATAATATTCACACTTACCTTTAACTAGCGCTTCCAAATCTCTAAATTTACTCTAGATCTAACCCTGCTATTTTTATTCTCCACTTTTTACTCCCTATTTAGATCCACAGACTATATTTATACATAGCTCATTAGAAACTGGATTAGGGAAAAGAGATTCAGATTTGGATTTATTAATTATATCCAGATCTAAAGTTTACCTTTGATGTAGCAACCTAATTTGAACCTATTTCTATCCTATGTTCTTTCCTATTCTTCTCCAAAGTGTATCCATGCAATCTAGATCTATTTCAGTTTATTTAGACATTTTGGAGGAGAAAGAAAAATGGCAGAGCTTTCGTGCTCATTAGAAAAATAATGAGTTGGAAGTGAAGCCCTAGGTCCTAATTTATAGATGTTCAAATCAGCGCTAACCGTCAGATGCAACTGGATTAGATCTGGGCCACACGGCATCCCTTCACTGTCACCTTCAAAATAAGACGGGTCGACCACGCATGACCCAGGTCGACCACTCATGCTCGACTTTGCCTAGGTCATGGTCGAACCTGACTAGGCCAAAATAGTGTATTTTTGATCGTTGGTTGATTTAATTGATATGTTACAATTTATTCTCCAATTAACGTTAACTAGTGTTATCTTATGCCTTAATTAATTTTCTTAAACGTTAAGCCACCATTAACTTTAAGGTGTTAATCAATCATTAATTAATTTCAAACTATTTCTTTAATTGCATATATAATTATTTTCAATTATGAAAATTCAAACGTTGATAATTTTTTGTTTAAACTCCAGTTGGAAAAGTATATATATGAAAATTGATCAGAAAATCACCACGAATTCAATGGTATAAGTTTGGTGGCCAAATTCCAACATTTGTTAAAATTCCATTTTTTAGTGTTTATTATTTATTAATTAATTTCTATTTTAATTAATTAATGTAAAAATGCGGGGTGTTACAATCTCCCCCATAAAAGAATTTCGTCCCCGAAATTCGGCAAGGGTTTGATCATGTAAACCATTGCGCACATCCATTCTACACAAACATAAATTAGCGTACAACCAATTTTGCAATAATCCGTGTACATATGCATAGCGCATCATAATACATATGATATGCATGAACAATAATTTCTAACTGGCGCCTCCTATATGAATGATTTCCTTTTTAAATCAATTTCAAAAGTATGATGCTATCGTCCTAAATATACTTGCAGTTTTACATGAATGCAACTTTTTGAAAAATCAAAAACGCTTTTTCACCCAAATATTCCCACACTTTTATACATAAAAGCGTAGTTCAACCAATCTTTCATCAAATCCTTACCATCCAAATTCCTAGCACACCATTGCTAACATCCATATTTAGAAAATTTTAGTTTTCTAAACATATTATCTTATGCTTGAAAAGGGTCTATATGGAAAATTCCATATTTCCATCATTTTCTTATGTAACATTTTTTCCACTGTACCATGGGATCTACTCCTTTGCCTTCAATCATTTTCTTACTTTCCCAAGTATAGTTTGCATAAGTAACTTTTATTTTTTTAAAGTTCGAAAACTTGTTTCAAAAATCATCTTTTTAAATTTCCCTCATTGACATTGTTCCTCGAAAAACTTCTATAAACAAAACAGCTTCCTTGTTGCTCACCGTATCCATTTTACTACGACTACTGTTACGCAGTAAAATCTACACTAATTGACCTACCGAGTATTCCCCAATGTTAGCATGCAGTACTTTGAAATTTCTAAAACTTAAAATCCTTAACTTTTAAAATCTTTTCAAAGATAGGTATATATGTCTAATGAAAACTTTTCATAAATTTTTTTACTTTTTCAAAATAGATGTATAGTTACATTTTATAAATAGTTTTTTCCGCATTTATGATATCAGAGTTTAGTCAGCCATCAACCATCCATAATAGACCTCACTTAATTGTGCAGTAAAATTTTATGTTCTCAAAAACTTTTCCTTCTTATTAATGTCAACCAGCACACATGTTTAATTTTAAATTTCAGTCTTCGAGGAACGGGAATATTGACACATGGCTTACCTCTCCGTGCTTCTATCCTCCATTCACTAAAATTTTATTCTTCAAAAAATTTCTATTCTTTTCGAAACATACATTTTCATTTTACTTTTATTTAGTAGTTGGTTAAATTAATTTTTCTTAATTTATTATAACTTCCATTTTTAACTATTTTCTTTTCCCTTGCATTAGTTAAGTGGCTTTCTTTGAAATTTCCTTTTTGCTTTCTCAAATCATCATGGTCCACCTAGAAAGCACATAAAAAGGAACATTTAGCTAAACATACACAGTTCATAGCAATAACTAATGCTTACAACCCACGAAAAGAAAAACTAACACTAGAAGGAAACACAACACCACTAACTACTACTACTACAAGAACGGATATTTCTAACAGGCCATCCCTCTACAACAACCTTCATATCTTATCATTTCTTTATTACTTTCGATGAACAAGGTATATTCATCTTTTCCATTCCATACCAATTATGAAATAACTATGTCTCTTCTCACTGCAGTGGATAAGAAATACAATCTATGAAATCTTCGTACCAAATGGCAACTAAGCTTAGGGAAATAACTTTTCCAATTCCTCTCTTGCTTCCCCAACTTAATTCTACCAATATCCTCCATGTGTGTTTACCATCTCATTACCCTCTATTACTATCTTCTCTTATTCCCATTCGTTTGATAGTATTCTCAATCCTTGATATTTCCTTTATCCATAAGCCTCCTACAGGCATATCCAAAACTTATAGAGGTGTACTTTAATATCCTCTTTATGGTTTATACACATATCAAAATAACATTCCTAGGCTCTTTCTAGTGTCATTCACACTCTACGGGGATTTTTTGTTACTATTTCAAAAATAGTCATAGCTATCTTCTTCATAGCTTTATTCTTTTCCCCGTCCCACCTAGGCACTAACTCCTATCTACACCCATTTAAAGTTCTTGTTTGGTCTTTATTAAACTTCAAAATTTTGAAATATTTAATCCTAAAACTCATGTCTTCAAAAGTGCTACTTAGAAACTTTTATTAAATTCAAAAATACTCGATGTCTCAACCCTTTTCAAAACTTACTTTTTAAAAATTTTAAAATTAACTTATTCATAAACCCTAAAAGGGAATGTTAACAATTCAAAGTTTAAAATCAAATCAGCTTTTTCTTTTAAAGACCATTCTAACTCTTATTAAAAATTTAGGATTTTTAGTTCAACCATTTATTAAGTTTTTCTTTCAAAAACTTATTTATTTCAGCAAACCCTTTCTTTCAAAAATACACTTTACATGTATTCAAAATATCTTTCATAACTTCTATATTATAAAAACTGGAGTACATAAGGACAATATCATCCTATTATTTTTCTTACTTCTCGTGCTCTCCCTACATCCATTATTTGGAAGAGTTTCTAACATAATGAAAGGGGGACTTCTAATGGACACTAGAAATAAATGTGCACAACAAAGGAAAATGTCCATTTTCCTTTTGTTCAGCTTCTCTAATTAGGTTACTAGCATTATTTTAATATAATTGACTAACACTTTTATTATACTTAAGGATTCTATATTTTAATGCATTGGAACTGCTTTTCCCTCCAAGAGGAATCGTTAAAGCTATAATTCTCTATGAATCACTTAAAGAGGATTCATGTTTTGTGTGAAATTACCAGAAATTATATTTCATTTTATTTATTGAAATGGACAGTACAAAATACGAAATTTTCGATATTTTGCACATCGCTTCCTTTGCATTTACATTCCTTATTATTTCAAACAAAACACCTTTATTTATAACTTGATTGATTCATAAAAACTTATTTTGTTATCTCTTTTCATTCCAATGAATTAAAATACGTCAAATCTCAACTTAATTACAATAAGTCAATCTCGCTTAATCTACCATCCTTTTTACCTAAACTATTGTAGTGCAGCCACTTACGGCTTAATTTTTAAGACTTTAAGCCTTCTTTTCTATACCATTCACCCTATTCCGATTTATACACCACTTATATTGTCCACCCATAAAAGTATTTGATACCTTAAAAACTTTCATTACATAGCAAGATTCACGAGCTATATTGCTTTATCACTTCTTTTCAAAAGAAAATCTCTTACAAAACCTTTATGATACATATTTTTTTTCAAAATTCAACATTTACTTACCTTTCATTAAAAGTCCTTTCTAAAGTATACAATTTATACTTTTTTTTCACAAAAATTTCTTATTTTTGAGTTGGACTCAAAATGGACTTCTAACTATTCTCCCAAGACGTCCTTCTTTCCAAATCCAAAAATGCAATTATTACTTAGGAGTGACCATTTCACACTCTTCTTTAGAAACTTCTCCACCTTTCATTATCCCTAACATATGGACTCTTATTTTCCCTTTATTTCGACCAGTTGTGCATCATCAATCAGCAGCCAAAACGGGGATCAACAATCATTGGGCTATGAAGGCCTGACTAGGGATTCATGTACCATCCAAGTTTAGGGACTTTTCCATATGCAACTACTCTATAAATGGACATATTAGGATTTTAGCATATACTATATTTATATTTATAGTCAAAAAACAAATATGTCCACTCAACGTTTCCTAATTTTTTCGAAATTGACTAACCTAAGCTCTGAAACCAAATGTAACAACCCACACTCCAGTAGGCCCAAATTTTCACTAACCCAAAAACCAAAGTTCACTAAAATACGGATCATTGGTTTGGTATCCTGCGAAAGAGAAGCTATATCAGAGCACTAATGGTAATAACTCACAGTGGAAATAAGTAAATATAATATATCATAATAATTGCTGACCCAGAATAGACACCTCAAATGTCAAGTGCCTCAACCAGACCACTGCTCCAAAACAATACCAGAACCCGCTCTTTTAAATCCTATGGGTTGTAATAAGGAGGGAGTTAGTACAACATTCTGGTGATTAGTAAGTTATACATCTTATCCATAATACTAGTTTATGTCGATTGTTCACCATTTCTTGTTATGTTAGATTTATCATTAGTCACTATGACTACATCGCTCCATACAAACCGTTCCCATCTACACCATGTAGATATATATCTATATATAATTATATGTACCCCTTCGTCCACTAATGGATCTAGATTCTATCCCCACTGGTATTTATCGCTCAGTACTGCATAAGGATTCATTACCTCGCTACATCATGATCGCCATATCACTTGAGGAAATCCTATAATGCGCATCAACGACCACCAGTCCATAAGGTCATGTATTCTTCGGGAATTTTCACCTTTGCATGCTTCATATGTTATGAATTTCCAACCCCACACACCTCCACCCCATCTGCATTTTAAAGGAATCTTTATATGGGTTAACTAGCCTCCCCTATCAAACAGACTAACAACAACTATGGCGGTGCATAAACCAACTAAATCAATACTAGTAGGAGGAAGAGATCGGTTAGGTGTAATCCTATCCATTCTGTTGACCGTAAGGGACTCATGTCGAGCTCGCTAAATATCCAACTCCTACCCCTTATTTTGGTACCTACGCGAGCCAACCTTTACGCGCCCTGTTACGTAAGTTTGATCCCATCCATCATCCATTTAGATTGCCTAGTGCAATCAGGGCAATACCCTCCTCTGACAAATTTGAAGCAGGCTACTAGTGCTAGTATAGTCTCGTTGTTCATAAAAGGTCCGCCTATTGCCTGCAATTATGGAGATTCCTTCCTAAGCACCCACAGACTTGAGGGTATTTCTTTATCTATACGCAAGCATACACTCTCTACGGGTTCTATTGGTTGGATATGTTTCTTGCATCCTAACCCAGTCAAATAACCTTAAGTCATTTATTCTCTATAACTATAACAGACAATTTATAATTATTCACACCCATCATAAACGCATATCTGAGGCTATATATATACATATTTTATATTCAAGTATATTTATTCTTCTTACATTTTCTTTACTGCCTCTATATCATTTATGTTTGACCTTAGGTCTTCATTTTACTACGCTTAACTTTTCACTTATCAAATTCATTTACCGCTTCTCATTTTCTACCTCAATATTGTTGCAACTACATTCATTAGTTCAACTTCGATTTCTATTCCATTTCATTTAATTATCAAACTTAATCCATTCCATTCAATTATCAGACTTAATTCATTTCAGCTAATTATATGACTTGATCCATTTTATTAAATTATCAAACTTAATTCATTTCATTCAATTATCAAACTTAATCTATTTCATTTCCTACTTCTTTTTCTTGCTTATCACCCAGACTTCCTTTTTCATTGGTTTTCACTTTATCAACTTTTTAGTTTCATTCTTATTTAAGTATTACACCTTTGGGATTTACTATATTTTAATAATTTGGAATCTAAACTTTAACGATTAACTATTGCACATTAAAATTTCATATTTTGTCACAAAAAGGTGGTTTGTGCGATGTTTGTAATTACAAGAAGTTCTCTTTTTATTTATTGAAATAGATAATACAAAATACAATAGCTACCTTTATTTTGTACATCTCTTTCTTTTATAGACATATATTTATTCCTTGTCATTTCATACATCACACTTTTGCTAAATTTAAACTTGACGGTATATAGAAATCCACTTACAATGATATACATTCCAATGAATTAAAATATCACTAAAATCCCAAAAGTACAGTTAACTTTATTTTCAATCTCAATCATCAATATCAAATAGAACAAAATCCCTCATTATGTTTTCAGTTAACTAATCCAACGTAAAATTGATAACTAAAATCATTTTGCAATTACAGAATTAAATCCAATCAATACGCTTCTGTAATTACCAATAATAACTTATAGGCAAGTTTACAATCTTCAACATTTCATATATATGAATTCACTTAAAATTAAATTATCAGACTCGGGCATATAGGAATAGATCTGCAACGATGTAATTTAATATTATATAAAAATATATAATATTTCCACTCACCTTTAATTAGTGCTTCCAAATCTCTAGATCTAATACATGTCTAACTCTTCAATCTGTATTCTCCACTTTTGACTCCCTATTCGGATCCACAGACTATATTCATACAGACTTCATTAAAAATTGAATAGGGAAAATAAATTTAGATTTAGATTTATTAATCAGAATCAGATCTAAAAGTTTACCTTTTGTGTAGCAACCTGATTTGAACCTATTTCCTATCCTCTATTCTTTCCTATTCTTCTCCAAAGTATATCCGTGCAATTTATATCTATTTCAGTGTATTTAAAAATTTTGAAGGAGAAAGGAAAATGGAAAAGCTTCCATGCTTATTAGAAAAATAATGAGTTGGAAGTGAAGCCTTATTATGCAATTAAAGCCCCGTAAAATCCATGCTATAGCGCATAGCGCTCTTCGACCACTACGTTATTTCAATATAGTGCCATTAAACAGTAGATCCGCTTTAAGCCCCGCTATTTTCCGCTACACCCGCTAAATCAAGATTTTTTACCACCTGCTTTAGCAATATTAATATACAAATGTTGATTATACAAGTTCTTTTTAAAAAAATCAATAAAGTTAGGATAAAGACCTAATTTTAAGGCATATTTCTTAATATAAATTAGAAATCTATTGTCGTCATCAATTCTAGTCTGCATACATCATGATATTCTTCGATTTTAATATATAATATTAAACACTTTTTCCTGCACAAATGATGTGAGAATAAGAATAAATTAACTTTAAATATCTAGTTTTACATTAAATTAATCCTTTTGCATTTCTGCTATCTCCAGATATATCCCCGCTTTACCCCCGGTATAACTTTTTGCACCTCTACCGCTATAGAACTGCTAAGCGCTTTAACTATACAGAACCCTAGGTTCTAATTTATAGAGGTTCAAATCAACGCTAACCGTTAGATGCAGCTGAATTAGATCTGGGCCATATGGATCCCTTTACCGTTGCCTTCAAAATGAGGTAGGTCGATTACCCATGACCCAGGTCGATCGCTCATGCTTGACCTTGCCAAGGTTATGGTCGACCTTGCTAGGTCAAAAATAGTTTTTTTAGCATTGGTTGATTTAACTGATTTGTTACCAGTTATTCTCCAATTAACGTTAACCAGTGCTATCTTATGCCTTAATTAATTTTTTTAAACATTAACCTACCGTTAACTTTACCGGTGTTAATCGATCATTAATTAATTTCAAATTATTTTCTTACTTTCTAAAATAATCATTTCCAACTATGAAAATTCAAACGCTGGTAACTTTTTCGTTTGAACTCCGATTGGAAAATTTTATGCATGAAAATTGATCAGAAAATCGCTACGAATTCAATGGCATAAGTTTTGTGGCCAAATTCCAACATCTGTAAAAATTCCATTTTTCACTATTTATTATTTATTAATTAACTTCTATTTTAAATAATTTACGTAAGAAAGCGGGGTGTTACATGCGTAGAGATCGAGAAGAACACCAATTGCAAAAGCACTTGCTAGACCGACGCTGACACTAAGAGATGAAAGCTAGGGGAGCAAATAGGATTAGATACCCTAGTAGTCTGAGCCATAAACGATGGATATTAGGTATTGTGTATATTGACCCTTGCAGTGTTGTAGGTAATGTGTTAAGTATCTCGCCTGAGGAGTACGTTCGCAAGAATGAAACTAAAAGTAATTAACAGGGGCCTACACAAGTAGTGGAGCATGTGCTTTAATTTGATGCAAAGCAAGGAACATTACCAGGGCTTGAAATGCCACAAATCCTCTTGAAAGCTAAGGGTGCCTTAGGGAATGCAGACACACGTGGTGCATGGCCGTCTTTAGCTCGTTTCATCAGGTGTTAGGTTAAGTCTTACAACAAGTGCAACCCTCGTGTTTAGTTGCCACCATTGATTTTAGAACCGTAAACAGACAATCGGTGATAAGCCAAAGGAAGATGAGGATGACATAAAGTCATCAATCTCCTTATGCCTTAGGCGACGCATGTGCTACAATGGGTGGGAGAAAGGGTCGCGATCTCGTGAGGATGATCTAACCCTAAAAAGTCGTCCTTAGTTCTGATTGCATGCTGCAACTTGCCTATATAAAGCCGGAATTGCTAGTAATTACTGGTCAACTATACGATGATGAATTTGTTTCCAAGCTTTGTACACACTGTCCATTACACTATGAGAGCTAGCCATTCCCGAAATTGTTGCCTTAACTGTAAGGAGAGGGATGCCAAAGGTGGGGCTAGTGCGGTTGGATCACCTCTATATCAGGAAGAGCTAATGCTCATGCTTGTTAGGTATTTTGGATTAACACTGCTTCACACCCAAAAAGAAGTGAGCTATGTCTGAGCTAAGCTTGTTCTTTGAGGTCTGCTTTCACTTCTCGACGTTTAAGTAAGACCAAGCTCATGAGCTTATTATCCTGGTCAGAATAGGTTGGTAGGATCCTACTTTTTACGTCCCCATGCCGCCACACAAGAGGGACATAAAGCACAAAAGGAAAAGAGAGGGATGGGGCTTCTCTCGCTTTTTGCATAGCAAGCCTCCCTCACGGGGGCTTACACAAAGGACTATTAGCTCAGTGGTAAGGCGCTTCCTTGATAATTACATCGTTGTGCCTAGGCTGTGAGTGCTCTCAACCACATGGATAGTTCAATGTGCTCATCAGTGCCTAACCAGAAGATATGGATCACCCAAGGCACATTAACATGGCATACTCCTCTTGTTCCAATCAAAGTTTGAAACCAAACTTTGACTTAGGAGGATAGATAGGGCAATTCATATGAGATCCAATATAGATCTAACTTTTTATTCACTCGTGGGATTCAGGCGGTCCGAAAGGGACCACCGCAGCTCCTCCCTTCTCGAGAATCCATACTTTCCTTATCGATGTATGGCTAGCTGCCTCTCAAGCATAGGTTTAGATTCGACATCAATGGGAAATTAGGTCACCTAATAACGCATCTTCATAGACTAAAAACTACAAGATCGCCCCTTTAATTCTAGGGTGGCGGAGGGATTATACCATTCGAGCCTTTTTTTATGCTTTTACCGAAGGTCTGGAGAAAGCATAAATCAATAAGATTTCCATAATCCTTCCTTCCCGAAATGAAGAACATGAAACTCTTTTTCCTTTCCGAAGGGACTAGAAGATTAGATCTATCCATAAGAAGAATGCTTGGTATAAATAACTCACTTCTTGGTCTTTGACCCCCTTAGTCACTATGAGCTCGATCATTGAATGGAATGTGTCTATTTATCTATCTCTTGGTTCGAAATGGGAGCAGGTTTAAAAAAGGATCATAGAATTATATGTAAGGAGAAAGGGAATAAGACCACTTGAAGAGAGCAGTACAACGGAGAGTTGTATGCTGCATTTGGGAAGGATGAATCACTCCCAAAAAAGAATATATTGATTATCTCCCAATTGGTTGGATAATAGGTGTGATGATCTACTTCATGGGCAAGGTCTCTGGTTTAAGTCTAGGATGGTTAAGCTAGGCCAAGGGAAAGAATAGAAGAAGCATTTGATTCTTTCATGCATACTCCATTTGGCTCGGGGGATATAGCTTAGTTAAGTGAGCTCCACTCTTGCAATTGGATTATCGCATTTACGGGTTAGATCTCTAATTGTCTAGGCGGTAAGGATAGTATCTTATACCTAAACCAGTGGCTCACTTTTTCTAAGTAATGGGGAAAAGGACCGAAACACGCCATTGAAAGACTATATTAAGACAAAAAGATGGGCTATCAAGAACGTAGAGGAGGATGGATAGGAAGTTGGTCAGATCTAGTATGGATCATACATGGATGATTGTTGAAATCGGTGGCTATCCTAGGTTCCATCATCTGGGATCCCTGGGGAAGAGGATCAAGTTGGCCCTTATGAATGCTTAATGCACTATCTCCCTTCAACACCTTGCTTTGAGCAAATGTGTCAAAAGGAAGGAAAATCCATAAACCAACCCTATCGTCTCCACCCCGTAGGAACTATGAGATCGTCCTAAGGACGCCTTCGACATCTAGGGGTCACGGATCTATCATAGACCCTGTTCAATAAGTGAATCGCATTAGTTGTCCGCTCTCTAGTTGTGCAGTAAGGGTCGGAGAAGGGCAGTCACTCATTTTTAAAATAAAACTAGCATTCTTTAGTCCAAAAAGTCAAGCAGAAAAAGGGAGAGAGCACTTTGTTACTGGTTCTCCATTAGTTAGATTCTTCAGAACCATAAGAATCCCAAAAATGAATGGGATTCCGACTCGGCACCTTCTGACATTTTGAGAAGAGTTACTCTTTAGAGCATGGTACAATGAAAGTTATAAACTATGTTGGGGGTTATTGTATGTAATTGGCCTCTATGGTTGAATCATTCGAGGAGACCTAAGAGGCGATGGTTTATCCTATGGCAGATCTAGTTCGGTTATCTCTAGCCTATGAACTTGGCTTATACTATGACAGCAACCAATTTTTTTAATTCGATGTTTCGATCTATGGTTTTTCATTTAGGGACGTTAATTAGATTCTTCCATTTATCAACACCTTAGGATGAAATAATGGTGAGGTTTAAATGCGGGAAGGCTTATGGTGGATACATAGATGAGGAAGGGCATAATAAGTGAAGAAATGCGTTAGATAGTTGAAAATAAGCATAGATATGAAGATTCCCGAATAGGTGAACCATTCGAACTACTACTGAAACCATGGCATGTTAAGAGACAACCTAGTGAACTGAAACATTTTAGTGGCCAGAGGAAAAGAAAGTAAAAGCGGTTCACATAGCAGCGGCGAGCAAAATGTGAGTAGCCTAACCCGTTAAAACAAGATTGTGAGAGAGCAATGCAAGCATCATGCTGCTAGGCGAATAAATGGAGTTCTACACTCTAGATAACGAGGGTGGAGTCTTCTATCAATCAGCAAGGACTACCTTGCAAGGATACATACTTCTAGGTGGCCGATTGTGAAGTATTACCATAAGGGAAGGTTATAAGAACTCCCATCGGGGAGAGAAATAGAACAAGAAACCATGAGCTCCCAAGCAGCGGGAGGAGAGTATGATCTCTAGCTGCATGCATGTTAAAGAATGAGCCGGTGACTCATAGCCAGTAGCTTGGTTAAGGGAACTTACCGGAGTCATAACGAAAGTGAGTCTTCAAAGGGCGATTGTCACGGCCTATGGACCAGAACATAAGTGATCTATCTATGACCAGGATGAAGCTTGGGTGAAAATAATCGGAGGTCTGAACTTGCTGATGTTGAAGAATCGGAGGATGGGTTGTGGTTAGGGGTGAAATGCCACTCGAACCTAGAGCTAGCTAGTTCTCCTCGAAATGCGTTGAGGCACATCAATCGACTGGATGTCTAGGGGTAAAGCACCATTTTGATGCGAGCCATGAAAGTGGTACCAAATCGAAGCAAACTTTGAATACTAGATATGGTCCTAAAATTACAGGGGCTAAGGTCGGCCAGTGAGACGATGGGGTATAAGCTTCATCGTTGAGAGGAAAACAACTTGGATCACCAGCTAAGATCACTAAATGACTGCTTAGTGAGAAAAGAGGTAAGGGTGCAGAGACAATCGTGAGGTTTGCCTAGAAGCAGCCACCCTTGAAAGAGTGCATAATAGCTCACTGATCGAGCACTCTTGCACCGAAGATGAATCGAGCTAAATGATCTACCGAAGTTGTGCGGTAAAAAATACATTGTTAAGGGAGTGTTCTACCTTAAAGGGAACGATCCGTGCAAGCAAGTATGGACGAAGCAGAAACGAGAATGTCAACTTGAGTAATGCA
This sequence comes from Allium fistulosum, assembly GCA_030737815.1. Classification (NCBI taxonomy): domain Eukaryota; kingdom Viridiplantae; phylum Streptophyta; class Magnoliopsida; order Asparagales; family Amaryllidaceae; genus Allium; species Allium fistulosum. The sequence goes on from CM060905.1 coordinate 1,251,218,874, forward strand.
AACATTGTTGAGAATCCAATTCCCTAAAAACCTAAGGGTTTCCCTGCAATGTTCGTCCATAGAGGGTGAGTTAGGGCTTAAGATTAGGCTAAAAGGCATAGTCGATGCACAACAAGTGGATATTTCTATACTACCCCTTGTTAGTCTTGAGGGATGGAGGAGGCTAGGTTAGCTGAAAGATGGTATCGGTTCAAGGATGCAAGGTGACTTTGCTTTTGTAGGGTAAGAAGGGGTAGAAAAAAATTCCTTTATGCCAATGTACGAGTATGAGGTGCTACATCATTGAAATAAACAATGCCATACTCCCAAGAAAAGATGGAACGACATTCAACAAAAGGGTACTTGTACCCGATACCGACACAGATGGGTAAGTAAAGAATACCTGGGGGCACGAGACAACTCTCTCTAAAGAACTCTACAAAATATCCTGGTTACTTCGGGAGAAGGGGTGCCTCCTTATAAACTGGTTGTAATGACTAGGCCCGGGTGACTGTTTACTAAAGACATAAGTCTTTGCAAAGTCATAAAACCATGTATGGGGCTGACGATTACCCGGTGCCAGAAGGTCAAGAAAGTTGGCGACCTGATGATAGGGGAGCCGACGACCGAAGCTTCAATAAACGATGGCCAAAACTATCGGGATAGCAAAATTCCTTATCGGGTAAGCTTTGACCTGCACAAAAGGCATAACGATCTGGGCACTATCTCAAAGAGAGGCATGGTGAAATATATATGTCTATGAAGATGCAAACCACCTGCACTTAGGTAGATTGACCATATGAAACTTCACTGTTCCCTGAGATTTGTTTTGGGCCTTTCCTGTGCAGCTTAGGTGGAAGGCTAAGAAGACCTCCTTCCGAGGGGCGAGCCATTAGTGAGATACCACTCTAGAAGAGCTAGAATTCCAACCTTGTATCAGGACCTAAGAGCCAAGGGACGATCTTCAATAGACAGTTTTTATAGGGCATAGGCCTCCCAAAAGGTAACAGAGGCGTGCAAAGGTTTCCTCAGGCCGGATGAAGGTTGGTCCTCAATTGCAAAGACATAAGGGAGCTTGACTACAAGACACATCCACTGAGTAGGGATGAAATTTTGCCTTAGTAATCCGGCGATGTCAAGTGGAAGGGTCATTGCTCAACAGATAAAAGTTACTCTAGGGTTAACTGGCAGATCTTCTACAAGAGTTCACATATCGACGGGAAGGTTTTTGTAACATCGCACATTCTGAGGTCCGAAAATAAGCGCTACTACTGTTGTAGTCATCAATAGTATTATTCTTCGATGACAAAATGAGATCAGTTAATAGTATCATTAACACCAAAAGCTCAATAATACGAAAATATTTAAAACACATTTCATTATTCCATATTCATTACATAATCCCAAAATGTTTCCCTAGTTTAGACAAAATATAAATATTACAAAATACTCCAAGAGTGACATATGAAGATGCCCTCTTGGTTGATCAGAGTTTACTACTAGACAGATAATTTCTGCCATTTCGTACATTCAACCAAAATGATAACTACACAGCGGACATAAATAGGCTCCTACATAGCTAGCTCTACCTCCTTGCACGTCTTCAAAAAATTTATTCGTCAAATCTAAAACCTGGAAACCTTACTCTCGAATTACTCAAATGAGCACTCGAGAGTTAAAAGGGAAAATCAAAAATTTCAGGTCAGACAAAATGTCTGGTGTAAATAATAATATGTCATCTCAATAATAGATATCTAGTGAAACCTCACCGTAGAGCGGAACGGGTTTTCCCTTCCCTAGTATCTTTTGATAATATGCCAATCATAATCATGCTCCAGCAATCACAATGGTTAAACAAAAACAAGATAATTAAATGCATGCACGCTACATGGGTAATCCTGACCAATTGTCTTAGTTAACTGGTTGTCTATCTCTACTTCATAGTTTTTCCAAGATGACTACAAACCTATATGGCTGACTCGGGCCAACCAGACATATCAAATTTTCTAACTTACCATTAGTAGAAAACTGGACTGTCTGTCCAAACACAATCATCCTAGTGTTAACCTGATTGTCTGTTTATCTCATAGTTTTGTTAGGCTCACTATGAACCTAATGATTTTGCAGGCCAACCAATAACCTATGAAAGTTATATATTCCTTTCTATGTGTAAACTTTCTTTTAGTTTTAACCTTAATAAAGCCCCATTGGAATTGTGGTCCAATATCAACTAAGGGCTAACAGTTGAAGCATAGGGTGCTACCCTACACTAGTCCCATTATATGGTTTTCTATATCTAATCCTTGAGTCAAGATATTCCATCATAATTGATCTAATGGTGATTAATTCTCCTATAAAATCTCGGGCAAAGACCCCCTATATTTCCTTGAAAACATTATTCTTTATTAATGATTTACCTTTGAAATCATACTTAAAACAAGGAAAATATAACCCTTTACTTATTCATAATATAATGCCAAAATATGTTTTTTTCGAAATAGTTTTATTAATTTCGAAATCACTTAGAGGTGATCGCACCTCAAAACTTTAGGCTATGAAGCCATACAATAAAGCTATGTAAATTGATAAAACACGAAATTAATATTGCCGATATGGGTCGTCGCACCCTTCTATATCAAAATCATGTTAAGGTAGTTTGATTTATAAACCATAAGGCCATGTGACCAAAATCATCTACATCATATACTAATATATATAGGTTGCCAAATATAAGCTGCATAGCCTTTAGTTTGTATAAAGTATAGCTCTCAAATTTAAAACAGGTACATCGACATTGATGATCTCCGACATCAATGCCTTAAAATAGTTGATCTTAATTTCATAAAACATGGCTACTATGTCGCTATAAAAAGAATACCGAAATCATTTACTTGCAGCATTATTTCCATAAGAAAACAGGCGGCATCATATCCGCTTTATACCATTAATGTCGAAAGTAACATATGCGACAATGCTGCCTTAAAGGAATAATGTCAAAGTTAAGTTACGCGATGTCATTGCCATAATAATTTTACCTTGAAAGTAATACTAGCGGCATCACTATGGCCGATATATAAATATGCAGCATCATTGCCATAATACCTTTATCTCGAAAGAAATACTAGCGGGATTACTATAGCCGATATAAAAATATGCGGCATTGTTGCCATTACTTAAGGGTTGATGATATAAAACATGCATCACCAAAATCTTAAGGGGTTGATATTGAAAACTATTAAAATCATTAATGCCGACATAGATAGATGTGGCATAAGTAACCTGCATTGATACTACGTAAAGCCGAAAAGTTGCAAGATCATCCATATCGAAATTAATTCATTACCGAAAACCTATATTCAACCTGAGTGGAATCATTGCATGCCAACATTGTTGATATCATATACTTCCCTTCTAGTTGAAGGCGACATTGATAGCTATGGCATGGATGGACTTCGACATTGATTAATAACGACATGGCAATCTCGTAATTAACATAAAAATTGTTTTATTTCTTTAAAAAGCAATTTCTTTTCACCAACTCCAATCCTTTGTCAAATTGCTATTGGATCATAAACTTCTTTAACCAATTCTTTTGTAGAACACTACTATAGATCAGAATTATCATTCCCAAAATAATTTGCAAACTGTTAAATTTATTTTATTATTTTAATACAATTATTAAGCCTTTCTAGCCTAATAAATTCATATAAAATCATAAACACTTGGGAAAAATCCCAAAAACATCACAATAAATCAGAATTAACATATAAAAGGTTTAGGACCAAAAACATTATTTAATTAGTTTCAATAATTAAAACCCAAAATAAATCATTTTTCTCGCTTAGGAAATTCATAAAATATTCATAGTTGCTTGGAAAATTATGAAATTAAAAACCCACTTCTAAAATAATGATATAAACATCATATCCAAATTTCAAGTCTATTGGATGTCATAAACTAGGTTTTCACTCTTAAAACCTATTAAATAATTCCATAATAAATCCAATAATTCATCGTTCAAGCATATAATCGACCAATCAATCAGAACATGGCATAATAACAGCATACGGTTTGGTTTTAGGCATAAAACTAAAATAAACAAGCAATATTGAGATGGATAACTATTATTCACCTTGATTTGATAAAGCGATTGAGATTTAAGTCGTTATTTGATCCTCCTAAGCTTTATCCTTTGATTTCCTAGCCTTTTCTATTCTTTGATCTCTAGAAATGGCCGGTCACTCTTCTCTATTTCATTGTATGTAATGTTGTGAAATTAGGATAATGAGAGAATAAGGGTTTGAGTAAGGAAATACAGATCTATTACTATTTTCCCTTTTACATTATTCCTCCTTTCTTTTTATGGTTAAATTAATCTTGTAAACCAATTAATCAAGGCACGACCAAATTAATTATCGGTCTCATTCTCCTTATGTCAATACATTATTTTATTTAATTTATTTAATTAAATATCTTAAATAATGTTAATCAAAATTAGAGGTGTTACAAACTCCCCTCCTTAAAGAAATTCATCCTCGAAATTATATGTAACACCCCTAATTTTAGTGACATTATTCAAGAAATTTAATTAGAATAAATTAAATAGAATAATATAGATAAGGAGATTGAGGTTGATTAATAAACTAGGTGGTCGTGCTTAATTAAATCAAATGAACTTATATAAACGGTTAGGATATTAAACACAAGGGCATTAGGGTAATTAGCCGCCCATATTTCCTACCCTTATAATATCCCCTTAGTCGTACATGTTAATTTTATCTCAAACAAAATTTTGAACGTAAGAAGCAAGCAAGGTCGGCTATTAGAAAGAGGAGAAGAGAAAATCAACTAAAAGCTAGGATTCAAGTTAGAAGGAATCAATCTCAATCAAACTTCAATTTCCTTATCCAAGCTAAGGTGAATAATAATTTCTACATCTCTATTTTGATTTTTACATCATATGGTTTCGGATTTAAGGATAAATCTGTTTTAGGATATATTGAACGATGATATGCTTGTTTATGATTTATATGTGTTTAAATAAGGTTGTTTAATAAGGGATATACACGATTTTAGGGTAAAACCAAGATGAAATGATTTTTCAATGCCATGGGAAAATTTTATGTTATAGAAAACATGATTTGGGAGATGGGTTTCAATTTTCATATTTTTTGAGTTTATATGGATTTTATATAAATTTTCTAGTGAAGAAAATGATTTATTGGGTTATAAATAAATTATGGCTAAAATAAAGATAATTTGGGTTTGAAATTTTTATATGTTGAAAAACATATTAAAATAGATTTTTTGGGATTTTTCTAGATTTTTCCTATGTATTTTGATGAATATATAAAATTATTTAAGGTATGAGACTTAATGTTTTATATATTTAATTAAGGAGAAGGGGCATTTTATAAAATAAAATTATTATTTATTTCTGAAAATTAGTGGCAGCATTTTTCTGAAAAGAAATTGTTAACCAATGAGAAGTTGACAAACAAAGGCAGGTTAGTTGAAAAGTTATCTTTTTAAGTTAAAAACAAAAAAATCGTACTTTTAGCATGTTTCAGCCTTTTAGGGTAGTAAACCTTCCGACCCAGATCTTTCGACTAAGTCGAAGGGTTATAGCTTTCAACAAGGTCAAACCAATGCATATGGTATCAAGTTACTTGGTATGTAATGAATTGGACAGAGTCGAAGGGTTCTTAGTCGAAAGATTGATGGCCAAAGAGGTTGGGGTATGTTTGTTTTATAAACCAAAAGCTTTCACCTGCTTTGCTTTCGAATTAGAGTTTTCGACCTGGCTACCTTCAACCAGGTCAAATGTTTGAAAATAAAGGTTTTAAACCTTTCGACAAAGTCGAAAGGTTACTGCTGCTTTACCACTATTTTGTTTTGGAACCTTTCGACACAGTCGAAAGGTTACTGCCACTTATCATTATTTTGTTTTGAAATTTCCAACACAGTCGAAAGGTTATGGCCACTTTTTCCAACCTTTCGAAGTCGTTGCTTTCAACAAAGACGAAAGGTTTACTTATTTTAAAAACCAGTCGCTTCTCCCATTGCTTTCGAAAGGTATCAAAGCCTTCGACTTATATGATTTTCCTTTATTTTATAATTAAAATGTAACCCAAGCTTTCGAAGGAGTTGCTTTGAAAAGGCGGAGGTCTATTTTTTTAAATGAAATGTTTTAAAGCTTTCGAAGCAGACCTTCCGACAAGGTCGAAAGGTTGCTTCCATTGTAGTCGAAAGGTTTTAAAGGAGGACCTTCCACATATTTTAACTGAACCCAGTAAGTCTTCGAAAGGTTTATATTTTAAGAGTTGAATGCTTTCGAAAGGTTTGAATTACTGAATGGATTCAATGGTTTTGAAAGGTTTGGATCGAAAGGTTGTTTTGAAGACCTTTCGACAAGGTTGAAAGGTTTGGTTTTAAAAGATTTGAAAACCCATACTCTAATTTTTAAAGGAAAACCCACGGTTATATAAAGGAGTTTTATAAGGGTTTTAAGTATGTAATTTTAAAAAGGTATTGCCTTGATAAAAATTTAAGTTAAAGGTGTTAACAATGTGTTATGAGATGTATTTCAAGGACCTTAAACCTACAGGAGCAGTATTGTTAATTAATGTTTTACTTCTTCAAATATGGGTATATTCACATGATAACCCATAACTGTATTTTGGGGAAAAAGGGGTAGAGGAATCAGTAGGTTAACTCAAATAGTGAATATAAATTACTTGAACTCCTGAATGAGTAGAATTGCATCCATGGGGTCAAGGTGACCAAAAATATAGGATGCCTAAACTTTGTAGTTATTGGTATATACCAAGAGGTTCATAGTAAACCCATGAAAACTATGATAAGGTAGTTATTGGTGCATACCAAGAGGTTCATAGTAAAGCCATGAAAACTATGATAACGTAGTTATTGGTGCATACCAAGAGATTCATAGTAAACCCATGAAAACTATGATAAGGTAGTTATTGGTGCATACCAAGAGGTTCATAGTTAACCCATGAAAACTATGCATAAGGACAGTTGGCGGGGGCTAATTGGTTTGTAGTGAACCCATGAAAACTATACCCGGATTAAGAATTGACATCAGTCAATAGACTCCTCGTAAACCCATGAAAACTAAGATAAGAATGTGGTTAATGGAAGTATCAGTAGGTTCCTAGTCAATCCATAAAAACTAGGACGTGCAGTGAGTTACTGGATAAGTCCATAGGTTCTTAGTCAACCCATGAAAACTAGGATAAGGTGTAATTAGAATGACTAATAGGTTCATGAGGACCCATAAATTAATTAAGTTAACTGGCAGGAGCCTATAGGTTCTTAATGATCCCATGAAAACTATGAATGTGACAGGGTGTCTATTAGTTATAACAAGGTTATTAGTAAACTCATGAAAACTAAAAAGGTTAATAGTGACCCTAAAAACTATAATAATGACTGGGTGTCAGACTAAACTGAGAATGGAAAAATCTTATTTATTTTCAAGTATGCATATATCATAATGTTTTGAAATGTATGTTTTAACCATTGTGGATGCAGGAGCACATAATTTGGTTTTATAAAGGTTTTAGGATACTAGTGAGGGGAAAACCCGTTCTGCTAAGCGGCGTGGTCTCACTAGATATCTAAAAGGATTGAGATGTTAGATAATTATTCATACCAGGCTTTATGTCTGACTCGAAGTTTTTTTTCCCTTAAACTCCCGGGTACTCAATTGATTTTGAGTAGTTTGAGATTTAAGGTTCTCAGGTTTTCTACTCTGACGAATAAAGCTTCCGGAGGCGTGCAAGAGGCAGATAGTTATTTAGAGTTTTTCTTTTTGTTGTGTGTTTTATCTGTAAAGGCAGATTTATTAGCCTTACTTTATTTTTTGATCAACCAAGGGGGCATCTTCATATGTCGCTCTTGGCGTATTTGTAATAATTATATTTTGCTGAACGTGGTTAACGTAACTTGGGAATTATGTAATGAACAAGAAATGTTTTGGATTGAATGTGGAAATATGTTTTTGAATTGTTAATTTTTTCCATATTTCTGTGATCTTTGTATCAATGTATCTAGCACTGCCGTATTTGGTCGCCGAAGATTAATAACTATGGATGACTGCAGCATCCGTAGCCGTTAGTTTTGGGCCTCCAAGTAGGGGGATGTTACAAGTTGGTATCAGAGCATAGGTTTATGAAACTTTAAAAGAAAAGTTAAACCTGAAATCTTTTTCAAACATAATCCAATGAATTCAAAAATAAGATAGGGGTTTGGGTTAACGCTATAGTAACGTACTTGTATTTGATATATAGGTATATATTTAAGCATGTATGCCCCTCTCTCTTAGACTGTTCTTCTGTATCTTACTAAGGCTCGTATGCAGATATATGAGAAAGAGGATATGGAGGCAGGAAACGGAAGAGGAAATCTGGGTGGAGGAAGCACCACAACCAATGGAAATGCTCGACCTAATACTCGAAGAAACCAAGGTCGACAGGCTAATGCTAACCAAAATGCTGAGGCCAATGTAGGTGCTGGAAATCCGCCAGTAGATGCGGGGATGGTGTATCAGTTGTTGGCTAATCTTTTGCAAGCGGAAGCTACTGGGAATGTTGGTGGAGCTAATCATGTAGTTCCGGTTGGATATAACTATGCTAAGCTGAGTAGAGACTATGTTAGTCTAGGAGGAAAGCCGTTTGTCGGAATGGAAGATGAGAATTGGTTGTTGAACTGTGAAAGGATCTTTACAGACTTAGGCTTGAATGATGGAGAGAAGAGAAGGCTAGCCTCTAGACGGTTGCAAGGGTTAGCGCTTCATTAGTGGAACAGTGTGACGGCCGGAGTGCCGGAGGAGGAGTTGACTTGGGCTGACTTCAGGAGAAGGTTTGAGCAGAGGTTCTTGTCTGAGGTTGCCAAATCGACATTGATGAGGAAGTTCATGGATCTTGTCAAAGGACAGATGTCCTTGATCGAGTATGCTTCTAAGTTTGATGAGCTATCTCGATATGGTTATGCTTTGGTTGACACTGATGTCAGAAGGAATGAGAGATTCATTAGAGGTTTGAGGCCAGAACTAGGCAGAATGGCTATGACTCATATTAGCGAGCCTTATTATGTGATGGTGGAGATGACCGTTCGCCATGAGGAAATGCTTGCTGTTTCAGCTAGGAAGAAGCCAGTTGAGTCCTAGGGTTTTCAAGGAAGAAAAAGGAAATTCTTTAAGAAGAAATGAGCACAGAAATGGGAGGTCGCTAAGAAGGCGAAGGCTAATTTAGTGTGTTATAAGTGTGATAAGAAGGGTCATTATGCCCATGAGTGCAAAAATGGTAAAGGAAAGAAGCCTGTTGAGAAGAAGAATGTGAAATGCTTCAACTGTGACCAAGTTGGGCATCATAAGAACCAATGTCCAGAGCCCGTCAGGGCGGACAGAGGGAAGGCGTTTGCTATTGGACCACCATCTTCTTCTAAACCCACTACAGCGGAGAAAGAGAAAACTGTGATGGAAGGTACGCTTTTGATTCAGAGTATACCTATTAGGGTACTTTTTGATACTGGTGCATCCCATTTATTTATATCTCAGTATTTGATTGATAGGTTATGTATAGAACCCACATACCTTATTACTTCCTTAAGGGTTGTGAATCCAATAGGAGGGCATGCAACTCTTGGAGTGAGATGTGACCAGTTAGAACTTGAGTTGTTAGGTCATAAGTTTGCATGCAGCTTGTATGTTTTTGTTTCGTAGATTTCGGGATCATCTTAGGTATGGATTGGTTGGGTAAGTATAAGGCTAAAATATTTTTCCAAGATCGGGAAATATCATTGAGGCACCCAGATAGTCATAACCGAATCATTTTCTTGGTGGAGAATTCCAATAAGAGTGTTTGTGCTTTGTTGAGTACAATGGAGGTTGGAGAAGAGCTTAGACAGGTTCGAGTAGCTAGAGAGTTTGCAGATGTCTTTAAGTCGGTTACTAGATTACCCCCGAAATGAGCTGTTGAGTTTCGAATAGACCTTATACCAGGAGCTGAACCTATCAGTAGACCACCTAGCAGGATGACACCGACAGAGATGAAGGAATTTAAGGTGCAGTTAGTGGATCTTGAGGAAAGGAATTTTATTAGATCAACCAGTTCGCCTTGGGGAGCAGCTGCGGTGTTTGTTAAAAAACCACATGGGTCGTTAAGGATATGCATCAACTATCGTAAGTTAGATGAGAGGACAATCAAAAATAGGTACCCTTTGCCAAGGATTGATGATCTATTTGATTAGTTGAGTGGAGTCAGAGTATTTTCCCAATTGGATTTGGCGATGGGGTTCCATCAGTTGAGAGTTGCGGAGGATAGTATACTTTTGACTGCATTCTGAACTAGGTATGTTTCATATGAGTGGTTAGTAATGCCATTCGAATTGATGAATGCACCTGCTTTCTTCGTTGATTTAATGAACCGGGTTTTCAGAGAGCACTTGGATAGGTTTGTGTTGGTGTTCATAGATGACATTTTGGTGTACTCTAAATATGAAAGAGAGAATGAGATTTATCTTAGAGTGGTGTTGGAGACGCTGAGGCAAAATCAGCTAAAGGCGAAGTTTTCCAAGTTTAATTTCTAGAAGAGAGAAGTTAAGTTTCTTGGTCATGTGGTTTCAGAGGAAGGACTGTCAGTTGATCCAGTTAAGATCGAGGAGGTCAATAATTGGAAGAGACCAGAGATGGTAACCGAGATCAGGAGTTTTCTTGGACTTGCTGGCTATTATCGTAGATTCATCAAGGATTTCTCGCGGATAGCAGCGCCTTTGACTAAGTTAACCAGGAAGGACGTGAGGTTTGTTTGGTCCGACAAATGTGAGGAAGCATTCCTTAAGTTAAAACATTTGTTAACCAATGCACCAGTGTTAGTAGTTCTGGATGGTAACCAAGGGTTGGTAGTATACACTGATGCATGTGGGACTGGATTGGGAGCAGTATTGATGTAGAAGGGCAAAGTTATCGCTTACGCATCTAGGCAGCTTAGACCGCATGAGGTAAGGTATCCTACTCACGACTTAGAGTTAGCTGTGGTGATTTTTGCCTTGAAGATTTGGAGGCATTATCTTTTGAGAGAGAGATTTGAGTTTTATACCGATCATAAGTCATTAAAGTATTTATTCTCTCGGAAGGAGTTGAATATGAGACAGCAGAGGTGGCTGGAGTTTTTGGCTGCTTATGATTTCGATATAGAGTATACTCCGGGAAAAGGAAATAAGGTAGCAGATGCTCTCAGTAGAAAACATCATAATGTGGTGTTAGCAATGTTGGTAGAATGGAAGGATCTAGAAGCTTTAGCCAGTTGTGGTGTTCAGTTGAGATCTACTGCTAGTTCTAGTCAGGGTACTGCCATGTTGTCTTGTTTAGAAGTGCGACTAGTGCTGATTGAGAAGATGGCTTCTAAGCAGAGAGAAGACCCAGTTTTAGCTGAGAGGATTAGGAAGCTTGAGGTCGGATTAGAGATTGATGACCTAAAGGATTTTAATCTTGACCAAAGAGGATGGTTGAGAAAGAAGGGACGGTTATGTGTTCCAGGTGTAGAGAACTTAAGGAGAGAAGTTCTAGAAGAGTGTCATCGATCGAAGTTTACGATTCATCCTGGAGGAACCAAGATGTATCAAGATATGAAGAGGAGCTTTTATTAGGAAGGCATGAAGAGGGATGCTGGCTTGTGGGTTAGGCAGTGTATTAACTATTAACAAGTGAAAGCCGAACATCAGAAGCCAAGTGGGTTACTTTAGCCTTTAGATATTTCAGTTTGGAAGTGGGATTCGATATCGATGGATTTTATAGACGCTTTGCTAAGGAAAAATAGAGGAAACGAAAGCATATGGGTTATAGTGGACAGGTTGACCAAGAGTTCCCATTTCATTCCCGTAAAGTCAACCAGGACGACACCTGTTTTAGCAAAGTTATTCATGAAGAACATAGTTAGACTTCATGGGATTCCTAGTAGCATAGTCAGCGACAGAGATGCATTGTTCATTAGCAAATTTTAGAGGAGTCTGCAAGAGGTATTAGGTACCAAGCTCAAGATTAGTACAACTTATCACCCACAGACGGATGGGCAGACAGAGAGTGTCAACAAGGTACTCGATGATTTGTTGAGGGCTTGTGTATTGGACTTTGGTGGATCTTGGGAAGATCGCCTACATCTGATTAAGTTTTCCTATAATAATAGTTATCAGACTAGTATAGGAATGGCGCCTTTTGAAGCTTTGTATGGAAGACCATGCAGATTGCCAGCATGTTGGTTAGAGACCGGAGACAGATTGATTTTAGGTCCAGATTTGATTAGAGAGGCATTGGAAAAGATTGAGTTAATCCGAGGACAGATAAAGGAAGCTCAATCGAGGTAGAAGAGTTACGCAGACAAAAGGCGCAAGGACTTAGAGTTCTCAGTAGGAGACAAGGTTTTCATTAAAGTATCACCGATGAAGGGTGTGGTACGATTTGGAAAGTCGAGAAAGTTGGCCACGAGGTACGTTGGCCCATTTCAGATTATATAAAGGATTGGAAAGCTCGCTTACAGAGTAGAGTTGCCGAGCAGTTTGGCAGGTGTCCATAATGTATTCCATGTGTCTCATCTTCGTAAGTATGTGCATGATCCAGAGGTTACTATTCCCCAGACAGAGTTGGAGGACTTGGTGGTAGAGCCTGATTTGACTTTTGTTAGACAACCAGTCTGGGTTTTAGCGAGAGATGAGAAGAAACTGAGGACCAAGACAGTCAAGTTGGTGAAGGTTCAGTGGAGCAACAACGAGAAAGACTGTACTTGGGAGACGGAGGACAGGATTCGAGAGGCTTATCCTGATCTGTTTTGATGGTATGTCTATAGTAGATTTACATAGATAGGTTGCTAGGAGATGTTATAGATGATTGCTATGTTTGCTAGTTAGTCCTTACTGAATTTCAAGGATGAAATTCTTTAAGGAGGGGAGCCTGTAACACCCCTAATTTTAGTGACATTATTCAAGAAATTTAATTAGAATAAATTAAATAGAATAATGTAGATAAGGAGATTAAGGTTGATTAATAAACTAGGTGGTCGCGCTTAATTAAATCAAATGAACTTATATACATATTAAACATAAGGGCATTAGGGTAATTAGCCGCCTATATTTCCCACCCTTATACTATCCCCTTAGTCATACACGTTCATTTTATCTCAAACAAAATTTTAAACGTAAGAAGCAAGCAAGGCCGACCATTAGAAAGAGGAGAAGAGAAAATCAACTAAAAGCTATGATTCAAGTTAGAAGGAATCAATTTCAATCAAACTTCAATTTCCTTACCCAATCTAAGGTGAGTAATAATTTCTACATCTCTATTTTGATTTTTACATCATATGGTTTCGTATTTAAGGATAAATCCATTCTATGATATATTGAATGATTATATGCTTGTTTATGATTTATAAGTGTTTAAACAAGGTTGTTTAATAAGGGATATACATGGTTTTAGGGCAAAACCAAGATGAAATGATTTTTGAATGCTATGCGAAAAATTTATGTTATAGAAAACATGATTTTGGAGATGGGTTTCAATTTTCATAATTTTCTGAGTTTATATGGATTTTATATAAATTTTCTAGTGAAGAAAATGATTTATTGGGTTACAAATTAATTACGGCTAAAATAAAGATTATTTGGGTTTGAATTTTTATATGTTGGAAAACATATTAAAATAGATTTTTTGGAATTTTCCAGATTTTTCCTAAGTGTTTTGATGAATATATAAAATTATTTAAGGTAATGGACTTAAATGTTTTATATATTTGATTAAGGAGAAGGGACATTTTATAAAATAAAATTATTATTTATTTCTGAAAATCAGTGGCAGCATTTTTCTGAAAAGAAATTGTTAACCAATGAGAAGTTGACAAACAAAGGCAGATTAGTTGAAAAGTTATCTTTTTAAGTTAAAACAAAGAAATCATACTTTTAGCATGTTTCAGCCTTTTACGGTAGTAAACCTTCCGACCCAGATCTTTCGACTAAGTCGAAGGGTTATAGCTTTCGATAAGGTCAAACCAAGGCATATGGTATCAACTTACTTGGTATGTAATGAATTGGATAGATTCGAAGGGTTCTTAGTCGAAAGGTTGATGGCCAAAGAGGTTGGGGAATATAAACCAAAAGCTTTCACCTGCTTTGCTTTCAAATTAGAGCTTTCGACTTGGTTGCCTTCAACCAGGTCAAATGTTTAAAAAGAAAGGTTTTAAGCCTTTCGACAAAGTCGAAAGGTTACTGCTGCTTTACCACAATTTTGTTTTGGAACCTTTCGACACAGTTGAAAGGTTACTGCCATTTATCATTGTTTTGTTTTGAACCTTCCGACATAGTCGAAAGGTTATGGCCGCTTTTTCCAACCTTTCGAAGTCATTGCTTTCGACAAAGACGAAAGGTTTACTTGTTTTAAAAACCAATCGCTTCTCCCAATTCTTTCGAAAGGTATCAAAGCCTTCGACTTATATGATTTTCCTTTGTTTTATAATTAAAATGTAACCCACACTTTCGAAGGAGTTGCTTTGAAAAGGCGGAAGTCTATTGTTTTAAATGAAATGTTTTAAAGCTTTCGAAGCGGACCTTCCGACAAGGTCGAAAGGTTGCTTCCATTGTAGTCGAAAGGTTTTAAAGGAGGACCTTCCACATATTTTAACTGAACCCAGTAAGTCTTCGAAAGGTTTATATTTTAAGAGTTGAATGCTTTCGAAAGGTTTGAATTACTGAATGGTTTCAATGGTTTCGAAAGGTTTGGATCGAAAGGTTGTTTTGAAGACCTTTCGACAAGGTCAAAAGGTTTGGTTTTAAAAGATTTGAAAACCCATACTCTAATTTTTAAAGGAAAATCCACGGCTTATATAAAGGAGTTTTGTAAGGGTTTTAAGTATGTAATTTTGAAGAAGTATTGCCTTGATAAAAATATAAGTTAAAGGTGTAACAATGTTTTATAAGATGTATTTCAAGGACCTTAAACCCACAGGAGTGGTATTGTTAATTAATGTTTTACTTCTTCAAATATGAGTATATTCACATGATAACCCATAACTGTATTTTGGGGAAAAAGGGGTAGAAGAACCAATAGGTTAACTCAAATAGTGAACATAAATTACTTAAACTCCTGAATGAGTAGAATTGCATCCATGGAGTCAGGGTGACCAAAAATATAGGATTCCTAAACTTTGTAGTTATTGGTGCATACCAAGAGGTTCATAGTTCATACCAAGGGGTTCATAGTAAACCCATGAAAACTATGATAAGGTAGTTATTGGTGCATACCAAAAGGTTCATAGTTAACCCATGAAAACTACGCATAAGGCAGTTGGCAGGGGCTAATTGGTTAGTAGTGAACCCATGAAAACTATATCTGGATTAAGAATTGACATCAGTCAATAGGTTCCTAGTTAACCCATAAAAACTAGGATGTGTAGTGAGTTACTGGATAAGTCCATAGATTCCTAGTCAACCCATGAAAACTAGGATAAGGTGATTGGTAATTGGAATGACTAATAGGTTCAGGAGGACCCATGAATTAATTAAGTTAACTGGTAGGAGCCTATAGGTTCTTAGTGATGCCATGAAAACTATGAATGGGTCAGGGTGTCTATTAGTTATAACAAGGTTATTAGTAAACCCATGAAAACTAAAAAGGTTAATAGTGACCCTAGAAACTATGATAATGACATGGTGTCAGATTAAACCTGGAATGGGAAAATCTTATTTATTTTCAAGTATGCATATCCTCATAATGTTTTGAAATGTATGCTTTAACCACTGTGGATGCGGAGCACAGAATTTGGATTTATATAGGTTTTAGGACACTAGTGAGGGGAAAACCCGTTCCGCTAAGCGGCATGGTCTTACTAGATATCTAAAAGGATTAAGATGTTAGATTATTATTTATACCAGGCTTTATGTCTGACTCGAATTTTTTGTTTTCCCCTTAAACTCTCGGGTACTCAATTGATTTTGAGTAGTTTGAGATTTAAGGTTCTCAAGTTTTCTTCTGTGACGAATAAAGCTTCCGGAGGCATGTAGGAGGTAGATAGTTATTTAGAGTTTTTCTTTACCTTGTGTGTCTTGTTTGTAAAGGCAGATTTATTAGCCTTACTATATTCTCTGATCAACTAAGGGGACATCTTCATATGTCGCTCTTGGTGTATTTGTAATAATTATATTTTGCTGAACGTCGTTAATGTAACTTGGGAATTATGTAATGAACAAGAAATGTTTTGGATTGAATGTGGAAATATGTTTTTAAATTGTTAAATTTTTTACATATTTCTCTGATCTATGTATTAATGTATCTAGCACCGCCGTATTTGGTCGCCGAAGATTAATAACTATGGATGACTACAGCATCTGTAGCCGTTAGTTTTAGACCTCCAAGTAGGAGGATGTTACATTATGATAAGGTACATAACAAACATATAACATAGACATAAAACATACCATCAAAAAAATCAGGATAAGTGTCTCTAATCCTATCCTCTTTTTCTTAAGTATAGTCTCATTCGTCGTCACTCTAATGGACCTTTACTAATCTGACTGTCTTTTTCCTTAACTTCTTCTCATCCCTAGCCACAATATGAACTGGTTGCCTTACAATGGTCATGTCCGGTTCCACCACTAAATCTTCTAATACAATCGGGGCGATAGTAGTCTCTGGATCATGAATACACTTCCTCAGATGAGAAACATATAAAACGTTGTGGAATATGTAGGATCGTTTTCAACCTAGAGGGGGGTGAGTAGGGTGATACTAATAATAATAAAAATTAATGCGGAAATAAAAATCAATAGCAGAAAATAATGCATAAGAGATCACACGCAAATTTACCCAGCTTCGGCAAAACCCTGCCTACGTGCTGCCCCCAAGGTTTCTACTAGAAATTAAGTAGTCAGACGCTTACACACATAAACTTGCGACACCCGCTAATGACTAACCTAACTCTACGCTCAAAACCCTGCCACAACTCAGCCACTAAGTTGCAAATTCTCAAACTATGCTCCGTAGTTTGTCCCTAGTCACACGACTAGAATTTACACAATTT
The DNA here is from genome assembly GCA_030737815.1 of Allium fistulosum. NCBI lineage: Eukaryota > Viridiplantae > Streptophyta > Magnoliopsida > Asparagales > Amaryllidaceae > Allium > Allium fistulosum. Next base: position 1,251,235,934 of record CM060905.1, read on the forward strand.
AAAATAGAAAGAATTACAAAAAAAATTAAACAAAAAACAACAAAACCCTATTTCTTAAATATGAAGCCCAATAGAAAAAAGACACGGCCCAATATAATTGAAGAATAAATGTCCCCTTATTATTGTTCAGCCCAATTAGAATATGTAGACGAGTTTCTCTTCTTCCTTTGAGTAAAAAGTCGATCGTTCCCTTTTTGCTTTTCTTCAACACAAAATCTAGGGTTTTTGGTAAACTTGAAGGGGCCGATTGTTATTGATCGATTGAATTAAGGAACTTAATTTGCTTTGCTTTGTCAATCGACTCCTTGCTTTGATTGATATGCGGCTGCTCCAATTCAGTCGAGTTCAATTTGTGCTCTGAGTTGGTATGTGAATTTTGCCTCTTTTAATTCTCGACTTTGATTCGAGTTACAAATTTGTTTTCGATTTAAGAGTATGCTCTGGATTTTTGTCTCGAACTCGAATATAATTTTGCCGATTATGATGTTGGGATTTTATAGGGAACGAAACCCCTAAACATGCGTTCGTATTTTCGATTTGAGTTCTTTAGTGATTTTCACTTGTCCATTCGATTTTGCTTGAGTGCTTGTGATTTATTTTGACTAGTTCATCCCATATGTATTGCTCCATGACTTTGAATTTACTTCGTTTATTTCGACTATGACTTTGGCTTCTTAATTTTTGAGATAATTATCAGTTTACTGAATTCGTTCCATTCTTTTATGACGTGTTCATCTCAAATCCCCTGCGACATTATTTTGTTTGAACTGTTGCATATCATTTCTCTTTGAACCGTGACTTGATTTTCTCTGCGACTATATTCACATTGCTACTGTTAATAACTCTGCACATATAAACATGTATATACATACATACATACATATATGTATGTATATATATGTATAATTGTTGTGCCTATCCACATGAACTTGTTGCTGTGTGGTTCCTCTTGAGTCTGGTTTGTGGTTCTGACTCTCTTACTTCCATGTACTTATGCCATTTGATGTTGTCTGCATTTGCTCATTCATTTCTTCATTGAGTTCATATTTTCATATTTGACTGTGTTGATTTAGAGAGCTATTTGTTATGTTTTGTTGAAGCTCCATGATGCTTCATTCCCAGTTGCAATCAAGTCTTCATTTGTTGTTTGGAGTCTGCTGTGTGGTTGTTGCAGCCACTTGAGTCTGGTTGTAGTTATCTCCTCTGTTCTGTTCTGAATCATGTTGTCACCACTTTGACATATGCATTTTGGAGTCTGGATTGTTGCATCATGGAGTTTTCATGTGTGTCAAAACTAAACTGTTGCATTCGTTTTGTTTCATGTACCCTACTATAGCTCTGTCCATTGTAGTCACTGGCTTGTACATTTTGTTTGGTGAACTGATGCCTGAACTTTTAGAGTGCTTGCATATCCATACTTGTCTGATGTAGGTGATCTAGTGTCAACCACTGCTCTGGTCTATGTTGCATCTCTTTTGTAGCTTGCTTGTGCACACTTGAGTTTGTTCTGGTTCATGTGTGAAGTCTTGTCTATGTTACATTGTATTATTTGTTGCTCTTAAAATCTGCGTTGTGACTGGTTGCATATGTATATGTTTGTTTGGTGATCAATGTTTTCTCTGATCCTTGTTTTGTTTCTTTGGCTTCACTCTAAGTCTGGTTGTCTTGACACACTTGTCTTGTGCATTTGTTACTGATTTGAGTCTTTATGTTGTTCTTGCTCATTGATCTGGTCTGGTTTTGAAGTTTGGTTAAACTAGTTGCATGAGTCTGGCCATTGTATTGAACTTTTATTCATGTTGGCTGACCATTGAAACTCGTACTTGACCATTCTATTTTTTTTGTATTGCACCTGAGTTGAATCCAGCTTATGGCTCGGGTTTGACCTTGTGCTCACCTGTCCCTGTAGTTTTAACACGCAAGCGTATATCGGTGTGCACGGCCTTGTGACATGTACAGTGATGCACTGTGCATGTTACAAGCTGTTCATGTAAAATGAATTTAAAAGAGAAATGATGACGAACAACCCAAATAACTGAGGAAAACAATATATTCAAAACACACACTTCATTGTACACTGCAAAAATATTTCTTTTTCATTTTACTGCGTCAGTGGTTATTTTGCAGATAATTCAAATGCGGGATACAAGTTGGAATAGAGTTGAAGATCAAATACGAGTGATAAGTGAATGTAGTGAGGTGAAAATGTATGTAAAAATTGTATAGTGAAAATTGTGTTGTAATTTGAAATTGTATTGTAATTGAAAATGTGAAATTGTAGTGAGAACTCAAATTTGTACTATTTGAATTTGTAATAAAATATTTGTTTGAATATGAATTCTGAGTTATTTATTTTATTCAACAAATATTTATTTAATTATGTGGAAAAAATAAAATAGTACAAGAACAAATACATTTAAACGAATATATATATGTTTATTATCATCAAACAAAAATCATAGGCTATTGTATTCTACAGAATATTGCCAAACTGCTCAGTAACTCTATCCTATAAGTGAGTTTCCTGATCCTTTCTATAATAGGAAACGGTCCAACAAATCTATATGCCAATTTCCCTAACTTTCCAAATTGGATTACACCCTTCATCGATAATAATTTGACCAAAATGTGATCCCCAACCGAGAATTCAAAGTCCTTGCGTCTCTTTTTAGCCTAGACTTAGCGTCTTTCATCTGTTTTTTGTGGTTTCTTTCACCATATTTGGACCAGGAATCAATCTATCTTCGGTCTCTAACCAACATGCTGGTGATTTGCACAGCCTTCCATACAAAGCTTCAAAAGGTGTTATTCCTTACCAGTCTGATAACTATTATCATAGGAGCATTCGATTAAGTGCAAGTGATCTTCCCATGATCCTCCAAAGTCTAGTACACAAGCTCTTAATAAATCCTCCAAGACTTTATTAACTCTTTCTATTTGCCCATCTGTCTATGGATGATAAGCGGTACTCATCTTCGGCTTGGTACCTAAAACCTCTTGCAGACTCTTCCAGAATTCGCTAGTAAATAAAGAATCTATGTCATTGACTATACTACTAGGAATCCAATGTAGTCTGACTATATTCTTCATAAATAACTTAGCCAAAACAGGTGCCATCCATGTTGAACTTGACGGGAATGAAATGTTCACTCTTAGTCAGTCCATCCACTATAACTCAAATACTCTCATTTCTCTTATTTGACCTTAGCAACCCGTCAATAAAATCCATAGATATTGAATCTCATTTCCACATCGGTATATCTAAAGACTGAAGCAATCCACTTGGCTTCTGATGCTCAACTTTCACTTGCTGGTAATTCAAACATTGTCTTACCCATAAGCCTACATCCTTTTTCATACCTTCCCAGAAAAAACTTCTCTTCATATCCCGATGCATCTTAGTTCCCCCGAGATGAAATAGTAAACTTCGATCGATAATGCTCCCTAAATACTTCCTTCACTAGGTCACCAACATCTAGAATACACAATCGTCCCTTCTTTCTTAACCATCCATTCTGGTCAAGACTAAAATCTTTTAAATCATCAATCTCAGTCCCACCTTCCATTCTTCAAATCCGTTCATCTAATATTATATCATCTCTTTGCTTAGAAGCAATCCTCTTGATCAATACTGGTCAAACTTTTAAATAAGATAACATTGCAGTATTCTGACTAGAACTAGCAGTCGATCTTAACTGCACACTAGAAGTAGTCAATGCCTCTGAACCTTTCCACTCCGCTAACATGTCTAATACTGCATTCTGATGTTTTCTGCTAAGTGCATTAGCTACTTTGTTTCCTTTTTATGGCGTATATTCAATACCAAAATCATAAGCCGCTATGAACACTAACCACCTCTGTTGTCTCATATTCAACTCCTTCTAAGAGAATAAATATCTCAAAGACTTGTGATCCATAAAAAACTCGAATCATTCTCCTAAAAGGTAATGTCTCCGCACTTTAAAAGCAAAGATTATAGCAGCCAACTCCAAACTGTGAGTCGGATAGCTAACTTTATGCGGTCTAAGCTATCGAGAAGCGTAGGCAATCACTTTACCTTTTTGCATCAACACAACACCTAATTCTGTTCCGCACACGTCAGTATACACTACTGAATCTTGATTCTTATCCGGAACAACTAACACGGGCGTATTGGTCAATGAATGTTTTAGCGTTAGGAATGCCTCCTTACATTTATCGGTCTAAACATACCTCATATCCTTTCTTGTTAGTTTAGTCATCATTGCTACTATACAAGAGAAATCCTTGATAAAATTCCGGTAATAGCCAGCTTATCCAAGAAAACTCTTTATCTCGATCACCGTCTCGGGTCTCCTCCAATTATTAACAGTCTCAATCTTAGCTGGATCTACTGACAACCCTTTTTCTGAGACTACATAACCAAGGAACTTCACTTCTTTCTTCCAAAAATGACATTTCGAAAACTTTGTCTTTAATGGATGTTGTCTCAATGTCTGAAGCACTATTCTGAGGTGAGTCTCATAATCTCGCTCATTCCTAGAATATATCAGGATGTCATCTATAAATAATAACATGAATCTATTTGAATGCTCTCGGAAGATCCAGTTCATCAAACCTACAAAGAAAGCTATGACGAACCTCCCTTCATTTCATTGAAGGACGAGTCACGAATTAGAAAGAAATAGGTAGAAAAGAAATAGATAGAAAGAAAGAACTAAGACAAATCACAGAATCTCACAGCGGAATGAAATAAAATATATTACATCACATATGTATATCACAAAGGTCACTAATATAGTACATCAGAGTCATAAGCTTTACATATATCATACTAGACTGTCGTGGTGGCCTGCCTATTCATTACAAACCAAAATGCAGACATAAATACTAGTACAGCGGAAATAGATATAACTAGATACGCAGAAGCCTCCTGCTCCAAGTCCTCCTTCAAAATACGTCAAAGCAAACCTGGAATTACTTGGCTACTCACAAAAATTTGAGTATCCAAGAGTTTGGGAAAACAGAAAATAAACTCCGGGTCAGACATGGGTCTGGTGTGAGTAAACCGTTAAATCTATTTAACTTGAAAATCATTTGAAAACAAGGGTATCTCGTAAGACTCGCCGCACATAAACACGGACGGGTTTTTCCCTTACGATAACCAAAACATTTTCATAGGAAATCCAGTGATATTATAATAGTGTCTAGGGTTTTCAATATAAGATAGGAAATAGCTGGAATGCTTACATCTTACATTCCAACATAGCTGGGCACAATCAAAACCGTACGGGCGCTTATTGGAGATTGGATTCCATACAATGGCAGGGCTACTGGGGTACCGCCCGTCATAGTACCTGGCCTAGATCAGTGTACCGAGGACCACTCCCGATCCCCTACAACACAAGACCGAAACTACCCCTTACTGGATAGTCCGAATAAGATCACCCCACGGTTGGGGCTAACAACCGCCATATAGCCGAATATAAAGGGATTCTAGACAGGGGAAATCTTACCCTAATTGGGTGCTACCCACTTAGCCTTGCTGCACCTCCCCTGTTTTAGCCATTCTCAGTTGATGAGGCTTGAGGCTACGATTACCTTTATAGCACACATTTTTTTAGAATGCTCACCGTCCTCCAATGATGATGGTCTGATAGCATTTGTCCATACAAGTTCGTTCCGGGTCCGAACGGAACCGAAGGCACTATCTTCACTACACCCGTATTGGAATCACCCTCAGAGTTAGCGATAAATAGCCCTTGCATTCTAAATCTTCATTCCGGATCTTCCTTGAGATCTTCACGACCTGATCGTTCATTTTGGATCGATGTGGTTTTCGGATAACAATGGTATCTGATCCCGGTCTCATCAAAATCCAAACGCCATCTTTTAAGGCCAAGTTGTTTTTAACAATTCAATTCAGAATATCACATTCACATATAAATTTCACCACAGTATCCATTCAAATAAAACGTCTCATGTTTTATATTTAACTGTTCAATTCTGGGTATTTCATATCACAGAATAACCGGAAATAACATACTAGAGAAACAAGGCAATCCAATGTATTTCACCATTTTAAACTATTCATAGACTAGATTAACCAGTCACACAATCATCTATTTCATTTAAACAAAGTTAATTATTTTCAAATCATGTTTACTTATTATTAAACTAATTTCAAACTATTTATTTTACTTTAAATAAGTTTTTGGAATTAATTAATAATTTAACATATATATAAAATTAACCAAAGGCTTTAATTAATTTAAAGTCTTAAATCATTTTATCTATATTAACCATTAACTAATTACAATTCATTTTTATTATTAAATAAGGTTGTTAACAAGTGTTAAGGAGATAAGATACTCAGCTCCTATATTTTGTAAAACCAGGGAGTTAAAGTTTAAAAGTAAATGGTTTTAAGGGTAGTTGATTTTTTTGAAAATACTAAAGAACATTTTAATTTATTTTTTTTAAAACCCGGCCCACTGGCCCAAACCCGAACCAAGGAAATCCCCTTCCCTTTCTTTCTCTTTTCCCTCTTCTACTTTTACATCTGCCAATTCTACTAGTCCCACTCTACCTGCTACCCATTTGCACGAATCCAACGTGCACGTGCACACCCAACCGGAGCCACGCCGACCACCGTCGACTCCACCCCCAAGTCGCCATCGCCACCCTCGACCTTTCCGACCACCTAGATTTCCTCAACGATGCTCGAATCCAAAATCAAGCACTTCGCCATCCCCTAAAAAAAACCCGATCCTATTTCCCCCTCGCGCCGCCGTCACCAACCACTCGAGACCCAACCACCTCGCCTGGAGCATCGCCTAACTCCCCTCTTCCTTTTCCCTTTGCACCGCATCACCTCGACGCCACCACGACGCTGCGATCGTACGAAACCCACCTCGTCCATAAACGAGCCTAAAACCCTATATCTTCTCCAACCCGCCACCACATCACTCAGACAAACCCGCCACCATTTTTCCTATGACCACCAACCCACCAGCTACCTTCGACCAAAACCCCGACCTTCACTCACAACCAAAACGCCATGAATCGGCCAAAGTCCAATTTCCGATCATCACCCAATATCCCATTAACCACACAATTTAAAATCACAAAAATTCGCTATTCGTGACGCCGATTCCATTCATGTCAGTGAAATCATGAATCAACATGATCGATTTTCTTGCAATATTTGATTATCCACTGCTAATCCTATTTCCGGTGACATTACTTGATAGTTTTCCATGAAATTATTTTTAAAAATAGATATACACTAATACAAACATGTATCCTTCAAACATCATGTGCTAAGACTATGTAGATGACAAGATATAGATTTTTGAAGAGTTGAATCATACCAGAAAAAAACAAAACAGAGGCAAAATGTGTACATCCATTTACATACATTCATAAACAGGCATATATATAATTATTTCTACGCAACAGCATAGTAAAAAAACTGTTACTTCTATTTAATCTTTAAACATACTCATAGATTATAAAATATTTTGCTTGAAAAGAAGTTTACTCACAGATTTTTGTTTTGAACAGAGAACAAGGGTTTTTGAAAACTTCTAGCTTGCTTGGGTTGAAGATGAATTGTTTTAATTTTGATCTTCTCTGCTTAGTTGTTTTATTTGCTTTAAGTTGTGGAATGTAGTGATGTTTATCTCTTTTGTTATACTTATTTCGAGTGAAAGAAAATGAAACAAGTGTGGAGGTATACATAATATAAGAAAATATACTGCTGCATTCCTATGTACACAGTGAGCTTCTGTTTTTTACTTTTCTTTTAAATTTTATTTTGTTTAATTTTCCTATTGTCAGCAATTCCTTGACCTGATACGATTTAGTGAAAAGGAAGTGATTTATTATAAATGAGATTTGATGTTTTATGTGCTTGAGGGGATGTGTATTAAATGTGTGTTCCCTCTTGTGTTTACAAGCACATATTCATTCTTATGTATATATATATCTCATACATATGTATACAAGTATTTCTTTGTCTTGTTTGCCTTATACACCTATGTACATACATATAAAATTATCATAGTTATTTGTGTAAGTTTTTTTTTCATTTATGTTACATACAACAATATAGACCTCTTATATAAATTTATTCCTATTTTTAAACATATATTTTTATTATAAAATTTTAGCCAAAGCTTAAGTATCAACATCTAAATTATATTTCTATATATATATATTATATCTAATATAATAAAGGTAGAATTTCCCAAACCATAGTTTCCTTCCAAATATATATATAAATAAACAGTCAATAGCCAGAATATATTATTTGTTTTTAAATGATTAAAACTTGTATTATCCATAATTAAGTTAGAGAATTATCAAAATAATAGTGTCAAAATCCCGGGTCGTTACAAAAGCGGACGCATTAGTCAACCCGGATGGCATTACTAACCACTCATATGAACCATATCATATTTAAAACGCCGTCAAAGGAATACTGCCCTTCGCCACACTCAATTGAAGGAACCTTGTCACCAAATCCAACTAGAAAATACTTTATCTCCACTCAATTGATCAACTAGGTAGGGGATATCTATTCTTTACCATCTTCTCATTCAACTTACGATAATCGATGCACATTCTCAACAACCCATTAGGTTTCTTCACGAGCACCGCAGCCGCTCCCTAAGGCGAACTTCTTGGTCTAATGAAACTCTTTCTGAGTCCACTAGCTGCACCTTTAACTCCTTCATCTCATTAGGTGTCATTCTACTAGGCGATCTACTTACGGGTTCAGCTCCAAGTACAAAATCTGTTCGAAACTCAATAGCTTATTTCGACGGTAATCTTGTCACTGGCTCAAAGACATCTGCAAACTCTCTAACGACAAAAACTTGATTCAACTCGTCTTCCCCCTCCACTCCACCCAATAAAGTACTAACATCAAATTTTGAGTTATCTATTGAGTATATAATTTGACCGCTATTAGGGTGTCTTAGTGATATTTTCCTATCTTCGGAAAATAGCCCAGCATCATATATGCTTAACCAATCCATACCCAATATAATTCCAAAGCCCACAAAATCAAACACATGCAAACTGCATGCCAATATATGACCTACAACTCAAACTCTAAATGGTCACATCTCATCACAAGAGTTGCATACCCTCCTATTGGATTCACTACTCTTGAGGAAGTAACAAGGTACGATGGTTCCAAACTAAGCTTATCTACTGAACAATGAGAGATAAAATAATGTGATGCACCCGTATCAAATAATACTCTAACAGGTATGCCATGAATCAAAAGCATACCTCCCATCATAGCCTTTTACTTCTCCTCTACTGTTAGTCTTGAGGTAGATTGTTCCAAAGCAAACACTTTTCGTTTCTCAACCTTAGCTGGTTCTTTGCACTGATTCGTGTAATACCCTATCTGGTCACAATTGAAACACCTGATGTTCTTCTTTCTATTGACCTTCTTTCCATCCCTAGAATGACACTCGTTGGAAAAGTGTCCCTTCTTGTCTCACTTGTAGCACACAATATTCGCCTTTCATTACTTGGCAGCTCTACCCTTTTGAGCTCCCTTCTTTTGAAAGAACTTCTTTTTCTGGCTTAGCCCACCCTTAGTCTATGTTGGCTTATTGAACAGCGCAAGCATCTCTTCATTCCTCAATGCCACCTCCACAACTATATCACAAGGATCTCTAAGATGTGGTGATGTTGCTCTGGCCAGCTCTGGTTTCAATCCTCTAATAAACTTCTCGTTTCTCTTGATCATTGTATCCACGGTAGCATATCCATATCTGGATAACTCCTTAAACCTTGTCACATACTAAAGTACTAACATTTTCCTTGTTCCAACTCAGCAAACTTTCAAAGCAAAGTTGACTTGGCTATTTCAGATATGAATCTCTCTTCAAATCTTTTCCTGAACTCAGCCCAAATCGAGTTCTCCTCTAGTACCCCTATAGTACACTATTCCACCAGTACAACGCAGCTCCTTAGAATTGCCTGGATGCCAATCTCCTCTTTTGCTCATCATTTCGGCCTAAATCAACAAAAATCCTTTCACAGTGCAACAACTAATTCTCAACTTCGATAGCATCCTCCGTTCCAATAATGGCTTTCTTCCGAGTCTTGCATAATCCTAACTCATCACTGCATGGTTGTTGACAACTGGAACTTCAGGATTTGCTCCTCCAGCATTACCACCCACTAATCTAGCTGAAACTCCTGCTTGCATCACGTTGACAAAGAACTAATACATAGCTCCCATATCCATTGGTGGGGTTGTAGCACCTACATTGGCAGTTGCCTGTCGACCCAGATTCCTTCTTATATTAAGCCTGACATTTCCATTAGTTGTAATGCTTCCTCAACCGAGATTCACTCTTCTATTTCTTGCCTCCATATCTTAATTTTCTTAAATCTGCATTCGAACCTTAATAAGATACGGAAGAACGACCTAAGAGAGAGGGAAGAATAGAGATAAGATATATACTTATGTATAGCAAATACAAGTACAATACTATAGCATTATCCCTCAATCTCATTCTATAATCCATTAGGATTACGTTTTCAAAAACTCTTTTAAATTTCAAAATTCTTTTAGTTTTACGTAAACCTTTTCTCTGATACAAAGTTTCAACATCCCTCATTCTGATGCCTGAAAATAATCTCTACTGATGCTGCAGTCATCAATAGTATTATTCTCCGGTGATAAAATAAGATCAGTTAATAGTATTGTTAACATCAGAAGCTCAGGAGTATGAATATTTTTCACATTTCGTTAATAATTTCCATGTTCATTACATAATCCCAAAAAGTTTCCCAAGTTTAGATAAAATATATTATTACAAAATACGGTAAGAGCGACATATGAAGATACCCGCTTGGTTGATCAAAGTTTACTACTAGGCATATACAATTTCTACCAATACATACATTTAAACAAAATGATAACAACACACGGACATAAATAGGCTTCTATATAGCTAGCTCTACCTCCTGCACGTCTTTAGAAGCTTTATTCGTCAAACCTAAAACCTGGAAACCTTACTCTCGAACTACTCAAATGAACATCCTAAAGTTAAAGGGGAAAAACAAAAACTTTGGATCGGACAAAAAGTCTAGTGAATAGTAATATGCCATCTCGACATAGATATCTAGTGAGTCCAAGCCGCAGAGCAGAATGGGTTTTCCCCTCACTAGTTTCTATTGATAATATGTCAATCATAATCATGCTCCTGCAATCACAATGATTAAATAAACACAAGATATTAAATGCATGCATGCTACATAGGTAATCCTAACTAATCAATCTCAACTGACTGTCTATTTCTACTTCATATTTTTCCTAGCGTGACTACAAACCTATATGGCTAACTCGGACTTACCGGATATCCCAAATTTTCCAACTTACTGTAGAAGAAAACAGGACCGTCTGTCCAAACACAATCATCTCAGTGTTAACCTGACTGTTTATCTCTCTCATAGTTTTGTTAGGCTCACTATGAGCCTAATGATTTTACAGGCCAACCAATAACCTATCTAAGTTATATATTCCTTTCTGTGCATAAACGTACTTTTAGTTTTACTCTTAACAAAGCCGTACACACTTGAATTTTGTACCAATTTCAACTTGGGGCTAACAGTTGAAGCATAGGGCACTACCTTACACTAGTCTCATTACATGGTTTTCTATATCTAATTCTTGAGTCAAGATATTCCATCGTAATTATCTAATGATGATTAATTCTCCTATAAAATCTTGGGTAAATACCCTATGTATTTCCTTGAAAACAATATTCTTTATTAATGATTTACCTTTGAAATCATACTTAAAACAAGGAAAATATAACCCTTTACTTATGCATAATATAATGCCAAAATATATGCTTTTCGAAATAGTTTTATTAATTTCGAAATCACTAAGAGGTGATCGCACCTCAAAACCTTAGGCTATGAAGCCATACAATAAAACTATGTTAATTGATAAAACGCTGCATTTATATTGCCGATATGGGTCGTCGCACCCTTCTATATTGAAATCATGTTAAGGCATTCTGATTTATAAAACATAAGGCCATGTGACCAAAATCATCTACGTTGTATAATAATGTACATAGGTTGCCAAATATAATCTGCATAGCCTTTAGTTTGTATAAAGTATAGCTCTCAAATTTAAAACAGGTATGTCGACATTGATGACCTCCGACATCAATGCCTTAAAATAGTTGATATTAATTTCATATAACTGGGCTACTATGTCGCCATAAAAAGAATACTGAAATCATTTACTTGTGACATTATTTCCATAAGAAAATCGGCAGCATCATATCCGCTTTATACCATTAATGTCGAAAGTAACATATGTGACATTGCCGCCTTAAAGGAATAATGTCGAAGTTAAGTCATGCGACGTAATTGCTATAATACTTTTACCTCGAAAGTAATACTAGCGGCATCGCTATAGTCGATATAAAAATCTACGACATCATTTCCATAATACCTTTATCTCGAAAGCAATACTAGCGGAATTACTATAGCCGATATAAAAATATGCGGCATTGTTGCCATTACTTAAGGGTTGACAATATAAAACACGCGGCACCAAAATCTTAAGGAGTTGACATTGAAAACTAGAGAAATCATTAATGCCGACATAGATTGATGTAGTATAAGTAAGTTGCATTGATATTGGGTAATGCCGAAAAGTTGCGAGATCATTCATATCGAAATTAATTCAATGCCGAAAACTTATATTCAACCTGAGTGGAAACTTTGCATGGCAACATTGTTGATATCGTATACTTCCCTTCTGGTTGAAGGCGACATTGATAGTTGTGGCATGGATCGACTTCGGCATTGATTAATTACGACATGGCAATCTAGTAATTAACATAATTTTTTTTTATTTCTTTAAAAAGCAATTTCTTTTCACCAACTCCGATCCTTTGTCAAATTGCTATTGGATAATAAACTACTTTATCGTATCAATTTCAAAAAACTACTCTAGATCAGAATTATCATTCCCAAAATAATTTGCGAACCATTAAATTTATATTATTATTTTAATACAATTATTAAGCCTTTCTAGCCTAATAAATTCATATAAAATCATAAACACTTGAGAAAAATCCCAAATAATCACAATAAATCGAAATTAACATATTTTTTAACATATAAATATTTTAGGACCAAAAATATTATTTAATTATTTTTAATAATTAAAATCCGAAATAAATCATTTTTCTCACTTAGGAAATTCATAAAATATTCATACTTGCTTGGAAAATTACAAAATTAAACCCCACTTCTAAAATAATGTCATAAACATCATATCCAAATTTCAAGTCAATTGGATGTCATAAACTAGGTTTTCAATCTTAAAACCTATTAAATAATTCCATAATAATAAATCCAATAATTCATTATTCAAGCATATAATTGACCAACCAATCAGAACATGGCATAATAACAACATACGATTAGGGTTTAGGCATAAAACTAAAATAAACAAGCAATAGTGAGATGAATAACTATTATTCACCTTGATTTGATAAGGAGATTGAGATTTAAGTGTTGATTTGATCCCCCTAAGTTTTATCCTTTGAGTTCCTAGCGTTTTCTCTTCTTAGATATCTAGCAATGACTAGTTTCTCTTCTCTATTTCATTTGTATGTAATGTTATGAAATGAGGATAATGAGAGAACAAGGGTTTGAGTTAGGAAATAAGGGCCTACTCCTATTTTACTCTTCACGTTATTTCTCCTTTCTTTCTATGATTTAATTAATCTTATTAACCAATTAATCTAGGCACAATCAATTCAATTATCAATCTCATTCTCCTTATGTCAATACACTATTTTATTTAATTTATCTAATTAAATATCTTAAATAATGTTAATCAAAATTAGGGGTGTTACAGTTTGGCACGTCGATGTCTGCTCTTCGCCACTTGGGGCTATAGTATGTTCCAAGGGTTAAGTTGTTCGCCCATAAAAGCCGAACGTGACTTGGGTTTAGAACGTTGTGAGATAATTCGGTCCATATCCGGTGCGAGTGTCAAAGCATTGAGAGGACCTTTCCCAAGTGCGAGAGGATCGGAAAGGACACACCTTTGGTGTACCAGTTATTATACCCACAGTAAACACTAGGTAGCTAAGTGTAGAGCAGATAACTACTAAAAGCATCTAAGTAATAAGTCCACCCTAATATGAGTGCTCTTCTATTCCAATTTCCCTAAAGCCTCTGGTAGCACATCTGAGACATTAATGGTTTCTCTACCCCTACGAGGATAGGGTGATGTAAGTATGGAGAATACAAGATAAGGTCATGGTAAGACATACTGTTTATCATTATGATAGGTGTCAAGTGGAAGTGCAGTGATGTATGCAGCTTAGGCATCCTAATAGACCGAGAGATTTGAACCTTGTTCCTACACGACCTGATCGATTCAATCAGGCACTCGCTATCTATTTTCATTGTTCAACTGTTTGACAACATGAGAAAACCAAAAGCTTTGCCTTTCCCTCTTATGGATAGATAGGGAAGGAAAGAGGCTTTTGTTTTTTCCTTCTAGTCAAGACTTGAGGCCTCACAGTCAATAGCCAATATTTCTCTCATTCTCATGCCTGTCTTTGTTCATGATTTGATATTCTGGTGTCCTAGGCATAGAAGAAGCACACTAATCCATCATGAATTTGGTGGTTAAACTGTACTGTGGTGACAATACTATAGGGGAGATTTAGGGGAAAAATTTCTCGATGCCAGGATGATAAAATGCTTAACACCTCTTATTTAACTAAAAAATACAAAGGTCCTATTATTCAAAACCTCAATTATGATATCTCTTCTCTCACCCTTCACAGCTCAAGCATAGACTTAGACGAGTCCGAAGAAAATCGTATAGAATTTAAATATCTAGATAGTAAATCAACATTGGTAGAAGACATGCAAGCTATTAGATGGTCTAACAAAGAATCTCGCATGCTAGAGAGACACTATGAGTTTCTCATGGACAGTGAGAGAGATAATTTTATCATCCATGATGATGATCCATTCACATACCGACAAGCCAAGAGTAATGACTTTGCCTTATGGTTTAACGTTGATGAAATCCGAAATGGATTCCATGTAACAAGAAAAAAGTTTGGAGTTGAAAAGTAGGGTATGCTATATACATAATAAATTACACAAGAAAAAAATGGCCTCCTCTTTCAGTCGAAAATCCTTCATGTCCTGAATCGATTTCGCCAGCCGTAATTCTATTCACCGCCCACCTTTAGTTCCACCACCTCATTTGTTTCTGCCCTTTTCTTCCTCACTCTACATGGTCATACTCCTCTTTCTACTTGCACCCACCCATGCTTTGATTTCGACTATTGGTTACATCTCGCTTCTGTTTCTATCAGATGGGTCGCTGTAAATACGTCCTTTGTCCGTTGATTCTTGCGCTGCATTCTATCATTGTTGTATTCCTAGAGCTTTGCACGACTGCCCATACTGCTACAGGCTCATCCTTGCTGATTGTATATAACTCTATCTCAAATAAAATGACCTTGAATAGTAACAAATCTTGCCACAATGATGAGCCTTTGCTTGCTTCTTTACTTGTGACTAATCCTGCTCCAGTTTTGCCTATGGTTTCTAATGCTGATGCAACCTTGCCCCCATGTCATGATGCTACCAAGCCATGGTCTTCATTATTCTCAAATAAGCCACCTAATGCAGGTTCATACTCGCTAAGGAATTTCGTTGTTAAATGTGTTGACGGTGTATTGATTCCACCGTTAGAAGTCATTGAGGCTGGTTCCATGTTCTGGAAGGACCACCTCATTAGTTTCTTTTTGGATAATGACCTTCCTTTTGGTTTAGTAAAAGCTATTTTAATGGGTAGATGGAAATTGAAATAAAAAGCCACTATGAGGTATGATAATGCTCTCTTCTTTTTTTGAGTTCCCATGTCCCGACGAACATCAGTTTGTCCTTGATGCTAAGCCTGTAATCATTAACAATAAGCCATTCATTATCATGAAATGGTCTCCTGCAGACGACTCGATGGAGATCAAGTTCTCTCAATTCTTGTTTGGGTCCAATTCACGGAAATACCATCTGTGGTTTAATCATTGGTCGGAATACATTAGCTTACATGTATGATTGGTGATTTGGTATGTTTGATGTTGCTAATGTCAAGAGAGACAGGTTGGTTTACACTAGGGCGTTGATTGAGGTTAAGTCGGATAAAATGTTACCATCCGTTCTATCCGTAGAACCCGCTCTAGGCAATGTGGTGATCGTTGATGAAACTACTTATGGAAGCCTCCTATCTGCTCCTTCTGCAAGTCCTTCGAACATTTGGATGCAGATTGCTTCAGACCCTCTATGCCTCCTCCAGAGAAAGTCTTTCTCCCTAGGCCTTCACAATGAACCTGGATACTGATAACTTCTTCCTCCCCTCCATGACACTGTTGCCCATTGTATCAAACAACTATGGTTGACTCGATTGTTAATGTCGTGAATGTTACTGTTGATCTTTTGCTATCCTCTATCTCTGAGCCCGGAGCACCATAGATTAATGTTGAGTGGCTTGCGTGTGATGCTGTTTGGATACATTGCCCTAATATGTGTAATGAACCAATGAAGGAGCGGTTTTTTCAAATTCATCGCTGATGACATTCAGGACCTCATAAGTTTGTAATATGTTTCAATTGACGAATTAATGTTTTGGCAAAAGAAGGCGAGTTGGGTAAACATAACAATGAGCCATTGTCTGATGTTAGTTAGAACATGGATAAGATTTACACTTTAGGCTCCGGAATCTCATCGAGGGATATTATAAGACCTCCACTGGAAGCCACTGGAGTGCCGAGTCAAATGGGTCTTCTAGCTCCAGTTCATCTGTGGATGTTGATAGTAAGCTTTCTGGTTTGTTGTTTTACACGTTTATTGCTTTTTATAGTAGATGGTGTAGTTAGCACCACTCCTGTTCTTATTTGTCTATAGTTGTAATGGTGTTTCGGCCCAATACCTATTTTTCGATGATTATATAAAGTGGTATGACCACTATAAAACCGGTTTGCCTTGGTAAAAAAGAACAAATTTTGGAATTTGCACAATATACCCAAAAAGGCAAAACAATTGGTTGCAAAAGGATCTTTAAGAAAACGATCGGTACAGATAGAAAGGTCGAGACCTATAAAGCAAGGTTGGTGGTGAAAGGCTTCTATCACAATCAAGGTGTTGATTATGATAGAGCATTCTCTCCAGTCGCCATGCTTAAATCAATTCGAATTCTACTTGTAGTCGCTGCTTATTATGACTATGAAATATGATAGATGGATGTTAAAACCACTATTCTAAATGGTGATTTTAAAGGGACTAGTTATATGTTGCAGCCAGAGGGTTCCGAAGTTAGTGGGAGTGGCAATAATGAATGTCGACTTATGTTTTGGTCATAAGTAAGCATCGAGAAGTTGTAATAAATGTTTTAACAGGAAAGCATGCATATATAGGAGAAAATAAAACGATGTTGTTATATTATTAGTTTTTTGTGTTGATGATTTAATATTGATTAGTAAGGATGCACCAATGTTACAATCAGTGAAACCTTAGTTGTCCAATAATTTTAAGATGAAAGACTTGGAAGAGACGTCCTTTATACTAGGTGTAAAGATCTATAAAGATAGATCTAGAAGGTTATTGGATTGTCCCAATCAATGTACATAAATATCATACTACGAAGGTTTGGTATGGAAGTTTCCAAGCATGAAAATATTCTAGTGCAACATGGATTGCTTTTTCTAAGAAAGAATCTCAATCTACGAATGAGGAGGGAAAGCATATTACTAGGTTCCTTATGCTTTGACAATAGGATCCATCATGTATGCTATGTTATGTACTAGGCCAAATGTTTCTTTTGCACTAGTTACAATTAGCCGATATCAAACAAATCCAAATGAAAAACATTGGATAACGATTAAGGTCAGCCTAAATATTTAAGAAATACTAAGGATTTATTTCTTATATATGGAAACAATGAACTCCTTATGAAGGGGTACTTGAAATTGAGTGTTCAAAGTGATGTCGACAATAGCAAATCAACATCGGAGTTGTTTTTACCCTTAACGAAGGGGGTGTTAATTGAAAAGTTCCAAACAAGAAGTTGTGGTGGATTCGACCATAGAGGCTAAGTACATCGCCTTACAAGATACCGTAAAAGAAGTAGTGCGGATGAGAAAATTCATTACAGTGCTAGGAGAAATCCTAACATTGAAGGTCTGATGCCGATGTATTGCGACAATAATATGGTAATATAGATAGTTAAGGAATGGCGACCTCATAGTGTTAGAACCTCTCTTGTTGGATGACAACCACCATACAATCATGCCAACGAACCTCTAAGCTAACTTGCAGGTACATAAGTATCAAAAAGAGACAAACAAATAAGTTCAACATGAAGATACACAATACAAAAAAGGATAAAGTTATGCATGAAGATACAAAAAGAGATATACACGACAAAGACAAGACAAAGATGGTGAAAAAGTACTATTAGTCATAGTGTGTCATATCCAGAGTATACATATGTTAAAATCTCTTCAAAGCCGTATACACACATATACTCACACATTCGAAATATTTTATAAAAGCAATGCAAGTTTTCAAATAAATACATGAAGCAAGACTCGAACTGGGTCATTGGGCACTCATATTTTAAATAAAAATCAAGCATTCAAAAATGCATGGATCAAGACTCGAACCCGGGTCACTAGTTTAGAAAGAAAGTTCTATAACCAACTGAGCTAAGACAACTTTTATCTTTAAATAGAATTCAATTGACTAACTTGGTATACTAAGTCGACTGAATTCAAGGGTTTTTGCACTGTTTTCTTTCAGGATAAAAATCCCTGTAATTCAATTGACTTAATTCTTTAGTTTAATCGACTAAATGCTGCAATTGTCATTTTTTATTTGAAATTTTAAAGGGATCTTCTTCTCCATGAAGTGACACTTCCCTCCAACAATGGCTGCAAATCTTTGATAAGTTATCATACTTTACTAATAGTTACATCTACTCATTCTCTATATAAAGCAATCCCTATTCTTGAATTCACAATCTAATCTACTACTTTGCGTTCTAAATCTCCTATTTGAATTTACTGATCAGTCAAAATAGTTATTTGCATTCTATTCGATCACTTGTTTATTCAAGACTATCTCTTTTGTGATCAATTTACTTTCAATTCTCTACGAATACACAAGTATACCACTTTAAGAAGAAGATTGTATGAAGGTTGTACTTATCGACTCATTCGTGCTATACTAGAGCATACGAAGCCACAAACTTGTTTGCTACTTTTGTAGTTGAAGTCCTGTTCTACTGCTCAGGCAAAAGTACCGTTCGACTACTTGGGCAAGCGTATTGAAATCATGTTCTGGTGCTTAGGTGCCTATTCCTCCGGGCAAAGTAAGGGTGTCATTTAAATCAAGAAGGTGTCTGGGATCGGACGTAGAACAGGAAGTTCAAACTAGTATAAAAATCCCTAGTGTGATCGTTTGTACTTTCTTTACTTTATTCCGCTGCTTATTTACTAGTAATTAGATATATATACCTTATTGATATACAAGTCTCGGTTTACTAGAATATTTCATATTACTCGATCCATAGCAATTTTCACGCAGGAGGTCGAGGCGCATCCTCTGCGAATTCCACCTGATAAGATAGTTATCAGCGACATGGTAGCAACTGAGAGAACAGATACTAGAGGTAACATCATAGATCCATTCAATAAGGCTCTCTTTATCGGTAATTTAGGTAGACTGATCGAAGATATGAGCACAAGGCTCCATAATTAGCCTTAAGTGCAAGTGGGGGATTGATAGAGTTAAGGGCGTACCATAGGGGCAATTATGTAATTTATTATATAACTTAACTCTTGCATAAGAATCTTGTTCGAAATAAATTATTCCTTTAGTTTTTTATTATACATGTTATTATATTGTGATATAATTAATGATATGAATACATTAAACATATATAAGTAGAAAATCCATAGGATAAGTAGTTTATCGATTGCAATTGTGAATATGTCAGTGACTGTGAGTTTTGAATCGAGCACTCAAAATACTTATCCTTAAATTATTCCTAGTTGAGATGTATCGAGAATAGGATATCAATATATTAAATGAGACTAGTTTTTGTAATGCCCTTCATACGATGGATGGTGAATTACTCATGAACGTTGAGGACAGTAAGAGATTATATACTTGTGGTTGTTTGAAGCAATCACATAACGACTCAACCATAATTTCTATAGGTTAATATAACTAAGTTAAAATGGAAGATCAAATGTAACAACGTGCGGTATTCTTCGGACGTGAGAGTATTGTTGAACATAAGTAGCTAAAATGTATTTTGAACATGGTCAATCACATGACATCACGACCATGTTACGACCACACTTGGTACATGTTGAACTACTTGAATTTAAATATTGATTCAACTCATTTATTGTAGAATGTTAGTATCTCGTAATTGGTAATTAGCTTAAAGATAAAATCTCTGGCCTGAGTAAAACGATTAACCAATGAATGTTATTGGAGTGAACCAATGACTTTAAAGTGATCTAATTCAATTATTAAATACAGATGTTACAAGAGTTTTTAATCATTGACCAAACTCTAGATATCTTAGTGATATAATTATTGCGAAAAAGATTTTTTTTTGAGCGACACGGTTGTGTAGCGTGGCACTACACAGCCGATTAGATATCATATAAATAGGTAAATAGTGTGATCAACAAGCCTGATCACTGGCCAAAAAGTAGTAAGAAACAGTAAGCTAGTCTTTGTGAGACAGAGTTTTATATACAAAATACATATAGCAAACAACAGGAATGAAAAGACCAGAGCTAAATTGCGGTTAGTGGTGCCCACGATGCCTGTCAGGAGGAACTGCTGATGTGCTGCCCGAGGATTCAGCTTGTGGAGAACTGGGGTGTGGTAGTCTCAGCCTGAACGGTGCGGAGAAGCTACGACCTGATACAGATGAGAAATAGTGAATAATACGTCTACAAGTTCCTTCAAAGTTGGATATGGGCTTGCAGAATACACGTGCATTGCGCTCGGCCCAGATACACCAACTGAATATAGCTACCATGAGATATAAGTGATAGTTGGGGGGGTTGTTCTGCCAGTGGTCGAAATATGAGGTGAACATGGGAATATGTCCGAGAATGTGAGCCGTCGTCGCCGCCCAGACCCTGACAGCAAAATCACACTCGAAGAAAAGATGTTGTAAACTTTCTGTTGAGGTGGAACATAGGACGCAGCTGGGATCTACTACGATGTTATGGCGGAGGAGTCTGTCTCTTGTGTTAATTCGCCCCTGAATGAGGCACCACTGTAGGAAAGCGAAGCGGGGCTGGATCCTGCACTTCCAAAGTCTGGGAAAGGTGAAGAGGCGTCCAGGGTTGTTTAGGTGAGCATAGCAGGAGGCAACAGAGAAGCCGGTTGAGGGGTTGGGGGCCCAGGTGAAGGAGTCTGGCCGGGAGTTGAGGTGTGTGTTACGGAGAATTGAGGAGACAAGGTGAATCTCGGTGAGGGTGGAGAGGTCGAAGTAGGAAGCCGGGAGAAGCTGGGCTGGGCCCGAATTGGAAATGTCTAAGGTGGAGGTGAAGATATTAGTTGTATGAGCGAAGAGGTTGGGAAGGATGGAGGAGAGGGGAAGCTGATTATGCCATGTGTCCAACCAGAAGAGGCAATTAGCCTCGTTGCCCAGGTTGACATGGAAGAGCCTTTTGACACGTGGTAGGGTTGAAACTACTCCAGACCAGAAGGGGGATGGTTTGATGCCGGTGGGGGCATGGAGGACTAGGTGAGGGTTAGAGTGATAGTGTAGGGAGGTAATCCAAGATTTCCAAAGGGAGGGGCCAGGGGTTAGGAACCGCCAGAGCCATTTGGCAAGGAGCGCGATGTTGAAGTCATGTAGATTAATGATTCCAAGGCCGCCGTTTTTCGGGGGTAGGCAGGCGGTCTGCCAGTTTACGAGCCTCTTTATATTACTACCATTCCAAAGAAAGGAGCTTCTGATTGAGTCGATTTTTTTGATTACCCAGGAAGGGAGTTTGTACAGTGACATCCAGTAAGTGGGAATCGATGATAGAACAGATTTAACGAGGACTAGGCGCCCTACTGAGGATAAGGAGTGAGCTTTCCATGAATGAAGTCTATTTTCGATCTTGGCGATGAGGGGGAACCAATCCGATCTATGTAATTTGGTTGGACGGATAGGGACTCCGAGGTAGGAGATAGGGAAGTGTGCGATCTTACAGTTAAGCAGGCTGGAACAGGTTTGCCCGAGATGGTCAGCTTTTCCGAGCATAATGATGGAACTTTTGCTAAAGTTGATGGACAAGCCCGATATGAGTTCGAATGAATATAGGGCTACTTTGAGGCAGTGTATGTGGTTGAACGTGGGTGATGCGAATAGAATGGTGTCGTCGGTGAATTGGAGGTTGGATATAGCTAGGTTAGAATTGGGGAGGTTGATGCCCTAAAAGATGTTGTTCGAAATTGCTAATTTGATCATGCGATTGAACACATCAGCCACCAGAACGAAAAGCAAGGGTGAAAGTGGGTCACCTTGTCGCAGTCCGCGGGCCGATTTGATTAGACCCCCCGAGGCCCCATTGATGGCTATCGAGGACATGCTTGAATTGAGTATAGAGGATATCCAGTTGCACCATTTTGTGGGGAAGCCTATGTGTTCCATTAGCTCCACAATGAATTGCCAGTTAACTGAGTCAAACGCTTTTGAGTAGTCTAGTTTGAGAAGCATTCCTGGTGTTGAGGTAGAGTGGCAGAAGGATATGACCTCCTGGGTCATTGCTACGCAGTCCATGATGTTACGGCCCGAGATGAATGCGGATTGCTCAATTCCAATAAGAGGGGCTATGAAGCCTTGGAGGCGGTTGGCCAGGACCTTGGTTATGATCTTAAAGGTTGTGTTTAGGAGACTAATGGGGCGAAAGGACGAGAGGGAGGTGGCGCCTGGGGATTTTGGGAGAAGGATGATATTTGCGTAGTTGATGCGGGCCACAGATGTTGGATCAGTATGAAATTCAGAGCACATTTCGATGATGTCGAATTTGACGATTTCCCAGTAGTGTTTGAAGAAAAAGGGCCCGAAACCATCTGGGCCAGGAGCCTTATCATCAGACATGCTTTTAAGCGCTGCCCAAATTTCTTCTTCAGAGAAGGGATGGTCAAGGGGGATGAGGGGGTTAACCGGGTAGAGCAGTTTCCAATCAATTGGGGGGAGAGGAGGGTGGTGAAAGCCTAGAATGGATCGGTAATAGTCAGTGAAAAGTTTGAGGATGGCTGATTGATCAGAGGTGGTAATGTTGTCATGTGTGATTTCAGGGATAAGATTGGATCTACGTCTGCCATTGGCAAGACGGTGGAAGTAAGCAGTGTTCTTGTCGCCGTCTTCGATCCATTTCGCTTTGGACCGTTGTTTCCAGCCTATTTCTTCTTGCAGTGACAATCTGTCTAGGTCAGCTTCCAGCTCTCTCAGGCGAGAACGGTCCAATTCGGAGAGCGGAGAGGTTTCTTCCAGGATATTTAGGTCTAGAATCTCATCTTGGATGGCTGAGATGCGCAAGCGAATGGAGCCCCAAACTGATTTGGCCCAAGGTTTGATGATTTTTTGGAGAGAACGGAGCTTGGAGACTACCCTGGCTATGGCTGATAGGATGGGGGAAGGCTGAGTCCAGATTTCTCTGATGAAGTTATCGAATGATGGCTCGAGGAGCCAGAGGCGTTCGAACCTGAAGGGTCTGCTGTGACAAGCGAGGGATCCCGTGTCTAGGAGGAGTGGGCAGTGGTCGGAGATAACTGTGGCTAGGCCCGAGACGATGGAGAGGGGGAGTAGGTCTTCCCAGGCTGGGTTGAATAGGAAGCGGTCTAATTTAGCTAGTGAGGGGTCAGATCTGCGGTTTGACCAAGTGTAAAGGCGGTTACTAATGGGTGGGTCTATAAGGGAGCACAGGTTGATAAACTGGTTGAAGGCTTCAGAGTCTTGGGAAAGGTTGCCAGAGTTCCTATCTGTTGGGGATTTAGTGGTGTTGAAATCTCCTCCGACGACCCAGGGGCCATTGATATGCGAGGAGAAGGAGAGACAGTTCGTCCAGAGATCGTTTCTATCTCGAGGGTTGTGTGGGCCATAGATATTGGTGAAGAAGAAGATTGTACCAGTTTGTAAGTGTCGAAGGGCTACATGTAGGGCTGAAGTGTGATAGACGGTTTGGCAGTGGGACCACACGGATTCGTTCCAGGCTATCATTATACCACCGCACGAACCGACAGCATTTATGTGGGCCCACCCAGTTAGGAATGGCCCACCGATCTGTCTGAGTATGGTGGGGTTTGGGTCTGACAGTTTGGATTCTTGTAGGAAAAGGATGTCTACTTTATGAGGGGATATGACAAGGCTAACAGCATGTCTTTTGCTGGGGTCCCCCAACCCCCGTGTATTCCAGGATAATAGCTTCATTGGGAGAATGATAAGCGCTCCGATTCTAGTGCCTGCATGGAGGAGTAGTGTTCTCCATGCAAGTTTACTCCCATGCAACGTGCCATTTTTTTATTTAAGCTTTTATTAAGGGACGAAAAGACTACATGTTTAAAAAAACTACCAGGATGAGATGCTGCTCTGTCCAGTCGGGAGCTACGACGCACCGCTGTTGGTGTGATTGGCTGGGACCACTGTGCAACCGCTTGAGTGGCAGGCTGAAGCTCTTGACCAGTCCTTGGGGGGGCCGCTTGACTGAATTCCTCTGGGCTAGGGACAGGGAATTGATGAACGGGAGAGGGTGGGTCAGCTTGGGGGGAGGAATGAAGGATCTGCACCGGAAGAGATTGGGTATCAGTATGGGGGGTAGGGATAGGGGGAGGATGGGGAGGGGCGGTTGAGGCCGGAGGGGTAGGGATTTGCTGGAAGAGCGGGGATGAGAGGTCAAGGTCAGAGAAAGGGTCCCACCTGTGTTCCTGGGTTGGCCATGGGTCCCAGCCCCTTGGGCCCACCACCTCGAAGGATTGATCATATAGATGGCCGGGCGCCGGTGGGGAGCCAGAGAAGATGGGGGAGTAGTTCATGACGTCAAATCTGTCTTCTGACTCTAAGTCATCGATCTGGATGTGTTGCTCAAAAAGGGGGAAGTGTCTTTCGTAGTCAAATCCCAGTAGATGATTCTCCGGGCGTCTGTTAGGGTGTTCGTGTTCCCATCTTTCAATGCGCAAGAGGTATTCAGTGTTGTTGAGGACGGAGACAAAGGATGATGGGGAGATGATGCCACTGAAGAACTAGATTTGGAAGTATAAAAAACGGTGGTCAAGTTCAACCCATTCGCAATCGTCCTGAGCCAGGAACCTACCTACTGGCTTAACTGCTTCCGTAATGGCTTCCGTGTTGAAGCGTAGGAGTTCTGGGAACCCTGATATTCTCGCCCATGAAGGTGGGTCTAAAGTCGGCGCCGGGCGGTCCAGCTCAGACCAGGGATGGAATTGTACAGTTCCTGCGACCGTAGAGATGGTCGATCTTTGGAGGATTTGGTCTCTGATTGAGAAAGAGGGGCAGTAGAAGATGAAGCTGTTGTCAGACTGAAGCCAGAGAGGCCAGTCTCTGTGTTGGAATGTTGGAATTGCGAAAAAGATAATGATTAGAAATTGGACTTCGCTTGAATGATCTATAAGCAACTAAATTCATACTCGATGCTATACTTAAACAAAGTCCATACAGTATTTAAATTATTTAAATATCACCGAGGATTGAGTTCACACTAGCAGTCCATAACAATGTCGTTAGATATTTTGCTGAATTCAACTGTTTAAATTAATAATAGAAATTAATATAAATGTTGTGCTAAAAATTTTATGGCACTAATTATTTATTTAAGGCCTTAAAATTAATTAAATTCTATACCATACTATTAATATTGAGCATGGAATAGCGAGCACTCAGACTGCCTCCATCCACTGAACAAGATTTTGACACCTGTATTCTGCAATTGAACCGTCACAATATCAGTCCGTACATTATTTCCTTCGAATCCTTCTAGATACCTAACCTTAATTTTCCTCTAGGGTAAAATCAGTCACTTTCAACTTCGAAGAGGTGAACGTTACACCCTAACTCATCATCGTTGTTAGATATCTCCAATCGTTGTTGTTTGCATATGCCTCGATGGTTCCACCTCTTTCCCTATCGCTCTTTCCTATGGATGTTATGCCATTGCTCGGACTGGTTATCTGAGGTGGCATAGTGATTTTATTGGCTGAGTCGACTATGCTCTACCTTTATTGACCCAATCATCTATCCTACTCGAGGTAAGATTCCTAATTACTACCGACTTGCATGATTCAAATTGTTATGCATTAGCGAACTTAGTTCTACTTGAATTCTCTTTGCCGATTTCATGTGTATAGCAGTAGTCGATGAAATAGGCTTATGCAGTCCACAATTGGAATAATGGTTTGCGGTCAGAATAGAACATTTATTGTACCTTTTCGTTTCTTTGTAAGGAGTTTCTTTTATGCATATAGTTAATTCTTAATCTGTACAACAAAATGGCATATTTTGATATGTATAAGTACCTCTTGCTCCATCCTATGTTTTGTCTCGGGTAAAATATATTTAGCAACGATTGAAACATTCCTCACAATTTTTTTGTTAGACTACAAAATTTCCAAATTAATTAACCATTAAGTTGGGTCCTTATGAAGCTAATCGCAAAATGTACAGCAAGGTAGAAAATTGTATAACTCATGGAAAATGCTAAACAGACATGATATTCGCATTAGTTATGTTTTTTAGGACAGATGTTTCTTCCTCTAATAAAATATGGTATGGAATTATTAGTTTGGAATTTCTTATAATGTTATTGCTTTGTATAGAGTCTTTCCTCACTATGGATTTGAACTTTTTCCTCTAATCATTGGGTAAAACATCTCATGCAATAGAAGAAAGGAGTTAGTAGGTTCAATTTCTACATTAAAGGCTATGTTATTCCTTTACTGCGATGTTGATTTGTTGGCTCATTTGACCATCTGTTGTTGCTTAATTGAAGGGAATTCTCAGAGGAGAATTTTCCCCTTTGTAAGTATTCTTCAACTTCTTCTTCAAAATTGTCTGAATCACAAATTTATGGCTTTGGCTGCTGAGGTTGATTGACTTGGAATCCTTTTGAAGTATAATATTATATTTTATTTCAATGGCTTTCCATAATTGTAGACTGTCTGTTTCAATGTTGTTGTGCAGTCTATTGTTCCTTTCCTTCCATAAAATGTATACCACTATAGCCAGAACTATACATGCTTTATTGAATTCTTTTTTTTTTCCTTTGAAAACTTTTTGAATATGTTGTATACTTTCTCTGATATTTTGAAGTGCCAATTGTTGATTGAGATTTAACTTGCTTTTGCTATGAACCATATATGTCTTGAATATGAACAATAAAAAAAAGATGTTCAATATTTTTTACCTCTTTTTTACATAATAGGCAGTTGATGTTTCCTTTGTTTTAATCTCACTTTGTACATGTGTCTCTTGTTGGCAGTCGATTCAAAATTGCAAAGTAAGTGCAATATGCCATTTTTGGAAAATTAGTTGTATTCTAGATTGATTTGTACCAACCCACTTCCATTTCCTCCCCTTTAATGAATTCCTAAGTGTTTTTAAATGAGAATTTTCCTTTTGATGATAGTTTCCAGATTCAGTTGTCTTCATCTTGGCTTGGGTCAATTTCTATTTTATTTATTGTGGAATTGAATATGGATGCTGCTGGTTATAGTTGGGTATTCCACAATGAATTTTGAATAATGCTTTCTAATTTTGTATTGGCTCTCCTAAATTGATAAAGATTACTCCAGCCAAGTAAATTGATCAAAGATTTTCCGTTGACCATGGATCAAACTAGAAACTAGTTTGTTTACCTTCTTTGAATTTTCTTTCTATTAATTTTATGCCTATTTCTCTGCATTTGAGAATGCTTTTCCATGTATGAGAGTAATGATTTTCCATTGGCATGGACCAAAAATTCTTTTTTTTGACATATTTGGCTTTCATCCATTTGGCCCAAAGTGATTTGCCTTCAATGAATTTTCAAAATAGTTTGTTATTACAAACTTCATTCAAGCCAGCAAAGTTTCTTATACCTAAACCTCCTGCCTTCTTTGTTTTTGTGACTGTATTTCGAGAAATTTTATGATATTTCTCACTCCAAATGAAGTTTTCACATAGTTTTTCAATTTTTCCATAGCTTTAATTGGGATATTGTGAGGTTGCATCCAGCACATGACAACAGCTGTGATGACCGTGTGGATGAGTTTAACTCTTCCTGTAATTGATAGCAACTTGCTAAACCAATTATCAAGTTTACTTTGAATAATATCATGCAACTTAGCACAACTCTATCTTTGATTTGATTACAGCTAAGAGGGAGTCCTAGGTATTTGATTAGAAGTTCACTTTGTTGAAACTTTAAAACATTAAGTATCTCCTTATTGCTATTGCACGCTTTACTGAAGTAAACCTTGCTCTTATTTTCATTAATTTGAAGTCATGCATGATGTTTGAGGTTGTCAAATATTTTCCTTATGATTTTTTGCATTTTGAACATCTGCATTTAGAAATACTAATAAATCATCAAAATAGAGTAGATGAGTAATACAAAGAATAATTGAATTAACTGGTTTTAAGTTTTTATTCAATTGTTCCTTTTCCATTTGTAATGTAAAGTATTCCATAGCTAAAGTAAATAAATAAGGAGATAAATGATCTCCTTGTCTTATTTCTCTATTGCTATGTATAAACCCATAAGGGACCATTAATGAGGATGGATTAAGTTACATTACATATGCATTCTTTTACTAGGTTACAAAATTTTTCATTGAAACCTAGTTGACTCATCATAAAAATAATAAAATTCCTATTTATTTTGTCAAATGCTTTATGTAAATCAATTTTTATACACAATGTTTTTTTCCAGTCCGATTGAAATTTCTTAATAACTCATGTGCCAATAGAGTATTTTCAACAATAAATCTGCCTGGGATAAAAGCACTTTGGTTTTCTGAAATTAAAAATTTTAGAAATGTTTTTATTCTATTACTTAAAATTATGGCAATAATTTTGTAAAAGAAATTACAACAGGCAATAGGCCTGAAATCCCCAAGGTTGTTAGGAACTTTTATTTTTTGGCACCAAAGTAATAAAAGTGTGATTAATATTTTTCAAGAGTTTGCTTGTGGAAAAAAATTCATTAACGACCTCAAAAATAATGTTTTTTAACTCCATCTAATGAGTTTTATAAAAATTGGCCCCAAAGTCATCTAGGCCTAGGCTTTTGTCATCCTTAGCAGAAAAAACTATTTTTTTATATCTTCTAAACAAATTGGAGCAAGTAAGATTTTTTCACTATTTTCATGCAATATCTTGGAGTGATATTTGGAAACATACCTGGGTTCCCATCAGAGTTATACAGATCAGAGAAGTACTTAATTGCTTCCTTTTCTAATTGTGAAGCTTCATTAATAATAATCCCATTATCATTAAGTAATTTTCATATGTCATTACAGTATTTTCTACTCGATATCTTGGCATAGAAAATTTACTTGGCAGATCACCACTAGTAAGCCAATCTATTTTGGCTTTCTGCCTTATATTGACAGCTTCAACATGTAATGATTTGGCTAGCTTTTTTGCAAATGAAAAAAATTATTTATTTGAGAAGTGTTTGAGAAATCTAGATCAATATTGTCTTGCAATCTCTCACATTTCTCTCTAATTTGATTGATTTCATTATTGTTTTTATTTTTATTCAAATTTTTCAGATTTTCCTTAGTTTGTTGTAGAAGTTTCCTGAACTTGTATTGAGTTGAACCTTCTATTGAAATTTGAAAACTATTTTTAGCAACCTGTATGTATTCCTTATCATAAATCCATCCATTTTTGAATCGAAAAGGAAAGTTATTCTTAATAATATTCTCTTGGCAAAAAATAAGTTGTATTGGGGTATGATCACTGGTTGCTTAAGGTAAAGTATAACATTTAAATTTAGGAAATTTTATTGTAAAAGTTTGATTGACTATAATTATGTCCAGTTTATAGTGAGTATTTCTAAACTCTCCTGATTTCCAAGTAAATTTGTTTCCTTTAATAAAGGGTTCAATTAAACCGATTTTTAACATAAAATTTGAGAGGAATTCTAGTTTCTTAAAAGGAATTGGAATTCCTCCCCCTTTTTCAAAAGCTTTCCTAACTGTGTTAAAGTCCCCTATTATAATCCGCGGATTACTAATATTATTATTTAACTATTCCAAATTATTCCATAATGAAAATCTGTCTTTTTCAAAATTTGAAGCATAAACAAAAGTCATATTTAATTGAAGTCCCCCTTTGTTTTTAAAATTACAATGAATGTATTGCAGATTAAGAGTATATTGACATAATTCCCAAATGTTGGGTTCCCAAATTACAATTATCCTGCCATTACTTCCCATTGAATTATTATGGATAACATTCCAATTAGTTAAAAATTTGCTTTGAAGATTAGCTAGATTGCTCTCATTAAGTTTATGCTCTAAAATACCAACAATACTAGGTTTATAGGATAACAATAACTTAGAGAAATCCAATTTCCTTTCAGGGGAATTTAATCCCCTTACATTACAAGAAATTATTGACATAATAATTAAATGTTATAAAGTATATATGTAAAGGATATCACTGCAACTATAGAGAAAGGTTGATGCTAACTTCTATACTTTCAGATGTTTTCCCCCCTCTTTCTTATAGCCTTTTTTGCTTTTAACTTTTAGAAATTCTTCCCAATCTGAGTTTTTGATGATATATTTCTTCTCAAAGCCTTTTGAATTTGTGATATCATCATTATCACTGTCCATGATTTCCTGTATACTCTTTTTCCTGGCTTTTTTTCTTTTGTTGCTGACAGGAGAGGAAGAAGAATATAAGAGAAGGCCTGCATTCTCAATCAGAGACTCAGAGATGGCAGAGCCCTTATGCAGGCTACTTTTAGCCAAGATTGCATAATTTTCTTTTTGTATACCATTTAAGATATTGTTATCTATAAATAAACTTGTTTCTTCCTGCTGGAGGGGGGGAGAACCATGAACTGTACATTTTGATCCCCGGAACACTGTTGATTGTTCTCTGTATTTCCATTTATATTGCCATCTGAAACAATTTTAACAGCAGAACCAACTTTTTTCTTCTGTTGTACAGTTTCATTAGCTACATTAAAGCATGTTTCTTTATCTTTGGTGCTTTCTGAAGCTGCTTGCAAAAAAGGACTCTCTGTTTGCTCATCAACGCATACAATTTCCATATCATCTTTTGAAATTTCTGGACCCAAAACGTTTTTCTTTTTTTCAAAGAATTGAATTTTCTTTGAAACTAGATTATTATCAGGAATGGAAGGAATTTCAGAAAGACTATTAGTTTCAGTGTTTACAGCGTTTTTAACCTGTTCATTCTTTTATTGATTTGAAGGATCTTGCTCGTTTCTTGATTTCTCTGAGTCGGGTGATTTTCTCGAAACTATATTGAGGTTTGTATTTTCTTTTTCCTTCCAAACTGGCCTTGATGAGCAAGATTCAGTGAGATGTCCAAAGCAAGCACATTTCATACATCTTGGTGGAATCCATTCATATTCGATTTTTTGTGTAATATTCTCACCATCATGCATAGTGATGTAGGCGATATCTGGTAGATCTTCATTAGCTTTGATTTCTACTAAGATTCTTGCATAACTAAGCCTGGTCTCATTGGCCGTAGGATCATCTAGCTTTATCGGAATGCCTACAACACTAGCAATTGCTGCAAATGCTTCTCTATCCCATAATCTGAGATTTAATTTTGGCAATCTTATCCAGATTGGATATGTAGATAGTAAATCTCGATCAAGAATCATTTTCTTGTCCCATTTTTTTAGAATTATAAGTTCGCCATTAATAAAGGACGGTCCACCTTGAATAACCCTGTTACCGTCGGATTCATTGGAAAATATAATGATAAAGAAGCCATTATTTCTTGTATAAATCTCAAATTTGTCAATTGGATTCCATATTTTAACAACAAAATCTCTGAAATGATGATAATAAGGACGTGTTCCGAACACATAGGCTACTATAGAATTACTCCATTTATCCTCGGTTCTTCGACTGATCTCTTCTTTAACAACAACAATTCTTTTGTCACCTAATTTGATAGGTGTTTTGTAATCCAAATCAATAATGGAATTGAGCCTACCTTTTCTAACCAGATCCACCCAAGAAGATGATGGTTTTACTATGTTTGTTGTTTCAGATGAGTGAGTTCATGAGGCATTATGAACCTGTCTACTCCCTGACGGTTGTTGATTATATCTCTGATTGAAACTCAGCCCTCTTGGCGCTGTACTTATCGGAAGAGAGGTGGTAGGTCTTTGAAATTGCCTCTGGATATTCACTGATGGATTCTTGTGACGGTTTTTGACCAATTGAAAACCATCATTTTCATGATCAGAGGACTTATTTTTTGATTTGGGAAAGAAAGAAGAGGAGGAGATGCCATAGAATCGAGGAGGGGGATTGGAGAACCCTTAGAATTCTGATCAGAGGAGGCCATTATTTCAGTTAAAGCATTCCTTCTTATGAAGTTTTTGATTACACAGATATTTTTCAATATTTATAACTTATTAAAGATTTAAAGTTGATTTTCCATCAGCCTCGGTGTACTATTCAGAAAACACAGTTTGGTTTCAAATGATCCAATTAGTTTAGCACTCTTTTTTACGAGAACCACATGTCCATAAAAACCGATAAATTTCAAAGACTAATCCTACTGTATAGTCAAATATTGTGTGATATACTATGGAGAGTTAGATTATTCTCATCTTGTAATGTCGTGTGGTATCCTACAATTAGTTTTATGCTTTTTTATAATATGATAACACTTTATCCAAGTAGAGCATTCTTTTTATGTCTTAGTGGTACAAATCTATGATCTCTAAAATCTTTGTCTATGGAACCATACCATTAACCACTTAAGCTAGATATCCTTGATATAATTAGTTTTGTGCTTAATAAGCTAAAGGTCCTTGACTCAATTAGTTCTGTGTTTAATACCAAGGTTGGGTTCTAAAAATATTTTTATAAGTTATTTTTTCATTATTTTATCTTCATAAAATGGTTCTGCCGGGATCATAAATTCAAGTGACAAAACATTAGGCTAAAATAACTATAACAACCAATCATCTAATCAGTATAACAATATAAAGTACTAAAACCATGTGGAGGGGTTTGCATGGGATTTTGATAGATTTAAAAGAAAGAAAAGATGAAGATATTTTATATTTCTATGGATATAAATAGGCTCACCTTCTCTCATTCAAAACACAAAAAACAAAAACAAGCCTAACCTCCATTAAAACTAGTTGGAGCGAATGACTTATAGTTCAAGGAAAAAGAACAAACAACATTAGTATGTTTACAACCGG
Organism: Allium fistulosum; assembly: GCA_030737815.1. NCBI lineage: Eukaryota > Viridiplantae > Streptophyta > Magnoliopsida > Asparagales > Amaryllidaceae > Allium > Allium fistulosum. The sequence goes on from CM060905.1 coordinate 1,251,269,467, forward strand.
ATGTGAGATAATTTATATTTTGAATATTTTTGTACATAATAACTTTCAACTTCAAACACATTTAGTCTCAAAAACAAAAAATAAATGGCAGCCACTAATTCTTTTCCATTGCTCATTCATGTCCATCCCTTTTGCTAATTACAATGCTATTATCTATTCCATCTTCCACTCTTTCCCTTATCGCTCTCGTCATTCTCCATGCCTCACAGAAAGAAATCCAAGTGCTGGTTTTCTATTAGCTTGGATCTAGATTTGGAAATCGCCATGGTAGTTGAAGCTTCCTTGACTCATTCTGGATGATGCTTCAATGCAAATACCTCATCTCCAGTCGATCACGAACCTCGATATGCTCTGATACTCTATTAATTGATGGAATTTCTATCGAGTTAGAAAACCGTCGAAAAATTTCAAATTAAAATAAACTGCAAGCGCACGGCGTACTATTGAAGTACGTGGCGAGTACGGGTCGATCCGTAGGGAATTGATGATTTTGAAATTCTATTCAATCAAATTAACCAAAGTTGAAAATGTGATTAGCTAAAAATGTAGAAAACTAGCAAAAGAAAATTGATAAAAATATGAGAGTGTGGAGACAATTTAGAGGCAATTTCCACTCTCTAGATCACATAAATCAACAAAATGAAGTTATGATCTCTCTTTTATTGTCATTAGTGTAATTAGTTGATGTGCTTATCATAAGTATGGTATATTTGTGCTATTAATTAGCACAATATAAACCATCAAACTATAACACAACCACTAATACACATGTATCTCTCATGAAATATGACAACAAAGTTGAAAGCAAAATCTATTTTAAGCATGGCCTATTAACTATTGTTTAGAAATATAGGCCATCAAATTTTAATTTCAATAATCACTTTATTACCATCATCATATGTAGATGAAGAGGTAATCATTGTTTGTGATTGTTTAAGCATAGCCTATTTGGTGTCACAATATAGGCTATCAAATTCACATCAAAAACAACAAGTTAAACCACTTCAAATGATTCATTAAGCACAAAAAGAGAGCATAAACATCAAAATGTTGCATCTACATACTAGAGAGCTTCATTACCCCTAAATTGTAGGGATTAGCCTCTCATATTTGTTATCATATGAACAAATGTAGAAAGCAACATGAAACTAACAAGAGGAAAAAGAGAGCGAAATGTAAGGAAAACTATTCTACTTGCATAAAAGAAAAGAAATCTACACTACAACATAAGAAAGAGAGCATGTAAATGTAAAGAGCATATATTGAATTGCATAAGAAAGAAAAGAAAAATTACAAGAAATAAAAATGGCTAGGTAGCCATGAAAAGAGAAAGAGAGCTTTCTTTTTTTTAAGCTAGAAACTAACTAAGAAAGACTAAGGGAGAAAGAGGGTTACATGAAGATATGGGGTATTTATACAAGTGTTAAACCCTAATTCATATTTTTGGGGAATGCCCAAATTGCCCTTGAGAAAGTGTGGAGGCCAAATAATCATTAGCTTCTACTAATCATCATTTAAGTGTACATGAAGCCATTAATTCCATAAGCATGTGCATTAGTCTCTAATTTGTACATGAAGAAAGGTGGGTAGGTGGGGTCCTCCATTATATTCACTTTGAATTATTTCCATCTTCATTTGTTCTCTTCACTCTTATGCATGCATATATCATCATAAAACCACTTATATATGAATTCAAATTCCTACAAAATAATATAGAAATTTTCAATTAAATTTTAGAAAATTAATATATGCACAAAAATGACCATTTTGCCCTTGGATGAAGATGAATATGTGACAATTTGAAATAATTTGAATTTTGGTTTAAACAAGTTAAAATACCCAATATGATCATTTATTTAATTTAAATAGATTAAATATAGCTGTAAAAATATGCACATCTACGTGCACATCAAATATCCCCGCACTTATCTTTTTATTCGTCCTCGAATAAAGAAAAACTAAGATAAATCCGTGTTCGTAGGGAGCACGATTGTATTAAGCGTATGCAACAAGCCGTTAAACCTCTGGGTGTCCCCAGTAGGACGAGTGTTGTTTCGTGAGGGTTTTCAGCTGATACTACCCACAAAATCCAAATGCAGGATGGAAATATTTACAAAATGCAAGATTTATTTACAAAGATGTGAATGCAAGTCTTTGAAAATATTTACAAATGAAGGGTTTACTTTTAAATCGACACAAATAAGTTAAATATAGGTTTTGGTCATTATCTTGAAATTTAAGTCATTTACTCGACAAAATTTCCAACAAAAATTAAGTTATCATAACAAATAGACTATAGTTTAACTCGTTGTTTCGGTTGATAACAAAGTGTAATTATAAAATGGATCCTTAGTTGATTATCAAAGTTTATCAAAGTGGTAATTTTATTTCTTTTCAATAACAAGTTAAATCAAATAAGTTAAAATAGTGCTTGGATTTCAATTGCTTACTCTCTCCATTTTTTCTTTTGAAAATTTTGTTGATATTAGCAATATTTACATATGCATAACTCAGATAAACTGAGGCCAGATATATTACCCATGCACTGCCTTGCGGACTGATGTGAGGGGAATACAGAGCGTGGCGAGTGGACACACAAGTGTGAACACTTATTGACTGTAGGCGTTATTAGTAAAATAATTTTTATATACACACACCTAACTCAGATAAACTGAGGCCAGATATACCAATCGTGCACTGCCTTTCGGGCTTATGTGAGAAGGGTACAGAGCATGGCGAGTGAACACACGAGTGTGAACACATGACTCTAGGTATTAAAAATATACATATATACAAATGTTTTTTTTTCAAATTTTTTTTTTGGAAAGAGAGAGTTTTGCAAATTCATCTTGGCACCACTTAACTTAGAAGACAAAAAAAAATGTTATATCCTTTACTTTAAATCAACCACTTTTTAAAACAAAGATTTTCAATTAGGATATATTCAGAATTATCACGTATGAACCTTCCTATATACTAGTTAAACTATCGTTATTTGTAATCAATCTTCATTTTTATTTTTGTTAAGACAAATAAATAAATTTCCAAAAATTTCAATTTAATAAACCAAAACCATATATTTATCCTATAGTGTTTCTTTAAAAATAAATCAAAATGCTTAAAAAAATTTGTATTTTAAAATTTTGATATTTTTTTGAGTTTTGGAAGAAAAAAAGAAAAATTAATCATGAAAAATCAAAAAGAAGATGAGTCTCCCCCCACACTTGATTTTGACTGTGTCGCCACAGTCAACCCAAGTGAAAGGAGAAAAATAAAAATAAAACCTATATTTACATGAAAAAAACGATTATTATTTACAAGAGTTCAGAAAGTATATCGTCAAAAAGTAAATGAAACGGTCTTCCAAAGAACGATTCATTTGTCTCGTTAAGTATGCGAGACCTAGCTTAAGCTCAGAAAACCAAATCATAAAAGATTTTGGAATCAAATGTGGATTTGGAAAAACGAACGTCGTTTTATTAAAAATTAAACGAGTTGTTTTATTTCCGATGATTGTTAAGGTAGATATAACGATTGATTGAAATTCAAGTTTATTTTTCCCAAATCGAAATTCAAGTTTGTCATTGAAAAATTCTTTAAAATTATTGATTTCAAAATCAAAATGGTGATTTAAATCTTCCCCTTCAGAATTTGACAACTCGTTTTCGAAAAGTCCAAAGAAATTGTGTTCATTAAATTCGTCTTCCTTTATTGGGTTATCAACAACTTCATTGTGTATCTCAAGTTCAAAATCTAAAGTTGTTGTATTCAAATTTATAAAATCGAGAAAAGGAAGATAGAATTTTAAATTTGGTTCCACACCCTCAAAAGAATTGAAATCCAACTCAATTACCATGTTTTCAACAACTTCATTAAGATTATTATTTTCAATTTCAAAAGTTGTTATTTGAATCAATTTGGGTAAAAGATGGATTATTACTTAACTCGTCACACGTTGGGATTTGGTTTTGTTGTTCATGTTGTTTCATATAAGTTTCAAACAACGAATCTGTGTGATCATCGTAAATTTCGTTCATTTGTTCAACAAAATCCAATTTATAATAATTGACTTGAGAATTTTCAATTTTGACGCGTTGAGAACAAAAATTTGCATCGTAGTCGAGATTATTCCCATTGCCAAAATTATTTGAAAAGTTGTTTCCATTTTTGTTTTGAGTTTGAAATTCATTTTGGAGTTCGAAATTGAATTGGCATGGGTTATAATCGAAATCATTTGAATTTTGAATTGAATTCAAATTTTGAAAACTTTGACTCGAGTTGTTACACAAATATAAATTACACAAATCAATATCATTTGATTTTGTTTTGTAGAGATTTCAAGTAGAGATGAAATGCTATTTTCGAGATTCGAGGGTTGCTCGTTATTTTGAAAACTTTGTTGTTCGAAATTCGAATTATTTAAACAATAGTTTTCGTTAAAATATCCATACGAATTTGGGGTGAAATCATATGGATTATATTGATTTTCGCAACTATTGTAAAATTCACGTAAGTGGGGAAACTCGGACATTTTCAAGAATGTTTTTAGTTTTTTTTTATAAAGGAAAAATATTTACAAATAGAATTTATTTTTCAAAATGGAAAATTGATTTTTGTTTTGTTTTTGATTTTTCAATTTTTTTTTTGTTTTTGAAAAGATTTTTAAATTTTTTTTTTGGATTTTAAATTTTTTTGGATTTTTGAAATTTCAAAGAAAAGGGATTTAAAAATTTCAAAGGAAAAGGAATATTTACAATTTTTTTAGTTTTGGATTTTGAATTTTTTTTTTAAATATGCATGAACTAATGCAACTAAAAGAATGCAGGGGTTAATTACAAATGATTTATCCTAAGTTAACTCAAAATTGTATAATCACACTTTGTCTTAAATCAACAAAAATATTTCTCAGCCAGGTAACGGGCAGGGATTATCAGTGCACCACGAATCACCGTAGCAATGCAGCCGAAGGTTTAAGTACCTTTAGAGAAATAATTCAGTGTAATATTTACGAATCACCGTAATATTTATAACTGATTATTGCTCTGCCGTAGCCTAGACACCAAGAAAATAAATTATTCAAAGAAGACAATTTATCAATATACAATTAAGAGCCATCATTATTACTAATCAAAATTCTAAATGAAATGCAAAGCATAAATTAAATGTGTATTAACAATGCAACTACAAATGGATTTTTGTTTTTGTTTTTCAATTTTTTTTTTGGTTTTTGAAATAAAAATGCAAGCAAACAACAATGCAAATAAAACAAGAGATAGAGCAAGCAAGCAGTTATTATTATTTTTATTTTGGCAAGCTTAGCAGCGCAATCCTTCTCCTTCTGTTTTTGCAACCTGAAAGATAAAACAAAGATATATACATAGATTATTTATATATATATATATATCCAAGAAGAAACTAAGAAAAACGAAAACAGAACAGCAATGAACCTAAAACAAAACAAATGAAACTATACAAATGAAAATGACATTAAATCTAACTTGTTTGTTTGTTTTTTTTAAGGAAGAAGTAAAACAAATTAAAATGAAGCAACTTGGGTTTTTTTATTAAGAAATAAAACAAACGAAACTAAAAAAACATTTTTTTTAAGGAGAGACTCTTTTTTTTTGAAAAGGAAACTTAAAAGTGAAGTTTTACTTTAAAAAAAAATTTGAAAAATGGAAAACTAAAGTGAACTAAACAATTAAAGAAAAAAGGAATTGAACCAATCCTACAGCCCGGCCCATTAACAAGTTGAAACCAAATCACCAATTCCTCAATCAAAACACACAGAAACGAATTTCCTCAATCAAATATTTTCGTATCCTCAAATTTCTTAAATTCCACATCCGTCAAGCCCTCCTCAATTTCCATTTTTAAACCACAATTCAAATACAATTTCCCAAATTTCTAAAAGTGAGTGGTTCCTGGTTGAATGGCTTTTGCGATTTGCAGTTGAGGGAGGCGGTCGATTGGAGTTTGGGGTAGATGGGCGGTGGTTGTCGATTCAAAAAGTTGGGGTTGCTGCGGTCTGAGGAGATGTAGATTCAATTTTGTTTGAAGAGGAAGCGAGTTGCAGTGGGTGATTTGAAGGAGGTCGCGGTGAATGCGAATTGCAGGAGGTTCGTAGGGATGGAATTGCTGGAGATTGAGTACTGCGATTTGATTTGGAGTTTTAGGCGAGTGGTTTTGGCAGTGGATTTAGATGTGGTGGTTGTCGATTGTGAGTTGCACTATGGTTATGGTGGAGGTGGAATTGAAGCAGCAGTTTGAAGGTGTTGGGTTGTTCTGTTCGAAGAAGACGTGAATTTCAGTGAAGTCTGATTGTGTTCGAGGAAGGAGTGCGATTGGAATTCATGGGTTTGGGTTCGAAGTGGATGGTCGTAAGTGAGGTAATAGGAAGTTGTGCACGGCACTGGAATTTGGGATGGTTTCGTTCGCGGTTGGGGGGAGGAGTACAGTGGGATGAGGAGTAGATGATGCAGATATATGAGGTAAATGTGTGGGTTTGATAAGTTGCAGTAATGTCAAGGAAATGGTTGTTTCAAACAAGTGGGTTATGGGGTTGGACGTGGTTCAGTAATGCAGTGAAGTGTTGGCTGGATGATGTAGGGAAGTGATGATGTTCCGAGGTGGTTGTGAGGATGTTTTGTAGGAATTGGTTCGCGATTTTGGTGGAGGAATTTGAAGTATAGGCTGTGAGGAAGATTATGAAGTTGCAGTGGTTGTTCGAGGCAATTGGTTGCTGTCTTGTTGGAATTTAGGTGTGTTCAGCTTTTGAAATCAAGCGATTCGTAGGGCAGTTTGTTTTGATTGGAGGGTGGTCGTACTATGGGAATGTCAGTTAGTATGGTGATAGGTTGAATGATGTATGTCTGGTGATGGTTTTTGAAGCTTGAGTGGTGGATTTGAATCGCGATGTGATGGTCATGGGTCGTTCTCTGGTGGTGACTGCAGTTCGATGGGTTGGGGATTGCTGGTCGCAAGGAGGCAGCAGCCTTGTAATGAATGTTGTGTTGACTGGAAGTGGAAATATGGTGATGTTTGAGTGATGGTTATTGTATCTGGGGTAGGAGATTGTGGGATGTGCAGGCTGTTGTTTAACCGAGGTGGATGGCAGTTGATGATGGTCAGTTTTGTAGAGGGAATGTGGACAGTGGATGGTTGGTATGTATGCTACGGAAGAGAGGAGAAGTGCTGCTTGGGTTGGGGTATGTGGAGAAGTATGGTTAACAGCTTTGGGTTGGGTGATGGTCAAACAGGTGGTTTGTGAGTGAGGGATGATGAATGAAGTGGATGTTGTGAAGAGTGGAGCTGCTTATATGTAGAAGGCGGCAAGATTGTAATGCAAGTGAATGTGGTGGAGGACGTATCTTGAAGTCAGGGCAGAGATGGTGGAGTAGTGGTGATTAAGCAACCGTGCTTCAATTGCTGCTCTGATGGCAGGTGAGGTAATTGACCGGTGAAGGGGATGGCCAGAGAATTGGTAGTGTTTGATGTGTTTGGGTAAACCGCAAGCGCACGGCGTACTATTGAAGTACGTGGTGAGTACGGGTCGATCCGCGGGGAATTGATGATTTTAAAATTCTATTCAATCAAATTAACCAAAGTTGAAAATGTGATTAGCTAAAAATGTAGAAAACTAGCAAAAGAAAATTGATAAAAATATGAGAGTGTGAAGACAATTTAGAGGCAATTTCCACTCTCTAGATCACATAAATCAACAAAATGAAGTTATGATCTCTCTTTTCTTGTCATTGGTGCAATTAGTTGATGTGCTTATCATAAGTATGGTATATTTGTGCTATTAATTAGCACAATATAAACCATCAAACTATAACACAACCACTAATACACATTTATCTCTCATGAAATATTACAACAAAGTTGAAAGCAAAATCTATTTTAAGCATGGCCTATTAACTATTGTTTAGAAATATAGGCCATCAAATTTTAATTTCAATAATCACTTTATTACCATCATCATATGTAGATGAAGAGGTAATCATTGTTTGTGATTGTTTAAGCAAAGCCTATTTGGTGTCAACAATATAGGCTATCAAATTCACATAAAAAACAACAAGTTAAACCACTTCAAATGATTCATTAAGCACAAAAGGAGAGCATAAACATCAAAATATTGCATCTACATACTAGAGAGCTTCATTACCCCTAAATTGTAGGGATTAGCCTCTCATATTTGTTATCCTATGAACAAATGTAGAAAGCAACATGAAACTAACAAGAGGAAAAAGAGAGCGAAATGTAAGGAAAACTATTCTACTTGCATAAAAGAAAAGAAATCTACACTACAATATAAGAAAGAGAGCATGTAAATGTAAAGAGCATATATTGAATTGCATAAGAAAGAAAAGAAAAATTACAAGAAATAAAAATGGCTAAGTAGCCATGAAAAGAGAAAGAGAGCTTTCTTTTTTTTAAGATAGAAACTAACTAAGAAAGACTAAGGGAGAAAGAGGGTTACATGAAGATATGGGGTATTTATACAAGTGTTAAACCCTAATTCATATTTTTGGGGAATGCCCAAATTGCCCTTGAGAAAGTGTGGAGGCCAAGTAATCATTAGCTTCTACTAATCATCATTTAAGTGTACATGAAGCCATTAATTCCATAAGCATGTGCATTAGCCTCTAATTTGTACATGAAGAAAGGTGGGTAGGTGGGGTCCTCCATTATCTTCACTTTGAATTATTTCCATCTTCATTTGTTCTCTTTACTCTTGTGCATGCATATATCATCATAAAACCACTTGTATATGAATTCAAATTCCTACAAAATAATATAGAAATTTTCAATTAAATTTTAAAAAATTAATATATGCACAAAAATGAACATTTTGCCCTTGGATGAAGATGAATATGTGACAATTTGAAATAATTTGAATTTTGGTTTAAGCAAGTTAAAATACCCGATATGATCATTTATTTAATTTAAATAGATTAAATATGGTGGTAAAAATATGCACATTTACGTGCACATCATACTCCCTCCGCTCGATCGGATTGTGTGACCTCTTCGTGTCACTTCATACCTACGTTGCCTGAGAATCTTTCCATCGGTCCTTTAATGGATATTTCGAATGCTCTCCCTACCTTATTGCTCCTTTCGGTCTCAAATATCATGCTTCCCAACCCTATGTCTCTGTTGGTGTGTGATACGATGAATTTTGGTGTGCAAATGATGTACAAAGTAATGTCCTTTGTGCAATCTAGTGTAAGAGAAAATGTCCAGTGCAATGAAGAATTATTATGCAATTAAACTAATTCAGCTTCAGTTGCTTCATGCCCAATAGATGCCTCTGTTAATGCCAACTGACCAGCTATTAGTAATTTGGATCTTATCCCGAAGCTAGATAATGCCAAACCATAAACCCATTGGCCATCACTCTCCAGTAAACTTCCCCACAAAGCTGGTGAGTACACCCGAAGGAAATTTGATATCATTGAAGAGGAACGGGTTATTATTCCATCCTAATAAGTAATTGACGTAGGTCATGATTTTGGAGAGACAACTTAGTTGGCTTTTTCTTGTATTATAACCAATGCTTTGGCAATATTAGTGATATTTGTAGAAAAGTGTGGAAATTAAAGTGTGGCCTAAGTGTTCATTATGATAACTCTATATTCTATTTCTACTTCTCTATCCTAGAAGAAAAACAACATATTTTGAAATCTGAACCAATTCTCTTAGAAGGAAAGCCTTTTACTATTACAACTTGGAGTCCATCGGTGGACTCTATTAGAGAGTAGATTCTCTCCATCCCGATCTGGGCTCATTTCTTATATATTCTATGTCCTTCAACCTTTGGCTAGCATTGATTGGTTTGCTAACCTCATTGATGAAATAAAATGCTTTAATGCAGATACCGTGGCTAGGAAAAGATTTGTATATGCCAAAGCTTTAATTGAGAATAAGCTAGATAAACCCATTTCTTCTAAACTAAAAGTTAAACCGTTGAATGGGATTGTTGCAATAGTTGACATGCACTACTTCTGGAAACCTGATATATGTGTTACTCGTCACTCTTTTGGGCATGCATTTGACAAATGCAAACATGGTCCTCCTCCAAAGCCTTGACACCCTTAGATATTCCTTCAAAAATCATTCTCCTTCGTCCATTTTTTAGGAAATGGATCCCTAAACCGAAGCAAGTCCTACTACAAGCAATCCTTTGCTTCTCTCTAAAGTTGGTCATGGTCTAGGGCATTCCATACCCAGTTCCCCAGAAGCCTTGATTAATCCTTTGGCCCCGAGCCCTTTTTTTCTTGGAATTCAGATGATCAAACATAGGAACATGTCGAGTTAGAATATAAGCCAATTGAAGGTTCCTTTATTAAGTTTGTATTGGATAAGATTGGAGAGGATATATACTTGTTTTATCATTCCATAGAAGATGCACAAACGATGACAATAGAAGGAGATAAAGGTGAGTGAAATAGAAGACTCTAGAAGATCACTCCTAGGATATGAAATATATATAATCATGTGACTCTGCTGACTATGTTCCAGAGCTTTCCCATCTTTTTAAGGCTTCTTACATGTTGTAGTTCCTGAGTCCGATGATATGGGTAATACTTCCTTCTCTGATGGAGATAGGTTTTCGTCCTGTTGTAGTAGCTTTGGAATTCAGCCTTGATGTTTCTGTTAGGTATGACTTATATTGTATTAAAGTGGGTGCATATATTGAATTATGATTAGTCCCACATCATAAGATATCCTAAAGGAGATGAGTATATATATGGGATTGGTAGCATGCAATAACAAGAGATTCATTTTATTATATTAAATGTTGTCATGAAAATATATGTGCTCTAAGGATGATGTAGGGATATCCAATCATGAAGCTGGCACCAAAAGAGCTTCGTTCAGGGGTCTTGCCTCTTCTACACTAAACAAAGTACATGCATAGCGAAGATGCGAGGGGTTGTCAAAATTCCAAGATGGTATCAGAGCTGTTTGTTCTAGGGGACCAATATAATGCAGCATTGACCTCAGTATGCTCTAGTATGTGGTTTGAGCTTGGAATTCCCATCAAGGTGGAGTTATATGCTAGACCATGGTCTGCTCCAACTGTGGAAAGGAGGACTCTTTGTGAAAATAGCTTGGTCTAACTGTTGAGAGGTAGTAGCGACTTAATCTGAACCGACGAAAGGTGTTAGCGGCCTTATCCAATTGTTTGAGGACTATGTATAACTTCAAGTTGAATTGAGAAAAATGCTCGTCAAGGTGGAGATCTGTTAGGTGTGGCTTGCATTGTATTAAAATGGGTGCGGCGATTGGATTATGATTAGTCCCACACGCAGAATATACTAAAGGAGATGAGCATATATATGAGATTGGTAGTATGTAACAACATAAGATTCCTTTTATTACAATAAATGTTGCCATGAAAATATATGTGCTCTAAGGGATCGAGTTACCATTAACTAACAAATATTTTACCAGGTCGAATTCTGGAGAATTCCCCTTGATGGCGTTGTTGGATAGGTTATTCATTAACGACAAGATTGAAGATAAGTTCCCCATTTGTAAAGTTGTAGTCTTTCGAGTATTTACTCGAATCATTGGATGATTATTCTTTCTTTTGATATTCTTAGCGGCAGTCCAAAATAATTTAGATTTAAAAAGATGTGGTTGTTAGAAATAACTTTGCAAATATAATTACAAACAAATGATTTTCGTTGAATTTTTAATACTAGATTTTCAGATGATATAGCTAAGACATTTGTAATCAAACTTAACATTTTAAAAATCTTTCTTAAAAAATGGAGTGTGGATAATTTTAGGAACATTAGAGTCAAAAAAAGAGAATTTACTTTATGAGATTTTAAAGTCAAATAAGATTGAGGAATCTAGAGCCCTAAACTTCTAAGAGAAGAACGTCATTTCTAACTTTAAGGAATAGTTTAACAAAAATTTTAACTCGGGAGGAAATTATGTAAACAAAGAGTTTGAATTCAATGGATGGATAATGGTGATAAAAATACCAATTTTTTCATAAAGTAGCTAATGGTAGAAAACGTAGCAACACCATCAACTATATTATTATTAATGACGTAGAATTTTTTGACTAAAATGAATTATCTGAAGCTTTTACTAAATATTATAAAGACATTATTGGAACTAGGATAAGCCAAAGATTAAAGCTAATTGGAAGAATTATATCCCGTTAATACCAAGATAGACTTAGAATGATTGGACTCCCCCTTTCTAGAGGTGGAAATTTTAAGGGTTATTAATGATATGCCACGTGATAAGGCGCCGGGTCTCGACCGGTTTCTAGTTTTATTTTACAAAGGTGTTGGTCGGTTATAAAATCTAATATAATTTTTTTAATGAATTCTATGATGGTACGTAGCAACTTAGTAGGTTTAATTTTACTAATGTAATCCTATTGTATAAGAAAGTTGGTGCGAATGAATTAAAATATTTTAGACTTATTTAGCTTCTAATTGCTCCTTTAGAATCATCTCAAAGGTTTTAGCAAATATTGTTAGTTCTAAGGTGAATGATTTATTGATAGTTCATAAATTGCTTTTATGAAGGGTAGAAACATCACAGATGAGGTTGCGGTTGTTCAAGAGTTCATTAACTACTGCTGTAGAAATAAAGTCACTTGTGCGTTTTAAAACTAGACTTTGCCAAAGCTTCTAATTCGTTGGATTAGACTTTCCTTAGTGACGTATTATTGGCTAGAGGTTTCATCGAAAAATGGATAGGATGGATTATGACTGTTCTTAAAACAGCCAACTTTAGTATCATGGTAAACGTTATTTTACATAATAAAATCCAATCAACATGGGGACTTAGACAAGGTGACCCTCTGTCACCTCTTTTCTTCAACTTAGCAGCGGACGTTTTTGTCAAGTTTATTAAGCTAGCTACTAGTAATGAGATTTTATGTAGGTTAGTAATGAGGTTACGAATTGTGGTCTCTCCGTCCTCTAGTACGCAAACGATGCCATGCTCTTTACTTTTCCTTTGCCTCACATATTATAGCACTTAAATTTATTATGTAACGCTTCGAGTTACTATTTGGTCTAAAAATTAATTTTGATAAAAGTTTGGTTTTAGTGCTAAATTATGTATGTAATGTAGAGAGTCAAGTTGCCACCATGCTAAGTTTTAACACTATAAACTTTCCCATAGATTACTTAGGGTTCTTAATAAGACCAAACAAACTTAAGACACGATGATTGGTTAACTATCATTGATAAAATTAGCAAAAGATTGTCTTGATGGAATGGTAAATTTTTATCGAGGGCGGGTAGTGTAGTTCTAATCAACTCTGTTTTATCGGTGTTACCCATTTACTAGATGTCGTTTTATATCTTTTAAAAATGGGTAATTGATAAAAATAATTAAAATTAGGAGAGACTTTTTGTGGGTTGAGGATAACCCCGATAGTAGTTTAAAGTGTCTCGTTAGTTATGATTCGGTTTGTAAATTGAAAATAATGTAGAGTTAGGGATAATTAATCTTCATAACCTCAGTATTTCTTTATTAGGGAAATGGTTGTGAAAGTTTAACACTAATAATTATGACTTAATTTGGAAAGAACTAATTTCTAATTAATTTTATGGATGCTCTCATAACTTACATCGATTGTTCTCTAACAGCCACAACAATTTGTCATAGTTTTGGAAATCAGTTTTAAAATACTTGGATATTTTTAAACTAGGTATCGATAACATAGTCCATTCAGGGAATAACACATCCTCCTAGAATGATTGCTAGATCCTTGTATTTCCTCTACGGTATCTGTAATTTTTAATATGTACTGATTTCGGAAGTCTATAGACCTAATCTGAACTTTCCTTGGGAGTTCAGCTTTAATCGTACACTAGAGGGAACTACTTTCCACCAATTTGCTCTTTTACGTGCCAAATTAGAACTTTATAATATAGACAATAATAATTATATCAAAATTTGGCGTTGGAATAGGGCTAACAACTTTACATCAAAATTATTTTACAAATTTCTAAATTTCTTAAGAATTAAATCTATTCTTTTTAAAACTAAGTGGAAAGCGAATGTACCGCCTAAATCCAAGTTACATATGTGGTTAATATTACATGAAAAACTTAATTCTATTAAACTTTTAAAAAAGAAGAATGTGCATATTGATAAAATACTATTTGCAGTAATACGAACCTAGAAACAATTGGACACTTATACAATGATTGTCAGTTACTAATTCTACGCTTCTGCATTTTAGAATTTGGTTTTAATATTACTTTTAATGTTCTTAATTGTGAGCCTTATTGGTCTAGGTTGAGATTTTACTTTACTTTCGATCGGCGATTGCTATTAGATGCTATTTTCACAATCCCAACATGGTATATTTGGTTTGACAGAAATCAAAGATTTTTTAATAATAACAATACTACTACAATGGATAATTTTATAGGTTGGGGAATTATGGATCTTAAGGCTAATTAAACACTAGAGTGAGGTGAATAGTGTTTTCAAACTTTTGTAAATCTTTTTAAAATTCTTTCAAGTTAAATATTAAATCTTAAATTAACAACAAGAATTATACTATTAAATGGTCACGGATGCAATCATAGATAAAAATAAAAGCGGTAAAGAAAAGTAGAGAGTTAGAGAGATGACACCGGGGATTTTATACTAGTTCGAATTCTCCTACATCCAGTTCCGTACAATTGCTTGTACAGATTTATTTTCGAATGCCAATCTTTAAACGATCAGAAGGCAAACCTAATTACCATCTCGATTACGAGGCTACGAGACACACCCTCTTGAATTTCCAGGATCAATGTATACGCACTTGATTTGGACGGGCTACAAGCACACCCACTTGGATTTCCAGACTACCAAGCACATCTACTTAATTTGAATAGGCTACAAGCACACCCAAGCAAATACAAATAAAGTTTGATAGTTTTTCCAAAGACAATTTCTTGAACTTTGAATACAAAAGATCTTATAGCCCCTTGGACAACACTTTGATCTTTGATTTGAGAGAGAGATGATTCCAAAACTGTAAGAAAGTAGTATTAAATCAATATAGAGAAGTATGAATTGATTCTAAGTGGTTTTGAAGAGAATTTGTTATATTTTTAATGGAGTTTTTAAGAGAGTAAGAGGAGGAAAGAAAACAAGTTGATAACTACCAAAAAATTCGTTTGAACTCCCATTTATATAGTGTATAAATAGATGTGTCCATTCGCAAAGAGTTACGATGAATAGACACTTCTTTTCAAAATTTAAAAAACCATTTGGTGGCATGTATGTCGACATACCATCTGGGTACATGTCGACATATGCTTGTCAATTTTGAAAACTTATTTCTCTTTAAACATGTTTTGAAAACCCTATACTTTGTAAAGTAGTTTGATACTTTGTAAAACACTTTAAACATAGTTTATAAATATTTTGATTTTTGAAAAACTTTTATAAAATATTTTTAAATATATTTTGAAAATTTATTTTGTTTTAAAATATAAAAGATAGAAAATAGGAAATGGAGAGATTGCTATCAGGGACTTTAACAATATTCTATGACTTTATACGCTATAGTATAGTCTTGAGATCTTCGTATCTTGGTCTGTATACTTATGGGTCTTCATGTCCATTTCTTGAGTCTTTTATACTATACGATCTTTGATTCAACACCTGTATAATATCCTACACTATATACTATATAACTTAGCAAAACATTAGTATTTATATTTTATATGAATGTATATTGTTGTTATTAAGGTTGTTACCATCAAATCAGTAACTTAGGTATTAACAATCTCCCCCTTTCTGATGATAACAACTATTAAATATTCCTATATATAAAATATGATATAACTCCTCTTGAGTTAGATAATTCCCCTTGAATATATGCTAATGTATATTTTATATTTTTCTTCCCTTTTGTTATCAACAAAAATGGGTAAATAAAAACTCCCTCTAAACAAAATACTAGGAAATTATAGAGTCAAAATCAATAATTAAGTAGTAAAATGATTGAAGCATAGTAAATATGATGTAATATGATATGATGATTAATATATGACAATTATGATAAAAAATGATATTATTACATAATCCTAAGCATCTAAACTTGATAAAGAAATTTATATATTAGATTTATTACATAAATTCATATATTTACATAACAACCCATATTAATTACGAAATTTAATCATAGACTAATCATAATATTTGGTAAGTGTAACTATATATATGATCAACTATGATTTTATAAAATTATTAACCTCCTTATTTAATTTCATTAAAATAATTCACTTTAACTTAAGTGTTAAAAATCCAAAACCACCAAGTGTCATTTATTCGAAAATAGTAAAATATTTAAATTTTAAATTTTGATATGAATTTTTTTACATAAGTAGTTCAAAGTATATATTATCGGATAAAAGAAGTTTCATGTAAAAATATTCATTTAATAATTTTTATTATTTTCCATAAATTTACTGCGTTTAACATGCATGTTTGACATTTAAAGAGAGTAGTCGATTTCGTACGAAAATCTAGAAAATGTTAGATTATTTAAAAAGGTTTTAGATTTTTTTATATAATTAAATATATTAGTCATTATCTTAAATATATTTCTGTGATTGAAAAAAGTCATAATTTGAAGGCCATAAAAATTTAAATTTTCGCTCCGCAATATTGAAATATAACCACTGTAATTACTAACTATCTGTTCATTCAAAAATAATAAAATAGATAAGATTCGAATTTTGACTTTAAATTTTTTTTACAGAGTCAAGTATATTTATCTTATACTCATGTAAAAAGTTTCATTTAAAAATTATAAATTTATAATTTCTTAGATTTAAAACGTACTACTTCATTCAGTATTTCCTGCCCTGTTTTCAAAGTGTATAGTTAGTTTTATAAAAGTTCTAAAAAATTAAAAATTACCATTCTGCTTTGAAATCTTTTTCTATACTTTTAATACATAATATTAATTATAATAAAAACATAATTATTTTATAATTTAAAATATTCTATAGATTAAATCATAAAGCATTTCAAAATTAAAGTGTCTTTTAAATTTGAAACTTGCCGTTATTTTTAGAGGGAAAACTTGTTTTCTACTTATTTAAATAATTTTGGTTATTTGGAACATAGCAGAATAACTAAAATGTCTTTTTACTTAAATAACTCATTAAAAAGTAATATATAAAAATTAAATAAAGTTTCAAGATTATCGACATTGTTGAGGTCCTTTATTCCAGTATTACCGTTTCTCCATCCAAAGGTTTGTCTTTAAGTATATATATCTGCATTGTTGCTCTCCTTTCTCTTGATTTTCCATTATATCTTTTGAACATCTGCTATCTAAAATCCATTTATCCCTATTGATTTGTGATGATATAAAGTGTCGATTCGTCGTTAGCCATGTAACAATCTTGTTCCTACAATTCAAAATTATATCTTTCTAGCATATCAAATGACTTTTCAAAACAATTAGTTTCTAATAACATGTTGGTATCACAAAATTGTTTTCCTACAAAAATGTTAAAAATATTACTAGCCATTTAAACCAAATTACGAGTTTTTGAAAACCTAGTGCTCTGATACTAAATGTGGGTTACGGAATTATAGATCTTAAGACTAATTAAACACTAAAGGAGGGTGAATAGTGTTTTCTAACTTTTGTAAATCTTTTTAAAATTCTTTCAAGTTATATATTAAATCTTAAATTATCAACACAGAATTTTACTATTAAACAGCCACAGATGCAATCACAGATAAAAATAAAAGCAGTAAAACAAAGCAAAGAGTTAGAGAGATGGCACCAGAGATTTTATATTGGTTTGGATTTTTCCTACATCCAATCCGGTACAATTGCCTGTGCATATTACTTTTCAAATGTCAATCTTTAAAATGGTAGAAGATAAACCCACTTATAATCTCGATTCCGAGGCTACGAGACACAACCTCCTGAATTTCCGGGCTTAGGATACACACTTAATTTGGACGGGCTACAGGCACAGCTACTTAGATTTTCAAACTACCAAGCACACCCACTTGATTTGAATGGGCTACAAGCACACCTAAGCAAATACAAATAGAGTTTGATGGTTTTTCCACAGACAATTTCTTGAACTTTGGATACAATGAATCTTATAGCCTCTTGGACAACACTTTGACCTTTGATTTGGGAGAAAGATGATTCCAAAACGGTAAAAAAAAGTAGTATTGAATCAAGATACAGAAATATGAATTGATTCTAAGTGATTCTGAAGAGAATTAGGTATATTTTAATGAAGTTTTACGAGAGTAAGAGGAGGGAAGAAAATTATTTAATAACTACCAAAAAATTCATATGAACTCCTCTTTATATTGTGTATAAACAGAAGGCATGTTCGCGAAGAGTTTCGACAAATAGACACTTCTTTTCAAAATTTGAAAAACCATTTGGCGGCATGTGTGTGATGTACCATCTGGGCATATATCGACATATGCTTGTAAATTTTGAAAACCTATTTCTCTTTAAAAATGTTTTGAAAACCTATACTTTGTAAAACATTTTAGACATAGTTTATAAATATTTTGATCTTTGAAAATTTTTTATAAATTTTTTTTAAATATTTTATGAAAATTTATTTTTTAAAAAAATATATAGAAAAATAAGAGATAGAGAACAAATATTGCTACCAAGGCCTCTAACAATATTTTATGACTTTATGCACTATATTTTAGTTCTGTGATCTTCATATCTTGGTCTTTATACTCATGAGTCTTCATGTCCATTTCTTGAGTCTTTTATACTATACAGTCTTCGATTCAACATTTGTATAATACCCTGCACTATATACTATATAACGTAGCAAAACATTAGTATCTATATTTTATATGAATGTATATTGTTGTTATTAAGGTTGTTATCATCAAAATCAATAACTGATGTATCAACAAATTTGACTTATGTATACTCTTTATTTTTTTAATCAGATTTTGAACAATACCAATAAATTAGCTAATATCGGCGCCTTTTAAGAGTTCCTTAAAAGGTAAAAAATCTCATATTGATGTCTTACGAGAGAGAATTGTTGTTAGCAATAGAATTAATAATGGTGTTAGTGTCATCCTATTAGATGAGAAAGAACATGACCATTCTGACTCACTGTTTTTATTGGGTAACTAACTCATATCTTGATTTATTATCCTCTAGCTTTTGTGTCTTGTCTAGGTTACTATATTTGGTACATGTTGTTAGTACATCATATATTGATTTTTTGATGACAACCGTATGAATATTGGTACTAATGTTTTGTCAAGTTGTATAACATATATTGCAGAATATTACACTGGTGCAAGAATGATTAAGCTTGAAGACTAATCAGTATAAAGACCAAAAATAAAGATTTAAAGATGAAGATCAAGGCTTATGACTTTAGAGACAAAAGACTTGAAGAGCTCAAGACTCTAGTGTTTAGTATGAATCATTAAAACAAATTGTTAAAATATCCGATAGTAGATTCTGATCTTTATCACAAATTTCTAATCTTTGATATTCTAATCAAAATAAAATTCAAAGCATATTTCTGTAAATATTTTATAAATTTTTTTATGTGTTTAAAGCATTTAAAAATTACATTTAAAATTATTTTACAAAAATATAGAAGTTTGAAAACAATTTAAAAGAATAATCATTTTTCAAAATTAACAAGAGTATGTCGACATAGTGACCGTTGGTTTTTTTTAATTTTGAAAAGAAGTATTTTGGACGCAACTCTTTATAGATGGATACTTATATTCATTCACTATATGAAGAGGAGTACAAATGAATTTTTCAATTAATTTTCTCATTTTTTTCTTACTCCTTACTCTCCTGTTCTGTTTCTTGAAAACTACTTTTTATGTTCTTCGAATTCCATATAGAATCAATCCATACTCTACTAGATTGATTCTCTAAAAACTATCTATTATTTTCTAAGCATTCTCTCTACAAACTCAAAGTTCAAACCACTATCTATTATTTTGGAAATCAACAACTCTACTCTTATTTGTTTGGCTACGCATGTTGCCCATTCAAATCAAATAGATGTGCTTAGTAGCCCGTCTAAATCTAGTGGGTGATCTTGTTGCCCGGTAAATCAAGAAAGTCTGCCCCAAACTCGTGAGTCAGGAGGGTGTATCTCGGAGACTTGAAATCGAGATTGTATTTTGATTTGCTTGCTACCTGGTTAAAGTAGGCGATTGAAAAAAATCTCTTCAAGAAACTGTACGGGGCTGGATGTAGGAGAATCTAAATCAGTATAAAACTCTTGGTGTCATCTCTCTAACTCATTACTTTACTTTTAATGCACTTATTTATATCTGTAATTGCATGTTAGTATATATGTTTGTGATTGATTATTTATGTTTGATTCAAATCTTGAAATAAGCTAACAAAGGTTCCATAAAAGTTATAAAACACTATTCACTCCCGTTCTAGTATTTAAAGTAGCCTTAAGATCCATTCACGTTAGTGGTACACCGTTTGCCACATTTGGTATCAGAGCATTAGGTTTTCAAAAACTCGTAATTTGATTTTAAAAAGTATAAATGGCTAGTAACAGTGTTAGTTCGCTTTTTAACACTTTTATTGAAGGACAATCAACTGCTAGACCCCGACCATTTAATGGTAGTAATTACACCTATTGGTCATGTAAGATGAAGATTATTTACAATCTAATTGTTTAGATATTTGTAATATTACACAAAATAAGTACACTAAATCTCAAACTGAATACTCAACGTGTACACCAGACCAAAAGACACAACCACTTAATAATTCTAAGGTCATAAATATTTTATTTTGTTTATTAGATAAAAATGAATTTAATCGGGTTTCTATTTGTAAGTTTGCATATAAAATCTAGAGAACACTTCAAGTTACACATGTGGGCACTGATAGAGTGAAGCAGACAAAAATTTCCATACTAACTAATCAGTTTCAATTGTTTAAATGAAAGAAAATAAGTCTATTTCTGATATGTATTCTAGATTTCAGGATATAGTTCATTCTTTAGTATCATTAGGTAAAAAAATTCCAAAGAAAAACAAGTCAGAAAAGTCCTTAATTCTTTCTCTCCGGAGTGGGATCAAAAGACATTAGTAATCCAAGAGGCTAATGACATTGGTACTTTAAAAATTGAAGAGTTAACTTGTAATCTAATGTCCTATGAAGCACAGTTGGAGTGTAGCAACGAAAGCGATGCAACCGAAAAGAAATCAATTGCATTTAATGCTACAACTGATGACCAAGATTCAGATGATGACGATAATGATAAATTACTCTTATGATCAGAATTTCAGAAATTTCCTATAGTATAGAAAGATGGATAACTTTCGTAGACCTGAAAACAATTTTTTTGGAAATGGGACTGTAATTAGATGTTACAACTGTGATGAATCTGGTCATTTGTAAAGAAACTGTCCATATCAGAAGAAATCAAAGATCACACATGTCACTGATTCATCCAAAAAGAGAAAGATGGCTTATACTATAACTTTAGATGATTATGATACTGCCTCAAGCGACAATGAATCAAATACATAAAATGTTAATATGTGTTTCATAGCACAGAAGATTAACAAGATCAGAACAAAGGACAACAACAAAATGGTACATTTTACATTTATTTTTATTTGGAATTATTAAATTTAGAGATAAAAATAGATTAATAATAATAATCAGTTTATCTAAGTACGTATTTATATATATAGGAATATAGTGCCTTTATTTAAATTTGAATATTTTGGTCTATAGGTCGACATATGTCACATGGATATGTCGACATATGTGGTAGAAAATTGGAGAATCTTTCCAAATCCAAAATTTGAATTTACCTCCCTTTTACATTAATTTCACAAACTGAAAAGGCATCTTTTCAAATTGAAAAAGTCAGTTCACTTTCTATTAAATCATCCCATATTTACTGCTTCACCACTCACACTTTATTTCAAAATTCAAAATCATTCTTCACTCGGCTACCTTCACTACTACACAACAATGTCTTCCTCAAGCCAGCCTTCCTCGTGCAAAGCCATTAGGCTTACCAAAAGGGTCAAAAGTCAACTTCATAATGATCAAGAGTCCATGAAAACTTATATTGAATATGCTACTCATGGAAAAGTATTTTCAGAAAGGTTTGAAAATTTTAAAAATTTTCTTTTTATGGTTTATAAGGTCTTGCTTTTGAAAATGGTATTTATTTATCTCAAAATGATTTTGATTGTTATCCCAATTTGGTCAAATGTTTTATGCAAATTTAAATGAAAACTTTTTTCAAGAAGAAGAAGGTCAAATTTGGAGTAGTGTCAAAGATACTATTATTGTTTTGGATTGTGAAATTTTGGGACAAATTCTTAGTTCTAAAAGTAGTAGAAATGAACTTTCCACTTTGAAATTGATTATGGTAATAGAGAAATTATGCATGATTTGTTTTCTAACGATGAAGAAATGGTTTTAAGGACAAGAATTTTAGGCCTAAAGTAAGACTAATGAGTCATATTTTACAACAAAGTATTACACCGAGGACAGGAAATTACAATAACTCTACTCAAAAAGTTTTCAAAGCTCCTTTTGTTATATTCAAAAATAGCAAGTTATTTTGGATGACTTTTTTCAAAAGAAAATCTCTAGGCATGAGAACGCACTTTACCATGGTGTGTATCTTACTAGAATTTTAAATTATTTTGGTATCGATCTAAGAGGTAAAAACATTTTGGCTCACAAAGCTTTTAACAAAACCAACTTCTCTCTTATGCATATTCCTCTTGAATTTGAACCTTATGAATCTCTTCCCAAAAAGGAAGAGAGATTTGTAAGGGAAGAAGAACAAGAGATTCTTCAACAAGAAGAAGAAAGCGATAGTATGAAAATTGAAGAGGAGGAAGAACAAGAAGTGGAAGAGGAGGAAACAGACACCTCTCTAGAAAGTTTTGACAAACCATCTCACTATTCTAACAAAGAGATTTTCAAAAATCAAGAGAAGCTTCTCAATAATCAAAAGAAGCTTAAATGCTCCTTTAGTAAAAAATTCACTTCTCTCTCCAACAAAGTGGGCAAATACTTTGGAAAGATCGTTAGGAAGCTTGGTGGAAACTCTACTTCATCATCATTTTTAAGATCTTTACCTACTTTTATATCCCTTTGCTGCATTTTTCTGGTTTTTATATCAGGTCATTTTCATGCATTGTTCTTTGAATTTATGCATCTCTCTATTTTGATTAATAAAATTTACTTCTTGCCGTTCAATTATGTTATCATAAGTCTTTGCCAATCATTAAAATAAACTAGTATTAAGTAACAACAAAAATTAGAACAAAAACATAAATATGCAAATTAAGTCACATATGTTGACATACCCTACATAGATATGTCGACATACCAGCCGTATTTGAAAATTTTAAAATTTAAATTTTTGTAAATGCTTTTAAAAACAGTTATTTAATCCGACTTTTCATCTCTATTAAACCATTTTCTTCTAGAAAAACTCATACATTGATTCATCTTTCATCTCCTTCCATTTCAAACATTTCCTTTCATAAAAATGAGTTCTCCACACCAAAAATTTTGTGAAAACTTGGAAGAAACTCTTCAATCTTTCAAAGATATTCTCCATTTCATTTTCCAAAATCAAAGGCATTTGGAATTAAGTCAAATACAAATGATAAAGCAACCAGAGAAACACTTTGATGATCTTCGTTGGTTAATTTCCTCTCTTATCAAAGATGATCAAAACAATAACACGGAATGCACAAAATCCAAGGCAATTGCGGAACAATAAGATTGGGATGTCATCCAAATAAATCAAATCTTTGGATCCGAAGGATGAGTTTGAAGTTCCAAGGAAAATCCAATATTTTTATTTGTTTATAATTTGTAAGTATATGTTTTAAAATTTATATATTTTAATTTGGTTGGTTTGTAAATAATATAGTTTAGTTTGGATTGATATAACCTTGTATATAATATTTGATTTGGTTTGATTTGGATTGTATAGTTTATTGCAGAATATTACACGGGTATAAGAATGATTAAACTTAAAGACGGATCATTATAAAGATCAAGAATAAAGATTTAGAGATGATGATCAAGACTCGCGAGTTTAGAGATAAAATACGGTAGAACTCATGACTCTAGTGTTTAGTATGAGTTATTAGAACAAATTTTAAAATCCCTGACAACAGATTCTGATCTTTATCATAAATTTCTGATCTTTGATATTCTAATCAAAATAAAATTCAAAATACATTTTTGCATATATTTTGTAAAAGTTTTTATGTGTTTACATTTAAAATTTATGTTTATCTTTATTCATTTAAAAGTTAATATATTTATTCCTTTATTTTATTACAACACACAAATATATTAAGGAGATATATTTAATATTACATGCCCATTTTATAACTATTAACCCCAATGGTTATATACATATGTATATACTATATGTTGTCATTCGCATAAATGTTTTAGGTTAATATATTCCACTTATTATATTCACATTGTGAACGTAAATTTCCATTGAATAAGGTATAACAGACTAAATTAAAGTTGAATTAAATTATATTATATAAATAATTTTAAGTTTTGATATATATAATTAAAGTATTAAAGCTAAAATTAAATTAAATTAAATAAATATTGAACTCCTTATTTATTAATATTTACAAAATATGATTTAGCACTAAGAAATTATTTATGTGAATACAAAATAATATCTAGTAAAAAGCTAATAAAATGATTTTTTTTAAATTCATCCTCTTACTGCAAATGCACATGATCCAACACAATTCACTTAGCTCATTTCAGACTGATGTAATTCTTGGTCAACGTCTCTTTGATGTAGATATTCATCAATCCACTCTTTATATCCATAACCATAGGGAAACATTATGCATCTACTAATTCTAATGATGACTAGCACAAAAACAAATCCACATCAACTATAATTTGATCTACGCACAATTGTTGTTCCTTTTCTTGTTGTCACTCTCTTGCTCTCGCTGATCATTTCGTATTCTTTCATTATTTAGATTTCTATGTTATCAAATTGGTGTGTTATTTTTAATAGGAGGGTATAGGATATATCTATTGCAAAAAAATAAGATGCATGTGTGTGGGGTCACACACACATACACACACTTTATTTTTTAAAATCAATAAAAGATATAATAACAAAGAAAATATACAAGTAAAAAATAATATAAAACACACGAGAAATATAAAACACTTGAGAATTTCAAAATTTAAATGAATTTATTCCAAAAGAAGAAATATACCTATTAGTGGATTTAGCACCTAGAATTTTCAACCTTGGTCAAGTCTTTGCTGTCAGTTGACTGACTGCTCCAACCAGGTAGAATATTATTGATATAAAATAGCAATGCCTTTACAAGCTATTATTTAGCCATGAATGCTCTTCATAGTAACATTATTTAAAAAAATAGGTAAATAATCATAACAAATATTTTTGGGTTTAGACCCAGCCCGTTTGCTATTCATGTTTATATAAAATCACTTTTTTTCTATGGTTTGTTTTATTGTCAACCTTGGCAGTCGTCACGTTCTTAATTTCTTCCTCTTTACACTGGAGATCTCTACAGGCTACGTCGCTGATGTCATGGCGTGGATTTCAAAACCATAGTAATAAATAAATTTATGAAGTGTTTATTTTTGATTTATTTTGTTTCCACCAATTTTTTACCAATGTATATTCATGTATAATTTTATGTTTGGTAATTTGCTAATAAACAGAAGAAGAAAATATATTTTTCTGAGAACAAGTAGCAATAATTTGATGGATAACTATAAATTTAAAACATAACATATATAACTAATGCCCCACATACAATTAGCATGAATGTAATCACAAATTTCATGAACATTAACATAAGGATTTGTAACGATCGATAATGTGTATGCAGAGAAACAATTAAAAGTTTGTAAAAACACACATAAGTAACACATATATGGATCAAAATCATAATTTCACATATTACAATGATGTCCCATGGGTAGCCACCGTTTCATCTTGATATGTTATTATCCATATCGTACATGGCAAGGATACAACGTAATGCAATTATTAGAGCATCCCAAAAGCCTTGTGTGAAGCTTTATTGGATGCTTATTTGTGGTATTAATACTCATTATTTTACTATAATACTTCCTGATATTTAAAACATAGGGTAAGTCCTGTAAATTAACTTACTTGAGGTTTTTCTTTCAAATCTAACATATGCATCTTTTTTTGTACTTTTACTTCATTCACTCTTCCTCTTCACACTATTGCACTCACACCTCCCATTTGGAAATGAATAAACTAATGTTCAAATTGAAAATCAAAACCAAAATAACTACGTCGACGTACAAAATCCGACTAATGTTAGAAAACAATTGTATTCGTATCAACATGCACGTTTTTCTACATATGTAACATTGTTGATGGCTCAAGGCTATTTTAACGAGTAGTTTAGTGTTGTTGCAAGATCTAAATGAATAAATAAAAACAATAATTAATTTATTATGCTTTATATTATGTTTCATTCTAGTTTTATCATGTGGTATAATTTTTAGTGACGTATCCCATCTAATGTTCTATATTGCGTATTTTTTTCATGTAATGTTAGGTTTTATATTGTGATTCATTTTAGTTTCTTCCACGATCATAATAAAAATATACATATAAATCTAATAAACATACGTCAAGGACTTCTAGTTCAAGTGATTGGAGGTGTAGTACTTTAGACAGAGCTTCTAAAGGTCATGAGTTTGAGCATCTGAAACATAAAAAAGAGTGCTCTGCTTGAATAAAGCATCACTCATGTTATAAAAAAAATCTAACAAACATACAAAGATAATTTGGTGCATTTGAACAAAGATCAACATATGTCTGATATAAACATAAAGTGGTAGCCTAGTCTTTGTACGCATTAACCTCCGAGTAGTTCGAATTATTATGTCAAACACCATACCAATAATGAATGTCCAATTCACTTAGCTCATTTTAGAGAGATGTAATTCCATTTTGCATTTTTAAAACATATTCAACCGATAGATACTCGTCAGTCCACTTCTTATATCCATAGCCATAAGGAAACATAATGCATCTACTAATTCTAATGATGACTGCCATGAAAAAAAATTAACAGCAACCGTCATTAATCAGGCAGAATTGTTGTTCTTGCTCTTTTTGTCGCCTCTTTTGTTCTTGTTTCTCGTTCCCGTGTTCTTCGATTATTTTGACTTTTTACGTAACAGAATTTGTGTGTTATTTATAATCAGAGGGTATACAGTATATCCATTACAATAAAATACGACGTGTGTGTTCATGTTTTGAATCAATAAACTATATAATTACATAGAAAATATACAAGATTTTTTTTATAGAAAAGTTATATAAAAAATAAAAGACATTGAAGAAATTTTAAAATTTAAATGAATTTATTTTAGAAGAAGAAAATAAGTAATACCTGGCGTTTAGCACTTGCACAAAGTTCTCAACCTTGGATAAGTTTTTGCTATAGGTTAATCGACCACTCCAACCCGTTAGCATGACATTGATATAAAATAGCAAAAGGCTAATTCTATTTAAACACATGATATTGCGTAATAGCCCTCCTTCTAAATTGAAAAATTATGACAAAACTGTCCTTTTATCATTCACCCATTTTTTTTACCTCATACCGTATTATTCTTTTTTCCTATCAAGGAACCATAATAATCGTATTTTATGTAAATTCTTAATCTTCTGTTCAAATCAATGGATTGTGATAATGGCAAACCTAATTGAATCAAAAGAGGTAAAACTTGAATTTTATGTTTTTTTTTAATTTGAAAATGCACATTTTCGTAGAAGAGATGAAACTTGAATTTTATGTTGTTTTGTGATTCTACTGAAGTTATTTTTCGATCGTGAAATTCTTTTGTTGAAGAAATTTTTTTTATAGTGAAATTCTTTTATGAACTAATTTTTACTATAGAAGGGTATAGAGGAAAAAATTTAGCAATAAGATGGATGCACGTAGCAAAAACATAATCATATTGGATTTTTCAATTTTGCAGGGACTAAATAGAATTAGCCAATAGCGAATGGCTACCCTACAGGCTATTATTTGGCAACAAATGCTCTTGTCGTACCAAATATTTGTGGGTTTAAATTTGTGGGTTTAGACTCAGCCCATTTGCTATCCAGATATAGTATAAAATCACCACTTTTCTAGGGTTTACTACTACCTTGGCAGCCGTCATCTCTGCAAACCACGTCGCTGCTGCAATGGTTGGTGATTTTGAAAACCTTAGCGATAAATTTCCTTTTTCTTTCTTACTACATCTGATTGATTTCAGCTATTAGTCTGTGCTTGATTCTTTATTTCATTTAGTCTCTAGTTGCAGGTGAGGACTTCCAGCATATTCTGCGTGTTCAAAACACAAATGTTGATGGAAAGCAGAAAATCATGTTCGCCTTGACTTCAATCAAGGGTATTGGAAGACGATTTGCGAATATCGTCTGCAAAAAAGCAGACATAGATATGAACAGAAGGTACGATTTTTCTTGTTTCTCTGTTCTTATCTGCTTTGATTGCAAACAGATTGATCGAATTTGTTGAATTTTTTATCCAATGAAAATTAAAGTGTGTTGGGATTAGTTAAGTAATTATCTAGTTCATCTACACTCAGATGAGTATTTTTCGCACTTAGCAATTTGTATAAACTTTTTCTTTAACACTCTAAAACGACATATCAGAATCAATATGTTGCTTACTGTGAACACTAAAAAGGTTGGTTATAATCTAAATGGTTATTTCCGTACCCTTTGTATCAGAGATGCTTTAAAACTTGAACATTAAGATGTTTGGATACAACCTTAATAATCAAATTCTATAGCAGGAATTTGATTTGTTAAAGTTAGTAGTATAAGCAAGGTTTTCAAAATGGGAATCATGAATCGTAAAGTTCAAACTTTAAATCTTCAAATTGCAAATCATAAATTCAAAGAATCCATATTTTAAGGTTTTCATCCATTTTGAAATTGATTTTGTTGTTTGTGTTGAAGTATGAGATCTAAAACAATTAGCTCCCAAAATTTGGTGAATGATTAATGTTATTGAAAAGAAGTAACTTGGCTTAAATATAGCCTTTACATGATGCAAGAAAAAAGAAAGTTCACCCACGTTTAACTCCTAACAACGTGGTTAATACAAGACAAAGTTAAGACACAACTGAAATAAATATGATCCAAACAACTAGTAGTTATCAACTAAGTACTAAAAAGAAAATTATGTCAAACTTAACGAAACAAACTTGTGCATTCATCAGCTCCCATTGTTGTTCCCAATAATTCATCCCCTAAACTGAAATTGCTAGAAGCAACCAGTTTATATTCTCCATCATCTGAACACCAAACATCTCATGCAGCCTCACAAAAGCCTCTAACTTCAAAGTAGGGCCGTCAACGGATGCAAACGGATGCAGATATGGCTGTATCCGCATCCACATCTGAAAATTTAAATCTGCATCCGAATCCGCATCTGATATCCGCGGATATCAGATAATTAACATCCGCATCCGCGGATATTTTTCGGATATCCAAAAATATCCGCATCCGAAAATAAAAAGCGGATATTTCCGGATATTCGAAAATACCCAAAATATATGCATCCGAAATTGAATAAGTTTTTTATCATGCTAATATTTTGTAACTAAAACATCACAGCTAAAACAATCACTTTCTCAAATGACAATACACAAACTACAATACTAATCAGTTTTTCAAATGACAAAATAGCAACACACATAATGTCAAACAAATTCATACGATATTACAACAATTCAAATGACAAAATAGCAACATACATAATGTCAAACAAGTTCGTACGATATTACAACAATTCAAATAAACAAAAACAATAAATAATATTTGTTTTCAGTTCTCATATGTTTTCATCTTAGCCATCTCATATAAAGTAACTAATAATCTAAACAAAATACAAAGTATAGCACATTAGAAAATCAAATATCAGTTAATAAACCAAATAACATACATATTCCTTTAACATAAATTTAGATTGATATTGTTACTTGCTTAGTTAGGGTTTTACTTTCTTTCTTGAGCAATTTGGGCTTGGGCCAATTCATTTCTAAATATATTTTAGTGGAAATTAGCCACAAGGGCCTCTTTAGCAAGTGCAATTAGTTTCTAGGACACACAACTGAAATAATTACTTTTAAGGACAAAATGCAAAATAATTAGTTTCTAAGGCCTAAAAACCTATGAAATTATGTCATTGAAAGTAATTGGATTGCTGACTTTGTCCTTGAAAGTAATTATTCTGCCGACTTTGGCCTTGAAATTAATTTCTGTGGACGTGGGTCCTAGTAGTGAAATGCCCCTATATTTTAACTATAACTTAGGGTCGTTTTAAAATAATAAATTAATAATAATAACAAATTTTATTTTAATTAATTTCGAATCGGACGGATGTTTTTCGAATACGGATATGCCCATATCCGCATCCGCATCCGATTTTCTTTTCAGATATCGGATATCCGCATCCGCTTTTCGGATAACGGATAATCAAAGTTTTTTTTGGATACGGATCCGGACGGATTTCAGATTTTTTGGGTATCCATTGACAGACCTACTTCAAAGCCTTTGGTCATTATATTCGCAATTTGTTCATTTGTGCCACAGTGTACTTGGCTCCACACCACCTTTTCTTATGAGATCATGCAAGAAGTGAAACCTACATCAATGTGCTTGGTTTGTCCATGCAACATCGGATTCTTTGGTAGCTTAATTGAAGAACTATTATCACAAAAAACTTTAATGCACTCACACTGAGAATTACCCAGTCTTTTGAGAATTTTCTTCATTCGTATGCATTGACATGCACAAGCAACAACTGCAATATACTCAGCTTCAGTTGCGGACAAACTCACTACTGGTTGTTTCTTTGAACTCCATGCTACGGCTCCTCCACTCGGCATAAACACATAGCCAGACATTTTTTCTACCATATATATCACTAGCATAATAGCTATCAATGTAAGCTCTTAGGCCATCTTCAGCTCCTCTCTTGTAAAATACACCCATCTCTAAAGTACCCTTCAAGTATCTGAGTATCCTTTTAGCAGCTGGCATGCGAACCTCCTTTGAACTAGATATGAACCTGCTCACAAGACAAGTAGAACACCTCACATCTATTAGTCTAGTAACCGTTAAATACACAAGGCAACCAACCAATTGTTTGTACAATGTTGCATTCACATATGCACCTTTAGCCCCCTTTGTTAATTTCGTACCAGGCACAATAGGATTGTTCACTGAATTGCAATTCTCCATTCCAAACTTTCAAGCACTTCTTGAGCATATTTCTTTTGGCACAAGTGAGTGCCTTCAAAATTTTGTTGAACTTCACACCTAAGAAATATTTCATTTTCCCTAGGTTAGTAATATCAAACTCGAGTTTCATGGAGCTCGTGAAAGACACACATGCCAACTATCATTCGCTGTAAAAATTAGATCATCCACATAAAGACACAACCAAGAATCTACCTACATCATCTTTTTTGACAAAGATTGTATGCTCATAGCTACATCTCTCAAACCCCTCCTTTATAAAGTGTCTGGTAACGACCCGAAATTTTCGACCCCGAAAATTTGACATTAATACGTCCACTGTAGAAATGCCGAGTAATCGAACGCCGGAAATTTAAGATTGTTAGGGTAAAGAAGAAAGAGGTAGAAGAAGAAACAGAAAACAAAAATACAGAATCTCACATTCGCAGCGAATCAAAATATAATATCAAATAATAGCATTTATACAAAGAAAAGCTGTATCTGTTAATTTACATACAATACATCAGAGTACAACCATTCACACATAAACTGGACAGTTATAATTAACTTGTCCTCGAACACAATCAATACAACTTCAATACATAGCGGAATATACTCCATACATTCCTGCCATTCAGCTCGCCACCTGAGCTCCAGAACGTCCTAACTTGAAAATCTGTAATACTCGGTCTGACCCGAGCATTACAATAAAGTAACACTCAGATCATGCTGGAAACCAGCGTGGGTAAACTTAAATAATTTGAAATACTAAGTTATAAAACTTATTTGCAAACCAGGGTAACTCGTACTTTCTACGAGTTCTTAACTTGTTATAGTCAACCACGTATCACCAAACAATATTTAAGAACTGTTACTCAGTTTAAATGGCCATGTTGCTTCGTTTATTTCATTCCAGCCTATTTGATTCTGCAACCAAATTTATGAAGAATTATTGTAGTTACTAATCGAAGGATATCGCTGATGATCCCGGTCTCTTCGAATCCAATACCATCTTTAAGCCAAGTTGTTTAAGTTAATACAATTCAATTTTAAATTCAGAATGTTATATTCACACAGAGTTTCAACACAGATAACTATTCAAGTAAATGTCTCACATTTATTAACAGTTCAATCCAAAGCAATTTGTATCACAGAACATTACTAGTTAACAGACTAGAGATATTAATCAATCCAAGCATTCAATACAATTTAATCATCCATAAGCAATGATTGATTAGTTATACAATTCCCAATTAATTTAATTAATCTTCAAATAAATTAAATTAATTACTTTAATTACTTTTAAATCATGCTTACTTAACATTAATTAATTATAACCCATTTATTATTAATTAATGAAATTAATTAATCATAATTATTCACATTAATTAATTAACCTTTAATTACTCACATAAATTAATTACATTTATTAATGATCCTTAATTAATTACATTAATTAATTATCCTATAATTAATTACATTCAATAATTATCCTTTAATTAATTACGTTCAGTAATTATTCTTTAATTACTAAGACCTTAATTAATTAAGATAATCCATTTACCTTAATTAAGCCAAGTTGTTTAAGTTAATACAATTCAATTTTAAATTCAGAATGTTATATTCACACAGAGTTTCAACACAGATAACTATTCAAGTAAATGTCTCACATTTATTAACAGTTCAATCCAAAGCAATTTGTATCACAGAACATTACTAGTTAACAGACTAGAGATATTAATCAATCCAAGCATTCAATACAATTTAATCATCCATAAGCAATGATTGATTAGTTATACAATTCCCAATTAATTTAATTAATCTTCAAATAAATTAAATTAATTACTTTAATTACTTTTAAATCATGCTTACTTAACATTAATTAATTATAACCCATTTATTATTAATTAATGAAATTAATTAATCATAATTATTCACATTAATTAATTAACCTTTAATTACTCACATAAATTAATTACATTTATTAATGATCCTTAATTAATTACATTAATTAATTATCCTATAATTAATTACATTCAATAATTATCCTTTAATTAATTACGTTCAGTAATTATTCTTTAATTACTAAGACCTTAATTAATTAAGATAATCCATTTACCTTAATTAAGCCAAGTTGTTTAAGTTAATACAATTCAATTTTAAATTCAGAATGTTATATTCACACAGAGTTTCAACACAGATAACTATTCAAGTAAATGTCTCACATTTATTAACAGTTCAATCCAAAGCAATTTGTATCACAGAACATTACTAGTTAATAGACTAGAGATATTAATCAATCCAAGCATTCAATACAATTTAATCATCCATAAGCAATGATTGATTAGTTATACAATTCCCAATTAATTTAATTAATCTTCAAATAAATTAAATTAATTACTTTAATTACTTTTAAATCATGCTTACTTAACATTAATTAATTATAACCCATTTATTATTAATTAATGAAATTAATTAATCATAATTATTCACATTAATTAATTAACCTTTAATTACTCACATAAATTAATTACATTTATTAATGATCCTTAATTAATTACATTAATTAATTATCCTATAATTAATTACATTCAATAATTATCCTTTAATTAATTACGTCCAGTAATTATTCTTTAATTACTAAGACCTTAATTAATTAAGATAATCCATTTACCTTAATTAATCACTTAGTTAAATCATTTAAATCTTATTTAAATAAAATGATTGAAAATCAATCTATACAAAATCATTTGAGAACTTTTTGATTAATTAAAGTTAAATACACCTACCTTAATCACTTCTTAATTATATCATTTTATTTTGAAACAATTAGAGATTTATTTAATTAATCAACTAATATATAATTATTTTAAAACCAAATCAATTAATTTACAAAACACATTTGACTTTTAAAATTTAAGTTTTTTTTAAAATCGTTTGAAAAACTTGATAACATTTGCTTTGGAAACTTGGAATTTGTATAATTTCTTGTACTTAAAAACCTGGTAAAAATTTCATAAAAACATGTCCATTTCCTTTACTTATTTTTTAAAACTTGTTAACTAACTAAACAAACCCGAGCCAAACCTCTCTTCCCCGATCACAACATCAACACCTAGATACAACGTGCGCACGTGCACCGTGCACGCCGACCTGAACAACGTGGACGCGGCTCCAGGTGGTCGGATCGTCGGGGGAGATGATCGGCGATTTGTTGAGGGTCTCTAATTAATTAATCACATTAAGTAATTAGCCTTAAATTAATTAAGGTCTTAATTAATTAAAGGCTAATTACTTTATGTAATTAATTAAAGGATAATTTACTTAATTTGAATAATTAATCAACACCCAGATACAACGTGCACCGTGCATGTCGACCTGATCAACTTGATGACGCGGCTCCAGGTGGTCGGATCGTCGGGGGAGATGATCGGCGATTTGTTGAGGGTCTCTAATTGATTATTCTTTAATTATTCACATTAAATAATTATCCTTTAATTAATCACATTAAGTAATTAGCCTTAAATTAATTAAGGTCTTAATTAATTAAAGGCTAATTACTTTATGTAATTAATTAAAGAATAATTTACTTAATGTGAATAATTAAAGAATTCAAATCGGCTGTACCAAGCTCTAGGGGTCTGTTTTAATCTATATAGAGCTTTCTTGAGCTTATAAACTTTGTTCTCCTCGCTTTCTCGAACATAGCCCTCTGGTTGCTCTATATACATAGCTTCTTTTAATTCACTGTGAAGGAATGCACTTTTCACATCCAAGTGGAACACTAACCATTCTTTTTGTGCAGCTAATGCTAATATCATACGTATGGTATCCCAACAAGCAACTGGTGCATCGATACTTTTGTGCATAACCCTTAGCCACCAAGCATGCTTTGCATTTGTCGATTTCTCTACTCTCATTCAGTTTAGTTTTGTACACCTACTTAACACCAATTATCTTCTTTTCCATAGGCAAATTCACTAGCCCCATGTTTCATTTTTTTCTATAGTTGCAGTCTACAAATTCATCGCATTTTCTCATTTTATATCTCTAGCAACCTCCTCATAACAAGTTGGATCTTCATGTGACATAAACAGAGCCAAATTTTGCAAGTCTTCTTCCTCTGATAACCCTTCACCACTGACATAATCTTGCATCCATGCCAATGCCCTTCTATCTCTTCCTTGAGGTGAATTTTGTGCACCTCCTTCAGTTGAACTAGATGGCCATCCTCTAATAAGTCACTTGAACATGAAGCCTCTCCTTGTTGTTCAATCATGCTATTCTCTTCTTCTTCATCATAATCACCGAGTTCATTATCATCTTTTATCTCCCCAATCAAGAACGTCAAGCTTCACATCCTCACTACTCCAGTTCCAACTCTCACTTTATCAAACACGACGTCTCTGCTAGTAATAACCTTCTTAGTGATTGGATTGAATAGTCTATATGCCTTTGACTCGTTACTCATTCCAAGAAGCACCACTTGTAGCTTTTGTCTTCCAACTTCAGTCTCTTGCTATCTGAGACATGTACTTGGCCTATGCATCCAAAAACTCTGAAGCAATCCACATTTGGTTTATCCCCACTCCGAACACTCTTCAAGAGTCTTGTCTTTCACTGCTACAGCTGGACTTCTATTCAGTACATGCACAGTCCAGCGAGCTGCTTCAGGCCAAAAATACTTTGGCATTTGTTTCTCTGTGAGCAAGCAATGAACCATGTTCATTATTGTTCGGTTTTTACGCTCAGCAACCCCATTCTGTTGAGGGGTGTAGGAATTTGTATGTTGTCTCTTTATGAGCATGAGTTTTGCAAAACCATTGAACTCTTGTGAAGTAAACTCACCTCCCCTATCGGTTCTTAATCGACGTATATCCTTACCTATCTCCTTTCAACCAAACTTTTAAAGTATTTGTACATTGCAAAAGTTTCACTTTTTAGCTAGAAAATAAATCCATGTGTTCCTACTAAAATCGTCAATGAAGGTCAAGATGTACCTTTTATTACTGTTCGAAATAGGAGTGATGGGGCCGCATAAATTAGCATGGATCAACTGAAGCCTCTTTGATTTTCTCCATTGACTTTTCTTGGGTATGGCTTCACGATGTTTTCTACTGTTACAAACTGCACGCACTTTTCCTGTAGGCTTGAGTTGAGGTGGTCCCTTGACTAGTGCTTAGACTTAAGGTTTTAATGCTTTATTGTTTAGATGACCGAATCTTCGGTGCCACAAATCAGTGATATCTTCAGTGGCTGCTTGAAAAAATGTTGATGATTGAGATATACTTGTAGCAAGCAGAACTAATATCCTATTGGCTGTCAATGAAGTAAGCATTATAAGTCATCTTCTAGGATGAAATGTTCTACATGCTCCATCTTGAATTAATATGGTATGTCCCTTCTTTTGAAATTTACCAACACCCAATAAGTTACTTTTGAGCTTAGATATATAAAACACATCAGTCACCACCTGAGTTACTCTCTCAATTTTGAGCCTGATGTTTCCTCCTTCCATCACCGACGTTTGTGTATTGTTTCCCAGCTTCACTGAGTGCCTGAATTGGTCAACAAAATCTACAAACCATTGCTTGTTTCCTAACATATGATTGGAGCATCCTGAATGAAGAAACCACACTTCTTCCTTTTGGACATTATTAATCTCAGCATA
This sequence comes from Allium fistulosum, assembly GCA_030737815.1. Classification (NCBI taxonomy): domain Eukaryota; kingdom Viridiplantae; phylum Streptophyta; class Magnoliopsida; order Asparagales; family Amaryllidaceae; genus Allium; species Allium fistulosum. The sequence continues at coordinate 1,251,306,481 of CM060905.1, forward strand.
TGACATCAATAAAATCTCTTCTTCTTCATTTAACTCGGCATAGTTCGCAGCGTTCTCCCAACTAGGACATTCATATTGAAAATGTCCTAGTTTATGGCATTTAAAGCATTCAATAGATGCTTTATTAATGCCTTGCCTTCCTTTGTCTCGTCCTGTAAATGAACCTCTGAACCCACCTCTACTTCTTCCTCTTCCTCTCCTTGCTCTGTCATCATGATTGATTTTTAGAATTACTTCTCCACGACTCCTCGTTCGCTGTTCATGAACAAGGAGGCTGCTTTGCAATTCATCAAGAGTCATCATATCAAGATTATTGGATTGAGCATACAGCGTAATCAAATTTTGAGACCATTGATCTTAAAATCTTCTCTATAATTATATTTTCACGTATACTCTCACCATAGGGCTTCATCGTTTTGGCTATTGTAAGAGTACGAAAAAAATAAGCACGGATGGTTTTTCCTTCCATCATGTGCAGAACCTCGAAATTTCTACGTAAAGCTTGCTGCAGCTGTGCTCTCTTAGCCCTACTCAAACCATGATACTTCTGCCTCATTGAATCCAAAATCTGTTTGGCGGTGTCTGTATTCAAAATCGTCTCCAGAACATCACGATCTATTGTTTGGTACAAATAGTTTTTGACCTTTAAACCCTTCAACTTTTGCTCCTCGATCAACTTGTGTTGCGCCTCTGTAGGTACTGCTCCATTTGCTACCACCAAGATTCAATTTTCTATAAGACTACATTATTCTTTGGACTGAAGAAAGTTCTCCATCAACTTCGTCCAGTGATCGTATCCATCAAACTTCTAGATAGCAGGCTGCACGAACCTATCATTGCTGCTGTCTTCCATGCTTTTACTCTGAAAGAATTCCGAAATTTCTTTTTCACACAATCACTCACAATCAGCCCCTTTTGAAGTTCGCTCTGATGCCACTTTTGAAGTATTAAGATCTAAAACAATTAATTCTCAAAATTAGGTGAATGATTAATGTTATTGAAAAGAAGTAACTTGGCTTAAATACATCCTTTACATGATGCAAGAAAAAAAGAAAGTACACCCACGTTTAACTCCTAACAACGTGGTGAATACAAGACAAAGTCAAGACACAACTAGGAGTCATTGACTAAGCACTAAAAAGAAAATTATGCCAGACTTAACGAAACAAACTTGTGCATTCACCAGCTCCATTGTTGTTCCTAACAGTTTGAACTTATACGACGACTAAACTTAAAATTCAATTTTCTCTCTTATTTCATTTTTATTTTATTTTGAAAATATTATAATTGGAATTGTGAATTCAAATAAGTGCATTAAATATGCTAATCCGAGTTGAATGTTTTTGTAATTGTAATTTGAACTAAGTTTGGATCGAAATATAAACCACGTCGTAAAGGAAGAGATCTGATCTGAATTGAGATTTAAATAGCAAGATTTTAAGATTTTTGACAACTATGACTATAAAGAGGAAAGAGCTACAAGCTTGTTAGCGTCCATAGCGTTTGTGTGTCAGTTTTGTTAATTTTGAGCTCATACCTTTTAAGTTGAGTTGATTAGCTAGCCCTTAATTCACGCTCTAAATGTAGTTGCTACATTTTTCCTCCACGTCCTTGACAAACATTTATTGTTAACCTATTTGAATGCCACAATCAAACAATTTGTCAACTCTTGTATCATATGTGATGAAATTCTGCATATGTTCACCTATAAATACCATGAATAGGTCCATTTCAACCTTAACAGTCATATTTTCATTGCTGACGGACAATCAAGGCATGATATAAAATTGAGGACTATTAAATTGTTTTCTATTCAATTTTCTTTCATATATGAAAGCTTGCAACCAAGATCATCATCTGTTACTAATATACTATAAAACTTACCAGGATAGAAATAAGTGGAATTTTTAGAAACCTTGGCCAGAGTGTTGTTGGAATTACTTGGAAATGTTGCTAATGCTGATGAACTGATACATGCTAAAGATATCAAATTTTATTCTTTAGTGTCAATGTTTAGTTATCAGCTTCCTAAACTTACACGTGGTACTGTAGGGCTGGTGAACTGTCTAATGCTGAGATTGACCAACTCATGAACATTGTTGCTAACCCTCGTCAATTCAAGATCCCAGACTGGTTCTTGAACAGGCAGAAGGATTACAAAGACGGCAGATACACTCAGGTTACTTCCAATGCTTTGGACATGAAGCTCAGGGATGATTTGGAGCGTTTGAAGAAGATCAGGTCTGTTCTTTTTTGCCTTGGTCCCTTAGCCAAGTGCATCTTCCATGTCTTATGTTGATATTATAGCCAGAAATTTAAGATGTATGTACCAGTATAATAAGGTCAATGCTAGTCCTATTAGATTTCAATCAGTTTGAGTCTCTTTTTTCACTTCAGAATTAACTTATTTCTGTACTTTGCTGTTCAAACTTTATTAGTGTAAAGTAGATATGCACAATATTAGCTACATTTGCTAAAACACATTTTTCTTTTGATTTGATTTTCATTTCAACGTCACTTTTACCTCCCAAACCCCTAACAAACATCATATCATTATCAAAGAAATTATGTAAAAAAAAGCTGTAAAAGGAGGGGGAGTTATCACACGTTTATTGTATATTAATTCTTTTCCATGTTGCTATCCTAAAATTCAACATTTTAATCAGCTAATTTTCAGCTGAGGATGATAGCTTCTGTTCCCTTTCTGCGAGCTTGAACTATCTGCTCATAAATACTATTTTGAAATATAGTAAAAATATACATCTGTTATAAATTTTTTAAACCAAATTAATTTTTAAACGTTGTAAATGTGTAGGAACCATCGTGGTCTGCGACACTACTGGGGTCTTAGAGTCAGAGGACAACACACAAAGACTACTGGAAGAAGAGGAAAGACTGTTGGTGTTTCGAAGAAGCGTTGAGTTTCTTTAAATTGCTTCTCTTGTTTCTGTTATTTTATGGTTTTATCGATATTTATTGATATTTATGCCTTAAGACGTTTTGTTTTCGAGAGTTTGCTTTATGATGGCTAGTTGTTTCCTACCATTTGTATCAATCAATATTAGATTATTTTTAGTACCGTATTTCTTTTAAAGAAATTTGACCTGAGATGTGGTATATTTTAAGTCTGATTTGTTGATATTTCTACCAGTTCTCTGTGCATGTGTAGAGAATGGTGTCTGCCCAAGTGTTACTCTTTGATTTCGTTGTTCATGTTGAAGTGCAACTTCCAAGTTTACAAACAAGCTGTGATGATTAATTTAGTGGTTTGTTTTTTGCTTAACATGCCCGTTGAGTATCTCAAACCAAATGTCTGAGCTCGACTTGTTGGGTTGTTCATGGTAAAAAATAACACGCATTCATGTTTTGGTATTCTATAAAATTGGTGAAAGGTTGAGTTATGGTGAAATCAGACTCAGCCCTAATGGTAATCGACTTGAATTCGTATCTGTACTCGTATTAACTGAGTGGGTTCAGACTGGCCAAAGCATGTACCATTTATAGACCCGTCCACGGCCCAGCAATTTTTTTGAATGCTTTAATTCAAGCGTACTACAAATAAGGGTTTGTGTACTATTGAGTAGAACTGCCAAGTAAAATAGTTAAGTGAAAATTCAAGGAAGCTACATATATAAAATTTCGGGTTGTTTGTGCGAGTTGTATAGTTGTGTGCATTGTTTTTGATTGTTTCAATGATTGTATAAAGTTTTGGAGGATGAAACTCTTACTAGGGGGAAGAGTTTTTTTTATTGTTATAACTATTAATTTTAAATGATTAATAAGATGATGTGGCAGTATATTAATATAGGATGGGACAGTGAAATTTAGTCGAGAATAATTAATTGTATGTGAAATGATTAATTAGTTTTTTATGGGAAGGATATAAAAAGTAAATGTTATATTTATGTATGCAAATGGATTTAATCCTTAATGGACCATGAGTAATTTCGATTGAAGCTATATAGGCCATATGACACCTCATAATCTTTTCATTAATGTTTCGTTATTCTCATTCCACAAAAGGGGAAATAAAAGCCTAAAAGTTACGATTAATCTTTGTTAAGCCGAAATTATCATTAAGAGATAAAAGAAAGCAACCTTAAAAGGTATAAAAGTAGCAGTCTTGTCTTTGGACTTTGGTGAGTAATACTATCTCAATATGAAATGAGATGCTAAAAAAATTCAGATTTAGTTGTATATGATAATTTGCAAGTTGATTTCTATATTGGGTTTGTTATATAGTGTCATTAGAATTGATATACATAATTGTAACATGTTAAATCACCACGGATGAGAAGTTAGACCTCTAAAACCCACGGTTTTTTACTTAGAAATGCTTGAACTTGAATTGTAACATTCGAGTAAAAAATTTAAAAGTGGGAATATTCATTACAAAATGTATGAATTTCGAGAATTTACTGACTTTAAGAAGGTGAAAATGATTTTAAAGAAGGAAATAAAATTAAATATCACATGGAGAATACCATGTTTTTGCCCAAAACTGAAATATGTTGGGGAAAAAAGATTATCAATTATAAAATTTTATTTGGATAGTTAATGCGAATTTCTGAAGTTCATTCGATAATATTTTTGAGTAAAATGAATTATCCTTTTTAGAAGGAGAGCACTCATGTAATTTTATTCTACACTTTGAAAAGGAGCTGCTAATAAGTTTGGCAGGTAGCAAAAGCCCCTGTACATAGTAGATAAAAAAGAAACAAAAACCCACTAATCTATTACCTAGAGATGCCATATAGCACGATGATCGATCTATACTAAAAGAAATATCGAAGCTGATCATAGGAAGCAAGACAAAAGAAGCATCGACTCACCAAAATCAAAGGGCCATACACAAGCCTATGGCAAGTCATCAATAGGCAAACAGTAGCTTCAATCCAGCATCAACAAGCCAATCAACCGAGCCATCATACCAAAAAAGATATGAGAACATCACACACACATATAAAAGATGTTTATATACATATATGTGGTAAAAGAAAACGTAATCAAAATGTAAGGCGGAACCAATTAAAAGTAAGATGTTTGAAGCTTAACATTAAAAGTGGGTCGTTGGTTAATGTCATATTGTTTCTCCTACGTGTATGTGTACTTATATTACCTTTAAGGTGGTAATGCGGCTTTTTTACTTTGTTAAGGTATTCCTCAAATAAAACATCTTTATTCAAATTATAGGTGCTATTTGCAACCCAATTATAACAAAAAAGTGAATAGCGTAAATCAGGTTATCAAAAGGACGATTAACATTATTAAACATTCTTTGATTTCTTCCAAACTATAAATACCAAAAAGTAACAGTGAATATAGTATCTAGTAAATTCTGTAATTTTAGCATATTGAAATCTGACATTATTACAGTAGTAATCACAGTTGAAATTAGTGTCGGTCACGCTAAAGTCAAAAATACTAAGAGTGTTGAGAAGTATAGAGTTAGTTAATGGACAATTGCAATATATGTGAACTACATTTTCTAAGCTTAAATTGCATAAAACACATTTTTTGTCTATAAGCAAGTTCTTTTTTTTAGAAATTCAATTGTGTTTAATTTGTTATGTATAATTAACCATATATGCAACTTTGGTCTTGGTAGCGCGTTTACTTTTCAAATTAATTTGAATATTATAGGTCTGGTTCCTAAGAAATTTAAAAACTTGTCAACCGAATTTGATGAGTATATTTTAATATTACCCAACTCCAAGTCTTTGTATTGCTTTTGTTGTCTATGTCCTAGCTAAAACGAATTGAGTTAAGGATCTATCTTCGAGGATGCGATTGAAATTAAAGCTCCATAGAAATTCGTTATATGGTCTAAAAATTTCTGATATTAAAGCATTTTTAAAATTACACATATCAAAAAGCTCTTTGTATTCAATTCGAAGGGGGATAATTGAAATCCAAATATCATTCCAAAATGATGATTGTTACCTGAGTACTATATTATTAATTCCAACGTTAAAAATATTAAAATATGTTAAAATGGATTTCCAAAAATGAGACATATTATTTGAATTTGAAGTGACGTGATGAAGGTCATAACTTGTACCATAAAATTGTTACGACATCATTTCTTTTCAAATAAGGTTTTTGTTATTATTGTTAAATTTTCGAAGCCATTTTTCTATTAAAGACACTTTAACGTTATGTAGATTTATTAGTCCTAAGCCACTTCTTCTTTAGATTTGCACACTGTTTCCCAATTAATAAGACAATTGATATTACTACATGAACTATCTCTATTCCAAAGGAAACATATAATTATATCTATTTTATCAATCACCCATTTTGAAAAGAGAAAATATGACATCTAATAAATAAGTAGAGCTGATAAAATGTAGTTAATTAGAATGATTCTACCTGCTCTAGATAAAAAGATATAGTTCCAATCATTTGTTTTTTTCTACTAATTTTATCAATTATTATTTGTTAATCCTCTTTTTTTAACTTAGTTGGTCTAATTAGAAACCCTAAGTAGTTTTTATGAAAATTCATGGTTAAGTGTGTGTAACGACCCTAAAATTTTAACAGTTTTTATAACGTAATTAACTGAATTTTTGGGAAATTTTAAATAATTGAATTTGGGGATAAAAATTTGGTATTTGGTATGCGTCTATTTAAACGTAGCAAATACTAGATTTTCATCAGATAATATGGAGGTTTATTTTGTCGTGTAATTTTATTTAAATTTAAATTAGTTCTTTGATGAAAATAAAATGTTTTCGAAATATGAATATTTTTGTATAATAAAATTGTAAATCATTTTCTGAGTGAGACGTCATATTTCGTTTCATCAAATTTGGACTGCTCCAGCTCCGTTTATCTTATTTTCGATAAATTTGCAGCAGTTTGGCAGCGAATATCGACTTTTGATAAGATGGTCGTGTCGCTGATATCTGTATACCGTTTTGATCGTCTCGTCGTGCTGATCTCCGCGGTATATTCGTTTGTGTGTTTCGGTGTCCGGTACGCGGTGAAAGACCACAAAACGATTAACTGTATCGGTACTCATTTCTGAGTCATTTTGGTTTTCTGCCCCTTCACTGTCCACCACGAATCACGTGAATCAAATCGCCTCCAGCAATTAATATTTTTCAGCTTTTAACCATTCCTATTCCCAACGTTCAATTATTATTTTCTGGATACGTCTTTTGATTGCTGCCTTCCTGCTCTTGTTCTATAGGAAATATATATTATATATATGGCCACTGGCCTTTTTATATTCCATAAATTAATATCAAGTTTTTCTATTCCTCTACCAGTTCAGAATATAATTGCTTTCGTTCCATTCATTTCATTCTTCTCCTTTCATTTTTCCTTCTGTTCGTTCTGAAGAAATAATTATATAAGTTTATAATTTGAGGTTCGCATATAATCATTTCTGGTAACCCAGCTCACTTCCTATTTGTTTTGTACCTGCTCGCTTGAAAACCTATTCATCACTTTTGGCCGCATCCACTTTTACCTTCTCCTCAGCAATCCTCCACTCTGCCATAAATGCATCCGCCACCCAAGATCCGCCAACTCGAGCACCTGCAACCACCAGCTCGGCCAAGCCCTCCCACCGAAGCACTGCCTTCCATTTCACCTCCTCACTCCTTCCCAAACGGCAACCCGTGCCCACTAACCCAATCCCCATCGACCTAACCACCACCCTGACCTCCTCCACCCGGTCTATCAACCTTCCCACGTCTTTTGCCCCGAGACCAGTTCGAGCATCCTTCCTATCAGTCGAAGCCTCCGACCGCTCTCCCTCCTCATCATGAAACCCATGTCAACTACCTCCTTTGACCGTACCCCACTGCCATGCTGTCCGCCTCCCCTCCTCCAAGCCTTTCGCTCTCGATCGCGCATCATTTGGCAGCCACCACAGCAGCTTTGTTTGCTTCTTGATTTTTATTCGTATATATAGGGTAAGAAAAGATATATATATAGTGGGTATATAAATATGTTATATGCTCTGATATCCGTGCTAGTATATGTGTTTACGTTTATATACATTTGTTTCATTTTTGCTTAGTAGTTGTTATATGATTTTAATAATACCGATTTTTAAAGAATAAATGTATATACGTTTATAATGATATTTATTTTTAAGTGTATATATATATTAATAAAGTATTAATTTAAATACGATGCACATATATATTATTTATTTTGTAGCATGTAAGTATTTAGATGTAGCTGCATAGAGTTGAGTAACCTGCATATGTTTGTTTACAGTACGATTATATATATATATATATATATTTGTTTATAAATATATTTGGCATACATTGTGTTTATAGTCTGATTTATACATATATTTGTTTATAAATATAATCTGCACATAATTGTTGTTTATAGCCTGCATATACTTATAGGCTGCCTATATATTGATTTTGTGATAATATAGAATTTGAAAGTAATTATATGTGTTTGATTTAATAATGATTTTTGCAATATAATATAGCAAGATTTTATTGGTATTTTGTATTGAATATCGAACTGAAATATATGTTTTAAAATTGATTTTAAATATATATATATATATATATATATATATAACATATATTTTGTTTCATCGATCTCTAGTCCATCTGGGCTTACACTCTCAATATCAAATTCGTCGCAGAAATTCCTTGCTTGCCGTTGTCCCGCTAGATCGTGTCCGTATCCGTGGGCATATCCATGTTATCTTCTTGTTCTCTAGCCTCGAAAGGTGTGCAATCACTCACGATTAACATTCTTATAGTTAATAAATTTAATTCACACTGAAATGACAATTGAAATATGCTGTTAAATTTGAACTGTTAATTATTTAATTGTTATATATGATATGCCATTATTTGTAATTATTCACCTTTGACATCTGACACCATATCCTGTTGTATATATTTAATTTGTTACTGATGATATATGCCTGTTGTTGATATTATTATTATTATTATCACATTTGTTCTCACTCTGCAAGTTCCCTGTTAATTTAGAATTCCCTATGGGTTGAAATGATACATACCCGAACGATTTTGTAGAATAGGAGAAAATCGCTATGGGTTGAAATGATAAACCCATGCGATTTTCATTATTTTAAATTTTTGGTATTTCGGGTTGAAATGATATATACCCGTAAATATTTAAATTGCGGATTGAAATAATAAATATCCGTATCACTTGACCATAGGATAGAAAATTATATACGGACACCGTTGTTCTATATTTTGAAAAATGATTTCCAAAATTTGAAAGGAAATATATGGGTTTTAATAAATATTATTTTATATAATATTTATAAATGTAATTTCTATATATGTATAAAAATTTAGATTTTAAATTTATATGTTTTGGAAATTTTAATTTATAAGTTAGTTTTGAAAAATATAAATTTTAAGATTTTCTTACAGTTTTATTTAAAAAAAAGATATATAAAATAAGATTTAATACAAAATACAATTAATAATAAGATTTAATTTAATTAGTATATAATATGTTTTAATTTAAAATTTTATACTAATATTTAAAATAGATTTATAATTATAATAATAAAGGTTGGAAAGATAAATTAATGTTGACTTAGAATTTAAAATTGGTTAATAATTGAATTTAAGAAAGAATTGATTTAAACTTATTAGTTTTGAGATTTTGAAAAGATATGATTATAACTTGATTTATAACTTGATTTGATAAAAAGTGATGAAATGAATATTCTCAATTTTGAATAAAATTGAGATTGAATATTTAATATTGATTTAAATATATAAACTGGGATTTAAATAAATTGTTAAAAAATGGTTAAGGGAATAGTTTCCAATTTGGATAAATTTAAAGTTAAATGTTGAAATATAAATGAAATTTATATTGTAAATGTTTGAATATTTAAACTTGAATATTTGACCTTTAAATTGAAATGGTTAAATTGGAATTGATTTAAATTGAATTTTGGAATTTAAGATGATTTAAATCGATTTGCGAAATTTGAGGAAACTAATTTTATTATATAAAATATTTTATTATATATATAAACTATTTTAATTTATAAAGTATTTTAATATATATACTATTTTCAACATCTAAACTGTTTAGGTGGAAAGTGTTATGATTCAAAGTGTTATGGTTTCAAAGTGTTATGATTTCGAAAGTGTTATAAATTTTGAAAGTTTTACATTCTGAAAATGAATATTATTTAAAGTGAATAATGATATCGAATTTATATGACTTTGAAATGGATATGATATTTTTATTTTGAAGTATGAACTATCTAAAATGAAATAACCACGGTGTGAAATAAGTGTTTGGTTGTTAAGGAGACGGGGATCAGATATTGTCATACTCTCTGCCAATACCGAAAACCACTTTAACAACTGTGTACGTGGTGGAGATTCCAGAATGAAGTAGGATGGTTTGGTGATGGTTCTACATGATATTTACGTAGCCCTGACTCCCGTGAGTCAGCTTGATGTGGCGAAAATAGGAGCCATGCCGGGCCAAGTGAGGTCATTCCTTTGATCGGACACATTTCTTTGATACCATTCAATTGCTTTTGTGATTTAATTGGGTGCACCCTTTGATTTGGGAGTGTGTCACGAGGTGGGCGGTAGTAGCTGCTATGCGTTACCACCAGTCTAGATCCGCAAACGGTATATCTACCTTGGCATTGCCTCGAGTGCCTTTTCGCATGCCCTATCGCGCCTTCTACGAGTTTGGTTTGTACCATATCTATGGAGTGCCCTCTGATAGCCCTCCAGTTTACGGGGGGAGTTACAGTACTGTATAGACTATGAGAATATATAAAATGTGTTAAGGGGGAAATGGGTAACGCCTTAACGCTATTTTAATACTTTTACTTTACTATAGACATATTATAATAGCGTATATTACTACATAGTAGATAGTTCCGCGGATCCTTAGAGGATGGAAATCCCAAACATCCTTTAAGTTACTCGTATTTCAGTTGACATTTCACTTGAGTAGAATTTATTAATATAAGAATGTTAATCCTGACTGGAGTGTTTTGTGTTTTGCTTTACGCTCGGGTCAGACTGAGTGTCACAGCATTTGAGACTCACCTTTGGAGATTGGAGCTTTGCTTGAAGATCTGTCTTATTTATTCAGCTTTTCCAGTTGTTTAGTTCAGAAAGGCCATCTGTTTGTATTCGAGACTATATTGTATTTGAGATATTCTGTTGTATTTTATTTCAAACTCTGATGTTTATATAGTAGCTTCATAAACTACTATTTATCTATTCCGCTGTTTATTGTTATATTACTCTGTGTCTGTGAGTCTGTGATTGATTTATTTACCGTATATGTTGAGTTTTGCCAAATATAAATTAACAATCTGATAGTTTGAGAAATTCAAGTCCGACATGTGCGGATGCAAACGGTTCGAAATAGCGGGTCGTTACAAATGGTATCAGAGCTCTGGTTTAGGCAAAACATAGCATATGGAGTAAAAAATTTATTTACAGAATCACCTTCGTTCGAGCTTGAGTTTCTTCCTCTTTGACTCGGGTTCCTTTGAATTTTGGAACTTTCCCCCTTCGTTCTGAAAATTCATTCTTGTCTTCTCCTGTTTGCATTCTTTTGATACTGGAGCATCCCATAGCTCCAACCTCAACTGTTAACTTCATCCCTTGTGTAACTAATCCCATCGGTAGTCCCGCCAACCTAAATATGATTTGTAAAGGGGTGAAACTCCTTTACAACCAGCGTCAATTTACCAGAGATTTTGCATCCTCGGTTTATGATGCTGTTATTCCTTGCAAAGCCTGAACCATCTCTAGTAGACGATCAGGGAAATTCCCTTGTAATCTTGACCCCACTCCGATAATCATAGATTGTCCTGATATTGGGTGAAGTCACTTCTCCACCTCCTCAGCGAGAAATTGAATTCCACATCAATCGTATCCTTGGAGCTTGACTTGTTGTCCTGGTTCTCGTTGATGATATTCTCGCCTTCTCTAAGTCTCGGTTGACCTGATTAAGGTCGCCCGCGATTAACATTAATCTATTCATCCTTTATCTTTTGTGACTTAATTATCCTACCTCCCTTTCGAGCCTATTTCTTAGTTAGAATTTTCTTCGATTTGGGTCCCTCTAAATCTCTATCCTTGTTTTGAAATCCATTCTTGAATCATCCTGTGAGGAAGTGTATTTGTAATTAATATAAAATATTTTATATTGTGTTGTTTGAATTGTTAAGTTTGATTTGGGGTCTCGATCAATTCGTCTGGCCAACGCTATCGATGAAAATTCCAAAACACTTGAACATAGCAAACTGACACAATATTGTTTTCAAATTTGGTAAATGAAATAATTTATGTAAGAGTATATTTCATATATAAAAGTAAATTTTTCTGAAATTAGATTGTTAAATGAATTGGTTGTTAGAAATGATAATATTTGATTATCATTTATTATTTTGTAAACCATTGACTGTGGCAACATGATATAAATAAATGAAATATAAAACATGGTTTGTAAATTGATTTGGAATTGAAATGAATATAAATTAAGAATTTGAGAATTTAATTTCCGGTATTTTCAAAAATTTGGTTTTTAAAGTTTTGGAATATATTATTTGAAAGTATTTTCGAATGGTAATTGTTTCAAAAGAATAATTTCAAAAGAATTAAGTCTGTATTCTCTTCGTTTGTCGCTGAAAAATAATTTCAGTGATGACTACAGCATCATCGACATTCATTTTCGAGTCTCAAAGTGGAGAGACCACGTAGCAGCTTTGCTACACTTTTATTTTGAAAAAGGAATTTGATTTGAACTTCTTGAATACGATTTGATTCACAAAATATATATGTATATTTATTTCAAAATAGTTGAAGAGAAACCGAAAATATAACTCTTAAGTTTCATATTAAGGAATGGTTTCAAATATAGAAATGAAGTAAATTGTTGAATAATTGGAATATGTAAAATGATAAATGAAATTAAACCAACTTGAAATAATTGAATTGGAATAAAACTTATTTGTATAATACTAAATTTGCATTCTAATATATATAACTCACCTAAAATATTCAAAAAGTAAAAAAGTTAGGGTGTATATATAATTAAAAGTTATACAAGAAGAAAACTTAAGTAATAAATTGTTCAAATTAAAATCTGGCTTAATATAAATGTTGTAAATAAAAGAAAATTTGTATAGTATTTAATTACACTCAGAACCTTAATATAACTTACCTAGAAGGTTTTAATGTAATTAGAATGTAATTGAATAATATACAATATGATATAATTAATAATATGTCCAAAATTGTATTTGTTAAGGGAATTTATAGATAAAAATTTGAATAATAAACTGAATAATAAAAAGAGAATTAATTTGTTGAATAAAATATGGTTATAATAAATGTTTATACACTTAATATATATTGCAAAATATGTTAGGTGAAATAAATTGAATAATAAAAGAGAAATACTATTTAAGTAAATAAATATGAACTTAAGAATAGTGAAATTGAATTTCAAGTGGGAGTTTAATAATTTGTTATAAAAAAAGATTTATTCAAATTGGAAAGTATTTTGAATGAGTTCATATGATTTAATAAATGAGTTAAATCAAATAAATTTTATTTTGAATGAAAATTTTGTAACAAATGTTAATAACTCGAAATAAAATCTATTGATTGAAATACATTAAATTGAATCAATAAAATATGATTAATGAATAATTATTGATTGAATAAAATGAATTGAACCCAAATTGGCTGAAAAACAATCAAATTAAAATTAAATAAATTTTAAATCGTTTTAAATTAATTGTTGTATTTTGTATTTTGAACCTGTTTTCTCTTCTGGTTGTTTCTATTCTCCTATCTCCTTCCTTTTCTGGGACGAAAAGTTTTGAGTGGGGGGAGAGTGTAACAACCCTAAAATTTTAACGGTTTTTATAACGCAAATAACTGAATTTTTGGGAAATTTTAAATAATTGAATTTGGGGATAAAAATTTGGTATTTGGTATGCGTCTATTTAAACGCAGCTAATATCAGATTTTCATCAGATAATATGGAGGCTTATTTTGTTGTATAATTTTATTTAACTTTAAATTAGTTATCTTTGATGAAAATAAAATGTTTTCGAAATCTGAATATTTTTATATAATAAAATTATAAATCATTTTCTGAGTGAGACGTCATATTTCGTTTCATCAAATTTGGATTGCTCCAGCTCCGTTTATCTTATTTTCGACAAATTTGCAGCAGTTTGACAGCGAAAATCGACTTTTGATAGTATGGTCGTGTCGCTGATATATGTGTAACGTTTTGATCGTCTCGTCATGTTGATTTCCGTGGTATATTCGTTTGTGTGTTTCGGTGTCCGGTATGCGGTGAAAACCACAAAGCGATTAATTGTATCGGTACTCATTTCTGAGTCTTTTTGGTTTTCTGCCCCTTCACTGTCCACCACGAATCATGTGAATCAAATCGCCTCCAGCAATTAATATTTTTCAGCTTTTAACCATTCCTATTCCCAACGTTCAATTTATTATTTTCTGGATACGTCTTTTGATTGGTACCTTCCTGCTCTTGTTCTATAAGAAATATATATTATATATATGGCCATTGGTCTTTTTATATTCCAAAAAGTAATATCAACATTTTCTATTCCTCTACCGGTTTAGAATATAATTGCTTTCCTCCCATGTTCAATTAATTTCATTCTTCTCCTTTTCATTTTTCCTTCTGTTCGTTCTGAAGAAATAATTATATAAGTTTATAATTTGAGGTTCGCATATAATCATTCTGGTAACCCAGCTCGCTTCCTATTTGTTTTGTATCTGCTCGCTTGAAAACATGTTCATCACTTTTGGCTGCATCCACTTTTCCCTTCTCCTCAGCCATCCTCCACTCTGCCATAAACGCATCCACCACCAAAGATCCGCCAACTCGAGCACCTGCAACCACCAGCTCGGCCAAGCCCTCCCACCGAAGCACTGCCTTCCATTTCACCTCCTCACTCCTTCCCAAACAGCAACCCGTGCCCATTAACCCAATCCCCATCGTCCTAGCCACCGCCCTGACCTCCTCTACTAGGTCTATCAACCTTCCCACGGCTTCTGCCCCGTGACCAGTTCGAGCTTCTTTCCTATCAGCCGAAGCCTCCGACCTGTCTCCCTCCTCATCACGAAACCCATGTCAACTACCTCCTCTGGCCGTACCCCACTGCCATGCTGTCCGCCTCCCCTCCTCCAAGCCTTCCGCTCTCGATCGCGCATCATTTGTGTAACGACCCAGAATTTCTGATATTTGAAATTCAAATATTTAATTGATTTTAAATATTAACAAGTGGAATTAATAAGTCGAATAATTTATTTTTCGAATAATTGGATTTAATTAGATAATTAAATCGATAATTGAATGTTTGAAATTCCAGGAATAATTGAAATCTGGATTAAATGTGGATAAAAATGATTTATAAAGTTATATTAAATCATGTTGGAGTTTTAATGATGTTATAGAACTTTTAAAATTGAATTAAAAGTTAATTTGTGAAAATTGAATATTTTAATATTTTATTGACGACTAAAAATGACCATTTTTCAAACGATCTCGGATTTCGATGAAACTAGTTTCATCGGATCCGTAATGTGAAATTATTATATGGTTTCAAATTTCGTGTCAATCGGATGTACGGTTTGTCCGGGGCAAGCAAAAACGCATCGAAATCGGTTTAAATCGATTTGATTTAAATTTGATCGTTTATTTTCGTAACTCTCACATACGATCGAATTAGCTCCCGAAACATGTTCCATTGTGTCCGGAACGAGGGGTAAACCTTAGAAACGTCAGCCGGCACGCTCGATTTCGAGTTCGGAAAATTTTCGATGAATAGTGTTTTGCAAATTTTCTATATAAGGACCTCAACATTTCATTTTGCACTCAAGCCCTAGGGTTTCAACAGCAGCCGGCCCTAGATTTTAATGGCTGAGAATTTCGAAACTTCCTCCTCTATTATCTCCAAATCTACAAATATCTAGCAAAAGTCGTCAACTACAAAGTTGTAGAGGGCATCAAGATCTAGCTATCCAACGGTGGAGATCGGAAACGGAGCCACGGATTGATGGCAAATCGAGATGGAAGTCGCTTCGTTTTTCACGCAAATCAAGGTGATGGGGTTGACCGAGTTTGACAGGCCTCTGGCCGAGTGTAGAGCAAGTGACGAGCTTCGCGATGGAGGTGGCCGATCGTCTTCAGGTTGAGTGTGGTGGTCGTGAAAATTCGACAAAGAGTGGCGGCTATGGGTGTTATTCGCGTGCGTTTGAACTGGGAGGGAAGAAGCAGTGCACGGCCAGATTTGCATCTCCAGAACGTGCGGCCCAGAATTGATCTAGGGTTTGTAATAAAAAAAAAAATAAAAAAAAATTGAAAATTGATTTATTTTAAATCGTATAAATTTTGTAACACCATAACTTTGTCATACGAGGTCGGAATTCGACGAAACTTTTTGCGTTGGAATCGTTTCGACGAGCTCTTAGAAATGGAGCTGGTTTGGAGTCAATTGGAGTCAGTGAAAATTTTGGGTAAAATTAAACGCCTGTTTAATTTTTATCCGAAATAAAACGCTGCAACCGTTATTGAAAGCAAGGTGAGAACTTCTCACTCAATCGAACATTGTATTTCAATTTAAATTTTAAATAGATAGATTTAAAATTGTTGATAGTGTTAATTGTGTGAATTGGATGATGACTGTTATTTATTGTGATAAATAGACCATATACGCCGTATATTAAGCGGAGGTTAATTATTAAAAACATATACCACGATAATTTCACATTGAAGTGGGATTGGTATTATATATGTATATAGCAATATATATATATTGGAATATGTATATATTGGAGTTGTTGATTTTCCGCATTATATAGCGGATGAGACCCTATTGCGCCGCATAATAGCGGATAATATTTATAAATTCCATATACCGCGATAATTTCACTCTGAAGTGAAATTGGTATTGTGCTAACATCCACTACACCAAAACAGGTGATTCCCAACGAGTATAACTGTCGCAAACAGTTTCAGCAACACTTATTAGCGTCGCTGTAGGGGCGTCGCAATTTATTGCCAACGCTTATAAGCGTTGGCGAGTTTAGTTTCCCAACGCTTATAAGCGTTGGAAGGTTGTATTCGCCAACGCTTATAAACGTTGGTGTATATTATTTAGCAACGCTTATAAACGTTGGTGTATATTATTTAGCAACGCTTATAAACGTTGGTAAATTAACCATCCAACATTGTTTAATTTTCTATGCTGACGCTTATAAGCGTTGGTATATTTTAATTGCCAACGCTTATAACGCTTTAACAGCATTATTATACTACATTCAATAGGAACCCAAAATTTACAATTTTCATGATCAAATAACAACATAAATTTCATAGTCAACTACTTCATAACAATGTCAACTACTTCATAACAAGTACAATACATAATTAAGTTGGTTAATTCAATACATAATCAACTACTTCATAACAATGTCAAATTGGAATACAAAAGACAACGTAAATTTCATAGTGAAATTCTACAAATACCGAATACGAAACTCCGGCCATATAACGAAACCTCCATCTGAAAAATCACATAACTTGTACATTCCATTTTGAGGACCATCATAAATTGGTGCATCCGGTTCAAGAACATCATCCACCCAAATTACTTTCTCTACATTCGGTATCACCTTCCTAAAATGACATCATATAGTTAAATTGGGTCATCTTCAAGATCTTCGACTCCACCCTTAGAACTATCATCCAACTTCCTCTTTTTTTCCGCTTCCTCTAGAAGTGCCTGCATTTAATATCACGTTAAATTGAATTTGCAGTTCCTTTATAAAAATTAAATTGAACATTAAATTAAGTTAATAATTAATAATGGATGATTAATGTAGACAAAACAATATGATATTTACCAAACCTAAACTCATCAAAAGGTAACTTAAAAATACAGATGTTGTGTTGAAAAATTTAGATTTTGCGGTGAAAAATGCAGATATTGTGTTGTTTGCAGCAATAAAGGCTGAACATGGGTTGTAAAGTTAAATTACAGAACCTGGACGCCAAAAATTCAGGTTGTTGTACTCGAGCACATAGCAAAGGAGATATGATTCAAAGCATAAAATTGATATGACATAAAAATAGAGATAAATAATATATAAAGAAAGATTTGTATTATTTCTTGTTCACGTAAATGTCAATATTCTGACAGTGGTTGATGATGATTCTAAATTGAAATGATACAATTTGCGCATATAAAGGGAAAATCAGGACAAAGAAAAAGACGGTACAAACTCTATCGAAACTGCTTCTATATGGCAAATAACATGTCTAATCATCATTCCACTCCAACTGGAAGTAAGAAATGTACTCATGTCAGAAAGTTGAAGAAATCAGTTCATTTATGTGTACAATAAAGATAAAAAAAACTTTGTAAACTGAAATTTATATATAGGCCAAATGCAGTATGAATTTAAATGTTATAAATATTATATAACAGTAACCTAGTTTGACTGTAACTGGAATATTACAGGCATAGGGCAGAAGGAAGCAACAGTCCTTACCATGTTATATTAAAACAATGTTGGAATCAGACAGATGTCCAAATGCATCCATTGCAATTGATGAATTTAAAGGTTTACTTTGATCACGTAATATACTATTTGACTAATATACTATTTCCTTTTGTCATTTAAACAATCAAAAGGAAATACATGAAAGTGATCCATAAAAAGAATAAGTGGTATAGATTTCAGCAAACAAATATTATGATTGAAACTTGTTGGCAGCATTCGCGGTATAAATTCAAAGAAAATTATTTTCTCAACGATACCAAAAAAGCTAAAACTAAACCATCCTTTATCGATGTAGAAATAATATAAACTTAAAATAATATTCAAAATAAATTTTAACATATTAAATTAAATCACCAAGATTTAAACCATTGCTACCCTATCAAAATTTAACTTGTTGGTTCTTGACAAAGAAAATCATTGGTAACCATTATTCCCCTTTTATACGCACCAACAACCACTACAATTCAGTTCCCATTTAACCAATTATTTTAGGAAAGATGATAAAGAACAATGAACTACAGAACATGATCTGGGATTTTCTTTTGGTAGTTCCCGAGCTAGCATACGAACTCGTGGTCAAATAAAATTATAAAAACATATACATCCAATATTGAAATTCAACAATAGAAATTTGTTTGTTTTTTTATTTATAAATATCATATTTATCAAAATTGAATATAACATTTAGAAGTCCATAAAAAGTAAGGAAAAAATTGAAATAATCTAGAATGCTATACCTGGTCAAAGTCTTCTTATTGTTAGTAAAGCCCAATCCTATCATCTAACCCTACTTTACACTTGCTAATGTACTTGTTTTTGCTCATCTTAACTTCTTCTTATTGTTAGTAAAAGCTACTTTCGATGCTGAAAATGAAGTTGTGCATGCAAAGCTTTGGCAAACAGTATAAGATCAGTTATGCAGGAATACAGTTATCACCCCAGGTAAAAGGCAAATGGTTTGACAACCATACTATAAAAAACAATTCGTTAGATAGGATTTGAAGGAAGCGCATTGTATTGAAATTAAAAATTGTTCCAGTTAAGGCAAGCTAGGCAGGCAGTGAGGAGTACTGTACTTACCTCATACACAGATGGGAGATCCGAGCTGATTATTTCGGATATGCACTTATCAGTGATTATCCCAGTTGGTTTTTTGAACTGCATGTCTTGAGCTGAAAACACAGGCTGTTTTCTTTTGCGGAAGTTGAAAAAATTGTAAAAAATAGGAGTGTTAGTAGGAGGCTGAAATAATTTTTCTTTTTTTAACCTGTTAAATAGAGACAGATAAAATAGAGCAAATGTTTTTTTGTTTCTGTTTTTTGTCCTCGTATTTTCTATTTACATAGCAAATTTAAGACAGTGAACATTTCAATAGTCAGACAACATTTCAGTACAGTGAACATTTCAATAGTCAGACAACATTTAAGTACCAAATTCTCCCATTGTTTACCATTTTTAAGACAGTGAGATTGTAATTTACATACCTTTCAAAACAAATTTAAGCCAGCGATGACCACCTAATATAGTTTTGAAACTGAGCCGTTTCAACTCAGTTTCGAAACTGAGCCGTTTCGACTCTGTTTCGAAACTGAGCCTTTCGACTCAAGATGTAGTTTATTATCCGAGTGTATAACAGGACACTCAAGATGTAGTTAATTTGTTATCCATATAACCCATAGTACTTCAGTAAACTATGGCTCATGCTACTCCAACTACTTCATGGTCTATTTTAAAATACAAACAGGTCTGCATTTTTTTTGTAATGCAAAAACATAAAAAATGAATTGCAAGATAAACATATCCAATGCAAAAAAATGCTACTTTGGCTGACTGCATTTTCATACCTATCAACTAAAAAATGGAATGCAAACAAAATTTCCAAAAACTACTGCTTTGGCTGACTGCAAAAATAAAATGAAAAAATGAAATGCCCATTACAGGTTAGGTCTTAGATAAAGTTGTTAAGATAACAGTCATAACATAAACCCAGAAATGTGAAAAACAAGTTATATTAATCAAGTCATAGCATCTGGTCACAACATCACCGTTTGTCCACGTAATGTGAATGCTAGCAATGTTTAGCAAAACAATTAAAAGTTGAATCAAGTGATTAAAAAGAAACAAGTTGCCATGCATCCAAATCAGTGGAGCTACAGGAGAAAAGTAAATGGGAAAAATATTTATAGAGAAAATCAGAGGTAGCCACGTACAAAGTTTTAGAAAACTTATATAGAAAAAATTAATAACTCTTTGACTTGTACCCAGTCAGATCAACCCACTTGTCCCATTTCCAACAACATTGCATCCGCAATAATTAACCCAATCATATGGAAATAATAAGCTATATTGATGTATCTTGTTAGCATGTACAATGAAAAAAAAAGTGTACCTTAAGGTCTTCTAGAATCAAAGAAAGTATCGGATATCTTGTACAGGTGTATAGCTCAAAACTGGTGTTGCTTTTCCTGATTTTAGAACCTTTGTCTTCCAACAGTTCTCTGTAATACAAATTAATACAAATGAACAACATGCATATTTATTGTTAAGTCAAGGAATCAAGTATAAAAAAAGGCTATCTTTTGTTACAAGAAAATATTATAAATGGAAGTTTCAGAATGGTAACAGAAATTGTTATTAAATCAGTTATGATTTGCTTTAGAGTATTATAACTAATTTGAACTGGCTTTCATTAAGCCAAGCTAACTATGTATGAATATTGTGATAGCTTTACCATTCGTTTTGCAGTTTGAGCAGTGATAAATCAAAATTATGAACCAAGTTGTGGAGCTCATTAACTAGGATGTTGACCTGACAATATACTTGCATATGAAATTCGATGAGATATGGTTTCAGATTCTTAGCTGATTTTTTTTTCTAACTTGGGCTAGGCTGCTTACAATTTCAATCAGTGAATTTGTTTCTTTACCCATAGTTCACACATTTAGTTACAAGGATAATCTAAATAAAAAATTGAATTTGGCAATATAAAGGGTATATTTCTTCTGATGTCAATAGTGGTTTATAATCAGTTTCATGTTTCCTCTGTTATAAAATTTATATCTACTAATTAGTTTCATTTTTTTTATAGGTTCTGACGTTATAAGGTTTTGACATGCAACCATCCAGCTAAAGTCTCGCACCAATTGGTTCTATATCATAACAGATTGCTGATAACGTAGGTTTTATTTTTTTACCAGAACTATTCATAGTTAATTATTATCATCAGCTTTTAATTCTTAAAATAGATTTTTTATAATTTTAATATTATGTACTTTTTTTCTATTTTTATGATTTTGTGCTACAAATATATATTGGGTATTTAGCCATTTTAAAATCTCTATCTTCATGAACAATAATTTCCTCACCAAAAACTATTCGTAGTTAATTTGTTATTATTAGCTTTTAATTTTCAAAACAAAATTTTATAATTTTAGTACTATGCATACATTATTATCTTTCAAAATATAGAAAGATTAAATAATTTATAAAACAATATTTCCTTTCTAGTTTTGTAATTTTTATAAAGTTTTATTATACAAGTGTAGATTCTTAAACTTGAACGGTTGATTGAAAATATACAAGTACCATGGTACACTATTAATCATTCATCCACAATAAAGTCATAAATTTTTTAAAAAAAATCTATGAATTTTTTTTTAAATATATTCAAACAACTCAAATCAAATATGCATCAACCCTTTTGAACTCAGTGACAAGAACATGACTTTGATCCAAAAAACAAATCCAAGTTCATAAAATAGTCTGAAAAGATACGTTATGAGAACAATTCAGCGGTAAAACAATGATAACAAGAATTATAACAGAAAATTTATAACGAACAAAACAAGTAGAGTCAAAGAGAAAAAAATGTTTATATGAATATACGAACAAAACAAGTAGAGTAAAAAAATTGTTTATACGAACAAAACAAGTAGAGCCAATGCACAGTCCAGATATTTCTTTTTCTTCTTCTTATTATTATTATATATTTTTACTATTATGATGTATAGAAAAAATATGAAAAAATGTTTATATGAATATAGTTCAAAAGCTTTTGTAAGGTGTATTTGAAAGTACCATGTCTTGCTACTGAAAATTTAGATAAAGGTGGTTGCAGCTTGCAACTTGGATGATTTTTGTGAATACTTATGATTTTAGAATTGATCATGAGTTTAGAATATGAGTTATATACTTATATTTCATTATTTTGCTATTGAATTTGACACAAGAATGGTTTCATGTTTCATAGTTTAGCATTAGCAAGTTGCAAGCTTATTATCAATCTAAACCTACAATCATTCCAATATAGCCAGTTATCTAATAATTTATCATTTTGCCAACATTTTTGTAGGTACTTGTAAATTAAGGGTTACTTGGTTGGTTTAAATAGGCTACTGCCAAGATCATGCTAGGAAAAATACACAACATCCATCAGGAATATAAATTTATTTTTCCTATACTTAGTGAGCTAGTTGCTTTTTTTAAAAAGCAAAACATGAGTAATAGTTGAAAGAAAACCAGAGTACAAAGTGACGTTAATAAACAACTGCAACTGTATTCAACCAAAAGTGACCATCAAACCCTGTGGTCTAAGCAACGTCGAGCACGTCAATTCTCATGGCATTAAATCAATTGACGACGAAAATGCGTTGTAAATAGTGGACGACCAGTAGGAAAAAGAAGCTGCTATCACATTTATGTATGCTAGAGTGACTCCTCGAGACTTTCCAATTATCAGTTCTGAAGTGCATTGTTAGTGAGACTTATGATTATCTAATTTCCAAAAAAGATAATTAAAAATATAAGTAATAAAGTATAGTAATTTACTATTGATCGGATACGGTAACTTTGAATACATGTCTTCATATCCAGTGCTCAAGTAGTATCATTTTTGTTCTACATGAAAATTTCAACAGAGGATTTTCATTGTGAAATGAGAACTCATGTGTTCTGTAAATGTATCCTAATTCCGATACATCTATTTTATGCTATCATGAATAAACACCTGCATATAAGATGATTTACTAAAACCTAAGACAAACATGAAATCCTTCGCATTATATGAAATATAAATATTTGTTTTAATAAAAAGGTGCATGTAATAATATTAAATGGATTGCTTTCTTAATTTATGGACCTATTAACTCATCATCAAGACCTTAGTGCAAGCAAAACAAATGCCCAGATATTTTACTTTCAAATGTCATATATAGATATAAGCCTTCGCACTTCTTTTAAAAAAACCATTTTTCTCTTTAAAATATGCTTAGAGACAAAATAAATTTCCATTTTAAAATCAAAGCTTGCTTTTATAACTTCTATTTATTTAATATTTTTCTTCAAAATCAACATTACTAAAAGAGAACAACCTAAAATCAAGATACCTGAAATCCGATACCTGAAATCGAGAATCGCCTAAAGTTATAACCCTCGCCGAATCGGAGACGATCCTTAGTTTGCCAGAGCGAATCGCCTAAACTTCGATGCCAGATCTACAACACGAATCGCCTGAACTTTATTCGTAGAGCGTATCGCCTGAAATTGCAAGAGCGAATCGCCTGAATTTCTAGAGCGAAAGGCGAACGATGAATATTTCTTCATAGCAGTAAAGAAAAAAATCGTAGAGCATCGGGAATTAGGGTGACGACAGAAAACGATACTCAATTACTTTTTTGCCCCAACCAATATTAGCTAATTCCAATTTAACCAAAATTTCCAACTCTAATAAGCGTTGGCAATTAAAAAATTATAAATCTGTATATTCGGTCACACTTTTCTTGCTTAGCAACGCTTATTGCTGTGATTAATTTACAACGCAAATAAGTGTTGGCAATTGAAAAAGATAAGTGTTGCGAAATGGCTGTTATGGTGTAGTGATCTGTGGATGCAGGGAAACAGGTTGGAGGGATCCAACTGGATTTCCCAAACATTTGAATTTATTTCAATGTTGTGTGTTGATTATTTATAATCGTCGTGCGATTATATTGTGATTGAATTTGTTGACGGCTATAAATTAGCCGAATATATTTTTGGTATGTTGGATACCGAAAATAGATAAAAATGGGATTTTTAAAATGTAAGTTGTAAAATTTATCGAAAAGTTTATTTTTGATAATTGGATAAATTAAAAGAAGTTTAAAAGATAAAGTCTTATTTTTGAACTGTATTGAGTTAAATTTCAAATTTGGAAAAAAAAGGCTTAATAAATAGATTTCGGAAATATTATCTATAAACTGAAGAATTTATCTAAATTTGGGATTTTTAAATAGATTTGAAGAGATAAAGGAATTTATTTTAAAAGGGAAATATTTTTAAAATGTTTGGAAATTTGATTTGGTGTTTTAAAATAAATTTGAAAATAAATTTGAAATTTATTGATTTTTAATTTACTATAACTAGTAAAATTGATTTATTAAAAATTTATCTGATTTAAAATTATCAGATGATTATATTAATCCTATCTAAGGATGTTTGGATTATATTGGATGTTAAATTGTTTGACATCTTTGATGCGTGATGTTTTGTGATATATCCTGTTTTGTATTGCGATCTGTGATTTATTTATCTGTGGTATATGATATATCTGTGATCTGTGGATGGAAGATAAGCGTTATAATTTATACCGCTTATCAATTATATTGTTATATTTGATCAGTGATGATTGAATGTTGTTGCACTATTGTGTTAAACCCGTGGACTACACAATACACATACAAATGTGGATTTCACGTGGAAATCGGTTAAGTCACAGATTTTTTATCAATTTTGGAAAATTGAAGTTTTGAATCCAAAATAGTTTTGGAATTTGAATTGAAAGTTTTTGAAATGAATTTCAGAAATAAAAGTTATTTTAAATAACTTAATAAAATTGGAATTTAAATCATTTGATTTAAATTTTGAATTCAATATTTTGAATTGAATTCAATGAATGGGGAATTTTGGTTTAAAAGATTTTATAATTATAAAAGGTGTTTTTATGGGTTTTTTACCAATTAAAATACGGTCTTGGGAAAATTTAAATTTAAATTCAAGTTTATACTTGAATGGCTTTGAACTATATAAATATAACCAGTTTTTCCCAAAAACGAAAACTATCTGTTTTCAAATAATAATGGCTTTTATAAAGTAAAGAGATTTCCAATTTGTATCGAAAATATCTCCAGTTGAAATGAAATTGTAAATAGTTTGGGAAACTATGAATTAACCTTTGTGAAGATGATTTAGTTTTATTTTAAAATCAAAGGAGATTTTAAAAAGGTGTATCTTTTATTATTATAAAAGACTTGAATTGTGTATAGTTTTGAAAGCTATAAATTAAATCTTAATTTAAAGATTTAATAGGTTAATTCAGTGTAAATGGAAATTGATTTGGAAATCTGTAAATGAAACTTTGTGAAATAAATCTTTTTGTTTAAAGATTTAAAATGGTAATTGTTTAAACCATTTAAAGGAAAGGATTTGGGTAATAAGTTGTGACTTAATTGAAATCCCATATCCAGATGTTTTGAATATTGTGCTCACTATTCGGGTTAGCCGGGAAAAGACCTTTGTGTCATATAACCCATTCCGAATTAGTGATACGACGATATGGATTGTATTGAAGACCGGTGGTGAAGACCGGGTATTTGTGAAAACGATAGGATGACCTATCGATTGTCTCTGCACCGTTAGCTACGGTATAGAGATTTCCTTTGTGATGGGAAGTTTTATCGGGATTGTGAATACCCGGATTGCAAGGGCTTCTTTGGAAGTGCCTTCGGTTTTGTTCGAACCCGGAACAGACTTGTATGGTTACATGTCTGACATTACATTTTGAGATATAAAGCTGATTTCTTTCAAATACATTTCTGTTTGGTGGCGGAGAATTTATTCTCTTAGCTTAACACCCTTCTCTGAGACGTACGAGCTCAGAGGTTATGTAGTTGAAATTTATCAGCAATATACTCCCAATTTGGTAATGTGGCATGTTGAGTGTTGCTGTGTGATGATCATTTATTGATCATTTGTGATCAAAGCGTGGCTTTGTGAAAAAGCGTAGCTTTGTGGACGAGACTTCATCAGACCTCACAACCCGGAAATGGTCGAAACAGGAAAGATGCGGCAAGGTTTCAGGGGTAGCTTCCCTAGGGTATGACCATTTCTTCTGGAAAAGGGTAGTATCATGGTATGTATCCCAGATACTTACTCATGTGGACACACTTTATTTATTATGTGTGATGTTGTTTACCGAGCGCTCGGATAAAGGTCCCAAAGGACCGGGGGTGGCATATCTCAGGTTTACTGCCCGGGAAGGGAGTGACCGGCCTTGTTGGTAGAGAGCAGGTTGTCTCTCGGAGCGTCCAGCCAGAGGCGTTCCTTCGTGGCATAGGAAGTTCCTTAGCCTGACCATTTGTTGGTAAATCCATTTTCCAATACGAACCTTGTACGGTTTTAGTTGTAGAACCTGCCATTTACTTATGGTGGTGCCCCACTGTTTAGATGGTAGCTATAGTAGGCATAGTGTGAAATGCCTATGTTGGCTAAGATTAATATTATACTTTCAAAATGTTTTCTGCACTATGCACTACTAATAATAATCCAATGATTTGTTTTGCGTAGTAAGCATCTTTGACTATCATAAGGAGAAATCTCCTCCGATTCTGCGTTTGCATTGTGTGTGTGTGTGCGGGAGGCCTTATGGTAGTTTCATTTTCCAAAAGCATTGCGAATATTTTTCCATTCCTTTGTTGTTGTTGTTGTTTAAAGATAAGCTGTTTTAAGTTCTCACACCAGTCACCATGATTGACCTGGAGTTTATTGTTTCCTTCCTAAACTCTGGGTGCCCACCAATTTCCACACGGGCAGTCTAGAGTTAGTTATCAGGTCATTCTGGATTCAGGAGATGCTGTGGAGCTCAATGGCGAGCTAGATGGCGAGACATATCACTTGTATATGATATTATTTATTCCGCTATGTATTCTGTATGAGGACAAGTTTATATAACTATCCAGTTGTGTTGTATATTGTTGCTGTAAACTCTGATGATGATGTAATGTATAAAATGATATAGTTCTTTGATTGAAAGATTATTCATTTATCTATTATATGTTGTTCCGCTGCGAATGTGAGATTCTGATATTGTTTCTGTGTTCTTTTCCTTTCCTTTTCTTCTGTCTTCTTCTACCTCTTCTTTTTCTCCATAACAATTCGGTTTTCCGGCATTCGATTGCTCGGCAGTTGATACAGTGGACGTATTAATGTCGATTTTCGAGCGAAGAAAAATCGAGTTCGTTACAATTTGGCAGCCACCACAGCAGCTTCATTTGCTTCTTGATTTTTATTCGTATATATAGGGTAAGAAAAGATATATATAGTGGGTATATAAATATGTTATATGCTCTGAAATCTGTGCTAGTATATGCGTTTACGTTTATATACATTTGTTTCATTTTTGCTTAGTAGTTGTTATATGATTTTAATAATACTGATTTTTAAAGAATAAATGTATATACGTTTATAATGATATTTATTTTTAAGTGTATATATGTATATATATATATATATTAATAAAGTATTAATTTAAATATGACGCACATATATATTATTTATTTTGTAGCTTGCAAGTATTTAAATGTAGCTGCATAGAGTTGAGTAACCTGCATATGTTTGTTTACAGTATGAGTATATATATATATATATATATATTTGTTTATAAATATATTTGGCATACATTGTGTTTATAGTCTGATTTATACATATATTTGTTTATAAATATAATTTGCACATAATTGTTGTTTATAGCCTGCATATACTTATAGGCTGCCTATATATTGATTTTGTGATAATATAGAATTTGAAAGTAATTTTATGTGTTTGATTTAATAATGATTTTTGCAATATAATATAGCAAGATTTTATTGGTATTTTGTATTGAATATTGAACTAAAATATATGTTTTAAAATTGATTTTAATATATATATATAACATATATTTTGTTTCATCGATCTCTAGTCCATCTAGGCTTACACTCTCAATATCAAATTCGTCGTAGAAATTACTAGCTTGTCACTGTCCCGCTAGATCGTGTCCGTATCTGTGGTCATATCTGTGTTATCTTCTTGTTCTCTAGCCTCGAAAGGTAAGCAATCACTCACGATTAACATTCTTATAGTTAATAAATTTAATTCACACTGAAATGACAATTAAAATATGCTGTTAAATTTGAACTGTTAATTATTTAATTGTTATATATGATATGCCATTATCTGTAATTATTCACTTGTGACTTCTGCCACCATATCTGGTTGTATATATTTAATTTATTATTGATGATATATGCCTGTTGTTGATATTATTATTATTATCACTTTTGTTCTCACTCTGCAAGTTCCCTGTTAATTTAGAATTCCCTATGGGTTGAAATGATACATACCCGAACGATTTTGTAGAATAGGAGAAAATCGCTATGGGTTGAAATGATAAACCCAAGCGATTTTCATTATTTTAAATTTTGGGATTGCGGGTTGAAATGATATATACCCATAAATATTTAAATTGCTGATTGAAATGATAAATATCCGTATCACTTGACCATAGGATAGAAAATTATATACGGACACCGTTGGTCTATATTTTGAAAAATGATTTCCAAAATTTAAAAGGAAATATATGGGTTTTAATAAATATTGTTTTATATAATATTTCTAAATGTAATTTCTGTATATGTATAAAAATTTAGATTTTAAATTTATATGTTTTAGAAATTTTAATTTATAAGTTAGTTTTGAAAAATATAGATTTTAAGATTTCCTTATAGTTTTATTAAAAAAAAAAGATATATAAAATAGGATTTAATACAAAATAAAATTAATAATCAGATTTAATTTAATAAAATTTAATTTAATTAGTATATAATATGTTTTAAAATATTTATTTTAAAATAGATTTATAATTATAATAATAAAGGTTGGAAAGATAAATTAATGTTGACTTGGAATTTACGATCTTTTATTTATTCTCCTGATGCTGAGATTTATGATCCAACTCTTGCTCTCCTGTTTCGCCCCTATTCTGGTATTCTTGGGAACGCCTCTTTGGTTTCTTCCCATGGGGAAGATGATGTACGACTTACTATCTCTTCGGAGGAGTCATAGTTTGATAGTAGTTAGTTGTAGTTGTGATATGTCTGTCACACTCCTGTGCTGTTTTTACTTTTTTCTTTGTAGTTAAGGTGCTTCTGCCTTACTCCTGTACTTCATGTTTTTATTACGTTCGTAATAAAAAGTGGACGGTCCACTATAAAACCGGCTGGCCTTGCCAAAAAAAAAAAAAAATTGGTAATAATTGAATTTAAGAAAGAATTGATTTAAACTTATTAGTTTTGAGATTTTGAAAAGATATGATTATAACTTGATTTATAACTTGATTTGATAAAAAGTGATTAAATGAATATTCTCAATTTTTAATAAAATTGGAATTGAATATTTAATATTGATTTAAATATATAAATTGGGATTTAAATAAATTGTTATAGAAATGGTTAAGGGAATAATTTCCAATTTGGATAAATTTAAAGTTAAATGTTGAAATATAAATGAAATTTATATCGTAAATGTTTGGATATTTAAACTTGAATCTTTGAACTTTAAATTGAAATGGTTAAACTGAAATTGATTTAAATTGAATTTTGGAATTTAAGATGATTTAAATCGATTTGCGAAATTTGAGGAAACTAATTTTATTATATAAAGTATTTTATTATATATATAAACTATTTTAATTTATAAAGTATTTTAATATATATACTATTTTCAACATCTAAACTGTTTATGTGGAAAGTGTTATGATTCAAAGTGTTATGGTTTCAAAGTGTTATGTTTTCAAAGTGTTATGATTTCAAAGTGTTATCATTTCGAAAGTGTTATAAATTTTGAAAGTGTTACATTCTGAAAATGAATATTATTTAAAGTGAATAATGATATCGAATTTATATGGCTTTGAAATGGATATGATATTAGTATGAACTATCTGAAATGAAATGACCACGGTGTGAAATAAGCGTTTGGTTGTTAAAGGGACCAGGATCAGATATTGTCATACTCTTTGCCAATACCGAAAACCACTTTAACAACTATGTACGTGGTGGAGATTTCAAAATGAAGTAGGATGGTTTGGTGACGGTTCTATATGGTATTTACGTAGCCCTGACTCCCGTGAGTCAGCTTGATGTGGCTAAAACAGGAGCCATGCCGGGCCAAGTGAGGTCATTCTTCCAATCGGACACATTTCTTCGATACCATTCTATTGCTTTTGTGATTTTATTGGGTGCGCCCTTTGATTTGGGAGTGAGTCACGAGGTGGGCGGTAGCAGTTGCTATGCATTACTACCAGTCCGGATCCGCAAATGGACCTATGGACCGCCCTTTGATAGCCCCAAGTTTACGGGGGGAGTTACAGTACTGTATAGACTATGGGAATATATAAAATGTGTTAAGGGGGATATGGGTAACGCCTTAACGCTATTTTAATACTTTTACTTTACTATAGACATATTATAATAGTCTATATTACTACATAGTAGATAGTTTCATGGATCCTTAGAGGATGGAAATCCCAAACATCCTTTAAGTTACTTGTATTTCAGTTGACAGTTCACTTGAGTTGAATTTATTAATATAAGAATGTTAATCATGACTTGAGTGTTTTGTGTTTTGCTTTACGCTCGGGTCAGATTCAGTGTCACAGCATTTGAGACTCACCTTTGGAGATTGGAGCTTTGCTTGAAGATCCGTCTTATCTATTCAGCTTTTCCAGTTGTTTTGTTCAGAAAGGTCATCTGTTTGTATTCGAGACTATATTGTATTTGAGATATTCTGTTGTATTTTATTTCAAACTCTGATGTTTATATAGTAGCTTCATGAACTACTATTTATCTATTCCGATGCTTATTGTTATATTACTCTGTGTTTGTGATTCTGTGATTAATTTATTTAACGTAAATGCTGAGTTTTGCCAAATATAAATTAACAATCTGAAATTTTGAGCAATTCAAGTCCAACATGTGCGGATGCGAATGGTTCGTAATAGCGGGTCGTTACAAGTGGTATCAGAGCTCTGGTTTAGGCAAAACCTAGCATATGGAGTAAATTTTTTTTTTACAGAATCACCTTCGTTGAGCTTGAGTTTCTTCCTCTTTGACTCGGGTTTTCTTTGAATTTTGGAACTTTCCCCCTTCGTTCTGAAAATTCATTCTTGTCTTCTCCTGTTTGCGTTCTTTTGATACTGGAGCATCCCATAGCTCCAACCTCAACTGTCAACTTCATCCCTTGTGTGACTAATCCCATGGGCAGTCCCGCCAACCTAAATAGGATTTGTAAAGAGGTGAAACTCCTTTACAACCAGCGTCGATTTATCGGAGATTTTGCGTCCTCGGTTTATGATGTTGTTATTCCTTGCAAAGCCTGAACTGTCTCTAGTAGACGATCAGGGAAATTCCCTTGTAACCTTGACCCCACTCCGATAATCATAGATTGTCCTGATATTGGGTGAAGTCACTTCTCCACCTCCTCAGCGAGGAATTGAAATCCGCATCAATCGTATCCTTGGAGCTTGACTTGTTGTCATGGTTCTCGTTGATGATATTCTCGGCTTCTCCAAGTCTCGGTTGACCTAGTTAAGGTTGCCCGCGATTAACATTAATCTATTCATCCTTTCTCTTTTGTGACTTAATTATCCATTCTCCCTTTCGAGCCTATCTTCTTAGTTAGAATTTTCTTTGATTTGGGTCCCTCTAAATTTGAATCTCTATTCCTGTTTTGAAATCCATTCTTGAATCATCCTTTGAGAAAGTGTATTTGTAATTAATATAAAATATTTTATATTGTGTTGTTTGAATTGTTAAGTTTGATTTGGGGTCTCGATCAAATCGTCTGGCCAACGCTATCGATGAAAATTCCAAAACACTTGAACATAGCAAACCGACACAATATTGTTTTCAAATTTGGTAAATGAAATAATTTTATGTATGATTATATTTTATATATAAAAGTAATTTTTTCTGAAATTAGATTGTTAAATGAATTGGTTGTTAGAAATGATAATATTTGATTATCATTTATTATTTTGTAAACCATTGACTATGGCACCATGATATAAGTAAATGAAATATAAAACATGGTTTATAAATTGATTTGGAATTGAAATGAATATAAATTAAGAATTTGAGAATTTAATTTCCGGTATTTTCAAAAATTTGGTTTTTAAAGTTTTGGAATATATTATTTGAAAGTATTTTCGAATGGAAATTGTTTCAAAAGAATAATTTCAAAAGAATTAAGTATGTATTCTCTTCATTTGTCGTTGGAAAATAATTTCGGTGATGACTACAGCATCATCGACATTCATTTTCGAGTCTCAAAGTGGAGAGACCACGTAGCAGCTTTGCTACACTTTTATTTTGAAAAAGGAATTTGATTTGAACTTCTTGAATATGATTTGATTCACAAAATATATATGTATATTTATTTCAAAATAGTTGAAGAGAAACCAGAAATTTAACTCTTAAGTTTCATATTAAGGAATGGTTTCAAATATAAAAATGAAGTAAATTGTTGAATAATTGGAATATCTAAAATGATAAATGAAATTAAACCAACTTGAAATAGTTGAATTGGAATAAAACTTATTTGTATAATACTAAATTTGCATTCTAATATATATAACTCGCCTAAAATATTCAAAAAGTTAAAAGGTTAGGGTGTATATATAATTAAAAGTTATACAAGAAGAAAACTTAAGTAATAAATTGTTCAAATTAAAATCTGGCTTAATATAAATGTTGTAAATAAAAGAAAATTTGTATAGTATTTAATTACACTTAGAACCTTAATATAACTTACCTAGAAGGTTTAAATGTAATTAGAATGTAATTGAATAATATACAATATGATATAATTAATAATATGTCCAAAATTGTATTTGTTAAGGGAATTTATAGATAAAAATTTGAATAATAAAAAGAGAATTAATTTGTTGAATAAAATATGGTTATAATAAATGTTTATACACTTAATATATATTGCAAAATATGTTAGGTGAAATAAATTGAATAATAAAAGAGAAATACTATTTAAGTAAATAAATATGAACTTAAGAATAGTGAAATTGAATTTCAAGTGGGATTTTAATAATTTGTTATAAAAAAAACAATTTATTCAAATTGGAAAGTATTTTGAATGAGTTCATATGATTTAATAAATGAGTTAAATCAAATAAATTTTATTTTGAATGAAAATTTTGTAACAAATGTTAATAACTTGAAATAAAATCTATTGATTGAAATACATTAAATTGAATCAATAAAATATGATTACTGAATAGTTATTGATTGAATAAAATGAATTGAACCCAAATTGGCTGAATAACAATCAAATTAAAATTAAATAAATTTTAAATGGTTTTAAATTAATTGTTGTATTTTGTATTTTGAACCTGTATTCTCTTCTGGTTGTTTCTATTCTCCTATCTCCTTCCTTTTCGGGAACGAAAAGTTTTGAGTAGGGGGAGAGTGTAACGACCCTAAAATTTTAACGGTTTTTATAACGTAATTAACTGAATTTTTGGGAAATTTTAAATAATTGAATTTGGGGATAAAAATTTGGTATTTGGTATGCGTCTATTTAAACGTAGCAAATATCAGATTTTCATCAGATAATATGAAGGTTTATTTTGTTGTGTAATTTTATTTAAATTTAAATTAGTTATCTTTGATGAAAATAAAATGTTTTCGAAATCTGAATATTTTTATATAATAAAATTGTAAATCATTTTCTGAGTGAGACGTCATATTTCGTTTCATCAAATTTGGATTGCTCCAGCTCCGTTTATCTTATTTTCGACAAATTTGCAGCAGTTTGGCAGCGAATATCGACTTTTAATAGGATGGTCGTGTCGCTGATATCTGTATACCGTTTTGATCGTCTCGTCGTGCTGATCTCCGCGGTATATTCGTTTGTGTGTTTCGGTGTCCGGTAAGCAGTGAAAACCACAAAGCGATTAACTGTATCGGTACTCATTTCTGAGTCTTTTTGGTTTTCTGCCCCTTCACTGTCCACGACGAATCACGTGAATCAAATCGCCTCCAGCAATTAATATTTTTTAGCTTTTAACCATTCCTATTCCCAACGTTCAATTTATTATTTTCTGGATACGTCTTTTGATTGCTGCCTTCCTGCTCTTGTTCTATAGGAAATATATATTATATATATGGCCACTGACCTTTTTATATTCCAGAAATTAATATCAACTTTTTCTATTCCTCTACCGATTCAGAATATAATTGCTTTCCTCCCCTATTCAATTCATTTCATTCTTCTCCCTTTTATTTTTCCTTCTGTTCGTTCTGAAGAAATAATTATATAAGTTTATAATTTGAGGTTCGCATATAATCATTTCTGGTAACCCAGCTCACTTCCTATTTGTTTTGTATCTGCTTGCTTGAAAACCTGTTCATCACTTTTGGCCGCATCCACTTTTCCCTTCTCCTCAGCCATCCTC
Organism: Allium fistulosum; assembly: GCA_030737815.1. Taxonomy (NCBI): domain Eukaryota; kingdom Viridiplantae; phylum Streptophyta; class Magnoliopsida; order Asparagales; family Amaryllidaceae; genus Allium; species Allium fistulosum. The sequence continues at coordinate 1,251,341,593 of CM060905.1, forward strand.
CACTCTGCCATAAACGCATCCGCCACCCAAGATTCGCCAACTCGAGCACCTGCAACCACTAGCTCGGCCAAGCCCTCCCACCGAAGCACTGCCTTCCATTTCACCTCCTCACTCCTTTCCAAACAGTAACTCGTGCCCACTAACCCAATCCCCATCGTCCTAGCCACCGCCCTGACCTCCTCCACCCGGTCTACCAACCTTCCTACGTCTTCTACCCCGAGACCAGTTCGAGCATCCTTCCTATCAGCCGAAGCCTCCGACTGGTCTCCCTCCTCATCACGAAACCCATATGATCGTGGTGTGTCTAGGTAAAGACAAGGTAAAACACATGGTATCATAAACTTAAGAGCTGCGATGTGTCTAGGTAAAGACGAGGCAAGAGCTGTGATGTGTCTTGGTAAAGACGAGGTAAAACACATGGTATCATCAACAAATTGGAGAACCAATATGTAATGAACTGGATTTTCGACCCTAAAAAATCGACACTAATACGTCCACTGTATTATATGCCGAACATTCAAGTGCTGAAAATATCGATTTGTTAGGGTGAAAGAAGAAGGTAGAAGATAGAAGAAAACTAAACAACACAGAATCTCACAACGTAGCGAATAATATATAACACAACAATGATCTTTCCAAAATGGAAACATCTTTATTCATATATACAACATCAGAGTATATTAGACTTATCTGAATTTGGACAGTTATAGAAACCTGTCCTTACATTGACAACATAAAGATTCTATAATACAGCGGAAGAAAAATATACGTGAATACGTCTTGACCATCCAGCTCCTCTCCAACTCCAAAGTATCCAACTAACTTGGGAAAAACATGCTCGGTCTGACCCGAGCATTACATGGAATAATGCCCGGGTCTGTCTGGTAAACCAGCGTGAGTAAAACTCGATAACAAGTAACAACCAAACTGATTTCTATATTAGAAAACTTTTCATAAAGGGTATCTTGTAAGACCCCACCACACATAAAAACGGATGAGTTTTTACCTTACGATAACCAAAGCATTTTATATCAAAATCCAATGATATTATCATAGTGTCTAGGTTTAAAGTAAATAGATAAAATAGCTGAAATGCTTGCATCTCACATTCCAACATACTAGGCTCTACAATCAAAAACGTAAGGCACGTGTTGGAGATTGGATTCCAATAGTGGCAAGGTAAGGCACGTATTAGAGATCGAGGATTAGTTAAGTCGGGAATGTCGGAAACATGTAAATCATGTTGTTTACTTACTCATTGATGGAAATTATTTAGTAGTGTACTTGGCACTAGATACCGACTAAGTAGAGTTGTCTATCTGTGGGAGTCAAGAACGAAGTGTCTAGACAAGGCTTTGATATGCAACCAATGCTCTAACTTACATGGCTTCACTCTTGACCACGGGATAGTATAAGTTGAGAAGTTCGAAAACATAATGCATATACGAACCTTGATTTTTATAAGCAATCGTTTTTAGAACTTGATGGTTAACTAGTCAAATACCGAACTTGACCAAATATTAACTTAGATCCTTAAATGAATGTTTTTAAAGATATTAACAAGTATAAAATTGGTTTTGGGTTTGTTGTTATAATGTGTTAATAACATTGGTCTTTAACTCTATTTGATTATACTTAGTATAGTAATTAGATCTTTAAAAAGGATGTTTTAAAGATAATTACAAATGGAATAGTTTTGGGTTTGTACTAATGATGTTTTGATAATAATTTTTTTTAAACCATCAAAGTATACTTGTGCAAATGTGAAATCTTGTTTAAGATTTATGTTATACCATTTGGGATAAGAATATGAATACATTTCTAAGTATTGAAAGAATAGAAATGAATGGTGAATTAGTATACATGTATATATCTTTTGTAAAGGTATTTTAAATATATATAGAAGCATTTACAAAGGATTTTTTAATTAATAAAATGATTGATTAAATAGAAGGGATTCAGAGTTGCTTAAGTAGCTTAATCATGCTTTGTGTGACTTAATCGTGCTTTATTTGTTTGTTTGTTTATGAAAAGTATTTTGTCGTATGCTAAGCACTAAAAGCCGATGAAGTAGGCTTGACTATCTACGAGAGTTAAGAATGATGTTCGAGTAGGGTATAGAAGCAAAATGCTCTAACCTACCGGCTCCACTTTTGACCGAGGGATAGTGTGAGTTGAAAATATCGAAAACGTGATAAGTATACGAAACTTGGTTTCCATTTACGATCATCTAACATGTATTTGATCGTCGATCAATCGACTATCGAAATTGACTAAAATAACTTAAGAAATATCCAGAAGAAACACAAGGGTTATATGATATAGTTATCTTCGGTAATGTTATATTGTATGTATAAAATTATCTTACTCTTCTAGGATAAATGATAAGGAAATCTATCCGGATAGGAGATACCCTCCACCCTTATGTATTGTCTATTTATTTCTAAAATAACCAGGGTTAAGTTAGCCGGAAATTCATCGATTGGTTTTAGAGCGTCCGGTCAGCGGGGGAGTAAACTTATATGAGATGACTCGAAACCGTAACCACTTTAAAACTATATACGCGATCTATGTTTTGGACATGGTTGTGATGTGAAATGTTATAGAGTTGAACTGCTTATTCTATGGTTAAGTCCAAGGGAGAGGTCGGTGTTAACATTTCAGACTAATGTTATAGAGTTGAACTATCTATCTTAAGGTTAAGTCCAAGAGAGAGGTTAGCATTAGCATTTATTAGTCAACTTATGATGGAATCTATGTGGAGATTCGAGATCTGTTTGAGATGCTTGAAACCATGTAAAGGTTCTGATTTGTTCAAGATGTTGGAATCGATTTAGGGATCGTGTTCTGTTCGAGCGATGAAGACTCGTGGGAGAGATGTTGAATGCGGCCTCGACATTGGTAAATGACTAAAACCAGAGTAGGATTCCTAGCCGTGAAGGGTTTTGTAAGCCCAATATGGTATATCAACTCTAGATCTAGAGATGCCATCGATATTGCTAGCGGGAATAGATGATATTCGGTTTAACATCTCCAGGCTTAACTAGCTATGGCTTACCGTATGATATATTTTATCTAGAGATATACGACGCTCAGAAGGATATCTATGATCCTTGTGCAGAAGCTTGGATTCAGCTTGACTGGAGAGATCTCCACGGAAATCCTACACAATTATGCGAACGTACCTTAGTTGTTATTGATTGTATACCTATTTATTATTGTAGTGTACACGTACCATAGCTATTTCTTACTTATATCTACACCATAGACATTATCTATTATATCAAAATATGTACTTAATACATGGTTGACACTTTTGAGGGGACAACCGTTATGGTATTCTATGCGGTCTCAAAAGTACTGTTATATGATGCATCATATTTCTTGAGTTCCTCACACTAGCTTATGTCTGACTCCTGGTTTTATATATCTCTTATTTTCATGGGTGCTCTTTCAAGTAGTCTGAGAAAGACATGTTTTCTTTGATGTTCTTTGGAGCTTCTAGAGACGAGCTGGATGCTTCCATTCACCTACCGTAGTATTCTTATTTCTGCTGCATTACTACATTGTATATGTCAGCATATGTGAGGATAGATTGTTATAACTATCCAGGCTGATGATAGTACTTATGATTGTAATTCTGAAATGTTATGTATCTTAGAGTGACAGTTTATACTGTCTTTTGATGTTATATGTTATTGTTTCATTGTGAGATTCTGATGTTGTGTTCTCTCCTTCCTTATTCTTTTTTTATTTCACCTTAACAATTCGAATTTTTGGCACTTGAATGTTCGACACATGAATACAGTGGATATATTAATGTCGACATTTAGGGTCGAAAATGCAAGTCGTTATAGAGTAGGTCTTAGGTTTAAACCTGGTAGACCCGCTTCTGTTTTGACCTGCCACGACCAGCCTCATTGTGCCATTGGGTGGATTATCCCATGACTCGCTCTTGAAAGCTCCAGGTCTAGGGTAGGATCCGGGCTCAGTTGACCCGCTCCAACCCGATCCGCACCATCAAGATCTTATAAAATGGATTTATTGCTATAATGGTGATTTGTAAATCATTTTAGACATAAGTGATTGTAACATGGATATTATAACGTTTCATTTAAAAAGTTATAGGATTTTTATAGAATTAAATTGTGTCATTGATAATTATACATTAATATATGCATATTTTTTGAGCTGTTATTGTACACCTTATTTTTATTATCTTTCATTATCATTGTAAACACTTTTTTATCTATATTTAATGTATCATTTAGTGACAATCCATCTTACAAATAAAAAAAACTATATATACATTAGCACGCAATTTTGAATGGATATATAGAGCATAACCTGGTCTTAAGGTAGGCGGGATCTACTCTGACCATACGGTTTCAGGGTCGGGGCGAAAATTAAGACCCGCATCGGGTCTATGAGGCGGGTCTGACACGAGGTTTATAAAACCGAGGGCGGTCTTGGAGCACAAAAAACTCGCCACACTGTCATTCCTATTACAAACCATTATTGTACTTTATGTAGTAATATTATAGTTGATGTAGCTCAGGCCAGGGATGAAGGCATAAGTCGTACGCGACTTATGGAAGGAGCTATGAGTCGTGACCGACTCAAGGAAGCAGAAGACATAAGCGTAAGTCATGACCGACTTAACATGATGGGAGACTTAAGTCGTGACCGACTTAAGAGAGTGGAAGACCTAACTCGTGGAGAGGTGCAGATTATCAAAGATCTTAAGTTGCCAGGAAGAGCTACCGGGTTACTCAGTGAGAAGGCAAAGCAAATTGATGAAGAGATAGGTCGTAAACGACTTAACGAGCCAAGTGATAAGTCGGAAATGAGTTACGACTTAGTTAAGTCGCACAGTTTTAAAGCGAACCATCTTATGTAGCTGAAACCTGAAGCCGTGGATTTCCTGCCGAGTTAATCTCGACCATTGTTTCTGAAGTCACTGCTATTGATGAGTCGTGATATGTTGTTAAGTCGGCAACGACCTAAGTGAATAACTGTCTGTTGTATTTTCTGTTATAAGTCGTAGGTCGCATCTTTTAAGTCGTACGTTTTGTGTAAACATGTTGGTAAGTCGTTGAATGATGTAGCTAGGTCGTTACCGACCTAAGTTGAGTCGCCATGTACTAAGTCGTGTACTTTGTAAATAAGGAGTATTGTAATTTTTAGGTCGTACCAGGTTAGGTCGACCATGTTTGTTGAGTCGTTGTAAGGTGTTGTAACTGTGTTGTCTTGAGTCATCTACTCTTAAGTCGTAAGTCGAGGGAGTTAGATCGGAGGCTATAAGTCGGAACCGACTTATGAGTTGGATAGAATTGTGAATGAGTTGTAACGCCTATAAATAGGCCGTGTGAGTCATTTGTAAAGGTTGTTGATTTTTGAATAAAATTCTCTTTTGATTGCTTTGTGCTTTCATTCAAATTGGTAGTTGAGTGTAATCTCCTATCTCCTCTTTCGGATAATCGAGTGCGCTCGATTCAACGATTGTAGAAGCCAATTCGCGGAATCAAGTGCGCTTGATCAACGCTCGAAGAATTGAAGATCTTTGAACCCGGTATCGTGCGCGATCAACGAGTTCGGGATAGCTAGAATTCGGCATCTTCGGATCAACGAATTTGGGCATTTCAGTATCTTCCAATCCATCGATTGATACGTTCATTGATTTACATTTGTTTTTTATTAATCCGCTGCGTCATTTGGTATCAGAGCTTGTTCTAGCCAATCATAGCTAGATCGAGACTTGGAGCCTAATCATTTTGAAGATTTGAGTTTTGTTTATCACGGCCGAGAGCGAGTTGAAGTTGTTCGACTTTGTATTGAAGTTTAGAGATCGGATTTGTGATTTGGAGAAGTTATGTTCATCGTGTTCATTGCAAAGTTGCAACAAAGTGGGAGTTTTCGATCCATTTCATTTTGGATCTAAGTTCGAATTGTGTTTGAATTTTGAAGTGTTGAAGAGTTTTGTGAATTTTTCAAGTATGCCACCAAGGAGAGCTAATCGTCACCAAAACGTAGAAGCTTTATATCGAAGAGAAGAGGCTGATGAGATGGAGCAAAGAATCAATGAAAACTTTAGTGAAAAGCTTAACGAAGGAATTGGACGGTTAGAGAAGATGATGTTAGAAATGAATCAAAATCGGAGACGGGTTTCACCTGAATCTAATCATGGAGGAAGTAGAGTCTCACCACAATCCAATCAAGAAAGAAGTGTTGACAATGATCAAAGGCGTGGGAGGAACGTGGATGATCGTGAACGGAGGAATGTAGATAGAAGGGATGATGGTGGAAGACGTGATGGTAGTAGAGATGTGGGTGGACGAGATAGACAACGATATACATCTGATTTTGAAGAGGAGTATGATGGTGGTAGTGTTCGAGGACAAGGGCGAGGACAAGGAAGAAATTACTCTGAATATGATCACAAGTGGGAGTCGGGGATGAAGACTGAAATTCCTGAATTCAAAGGTGGTATGCAAGCGGAGGAGTTTCTGGATTGGGTGGCTAATGTTGAAGAGATTTTTGACTTCAAAGAAGTTCCAGAACATCGTAGGGTGAAGTTGGTTGCTACGAGGTTGAGGGGTAGAGCTTTAGCATGGTGGCAGCAAACCAAAATTACACGTGAACGAATGGGGAAGTCAAAAATTGAATCTTGGGAGAAGATGAAGAAATTGATGAAAGCAACGTTCTTACCTTACAATTATCAATCTTTGATGTATCAACGTTTGCAGAATTTGAGGCAGGGCACAAAGAATGTTAATGATTACGCAGATGAATTTTATCAGCTTATTGCAAGGAATGATATTATGGAAACGGAAGAGCAGCTGACATCTAGATTCATTGGGGGATTGCGAATGCAGATTCAGGATATGGTTAACATGTTTGATCCCAGATCTGTAGCGGAAGCACATCAGAAAGCGTTGGCTTGGGAGAAACAGGGACGAAGAGGAAGTGGTATGTTTACAAATTCCAATAATCAAGTGAAGGGTGTTAGTGGAAGTTCTAATGTTTCAAAAGCTATTGCGAAACCAGTTGTGAATGAGGTTGGGAAGATGAAAGTCGGTAATGGTTTCAAATGTTATAATTGCCAAGAAATGGGCCACAAAAGTAGCGAATGTCCAAAGCCGAAGAAGAGAGCTATGATAGCGGAGGTTGAAGATGAGGATGAAGAAGCTGAATGTTCCAATTCACCACCTGATGAGGAGGAAGAAGAAGTGTCGGGAGACGAAGGTTATAATCTAATGATGAAGAGGTCATGTTTAACACCAAAGCAAGAGGAGGATTGTAGTTGGTTAAGGAGCAATATTTTTCAGTCAACATGTACCATTCTGGGGAAGGTTTGCAAATTTGTTATTGATGCTGGAAGCTGTGATAATATAATTTCTTCAGAAGCTGTGAGGAAGTTGGCGTTGAAGACTGAGAAACATCCGAAACCGTACAAGCTAGCTTGGTTGAAGAAAGGCGGGGAGGTGAAGGTTGGACGAAGGGCTCGTGTGAAGTTTTCAATTGGGAAGAAATATAAAGATGAAATCTGGTGCGATGTGGTAGATATGGACGTTTGTCATTTGTTGTTGGGGAGACCGTGGCAGTATGATAGGGCGGTGCAACATGATGGGCGTACCAACAGTTACAGTTTCATGTTTGAAGGCACAAAGATTACTCTAGTTCCGAAGAAGCGACAACAGGAGGAAAACAAGTTGGAGGAAATTGAAGAGCTTAAAACTTTGTTATCTTTGAAGGAGTTTGTGAAGGAAGTAGAGGAGGAGCCTGAAGTATTTTTGTTGATTGGGCGAGAAAGCAGTGAAGAGGTTAAAATTCCGGAAGAAGCGAAGCCAGTCTTGAAAGAATTTGACGATGTATTTCCAGAGGAGTTACCAACGGAGTTGCCACCGTTGAGGGATATACAACATCAGATAGATCTTGTTCCAGGTGCTGTGTTACCACACAGACCACATTATCGAATGAGTCCGAAGGAACATGAAGAGTTGCGGAGGCAGGTAGAGGAATTGCTTGAACAGGGGCGTGTGCAGGAGAGTCTGAGTCCTTGTGCTGTACCAGCTTTATTGGTACCCAAAAAGGATGGGACGTGGAGGATGTGCACTGATAGTAGAGCATTGAATAAGATTACTGTGAGATACAGATTTCCGATGCCGAGGTTCGATGACTTGCTGGATCAAATAAGCGGAGCTACTATCTTTTCGAAGATTGATTTGAAGAGCGGATATCATCAAATTCGTATCAGACCAGGTGATGAGTGGAAGACTGCTTTTAAAACCAGGGAGGGTCTATACGAATGGTTGGTTATGCCATTTGGTTTGTCAAATGCACCGAGTACTTTTATGAGGGTGATGAATCAGATTTTTCGACCATTCATTGGGAAGTTTGTGGTGGTGTATTTCGATGATATTCTGATTTACAGTGGGAGTCCAGAGGAACATTTGAATCATCTAAGAGAAGTACTAATGGTACTGCGACAAGAACAATTTTATGCTGCAACGAAGAAATGCGTGTTCATGACACATAGTGTTTTATTTCTGGGGTATGTTGTGTCGGAAAAAGGAATACAGGTTGACCAAAGTAAAGTTGAAGCGATTAGAGATTGGCCGCAACCCAAGACGATAACGGAAGTTCGTAGTTTTCACGTGTTGGCTTCATTTTATCGAAGGTTTATTCCACACTTTAGTAGTGTGATGGCATCTGTGACTGATTGTATGAAGGGTAAACAGTTTGCATGGACGGAGGAAGCCGGGGTTGCTTTTGATCGAATCAAAGAACTCTTGACGTCTGCACCAATTCTAATATTACCAGATTTTCAGCTAGTGTTTGAACTACATACTGATACATCCAAGGTTGGGATTGGAGGAGTGTTGAGTCAGAGGGGGCGTCCTATTGCATACTTTAGAGAGAAGTTATCAGGAGCAAAGATGAGATACAGTACATACGATGTGGAATTTTATGCTGTTGTGCAATCTATTAAACACTGGAGACACTATCTATTTCAGAAGGAGTTTGTTCTTTACACTGATCATGAGGCGTTAAAGCATTTACAAGGACAAGATAAGATTTCAGAAAGACATGCATCGTGGATTGCATATCTGCAACAATTTACTTTTGTTGTGAAACACAAATCGGGGGTGACGAATCGAGTGGCTGATGCTTTGAGTAGGAGGAGTCATTTGTTGACTACACTGAAAGTTGAGGTGACAGGGTTTGATGTTTTGCCAGAATTATTTATCGAAGATCCTTACTTTGCGAAGTGTATTGATAAAGTCAAGGAGGGAAAGACGGATGAGTTTATGATGGTAGACGGTTTTCTGTTCAAGGGAAATCGATTGTGCATACCTGATTGTAGTTTGAGAATGAAGATCGTAAAAGAGCTACATGAAGAAGGACATGTTGGGAGAGACCGTACATTACAGTTGATTTCACAGTCTTACTTTTGGCCATCGATGAGGAAAGAAGTGGAGAGGTTTGTGGAACGATGTCATATCTGTCAGGTTTCGAAAGGAACTGCGACTAATGCTGGTTTATATATGTCGCTACCTGTACCAACTAAACCATGGGTTGATGTGAGTATGGACTTTGTGTTGGGGTTGCCGAGAACGCAGCGTGGTAATGATTCCATATATGTGGTGGTGGACCGATTTTCGAAAATGGCACATTTTATTGCTTGTAAGAAGACGGCGGATGCTGTTCATGTTGCTCAATTGTTTTTCAAGGAGATCTATCGACTTCATGGATTGCCAGAATCTATTGTGTCGGATAGAGATACTCGATTTCTGAGTCACTTTTGGTTAAGTTTGTGGAAAATGGTGGGAACGAAGCTGAAGTTTAGTAGTGCTTATCATCCGCAGACGGATGGACAGACCGAGGTCGTGAACAGATCGTTGGGAAATTTGTTGAGGTGTCTTGTGCAAGATAATCTGAAGAGTTGGGATGTGAAGTTATGCCAAGCAGAATTTGCTCATAATCATGCAGTGAATCGTAGTACAGGGTTCAGTCCATTTCAGGTAGTATATTCAAGCTTACCGAAGGGACCGTTGGATTTAACGGTAATACCACACTCGAAGGGGACAATTAAGAAAGCTGCTGACTTTGTTGAAGGGTTGACAGAATGTCATAAAATCGTTCAGGAACGATTGGAGGAAGCAAATGGAAAATACAAACGATCTGCAGATTTAAAACGGAGAAGTGTTAACTTTAATGAAGGTGAATTAGTTTATGCAGTGTTAACGAAAGATCGTTTTCCAGTGGGTGCTTACAATAAGTTGAAAGCCAGAAAAATTGGTCCCGTAAAAATCGTGAAACGAATTAATGAAAACGCTTATAAATTGAAGCTGCCAGAGGGTGTGTACACGTCGGATGTATTCAATGTTAAACATCTTGTACCATATCATGGGGATGAACGAACTGATGTGGAAGAATTTACAAATTCGAGGTCGAATTTCTCTCAACCTGGGGAGGATGATGTAGCTCAGGCCAGGGATGAAGGTATAAGTCGTACGCGACTTATGGAAGGAGCTATGAGTCGTGACCGACTCAAGGAAGCAGAAGACATAAGCGTAAGTCGTGACCGACTTAACATGATGGGAGACTTAAGTCGTGACCGACTTAAGAGAGTGGAAGACCTAACTCGTGGAGAGGTGCAGATTATCAAAGATCTTAAGTCGCCAGGAAGACCTACCGGGTTACTCAGTGAGAAGGCAAAGCAAATTGATGAAGAGATAGGTCGTAAACGACTTAACGAGCCAAGTGATAAGTCGAAAACGAGTTACGACTTAGTTAAGTCGCACAGTTTTAAAGCGAACCATCTTATGTAGCTGAAACCTGAAGCCATGGATTTCCTGCCGAGTTAATCTCGACCGTTGTTTCTGAAGTCACTGCTATTGATGAGTCGTGATATGTTGTTAAGTCGGCAACGACCTAAGTGAATAACTGTCTGTTGTATTTTCTGTTATAAGTCGTAGGTCGCATCTTTTAAGTCGTACGTTTTGTGTAAACATGTTGGTAAGTCGTTGAATGATGTAGCTAGGTCGTTACCGACCTAAGTTGAGTCGCCATGTACTAAGTCGTGTACTTTGTAAATAAGGAGTATTGTAATTTTTAGGTCGTACCAGGTTAGGTCGACCATGTTTGTTGAGTCGTTGTAAGGTGTTGTAACTGTGTTGTCTTGAGTCATCTACTCTTAAGTCGTAAGTCGAGGGAGTTAGATCGGAGGCTATAAGTCGGAATCGACTTATGAGTTGGACAGAATTGTGAATGAGTTGTAACGCCTATAAATAGGCCGTGTGAGTCATTTGTAAAGGTTGTTGATTTTTGAATAAAATTCTCTTTTGATTGCTTTGTGCTTTCATTCAAATTGGTAGTTGAGTGTAATCTCCTATCTCCTCTTTCGGATAATCGAGTGCGCTCGATTCAACGATTGTAGAAGCCGATTCGCGGAATCAAGTGCGCTTGATCAACGCTCGAAGAATTGAAGATCTTTGAACCCGGTATCGTGCGCGATCAACGAGTTCGGGATAGCTAGAATTCGGCATCTTCGGATCAACGAATTTGGACATTTCAGTATCTTCCAATCCATCGATTGCTACGTTCATCGATTTACATTTGTTTTTGATTAATCCGCTGCGTCATTTGGTATCAGAATACGTTGGTAATATTTGATACTTACTGTATGTTAATTATGCTCATGCAAGAATATATACTATAATAATCCTTACACTTTAATATAATAATTTATACCATGTAATATCCGCCTAAGTCTAATTAATTTACATCTAAAAACGTATGAGTTAGTACCAAAAGATTTACATGGTTCTCGCGGTCCGATCGGTTGGACTGTCGGAATCTCAAACCATGAAGCTTCGTAGTTCAATTTACGTTTTGATGGTGATAACCATGGTTTGTCAAACCTGATTTGTCTATAGGTTTCCCAAACCAAAATGTAGTAAATTGAAAAAAAAAAATGTTTTTAACATGTATTCTTAAATCTTTCCTGTTTTTCACTTTGTTCTTTCCACGAATGTATTTTTAAATGTCTTACATTCCAACTTCTATGACGTTATCATTTCATGCTTTTTCCCCCAAAATTATGTAATCCCCACGTTATGCACAAATAGTCTGGGACTTAAGTAATATGATTTTTCAAATGCCAAACATTATTGAAGCTGTTCATGTATAAATACGGATACTCCAATAAAAGAAAAACCTGCAGTGGTAAATTCTCAAATTTTGCTTTCATGTCAGCCGTCTCTTAGAAAATCTAAATATCATTTGTCATTAAACAACAATTGCTTGGTAGTTTCTCTCCGATCGAAAGAGGACAGACGACGAATCTGATCAATCTCAGGTTAGATTATATTATGTAAATCGAAGAGGAAATAAAATCCTTAACAAATTAGGGTTTTTTCTGAATTGGGTGTTCTTGGTTTGGTCTTCACATTCAGGATGGTAAAACTGTGCCTATGCTGAGCTAATGAGATTTTAGCCAACAAGTTCATCAAATTCATTTAAAAACTCATCAATGTATGTCACTTACGAAGTTATTTTTATCTGATTCTGTTATTCAGTCTATCATTTGTAATAATCTTTTTTATAGCTGAAAAAATGCGTACCACAGAATAAATAAGTTTAAGGAGGATCTGTGGCGATAGATCTTGAATTCTGGATATTTGTATGTATATTTTAAATTCCTGAATGTTCGTCTCTGTTCTCAACCAAATTCATTAATACGACTCTGTTCTTTGATTATAATGGAAATATAAAAGTCGTTCATCACATTCTGGAACTTAATTTTGATCATATTTCTTCAGAAGCCCATTTGGCGATAACTGTTTTTGAAAACACTTTAATTTTGAGTTGTAATTTTAAGTGGTTTTGAGTGAATGTATAAAGCAGCTGTTTTGAGTGTTTGGATAGGTAGGTTGAATTTTGAAACAACCTAGCGGCAAAATATGAAATAAATCATAAACAAAATTAAGTTGCTGTCAAAACACTTTTGAAACTTACAGAAGTAACTTATAAGCTAATTTTCCTACTTTTGAACTAAAGCTAAACTTGCTCTAAGTTTGAATTGTTTTTCCATTGGCCTTTTCCAACTTTCACCTTCGTTTAATTTACAATCATGCTTAATCTAAAACACAGAATGGAAGAAGGAGACGTAGATTTCTTATACCCAGACACATTCTCGGACAGTATATTTGACGACCTCCTTAAAGACACTGAAGGCTGTACCCACACCCACATATGCAACCCACCCAAAAGCACAGACCTACCCCACACCCACACTTGCTACCACGTCCACCACAAGATATTTTCCTCCCCTACAGACGAAGACACCGATAAAAGCACACCCAAAAAACGCGGCAATGGAAATCGAGTGGCAGTTAAAAAGTATCGTGAAAAGAAAAAAGCACGCACCGCTTCCTTGGAGGAAGAAGTCGCTCATCTACGTGCAATGAATCAACAACTAGTGAAAAGATTGCAAGGGCAGGCGACATTGGAGGCTGAGGTGGTGAGGTTGAGGTGTTTGTTGGTGGATATAAGAGGGAGGATAGAGGGAGAGATCGGGACATTTCCATATCAGAAAGGGAGTGGGAGAATGAATGGAGGCGTTGGTGGTAGTGGTGGGGCACATGTTATGGGATTATGTGAGGATTTGAGGGTAAATTCGCAAGGGTGTGTGCCTTGTGAGATTGGGAATGTGCAGTGTATGGGGAGTTCAAGCAACGGGTCGAAGGGTGGATTTGTTTGTGGCGGTGGTGATGGGGTGGATGTTGGGTGTTTTGGTAATGTCGATGTGCAATAGGTATGATTTCTTTATCCATACATATACATACACCCCCCAATATACATGCATAAGTATATACATACACCCCCCAATATACATGCTTACACACATAAATACATACATGCATAAGTATATACGTACATATATATATATCTAATTATATACAAGCTTACACACATAAATACATACGTGCATATATATGCATACACACACGCATACACACACACACCTAAATATATACAAGCTTACACCTAAATACATACGTGCATATACATGCATAAGTATATACATGCATATATATACCTAAATATATACAAGCTTACACACATAAATACATACATGCATGAGACAGTGTGTGTCTACACACACAGAGAGGCTTAGACACATAAATACATACATGCATATATACATACTCACACACATACATATATGTATGTCCGTCTTGTATCAAACGAAATCTCGGATGAGTGTAAATGTGCATTGAGTGTCCATCTCGGATCCTAAAGTTCATCTCGGGGCACTATTGGAATACGTGTTATATTTGATTTCGATTTGCTTACAACTGCATTTATAAGTACTAATTACTGAAAAAATAATTTAATTGATCTGCACTACTAACACAATTGTCATTAATAGCTAGAAAAAACATTCAAACCATGTAATGCAAATAAACAATAAAGTTTTTAAGAACATAGCTTATAATATTACAATGAGTAATGCCAAATACCATGGAAAACGATTAAAGTTGAAAACTCTTGCATTCTTAAGAATATAAATTCCAGATTTACTTATATCACAAGACTTGTTTCATTTGCACGTCTCAATTAAGAAATTCTGGAAAAGCTTGGAATATCATGTATAACGTGTTTGCTAGTATTTGTTTTTGTTCTTGTCATCAAATTTCAGTACTAAAAATGGAATGTTTGAGCGAGAACATGTTCGTTTTAATTTCCATATCTATGTGCAAATGCATATAATTAACTAAAACAATCAATGTAAAACTAACCAAACTTAGTCATCTTTATTTCCTTCATGTCGTAAGAGACCAATTTGCATATGCATATACTACTCCTATTGAATTTATAACGATAAAGATACATTATTTATTTAAGAGGTGGAGCTTTGGCGCAACGGTTAGGTCACCCTCATGGTGATTGCATGCCCATGTTCGAGTTCGGAAACAGCATCTTCGCAATGCGTGGGAAAGGCTCAACATCCCAGATCCAGTTATCGTGCGGGAGCCTCATGCACTAGGTTTCACCTTTAAAGATACATTGTTTAGTATGACAAAATACTATTTTTTGCAAATAATGATTGAAGTAGTAAATTAGTTTGCATATACAATCATAAAATGAATTATATAGATCAAACAAAATCAGAAAACAAATTAAATATTGATTGATTCAAAATTTGATTTAACTGAAATAAAAAACTCAAAGTTGAGCGTAATTAGAGTTAGACAAAACAAAATGAATCACATCTAAATTAAATCAAATCATGAAATAGAACCGAATAGTATGGAAGTAAAACAGACTCAACTCGAATTTGTTGATGAACTAAGCTCCTTTCCAATAAGAAATATGGCTAGAAAGGTTAAGAAAATATAAACTTAAAACACATAAAATTTGAAAATGTGAATTTAATTAATGATCCGAGCTCATTAGATAATAAAATGAAAAAAAATTAAAGCGGTTGAGATCTCGATGGAGATTTCATTCGAAGTTTGAGAATCTTAACCGATATTTAGGTGAAACAAGATCAGAGTGAAGTTCTTTGTTTCACATCGTCCAACTCTTGAAACGAGACCTTGGCCAAAATCACCTTCAATATGGACGAGATTTAAAACCTTGATGCACGCACGCGTGCATATGTTTTATTTGGACTTTGTTCGGTGTTAGTATTTGGTTTTGTGATGTAGATGTGTGGTAACATATCATTTGTGGTGAAATCGTGTGTATTTAAGTAACGATCAACGATGTACAATTTTTGTACAAGAATGCTAACTTCAAATTTGCAAAGGAGCGTCTCTGCTCAAATAATCAAATATACATGTTTGTATATTTTAAATACTAAGTACGTGCTTCATTCCATTAATTTCCACCAATAAACTTAGGGTGTGTGTTCACCCTTCTTTGAAAGCATGAGGGTAGCAGTCCTAATTTTTGTTTAAGTTTTCAGTTTATTATGTTACTTGTGCTCAGGACTGGCCACATTGTAAAAAAGGAACTCTAGTAACGTCGTTATTCAAAATTTAGTCCCAATTAGAAGTGTCTAAATTGTTTTTTAGTGTCCAGTTTGTACCTTTTAGTTTATTCCGCCATTTTGAGCATTGACTTCCTTGCATCATTCATTAGAATCTATGCATGCTACTGTATTAAACAATGTATCTTTTAAAGCTTTGGAAGCACATAATGAAGTTGATTGCAGTACATGAGCTTGTACTAGGTGGTCATGTACGCTTTTCTAATTCATGCGATATTGTTTGATCCAATGTTCTGCCTGTTCATTGTATTTTTCAGGCAATTGATCATGTATATTTGAAACAGTAACTCTTTTTATGCATTCTTTTGTGCAATAACCTAGTGATCAAAATATCTTTTATAATGGATAATTAATCTACTAAAGCTATTATTAGTGTTTAATTGGTGCCAAGGTTTTTGAAAGTGCTCCTAATAGCATGCTAACAGACCATGTATGTTTTTTATTTTTCGTTATATACGTCTTTTACTTATTCCGCTTCCACGTTGAATATACTTGTTCCGCTTCCGCATTGAATTCTTGCAATTCAGTTAGATTTTGTGTGAACGAACCATAACGATGTAGCCTATTCCTAATAGATCGATCCCAAATAGCATATTCAAATCAAGCTATCACTACAAAAATAACATATAAAAAAGCTTCAGTGGATATTAAATCCACTCATTAGAGTTTCATGTTGATCCATATTTCTTGCTTTGAGATTGCTAAATCCATCTACATTGGTGTTGTTTTTATCATTTTCTGCATTCTTATTTTACGCTTTAATAATAGGTCTTTGTCTGTGCAGTTAAAGCGCTCGGCGGATTCAAAGCGGTGGAGGTGTAAAAAGTCATAGCGGGGATACAGCGACGATATAGCGGGATATAGCGGATGACTCTGAAATAACATATAAAACTCGTACTTAATGTTTTTTCAAATATATAAATGGTAATTAAATGAAAAAAATATCATTCAATTGAATTATAATTAATACATAAATAATTTTAAATAAAAACATGTGCGAATATACTTTAAATAAACATAAAACTGTTAGATAAATTAATTGAATTTAGTAATATTAGAGTATTTTCATTTCTAAAAATATATTAAAAATTAAATCAAATAAACTAGTTTCATAATTTTTATAATGTATAAATGCAATTTTTCAATTCATTTTATTAAAGAAGATATAGCGGAAATAGCGGAATATAGCGGGAATAACGGGATATAGCGGAAATAGCGGGGCTTAAAGCGGAAAGGCTATATTTTGGGATTATATGGAAAAATCGTAGCGGTAGAAATCCGCTATGAGATATAGCGGGGTAATAGCGAGACATTAACTGCACAGGTCTTTGCACATCATGTCTTTATTTTTGATAAAGTTTTAAGTAAAATTCATGTATCAATGATTTTATAAATCAAGGTCCTTATTTTCATAAAACAAAAAGCGCAAACTACTTTGCACTTTTATGATAGAAAATTTAAGTTAACTTCCGCTTCTCGAAAAAAAAATTTTAAAATTAAAAAATCGAATTTCTTTATTTGCAAGTAGCTATAACGTTATTTAAGTATATTTTATTAAATAACTACATTTTTTCACCATTACAATTTATAGAATTTCAATTTTTTTCTCGAAAAGCGGAATTCAACTTGCGTTTTTTATCAAAAAGTGCAAATCACCTTGCACTTTCTATTCTTTAAAAATTGAGACATAATTTACATATTCATTACTATAAGTACTTTTTTCTTATAACAAAAAAAAAAAGAGGGACCTGTAACTTTTTTACTATGTAGTATTGCTTGGGATCTGGTGTCTATAATTTGAGTATTATGCCTCAATATATTTGTTGATGTCCCAAACATCATAAACGAGGTAACATGAACATGTGAATGGTATGATATAAGACTATGCTTGTATGCATATGTGTGTGTATGTGTATGTGTATGGATATAAATGCATGTAGTCATATGGTCCGTACATATTATTCTCTTGGGCATAATTATATTTTGTACCTATTGAAGTTTTCTTCACATTTTTAATTTTGAAATATCCAGGAATCATTAGCCGGGTAGAAGGGATTAATCTACACATAGAGACTACTACTGGCAGAAGAAGAACCAGAAAGTCCTATCAAAAAGCTGCTTCTCGTGTTTCAAATTTTGTTTTATGCTTTTAATAAATGGATTCAATTATTTGGTTTGTGAATCTTTATGTCTGTTCACAACATGTCTATTTCGATGGTTTATTTTCTATGAGCATAGTTGAAATGAATCAGTGCTGTAATTGCGTTTCACCGAGTTGGTTATCTGAAGCCCTTTTAGGCTATTAGTTTGCAATGTGAATCAAACTGGATCTTGTATATAGAACTGGTGGAGTAGACACTTTGTTTTATTGCTTTTTAGTGATAGTTAATTATGACAACAAAACCAGTTGTATATTTTTTGATGAGAAGTTTCCACTTTGGATGTGAGATTTTGATTATTTTATAGAGTTCTCTTAATTATTAATTTTAATAGGTTGATAAAAATATATTTAACTAATAATGCATTAATAAATTATTAATAAATAATTGTATTTAAAATAATAATCAATAATTAAAATATTTTCTATATTAATAGTAGTTGTACCTTTGATGCCATCTTTTTTATTTTTTTGGGTGTAACATTGTGAACTTGTGTATGAGGTTATGAGTTTGAATCTCATTCTTGATAAACAAACATTTTTATTTTTGTAAGGTCAGTCAAATTTAATAAAAAAACATATTTTTTTCATATGTTTTATGTTAATTAGTTTTGTAATTTTAGTACCACAAGATTTTTATTTAGTATACATTCGTTACGAGATTGTTTGGCAAACGTATATTTGAAATCTTATTTATTTAACTATCTACATTCATCGTGATACCACAAGAACATTTTAAATACATATACTTCATGGTTTGTTTAAAAAACATATATTTTATATTTTATATATATCTTCATAAATTATATTTCTCTTAATTAAACCATTCAATGTTTTAAAATCTATTCTATATTTCATAAAAGTTAAAATAATGCATCTTCGTCTCCCTTTTTTTTAGAATTTTTCGAATCAAAACTCAAATTCTCCCTTAGTCATGTTGTGATATTGTATATCGAAATCAAATTAATTTTTTTTTTAAAAAAATAGATCCATGCTTTTTATACCCCTCCTTTTCTGGAAGCTTCCTGATAAAATCACTAATACCGTCAGTGTAACGATCCGACTTTTCGACTCTCGAATGTCGACACTGGTACATCCACGGTATTCGTGTGCCAAACACCCAAGTGCCGTAAAGACGGAAAGTTTGGGTAAAATAAAAAGAAATTGAAATAAAACAAGAAAGGAAGAGCACAACATCAGAATCCCACAGCGGAATGATAATATATAATATCAAAAAAACAGTACAAAGGGTTACTCCGAATACATGAATTTCAAAATTACAAAAACCTAAGTACTATAATCAGGCTGGACAGTTATAACTGCTTGTCCTCGCAACGCTGATATATAACATAACTAAAATGGAACAACAGAAATAGAAATAAATAGATAATGGAAGCCTCCAGCTCGTCTTCTGAACTATAAAGCGTCCAAGTTAAAACCTGCCATACTCAGTCTACTTGAAGGAGTACGTGAGGATTTTAGGGAAAACAAAAACTAAGCGTCAGACATAAGTATGGTAGGAGAAAATTCGAGATACATGTAACATGCAACAGTAACTATTGAGATCGTACGGATTTCCATAACAGTTTCCCCCTAAAAACCAACCATTCATTAATTTTAATGTAGTGATATGATAGATAATGTCTAGAGTGTAGAAGCTAAAACATACCAAATAGCTGTGGTGCTTACATTGGTTACACCATGACATATTTAGATTACATTTAAAACTGCTAAGGTACGTTCGCATAATAGATTTTTCCGTGGAGATCTCTTCGGTTGACGCCGAATCCAATCTCCTACACAAGGATCAGAAACTACCTCTGAGCGTCGTATATCTTTAGATAAAATATACCTCAAAGAAAAACATAGCCGGTCCACGCCCTAACAGGTGATCCCAAATATCATCAACTCCCTCTAGCAACATCGATAAGCACTCTAGATATGGAGTTGATATATCCTGTCATGGGTTTGCAAAACCTCGGACTATGCCCCTACTCTGTTTTCTGTCATTTCCGATGTCGAGGCTACGTTCGGCATCTCTCACACGAGTCTTCATTCTTCGAACATAATTCGAATCCCTAAATGGATTCTCATATCTCGAATAGATCACGAATCTTTACATGGATTCGAGCATCTCGAACAGATCTCAAATCTCTACATAGATTCCCTACATAAGTCCTCTGATGAATGACAAACCTGTCCTCTCTCTTGAAATACTCTTCAAGATAGACAATCCCATAAGATAGCATCATTTGAAATGTTAACGCCGATCTCTCCCTTGGACTTAACCTTAGGATTGGCAGTTTAACTCTATAAGATTACACTTCCCAACCTCTTCTAAAACATAGAACTCGTATGCTAATTTTGAAGTGGTATTTGATAAGTAAAACACTTACCGATCCCGGTCTCTTCAAAACTAATCCGATGAATTTTCGGTTAACTCAATTCTGATTCTTTCAAAAGTGAGTGAAAGCTCGAGACGTTTCTTATCAATGCTCCTCCCACGTGGTTCTCATTGATAGGAAATCATGAAGCCTTTCGATAACTTCTTAAGTCATATTAGGTCAAGTTCGATAATTGACTAATTGATTATCTAGTCAAAACAATTGCTTATACAAATCACGATTCATACGTTTAACTCGTTTTCGATGTACCAACTCAACTATTCATCGCCCAAGAGTGAAGCCAGGTAAGTTTGAGAACTGGTTGCATCGAGCCTTGCCTAGACACTTCATTCTTGAATCTCACAAATAGATAAGTCTACATCTTCAGCTTTTAGTGTTAAGTATAGTATTAATGATTTATATAAACAAGTAATAAATCAACACGATTAACACGTTTCCGACATTTTCCGACTTACTATTCCTTGTTCAAGAGGGAAGCCCGGTTGGTTAGAGCTCTATTGCTTCATCCCTACTCAACGTCAATCTTAAATCTCACAAATAAATAAGCCTTACTTCGTCGGTTTTTAGTGTAAAGCATAGTTAATTGCTTTTCAAACAAGTAATTTAAACAAGTAACCATTTGACCACTAAGCAATTCTTAACACCTTTTCAGAACATTTGTATATACTTTTAAAATACTTGAAAATACTTATAATAGGTTTTAAAACATTTATCCAAAATATTGCTTGAAAATAACAACTTCATAATTTTCCTCAAATCTTGAAAACGACATGTTTTAAACAAAATTTCTCTTCTTTAAAATTTCGCAATTAACTCTTAAAAATTCATAAATATCTCAAATCACTTTTTAACTACTCTAATAATAGTTAGCAAACACTTGTAAAAATAATAAAACAAAATATTTAATTTAAATATCTTTTCAAACCTTTTTAAGTCCAAAATCAAGTCTAAACGGAGCAGTTTTGCACAAGTGAAGTTTTGACCAGTTTTCGAGATGTTACGTAACTTTTTACTATTCAACCTTTTTATAGCAACAAACATACATATAAAAAATTATAAATATGACAAGAAACCCCTAAGGATCTCTCTATAAAGTTTCATAGAAATTATTAAAAACAAGGCAATTCCGAATTGCATCTATAGTGACTATCGCTATCAGTGCACTTTCAAATCTGAGTTATAATCAAACCTATATTCAACTACAACCTATGTGCTTTGTTTCAATACATTGCTATGTGTCATGCAAGTCCGTTTAAATCCATACATATGCCACTTGCTTTCAAAGTAAGAATCAAAATCAATGTTTCACATATGCCCATATTACTTTAACAACATTAATATAATCAAACAACATCGTATATATGTGATATTTCCTAATCAAAATGGTGAGTTAGCTCACTTTTTATCCAACAAACAACTAAAATCAAAGAACCCAAGTACAAACCCAAACTAGCAACCTCCTTTCCCTCATTCTCTTTCTTGCTTTTGCACTTGCTTTCTCATGCTTTCCACTCTCAATGCTCACGGCCTAAAGGTGGGGGAAGAGGATGGCTTTGCTCTTTCAACTTCTAACTAGGTAGAAGGTTTTGTATGTGGTAATAAGGTCTCACTCCAAATTTGAGGTGATTTGGAATTGATTTGCAAATAATTTTCTTTAGGAATTTTAAGATGATGAAAAAAAATATAACATTGATTTTGAATTCTAAGCTTTGTAAATATTTGTAATTATTTCCTAAGGGTGCACCCCACCTTATATAAGATTAGGAATGTGATGGGAAAAGACCAAAAACCTCTCAAAACCCTCCTAACATTAATTACTTCTATAATGTCTACTTTACACCACATAGCTTAACTTTTAAGTATTTCCATATTTGCTCATTTCCTAAATATCTAAGATAACATCACCCCTGACATACTCCATAAAGTTTATTTCCATAAATGGAAAATTGTTTTTATTTCATTAAATTGGTTTCTTAAGCAAATAAGCGTATGTAAAAAAATCTAAACAACTTCTGACGGTTAAAAAACTGTTTATCGATAAAACGATTTTCGGTCACATTATCGATATTTTTTCAAAGAATATATTTTTGTAAAAAATTTTCAAAAACAAGTTTCTTATCATTTTCTATTAATTAAATGATGCTTAACAAGGTTATAAAATCATATTTATAACACTCGATTATATTTTCAAAATGTTTCGATATTCGAAGACGAAGTGTTCGAATTTCAGGGTCGCTACAATCAGTTTATCATTTTCCCCTCTTCTCATATCCCAATCGATTAACCTAAATAATTAATACCACACATCAATCTGGGTGGATTCATAGTTTCGTCCATCATCCAGTTGTTATCCTTCTCCGTTTTTACCTTCATTCCCCAAACCTAGGGTAGATACCTGCGAACAATTTGATAATTTCCTTTTCGGTAGTATCTGAAGATTTGCTCTTGCTTGGAAATTTTAAAGATGAGCTTTTTCTTCATAAACCATTATTTTTTATTTTAATCATTCTTATTTGTTGATTTGTCATTTGGATATACTTTTTTTAACGCTGGTACTTTTGAGGTTGATTTTTTTGTTTTCGGTATGAACTTTTTTATAAGAGATAGTGTGCACGCGTAGAGGTGTGGGGATGGGCATGCGTATGTACGTGCATGCATGCACAGTGTGTGCATGTAAAAGTTCCTTTTTAGTTTTAGCATGAACATTTTCTTATCAAACTACATGAACTGCTCAACTCTGATATGTTGCATGTCAAAGAAAGTGTAGATCACATTATCTTAGCTTATTATAGTTTCAAATTTTCCTACTGAATACACATTGTACATATCACTTTTTTTAGTTTAATTAATTATTTAATAAGTTAGTGTTAGTAAGATTTTTCGTCTTACAACACTCCAACTGAAGATGAAGTAATTATTGTACTAATTACCTCAATGATTTTGAATTAGCAAAGTTAAGTAATACTAAGCTTGTCGTTAGGTAGTAATTATGTTGCTTGATGCTTACACAATTAGGTAGTTATACTTTAACTGTTTGTTAAAATATCAAATTGAAGTAGTGTTTAATTCTGGTACAGAAAAGATAAGATCTGGTACTGAAAACTAGGTATGTAAAAATCAAAATGCAGAAATAGTAAAGGATATAAGGAATTTATGTGGTTCAGATGTTAAGGAATCCTACGCCTATGGGGGAAATCTTTCTTCCTTTTTATGTTCTAGGGCAGGTGTTCATGGCAGAGAGTATAATAAAATCTTAAAAATATTCAAAACTGGAAAAGGTAAAAGATTCCTTTCTGCTATAGTGTCCTTTTCTATTTATAGTATGGTGGTGTACATGCATTGCCACAATCTTTTTCCTGCCATTGTATTTTAGCCTTTGGATCCTACCAGGTATCGTCTATCTGTATTGTCTGTTTAATGCTCCTGGATTGCAAATGTGATTTTGGTGAGAAGTTTGAGATGAAGGTGTGAACTCCTAAAATTGGAGCGGGAACATTTGAAATCACGGTGAGAGACTTTAAATTTGAATTAGCTTTGTATATGAGTCCTTGGGAGGACAACAAGAGAGCTACTCAGTGGTTTTGGGGCATTACTGACATATTAGCATGATGTTGTACTGGTTCATCTATGATATGATGCTGCGGTGCTTGCCTGATACATTGGTGCAATCGCCCTGAACTGCTTTGGGTTTCAAGGTTCATGATTTGCTTAGCCTAGAAGTTAGTTTAACTTCCATTCGAACATGATCCGGGCTGACTACAATCTGAGCTGACTGTGATTTGAGCTGCCCTTGTTGCATGAGTTATTGATAAAGTTGGTTGATACCTTTGCTTTTTACCCATAAAAGCGGATATGCGGTGATGTGAAGCTTAAGTGGCCCTATGTGCAGTCTTTTAGGGCGCTTTTGACTCCGTGCGGCACCGCTTAGGTATCCCTCAGTATATGCGATGCACACTAACTCTTGAAGGTGTTAACATAGTATAAGTTCTATGGATGTTGATAGTGCAGTTCAACCATTCAATTATCCGAGGCTCGTGAGTGCGGTACATCATTGCCTGCTCCTTGCGACTATGTAAGATTTCGACTGTAGTATCACAATGTAATATTTGAAACTAAGAGATGAGTGCAGATCTGATATCTTTGTAGCCACCCTTATGAGCGCAGTATTACACTTGTGACCTTGTGCTCTTTAGATGTAGTTCTTTCAATTGGAACAAAGATCATTGCTGCAGGCTAACTCTCATGTTCTATGATTGTTCTTATGGCTTTGCGCCTCATTTAATCTGACTTTAACACAGCTTGAAAACTATGGGTGTAATACTTGCCCCCCAAGTCTGCATTGAGAGCATGTTGATATAGACTTTTTCTTCACTCATACCTAATCTTTGCATCACATTGGGTTGTTTTCTGGGTGCCTCCTTTGCTGTACGTTAGGCAACAATCGTCCCACTGCTTAGGGGCAGACCATTATTGTTCACATGTTGTGTGGTTAGCTTAACTATTGAACGACTACAGTGATCCATAAAAAGTTGTTTATTTTAGTTTTGCGTCACCGTTCTCATTTTTGACATTGCTGTAGACGCCATATGCTATGCTTTCAGCACAACTATTGAACAATGATGGTGTGCTATGGAGAGTCATTGATTTAGCATCACCGTTCTCATTTCTGAGATTGCCGCTGTCGTCCATATGTTATGTTGTCAGTACAACTGTTTAACGACGGCAGTGAGCTATGTAATGTCCGTTTGCTCTTAGTTTCGCGTCACCGTTCTCATTTCTGAGATTGCCATTGTCATTCGTATGCTATATTGTTGAACAATAGTGGTGAGAAACGAAATGTTATTTGTCCGTGCGCTTGACACGGTCTTCCTCGTGACTTAAGGGAGAGTGAGTTTTGACCGTGAAGTCAGGTCACATGTTTACAACCTTCCCATGTGTATGATTTTTGGTACTGGTTATGGCTATTTAGTATCCGTGCGTCCAGTGTGCTATGTTTGTAGTATTAACATAGAGGGGTTTTTATACTAGTTCGGGCCGTCAAATATCCCTACAACCAGTTCGGCTGAGAAAGCCGAGCCACTTTGTGCAACTCCGTTTTGATACTTGGTTCGGACAGTCTGATATCCCTACGTCCAGTTTGGCTGAGTAGCCGATCTACGTTATGCAGTTTTATTTATTGCTGGTTCGGGCCGTCTAATATCCTTATGTCCCGCATGATTTTTTTTTAATATGTCAAAATAATTAACACAGAGCGATTTTTATACTGGTTCGGGCCGTCTAATATTATTATGTCCAGTTCATTGCATTATTACTTTACAATAGTAATTGCAATGTACATTACATAAGCAATGTAGATCATACAAAGTAAGGTTTGTGGTGCTCTAAGTTTTAAGTCCTTGGAACTAGGTTGCCATCAGGTCATGATGGTCAATATGCCTCATTCACTAATACCTTTGTTATGACTAACGGGTCTTCCTAATTCGGACCCAAAGCTTCATCTGTTGGTATCCTTTGTGTTAGCCATTACTTTTCGCAATACTAAGTCCCTTGTACAGAAGTTTCTCTCTTTGAACTAGGCATTATAATTTTTTGCTATCCTTTGTCGATATGCGGCCGATACTGTCACTGCTTCATCCCTTCTTTCTTGGATGAGGTCTAAGGTAGCTTCTTTTAACTTCTTATTTATTTCTCCTGCATACGATAATCTTTAATATGATGGGATCTCTACTTTTATAGAAAGCATGGCCTCATGTCTATAGGTTAGCAAGAAAGGCGTATGGCCCGTGGGAGATCTGGTTGAAGTTCGGTAAGCCCGCAATACTAAAGGTAGCTCTTTTGCCCACTTTCCTTTAGTTTTCTACAGCCTTTTCTTAGTTAGCTTCTTGATGGTTTTATTCACAGCTTCTACCTGCCCATTTGCTTATGGGTGAGCGACTGAAGAGAAACCTTTTATTATACCGTTCTTCTCACAAAGTTCTGTAAACTCTTTGCTTTCAAATTAGGTGCCATTGTCAGAGATGATCTTATTGAGGATCTCATATCTAGTGATATGTTCCTTTCACCACTAAAGTGACTATTTTCTTCACAGTGGTCGTGGTCAGGGGTTCTGCCTCTACCCACTTGGTAAAGTAATATATTGCCAGTATGGCATATTTATCTCCTCCCTTTAACATTTGAAGTGTCCCTATCAAATCTAAGCCCCAAATATCGAATGGCCATGGGCTTGTAAGTGGGATGAGCTCATGGGATGGCTGTTTAGGGATATTGGCTAATCATTGACATCTGTCACACTTCCTCAGTAATAGTTTTGCATCTTGAAGCGTTGTAAGCCAATAGTAACCATGCCTTAGTACTTTCTTTCTTGGCTTGTTTCCCCTTGAGTGATCTTTGCATTAGCCCTCATGTACTTCTCTCATGACCCATATCTCCTCTTCTTTGGAAATGCACCTAAGATAAGGGGTTGAATACCCTCTCTTGTATAATGTGTCATCAAAGAAGGAGTAGTATAGGGCCTAGTATCTTATTTTTTGGGCTTCATTCCAGTTCGGGGGTAGGATTCTATTTAGCAAGAAATGCTTTATTGGAGTCATGCATATAGTTATTTTCCTTAGTTCGTTGGAGAGAAGGTTCGCCTTAGGGTTATTCCTGACTTTCTACTATCTCTTGATCCCTTGTTCCTTGAACGGTGGCCCGTTGAGCACGAATCAGGACCAATATCTGATTCGATTCTATTATACTTGGCTTTGCTAGATGCCCAATTGTTACCACCTTCATTTCATTAGCCACCTTGGTACTAGCAAGTTTTGCTGATGATTCATTGGATGAATTATTTTCACGTGGAACTTGCTCTATCCCAAACTGTTCGAACTGCTCTAGCAACTTCTTAGATAGTCTACATACTTGACTAAGGTTGGTTCCTTCGCTTGATAATTGTCATGTACTTGGTTCACAACTAATTGGGACTCACTGTGAATTTTAATGTGGGTTACCTTCATTACCTGGGCCATTCTTAGGCCTATGAGGAGAGCCCCATATTCTACCATATTGTTGGTTACTTTGAAACCAAGCCGCACTGCTCCATAGAGCTTCTGCCCATTTGGAGTGATCAGTACGTACCAATTCCTGCCCCTATTCATTTGACGCCCCACCTATGTACAATTGTCGAAACTATAGGGCATTTGCTTCCTCCTCTAATGAAGGTTCAACTGGTAGGGTGCATTCTACGATGAAATTTGCCGGTGCTTGGCCTTTGTTTGCCTTTGTGGGAAAATAGGTGATGTCCTATTGACTAAGCTCCATCACACATTTTAACAAGCGGCCTGATGTCTCTAGCTTCTGCAGTATCTGCCTGAGGGGTTTATCTATGAGGACTTTGATGGGATGTGCCTGGAAATAGGGCCTCAGTTTCATTGCTGTAAGGAGCAGGTTGTAAGCCAGTTTTTCAATGATTGAGTAATTTAGTTTTGCCCCTGACAGTTGCTTGCTTGTGTAGTAGATGGCCTTTGGGTCCCTTCATCTTCTCGTATGACTGCAGCACTAATAGCTTTATCAGTTACGGCTAAGTAAATGTACAAGTCCTCACCTGTCATTGGTTTTGATAATATAAGAGTATTGACTAGATGATCCTTTAGATTCTGAAATGCGGCTTCACACTCCTCAGTCCATTCGAAGTTTCACCCTTTCTTCACCTGGTTAAAGAACGGGATGCACTTGTCTGTTGCTTTGGATATAAATCTTCTTAATGCCACTATCTGTCCATTTAGACTCATTGGATCCTTTGGCTTCTTTGGATCTCCTATTCCTCTTATTGCCTCAATCTTCCCAGGATTCTCTTCACTACCACATACACTTACAATGTATCCTAAGAACTTGCCTGACTGGATGACAAAGGTGCATTTCAATGCCATGTACCCTTTATCTGTTATGAAGCTAGTACGCTTCTGATCTAGTTCAAACATGGAAATCTAATTATACCCTGAATAAGCATCCATGAATGAGATCAGTTCGTGCCCACTGGTCGCATCTACTAACTGATCAATTCTAGGCAGGGTAAAACTATCCTTCGAGCAAGCCTTATTGAGGTTTGTGAAGTCTATGCAAGTTCTCTACTTCCCGTTGGGCTTCCTTTCAAGTACTGGGTTGTTAATCTATTTTGGGTAGTATACTTCCCTAATGAATCCATTCTCCTTTAACTTCTTAACTTCCACATGTAAAGCATAGAACCTTTCTTGATCTAGAGTTTTACATTTTTGTCTGATAGGATGGGTATCGGGGTCAATATTGAGTGCATGACAGATTATGGCTGGATCTATTCCTATCATGTTTGAGTGTGTCCAAATGAATACATCTGCTGATTTTTTCAAAAAGTCTATTAGTTCAGTATGGATGTCTGCACTGAGATTCTTTCCGTTTATGAGAATCTTCATGTGGTCTTCTGGATCTATTTATAAGTCTTTGAGATCGTCTATAGGCTTTAGCACTTTCTTTGATGCCTCTAATCTCGGGTCTATCTCACTTTCTGATTCCTCCTTCGATGGTTAATTTACCGAGGATGCCTGTTTGTCGGCTCTTCGGAGAAGTACTGTGCATAAACTAAATTATACTCGTCGGTGTCGATCATGTGCATATATGTTCTTGTTTCTTTCTTTGTCGATATTAGTAGTGCTGGATTACCCATTTCTGCACTAGCTTGGGTACTTAATACCAGTGCAATTTTGTGAACTAGTTCACCTTCTTTATTGTTATTATCATTATAAATATTAGAAGAGACACAAGAATAATTTCGAACAATTTTATCACCAAAAGTAAAGTTTACATTGTATAACTTTCTAGCTAAAACTTGTTCACCTCTTACTGACCCTATCCATGCAGGAGTGTTGAACTTCATAAGCAGATCTTTTTGGGATATGATAGCTCCCGTGTCTATCAAAGTTGGTCTTCCCAAGAAACCATTGTATAGTGAGGATTGGTCAATGACTAAGAAGCTGGCTTAGAATAACTTGTGCAGTAGGACAGTTCCGGTGGTAACGAGCAAGCGTGTAGATCCCACCGGGACTGTAGCAGTATTGTTGAAGCCAAAAATTAATTCTGGCAGAAGTTTCATCTGACCACATGCAGACTTGAAGATAACATTAACTGACCTCCCAGAATTAATGAAAAACCTTTT
This sequence comes from Allium fistulosum, assembly GCA_030737815.1. NCBI lineage: Eukaryota > Viridiplantae > Streptophyta > Magnoliopsida > Asparagales > Amaryllidaceae > Allium > Allium fistulosum. The sequence continues at coordinate 1,251,371,388 of CM060905.1, forward strand.
TCATACTGTAGTTTGATATCTACACTATAATAATGAGTGGGTCTTGGTGAGAGAAAACAACTCCTACCGCATCAGTTTTTGTGAACGCTATCTTTGGCATAGGCTTTTGCTTGATATGGAAGAGTGACCTCTATTGGACCCTACCCTCCTGCATATACCTTTCTTGTGCCTTCTTACCCACACCTATGAGGTGTGACCCACCACAGATTGATGCAATCACATTAGAGGGGTTCCCAAACTCGTTCTCGTTTGGGTCAGGAGTTAGACTTCCTGTTCCATCTTCACTATTACTCTTCTGAAAGTGGTCCAGGTATCCTTTCTTGATTAGACTTTCTATTTTGTTCTTCAGATGTCGGCAGTTGTCAGTATGATGACCATTAGCTCGGTAGAAGCAATAGTATGCCCCCACCTCATTTCTGCTTTGGTTTCTTCCTTTTGTTAGGCAAGTTATAAGCAAGCTCTGACTTGGTCTTCTCATATATATGACCGGGAGTGTGAGTGAGTGGGGTTTCTGCTAAAAAGTCAACTTCCTTCTATCTCTCTGCCGATGGGCGATACCCTTCTGCCCCCATTTTCTTATCTAGCTAGGGGCAGAAGACTACTGAATCTGTGTGGTGGAGCCAGCTTCTTCCATCCTGATATAGCCACTGGCTCTCTCGTAGAAGGTCTTCATGTTGTGGCATGACTTTCGACTATTCTTCTCCCACATTGGGGTCTTCTTCCTAACCCTGGCATGGGTCACCATCAATAAGGCTCCTTTATCACTCACACCAATCCTGAGGGCCTCAAATTTGAAATGCTTAATAAAGTTATGCAGACTTTCGTTCTCGCCCTGCTTAACGCAGGAAATCATGTTTACATCAGGTGAAGTTTCTATTCCTGAATTGAACTGTCTTAGAAAATCCCTAGATAGTTGTCGCCATGAACGGACCTCCCTATGTTCAAATCTTCTAAACCATCTGGCTGCAATTTCGGTTAAGTAGACCGGGAAAAGCTTGCATCTAGCCATCCTTCCCACTTTTAAAACATCCATGTAATATTCAAACGTACAAAAGTGATTGTCTGGGTTTGTAGTCCAATTGAAATTTTCAATTACCGAGGCCTTGAAGTTGTCAGGGAAATCTGCTTCGATGACAATTTTATTGAATGGAGAAGATCCTTCCTCCCTCATCTTTTTCCCTAGTTCCTTGTTGGCATAGTTTGGCCAGCTGCTCTACACGAGTTTTTAACTGACAAATTTTTTCTTCTCTGGGTTCTAACTATGATGATTCCTCTTTAAACGGTGAAGTGACCTCATCCTCTTCCAAAGCAGATCGAGTTTGTTTCTTAAGCAGCCGAGGGTTAATATTGGCTAGCTTTGTCTTAATTTGTGAATTTGCTTGGATCTTGCCTTCCAACTTGATATTGGTTCTTAAACAACATCACCGTTCCAATCATTGGGAGTGTCGTTATCGTTCCCTTGTTGAATAGCCAGTGCAGTAGGTGGATGAAGGCGATGAGTTATGGTCCGAGGTGGAGAGGATGGTCTTTAGGCAGTATATTAAGCCATAATTTTTTCTAGCCCTTCCATCCACTGGTTAATTTGGTTTGTGAAGGATTGGAATGCAGTCAAGAGGGGATCTATAAGGACTTCAGTTGAAGCTCCTGCTTCATTTTGGACTATCGAAGTTATGAGCGATTTGTTAGTAGTCTTTGAGGCGAAGTGCAAGTGTTCTTGAACAGGCGAGATGCGTGAATCGGTAGGGTTCATATTGCTTGGAACGAATGCAGGTTAAGTTTTATTGAATGTAGGAAATAAATGGAGGTTCAGGCCCTCCTTCTAGAGCTAAAAATGTTAGTAAGATTTTTGCGTTACAACACTCCAGCTGAAGATGAAGTAATTATCGTACTAACTACCTCGATAATTTTGAATTAGCAAAATTAAGTAATACTAAGTTTGCCATTAGGTAGTAATTATGTTGCTGGATGCTTACACAATTAGGTAGTTCACTTTAACTGTTTGTTAAAATGTCATTAAACTAGTGTTTAATTTTGGTACAGAAAAGATAAGATCCAGTATTGAAAATTAGGTATGTAAAAATCAAAATGCAGAAATAGTAAAGGACATAAGGAATTTACGTAGTTCAGATGTTAAGCAATTCTACGTCCATGGGGGAAATCTTTTAACCTTTTTCTATTCTGGTATAGGTTTTCACGGCAGAGAGTACAATAAAATCTTAAAAGTATTCAAAAGTGGAAAAGGTAAAATGTCCCTTTTCTGCTACAGTGCCTTTTATATTTATAGTATGGTGATGTACATGGATTGCCACAATCTTTCTCCTACCATTGAGTTTTAGTCTTTGGATCCTGCTAGGTGTCGTCTATCCATATTGTCTTTTAAATGCTTCCGGATTGCTGACATGCTTTTGATGGGAAATTTGAGATGGGGAACCCATGAAATTAGAGCAGGAACATTTGAAATCATGGAGGGAGAATTCAAATTTGAATTAGCTTTGCATATGAGTCCTTAAGAGGACAGCAAGAGAGCCACTCAGTGGTTTTGGAGCATTGCTAACATATTAGGCATAAAGTTGTACTGGTTTGTATGTGATATGATGTAACGACCCGAAATTTCACTGCTTTGATTAGTGAATATTTAATTAATTTTAAATATTCAATATATAGGTTAATAATGAAAATAAATAAACTCATTTTTATTAATTAATAATGATGGTAAAATCGTTTTCAAATTTTTTTACCAAATTAAATAGTTCGTAGAAAAACAGAAAGTGTGATCGAAGAATGTTTTCCGAAATTTCGACCTTTCGACACCGGAAAGTTGTCAAGAATGGTGTTCGTCTTTGTGCACTATATGTACATACATATAAAAGTTAATTAGCTAAATAATAATATACTTAAGGATAGATTATCTTATGTTAATTTTGTTTATCAAGTAATGTGATAATTCATAAATTTAAAAATAATAAACTTTATATATATATATATATATCTTGTCACATCTTAGGGTTATCATCATTAACCATCATTACTTAGGTGATATGATTAGAAAGGGGAGGGAATGTGACATATGAGGGAAAGAAGAGAGTGATGTGACTTGACAAAATGATGAGGTGTGAAATCTTGCTTAAATATAGCCCATATGTTTCTCCATTTTTCCTCCTCTTTCCACCAACCTTTTCTTCCTCATTTCAAAATAAAATGGAGTTTTTCTTTTTTTGAAATAGCGTGAAATTTTAATGGCTACAACATTATAGTTGACCACTTTTTAAAATTTATATCATAGCTATGTCAAAACACCAATTCTTTACAGAGCAATTTTGAGCTCAGAATTTAAATTTCGAAAACGGTCCATCTTCTTTGGACCATAACTTCTTAAAATAAAATCTAAAATGAGTGATTCTTTTTTTAAAATGATAGGGAGAAAAAATTCCAATAACATTATATTTGAGTGCTTTTTTAAATTCTATGAGTAGGTAGCCTAAAAATCAGTTGCAAAATGACTTATTTTCGAGTTTATTATTGAGAATTCGATGTTTATCCGAAGTCGCTCCACCTTACCAAAAAAAGCCTCGCTTCATCTTCCCTTCAAAGTCGAGCCTATCTAGTGTATTTAGGGTTCAAGACTCCATCTTGTTGCTTAGGAATGGAAGTGCTATGTCATACTCTAATTTAGCGAGAGTTTGGATAGCTTTCGATGAGTAAATTCCTAATCTTTTGGAAAGAACTTACCTTTATATGTTGTGTTAATCCTTAACTATATGTTTGTTATATATATGTTGGATCTTGATCTGTTTGAATTGTGATGATAAGTGGTAATGTATGAGTTAGTGTTAGCACTCAAATGTATGTGTTATTGCAAAGTTAGTAATTGTATATATATTGGTATATGTATATAATTTGTTGTATGAATGTGATGTGTGAATATAAAGGGTTGATGATGAACTTGACTGTAGTCATGATGGGTTGAAAACAAAGTTGAAAATTTGTATGTAGTCGCGACGGATTTGAGGTCGGATTTGAAATCAAACTCGTTTCAAGAGTTTAAAGTTTAGATTTTGGTTAAAATTTGCGTAATTGGTTTTAAAGTGTGAAAATTTACTAAGGTATGTTTCAATCATGAAAAAGTATGGTTTTAGTAAAGTGTCTTCGCTTAAAGGTGGGTTAGAGCAAACTACACTCATAGCGATAGTCGCTATGGATGCAGTTCGGTAAAGGTTTGAATTTCTATTTCAAATTTGTTTTATTTCGAAGTTACTTTGCAAAGTTTTTCAAACATAATTAGTAATATTAAAAAGTAATTAAGTTGTAATATAATTATTTATTTAATTAATTAATGAATTAGTTAATTAAAAGGTAATTGGCACTTAATTAGTAATTAAGAAGGCAGTTAAAGGTTAATCATCACTTAAGTTAAATTAATGACTGTTAATTAATTAATAAAGTTTTAAGTAATGTTTTATATGGTTAAGAAGTAATTAAGTGATTAATAATTATTTAGTTAATAATAATGGTTAATTAATTATTAAGTAATTAATGGATTATTTAATTAATATTTAATTAATTAAGGTTTAACTTTTAAACAATTTGGTTTAACCTTAACCAAGTTGCATTAGTAAGTTAATTATCACTTAATCAAGTTCATTAAGCCTAATTAGAATTTAATTATGACTTAAGCTTGATTTATAAGGGTTAATTAAGATCTAATTGGGGTTTAAGCTGATTAAATCTATTTAAATCTTTTCAAGGGTGATTTTAAAACTGAACCGAATGTGTTTTAAATCAATCTCTTTTTTTAAAGTGAACTGATTCCAAATCCGAGGATCTCTTGTCTGGACCTTAAGTAACCCTATATGATTAGGAAGACTAAATGACATTTGTTAGAAGAACAAAACACCATTCTGCTATAGTGTAAATGATTTGATTTTGTGGACATGTGTTAGCAGAATAAATTCCCATTCTGCTATGAATTGATTGAATTGTTTGGACATCTGTTTAGCAGGACAAATCGCCCTCCTGCTATTATGTTATTTGGACATGTATATGATAGTTAGTTCATATTGACATATTATTCCCTAATTTGGATATGAGTTGTATTTACATACATGTTGCTTATGTAAATAACTGTTAAGTGAATTGGAATTGAAATTGAATGGTAACTTAAATTAGTATCATTGAGATTGCTAAGCCTCTTTCTGAATTTATAAAGTATGTTTCTGAATTAACTTCAATTCTTAAATAAATTTAGAGTTTAAAGTTTATAAATGATTTCCAAGTTGTGATATTATGTTGTAAAGTTATTTATAAGTAATAATTTGTTTATAAAGGGATTTTACTGAAGGTTTATTTAAAGAGTTTTACAAAAGATAATTTGTAAATGTTATTTTATAAAGGAAATTTTATAAAGGTTCTATAAAGAAGTTTTACAAAGTGTTTTAAATTAGAAAGAGATTTATAAATCATTTTAGAGATTTCAAAGGAAGTTTAAATCTAGTTTGGAAATTTATAAAGAGGTTTGGAATGTGAAGTAAATGGGTCTAATTGTAGGCGATGTTTTTAAAAGGGAATTTTTGGCCATTTAACATGAAATTTTAAAGAGGGAATTTCCAAAATGTTTTTGGTAAATAATGTGAATTGTTTCCAAGTTTAAAGGGAACGTTAGGGGTTTAAGAAAGGTGTTTTGAAAGATTTTTTCATCAGTTTTGATAAAGTGATTTTATTAATTAAGGATTAACTGATAAAGGCTTAGAGGATTCCATATGGAATTGAATCAATGTTTGATTGTTTTGTTTAATTTCATAGTTGTTATCTCGCCTTTTGGCAAGGTCGTGACGCCAAGGACTTGACTAGAAACTAAAGACAATCCACCCTGGAGATCAGTTATCTACGGGTCCATGATGGATACAGGCAAACTTAGTCCGAGTCTAGATCGAGCTACAATTAGCATGGTATGAAAAGCAAAGCTATGAAAGACAACATTCTAAAATTCAGGTCAATCGGAGTTCATATGCTCAAGTTATGGATCGATCAAGGTTCGCGTGAAACATGTTCAATTCGTATCCATCAGCTTCATATCCACCTACCTCACATCCATCCATATACTTTGTATCCATTTGGCTCGTATCCATCTAATTCATATCCATCCATTTCGTATCCATCAGACAATAGCGGCATGCTTTGTATCGATCAAATGGCATCGATACGAAACCGTATGAAAAGCATCGATACAAAGAGAACAACCTCAGATGGATACGAAGGAAGTAGTCAAACCAGAGGAAATAGTCTCTCAGCATGAAATATGGATCTCCACCGAATACTCAAGCTAGGTCATCGATACAAAATCGATCGACACGCATGTATCGATACGAATCCATTAGCCTACTTGCAAATCCAATCTTGGATCGATCGTAACTCAAAAACTACAAGTCCAAATGCCATGAAATTTTCATAGAATCTTGCTTATTCACTGAAGAACCACCATGATTGATCGCAGCTCCATTGGGCTATTCCTTGATCGATATGAAGTGCACATGGATCGATCAGGGATCGATCCCAAACAACCCTTGATCAATCTGGTGGGCCCACCCACGTATGAGAAGAGGTATTCCGAGGTTTGAGGGAGATATTTTCAGATCTGCTCCTATAAATAGCACTCCTACACCTATTGAAAAAGGACTTTTGGCTCTCTTACTTAGTTACTCCGCTGAAACTCCATTGTAACTTGAGTGCTAGTGATTTGTACTGTTGTAATTAGTTAAGAATCATCAATAAACAGCAAACTATTTAAAGTAGACGTAGGCTACAGTGCCGAACCACTATAAACTCTTGTCTCTTTCTATTTCTACACACTTTTATTGGTGTGATTATTAGATTAGCCTCTTTTTCCATTTAGTTTCTTCATTCTAATCTCTTCAATTACATCCGAAGAGTGTTGTGCCCAATTTTGGTACAAACAATAGTTAAATTACTAACTATCAAATATGGACCAAAACGTAACTTTGGAAATATCTAGGAGAAACATGAGAATTATATGGTACAGTTACCGTCGAAGGTGCTATACTGTGCGTATAAACTCGTTTGTTCTTCTAGGATGAATGATATGAAAATCCATCCACAAACGGTTAGGAGGTGAACTCTGCTCTTGTCATTTGTCTGTTTATTTCCTGAAGAACCGGGGTTGAGTTTACTGGAAAATATCGAAAGTTGTTTCGAAGAGAACGGGGTCGGGATCGGATATGTTATCTGAAAACTACTTCGATCCAACTCAAGCGTTTCGGAATGAAGACATCTTGAAGCATGGGATCGAAGATGGAGCCATTGAAGTACAAGGGCTGCTTGCTACTAATCCTAAGGGTGATTCCAAAATGGATGTAGTATAAGCAGTGCCTTCGGTTTTTCCTTATCATGGACAACTTATATGGATGAATATTGGCACTGCATTACCGCCAGGAGAACAGCGTTAGCATTCCAAGAGGGACTACTATTCAGAAAGGTAAAACGTAGCCTCAAGCCTCATCAATCGAGAATGACTAAAACAGGAGAGATGCAGCAAGGCTATGTGGGTCGCACCCATTAGGGTAAGTTGTCACCCTTCTAGATACGATATATCTACATATTTATGGATTGGTTGTGCATGAGATCTCGATGGAAAGGGTTGCAAAGCGACTGGGGTGATGATATACTCGGTACTATCCAGTAAGGGGTAGGCCGGTCTTGTGTTGGCAGGGGTCGTTAGGTATGATCTCGGTACATTTTCTAAACGTATACTGTGATGGGCGGTGCCCTAGTAGCCCAGTCATTAGTTGGAATCCACTCTCCAATACGAGCTTTACAGTTTTAGTTGTATACTAAATATGTTGGAACGTGAAATGCAACCATTTCAGGTATTTTAATAATTTACTTTGAATCCTTAGATATTATTATAATATCATTGAATTTCTATAGAAGTGTTTTGGTTATCGTAAGGTAAAAACCCGTCTGTGTTTATGTGCGGCGTGGTCTTATGAGATACCTTTGATTTCAAAAGAGTTTTTAACTTAATAATTCAGTTGCTTTGAGTTTACTCACACCAGACCCATGTCTGCCCTGAGTTTTATTTTCTTTACTTAAAACTCTTGGCTGCTCAAATTTTTAAGAGCAGCCAAGTAGTTCTCGGTCCATTTTTGAGGAGCTTGGAGCAAGAGGCTTCATTGATAGATAGTTATCATCTTGTTTCCGCTGTATATTATGTACTCTATATCTATGTATAAGGATATGCTGTTATAACTGTCCTAAGTTAGAAATTGTATTAGTATGACTCTGATGTATCATTTTGTAAATGCCTTTGTAAATATTATGTTGATTAATTATGTTATTCCATTCCGTTGTGAGATTCTGTGTTTGTTCCTTGTTCTTCTATCTTCTATCTCCTTTCTTTCTCCTAACAATTTGTCTTTCTGGCACTTAGTTGTTCGGCATGTTAATACCGTGGATGTATTAGTGTCGACTTCTGTAGTTCGGAAAGATGGGTCGTTACAACGTGGTATCAGAGCTGACGGTTAAGCGAGAACCTTGGCTTTGGCGATGTAACCCAATAGAGATAGGGTAAGTGACACCCTAGAATGAGTTTGAGTGTGTATTATATAAGAGGGCGCATTTGTTAGTGCTATAAAAAGTTTTATATTGTATTGTTTGAGCTGTTGAATGGCTTAAGAATTCCGGTCGATGCGTCTGGCCAAAGTTATCGATAGGGATTTCCTAAACACTGGAACAAGCTCAATTGACATAGTATTGTTTTGAAATTGGGTAAATGAAATAAATTTACCTAGAATATATATTATGTAAAAAAAGAATGATTTTCACAAATAGTGTTGTATAGTTGGTTGGAGTGTTAGGAGATAATAATATGTTGTTATTATTATCATTTAGGGTTTGTTTAGTCATGTTCGTTTAGTTGACCATTGACTATTGTTAGTATGTACCCTTTTTAAGATATGGGTTGGGTAGATAAGGATTGGGAAAAAATTGGAAACGAATATCTTGTGAATTAAGTTTCACAGTTTGACTATAGGGCGTTCGATGTTAATGTTGAGGTAGAATTTGATTTAAAAGTTAAAATATTTTGGTATAAGTATTTAAAATTGTTAATAGAAGTGATTTATAAAATGGGTTTATAAAAATGTATCATTTAATTTGGAAGAATTTAGGTTGAAAACTTGAGAACCTAAATCCCGGTGCTTTTGGAAAAATGATTTTCAAGGTTTTGGGAAAATAATAATAATAATATCTGAAACCAATTTGGTTTAAGTATAAATTTTTTGGAATAAAAGTGTAAGTAAGAAGTGTTATCTTTGGATTGTTACGGGGAACAAGTCTTGATTATTTTGTGATTATCAAAAGAATAATCTAATAAGTGACGATCGGATTTGCCTAGGCGAACGGGGTAATGCACTTAGCAATTATTCTCTTTATCATTGTACGATCGAAACAAGTTCAACCCGAACAAACCCAAAGTGAGTTGGTGATAAATGTTGTTGGAAAATGTAAAGTATTGTTTCAAAAATGAGAATTTGGAAATAAAAGGAATATTTTTAAGTTAACTAGTTCTAGTGGCTCGAAAATGACTTAAAATTGGGAAAGGGATGTGTTCAGATGGTAAACAATTCTCTTGGGTATTACTCTTCTTTGTAAGGGAATGTATAATACTGTTTGGTAGTACCCAATCTCTTAGTATCATTTTGGAGTTACTCGAGCTATATCTATATATCTGTATGATTTAAAGTATAGAGTTTCATTTCAAAAATTTTCTGAAAATAAAAGCCGAGTATTTGGATCTTGAATTTCCTTAGGGAAGTAAATGAAAAATGAAATAGTGGAATCAAATAGAGGTATATACTCTTAGGCTGTAGTGGAGTATTATCCAGGTTGAACCAGTGCAGTTTATGAAATATTTTCATAAATGATTTAGTGGAAGTTGAATTGGTATTAGGGAGAACTAATTAGTAAGTGTGTAGGGCGGACGTTGTTCATTTCTCATTTTCATATAATTTTGATCCAAGATTCGAGTACAAGACTTTGAGGTGTTTGCACCGTTCTGAATAAGGATATATTGCTCAAATTTTGACGGCAAGCACTTGATGAGGGTTCTTGATGTGGGACCAAAGTTTTCTATCATAGTTACAACTATGTAAGGAGAATAGAGGTTCCAAATCAAGGAGCCTGAAAGGAGTCTGCACTAGAGAATCGAGTGAGCGATACTAGTTCGGAAGGAAAGTTATGTATTCGAGCTGAGATTGAATCTAATTTTGCATAAGAATGATTTATGTACATCATAAGAGATGATGTAAAGTGTTAAGCATTTTCTAGGATAGGTCGAGGTGTAATTTCGGGGACAAAATTCTTTTAAGGGGGGAAGAATGTAACGACCCGTAATTTCAATGCTTTGATTAGTGAATATTTAATAAACTTTAAATATTTGATATATAGGTTTATAATGAAAATAAATAAACTCATTTTTATTAATTAATAATGATGGTAAAATCATTTTCAAAATTTATTTACCAAATTAAATAGTTCGTAGAAAAAAAGAAAGTGTGACCGAAAAACGTTTTCCGAAATTTCGACCTTTCGACACCGGAAAGTTGTCGAGAATGGTGTTCGTCTTTGTGCACTATATGTACATATATATAAGAGTTAATTATCTAAATAATAATATACTTAAGGATACATTATCTTATGTCAATTTTTTTTAGCAAGTGATGTGATAATTCATAAATTTAAAAATAATAAACTTATATATATATATATATATATATATATTATCTCTTGTCATATCTTAGGGTTATCATCTTTAACCATCATTACTTAGATGATATGACTAGAGAGGGGAGGGAATGTGATATATGAGGGGAAGAAGAGAGTGATGTGACTTGACAAAATGATGAGGTGTGAAATCTTGCTTATAAATAGTCCATATGTTTCTCCATTTTTCCTCCTCTTTCCACCAACATTTTCTTCCTCATTTCGAAATTAAATGGAGTTTTTATTTTATTGAAACCATGTGAAATTTTAATGGCTACAACATTTCAGTTGACCACTTTTTCAAATTTCTATCATAGCTATGTCAAAACACCAATTCTTTACAGAGCAATTTTGAGCTCAGAATTTAAATTCTAGAAATGGTCCATCTTCTTTGGACCATAACTTCTTCAAATCAAATTGAAAGTGAGTGATTCTTTTATTGAAATGATATAGAAAAGAAATTCCAATAACTTTATATTTGAGTACTTTTTGAAATTTCGTGAGTAGGTAGCCCAAAAATTAGTTGCAAAATGACATATTTTCGGGTTTATTATTGAAAACCCGATGTTTATTCGAAGTTGCTCCACCTTACCAAAAAGAGTCCTGCTTCCTCTTCCCTTCAAGGCCGACCTACCTATTAGGGTTCAAGACTCCATCTTGTTGCTTAGGAATGGAAATGCTATGTCATACTCTAATTTAGCGAGAGTTTGGGTAGCTTTAGTTGAGTAAATTCTTAATCTTTTGGAAAGAACTTTCTTTATATGTTGTGTTGATCCTTAGCAATATGTATGTTATATATATGTTGGGTCTTGGCATGTTTGAAATGTGATGATAAGTGCTAATGTATGATTTAGTGTTAGCACTCGAATGGAGGTGTTATTGAAAAGTTAGCAATTGTATGAATGTGTGAATATAAAGGGTTGATGATGAACCTGACTATAGTCATGATGGGTTGAAAACAAAGTTGAAACTTTGTATGTAGTCACGACGAATTTGAGGTCGGATTTGAAATCAAACTCGTTTCAAGATTTAAAGTTTAGATTTTGGTTAAAGTTTGCGTAATTGGTTTTAAAGTGTGAAAATTTACTAAGATATGTTTCAACCATGAAATGGTATGGTTTTAGTAAAGTGGCTTCGCTTAAAGGTGGGTTAGAGCAAACTACAGTCATAGCGAAAGTCGTTTTGGATGCAGTTCGGCAAAGATTTGAATTTCTATTTTAAATTTGTTTTATTTTGAAATTAGTTTACAAAGTTTTTCAAACTTAATTAGTAATTTTAAAAAGTAATTAAGTTGTAATATATTTATTTATTTAATTAATTAATGAATTAGTTAATTAAAAGGTAATTAGCACTTAATTGGTAATTAAGAAGGTAGTTAAAGGTTAATCATCACTTAAGTTAAGTTAATGACTGTTAATTAATTAATAAAGTTTTAAGTAATGTTTTATATGGTTAAGAAGTAATTAAGTGATTAATAATTATTTAATTAATATTAATGGTTAATTAATCTATACTATATTATTATTAGTGAGTTAAATTTCAAGCTCACACAGGCCCCCTTGAAATTTGGCAACTGAACAGTCTCTAAATCTATATTTCCTTTCTTTTATTCTTCCTAAGCATCACATTCTTCCTCTCATCTCCGTAATTGTAGGAAAAACAAAACAACAAAATTTCTTTTTCCTGCTAATGGCCTCTCTTCTCTCATCTTCACTTTTAGACTTCTGATCAAATCAAATAAAATCGAATGTCTAAACCCTAGGCTTTAGTTGACATCCTCAATTCCTTCCCTCTACATCAATATCCACTCTCCACTCCTTTCCTTACTCTCTAACTCCTTGGTTGATTTCCTACGATCCAATTACTATTCGACATTTGATTTCACGTGTACTAATCTCCTTAATCCACTAATTCGAAAGCATCCAACAACGACTTCGTGAATGAGGTATTTTACTATTTCTATTTTTGATTTTTCCAGCTCTTAATCGAATTATTTGATAAAATTTTCTATATAATTTTTTTAGGTCGTTTTGTGCTTTTGATTTTGAGAATTTCATGTATAATGATTTTGCGGATTTGCTGGATCCACAATCAATCAAGAACATCCTTAACGAATCTGTGATCTAGGTATTTTATTACTGTTTTCGAATTTTCCAATTACGAATTATTTGATAAAAATTTGCTCCATTTTATTTCCAGATTGTCAAAAGCTATGTATACATGATACTGAGCAATTTAAAACCGACGGTTGGATTTGTGATTATCGTTATTACATTATTTGATCAGTTTTATTTAGGAAGTTTTCAGAGAATCCAAAAGCAACAAGATAGATCTGATATAGAGTATAATTTTATGAAACATGTTACCTCTTAACATACTTAAATTAAGAAATCTCATATTTAATGTTGGTAAATATTTTGAAAAATGTCAATCATCTCTGCATTTAACAATTAAACAATATTTAGGTTGGTTTTGTTCTAATAACCATTGTTTATCTATTTAGCTTGGTTGTCTCTGTCATTACTAATAACTTATATAATCACTTTTTCATTTATCATAAATGCTACCTCTACAGGTTTTGAGACACACACAGGTTTGTTGAGACTGTTGGCGTTTGCTTTACTACTGATCAAGCAATGGAAGTTGCTATTCATGGTTTGCTTTTAATTTAGCTATATTGCAACATTTTCAAAGGTCATTTGGTAAATTACGTATGCTTTGTATCAATCTGCTTATCATGCTGTTTAAGGCAGGTATCTAAAATTAGTCTTGGCTTTACACATCTTTTGTGCACAAACATCTCATTATGAATATCGTGTACCTATCAAAGTTCAGTCAACGTCCATGTAAATAATGATACAAACCCGAGTGCATAACAAGAGTTCTCTCATTAAATTTTAGTACAATGTTTATTATTCCTAAGTATAAAAGGTTCATACTTAGTTTTCCTAATAATTTTCATTTGTGATCTAACAAGACACCATAAATATTTTGAAATTTCAAAAGGTTAGTTATTGCATTTCTTAGTATTCATGATCATTTAAACTTAGGGTGCACGATTATGTTTATCTCATAAAACCGATTAGATTTGTACAATTTCAATTACTTTGGAGACCATGGATGATGGGGAAATAAAAATATTTCTTTGAATTAACCACAGTGAAATGACACTTTCGGTGATTAACCCGATATTCTTTTCCATCCTGTCTGCAAATGCACAATAACGACAATATATATCATGCTCCACAATTTCACTTTCCATGGATGTTTAGTTGATTTGGGGTTACCACATAGTCCTGTTTTGATTCACTAATGCCAACAAAACAATTGGATACTAAGTTTTAAAGCAATTCAATTAGACTCCAATAATTAGAAGCACTTTAACATTCTGGAATGAAAAAAGATAATGCATGTGAGTGGGTGGGTATTAGAAACACAAGTTAAATGTTTATTATAAATGTTTAACTAGGAAAAAAATATGAATGTGTTTTTGATACAATAATAAATCACACAACATTTGAATAAATGCATGCGATAGTCTGCATACAAATTTCTTCACCAATATCCATTTTATTACCTCATCCACTATGTTTATTGATGTTTCATAATTTTATTCATGTAAACACTTTTGTTTCATCTTCCTCTTATGTCATCATCTTAAATTCAAAATAACTATTTTGTATCTTTTTCTTTTGATGCTTTTGCAGCAACACTGATTTACCCTTTTTTTCTTAACAATCAATTCTTTGTTGCATGCAATTATATAGAAAAATTACGTTTGGATTATCCAGTGCTTAAAAAAGAAGCATGATTTTCATGTCAATTTTAATCCAATTTCTATTTTTATTTATTTATAGTATTTGGGTTTTATTTTCTATATTTTAGAATGAAAGTTTTTTATAAAAACAAATTTGATGAAAGCTATCATTTCTGTTAAATTACTTTCTAACCAAATAATGATTCCATTTTGTAATTTTCTTTTCACCCGTTCCTCACTTTTTCAATGCACTAAATTGATTTTGAAAGCTATGAATTTGCTAAACTAAAGACGTTATGGTTTTGCAAGTGTTTTAAAATTTGATTCCACGATCAATTTTTCTTACACAATTCTTCTCTCAGTTTATTTGTTGAATATAACATTTCCTTATAGGTTACTGTTATGGCTAATTTCAAATATGCATCAACTATGGTATGTAGGTCTACCTTCATCTTTGTTTACCAGTTATGGTATTGTAGTACAAGCTGTTTCTTTGCTATGTCTATTTTGGATGCTTAAACTTTGTTCTTTAGTCAAAGTGTGTTTATGGATATTTATTTTCTACAGTAAATGAACTTTTCTACACCCAAAATCTTTTCATTACAGTAACAGAGTTAAGCATAGCTGCATCCACATAGCTTCTAATTATGTTTGAAATGCTCTTAATTTATAGGTTTGAATGACCAAATTGGCAGTAATTTGTGATGGTTGCTTAACAACAGAGATTCAAGAAATAATTGTTTTTTATTCCATATATAAGGTACTTCTACTGGACTAAACCAACTTTGGCATCCTGTGTATATTTTGTACTACTCACTGATACCATATCTATAGCAATACTATGTTGAAAAAATCTTTTCTATTTTATGATGTATCAAATATTTCTTTTCTATTATACTATAGAGAGTTAATGTTCCCAATTTTAGATTATACCCTTTGGTTTAATTAGTATATAAATTGATTTATATTTTTATAAAATAATTATTTCCTCACATGTTTGGTCTTTTTATCGGTTTTCATTATTTAGATGTACTTTGACTTACTCAAGCCAGTTTTGAAGCTCCACATGAAGGTTAAAATATATGCTAAATATTGGTTAATTTACATATTATATGAACCAAATATAGAATATATTTCTTGCCTTTTTAGTATATTTTTTACAGTGTTAAGTGCAATCCTCTTTTTATCTTTTCTATTTTCATTGAAGGATTAAGCATATACTACATTACCATTTATGTGTGTGTATATGTACGTATGTATATGTGTGCGCGTGTGTGTCTGTATTATATTTGCGTGTGTGTATAAGACCAAGAAGTTCATATAGATTTATATTAATAATTTTGTTGTTATTAAAAGGTACTGCTTCAATAAGTGAATAAGTGTATACAGAAGTTTGATATATCTTATACAAATATTCTAACCTGTAAATATATGTTTTTAATAGAAGTGTGTGTATTTATAAGCTTTGATTATACGTTTCAGCTCTGAGCTTTAATATCTTTTATAATAATTCAACTTATTGTTTTCTGTAGTTATAGGCTCTTTCTCTATTTTCTACTAGCAATCGCGAATTTGTTCTTTTATGACTAATGTGTTTTTTCTTTCAACATGTTGGATAAATAATAAATATTCATATTGTCTGTAGAATTTATTTGGTGATCGTTTATTTTCAAAGATGAGTTGCTCCATAGTTCAAGTCCATTGTTCTTAAAATTTTATATATGTTATTTGATATGAATGTCATATCTAATTTGAATAATTTAGGTCATGTTCTTAAGCTTTTAGGTTTTTTCTTTGGCATGTTCATCCAGCGGTTTGTCTTTCTTTAGCGGTTTTCACTATGCATATCATATAGCTTTTCTTCACATATTTATAATAAGGTCGGTAATTCAATATTGGTTATCAGGTCAGTGTACATGTGTCTTTTTCGCCGATGTCCACTCTTCAACTATTTTTTTAATGTTTGTAATATTTAAACCATATAAAACATTTTACTTCATCTAACTTGATTCTCTTTGGTTTTTACTCAGGTCCGAAGCTTCGTACAAAGATATAGACATTTCTTTAATTATTCATGGGTTTAAAATCTACAGCAAATCAACATATAGAAATAGTTTGACTGGATTATCATTGTATCGTAATACTTTTCTATAAACAATAGAATTTGTATTGACAAAAAAAACTAGGAATCGGAAGTGGTAGTAAGTGACAGACATAACAGTTTCAATATTAATGTTTGATGAACATGTGGTTTACCAGAACTTATCATCTTTCTTAATTTTGGTGCAAAAATCATATATGGTTTAAATACCAACCACTTAATCATAGTGACTCTGTATTTGTCAATGGAAGGCATATCTCACCCCAGGGATAATTTGTCATTTTTTTATTTTAATGAACGAAAATAAATGAGATTTCAAAGCATACCAGTTTTCTTGCAAAATCATTAATACAGGTCTGTGAATAAACTTAATCCATCGTTCCCCTAGCATTTGAATATCATTGGGTGCTCACTTTCCCATTGTAACGTAATAAAAAGGGCAATTGCCATTGAAAACGTGTATTTTCACAAGACAACCATGGTTAAATATTAAACCAGCATGGTGGAAACGTTATTTTATGATCACGTCTTTAGTCATATTTTATAGAACTGTGCTTTTTATTGCTTTCGTATTTCACCATATTACATCTGCTGCTTTTTTTACTACTGACAAATCCACTTTGCTCTTTTAACTCTTTCGCCTTGATATATGTTTAAGAACATTCAGTCCTATTACTACGTTGACTCAATAAGGATTCTATACTAATTTTAATACTTATATTTGATATTATAGCAATGTTCTATAATTCCTTCCTGGAAATAGTATATTTTGATTATTTATCAAAATAATTAAATTTTCTAACTGCAACAAATATATTTTTGTTATATCCGTGTGCGAAGCACGGGTTCACACTAGTTATCTATACTATATTATTATTAGTGAGTTAAATTTCAAGCTCACACAGGCCCCCTTGAAATTTGGCAACTGAACAGTCTCTAAATCTATATTTCCTTTCTTTTATTCTTCCTAAGCGTCACATTCTTCCTCTCATCTCCGTAATTGTAGGAAAAACAAAACAACAAAATTTCTTTTTCCTGCTAATGGCCTCTCTTCTCTCATCTTCACTTTTAGACTTCTGATCAAATCAAATAAAATCGAATGTCTAAACCCTAGGCTTTAGTTGACATCCTCAATTCCTTCTGTCACAACCTGAAATTTTCAACTTTCGAAAATTCGACATCGATACTCACTTTATCGACTGCCGAGAAATCGAGTGCCGAAAACTCCAATAGTGAGGGTTTTAGAAAGAAGAAATAGGTAGAAGAAGAAGAAAAGAAGAAAAAGAAAGAAGAACACATCAGAACAACATCAGAACAGAAAACAATATTCAGAATCTTACACATCGCAGCGGAACAATATATAATAGATAAATCAGTAATCTTTAAAACAAAGAATTTCATCAGTTTTTTTTTATACATACATCAATCAGAGTCAATATACAACAATGGACAGTTTTATAAACTCGTCCTCATACAGAATACACAGCGGAATAAATACTATCAGATACAAATACTACGTCTCGCCATCCAGCTTATCTCCAAAACTCCAGAATATCCAGAATATCCTGATAATCTAACTCTAGGCTGCCCGTGTGGAAATTGGTGGGCACCCAGAGTTTAGAAGGGAACAATAAACTCCGAGTCAGTCATGGTGACTGGTGTGAGATCGTAAAACAGTTATTCTTTTAAAATAAACAACAGGATAATTTTAAAGTCAATTCGAAATGCTTTTGGAAAATGAAACTACCATAAGACCTCCCACCACACACACAATGCAAACGCAGACTTGGAGGAGATTTCTTCTTATGATAGTCAAAGATGCTTACTACGCAAAAATCAAATCATTTTTGATATTATTATTAGTGCATCATGTAGAAAACATTTCGAAAGTAGAATATAAATCTTAGCCAGCATAGACATTTCGAACTATGCCTACTATAGCTACCATCCAAACAGTGGGGCGCCACCATAAGTGAATGATAGGTTCTACAACTAAAACCGTACACGTCACGTATTGTTTCTTTGGATTTCCAACAAATGGTCAGGCTAAGGAACTTCCTTTTCCACGATGGGTACGTCCCTGGAATAGACGACCCGAGAACCTAACCGGATCTCTGCCAACACAAGGCCGGGTTACCTCTGCAAAAATAGGTAACTACTGACACGCGTATGCCATCCCCCGATCGTCACCGATCTTCCCGAGGATCCCCGATTCCAACAAACCACATAGATAATAATAATGCAGTAACCACAGAGGTTAAGTATCTGGGCTCCATACCATGATACCACCTTTATCCAGAAGGAATGACATACACTAAGGGGCGCTACTCCCTAGAACCTTGCTGCATTCGTCCTGTTTCGACCATTTCCGGGGTGTGAGGCTCGACGAAGTCTCGTCCACAAAGCTACGCTTTCTCAAAAAGCCCTGCTTCGGGTCAAACAAAATGATCAACCTATGATCACAAAGATATAAGATCAAACAAATGATCATATCACAAATGATCAAACACTGATCATTTCACAGCAACACTCAGTATGCCACGTTACCAAATTGGGATATATCGCTGATAAATTTCAACTACATAACCTCTGAGCTCGTACGTCTCAGAGAAGGGTGTTAAGCTAAGAGAATAAATTCTCCGCCACCAACAGAAATGTATTTGAAAGAAATCAGCTTTATATCTCAAATTGTAACGTCAGACACACAATCCATATAAGTCTGTTCCGGGATCGAACAGAACCGAAGGCACTTCTCACGAAGCCCTTGCAATTCCGGATAACTTTCAATCACGTCAGGACTTCCCGTCACTAAGGGTGATAAAACCTCTAAATCGAAGATCAGTCGATGTAGAGTAACTCGACGGTAATCCTTCCGTTTTCAAAAATATCCGGTCTTCAACACCGGTCTTCGAATGCAATTCATAACGACGTATCACATATTCGGAATGGGTTATACGACCCCATGGTCCTTTCCCGGTTAACCCGAATAGTGAGCGATTATTTAAAAACAAGTGTGGCATTCAAATTCATCCAATTCACAACAAATACCTATCTAAAGGTAATTATTGATAGTCGGTTATTTAACTATCAATAAAGATGCGCAACATCATCAGATTCCAAATAATTTTCCAAATTACTTCATCTTCAAAAATATCTTTACTAGATATAAAATTTCCACACTTAGCCATTTGAAAACAATTTCAAATCAATTTTCCACACTTCAAAAATAAATCAATATTTATTTTTAAACAACTTCGCTTTCTTTTTATAAATTCCGTATTGAATTTATACTTTCGAATATCTACTGATATTCGATTTTCAAATCGTTTTCAATATTCAATTTCAATTTATCTTTAAGAAGATAAATTCTCAAAAAACGTTTCATTTCGTTTTGGAAAACATTCCCATACTTATTTAAAAATAAGTCAGTAATTCCCAATCCATTTATTTTCAACATTTGAAAATATTCAATATACTTAAATCAAATTTAAGTATAAATTCATTCTTTAAGGAAATCATTTACTATAACAACATTTATTTGAGTCAAAACGAATGTTACGTAAAACATCGTTACGACGACTCAAAATCACTAGTATAGGGATTCGGATTTAAGATAGATATATAAATCCCAATACTACATAAAACATTTCCTTTCGGAATCATTTACTATAACAACAGTGTTATAGTCCATCATTTCCTTATTTCTCGAAACGTCTATTTCAACAATGAATGTTGAAATCTCTGATTTCGATATTCCATATATTTTAAAACATCGTTTAAAACAATAACTTCATTTCAAATATCACTTTCCCAAACCATATCTATTTTACTTAACAATATATTCACTGTCCAAAATCGTGAATATAATTCACTTAACCCAATTTCAATCATTTCTACACATTTTTATTTCAATAAAAATTCGCTATCCAAAATCGCGAATATGTCTTCTTTAATAATCTTCTATATTTAATTTATCAAATTAAATTGGTTTCGAATTTATAAAACAACGTTTATAAACTTCAATTCTATTTTTCTAACAACTTCGATTTGTAAATTCCTTTTATTAACAAATTCAATTTATAACTCGATATAAATATCACAAGTCCATACTTTAAGTTAATAACTTATCATTCATTTATTTTTAAAAGAAATCGTTCTCTTAACTTTACAAAATTTAAACTTCCAGATTTCATTAACTTATGAAATTCCATTTATACTTCATTTTTAACACTTATAGAAACTTGTCTTACAATCCCAATATTTTCAATTTATAAATATCCATTTTTGTACATCTTTTATATACATTGTTTTTAATAACTCAAAAATCCAAATTTAAGCGACTTTATAAATTACTTAGCTATTTATTTCAAAAATCATCTTTCAGTTATATTTCACCAAAAATCTTAACTTTTATAACTTTAATAATTTTAACGTTTCTAAATTATTTCAAAAATTTAATAAACGTATACTTTCAAATAATCACTTTTAAAATCCCTTTTAAAGTTAAAATCGTTATTTTAAAAACTTCAAAACTTGAATCCAATGATGCAACGCATCAATTAGTCCATCACAACAGTCAGTATCATATATCATCATATGATAACAGAATATATATCAACATCTGTAAATAAATAAATACAGTTGAGGAATCCAGTTGGATCCCTCCAACCTGTTTCCCTGCATCCAAAGATGTTAGCACAATACCAATTCCGCTCCAGTACGGAATTATCGCGGTATATAGGTTTTTATAAATCCGCTTACTAACGGCGCAATAGGGTCTCATCCGCTATACGAGGCGGGAAATCATCAATCCAATATATACATATGCCAATATGTATATACTGCTATATATATAGATATATCCTATCATATCTAATAGCACATTCAAAACAAATCAATCAATAACTGCAATTCAATTTGAGTGAGAAAATAATCTCACATTAGCTATTAATTTGCCATCCATTTCCATCTTGACCTTTTCTGCATGATTTTTAACCTTGTATAAATAATTTATACAATTTATTAATATCCGAAATCGATTAACCGTTCTAAAATTTAATTAACTAATGATTTGTTATAAACTGATTTCCTTTAATAAATCTAATTGTCCAACCATTTGGCAAATTTAATTTACTAACATTTTAATTTAAACAAATGATTTTATTTCAAACCCATTTCTAAAACAATTAAATTAAACAAATTTTCCTTTAACAAATCTAATACAATTGATTTTAAATTAATCCTGTTTAATAATTTATTCAACAAAATTTTAAGACTAAAACAAAATTCATTTTAACTCAAAAGTTTATTTTTAAAACTAAATTTTCTTTTTATAATATATATTCCATTTTCTGTAAATCACATAGCCAGAAATTTATTTCACTGTAAATAAATCCCCGATTTCAACTTATAAAATTACTTCCATTTCTATATATATATTGAATAAATTTAGATCAAGAACACTGTAAAACCTTACCATCTCTGCCGAACATCCCCAGATCGACCACTACGACTTTAGCCACCTTCACAGTCGAACGCACTCCCACCATTCGACTTCGAACTCCAGTTGACCCCAAGAACCACTGCCCTCAAACGAGCCATCGCGACACCCTAGAAATCGCGACGTGACGAGACTTCCCAAAAACGACTACAACATCATCTCTGCCTGCTCGAGACTGCCGCATCCATGAGTACGAACCCACGCCTGAACACTCGTCGACAACCCCTAAGATCCACTGTCGCCGCCGCCAAATCGTGCCCAGACTGTCGCTCACCTGCCCTAGTTAAGCAACCCCCCTCGATTCCATCGCTCGCGTGCCCACGAACGCCACGCTCCACCTTCTGACGAACGTCGCGACTACTGATGTCGAAAACTCCATCGCGTGCTCGAGCGCGACGCCTCCAGCGTGATGAGCGAACTCGAATTGGCCACTGATTGGTATCGCGATTCGCCCCTTTCGTTTGAATGAAAGAAATGGGGATGAGTTGTTTTGAATTTGAAATAATGGAACGAGTTAAATTTTCTTTGAACTGAGGAAACGAATGAGGAAGGAAGTGTTTAAAACAACTCGGTAGGCTCTGCACGATTTCTATCTCGTGATGCTCGGCGTGTTTTTAGGCGTGAGATAAGGAAGAACGTGTGTGTGTTGTCTAACATTTAAAATTTAAAATTTTAAATTGAATTCGAATTAAAAATCCAACACGTTTACCCACCGTACGGTTACAAAACAACCCCGAAAAATACGAAATTGGAAATCCGATAATAATACAATATTACGGACCCAATGGAACTGGTTTCGTCGAATTCCGAGACTGCGCCTCGGACGGCTATTTTTAAATATCAATTAGAATGAGTAAACTTCAAAATTGAACAAATCGTTTTCAAATTCGATTCTGAAGCTTCTGTTATCTTCAGTGTTGTCAATACGAATTTTAAAAGCTTTTGAAATATTTTTCTTCAGCTTAAAATTGAAGATTCAAATTTTTATTCAGTATTCAATAGATTAAATTTTATAATTTAATCGCCAATTTCAAATTTATATCGGGGATTCAAATTAAATCATCGTTCAAATATTTAAAATTAATTAAATATTTTCAATTTAATTTGTTCGAAATTCTGGGTCGTTACAGACTTCCCTCCTTAAAAGAATTTCGTCCTCGAAATTACAAGTTAGGAAAAAATGTCCTTAACTCGTCTACTATTTTTCAACATCCAATAGTTTTATCAATTTATCAAAACAAATCTTCCTACTAAAGATTCGTTATCATTCCAACTATCTTTCTAACTTCAATTATAGGTTTCAAACAACATTGCTTTACTTCAAAACTCAAATTTAAATTCAAATTTCAAATTTAAACTTTCAAAATTTCTCAAAAATTTTCTAACGCCCTAAATTTCCGAAAAATTTCGCCAGTGTCTCCTTTGCGCGGCTAATACGGTACGACTACAAAACGTCCCTACAGACTCTCAGATTTCAAAAAGAAAAAGAAAAAGCCAAACGGCGGACAAGAAATCAGCAAAAACTCATATTGAAATTCAAATACGTACCTTTTGTCGAGCAATTCAAATTTATCTTTGAAATCAAAATCCCAATTCATTTACACCTGTATGTCCTACTAGCCATAATATCTAGTTACACATTCAAACCACTTTGTAAATTCTATTATAAAATTTTCAATATAAACTGCTTATACATTTTTAACTTACTATTGAAGTTACAAATCTATTCTCATTCAATTTTACATTTCGATTCACATTCGAATTCAATTCACAATTCCAATCTAATTTGGATTTAGTTTACTTCGTTTTCCACAAATCAAATTCAATTGCAGTTTTATTTACTTACAAATTCAAAATGAATTTTAACATTCAATTTCATTTTCTGGCACTTGCAATCGCAATTTATTCATTCATTCACTAATTCATTCGTTTTTCAATTCGAATCTGATTTTCAAATCAAATTTCAATTCCAGTTATATTCACTTATACTTACTTTGATTTAACTTCATTCTTTAAGTTAAATTTATTCTATCAAAATTCAAATTGTATAAGTTATCAACTTAGTATCATTTCATAAATATC
Organism: Allium fistulosum; assembly: GCA_030737815.1. NCBI lineage: Eukaryota > Viridiplantae > Streptophyta > Magnoliopsida > Asparagales > Amaryllidaceae > Allium > Allium fistulosum. Next base: position 1,251,395,604 of record CM060905.1, read on the forward strand.
TTTAATATAGCATTCCAGAGTCTACCAACATTTCAAAGCCATTTTGAAAACAATTCAAATTATCCTTTGAATTTTCTAAAACAAAATCCAATTTTTCCAAAACAACTTCCATTTAAAACGATTTGGCAGCAATTTCTCTTTCGGAAACCCGAAAATGAACACCGGTGATGCCGCGGTCATCATCGAAGTTATTTTCCAGCGACCGAAAAGAGTTTAGAGCTTTTCATTCCTTCAAAACATTTTTCAAAACCCTTGGAATCCATTTTCAAATCAAAAAGATTTAAACTTCCAAATCTCCAAAATTTTCAAATTCTTTCAAAACATTTCCAAAAACTTCTCTGGAATTCCGTTTTAAATTATAAGTCACATTTACAATTTTACTATAATAAACTCCATTCGTATATGAATTTATTTCCTTATCTTTCAATTCATATTAATAATTTCCATTTGTTAATGAACTTATCTCCAAATCTTTAGTTGTTATTTTAATTTCTCATTCAATCTCATATAACAACGATAATATTTCAATGTTATCATTTCCTAACAACCAAACATCCATATACTATGGTAATTTATAGAAAACATTTTCTTTTTCTATACAAAAATAGTTTTGGGCAAAATTATTTCATTTACCCTATTTAAAACAATACTGTGCCGAACTGTTCTATTCGAGTGTTTAGAAACCCCTTCGATACAGTTTTGCAAGACTGTGCCGACGAAGGTTCATATACCACTCAACAAACCAATCATCACAATATAAAACAATTTTATATTCAATAACAAATACGCGCTCATATCTATTATTACACTCAAACTCATTCTAGAGTACTGCTGACTCTATCTCTAATGAGTAACACCCAACAGAGCAGGGTTGTCGCTTAACCATATGCTCTGATACCACTTTGTCACAACCTGAAAGAAGCGGTCACAACCGGTAGGCTTTTCAACCATCCCGGCCCCACCGTGGCTGACAATGGTACCCCAAACTTGCTTTTACGGCCAGCCTCTCGACTGTCACGGCATCTGCCTAACCAACCCATCCCTCTCAGGGACATGTAGGGGTAAGAGTCTCCCGTTCGCCACCAAACTGCGAAGCGAGAATCCCCTATCATGCTGTAATATAGCAAGACTGGTGTGAGATCGTAAAACAGTTATTCTTTTAAAATAAACAACAGGATAATTTTAAAGTCAATTCGAAATGCTTTTGGAAAATGAAACTACCATAAGACCTCCCACCACACACACAATGCAAACGCAGACTTGGAGGAGATTTCTTCTTATGATAGTCAAAGATGCTTACTACGCAAAAATCAAATCATTTTTGATATTATTATTAGTGCATCGTGTAGAAAACATTTCGAAAGTAGAATATAAATCTTAGCCAGCATAGACATTTCGAACTATGCCTACTATAGCTACCATCCAAATAGTGGGGCGCCACCATAAGTGAATGATAGGTTCTACAACTAAAACCGTACACGTCACGTATTGTTTCTTTGGATTTCCAACAAATGGTCAGGCTAAGGAACTTCCTTTTCCACGATGGGTACGTCCCTGGAATAGACGACCCGAGAACCTAACCGGATCTCTGCCAACACAAGGCCGGGTTACCTCTGCAAAAATAGGTAACTACTGACACGCGTATGCCATCCCCTGATCGTCACCGATCTTCCCGAGGATCCCCGATTCCAACAAACCACATAGATAATAATAATGCAGTAACCACAGAGGTTAAGTATCTGGGCTCCATACCATGATACCACCTTTATCCAGAAGGAATGACATACACTAAGGGGCGCTACTCCCTAGAACCTTGCTGCATTCGTCCTGTTTCGACCATTTCCGGGGTGTGAGGCTCGACGAAGTCTCGTCCACAAAGCTACGCTTTCTCAAAAAGCCCTGCTTCGGGTCAAACAAAATGATCAACCTATGATCACAAAGATATAAGATCAAACAAATGATCATATCACAAATGATCAAACACTGATCATTTCACAGCAACACTCAGTATGCCACGTTACCAAATTGGGATATATCGCTGATAAATTTCAACTACATAACCTCTGAGCTCGTACGTCTCAGAGAAGGGTGTTAAGCTAAGAGAATAAATTCTCCGCCACCAACAGAAATGTATTTGAAAGAAATCAGCTTTATATCTCAAATTGTAACGTCAGACACACAATCCATATAAGTCTGTTCCGGGATCGAACAGAACCGAAGGCACTTCTCACGAAGCCCTTGCAATTCCGGATAACTTTCAATCACGTCAGGACTTCCCGTCACTAAGGGTGATAAAACCTCTAAATCGAAGATCAGTCGATGTAGAGTAACTCGACGGTAATCCTTCCGTTTTCAAAAATATCCGGTCTTCAACACCGGTCTTCGAATGCAATTCATAACGACGTATCACATATTCGGAATGGGTTATACGACCCCATGGTCCTTTCCCGGTTAACCCGAATAGTGAGCGATTATTTAAAAACAAGTGTGGCATTCAAATTCATCCAATTCACAACAAATACCTATCTAAAGGTAATTATTGATAGTCGGTTATTTAACTATCAATAAAGATGCGCAACATCATCAGATTCCAAATAATTTTCCAAATTACTTCATCTTCAAAAATATCTTTACTAGATATAAAATTTCCACACTTAGCCATTTGAAAACAATTTCAAATCAATTTTCCACACTTCAAAAATAAATCAATATTTATTTTTAAACAACTTCGCTTTCTTTTTATAAATTCCGTATTGAATTTATACTTTCGAATATCTACTGATATTCGATTTTCAAATCGTTTTCAATATTCAATTTCAATTTATCTTTAAGAAGATAAATTCTCAAAAAACGTTTCATTTCGTTTTGGAAAACATTCCCATACTTATTTAAAAATAAGTCAGTAATTCCCAATCCATTTATTTTCAACATTTGAAAATATTCAATATACTTAAATCAAATTTAAGTATAAATTCATTCTTTAAGGAAATCATTTACTATAACAACATTTATTTGAGTCAAAACGAATGTTACGTAAAACATCGTTACGACGACTCAAAATCACTAGTATAGGGATTCGGATTTAAGATAGATATATAAATCCCAATACTACATAAAACATTTCCTTTCGGAATCATTTACTATAACAACAGTGTTATAGTCCATCATTTCCTTATTTCTCGAAACGTCTATTTCAACAATGAATGTTGAAATCTCTGATTTCGATATTCCATATATTTTAAAACATCGTTTAAAACAATAACTTCATTTCAAATATCACTTTCCCAAACCATATCTATTTTACTTAACAATATATTCACTGTCCAAAATCGTGAATATAATTCACTTAACCCAATTTCAATCATTTCTACACATTTTTATTTCAATAAAAATTCGCTATCCAAAATCGCGAATATGTCTTCTTTAATAATCTTCTATATTTAATTTATCAAATTAAATTGGTTTCGAATTTATAAAACAACGTTTATAAACTTCAATTCTATTTTTCTAACAACTTCGATTTGTAAATTCCTTTTATTAACAAATTCAATTTATAACTCGATATAAATATCACAAGTCCATACTTTAAGTTAATAACTTATCATTCATTTATTTTTAAAAGAAATCGTTCTCTTAACTTTACAAAATTTAAACTTCCAGATTTCATTAACTTATGAAATTCCATTTATACTTCATTTTTAACACTTATAGAAACTTGTCTTACAATCCCAATATTTTCAATTTATAAATATCCATTTTTGTACATCTTTTATATACATTGTTTTTAATAACTCAAAAATCCAAATTTAAGCGACTTTATAAATTACTTAGCTATTTATTTCAAAAATCATCTTTCAGTTATATTTCACCAAAAATCTTAACTTTTATAACTTTAATAATTTTAACGTTTCTAAATTATTTCAAAAATTTAATAAACGTATACTTTCAAATAATCACTTTTAAAATCCCTTTTAAAGTTAAAATCGTTATTTTAAAAACTTCAAAACTTGAATCCAATGATGCAACGCATCAATTAGTCCATCACAACAGTCAGTATCATATATCATCATATGATAACAGAATATATATCAACATCTGTAAATAAATAAATACAGTTGAGGAATCCAGTTGGATCCCTCCAACCTGTTTCCCTGCATCCAAAGATGTTAGCACAATACCAATTCCGCTCCAGTACGGAATTATCGCGGTATATAGGTTTTTATAAATCCGCTTACTAACGGCGCAATAGGGTCTCATCCGCTATACGAGGCGGGAAATCATCAATCCAATATATACATATGCCAATATGTATATACTGCTATATATATAGATATATCCTATCATATCTAATAGCACATTCAAAACAAATCAATCAATAACTGCAATTCAATTTGAGTGAGAAAATAATCTCACATTAGCTATTAATTTGCCATCCATTTCCATCTTGACCTTTTCTGCATGATTTTTAACCTTGTATAAATAATTTATACAATTTATTAATATCCGAAATCGATTAACCGTTCTAAAATTTAATTAACTAATGATTTGTTATAAACTGATTTCCTTTAATAAATCTAATTGTCCAACCATTTGGCAAATTTAATTTACTAACATTTTAATTTAAACAAATGATTTTATTTCAAACCCATTTCTAAAACAATTAAATTAAACAAATTTTCCTTTAACAAATCTAATACAATTGATTTTAAATTAATCCTGTTTAATAATTTATTCAACAAAATTTTAAGACTAAAACAAAATTCATTTTAACTCAAAAGTTTATTTTTAAAACTAAATTTTCTTTTTATAATATATATTCCATTTTCTGTAAATCACATAGCCAGAAATTTATTTCACTGTAAATAAATCCCCGATTTCAACTTATAAAATTACTTCCATTTCTATATATATATATTGAATAAATTTAGATCAAGAACACTGTAAAACCTTACCATCTCTGCCGAACATCCCCAGATCGACCACTACGACTTTAGCCACCTTCACAGTCGAACGCACTCCCACCATTCGACTTCGAACTCCAGTTGACCCCAAGAACCACTGCCCTCAAACGAGCCATCGCGACACCCTAGAAATCGCGACGTGACGAGACTTCCCAAAAACGACTACAACATCATCTCTGCCTGCTCGATACTGCCGCATCCATGAGTACGAACCCACGCCTGAACACTCGTCGACAACCCCTAAGATCCACTGTCGCCGCCGCCAAATCGTGCCCAGACTGTCGCTCACCTGCCCTAGTTAAGCAACCCCCCTCGATTCCATCGCTCGCGTGCCCACGAACGCCACGCTCCACCTTCTGACGAACGTCGCGACTACTGATGTCGAAAACTCCATCGCGTGCTCGAGCGCGACGCCTCCAGCGTGATGAGCGAACTCGAATTGGCCACTGATTGGTATCGCGATTCGCCCCTTTCGTTTGAATGAAAGAAATGGGGATGAGTTGTTTTGAATTTGAAATAATGGAACGAGTTAAATTTTCTTTGAACTGAGGAAACGAATGAGGAAGGAAGTGTTTAAAACAACTCGGTAGGCTCTGCACGATTTCTATCTCGTGATGCTCGGCGTGTTTTTAGGCGTGAGATAAGGAAGAACGTGTGTGTGTTGTCTAACATTTAAAATTTAAAATTTAAAATTGAATTCGAATTAAAAATCCAACACGTTTACCCACCGTACGGTTACAAAACAACCCCGAAAAATACGAAATTGGAAATCCGATAATAATACAATATTACGGACCCAATGGAACTGGTTTCGTCGAATTCCGAGACTGCGCCTCGGACGGCTATTTTTAAATATCAATTAGAATGATTAAACTTCAAAATTGAACAAATCGTTTTCAAATTCGATTCTGAAGCTTCTGTTATCTTCAGTGTTGTCAATACGAATTTTAAAAGCTTTTGAAATATTTTTCTTCAGCTTAAAATTGAAGATTCAAATTTTTATTCAGTATTCAATAGATTAAATTTTATAATTTAATCGCCAATTTCAAATTTATATCGGGGATTCAAATTAAATCATCGTTCAAATATTTAAAATTAATTAAATATTTTCAATTTAATTTGTTCGAAATTCTGGGTCGTTACAGACTTCCCTCCTTAAAAGAATTTCGTCCTCGAAATTACAAGTTAGGAAAAAATGTCCTTAACTCGTCTACTATTTTTCAACATCCAATAGTTTTATCAATTTATCAAAACAAATCTTCCTACTAAAGATTCGTTATCATTCCAACTATCTTTCTAACTTCAATTATAGGTTTCAAACAACATTGCTTTACTTCAAAACTCAAATTTAAATTCAAATTTCAAATTTAAACTTTCAAAATTTCTCAAAAATTTTCTAACGCCCTAAATTTCCGAAAAATTTCGCCAGTGTCTCCTTTGCGCGGCTAATACGGTACGACTACAAAACGTCCCTACAGACTCTCAGATTTCAAAAAGAAAAAGAAAAAGCCAAACGGCGGACAAGAAATCAGCAAAAACTCATATTGAAATTCAAATACGTACCTTTTGTCGAGCAATTCAAATTTATCTTTGAAATCAAAATCCCAATTCATTTACACCTGTATGTCCTACTAGCCATAATATCTAGTTACACATTCAAACCACTTTGTAAATTCTATTACAAAATTTTCAATATAAACTGCTTATACATTTTTAACTTACTATTGAAGTTACAAATCTATTCTCATTCAATTTTACATTTCGATTCACATTCGAATTCAATTCACAATTCCAATCTAATTTGGATTTAGTTTACTTCGTTTTCCACAAATCAAATTCAATTGCAGTTTTATTTACTTACAAATTCAAAATGAATTTTAACATTCAATTTCATTTTCTGGCACTTGCAATCGCAATTTATTCATTCATTCACTAATTCATTCGTTTTTCAATTCGAATCTGATTTTCAAATCAAATTTCAATTCCAGTTATATTCACTTATACTTACTTTGATTTAACTTCATTCTTTAAGTTAAATTTATTCTATCAAAATTCAAATTGTATAAGTTATCAACTTAGTATCATTTCATAAATATCTTTAATATAGCATTCCAGAGTCTACCAACATTTCAAAGCCATTTTGAAAACAATTCAAATTATCCTTTGAATTTTCTAAAACAAAATCCAATTTTTCCAAAACAACTTCCATTTAAAACGATTTGGCAGCAATTTCTCTTTCGGAAACCCGAAAATGAACACCGGTGATGCCGCGGTCATCATCGAAGTTATTTTCCAGCGACCGAAAAGAGTTTAGAGCTTTTCATTCCTTCAAAACATTTTTCAAAACCCTTGGAATCCATTTTCAAATCAAAAAGATTTAAACTTCCAAATCTCCAAAATTTTCAAATTCTTTCAAAACATTTCCAAAAACTTCTCTGGAATTCCGTTTTAAATTATAAGTCACATTTACAATTTTACTATAATAAACTCCATTCGTATATGAATTTATTTCCTTATCTTTCAATTCATATTAATAATTTCCATTTGTTAATGAACTTATCTCCAAATCTTTAGTTGTTATTTTAATTTCTCATTCAATCTCATATAACAACGATAATATTTCAATGTTATCATTTCCTAACAACCAAACATCCATATACTATGGTAATTTATAGAAAACATTTTCTTTTTCTATACAAAAATAGTTTTGGGCAAAATTATTTCATTTACCCTATTTAAAACAATACTGTGCCGAACTGTTCTATTCGAGTGTTTAGAAACCCCTTCGATACAGTTTTGCAAGACTGTGCCGACGAAGGTTCATATACCACTCAACAAACCAATCATCACAATATAAAACAATTTTATATTCAATAACAAATACGCGCTCATATCTATTATTACACTCAAACTCATTCTAGAGTACTGCTGACTCTATCTCTAATGAGTAACACCCAACAGAGCAGGGTTGTCGCTTAACCATATGCTCTGATACCACTTTGTCACAACCTGAAAGAAGCGGTCACAACCGGTAGGCTTTTCAACCATCCCGGCCCCACCGTGGCTGACAATGGTACCCCAAACTTGCTTTTACGGCCAGCCTCTCGACTGTCACGGCATCTGCCTAACCAACCCATCCCTCTCAGGGACATGTAGGGGTAAGAGTCTCCCGTTCGCCACCAAACTGCGAAGCGAGAATCCCCTATCATGCTGTAATATAGCAAGACTGGTGTGAGATCGTAAAACAGTTATTCTTTTAAAATAAACAACAGGATAATTTTAAAGTCAATTCGAAATGCTTTTGGAAAATGAAACTACCATAAGACCTCCCACCACACACACAATGCAAACGCAGACTTGGAGGAGATTTCTTCTTATGATAGTCAAAGATGCTTACTACGCAAAAATCAAATCATTTTTGATATTATTATTAGTGCATCGTGTAGAAAACATTTCGAAAGTAGAATATAAATCTTAGCCAGCATAGACATTTCGAACTATGCCTACTATAGCTACCATCCAAATAGTGGGGCGCCACCATAAGTGAATGATAGGTTCTACAACTAAAACCGTACACGTCACGTATTGTTTCTTTGGATTTCCAACAAATGGTCAGGCTAAGGAACTTCCTTTTCCACGATGGGTACGTCCCTGGAATAGACGACCCGAGAACCTAACCGGATCTCTGCCAACACAAGGCCGGGTTACCTCTGCAAAAATAGGTAACTACTGACACGCGTATGCCATCCCCCGATCGTCACCGATCTTCCCGAGGATCCCCGATTCCAACAAACCACATAGATAATAATAATGCAGTAACCACAGAGGTTAAGTATCTGGGCTCCATACCATGATACCACCTTTATCCAGAAGGAATGACATACACTAAGGGGCGCTACTCCCTAGAACCTTGCTGCATTCGTCCTGTTTCGACCATTTCCGGGGTGTGAGGCTCGACGAAGTCTCGTCCACAAAGCTACGCTTTCTCAAAAAGCCCTGCTTCGGGTCAAACAAAATGATCAACCTATGATCACAAAGATATAAGATCAAACAAATGATCATATCACAAATGATCAAACACTGATCATTTCACAGCAACACTCAGTATGCCACGTTACCAAATTGGGATATATCGCTGATAAATTTCAACTACATAACCTCTGAGCTCGTACGTCTCAGAGAAGGGTGTTAAGCTAAGAGAATAAATTCTCCGCCACCAACAGAAATGTATTTGAAAGAAATCAGCTTTATATCTCAAATTGTAACGTCAGACACACAATCCATATAAGTCTGTTCCGGGATCGAACAGAACCGAAGGCACTTCTCACGAAGCCCTTGCAATTCCGGATAACTTTCAATCACGTCAGGACTTCCCGTCACTAAGGGTGATAAAACCTCTAAATCGAAGATCAGTCGATGTAGAGTAACTCGACGGTAATCCTTCCGTTTTCAAAAATATCCGGTCTTCAACACCGGTCTTCGAATGCAATTCATAACGACGTATCACATATTCGGAATGGGTTATACGACCCCATGGTCCTTTCCCGGTTAACCCGAATAGTGAGCGATTATTTAAAAACAAGTGTGGCATTCAAATTCATCCAATTCACAACAAATACCTATCTAAAGGTAATTATTGATAGTCGGTTATTTAACTATCAATAAAGATGCGCAACATCATCAGATTCCAAATAATTTTCCAAATTACTTCATCTTCAAAAATATCTTTACTAGATATAAAATTTCCACACTTAGCCATTTGAAAACAATTTCAAATCAATTTTCCACACTTCAAAAATAAATCAATATTTATTTTTAAACAACTTCGCTTTCTTTTTATAAATTCCGTATTGAATTTATACTTTCGAATATCTACTGATATTCGATTTTCAAATCGTTTTCAATATTCAATTTCAATTTTTCTTTAAGAAGATAAATTCTCAAAAAACGTTTCATTTCGTTTTGGAAAACATTCCCATACTTATTTAAAAATAAGTCAGTAATTCATAATCCATTTATTTTCAACATTTGAAAATATTCAATATACTTAAATCAAATTTAAGTATAAATTCATTCTTTAAGGAAATCATTTACTATAACAACATTTATTTGAGTCAAAACGAATGTTACGTAAAACATCGTTACGACGACTCAAAATCACTAGTATAGGGATTCGGATTTAAGATAGATATATAAATCCCAATACTACATAAAACATTTCCTTTCGGAATCATTTACTATAACAACAGTGTTATAGTCCATCATTTCCTTATTTCTCGAAACGTCTATTTCAACAATGAATGTTGAAATCTCTGATTTCGATATTCCATATATTTTAAAACATCGTTTAAAACAATAACTTCATTTCAAATATCACTTTCCCAAACCATATCTATTTTACTTAACAATATATTCACTGTCCAAAATCGTGAATATAATTCACTTAACCCAATTTCAATCATTTCTACACATTTTTATTTCAATAAAAATTCGCTATCCAAAATCGCGAATATGTCTTCTTTAATAATCTTCTATATTTAATTTATCAAATTAAATTGGTTTCGAATTTATAAAACAACGTTTATAAACTTCAATTCTATTTTTCTAACAACTTCGATTTGTAAATTCCTTTTATTAACAAATTCAATTTATAACTCGATATAAATATCACAAGTCCATACTTTAAGTTAATAACTTATCATTCATTTATTTTTAAAAGAAATCGTTCTCTTAACTTTACAAAATTTAAACTTCCAGATTTCATTAACTTATGAAATTCCATTTATACTTCATTTTTAACACTTATAGAAACTTGTCTTACAATCCCAATATTTTCAATTTATAAATATCCATTTTTGTACATCTTTTATATACATTGTTTTTAATAACTCAAAAATCCAAATTTAAGCGACTTTATAAATTACTTAGCTATTTATTTCAAAAATCATCTTTCAGTTATATTTCACCAAAAATCTTAACTTTTATAACTTTAATAATTTTAACGTTTCTAAATTATTTCAAAAATTTAATAAACGTATACTTTCAAATAATCACTTTTAAAATCCCTTTTAAAGTTAAAATCGTTATTTTAAAAACTTCAAAACTTGAATCCAATGATGCAACGCATCAATTAGTCCATCACAACAGTCAGTATCATATATCATCATATGATAACAGAATATATATCAACATCTGTAAATAAATAAATACAGTTGAGGAATCCAGTTGGATCCCTCCAACCTGTTTCCCTGCATCCAAAGATGTTAGCACAATACCAATTCCGCTCCAGTACGGAATTATCGCGGTATATAGGTTTTTATAAATCCGCTTACTAACGGCGCAATAGGGTCTCATCCGCTATACGAGGCGGGAAATCATCAATCCAATATATACATATGCCAATATGTATATACTGCTATATATATAGATATATCCTATCATATCTAATAGCACATTCAAAACAAATCAATCAATAACTGCAATTCAATTTGAGTGAGAAAATAATCTCACATTAGCTATTAATTTGCCATCCATTTCCATCTTGACCTTTTCTGCATGATTTTTAACCTTGTATAAATAATTTATACAATTTATTAATATCCGAAATCGATTAACCGTTCTAAAATTTAATTAACTAATGATTTGTTATAAACTGATTTCCTTTAATAAATCTAATTGTCCAACCATTTGGCAAATTTAATTTACTAACATTTTAATTTAAACAAATGATTTTATTTCAAACCCATTTCTAAAACAATTAAATTAAACAAATTTTCCTTTAACAAATCTAATACAATTGATTTTAAATTAATCCTGTTTAATGATTTATTCAACAAAATTTTAAGACTAAAACAAAATTCATTTTAACTCAAAAGTTTATTTTTAAAACTAAATTTTCTTTTTATAATATATATTCCATTTTCTGTAAATCACATAGCCAGAAATTTATTTCACTGTAAATAAATCCCCGATTTCAACTTATAAAATTACTTCCATTTCTATATATATATATTGAATAAATTTAGATCAAGAACACTGTAAAACCTTACCATCTCTGCCGAACATCCCCAGATCGACCACTACGACTTTAGCCACCTTCACAGTCGAACGCACTCCCACCATTCGACTTCGAACTCCAGTTGACCCCAAGAACCACTGCCCTCAAACGAGCCATCGCGACACCCTAGAAATCGCGACGTGATGAGACTTCCCAAAAACGACTACAACATCATCTCTGCCTGCTCGAGACTGCCGCATCCATGAGTACGAACCCACGCCTGAACACTCGTCGACAACCCCTAAGATCCACTGTCGCCGCCGCCAAATCGTGCCCAGACTGTCGCTCACCTGCCCTAGTTAAGCAACCCCCCTCGATTCCATCGCTCGCGTGCCCACGAACGCCACGCTCCACCTTCTGACGAACGTCGCGACTACTGATGTCGAAAACTCCATCGCGTGCTCGAGCGCGACGCCTCCAGCGTGATGAGCGAACTCGAATTGGCCACTGATTGGTATCGCGATTCGCCCCTTTCGTTTGAATGAAAGAAATGGGGATGAGTTGTTTTGATTTTAAATAATGGAACGAGTTAAATTTTCTTTGAACTGAGGAAACGAATGAGGAAGGAAGTGTTTAAAACAACTCGGTAGGCTCTGCACGATTTCTATCTCGTGATGCTCGGCGTGTTTTTAGGCGTGAGATAAGGAAGAACGTGTGTGTGTTGTCTAACATTTAAAATTTAAAATTTAAAATTGAATTCGAATTAAAAATCCAACACGTTTACCCACCGTACGGTTACAAAACAACCCCGAAAAATACGAAATTGGAAATCCGATAATAATACAATATTACGGACCCAATGGAACTGGTTTCGTCGAATTCCGAGACTGCGCCTCGGACGGCTATTTTTAAATATCAATTAGAATGATTAAACTTCAAAATTGAACAAATCGTTTTCAAATTCGATTCTGAAGCTTCTGTTATCTTCAGTGTTGTCAATACGAATTTTAAAAGCTTTTGAAATATTTTTCTTCAGCTTAAAATTGAAGATTCAAATTTTTATTCAGTATTCAATAGATTAAATTTTATAATTTAATCGCCAATTTCAAATTTATATCGGGGATTCAAATTAAATCATCGTTCAAATATTTAAAATTAATTAAATATTTTCAATTTAATTTGTTCGAAATTCTGGGTCGTTACACCTTCCCTCTACATCAATATCCACTCTCCACTCCTTTCCTTACTCTCTAACTCCTTGGTTGATTTCCTACGATCCAATTACTATTCGACATTTGATTTCACGTGTACTAATCTCCTTAATCCACTAATTCGAAAGCATCCAACAACGACTTCGTGAATGAGGTATTTTACTATTTCTATTTTTGATTTTTCCAGCTCTTAATCGAATTATTTGATAAAATTTTCTATATAATTTTTTTAGGTCGTTTTGTACTTTTGATTTTGAGAATTTCATGTATAATGATTTTGTGGATTTGCTGGATCCACAATCAATCAAGAACATCCTTAACGAATCTGTGATCTAGGTATTTTATTACTGTTTTCGAATTTTCCAATTACGAATTATTTGATAAATATTTTCTCCATTTTATTTCCAGATTGTCAAAAGCTATGTATACATGATACTGAGCAATTTAAAACCGACGGTTGGATTTGTGATTATCGTTATTACATTATTTGATCAGTTTTATTTAGGAAGTTTTCAGAGAATCCAAAAGCAACAAGATAGATCTGATATAGAGTATAATTTTATGAAACATGTTACCTCTTAACATACTTAAATTAAGAAATCTCATATTTAATGTTGGTAAATATTTTGAAAAATGTCAATCATCTCTGCATTTAACAATTAAACAATATTTAGGTTGGTTTTGTTCTAATAACCATTGTTTATCTATTTAGCTTGGTTGTCTCTGTCATTACTAATAACTTATATAATCACTTTTTCATTTATCATAAATGCTACCTCTACAGGTTTTGAGACACACACAGGTTTGTTGAGACTGTTGGCATTTGCTTTACTACTGATCAAGCAATGGAAGTTGCCATTCATGGTTTGCTTTTAATTTAGCTATATTGCAACATTTTCAAAGGTCATTTGGTAAATTACGTATGCTTTGTATCAATCTGCTTATCATGCTGTTTAAGGCAGGTATCTAAAATTAGTCTTGGCTTTACACATCTTTTGTGCACAAACATCTCATTATGAATATCGTGTACCTATCAAAGTTCAGTCAACGTCCATGTAAATAATGATACAAACCCGAGTGCATAACAAGAGTTCTCTCATTAAATTTTAGTACAATGTTTGTTATTCCTAAGTATAAAAGGTTCATACTTAGTTTTCCTAATAATTTTCATTTGTGATCTAACAAGACACCATAAATATTTTGAAATTTCAAAAGGTTAGTTATTGCATTTCTTAGTATTCATGATCATTTAAACTTAGGGTGCACGATTATGTTTATCTCATAAAACCGATTAGATTTGTACAATTTCAATTACTTTGGAGACCATGGATGATGGGGAAATAAAAATATTTCTTTGAATTAACCACAGTGAAATGACACTTTTGGTGATTAACCCGATATTCTTTTCCATCCTGTCTGCAAATGCACAATAACGACAATATATATCATGCTCCACAATTTCACTTTCCATGGATGTTTAGTTGATTTGGGGTTACCACATAGTCCTGTTTTGATTCACTAATGCCAACAAAACAATTGGATACTAAGTTTTAAAGCAATTCAATTAGACTCCAATAATTAGAAGCACTTTAACATTCTGGAATGAAAAAAGATAATGCATGTGAGTGGGTGGGTATTAGAAACACAAGTTAAATGTTTATTATAAATGTTTAACTAGGAAAAAAATATGAATGTGTTTTTGATACAATAATAAATCACACAACATTTGAATAAATGCATGCGATAGTCTGCATACAAATTTCTTCACCAATATCCATTTTATTACCTCATCCACTATGTTTATTGATGTTTCATAATTTTATTCATGTAAACACTTTTGTTTCATCTTCCTCTTATGTCATCATCTTAAATTCAAAATAACTATTTTGTATCTTTTTCTTTTGATGCTTTTGCAGCAACACTGATTTACCCTTTTTTACTTAACAATCAATTCTTTGTTGCATGCAATTATATAGAAAAATTACGTTTGGATTATCCAGTGCTTAAAAAAGAAGCATGATTTTCAGGTCAATTTTAATCCAATTTCTATTTTTATTTATTTATAGTATTTGGGTTTTATTTTCTATATTTTAGAATGAAAGTTTTTTATAAAAACAAATTTGATGAAAGCTATCATTTCTGTTAAATTACTTTCTAACCAAATAATGATTCCATTTTGTAATTTTCTTTTCACCCGTTCCTCACTTTTTCAATGCACTAAATTGATTTTGAAAGCTATGAATTTGCTAAACTAAAGACGTTATGGTTTTGCAAGTGTTTTAAAATTTGATTCCACGGTCAATTTTTCTTACACAATTCTTCTCTCAGTTTATTTGCTGAATATAACATTTCCTTATAGGTTACTGTTATGGCTAATTTCAAATGTGCATCAACTATGGTATGTAGGTCTACCTTCATCTTTGTTTACCAGTTATGATATTGTAGTACAAGCTGTTTCTTTGCTATGTCTATTTTGGATGCTTAAACTTTGTTCTTTAGTCAAAGTGTGTTTATGGATATTTATTTTCTACAGTAAATGAACTTTTCTACACACAAAATCTTTTCATTACATTTACAGAGGTAAGCATAGCTGCATCCACATAGCTGCTAATTATGTTTGAAATGCTTTTAATTTATAGGTTTGAATGACCAAATTGGCAGTAATTTGTGATGGTTGCTTAACAACAGAGATTCAAGAAATAATTGTTTTTTATTCCATATATAAGGTACTTCTACTGGACTAAACCAACTTTGGCATCCTATGTATATTTTGTACTACTCGCTGATACCATATCTATAGCAATACTATGTTGAAAAAATCTTTTCTATTTTAAGATGTATCAAATATTTCTTTTCTATTATACTGTAGAGAGTTAATGTTCCCAATTTTAGATTATACCCTTTGGTTTAATTAGTATATAAATTGATTTATATTTTTATAAAATAATTATTTCCTCACATGTTTGGTCTTTTTATCGGTTTTCGTTGTTTAGATGTACTTTGACTTACTCAAGCCAGTTTTGAAGCTCCACATGAAGGTTAAATTATATGCTAAATATTGGTTAATTTACATATTATATGAACCAAATATAAAATATATTTCTTGCCTTTTTAGTATATTTTTTACAGTGTTAAGTGCAATCCTCTTTTTATCTTTTTTATTTTCATTGAAGGATTAAGCATATACTACATTACCATTTATGTGTGTGTATATGTACGTATGTATATGTGTGCGCGTGTGTGTCTGTATTATATTTGCGTGTGTGTATAAGACCAAGAAGTTCATATAGATTTATATTAATAATTTTGTTGTTATTAAAAGGTACTGCTTCAATAAGTGAATAAGTGTATAAAGAAGTTTGATATATCTTATACAAATATTCTAACCTATAAATATATGTTTTTAATAGAAGTGTGTGTATTTATAAGCTTTGATTATACGTTTCATCTCTGAGCTTTAATATCTTTTATAATAATTCAACTTATTGTTTTCTGTAGTTATAGGCTCTTTCTCTATTTTCTACTAGCAATCGCGAATTTGTTCTTTTATGACTAATGTGTTTTTTCTTTCAACATGTTGGATAAATAATAAATATTCATATTGTGTGTAGAATTTATTTGGTGATCGTTTATTTTCAAAGATGAGTTGCTCCATAGTTCAAGTCCATTGTTCTTAAAATTTTATATATGTTATCTGATATGAATGTCATATCTAATTTGAATAATTTAGGTCATGTTCTTATGCTTTTAGGTTTTTTCTTTGGCATGTTCATCCAGCTGTTTGTCTTTGTTTAGCTGTTGTCACTATGCATATCATATAGCTTTTCTTCACATATTTATAATAAGGTCGGTAATTCAATATTGGTTATCAGGTCAGTGTACATGTGTCTTTTTCGCCGATGTCCACTCTTCAACTATTTTTTTAATGTTTGTAATATTTAAACCATATAAAACATTTTACTTCATCTAACTTGATTCTCTTTGGTTTTTACTCAGGTCCGAAGCTTCGTACAAAGAAATAGACATTTCTTTAATTATTCGTGGGTTTAAAATCTACAGCAAATCAACATATAGAAATAGTTTGACTGGATTATCATTATATCGTAATACTTTTCTATAAACAATAGAATTTGTATTGACAAAAAAACTAGGAATCGGAAGTGGTAGTAAGTGACAGACATAACAGTTTCAATATTAATGTTTGATGAACATGTGGTTTACCAGAACTTATCATCTTTCTTAATTTTGGTGCAAAAATCATATATGGTTTAAATACCAACCACTTAATCATAGTGACTCTGTATTTGTCAATGGAAGGCATATATCACCCCAGGGATAATTTGTCATTTTTTTATTTTAATGAACGAAAATAAATGAGATTTCAAAACATACTAGTTTTCTTGCAAAATCATTAATACAGGTCTGTGAATAAACTTAATCCATCGTTCCCCTAGCATTTGAATATCATTGGGTGCTCACTTTCCCATTGTAACGTAATAAAAAGGGCAATTGCCATTGAAAACGTGTATTTTCACAAGACAACCATGGTTAAATATTAAACCAGCATGGTGGAAACGTTATTTTATGGTCACGTCTTTAGTCATATTTTATAGAACTGTGCTTTTTATTGCTTTCGTATTTCACCATATTACATCTGCTTCTTTTTTTACTACTGACAAATCCACTTTGTCCTTTTAACTCTTTCGCCTTGATATATGTTTAAGAGCATTCAGTCCTATTACTACGTTGACTCAATAAGGATTCTATACTAATTTTAATACTTATATTTGATATTATAGCAATGTTCTATAATTCCTTCCTGTAAATAGTATATTTTGATTATTTATCAAAATAATTAAATTTTCTAACTGCAACAAATATAATTTTGTTATATCCGTGTGCGAAGCACGGGTTCACACTAGTTATTAAGTAATTAATGGATTATTTAATTAATTAGGATTTCACTTTTAAACAATTTGGTTTAACCTTAACCAAGTTGCATTAGTAAGTTAATTAGCACTTAATCAAGTTCATTAAGCATAATTAGAATTTAATTATGACTTAAGCTTGATTAATAAGGGTTAATTAAGATTTAGTTGGGATTTAAGCTGATTAAATCTATTTAAATCTTTTCAAGGGTGATTTTAAAATTGAACCGAATGTGTTTTAAATCAATCTCTTTTTTTTAAGTGAGCTGATTCCAAATCCGAGGATCTTTTGTCTGGACCTTAAGTAACCCTTTATGATTAGGAAGACTAAATGACATTTGTTAGCAGAACAAAACACCATTCTACTATAGTGTAAGTGATTTGATTCTTTGGACATGTGTTAGCAGAATAATTCCCGTTTTACTATGAATTGATTGAATTGTTTGGACATCTGTTTAGTAGGACAAATCACCTCCTGCTATTATGTTATTTGGACATGTATATGATAGTTTATATTGACATGTTATTCCTTGATTTAGATATGAGTTGTATTTACATACATGTTGCTTATGTAAATAAATGTTAAGTGAATTGGAATTGAAATTGAATGGTAACTTAAATTAGTACCATTGGGATTGCTAAGCCTCATTTTGAATTTATAAAGTATGTTTTTGAATTTACTTCAATTATTAAATAAATATAGAGTTTAAAGTTTATAAATGATTTCCAAGTTGTGCTATTATGTTGTAAAGTTATTTATAAGTAATAACTTGTTTATAAAGCGATTTTACTGAAAGTTTACTTAAAGTGTTTTACAAAAGATAATTTGTAAATGATATTTTATAAAGGAAATTTTATAAAGGTTTTATACAGAGGTATTATAAAGAGTTTTAAACTAGAAAGAGATTTATAAATCATTTTAGAGATTTCAAAGGAAGTTTAAATTTAGTTTGAAAATTTATAAAGAGGTTTGGAATGTGAAGTAAATGGGTTTAATTGTAGGTGATGTTTTTAAAGGGAATTGTTGGCCATTTAATATGGAATTTTGAAGAGGGAATTTCCCAAAATGTTTTTGGTAAATAATGTGAATTGTTTCCAAGTTTAAAGGGAACGTGTAATGACCCGGTATTTTTCCATTCGCATCCACACATGTCGGACTTGAATTGCTTAAAATATCAGATTGTTAATTTATATTTGGCAAAAATCAGCATATACAGTAAATAAAATAATCACAGAATCACAGATACAGAGTAATATAACAATAAGCAGCGGAAACAAAATGAATAGTAGTTCATGAAGCTACTAAATAAATATAACAGAGTAAAACATGGTACAACAGAAGTCTCAAATACAAAGAAGTCTCAATACAATAGTCAGATACAAGATAAGAATATATCACAGGAGTCAACTGAATAACTGCAAGCTGAATAGATAGATGGATCTCCAAGTGAAGCTCCAACTCCAAAGGTGAGTCTATAATGCTGTGACACTCAGTCTGACCCGAGCGTAAAGAAAAACACAAAAACACTCGAGTCAGGATTAACATTCTTATATCAATAAATCCAACTCAAGTGAAATATCAACTGAAATACAAGTAACCTAAAGGATGTTTGGGATAACCATCCTCTAAGGATCCGTGGAACTATCTACTATGTAGTACAATACTCTATTATAATATGTCTATAGTAAAGTAAACTATTAAAATAGCGTTAAGGCGTTACACATATCCCCCTTAACACATTTTGATATATTCCCATAGTCTATACAGTACCGTAATTCCTTCGTAAACTGGAGGGCTATCAGAGCGCACTCCATTGGTATGGTACAAAACAAACTCGTAGAAGGCGCTCTAGGGCATGTGAACACGGCACACGAGGAAATGCCAGAGTAGATATACCGTTTGTGGATCCGGACTGGTGGTAACGCATAACAGCTACTACCGCCCACCTCGGAACACACTCCCATATCAAAAATCGAGGGTGGCCACCAAATCAAATCACAAAAGCAATAGAATGGTATCGAAGAAGTGTGCCCGATCGGAGGAATAACCTCACTTGGCCCGGCATGGCTCCTGATTTTAGTCATATCTAAGCTGACTCACGGGAGTCAGGGTCACGTCATACCATATAGAATCATCGCCAAACCATCCTACTTCATTTCTGGAATCTCCACCACGTACACAGTTGTTAAAGTGGTTTTCGGTATTGGAAGAGAGTATGACAATATCCGATCCCGGTCTCTTTAACAACCAAACGTTATTATAACACCGCGGTCATTTCAAAATAGTTTATACTTCAAAACCAAAATATCATTTCCATTTCAAAACCATGTCAATACGATATCATTTTCACTTAAAAGATATCCATTTCCAAATCATAGCACTTTAAAGTTATAACACCTCCAAAATGATAAAAATTCGAAATTATAACATTTTGGAAATCATAATACTTTGAAACATAACTTTCCACTCAACAGTTTAGATATAGAAAATAGTATATATAATAAAATAGTTTATAAAATAAAATAGTTGTAAGTTAAAATAGTTTATATTAAAATAATTAGTATAATATATAAATAGTTAAATATAATTTTAAAATACTTTATATAATAGAATAGCTTCTTCAAATTTCACATATCGATTCAAGTCAACTCGAATTCAAAAATTCAAATTTAATTCAATCTCAATTCATCAATTTCAATCCAATTCTGTTTCTCAATAAACCATTTCAAATTATATCGATTTCAAATACAGATATGAACCACAAAATAAAACATTTTAATTTCAATATATTTCAAAGCTTTAAATTTTCTACATTTTCAAAACCAATTTTTGATAATTTCATATATATATCAAATTCACTTTACTATCATTTAGTTTTGAAATATTTACTTAACCATTTCAATAACATTTAAATAAACTTCAAATTTCAAATTTAAATAAACTAAATATTTCCTTCAATTGTTAAACTTGAAATATTCATTCAATCACCTTAAACAAAAAAAATCAAGTTATAAAATCATATCCTTTAAAAATCTCAAATTAATAAGTTTCAAATCGATTTAATTAAATAAAATTCTTGATTAAACGTGTTAAGGATTAATATACATTATATTTCATAATCAAACTATATATGCATACAAAGTTTCCAAAGAAGTAAAGGGGACCTGGAAAGCAAAGCAAGGTGGTGGCAGTGGGTCTGCGGCGGGGAAGCAGGATGGTGCCGTGCTTCAATGGCGGTGGATGGCCGAACTTGGGAGAAGGGGACGGTGATGCGCATGAGGCACGCATCTCGGGTGGCGAATGGTGGAGGCCTGGTTGAAGCGGGTTGACAGAGCTTTGGGTCGTGGGACAACTGGCTGTGGTGTGGCTTTGGTCGTTGGTGAGCATGAACGTTGTGGCGTTGTACTCGGGTTCGACGGCAAAGGCCAGGAAAGGATAGTCTTTTTTTTAGCATTGAATGGAAACGAAAAGAGGGGGAGCAAAAGAATAACATGGTGAAGGGCATATGATAAAGAGATGGATGGCAACAGGTAAATATATAAAAAGTTTTTATAAAAATGTTTTTCTTAGAAACTGAACGAAAGTAGAGAAAGCGGGGAGACCAAAAGAAACAAGCGAATTGACAGATAATAAACTGAAATGATGGAAGAGTAAGAGTCCAACATGTGAATTCAACAATAATAATGTCTAGTGGCTATTTGTTTCAACAGTCAGATAGATGAAAGGACACGAAACCCAATAGCCCAAATACGGAACCGATACGGTTAACCGTTTCACGTGTTCCGCTGTGTACCGGACTTTAAAACACAGAATTGAGTATACTGCATAGATCAGCATGACAAGACGATCAAAATGGTACACAGATATCAGTGGTCCGATCATCCAATCGAAAGTCGATAATCAGTACCGAAAATGCTGCTAAAACGCCGGAATTAAGGTAAACGGAACAATAGCAGTCCAAATTTGACGAAACGGGAGATGACGTCTCACTCAGAAGATGATTTACAAATTTATTATATAAAAATATCCAGATTTCGAAAACATTTAATTTTCATCAAATATTAATTGATTTAAATTTAAATAAAATTGCACAATAAAATAAACTTCCATAATTTCTTATGAAAATTTACCATTTGCTAAGTTTAAATAGACGTATTCCAAATATTAAATTTTTATTTCAAAATATTATTACTTATAATTTCACAAAATTTCAATAAATTAAATTAATAAAACCATTAAAATTTACGGGCCGTTACAGAACGTTAGGGGTTTGGGAAAAGTGTCCTTAAAGATCTTTTGATCAGGTTTTATAAAGTGATTTTATTAATTAAGGATTAATTGATAAAGGCTAAGAGGATTCCATATCGAATTGAATCAATGTTTGATTGTGTGGTTTAATTTCATAGTTAAATTACTTACTATCAAATATGGACAAAAATGTAACTTTGGAAATATCTAGGAGAAACATGAGAATTATATGGTACAGTTACTATCGAAGGTGTTATACTGTACGTATAAACTCGTTTGTTCTTCTAGGACGAATGATATGAAGTCCGTCCACAAACGGTTGGGAGATGAATTCCACTCTTGTCATTTGTCCGTTTATTTCCTAGAACCGGGGTTGAGTTTACCGGAAAATATCGAAAGTTGTTTCGAAGAGACCGGGATCAGATATGTTATTCAAAAACCACTTCGATCCAACTCAAGCGTTTCAAAATGAAGACATCTTGAAGCATGGGATATAAGACAGAGCCATTGAAGTATAAGGGCTGCTTGCTACTAATCCTGAGGGTGATTCCAAAATGGATGTAGTAGATGTAGTGCCTTCGGTTTGTCCTTATCCTGGACAACTTGTATGAATGAATGTTGGAACTACATTATTGCCGGGAGGGAAGTGTTAGCATTCCAAGAGGGACTGCTATTCAGAAAGGTAAAACTTTGCCTCAAGCCTCATCAACCGGGAATGACTAAAACAGGGGAGATGCAGCTAGGCTATGTGGGTCGCACCTAGTAGGGTAGGATGTCACCCTTCTAGATACGATACATCTACATATTTATGGATTGGTTGTGCATGAGATCTCGATGGAAAGGGTTGCAAAGAGACCGGGGTGATGACATATTCGGTACTATCAAGTAAGGGGTAGGCCGGTCTTGTGTCGGTAGGGATTTTTAGGTACGATCTCGGTACATTTTCTAGACGCGTACTATGATGAGCGTTACCCCAGTAGCCCGGTCATTAGTTGGAATACATTCTCCAATACGAGCTTTACAGTTTTAGTTGTATAATAAATATGTTGGAACGTGAGATGCAAGCATTCTAGCTATTTTAATAATTTACATTGAACCCTTAGACATTATTATAATATCATTGAATTTCTATAGAAGTGTTTTGGTTATCGTAAGGTAAAAACTCGTCCGTGTTTATATGTGGCGTGGTCTTAGAGATACCTTTGATTTCAAAAGAGTTTTTAACTTAATAATTCAGTTGCTTTGAGTTTACTCACACTAGACCCATATCTGACCCGGAGTTTTATTTTCTTTTCTTAAAACTCTTGGGTGCTCAAATTTTTATGAGCAGCCAAGTAGTTCAGGTTTCTACGGATGCATTTTGGAGGAGCTTGGAGTAGGAGGCTTCATCGATAGATAGTTATCATCTTGTTTCCGCTGTATATTATGTACTCTATATCTATGTATAAGGACAGGCTATTATATCTGTCCTAAGTTAGAAATTGTATTAGTATGACTCTGATGTATCATTTTGTAAATGACTTTGTAAATATTATGTTGATTAATATATGTTATTCCGTTGCGTTGTGAGATTCTGTGTTTGTTCCTGGTTCTTCTATCTTCTATCTCCTTTCTTTCCCCTAACATTCTGTCTTTCTAGCACTTAGTTGTTGGCATGTTAATACCGTGGATGTATTAGTGTCGACTTCTGGGGTTCGGAAAGATGGGTCGTTACATGTGATATTGCGGTGCTTGCCTGATACATGGGTGCAATCGTCCTAAGATGCTTTGGGTTTAACATTCATAATCTGTTTAGCCTAGAAGTTAGTTTAACTTTCATGCAAACGTGATCTGGGCTGACTGCAATCCGCGATAACTGTGATCTGAGCTGTCCTTATTGCATGAGTTATTGATAAGGTTGGTTGATACCTTTTCTTTCTACCTATAAGAGCAGACTGCATTTAAGTAAAGCTTGAGTAGCCCTATGTGCAGCCCTTTTGGGATCTTTAGACTCCGTGCGGTACTGCTTTGGTTTTCCTTAGTATGTGCGATGCAGACCCACTCTTGAAGGTGCTAACATAGTATAAGTTCTATGGATGTTGATAGTGTAATTCAACCATTTACTTTTCGGGGTCTCGTGAGTGCGGTACATCATTGCCTGCTCCTTGCGATTATGTAAGATTTCGGCTTTAGTATCACAATGTAACATTTGAATAAGAGATGGGTGCAAATTTGATATCTTTATGGCCTCCCTTATGAGTGCAGTATTGCACTTGTGACCTCATGCTCTTTAGCCATAGTTCTTTCAGTTGAAACAAAGATCGTGGCTGCATGCTAACTCTCATGTTCTGTGACCGTTCTTACGGCTTTGCACCTCATTCAAGTTGACTTTAACACAGCTTGAAAACTATGGGTGTAAAAGTTAGGTTTAAAAATATGCCATTTTAGAGAAGCTCTGAGCTTGAATTTTGATAAATTAATCTTTTGTGCACACGGTAGAGAATTATTAATTTGTGCCTTTCATTGTCAATTTCACCGAACTTAAAATTATTTGCATCAGCTCATATCTAAAGAGAATTAGGTTTTGATTATTGCTTAATTAGTCTTCTATCCAAAGGGAATTAGGTTCATAAAAGCAGCAGCCGTTGCATCACTATATCAATTGTAATGATTGGTGGGAAACGTTCCACAGATTAGAAAGAATTTATTCATGTTAGGGCATAAGGCTTTTTTTAAATTATTAGTTGCATGTCCAACTCTATATCATGATTTCGATAAATATTCAACTCTATTATGTTTTAATTTCTTTATGTTTTCATTCAGGTAAAAACTAAATGGTGACTGCGTTATACTTTGTAGCTATCCATTTCAAAGAATATGATATTAATAGCTATTTCAGCAGACGATGAAACTAATCATGTGTTTAGCCCAATGACCAGCAAAGAAAATTTTCACTGCTCTACATATGTAAGATGCCCTTCTGACGCCTCAGCTGAAACATATTTGCAGCATTTCTAATCTCAATCATACATTCAAGTATATACAATATATATTCACCTCAACATAACATATTGATATCGCAAATTCGTACATCATACTATCACATACCATCAAATTCATATACCAAAACATAATACCCAACATAATAATATCATAAATATTATCAGACATTATAATATCCAAATAATATTGTCATAATATAAACCAAATGTTCAAGCAATACCATCACAATATAAACCAAATATCCAAGCAGTATCATCACAATATATACAAAGCAAACATCCAAACAATAACAATATAAGTACATCCTACACCACTGAACCATGCGACCATCACCATCACCAAAAATGTTCTCGCTTGGAAAGCATCGCAAAAATGCATCCATAAGCAATCCAAGTTTCATTCCTAGCTTACTGACATGCTATTTCAACTGTCGGTTTTCTTCTTCTACAACATTACTAATTGTAGCAGCTCTATCGAGGTGATCTCTACATTTTAACCAAATTTATTTGTTAATAACAAGTATTTATTTATTTTAACTATTGTATTTATTGGAACAAATTTTTTAAATTTGTGTTAACTATATATTTGTTTAATTAATTGAGTGATTTGACTTATATGTTTATTTTTATTTTTTGGGTGATTTACAAAAAAGATAATTTAACTCGAATAAACTCTTGTTTAATATATTGAAATAAAATGTATAATTTTACTCAATTATATATAAATTCATTTCATTCATTAAGTGATTATATATTTGTTTGATTTATCATGTGATTTAATAAATCCATAATTTATCTCAAATAATCTCTTATATAATTTATTGAAACAAAATTTATAATTTAACATAATTATATATATATATAATTTATTGACTGATTTAACTTATACAGACACACTCTTGTTTAATTTGTTGAAACAAAATTTACAATTGAACTCAATTATATATGCATTTGTTTAATCTATTGAGTGATTTAACCTATAAATTTCTTTAATTTATTGTGTGATTTAAAAAAATCTATAATTTAACTCGAATAAACTCTTGTATAATTTGTTGAAACAAAATTTATAATTTAACTAAATTATATATATATATATACGAGTACTTTTGCACGTGCTCAAAAAATTAAATATTAGTAAACACCTTTTGTTAGATTTTTGGATCATACAATAGGACTTTAACTGGAATGGTCATTTATGTTATCAGTTTATCATTTATTTTATTAGTATTAGTTGCATAATATGTTTATGTATAAAATTATTTAAAGTATTGTAAATTTAATACACCATTGACCCTCAAAGTATGTAATTCAACAATACGAAAGACATGCTACAGTAGGCTTGAAGGAGATTATGCTTGGGTTTGCAACGAAAGCAAAGTAAAGATTGTTTGTGGATTTATGCACTTAAAAATTTAGTCTTCTTTCTAAACAAACATTGGCTTTGCCATTTTGGTTCAAACAGAAAGCACAGCCTTTACCATGGAATGTTCCATACTTCCAACTTCCAAGTTATATTCAATGAACAAAAGTAGTAGGAAGATCAACATACATTGGAAGATGATTAGCCATGTTATATTTAAGTTTTTGGTTCATGAAAATTGAATATACCCATACTAAGTCAAGATGAATGAATCTTTATGATGCTATGCACTGGGCCTTAGATGTCAATCATTTGAATACCAATTGTATTAGCTCCCCCTCTTTTCAGTGTGCATGTTCAATCTTTATTTTAGCTCTGTCAACACTCTTCCATCCAATGTTCTGCTGCAACTCATGTATGCACCAGAAACTTTGCCTCACGTACTACATCAGGTCAGGATGTTCTTATGCAACTTTAGACTTCAATCCAATATGCCCCCATCATGTAGTAGTCTCACATCAGCACTGTTCCCAGTCTCACTTTGCAGCACAGTTCCTCCATTTTACAGCATGCTCAACACGGATTTTTGCCTAAGGTGATTCAGAGCTCAACACATCTCTGTCCCTTGGTTCAGTACTTCTAAATCTGCAAGTACTTATTGTGCATCTTGATACACAGTGCCTCAGTTGTATAAATATTTTGGAGGATATTTGATATGTGAGCATGCGCATATAAGCCAATGTGCTATTATAAATATATTGAATACTGAAAAACAGAGAACTGAAATGACATGCAAATATATAACAACTATAGTTGTATAAATTAAGTAAAAGGCAGATATGCACATGATTAGATTATAGACCTAGTATTAATATTGTTATTTGAGTACGATTAAGGCAAAGGTGTTAAGTAAGAACTTACAGAGATTCAAGTGACATGCATTAGCACCTACCTGAATAAAAAATATATAAACTAAAGATGGTTAGCAAGCTTACAACTGCAATAATAGCGATTAATTTTATCTGATCAACCTTGAAGGTGATAAAGTATTCAGCTATTTTTGTTCCATGTTGAAAATTTTATGATATATTACCTGAGTGTGGATTATGCATAGCCGTTCAAGTTACCATACGTGGAAAATGTGTTCAAAAGATATGCACATATAAGTTTACACATATTAGTTTACAACAATAGTCATTGGAGTAATATATGTTAGTGGATCTAAAAAGCTAATTCTAATTTTATTTTTGTAGTGTGTAAATAAACTATATAAAATAATACTTGGACATGATTTTTATCATTCTCATCCATTTAAAATTTTTACAATTGAGGAATGCGTAAAAGATGATCACTGATATAACATTTCAAAACCAAATGTATCTACCAGAATTTATGTGTACTAAACAAAGAAAGCTTTAAAAGAATAAGAGTTGATGTGGCAACATAAGAGTTGTTGTAACCGTCAACCCACCTTTAATGGCACCAATTTAAGTACCATGTTTTATCTGTCGTATACTGCGCAAAGCTCTTTAATCATATATCAATACAGGTCATCCTGAAGAAGAAAAAACGTGAATATACTCATGAGTATTTTGGATGAGAATTGTGTATAAGATAAAAATTATAATTAATCTTGAACAATAAACTTATTCACATTATAATATTCATTCAGAACTCGTTGCTTAAGTACATTAGATTATCAACATGTCAGGTTCTGTGCGTGCACATTCCACAAATTTATGTTGTAAATGTGCACTTTCAAGTGTACACATACAAATTAGTTTCTATAAAAAGAAAGAAAATGAAAACTGTACATATGCATTTTGAATGTGCACAATCACAAAATCCTAATCTCACAAAAACAATGTCTATTTTTGTAACATGTTTTGAGTGAGGCATATACTTGGAATATGTTCTATTTTTCCAAGCTTAATTATAAAATTTGTCTTGTATCCTAATGTAACAATGTTTAAATCAACAATGTTTGGATTCAATTGCAAGTTCAATAACATCAAGGTATGGATTAAAGGATATTATATTTACAAAATTAATCATGAATGTCTTTATTTCCTACTTTGTTACTTAACTTTTAGATCATTTTGTTTAGATTCCATACCCAACCATGTCTTGGACTATCATACCCTATTGTCCCAAGATTTATGCCTCTTTCTCAATATTTACTATTGGCATTTTATTTTTAATCCGATTCTAGTTGTTTGTGCACATATTCATCCCATATTTCATGTTATTTAACTCGATCTCCAACACAAATTATAAATATGCTAACGTATACTATGTATAGTTTGAGATAACACATATCTGTAGATCTGTAGATAGTCGAATGACATCTTATACCTCCACTTACTTTCTATTTATAATGTAAATCAAGATTTACATTATCTATACATTGCTACATAAACAAACACATGCTTGTATAGATATATCCTATGAATACGTATGTATATATACATACAACCTCCCTTACAGTTGACAGTTGGTTTGCTTCCACATAAACTAATAACTTTTGTGCAAATTAGAAACTAAGTCATTTCCAATTTGATACGGAAATTAAACTGACAATGCATAAGAAATTTAAAGTAATTGATAAATAACAATCACATAAGTTATTTATGCATCATGTACTATCAAATAAGTGTGTGAATAACTTTGATTCAAGTATTTTAATAAAAGTGAAACCAAAGGAGATAGTTGCTTCCACCTTTTAAATTATAAAAATAGAAAGTTTGCTGATAAATCATTTTTAATGGTACTTCAATGCTCATCACAATTATTACTTCAATAATAAAGAGCCAAAATAAGATGTGCCCCAGTCTTAGCTGGCAACCTACAGTAGTAGAAGTAAGTTCCTTTTACCTTGAGGAAAGCTTGCAAGGACTGTTAACTATAGTTAAGGTGAAAGAGAATTAAGGATTAAAAGATATTACACACATAACATTAAAAACAGAAAATAATAAATCTACTAAATATGCTGTTTAGAATTTAATACTTATGTTTAGAAAATAAAACTATGAAAATACAAAGTCTGGTACTTTATTTTCTATTTTCAATGTTTTCAATTAGGAATGAAATTTTCTATTGGGAATGGAACTGTCTGGTACTATCCTTAATTAAGACAGTTCCATACATAACTATATTGGAATAGGTATCCTTGATCAAGTCCTACATAACTATCTTTAATTAAGTCCTACATAACTATCCTTAATTAAGACAGTTACATACAATACAAAGTACCAGACTTATCTAAACAACAAAATGTTAATACCCAAATTCAAGTGAACCCGTATGAATAGGTATGCATTTTCAATTGACATTATAAGAGAAAAAATTTGAGAAATAAACCGTACCTTATTAACCATGTTTAGAAGTCTACCTGCAGTCTTATCTCCTTTCCCCTTTCACACTAATCATCATTGGAAATCTCCTTTCTCAAAATTTGATTGGTTATGCACAAAATTAACCATTATAATCAAGCAATTCCATGACTCCATGTTGGTGAATTTTATAGTAAAAGATTTCTAAAAGGAAAAAATTTACCTCAGAAGTGAGCAATTGCTAGATTTCACGATGGATGCAGCTCATCAATTTGTCATTCAATTTACAAATTGGTTGAAGGCATCTATTCGGAAAAAAAATCAATTTGCTCTTGTAATCACAAATAAGGAAGCGGTTCACAAAGGGAAAGGAGGAAACTAATCTAAAAGCCCGAAATGAAAGAAAACTTCTTTTTTCATTTCAGCTTAAAAGGAAAACAAAGAAACACTTAGTATTATTCTGTAAGCAATACCAAACACTTGAAAATATGTCAAATAAGAGGCAAAATATTACCTTTAAATTGCCAATCTAGGGCTCGAGGAGCACGAAAATCGTTGTAGAATTAGGGTTCCAAGCACTGGAATTTGCTGTTATGACAACTTGACCCAAGATCAAAAGAAATCATACAAAATTCAAAATGAAAGTCAAAACTTAAGACGGTAATAAAATATACCATTTCTTACTGATTGCTGTGTACCTTCTAACGATGCTTTCTTTCTCAAAATCGTTGAAAGTTTAGAATGCCGCAATCATCCAACACCTCTAGAAATTAAAGATCAATGTAAAAATTGTACTATTGTTATACCAAATTAGATGTTTGATACAATTTTTGCCTTTGTGGTAAGATATGATAGATTCGATTTGCATACATGTATTGTATTTTTGAGATTGGGAAAGAGCTGTAAGGAGGTGAAGAAGAGGAGTAGAGAAACTACCATAGAACATGTGTTAGGAAATAGAAACGTGGAGGACAAAAAAGTTAAGTTGGCAGAAAAGACATAATATACCCTCTCAACTACTTAAAAAAGAAAAGAAAAAGATGGGTAATTTAGACACTTCAAAAAAGGCTTCACTTTCTCAAGTATTTGCTTTATATATAAGATATAATTTATTGACTGATTTAACTTATATAGATATACTCTTGTTTAATTTATTGAAACAAAATTTATAATTTAACTTAATTATATATACAATTTTTAATTTATTGAGTGATTTCACTTATATATTTGTTTAATTTATTGCATGATTTAAAAAATCTATAATTTAACTCGAATAATCTCTTGCATAATTTATTGATACAAATATATATAATTTATTGAGTGATTTATCATCTACAAACATACTCTTGTTTAATTTTGTTGAAATAGAATTTATAATTGAACTCAATTATATGTAAATTTGTTTAATTTATTGGGTGACTTAACTTATATATTTTACCTCAAACTCAGTTTATTTTTAAAATGATGATTTTTGGGATACATATAGCGTACATATGGTTCTTGGAATTTAAAATAACTCAAACTTAATTATACTAAGAATTCGTATAAAATACATATATATACGTGTGGTTCTTGGGATTTAAAACCAATGTATACATACATATAATATACTATAACATGTATATACACACACATTACATTTTACTTATTCATTAGAATTGTATACATGTATATATATACGTAAATATTATGTAAATACATGTATACATACCGCAAACTTGGTGGAAGCATCTCTACCTAGCTATTGGTGGTAGACCCATCCTCAAGCTCACTCCTCAAGCTCCCATTCCTAAAACTCAAACACCTACATTGGTTGCATGGCATGACAGTGTGGTAATATTGATAGAATGAGGCACCGGATGGCTTGTGTGGTAGTGTTGTCATAACTGGTGGTGGTGGTTAGGTTGGTACTGGTGGTAGTATTGTTACCACTGGTAGCGATATCCACCATCATCGGCAGTCAACGACTATAGTGTTAACAACATTCCCTCCAGCACTACTCCAACCAACCACCACCAATTATAACAACACTACTACACAAGCCCTGGTGCCTCCTATATTAATACTACAATGATGCCATGTCGTGCATCCAAGGTGGTGACTGGAGACATGTGTGGTAGTGATGTTATAACTGGCAATGATGCATGTGGAAGTGCTGGTGGCGATAGTACTACTACTGGTGGAAACAACCACCGCCGCTGATGGTCAACGACTCCAGTATCAACAACATCCCCTTAGCACTTCCATAATCCACCATCACCAGTTATAAAAGCACTACTACGCATGCCCGGTCACCACCACTATGACTTTGGACCATCTTTTTTACTATATAATACCGTGATAGTTTTTTTAATGATGGACGTTACTCCTTTTTTTGCAGATTCTATCAATCTTTCAATCATATCCACACTATCATCAAATGGATATGATAGAAACATTGGTAGAATCAGCAAAAAAGGAGCGATGTCCGTCGTTAGAAAAAACCGCCATTGTATTATATGGTGAAAAACCATCTAAACGTTCAAGTGCAATGAAATCGTTCCTACATGTAAACAAAATTTACATTATCTTTCACATGGTAGTATCATTATTTCAAGTTAAATACTTTCAACATGAAAACAAAGTGTGTGAACAAAGTGCATGCATCTCTAGTACCTCAATCGTTTAGAGCATATAATGTTTATATATTCATCTAAATCTAGTAAGAAATTTAAACTCAGAATATACATGTTAATAAATGTATTAATTATTTTGGAGATAAACACCAAAAGTGAAAACATAATCAACTTCTTACTATTGCAAATAACCTAACATTCATGTATTAATTAGTTTATTCACAAATTCATTTATGTATTCAACAATTCTACAAGTGTTAGGCTTAAAGTGAAATGCTTAAATACATGGCTGATGAATATACACATAATACTGTAAATAACAATTCTAGATGAATATAAACATTCATATATTAATTATTTTATTCATAAATTCATGTGTTAGTTAAATGGTATTCTTTTACCTTGGCGAATTCATGTTGTTAAAAAGCATGCCAAACTTTTATAGAAAGGATAGATGTAACAACCGCCTTTTCGACCCTCGAATATTAACACTGATACATCCACGGTATTCAATGCCGAGCACCCAAGTGTCAAAAAGACGGATTATTAGGGTAAAGTAAAAAGAAAAAGAAACAGAATAAGAAAGAATGGAAAACCATATCAGAATTTCACAGCGGAACGATAACATCCAATATCAAAAGACAGTACAAACTGTCACACTAAGATACATAGCATTTCAGAGTTACAATTCTAAATACTATTATCAGCCTAAACAGTTATAACAACCAGTCCTCACAAATGCTAATATGTACAATATAATAATACACCAGAATAAGAATACTACGGTAGGTGAACTATCCAGCTTGTCTCTTCGAGCACCGATGAACATCAATGAAAACCTGACTTTCTCAAACTACTCGAAAGAGCACACGAGGAATTTAGGGAAACGAAAAACCATGCGTTAGACATAAGTCTGGCATGAGAAACTTAAGAAATATGTGATCAGCATATAACAGTACTTTTGAGACCACACGGAATGTCATAACGGTTATCCTCTCAAAAGTACTACTCGTCTAATAAGTACATAAGGTGATGTAATAGATAATGTCTAGGGTGATGAAATAAATCAAAAAATAGTTATGTTGCTTGCATCTCATGACACCACAGTATTAGAAGTACATCTAAAACCACTAAGGTACGCTCGCATAATGGATTTCCCATGGAGATCCCTTCGATCAAGCCGAAATCCAGTCTCCTGCACAAGGGTTAGAAGCTACCTACGAGCATCGTATATCTCTAGATAGAATATACCATAAGGTAAATATAGTCGGTCCATATCTAAAACACATGATCCCAAATATCATCAACTCCCGCACGCAACATCGATAAGCATACTCTAGATATGGAGTGATGATATCCTGTTGCGGGTTAGCAAAGTCCCAAATAATGCATCTTACTTTGTTTTCTGCCATTTCCTATGTTAAGGTCAGTTCTGCATCTCTTACATGAGCCTTCATCATTTGAACATAACACAAATCCCCAAATGAATTTTAGCATCTCGAATTGATTATGAATCCCTATTTGGATTCAAGCATCTTGAACGAATCTCCACATAGATTCCAGCATAAGTCCTCCAACGAACACTAACGTTGACCTCTCCCTTGGACTTAACCTTAGGATGGATAGTTCAACCCTATAGTATACCACTTCATAACCGCTTCCAAAATATAGAACCCATATATAAGTTTAGAAACGGTATTCGATAAGTAGAACACTTATCGATCCCGGTCTCTTTAAAACCAATTCGATGAATTTACGGTCAAGTTTAATAGTCGACCAATCGACTATCAAGTTCAAAACAAACGATTGCATATGGAAATCAAGTTTCGTATACTTATCAAAATTTTAAACTTTGAGTGCAAAGTACATAACTAAATGCTTTCCATAAGTGAGTAAATACACAAAGCACGATCAAGTCACATAAAGCACGATAAGTCACATAACTGACTTCTAATCCCATTTTTATTTAATTAATACTTTTTATTAATTAAAACCTTTTTTATTAGTAAAACTTATTTTATCTAATAAAACTTCATTTATCATATTCCACTATTCATCTGTACTCTTTCAATACTTCAAAATGTATTCATATACTTATCTTAAATGGTACTTGGATATCCACAAACTATTAACAAGATTTCTTACTTTAAACTTTTATTTTTTCTATCTTTTTCCAAAAGATTCCATACTCATAATTTCTTTCAAAATATCCATTTTAAGGATCTAAGAACTTTTACAAATCTTTCAAAATGTTTAAGACTAATTTTACTTAAACATTGTCACTACAAACCCAAAACCATTTCACTTATGTTTATCTTTAAAACATTCTTTTAAAGATCTGTTTACATTCATAAGTATAATAAAAAAGGGTTAAAAATGAACATTATTAACACATTATCACAAAAAACCCAAAACCATTCCATACTTGCATTATCTTTGAAAATATTCTTTTAAAGATATAAGTTAATATTTGATTAAGATCGATATTTGACAAGTCAACTACCCAGTTAAAAACGATTGCTTATAGAAATCACGGTTCGTATACTTAACTCATTTTCGACATTCCAACTTATACTATCCCTCATTTAAGAGTGAATCAAGGTAAGTTAGAGCACTGGTTTCATATAAAAGCCTTGCCTAAACACTTCATTCTTGACACTCACAGATAGATAAGTCTACCTCGTCGGCTTTTAGTGTTAAGTATAGTATTAATGACTTTCATAAACTAGTAAAAAAGCAACACGATTGACACGTTTTCAAAACTTTCCAAATTAACTATTCCTCAGTTAAGATCGAAGCCGATAGGTTAGAGCATCATTGCTTCTATCCCTACTTGAACATCAATCTTAACATTTACAAATAGATAAGCCTACTTCGTCGGCTTTTAGTGTTAAGCATAGTTAATTAACTTTTTCAAAACTTATATATATATATATAAATACTTTAAAAATACTTATAAATAGATTTTAAATATCTATGTAAACTATTACTTGAAAATAACTAACTTATAATTTAAAGAAAATGGATTAAAACATGTCATATCATAAAACCTCTTTACTTTAAACCTACATATATAATTATTAAAATTATATTTAAACTTCAAAACAACTTTTATATTTGTATCGTTTCGACTTTTCGACGCTCGAAAGTCGACATTAATACGTCCACTGTATCAAATGCCGCGCAATCGAATGCCGGAAAACCGAACCATTAGGGTTAAAAAGAAGAGGTAGAAGAAGACAGAAGAAAAGAAAGAACAGAAAAACAGAAACAGAACAATATCAGAATCTCACATTTGCAGCGGAACAATATACAATAGATAATCACTAGTCTTTTAAACAAAGAACTATATCAGTTTATACATACATCATCAGAGTCAATATACAACTCAATACAACAATGGACAGTTATATAAACTTGTCCTCATACAGAATACACAGCGGAATAAATAAACAAGTACGGGAGTACGTCTCGCCATCCAGCTCGTCTCCAAAGCTCCAGAATATCCAGAATATCCTGATAACATAACTCTAGGCTGCCCGTGTGGAAAATTATGGGCACCCAGAGTTTAGAAAGGGAACAATAAACTCCGAGTCAGTCATGGTGACTGGTGTGAGATCGTAAAACAGTTATTTTCACAAAGAAAATAAAATTAATTCGCAATGCTTTTGGAAAATGAAACTACCATAAGACCTCCCGCCACACACACAATGCAAACGCAGAATTGGAGGAGATTTCTTCTTATGATAGTCAAACATGCTTACTATGCAAAATCATTGGATATTGTCATTAGTGCATAGTGTCGAAAACATTTCGAAAGTATAATATTAATCTTAGCCAGCATACAACCATTATTGTATGCCTACTATAGCTACCATCTAAATAGTGGTGACCACCATAAGTAAATGGCAGGTTCTACAAATAAAACCGTACAAGGTTCGTATTGTTTCTTTGGATTTTCCAACAAATGGTCAGGCAAAGGAACTTCCTTACACCGAAATGGAAACGCCTCTGGAAAGACGCCCTGAGAGTCAACCTGCTCTCTGCAAACACAAGGCCGACGCTACCTCACGCTGTACAGCTGTAACTAGGTAGCTAACACACAAGCTATGTCATCCCCCAGTCGTTACCGACCTTTATCCGAGGATCCTCAACCACAAAGCAACAACCACAAAGTATAATAAATTTGCAGCATCAACATAGGTAAAATATCTGGGCTCCATACCATGATATCACCTTTTATCCAGAAGGAAATGACATACCCTAGGGGCGCGACCCCTAACAACCTTGCCGCAACATTCCTGTTTCGACCATTACCGGGTTGTGAGGCTCGACGAAGTCTCGTCCACAAAGCTACGCTTTTTCACAAAGCCACGCTTTTTCACAAAGCCACGCTTTGATCAATAATTGATCAACAGCACTTCGTATGCCACATTACCAAATTGGGAATGTATCACTAGTAACCATCAACTACATAACCTTTGAGCTCGTACGTCTCAGAGAAGGGTGTTAAGCTAAGAGAATAAATTCTCCTCCACCAACAGAAATGTATTTGATAGAAACCAGCTTTACATCTCAAAGTGTAACGTCAGACACACATCCATACAAGTCCGTTCCGGGATCGAACGGAACCGAAGACACTTCCAAAGAAGCCCTTGCAATCCGGGTATTCACTAATCACGTCCGGACTTCCCATCACAAGAAGAGTGATATAAATCTCTATACCGGAGAAACTCGGTGCAGAGACATTCGATAGGCTGTCCTTTCATTTTCGAAAATATCTGGTCTTCAACATCGGTCTTCAATACGATCCATATCGTCGTATCACCAATTCGGAATGGGTTATATGACACAAAGGTCTTTTCCCGGCTAACCCGAATAGTGAGCGTTTGTTTTTAAAAACAAATTCAAATGCCATTTCAAAGGCAAATATTGATAGTCGGTTATTTAACTATCAACAACATTCACAACAATCGACCAATTTAAATAATTTTTCCAAATTATTAAATTTTCAAATATCTTCACAAGATATATATTTTCCACACTTCATCACTTTGAAAAACCAATTTCAAATCATATTTTCACTCGCGAAATAAAATTTCCGAATGTTATTTATTTTCACTTTTCCTTTACAAATTCCATTGTGAATGTAAATTTCCAAATGTTCACTTATATACGATTTTCAAATCAATTTCCAAATATTCACTTTCAAACACCAAATCAATTACAAATTGATTTTCAAAATTCTTTTCAAGCACCAAATCAAATTCCAAATTAATTTCTCAATTTCATTCCAATCCCAAATCAAATTTCAAATTGATTTCCAAAAATTTATCTCAACACCGAATCAAATTTCAAATTGATTATAATTTTAATCCTAAATACCAAATCATTTTACAAATTGATTTCCAAATTTATTCTCAACACAAAAATCAATTTTCATTCAAACACCAAATAAATTTTCATATCGATTTCCCAAAGATTTATTTCTCAATATCAAATAAATTATCAATTGGATTTCTAGAAATTTATCACCCTTTAAATAAATCCTTTTATTCCTTCCAAATGGTTTAAAATTCCACTTTCAATAAATTCTTCAACTTTTACACAATATTTTCAAAACCCACTTGTTAATATCTTTTCCAATATTTTGAAAATAATTCGATAAGATTTCAAAATCAACTTTATACTTTTAAAATTCCTTCTTTTAAATTCATTCAATTCTTTCAAAAGAAATTTACTTAAAATTTCCTGCTTCAAATTTCAAAAATCCAAATTTAATTATTTCTGGTATCCAACGATACCAAAAATACATTCGGCTAAATTATAGCCTTCAACAAATTCAATCACAGATATAATCATACACAGATTATAAATAATCAACACACAACATATGAAACCAATTCAAATGTTTTGAGGTATCCTGTTGGATCCCTCTAACCTGTTTCCCTGCATCCATAGATGTTAGCACAATACCAATTCCACTTCGAGGTGGAATATCGCAGTATATGGGATTTATAAAATATCATTCCGCTATTATGCGGCACATAGGGTCTCATCCGCTATATAATGCGGGAAAATCAACAACTCCCATATATACATATTCCAATATATATATATATATATTGCTATATACTACTAAATATACTATCATTCAAGCACACAATCATCACAATCAAAATTTTTAAATATAACTAGTTATAATTAAACAAAACCCTTTGTTTGAGTGAGAAGATCTCACCTTTGCTTTTAATTTTGCAATCCATTTCCATTCTCGCTTGATTTCACAATTTTGGACCTTGTAATCAAACATTATATAATTTTATTAATATTCGAATTTACCAAACAATTAATCAATATATTTTGATTTCAAACCAATGACTTAATTAATTATTTATTTAATTAAAAATCAGATTTCCTTTAATATTCAAAATTCCTTTAATAATTATATATATTTTTCTCTGACTTTCAAAACCTTTCAGTTTTACTATAAATACTAGCAGTAATTTACTGTCGAATCTTCATCCAAAAGAAATTGACCTAGTTTATCGAAAATAAACTAATAAATTGATTACCTAACTGAGAACTGCTGCCACCTCTTACTGTCTCCTCCGCTCGCTACTTGCTTACACTTCTCCCAAAAATTAATTTTTGTTAATTTAACACAAAGGATTCGGAGACAACTCTCAAAGTAGTGATGACTCAAGTTCTAATATCAGTTTTGTACATCTCAAATGAAACATCAATCATCATCTTCATACCGAACCCACTTCCAGAAATGTTTCTCGACGGCCACATCACCAGAATCTGCTTCATGCCTTTCTCCTCCCCGAGCTCCTCTTTTACAGCCCTAACGGCCGCGTGCCTACGAATGCCACGATTTGATCGTCGAGACTCGAGCGCTCGACCAGTCACTGTCATTTCGTGAATCCCAGACTTCGTGAACATCTCGGCATTGCTCTAAGATAGAGAACCTAGGAGGCATTGTGAATCCCTCGAGGTGGCGCTCCTAGGTCGATTGCTTTCTGTTGGTAGGAGAGGGAATCCAAAGTGAACTCGCGATTCAGACTTCGTTCTTCTCTAACAAATGTGAATTCGAATTCGAAGGGGCTAAATGATGGAGAGGGAAGCTCGAATTTTTATTTGAAGTATCGGTAATGATTTTTTTTCCTTTTTCTGAGAGGAGTTCGAATCGAGCAGGTAGAG
The DNA here is from genome assembly GCA_030737815.1 of Allium fistulosum. Lineage (NCBI taxonomy): Eukaryota > Viridiplantae > Streptophyta > Magnoliopsida > Asparagales > Amaryllidaceae > Allium > Allium fistulosum. The sequence goes on from CM060905.1 coordinate 1,251,435,444, forward strand.
AAAAGAGAAGCTGGGAGAACTCGCGATTTTGAACGAGAGTGTTTTCATTCATTTTGTTTTGTTATATAAACTGAGTTTGAATTTGTAAAATGATGTTTGCTTTGCTTTTTATTTTATTTTCTTCTTGATGAACGAATGAACTGAGACAAATATTCATGTATATAGAGGAGGTGTGCAGGTCCTAGTAGAGTACTGAAACAAGACTTTTTCTTTTTATTTGTACTTTGTAATTATTTGTATACTTTTAAATCAAAGATTTTCCTTTTACTTTGGTGGCTGATAATTTTTCTTTTGCGTGCTAGAACTGATGGCATTAAATGCCCATGCTTCCATCCCTGTTAACATGCAATCCTATACTTTTTTTATAAGTACAATTTTGTTTTGTTTTGTAGATTTTTTTTCCTTGCATACATTTTTCTATTATCTTCTTGCTTGCATACAACTCACAGCAACATACTTATGCTATTTGATCTTTGTATGTATCTCATTGCATAACTATTTGTTTTCTTTTATCTTAAACTTGGTGATATAAATGAAGTTCTACAATCAACATATATTGTTTGAATTTATTTATATATCTATTTTATTTTTATAATTCATATTCTTTTCTATTTAAGTTTATATATTTATTTTACTTATGAAATTTTCATAGTTTCTAGGGTTGAGATATATATTTGTTTGTATTATATTTGTAAGTATATTTATCTATTTTAAAACTTTCAAATTAAATATCCTGATTTCAAATGTCAAAAATTCAGGGTCGTTACAATATTACTACAAAATATGTTAGAAAACATCCCTAAAAAGACTAGGGAAAAATACCAAATTTAAATGTCATTTTTAAACATTTAAAACCATAAGCAAATTATTACAACATTTCTAAATGCTGCTAAAAGTTCTTGTTAAAGAACGACTTTGAAATGTATGAACTTTACGACCAATTTTAACCACTTAATCAAATTATTTAAGACTTTAACTTTTTATAGTAAGTACTAATCCTAGGGTACTTAAAAACCATGGAAATAAACCCCTAAGGATATCTACTAATTTATTTTTAAAAATTCCCGAAAACATGGCATTTACTAGAGTGTATTTATAACCACATTTTTACTCAAATTTTAACCACTTTGTTTACCAGTTCCAAATCCCAATTTTTTTGTAGTAATAAGTACACATATAATACTTACTAAAAATTTAAAGAATCTCCAAGGATGTCTCCTAAAGTTAACTATGAAAATCGTTGAACACAAGGCATTTTCAAAGTGCATCCAGAGTGACCTTTTCGCTTCTAACTTTCACAACTTTGGTTCATAATATCTATAACTTTCCAAACCATTTCTTTACTATTACATGCACTAAAATATGTGTAGAGAACAACCAATCAATTTATCTCAAGTTAAGATCATAAATCTTCCATTTACACAAGTTAAAGTTAAGGGATATCGAATGCACTTATAGCGACAATTCTCGCTTCAAACATTTTCAAACACACTTCAACTCAACACACAAGCCAACCAAACATGCAAACATAAATTTTAGGCCAAGCCACGTGATATAAAAGGTAATAAGAGTGATATTATACAATATAAAGTGGTCATTTGCTTTCAAAAGCAAAAAGGGTCCAAAGTTATAACTTTACTTAGTTAATGCCACTTTATCTTTATATTTGCGCGCGTGCGCACATGCATGCGCGCACGCGCGCGCACACACACACATATAGTCATACATACATAAAAGATAGTGAGATAACTCACTTAGATCCAAGCCAAACACATGCTCAAACACTCACAAAGCCAAGAACACTTTCTACCATCACCAAACTTCTAAAGACCCCACCTTTTGCTCCAAAACCATAAAGTAAGTCCTCCCCCTCCTTCCTAATGCTCATAGCCCATCATGAATCCCCCAAAATCTTCACTTTTCTTTCACTTTGACTTTAGATCTAAGCATCCTAAGATTTTATAAGGTTTTTGTGAAAGTTTGGTGGAGTTTGGAGAAGATTTGAACTAATTAGAGAAAGATTAATGAAGATAGAAGTGGATTAGTGCTTGTTCCTTTTAATACTTTCAAGATTTGAAATGTTATGAAGTGTTTATCCATGCTTTAGCCTTTCCTTTACATGGCCAAGACCCCCTCCCATGTGCCTTGCATGCTCCTTTTACTTTACATGAAAATATCTCTTAGCAAAATTATCCTTTTGCCCTTACACATAAATATTTTCAATGACGTCACCAATAACATCATCATTTTTCTTTTCCATAAATGGTAAAATATTTTTATTTCTTATTACGTTTCCTAAGCAAATAAGTGTATGTAAAAAATTTTAAACAACTTCTAATGAGAAAAAACCGTTTATCGATAAATTGATTTTCAGTCACATTATCGATATTTCTTCAAAGTATATATTTTGTAAATATTTTTCTAAAACAAGTTTACCATCATTAGTTATGATTAAAAAGGGGGTTAATAAGGTTATTAAATCAATTTAATAACAGTTAACCAGGATTCAAATAATTAAATAATTCAGGCATTTAAATACAAAGTGTTCGAAATTCTGAGTCGTTACATTCTCCCCCACTTAGAATATTTCAACCTCGAAATTCGAGCACGAGCAACAAAAGGAAACAATCATAAAGTAATACATAATAGCATTTAAAATCACTAGCAATCAAAGCCCATGATTTTGCTAGGTTCGGAAAACTTTTCATCGCACAAGGATGATATATAATCTACTAAGCGTACCTTACGCTCAACAGCCTCGAGTTATTACTTAGTCGATTTTTCATGCTACCGCATAACAAATCAAAGTGTCATCACTTAAACCCTCCATAAACCGACAAAACACAGTATGCATATATACTAAAGCCAGTACGATGTACATGGACCACCCGTACGTAATATCAAATCCAATCACTTGCTCGATCAGATAATTTCACTTACAATCTAATATAGATCACTTGACATCTCTAGTGCAGACTTCGATCAGGTTCCTTGATTAGAAACCTCCGTCTTCCTTATATAAACATATACTATGATAGAAAACTTTAGGACCGTATCAAGAGCCGTGTCAAGTGTTGGCCATCAAGAATCGAGTGAAAAATCTTAACTCGGAACAGTGTGAACCACCTCAAAATAATGTACTCGAATACTGGATCAAGAATAATCATGCGAATAAAACGATCTATGTACAACTTACGCATTTACCTTATCGGTTTCTCAACTATACCAGTTACTTTTTATATCACATTCATTTATACAAATAGCATGTCATTCAATACTAAAATCATTTGTGAATAATTTCATAAAACATATATTCAGGTTTATCAAAATTTTATAACTTCATTTATAAAACATTTCATGAATACTTACTTCACTTTATTACTCATATAATACTCTACATCATCCTAAGAGTATGTACAAAAAATTAGATTCATTTTACTAATCGTGAATGTTCAAAAAAATCAAAACTTTTTTTAACTTACTTCCTTCTCAATTCAAGAGTTACAAATACTAAGGCAGACTGTTCATTCAGACTTTGCGTCGACTATAGGGAGTTGAAAAGGTTGACAAGAAAGAATAGGTACCCTATGCCTAGAATAGATGACTTGTTCGACCAACTTGTAGGGGCTAAAGTCTTTTTCCAATTAGACTTAGCAACATGATTCCATCGGTTGAGGATTGCAGAGGAAAGCAAGCCAAAGACCGCACTCCGTACTCAAGATGGGCTTTATGAGTGGGAATTAATACCTTTTGGATTGACGAATGTCCCAGCATACTTTGTGGATTTGATGAGTAAAGTAGAGGGTAACTTAATAAATTTGTCGTGGTGTTTGTTGATGATATATTGGTTTTCTCCAAACGCAAGAAGGAGAATAAGGACCACTTTAGAGGAGATATTGGAGACCTTGAGAAGAAACCAACTCAAAGCCAAGTTTTATAAATGTCACTTTTGGAAAAATGAAGTTAGGTTCTTGGGCATATTGTGTCAAAACAAGGATTGGCTATGGACCCTGCTAAAGTGAAAGCTGTCCAAGGATGGAAGACTCCTAGTAATGCATCAGAGGTTAGGAGTTTTCTAGGGTTGGCAGGCTACTGTAGGAAGTTCATCAAGAACTTTGCACAAATAGCAGCCCCTTTAACTAAATTGACCAAGAAAAATCTAGTTTTTGGTTAGAATGATAGATGCACCAAGGCATTTGAGATGCTTAAGAAGTCATTGACTAGTGCACCCATGCTTACTATTCTAGATGGAACAAAGTCGTTTATGGTTTTCACAGATGCATGTGGCACAAGATTAGGGACAATCCTTATGCAATAAGGGATGGTAGTTTGTCTATGATAGTAGACAACTGAAGGACTATGAGAAGAGGTATCCAGTGCATAATTTAGAATTGGCAGCTATTTTTTGCCTTAAAGATGTGGAGGCATTATCTCTTGGGGGAAAGGTTTAAGTTATTCACTAATAAAAATCACTCAAATACCTATTTTTCCAAAAAGATTTGAATCTTAGGCAGCAGAGATGGATTGAGTATGTAGCATCCTTTGACTTTAGTATTCAATATACCCTTGGAAAAGGGAACGTAGTCATCGATGCCCTTAGTCGAAGACACGCTACCTTAGGTGCTATATATGAATAGAGACAGTTGGAGTTTCTCCTAAATTTTAACCTCCAACCGCCAACAGAACCCATCCAAGGTTTCCTAGTAGTTATGAAGATTAGACCAGCCTTGATGGATTGTACAGGGCATGAGCAAATGAAGGATGGGGAGTTAGTAGAGATTTTGGAAAAAGACCATTCATCCTGGAGGAGATAAGATGTATAAGGATATGAAGAGAATTTTCTTTTGGAGAGGAATGAAGAGAAGCGTAGCTGAGTTTGTTGCTAGGTGTTTGACGTGTCAGGAAATAAAAGCCGAGAAAGGGAAGCCAGGTGGATTATTATTACCTTTGGAAATTCCAACTTAGAAGTGGGAACATATCTCAATGGATTTTGTGGAAGGATTGCCTAAAAGTCAGAAAGGCAATGAGGCTATTTGGGTTGTTGTGGACAGACTTACTAAGATTGTTCATTTTGTCTTGATTAGGAGAAATAGGACTAGTGCCTCTCTCGCATAGATTTATATTAAGGAAGTAGTTCATCTACATGGAATTCCTGTAAGCGTAGTCAGTGATAGAGAACCCTTGTTCACTAGCGAGTTTTGGAGGAGCCTACAAATAGCTTTGGGAATTTCTTTGAACCTTAGCATGGTATATCACCCACAAACCGATGGACAAACAAAGTGGGTTAATAGGATTTTGGAGGACTTGTTGAGAGCCTATGTCTTGGATTTGAGAGGACATTGGGAGCAACATCTACCTTTGGTTGAGTTTGCGTATAATAATAGCTATCAAGCGACAATTGGTATGGCCTCTTTTGAAGCACTTTATGGGTGGCCATGCAAATCGCCTAGTTATTAATGGAAGACCACCGACAAAGAATTACTCGGACCCGATTTGATCCATGATACCATGGAAAAAGTAGAGTTGGTCAAGCAAAGGATGAAGGTTGGAGATATGGTATTTGTTAAAATCTCCCCTCTTAGAAAAGTTGTTAGGTTTGGCAAGTCTGGAAAATTGGCGCCTAGATTTGTTGAGCCATTCATAATTCTGAAAAGAATAATAAAATTGGCATATTGTGTGCAATTTCTTGACAAGTTGGCAGGAGTCCACAATGTTTTCCATGTTTCTCACCTTTGGAATTGCCTTCATGACACCGCTAATAGAATAGAGCCTGATTAGTTGGGGGATTTTGAGATGGAGCATACGGTGCCTTGTGCAACCGCATGCATTATGGAGCATGGTATTAGGATACTCCCAATAAAATAGTTAGGTTTGTTCAAGTACAACGAGTGGACAATCCGGTGGAAAGCACATGGGAGACCGAGGAGAAGATGAAGAGCACTCACCCAGAGCTTTTCCTTGGTAATTTTTCGCTTCAAAATTAGGATTTGTGTTGCATCGTGGTTGCAAGATTGGATGGTAGAAGATGGTTGTTACACTTTTTCACAATCACTTTACACTCATGTAGAAATTTTTATACATGTTTAGGATATTTGCATACATACTTTCATGACACGATTACACACTCATGCTAGGATTGAGCTCATTTTAGCATGTCTACAGTACATAATCACATTGCACTATTGATTGAGTAAATGGTTGTGTAGAGAACTTGGTTGTATAAGATGGAAGTTATTGCGTGTTACGCTGTTCGCCACTTGGAAGATTTCGGGAAGAAATCCTTTTTAAGTGGGTAGAATGCAACGCCCCATAAAATGAATCATAAATAAATGAAGGAAATTGAATTAAATATGATAAGGGTTGAATATGGAAATTTTATAGTTGGAATTTGACTACGAAAGTTATTCTGTTGCGTTCATGGTGAAATTCTGATCTGTTTTCATATATAATATGCTGAAAACAGAGATTAAACGAAGAAGTTATGAGCGTTTTAAGTTTTCAGACTTAAATTAATTTAGTTGGAATTCAAATATAAATGAGAATTCAAATTTACGGTTTGAATTTTAAAAATAAGCTTAGGGGCTAAGTAAATGTTAATTTACATTTGACTAACGTTTACATTAAAGTTGATTAGGGGAAAGAAATCAATTAAAAGCAACGAAAATAAAAACATTCTCAAAACGGGGACCGATCGACCCTAGCGGTAGACGGTTGAAGAGGGACGGTCGATCAGTCAAGGCCAAAAATTGGCGGTGGCGGCTAGGGTTTGAAGGGGTATGCTATTTATTTGTACATCCAGATTTCTCCATTTTAAACTATTTTCATCCTTTGGTTCTGGTGCGTTTCAAACCCCATAAATAGAACATTATCCTCTCCACTTTTTGTTCATATTATTTTGGGGAATTTAGCAAAACTCTGCCATTGTTATCTCTCCAAATTAGATTCAGAAACTCTGTAGAGAATTCAGGTAAGGATCAAATCTATTTTCTATTTATTTCTTCTTTCTCCAACCTTTTCTTATTATATTCCTCTCTAATTATTCTAAATCTAATAAAAATACATACATCTTCCCTATCGTATGTGTGTATATCAAAAGAGAGAGATTCTGGAAGGGATTGAAAGGCTACGAATCCATTGAAGTGAAGCTAAGGCCAATCTGTGAGTGGAAACCTTAGTGTTTCTTTTTTAGTACTTGTTTAGTATATTTCTTTTTGGATTTGAATAAGCCTTAGAGATTTTGAAATTTCGAAAATATGATATATAAAATCCACCAAATTCCTTTTTATTTCGAAATGTCAATTCTATGTTGAGATTCTAAATTATTTACATTAATTTGATGGAATTTGTTTCGTTTATATAATTTTTGATAATTTCATAGTTTATTCCACTTCTCCTTCTTCTTTGGGTCAAACTGTGATTCTTTAATAAAATAAGAGGTTTATATTACAAATCCTATTCATAGTTTACACCACCTATTTTTATCTATTTCTTTGTGAAATAGGAGTTGAATAGAATATGGAGTTTAGATTGCAACTCCTATTATTTAGAATATTACATTTAATTGGTGTAATAAATTGAGTTTCTATTTTATTTACAAGTCCGTTATTGCAGTTTTGGTTTTGAATATTTATTCCCTGTTTTGGATATTAGAATCTCTTATTTTGGTATATTAAAATCTTGGGAGTTTGAAGAAAAAGGACTTGCAATAATATTTGGCTAGGGAATTGACATTTAACGCTAGTATAGAGTGTAAAATCCATTCGTTTAGAACTTATTAAGTGCAAATATTTATTTATCTCTATTTACGTAATTAATGTAAAATTATTGCGTATATGGCGTAGTCAATTAGATATCTATTTTCATTTATTTCCCCCGTTATGAAGGTAATTGACTAGTAGGCGAAAATAAGAGGAAACTCTTATTTAGCCTAATTATTATTTTAAGGCGTAATAAGGAAGATTCCTTATAAGGGCTTATTTATGAAACGGTGAGATGAGTGTGCGTGTATGTATGTATGTATATATATATATATATATATAGAGTAATTGGTGAATGTCCAAGTCATAGGGATGCGAGGTCAATAGAGTTACATGATGGAGTCTGCCCTCCACTTTGAGGCTACCAGTAGTTGTGTACACTTTGATTGATGTGAGATATCCTTATGATAAATATTTTGTAATGAAGCGAGGTTGGTCCCAAATTCTGTAGGGGAAATCTACCTAGCTAATCTGGCTACCAGTTCCTACTAATAGTCGGACTAATGTGAGACGTCATTACGAGTATGGGCCATAAGACAAAGGGCCTGCTTTGGGGTCTTGAGGTATTAAGTGGTTGGACTCGCCTTTTTTCCCTAGACGAAGTATTAAATGGCCAAAGGGTTACATTAGGTGGTATCTCAATGAAGGGGTCCGCTTCTGGAAATAGGTTTTAAATGATGGGGTTTGTCAAGGTATTAAATGACCAAAATCTTCCTATTTTCTACAAGGAAGTATTAAGTAGCCTAAGAGATTCTATATAATGTCAGCTAGATAGTACCATTGAGGAGCACGCCTAGGAAATATGTATTAAATGATGGGGCCTGCCTTAATTATATGACCAGAGTCTGTCTATTTTCCAATAAAATGTATTAAGTGGCTTGGGTTCTCTCATATTATTAGTTATTTATGACGTATGATTGTGATATGGGATTCTAGAAACCTGCTTCTGGAATGGAAGGTATTAAGTGGTTGGACCGCATCCTTTCCTTATAAAGAAGTATTAAATGGTTTTTATTAGTTTTATGTTCGTAGACATATTCTTATTTTGAAATATACTGCCCAAGTACTGAAAAGGTAAGACTTGAGGTTTTTATTCACCAGACACTTATTGTTCTGACTCCCTCCTCATTACGACACAGGTTAAGGATGGAGTGATGGCGGTGTTGATGCTTAGAGATGGAGAAGCTTGGCTTGCGGCAATATTTGTTATTATTACTTGCTTTTATGTGTACCATGTATTTAGACAATTGTTGTACCAGATATTATGTTACGGTTTTTATGGAATTTTGTATCATGACATTTTTATGGTTTTGAAATAAATGGGTACACTTTGCTATTATATTTTGTTACATCCGCTGTGAGTTTTAAAAGTTTAGTTATGGCTCTATACTGTTACTTTCTTAGTTCTACCAAGAACTTACCTTAGAATGGATCAAAGTTTCGATTGGTCTTTATTGGGTCGAAATTTTGGGCCTGTTCCGGGGTGGATTGTTACAAACTCAACCCTTAGTAATATTTGAATAATTTAAATTTAAAACCTATATAGACTATGCTAAAGCATGGTACTGTACACAAATTCAATTGCTTATAGATTATCTAGATAAATTTCTACTTTTAATCATTACGCGCCACCCTTTAGCAACAATATATTGTGCATGTTTTATTTTTGTCATCATCATGTCACTTGTACCAAAACTTGTTCAGTGGTCATGTATCCAATAATATTTTTTGTTAACTTCGAAGACCAACATGATAATGACCTACCTTTTTGACCCTCAAAAGTGGACATTAATACATCTATGGTATTCAAGTGCCGAGCTTCCAAGTGACGGAAAGACAGATTGTTGGGGTGAAAGGAAAAAAGATAGAACATAATCTCACATCATGATGAGTAATATATAATATACACATGATCTTTACAAAATAAAACTCTAACATACACACATCAATTAGAGTAAACTAACTTATCATCAGCCTGGACAGTTATAACAGCATGTCCTCATAATTGCTGATAAATATAAACAAGGAATGCAACTGAAATAAAGATACGTGAATACATCTTGGAGGCATCGAACTCATCTCCTAAAGCTCTAAAGCAACCATAACTAAATCTCTTTTATATTTATAAATCTCCTTTTTATAAATCTCTTTCTATTTATAAAACACCATTTAAAAATTTCCTTTCTATTTATAAAACTCATTTTATAAATCACTTTCTATTTATAAAACTTCTTTTTATAAATATACTTTCTATTTATAGAACTCCTTTTATAAATCTCCTGATTTTAAATCTCATATACTTACTACAAATCTTTGGTTCAAAATAGGACTAAATACTTCCCATAAACAATCATTCCCTATATCACTATAATTTCAAAAATGCGATTTATTATTCCAATCCATCAAAATGATATCATTTTCCTTTTTTTAATCTCATTTATAAATTTATTCTTTTATTTTTAAAAATCCTATTTATAAATCTATCTTTCTATAAAACATCTTATATAAAGTGTTTCATAAATATTTATTCTAAAATATTTCTACCTTCTTTTAAAACGGAATCACTTTATTATAAAAGATGAACTCCACTTTTCTTTAAAATAAACATATGTTATTATAATAAATTTCTGTTAGTTAAATACCTTCCAATGTACTTTTAAAATATTTCCGGAAAGGTTGGAGTAAAATAGAGAAGTTCAAAAACTATTTCTGAATAAAATACCATGGAATATCCCAAAATTCTCATTTAAAATCATTCTCCGAATCAAAATCAATTTCAAATCAAAACAACAAATAATAGTATTTCCAAAATACAATATTGAGGCCTAGAGTTACCACAACACTCTTAACATGTGCTTTCAATGATCCACACTAAAAGGGTTCAACTTTTGCGACATATCAAAGTTACATCAAATAAGGTCAAAGTACCAAGTTTTGACATTCAACAATTTATAACATAAGTATATAAATGAAATTAACATCAATAATGGCAAAGAATCCAGATCCCTCTACAAAATTCCCTATATTGCTTTTATTTCATTTTATATGTCGTCCATATACAAAACGGGAATTCAACCAAACCAAACCAATAAATCATTCAAGCATGCAAACCATAGTGTATATCTATTATATTATATATCATATAGTGTTCATCCAAAGGTGAGTTAACTCACAAAAATCTCAGCCAATGCTTACGCGTTCCTGCTCAATCTAAAATCGAATGGCATTCAATTTTAGCTCAAAATCCTACTTATTCCAAACTTAACAAAATCAATTCCAGTGCGTTGATAATGCTCCTACAAGTGCAATGCAAAAGACCGCGTCTCGATTGGACCTCGTATGGAGAAGATATGAATTTTATAAGATTTGGGATTAATTATATAATTAATTAAACTAATTACAATTAAATTAATCACCTCCCACTAATCATCTTCTTGCCACCCTCCCCAAATCATCACTATACATGCACACTTACATACCCTTCCCCAAGTTATGCACGCACCACCCAGCTCTTCATCCAGTCCCCAAAATCAACCAACGATACCATCGACGAACTCCAGTTCGCCTAAGCTTCGATTAGCACCGACCCACGTCTCCTCTGCACTACCCTCCTCCATTCACGACCTAGAAGCCGAATCCCCTCCCTTCAAATGTTGCAATTCGACATAGATGATCGGAGGCCATGAAACTTTGGGGAAAGGTGCTATTCGACATGAGAAACCCAAGGGCGATCTCTGCTTCCCCCAATTCCACCTCTAGCGCAACCAAGGCCTAATCCTAGTTTGGCCATCACCACATTGCTACTCCCCAAACACAACCGCACGCAACAAAATTGGTATGGATTCGAAGCCTCTTCCTTTCCAAACTCAATGGATCCGTCGGCACTCGATTTCATTGCCTAAATAACCAAGAAAAATTAAGAGAAGGTGGCGGCTCATTTTATTTGCTTACTGTAAAGAAAAGAGAAGAGAGGGAAACATGAAAGAGGGAGATAGGGTAAGTTGTTTATATATAATAATTTTTTTTAATATTTATTTCTCTTTTAATCGATGCATTGCGAGCTCGCATGATCACATAGCACATTCGATCGCCATGAAACTCGTCAGCGTACATCACCTTATTATTCTGGTTCTAATGGCACTAGTTTCGTCAAAATTCAAGACAATGCCCCAGAATGATAATTTCACACGTTTTTAGACCATTTACCGCAAAAACAATTTTCGGTCACACCATCGATGTTAATCAAACTATTTATTTTTGTTAATACTTTTCTATAACAAGTTCGCCATTATTATTTATTTATTAGGAGTTATTCAGCTTTTAAAGTCAATTATTTAAATATTTAAAATTAATTAAATAAAAATAAAAACGATAAAATTTCGGGTCGTTATATTCTTCCCCCTTAAAAGAATTTCATCCTCGAAATTACCAAAGGAAGAAAATATCTCCAAACCCTTAGGCTTTTTAAAATCAACTAACTAAAATGAATTATTAAGCTTTTAAAATCTCATATGTTACGAAAATTTCGACAGCACCTCCTTTGTGCGGCTAGATCCGAAAAAATCACAACATCAATCTAAGCCCATATCTAGGACCTCCCATATCTAGGGATGACACAACAACAATATATACTTATGATATAACTTATAGAGTGTGCCACATAGCAAACAAACACGTTAAGCATAAACGTGTACCAATTTACGAGCAAATCAAACTCTGCTCATGAAACCAAAAGCAACTAGCAAGCCTTTGCTTCCATATATATTTGAATTTCTCTTAAATACACCAAAAAGAGAGTTAAGCATGACACATGAAATAATACAACATCATGTTCATCATATATGTGAAGACCCAAATTATTGAGATAAGAATAATTTTAATAAAATCAGAAAAAGAAGAATTTTCAAGGAAAAAATATATAATCTGAAAAGAAATATTGAGAATGAGTTAAAAAAATAACTAAGTATGAGTAAGTCTTATATTCATATGTGTATATATATATATCTTGAATATAAATAGTCAGAAAGAAATAAAATTATAAAAATAGACTTTTATAGTAATTAAAAAATAAATAATAAAAAGGAAATGGTATTTTAGAGGGAAGGAATGAGGAAATATGACTGAGTGTATATATGGATTATACATTACCATATGTTATATTTTTATACCCAGAAAGAATAAACATAAAGTAATAAGGAAAGAACACCATGGTAATTAAATATATGAATACATTTATATATCAAGAGAAAACAAATAGCTTGAGATATTAACAAGGGGTTAATTGATAAAAGGATATACATGTGTACATTATAGTTTAGCATAAGGAAAATAAATAATGCAAGAAAGTCACATGAAAATAAGGTGTGTGTATGAAACATGCAAATAACATGCAAATCAGAAAAGAAAAGAAAAGCTAAAGCAACTGAAAATACCCGAATTGGAAATCAAAAAGAAAATGGCATTCCTAACCATAACATCATATGTAGAATTCTCTCAATTGTGTGGGGATAAGATGGGGTTTTCACTCTACTAAAACCCTAAGCAATGTTTTAAAAATAAAAGAGGGAAGCAGCAGTCTCACTGCAATAAAAACAGAAAATATTAAGAAAAGAAAGGAGAGCAAACCAGAGCCATTGTTCAAGTTAAAGTATTCTCAGGGAAAAGAGGAAGGAAGGTGAGTGATTAATCAATCTCATGAGGCTAAGGCATTAAGACCCAAGTTAAGGGCAGCCATTTTATTTTTGTGCCTGATCAATTTGTTTTCTCTGAATAGATGAATGCTGAGAATGGTTGGTGTTTTGATAAATCTTTGGTTGATGCTTTGATTTGTTTTGTTTGATTGTTTGACAAGAAAAATACCATGATCTCTGATATGGATCCGGTACCTTAAAACATCAGTTTGTAAATATGTTTAGTAAGATAAATATATTTTATTATGAAGTAGGGTATTACTGGAAAATAAGCTAGGCAGTGTGAACAAAGGAGTTCATGCTTATGTCTAGATTGTTTTAAATTGGAGATGAACAATGCAATAAATTATTTATGTGCTGATTTGTTCAGATCTAAAAAGCTAAAATGTTTTATGGGTTTTTCTCAAAAACCTTACCCTATGTTCACAATAGAATTGAGTACAAGAATTTTTATATGATTCTACTGGATTTGTTTAAGTGATCATGATATTCTTGAATATAGGAGATATGCAAGTGTTAAAACAAATTTTGAATAAAACAACTGAAAAAAATATGAAATATAGCATTATTTTCATGAATGAAAGTATAGTCAATTGAAATCCCTGAGTGAGTCTAACTATCTCTGATTTATGGAAAAAGAAAGAGAGAATGCAAAAGCATTCCAAGAGTTAATAAATTTTTCTGAAATAAGAAATGAGACTGGTCACTAGATTATAAAAACTAATCTAGGAGAAAAGCCTTGATCTATTCATCATAAGGAGTATGATGGGTATGTGCATGACTTGTTTAAGTCCTATAGGCCTCTGTGCAGGGGTTAACAGAATTGAGTCCCTTGCAATGCACACATGGTGTTCAATGGCAAAGAGATATGACCAAATTAAATGGATAAATCAAGATTTAGAGCTGAACTATGGGAATTAAAATGAGTTAATTCCATAAGAGTATGTGTATATGTATACTGTATTGAATGAATGACTGCTTGGGTGCATGAGTGTAGTAGGAGCTTAAATATATATTTACATACCCAGTTTACATTATAAATTCAAATTGCATCTAGCATATGAATACTCTACACAATAATTAAAAATGACAAGTTATTATATTTTGATTTCACTCATACCAGAATTTATTTCTGACCCTATTTGTTGCCTTTGCAATATTTGGGGTGTCACATTTTATTGAGGCAGCTCAATATGTTGTTGCAGGAAAAGAAGTATGAATAGCTTGCTTGCATGGATGTTTGAAGATCTGGTTGCTTTTAGAAATGTTTTAGGAAATGCAGTAGTTCATTGTAATAAAGATAGCTAGGCAAACTTTCTTAAGTCTATGCAAACCTTTCAGTATTGTAGTGGATTTGATCATTTGAAAAGAATTTGTAAAACTTAAGTATTATATGTGTCTTGAGCTACTGATCTAAGTAACTGATCATGATGTTTTCTTGTAGACTGTGATGAAGGAAGTTATGCCATGTAATTTGATAGGTGGACATACTTTCTTTAACACATTTGATAAATTTTAAATAGTGAAACTGTAGTGGTTAGCTTTTGATAATGCATGTAGTAGAACTGTTAGGTGATGGTTGAACCTATTATGGTTTAGCCAGTAAGGCATGATCATGACTTATAAATTGATATAAGACCATGAGAAGCTTGAAGTTTTAGTCCACAAAATCTTTCTTACATGTCTGATTTCCAGTATTGCAAATGTGTTATAAAATGATATGTGCATAGTACTAGTAGCCTTCACTATAACCATATTAAACAATATTCAGTTGTATCAAATACTGTGTAAAGTCTGTTTGTGTTTGGTCTTGTTTAAACTTTAAGAGTCTACAATATCTAAGAATTTGGTTGAAGGTTAAGCATGACCATTACCTCACTACAACCTGGTATATGTCAATAGCCATCATACAATACCTATTAGAGGTCTGCACCACAGTCTCATTTGGGTTTGATCCTTTAAATAAATTGTCTGGAACATGATGTTTATATATATGTGTGCAAAATTTTACTTGGTATGCTAGATTAAGTTAGCATTTGTTTACTTGCATTGTTTTTCCACTGACCGGGCTTTAATTCACACTACTACCACAATAATCATAGGACTGTTACATACATTATAACCCAGATATAAGTATTTGTACATGACATAAAAATATCATTAGTAAAAGGAATGAGTACCCCGGGCTAAACTCACAAGCTTGAAGTTGTTTTAACACTTAGTATGAAATTCAAAAGAAAAACTATAAGTGTTAAACTCCTGATTTCACAATTGAAGGGAAAGTATTGATTGAAAATCTGGAAATTAATCAATTGGATTAAGAAACAGGCTGAAAAATAAAATAAGAAAATATTAAAAGAATATTATTTAAACTAAGAAAGAATTTAGCTTGTAGAAGAAGAAAAAAAAGGGGGATTAAACCAGAAAGAAGCTATGTTACATAATATCTCTCAGATATGAGAATATTATGTGATTGATTTTTCTTTGCAATTTTAATTACTCTGATGGGCAAAGAGACATTTATATATCTTCATATATATAAATGACATGCTTTGATTCATGTACTAATATTTTTATATTGGTAAGATTTTGGATCTTGAGGAAATGAATTAAAGAAGTGATCACTTATTTTATTTTAAAAAAAAACTCACTAAAAATCACATAAATTAGAATAAGAAGAAGTGGGTCACTTCAGTTGGTATCAGAGCTATGTTATTAAAACATAGCATAAATATATTATCCAATTTTCTTGTATGGATAAAATTCTAAAAAAATATATAATAATGATAGAAATAAATATCCACAGTAGAACTAAATTTCAGAAAATAATTAAATTAGAAATATGACTAACTAGCTATGCAATTGAATAGTGAATCATGGTAGGAAGACCACCAAGTCATGGAGCAGGACCCTCCAATACAACACCAATGGTTAACTTGCAAGATTTGGTGAGGGCATTTAGAGAAGGAGCAGTGCACAGGGAAGAGAATCCTCATGAGGAATTAGCCAAACTATTGAAGACATTTTCAAATTTAGGAGGCAAGGATTTTGAAGGCACTGAGGGAGTTATGGGAGTGCAGACATGGTTGAGAACTTTGGAAAGGATATTTGCAGATATGCAAATTAATGACCAAAGGAAGAGGCAGATAGCTTCAAGGAGACTCAAAGGAGCAGCATTAGATTGGTGGGAGGTGATCATCACAGGAAGGCCAGAAAATGAGATAACATGGGATCAATTCAAGGAGATGCTTGAGGCAAGGTTTGTTCCAGCAACAGCTAAGGCAACATTGCTTGAGGAATTCATAAGGCTGAGGCAAGGACCAATGAGTGTGACTGAATACACTCAAAAGTTTGAGAGTTTGTCCAAGTATGGAACTATTCTCATAAGAGATGAAGAATCAAAGAATTCAAGATTTATCCAAGGATTAAATGCAAGTCTGAGTAGAGCAATGTTACCATACAAGGATAAAACATTTGATCAAGTCATAGACCTTGCTCTTTCTTTTGAACAACATGACAATGCAAGGGAAAAATTTAGGAGCATGAGGGCTAACAATCAAAAGAAGGGAAAAAATAGAGCACATCCCTATGACAAAAAGAATATGGATAAGAAAATGGAGGGAGCAGCCACTGGGGAAGCTAAGAAGAAGGTTACTTGTTATAATTGTGGCAAAGAAGGACACATGAGTAATAGGTGTAGAGCAGCCAAGAAGGCACCATTTAGCTGCTATAACTGTGGGAAAGAAGGTCATATTAAAAGAAACTGCCCAGAATTTAAAAAGGGAGCAAAGGTAGGAGCACTTGAGGGCAAAGCAAAAGCAACTGCAGTGGGAAGTTCTGGACAATTGGAAGGTATACTTCTAATTAAAGATCACCCCATCTCAGTTATATATGACACTGGAGCAACACATTCACTAATATCCCACGACATAGTGAATAAATTGACTCTCACATGCTATTTAGTTGATAATCCCTTGTTTATTCAAAGCCCACTAGGTAGTTCTTGCATGTTAGGGATTAAATGTTTGAGAGTAGAGTTAAACATAGGTGGAAATATGTTTAATTCTGATTTGTTTGTGCTAAAATATCCTGGAATAGGAATTATTCTAGGAGTAGATTGGCTAAAAAAATACAAAGCAATTTTAAACTTAGAAATTTTTACTATTTCTCTGAAAATAGAAAATGGTAAAAATATTATAGTCATGAGTGAAATTGCTAAAATCAATTACTTTAACCAAATATGTAGCATGACTGAGAAAGAATTAAAACTGGAAGACATAAAAATTATAAATGAATACCCAGATGTCTTTGGTGAAGTCATGGGTGTTCCAGAAAATAGGCAAGTAGAATTTCAAATAAGGCTAATCCCAGGAGCAAGCCCAATCATCAAGAAGCCTACTAGGATGGGTCCTAAAGAATTAGTGGAGTTGAAACATCAGTTGGAAGAACTGGAGCAAAAAGGCTTCATAAGGCCTAGTAGTTCAAACTGGGGTTCTCCAGTTGTATTTGTGAAGAAGCATGATGTTACTTTGAGGATGTGCATTGATTATAGGGAATTCAACAAAGTCACCATTAAAAACAAATACCCACTCCCTAGAATTGATGATCTATTCGATCAATTAAATGGAGCAAAGATCTTTTCAAGGCTAGATTTAGCCTCTGGGTTTCATCAGATGAAGGTAGAGGAAGAAAGCATTAAGTATACTGCCTTCAACACAAGGTATGGATTATATGAATTTTTGGTGATGCCTTTTGGATTGACAAATGCACCATCATATTTTGTAGATTTAATGAATAGAACATTTAGAGATTTTCTAGACAAATTTGTGGTTGTCTTTATTGATGACATATTAGTGTATTCAAAATCAGAAGAAGATCATGCAAAACACTTGCATCTGGTTTTGTCTAGACTGAGGGCACATGATTTAAAGGCCAAATTCTCTAAATGTACATTTTGGCAGAATGAAGTAAAATTTTTGGGGCACATTGTATCACAACAAGGGGTTAGTGTAGACCCAACTAAGGTGATGGCAGTGCAATCTTGGAGTAGACCCAAATCAGTGACCGAGGTGAGATCATTTTTGGGAATGGCAGGCTACTATAGAAGGTTTATAAAGGACTTTGCAAGAATAGCCATCCCATTGACCAAGTTAACTAAAAAGGAGCAACCATATGTGTGGACAGAGAAGTGTGAACAAACTTTTTCATCACTAAAGAAGGCACTGGTGGAAGCTCCTGTCTTACAGGTTCTAGAGGGTAATGAAGGGTTAGTGGTTTACACAGATGCTAGTGGATCTGGATTAGGGGCAGTGCTTATGCAACATGGTAGAGTCATAGCATATGCATCAAGGCAACTCAAGCCAAATGAAACTAGGTATGCTACACATGACTTAGAACTAGCTGCTGTAGTATATGCATTGAAGTTATGGAGACACTACTTGTTAAGTGCTAAGTTTGAATTGTTTACAGATCACAAGTCACTTAAATATTTGTTTTCCCAAAAAGACTTGAACATGAGGCAACATAGGTGGGTAGAATTTCTAGCTGCCTATGATCTTGATATATTGTATACCCTTGGAAAAGCTAACAAAGTGGCAGATGCATTGAGTAGGCATCAAGCAAAGTTGGCAAGCTTGATGATGACTGAATTCAAGGATTTGACAATCCTTAGTGAAGTGGAAATAAAAGAAGGAATGGAAGTATCAGATAAGGCACACAGTGATATGATTGAATATGGAAAACTAAGCCTCATTTCCTTAATGTCAACTCTGGTTGATAAAATAGGACAAATGCAGGATCAAGACACAAATTTAAAAGAGAAGAAAGATATGATGTCACAAGGCATGACAGTGGAAAATTATGAAGTAGATGAAAAAGGTTACTTAAGGAAAAAGGGGAAACTCTGCATACCAAATATAGAGGAACTGAAGCAAGAAGTTATGGATGAACATCACAAAACAAAATATACAATACACCCAGGTGGTACAAAAATGTACCATGATCTCAAGAGAAATTACTGGTGGCCAGGGATGAAAGGAGCAGTGGCAAAATACGTGACAAATTGTTTAACATGCCAACAAGTTAAGGCAGATTATCAAAGACCCTCAGGTTTACTGCAACCTTTGGAAGTGCCTACCTGGAAGTGGGAAAGCATTTCAATGGATTTTGTGGATGGTTTGCCAAGAACAAGAAGGGGCAATGATAGTATTTGGCTAGTGGTTGATAGACTCACAAAAACAGCACACTTCATCCCAATAAGTTCAAACAGAAATGCTCACAAGCTAGCTCAATTATTTGTGAAGGAGATAGTGAGATTGCATGGCATCCCCAAGACTATCATTAGTGATAGAGATACTTTGTTTACTTCAAGGTTTTGGAGTAGCTTTAAAGAAGCTATGGGGACAGAACTAAGCCTAAGCACAGCCTACCACCCACAAACAGATGGGCAAACTGAGATTATTAATAAAGTTTTAGAAGATTTGCTTAGAGCATGCATACTTGATTTTGGAGGCAACTGGGAGGATCATATTTATTTAGCTGAATTTGCTTATAATAATAGCTACCAGTCCACCATAGGAATGGCTCCATTTGAGGCTTTGTATGGAAAGCCTTGTTTATCTCCTGCATGTTGGATGGAGGCTGGTGAAAGGGTGTTGCTTGGACCAGACAATGTAAAAGAAACTTCTGCAAGAATTGAATTAGTGAGGCAAAGAATGAGAGTAGCTCAAGAGAGACAGAAAGCCTATGCAGATAAAAGAAGAAGGCCAATAGAATTTGAGGTGGGAGACTATGTGTTTCTCAAAGTTTCACCAATGAGGAAGATACTAAGATTTGGCAAAGCAGGGAAACTATCACCAAGGTATATAGGACCATATGAGATTGCTCAAAGAATAGGGACTTTAGCTTATAGGTTGAAGTTACCAGAGGAATTGAGCAAAATACATGATGTATTTCATGTATCCCAATTGAGAAAATGGGTGCATGATAAGGAGGCCATTCTTGAATCTCCTACACATGTTGAAATTCAAGAAAATCTGGTTTATAAAAAGGAACCGGTGGGCATTGTGGCTAGAGAAGAAAAGAAACTGAGAAATAAAATAATAAAACTAGTTAAAATCCAATGGAGTTTAGATGGGAATGACTGCACATGGGAGGCTGAAGATAGGATAAAGGATAAGTATCCTAATCTGTTTTCTGCTTAAAGGTATGTTTAAAATTATGATGAGACCTTAAAATTATTTATGTATGTTTGATTGATTTGGAATGAATGAGTTTCTGAAATTTCATTCAATTGAAATTATGCTTTGTATACATTTGGATGGAAATGTATGAGAGAATAATTGTGGGACACAATTCCTTTTAGGAGGAGAGTATGTGAAGACCCAAATTATTGAGATAAGAATAATTTTAATAAAATCAGAAAAAGAAGAATTTTCAAGGAAAAAATATATAGTCTGAAAATAAATATTGAGAATGAGTTAAAAAAATAACTAAGTATGAGTAAATCTTATATTCATATGTGTATATATATCTTGAATATAAATAGTCAGAAAGAAATAAAATGATAAAAATAGACTTTTATAGTAATTAAAAAATAAATAATAAAAAGGGAATGGTATTTCAAAGGGAAGGAATGAGGAAATATGACTGAGTGTATATATGGATTATACATTACCATATGTTATATTTTTATACCCAGAAAGAATAAACATAAAGTAATAAGGAAAGAACACCATGGTAATTAAATATATGAATACATTTATATATCAAGAGAAAACAAATAGCTTGAGATATTAACAAGGGGTTAATTGATAAAAGGATATACATGTGTACATTACAGTTTAGCATAAGGAAAATAAATAATGCAAGAAAGTCACATGAAAATAAGGTGTGTGTATGAAACATGCAAATAGCATGCAAATCAGAAAAGAAAAGAAAAGCTAAAGCAACTGAAAATACCTGAATTGGAAATCAAAAAGAAAATGGCATTCCTAACCATAACATCATATGTAGAATTCTCTCAATTTTGTGGGGATAAGATGGGTTTTTCACTCTACTAAAACCCCAAGCAATGTTTTAAAAATAAAAGAGGGAAGCAGCAGTCTCATTGCAGTAAAAACAGAAAATATTAAGAAAAGAAAGGAGAGCAAACCAGAGCCATTGTTCAAGTTACAGTATTCTCAGGGAAAAGAGGAAGGAAGGTGAGTGATTAATCAATCTCATGAGGCTAAGGCATTAAGACCCAAGTTAAGGGCAGCCATTTTATTTTTGTGCCTGATCAATTTGTTTTCTCTGAATAGATGAATGCTGAGAATGGTTGGTGTTTTGATAAATCTTTGGTTGATGCTTTGATTTGTTTTGTTTGATTGTTTGACAAGAAAAATACCATGATCTCTGATATGGATCCGGTACCTTAAAACATCAGTTTGTAAATATGTTTAGTAAGATAAATATATTTTATTATGAAGTAGGGTATTACTGGAAAATAAGCTAGGCAGTGTGAACAAAGGAGGTTCATGCTTATGTCTAGATTGTTTTAAATTGGAGATGAACAATGCAATAAATTATTTATGTGCTGATTTGTTCAGATCTAAAAAGCTAAAATGTTTTATGGGTTTTTCTCAAAAACCTTACCCTATGTTCACAATAGAATTGAGTACAAGAATTTTTATATGATTCTACTGGATTTGTTTAAGTGATCATGATATTCTTGAATATAGGAGATATGCAAGTGTTAAAACAAATTTTGAATAAAACAACTGAAAAAATATGAAATATAGCATTATTTTCATGAATGAAAGTATAGTCACTTGAAATACCTGAGTGAGTCTAACTCTCTCTGATTTATGGAAAAAGAAAGAGAGAATGCAAAAGCATTCCAAGAGTTAATAAATTTTTCTGAAATAAGAAATGAGACTGGTCACTAGATTATAAAAACTAATCTAGGAGAGAAGCCTTGATCTATTCATCATAAGGAGTATGATGGGTATGTGCATGACTTGTTTAAGTCCTATGGGCCTCTGTGCAGGGGTTAATAGAATTGAGTCCCTTGCAATGCATACATGGTGTTCAATGGCAAAGAGATATGACCAAATTAAATTGATAAATCAAGATTTAGAGCTGAACTATGGGAATTAAAATGAGTTAATTCCATAAGAGTATGTGTATATGTATACTGTATTGAATGAATGAATGACTGCTTGGGTGCATGAGTGTAGTAGGAGCTTAAATATATATTTACATACCCAGTTAACATTATAAATCCAAATTGCATCTAGCATATGAATACTCTACACAATAATTAAAAATGACAAGTTATTATATTTTGATTTCACTCATACCAAAATTTATTTCTGACCCTATTTGTTGCCTTTGCAATATTTGGGGTGTCTCATTTTATTGAGGCAGCTCAATATGTTGTTGCAGGAAAAGAAGTATGAATAGCTTGCTTGCATGGATGTTTGAAGATCTGGTTGCTTTTAGAAATGTTTTAGGAAATGCAGTAGTTCATTGTAATAAAGATAGCTAGGCAAACTTTCTTAAGTCTATGCAAACCTTTCAGTATTGTAGTGGCTTTGATCATTTGAAAAGAATTTGTAAAACTTAAGTATTATATGTGTCTTGAGCTACTGATCTAAGTAACTGATCATGATGTTTTCTGGTAGACTGTGATGAAGGAAGTTATGCCATGTAATTTGATAGGTGGACATACTTTCTTTAACACATTTGATAAATTTTAAATAGTGAAACTGCAGTGGTTAGCTTTTGATAATGCATGTAGTAGAACTGCTAGGTGATGGTTGAACCTGTTCTGGTTTAGCCAGTAAGGCTTGATCATGACTTATAAATTGATATAAGACCATGAGAAGCTTGAAGTTTTAGTCCACAAAATCTTTCTTACATGTCTGATTTCCAGTATTGCAAATGTGTTATAAAATGATATGTGCATAGTACTAGTAGCCTTCACTATAACCATATTAAACAATATTCAGTTGTATCAAATACTGTCTAAAGTCTGTTTGCATTTGGTCTTGTTTAAACTTTAAGAGTCTACAATATCTAAGAATTTGGTTGAAGGTTAAGCATGACCATTACCTCACTGCAACCTGGTTTATGTTAATAGCCATCATACAATACCCATTAGAGGTCTGCACCATAGTCTCATTTGGGTTTGATCCTTTAAATAAATTGTCTGGAACATGATGTTTATATATATGTGTGCAAAATTTTACTTGGTATGCTAGATTAAGTTAGCATTTGTTTACTTGCATTGTTTTTCCACTGACCGGGCTTTAATTCACACTACTACCACAATAATCATAGGACTGTTACATACATTATAACCCATATATAAGTATTTGTACATGACATAAAAATATCATTAGTAAAAGGAATGAGTACCCCGGGCTAAACTCACAAGCTTGAAGTTGTTTTAACACTTAGTATGAAATTCAAAAGAAAAACTATAAGTGTTAAACTCCTGATTTCACAATTGAAGGGAAAGTATTGATTGAAAATCTGGAAATTAATCGATTGGATTAAGAAACAGGCTGAAAAATAAAATAAGAAAATATTAAAAGAATATTATTTAAACTAAGAAAGAATTTAGCTTGTAGAAGAAGAAAAAAAAGGGGATTAAACCAGAAAGAAGCTATGTGACATAATATCTCTCAGATATGAGAATATTATGTGATTGATTTTTTTTGCAATTTTAATTACTCTGATGGGCAAAGAAACATTTATATATCTTCATATATATATATAAATGACATGCTTTGAATCATGTACTAATATTTTTATATTGGTAAGATTTTGGATCTTGGGGAAATGAATTAAAGAAGTGATCACTTGTTTTTTTTTTTAAAAAACTCACTAAAAATCACATAAATTAGAATAAGAAGAAGTGGGTCACTTCAATATATCATGTATCTAAGAATGCTAAATCATATATAGCAATTGTTATCCGGCCTTTTGGCCCGGCTATATTCAGACTGATTGGACAAGTTAGACTGGATGATCAACAAGGAAAAAAGCCCAAAGAGATGGTTACCAGGATTGGAGATCGATTATGGACAAGACTATGGATGATAGTCATAAGGATTCATGCGAATAGCATTCTGGAATTGGCTAAGTATGAATTTCACACTTAACTGAAATTACGATCAGGTACGATCGTTTCTCACAATGCATCAGCTATGATCCATCTCCAAAATGGATCGGCTATGATCCATCTCCAAAATGGACCGGTTATTATTCTTCTCCAGTATGGATCGACTATGATCCATCACTATTATGGATCAGCTATGATCCATCCCCAATATGAATCAGATATGGAACATCTTTATTATGGATCGGCGTGAATCGATATGGATACGGATCATTTGGATTGACAATACAAATCAATGATGATCGCCCTATTGATCGCACATGAAAAGGAGCAAGAAAAACGAGAGGTACTGACATTATTTTGATGGAAGTGGGGCCCACGATCAATAGGGCGACTTTGTCTGGATCTGGAGACTCTGTAGTAAAATTTCAAAAAGATATTTTGCCATCTCCCCCAATAAATACAGACTTGATTGTTCATTTTTGGGACCTTTACGCTGCTTGTTGATTTGTACTCTTTTGTAACTAAGGATTCTAATCTGCTCCCTGTTGTACTCAGTTTACAAAGTGATTAATAAAGTCATCTCTTCAAAGTGGACATATACAAATAACGCCAAACCACTATAAATTGTTTTATCGCTGTTATTAGCTAGTTTCTAATTACTTCACTGCTATATTCTCTATATTTACATTTATTATTATTTATTTATTCCTCTACAAAATCTCTATTGGGTGTTTGTGTCAACTTTTGGTGCAAACATCAATCATGTCACATTAACATGCCATCTCAACCCGTATAACTTGCATTTCCAATGTAAGAAGCATACAATATATTAAAGCCCGTACAATGTTCATATGTCATCGATATGCAATATCAAATCTGATTACTTGCTCGATCATATAAACTTCTCTTCCGAGTTCCGAACTAGTATTGCTCACTCGACTTCCCTAGTGCAGACTCCGATTAGGTTCCTTGATTCGAAACTTCTATTCTCCTTGCATGGCCATACACTATGATAGAAAACTTCAAAATCATATCAAGAATCCTTATCAAGTGTTCGCCATCAAGAATCGAGTGAAAAATCCTTGTTTAAATCGGTGTAAATCATCTTGAATCCAAGATCAAGAACTGTCATGTGAATAAAATGATCTACATACAACTTTCGTATTTGTTCCAATTGGTTTCCTAACTACACCAATTTCTTTTTAGTTTAAATCACATTCATTTTCTCAAAGATCATTTCTTATCTAACACGAGAATTCATTTATGAAGCACTTCATAAAACGTTATATTTATTTCATAAAACATCTCATTAAAACAAAATTTTGTTCAAAACATTTGAGGACTTAAGTTTATACTCGTATAATACTCTACTACATCATAAGAGAATATATACAATATCAGATTTGTTTTACTTAACTAGGATTTTCCATAAATTTAAAACTTGTTTAACTTGCTACCTTTCTAAATTTATAAATTATGAAAAGTTATTTTCTAATATTTTCCCAAAAACACTTAGATTCATATTCTATAACGATTTGGAAGTTTTCGACTATCCAAATTGCCAAAAATTTCATTTCATTCCAACAAATAAAAACTACCAAACAACATATCATAATGAGATGCACAACCTAAACTACCCTAATGCATAGGATACATATGCCCATAAAAATAACTTAGCAGAAAACTTAAGAACTAAACACCGGGTTTTATTTCAATCATTTTGAAATAATAATATACATATCTCCTTCTGTATATCCAATTATAATTTGGGATTAAACAAAATATGTTTTACCAAAACAACTCTGTCGCAAACTACTATAGTAGCATCTCCTACTTAGAAACTCGAAAATGAACACCGATGATGTTGCAGTTATTACCAAAATTATTTTCCAATGACAGAAGTGAGTTCAATACTTTTTATCTCCTTTAAAATCCTTTTAAAATATTTCTATTCATAAATACTTTCAAATTAATACTATTATTATTTTTTCCTAAACTTTGAAAAACAATTTTCAAAACACCAAGATTTAAGTTTTCAAATTCTCAGTTTAAATCCGTTTTATTTTTAAACCATATTTATAAACCACACTTATAAAAAGCTACTTCCTTATCTAAATCATTTCACAAATGTATATCTTTGTTTAGATTATAATAAACAACCATTATTAAAATTAAATTTGAATCCAACATTATCACCGAAGGCCTTATATTCAAACTGTGAAACTGAATTCACAAGGTGTTCATTTCAATGTTTCCATCATTACTATCTACCCAACCCATGCAGTGAAAAGTTAAAACTGCGCAAAAAATGGTTGAACACAATTCCAAAAGTCAACAAACAATAGTCAATGCTCCTAAACTGGCCGAGCATGATTAATCAAGTAGTAAACGATGATAACTGAATATTATCATCTCTTAACAAATAAACACATAATAAATAACTATATCAATTTTTTGAAAAATATTCCTATATATATAAAGTACAATCCTAGGTAAAATTATTTCATTTACCGAATTCAAAAACAATACTGTATCAATTTACCTTGTTCAAGTGTTTAGAAACCCCTATCGATACTGTGACATCCCACGTCTCGACTAGAATTCATAAACCACTCGGCAGACCAATCAACACAATATAATTTTTTTTATAGAACTAACAAATACGTGCTCTCATATATATAATAAAAACTCATTCTAGGGTATTGCTAACCCACCTCTAATGAGTTTACCTCACCAAAGCATAGGTGTTCGCTCAACCTAAGCTCCGATGCCAAATGTAACAACCCACATTTTTGACCCTCAAAAGTCAACACTAATACATCCACTGTATTCATATGCCGAGCATCTAAGTGTCGGAAATACATATTGTTGGGGTGAAAGAAAAGAAAAGACAGAATAGAATCTCATATTGTGACGAGTAATATATAATATACACATGATCTTTACAAAAGAAAACTTCAATATATATATAAATATCAATCAAAGTAAACTAACATATCATCAGCTTAGACAGTTATAACAACCCATCCTTACAAATGCTGATAAATACAAAACAAGAAATGCAGCGGAAATAAAGATACGTGAATACATCTTGGAGGCATCCAACTCATCTATTGAAGCTCCAAAGAATCCATTACTAAATCTGAAAATATGGTTGG
Organism: Allium fistulosum; assembly: GCA_030737815.1. Lineage (NCBI taxonomy): Eukaryota > Viridiplantae > Streptophyta > Magnoliopsida > Asparagales > Amaryllidaceae > Allium > Allium fistulosum. The sequence continues at coordinate 1,251,463,159 of CM060905.1, forward strand.
GCTGACTCGAGCATTATAAAAAAATAACGCACGGATTAGTCTAGTAAACCAACATGAGCAACACAAATTGTATGGAATTTTAATGTTATAAAACCTTCTAAAAATAAAGGAATCTCGTAAGACCACGCCGTATACAAACACAGACGGGTTTTTACCTTACGATAGCCAAACCATTTTTATTAGAAATTCCAGTGATATTATAACAATGTCTATAGTTTAAAATAAATATATAACATAGATGAAATGCTTGCATCTCACATTCCAACATATTTGGTATACAACTAAGTCCGTAAGACACGTATTGGAGAATGGATTTCATACAATAACAGGGCTATTGGGGTACCGCTTGTCACAGTACACCTCTAGAGAAAATGCATCGAGGGCCTCACATGGACTCCTTACTAACATAGGATCGACCTACCCCTTCCTGGACAGTACCGAATATGTCATCACCTCGGTTGCGGCCAACAACCACACTGAGTTACTAGCATACATAAATCCACAAATATCGATCTAGATCGGGTGTTAACCATACCCTAATGGTAGTAAACCACATAGCTCTGCTGCATATCCCATGTTTTAGTCATTGCCGAGTGTGAGGCTTTAGGCTACATTTCACCATTTTAGAAAATCCCACTTAGAATGCTAAAACTGCCCTTCAAGCAACAATGCAATGCCATCATTCATCCGTGCAGGTTGTTCAGGATATGAACAAACGAAGGCACTACTTTTACTACATTCTTTTTGGAATCACCCTCAGGATTAGTAGCCCTTGCACTTTAAAGAACTCCGTCTTCGATTCCATCATCTTTAAGATGTCCCAATTTGAATGCTTATGCTGGTTCGAAGTGGTTTTCATATAACTCATACTTATCCGATTCCAGTCTCTCCGAACCAACAATCTATAGTTTCAAAACTAGCCAAGATTTGATAGTCGGTTATTTAACTATCAAATAAACAAACAATCAAATCAGAGATTTAATTTCATATGAAAACCAAGCATGAATAAGCATATAAGCAACCACTAAGACTCTTTAATTAATCCTTTTATTAATTAAAATCTCTTTTCAAATATTTGTATAAAAATACCTTTTTCAAAAGATATATTCACAACCTTCTCTACTCTTTTCAATACTTGAAAAATACACTTATCTCGACGGTATAAGTATATTCACAAACCATTTCACTTTCAATACTTAGAGAACTTATTATATACTTATCCCAACAGTATAGGCATATTCACAAAACACTACACTTTCAATACTTAGAAAATGTAACCATATAATTATCTCAATGGTATAAGTATATTCACAATATCTTAAGAAAGATTTCATTTTCAGAACCATACTCATTTGGGTTAAAACAATTGTCATTTAGAAACATTGACAACAATAACCCAAACACATTTGGTGTAAGTAATTAGAGCATGTGGAAATTAGACCAAGTTTACTTACCACCACTTCCCGATTTGAAACTTGTACTATCTCTCGATTAACAATGTAGTCGGACTAGTTAGGATATTATCATTGCACTACCAGAAAAACTTGATTTTACAATGGCAGAATTCGTTGCTAAATTTGATTTAGCAACGAATGAGGTTGGCCGGTAAATAACAAGTCGGTAATCTAGTGCCAGTTTAGCGACGGAATTTAGTGTGACCTCTACGACAATTTTCCATCATCTTTCAAATAATTAAAAAATAAATTAAAATTTTTACCGATGTTTTTCCGACGTCTACACAGAAAATAATTTTTTATTTTAAATATATATCTGATAGTAAGCCCTTGCTGTATTGTGTGGGATTAGCGACAAATAACTTTGATAAATGTACTTAGTGTTAAAATCTATCATTACTTCGTTAGTAAATTTGACGCTATTAGTGAGGGTTTGGCGTCAAACTATATTTATTTCCATTGCTAAACACACACTGATTTACAAGAGTTTTGCTTCCCATTCTTCTTTTTCAATGACGTATTAGCGACGGTATAATTTAAATATTCTACTGGTATTCCATTTCTATTCCATCGGTAACTTTAATTTATTTTCCATTTTTTTACAGATTCATTAGCTATTAATAGTTCACCAATCAGCAACAAAATCGTATACAGAAATATATACATGCACATCTATATAAAATGAACAACATAAACAAAAACAAAAATGCAATTAGAAAATCCATCATCCACGTACACACTAAGTTAAATTCTAAACAATAAAACTATTCAACTAGTATTGATATCCCATACAAAAACAAAGTCATTCGTTGATCCATATATACACAAAGTTGAATTCTAAACAAAAAACCATTCAACTAGTGCTAGTATCCCATAAAGAAAACAGCTTCCTTATTCATGACTAATACCCGTAAAAAAACTACATAATATCTCATTTATAAAAAAATGTGTCAAGCTACCTAATATAAGTGCTTACGAAGATGACGATGGCGAAGAGTCTTCATAATCAGAATTATCGTGCCTTTAAAGCATTACCATTACCTTTTGTCATTTGTGCCTGAAAGTTCTCTCTCTCTTTTTTTTGCTGGTGCTTTCACCATTTTTGCCTGGTGCTTTCATCATTTTGTGAACTACTTTCTCTTTGCTGGTACCCAAGAACACACACATGCATATTGTAAAATAATGCAAAGCCAACGTCAGTGCATGTAAAAATAAAATATCATTATCCTTGAAACCAATATAATCCGCAAATCTAAACATAGCATGAAAAAAATTAACATTTAATAAAATAAAGAGGTTTTTAGGTTCAAGAAAAAAGTTAGACAAAAATTTAGTTTCATAAACAAGAAGTTTACTTTTTAGACTGAAAGATACTTTTTAATGTAAATCACAGAATGATAGTTGTAACTATCATTTCAATAATAATATGTATTATAATAACAGGGTATCGGTAACTTTAGAAACCATCAATTGTTTTCTTTAAAAAATTTCGGAACCCGCCCGTTCAAACTTAAAATTTCATATATGATTTTTCTGTACTGTACTGCAAATTTCGGAACCCGCACTGCAAATATTTTTAAATCTACCCCGTATAATTTCGTTCCCACTTTCCCAGGATGTTTTTCCCACTCAAAATCCTAAACCTATTCTACTTTCTCCAAAATTAAGCCGCTCCCCTCGATGACGCTTGCTTCATCTTTGACGACCCTTGCCTAACCTCTAATGACCCTCATCTCACCTCCGATGACGCTCGCCTCGCCTTAACGACATAAACTTCACCTTCGATGATAGCTTGATTCACAATTATAACTTCGACATGTTAATGGAGGTCGGTTATGCTTATCTTCTCTCCAGGGGAAGCGAAGGTATCCTCCGGTCTTATACTCAATCATCCATTAAGTAAGATTTTATTTTGATCCTAATTCTTGATTAATTTGATGATTAAATTGGTTGGTTTGCTTGTTTGATTGTTTATGTGGTACTCAAGTTTGATTTGGATATCAGATCCGGACATCATTTTCCCCTTTTTATACCTAAAATTTGGGATTTCTTTCTATGTAGTTAACTCTAGACTCTCACAGTTGCTGAAAAGTGTAATATTTAGTTCGCTCATTTGTTAAATTGAATTTAATCATCATACATAAATGAAGAACATGTTTACCCTCCACCGCGATTGTTACTTTTAAATAAATTATGTGCATAGTGTATTTTTATTTTTAAATGTGCTTTAGTCGAAGTCTTTGGTGGTATTTTTACACTTAAGTAAGCATTTAACAAGCTGGCTGCTAATTAAAAATGGAGTCCCATTTGGTCTATATTTGCTGTAGCCATATAAAACCTTATTGTCCCTTACTGATTATTATGCAAAGGCTAAGTGTGTCGTGCCCCTAGCACAACATTGTCTACTTGCGAGGTTGAGCTGATAATATGTTGTTTCTAGATAATTTGCAGAGTGGCGTCTCTGGTAGAAAATTAGTTTTTTTATACCAGGAAAGGCCTTTAGTCACTGCCACATCTCAGGATTTCTTGTGTTATATGCTGCTTCAACTCATCATCTTGTCTTTTGCTTTTATTTTCATATTCATATGTTGCTATCCTATACAGAAATCCATGTAGATGGTTAAAGTGTTGTCTTTAAGTATTGATTAGGAAATTATTTTATGGTTTAGAACTTGCATTATCATGGGAAACACATTAAACCATGATTATCTTGTATACGATACACATGTGCCTATTAAGCAGATTTTAAACTAACCTGCTTCCTTAAAATTTTGTTCATGTTAGAACTCTTCTTTGCATTTAAGCACCATTTTCCATGTAAATTAATATATTTAAAATAGTTAGTTAGAAGTATTCCATAGTCATTGTCCTCGAAAATTAGTTTGGAACTTCCTATTACTTACTTTCAACTCGTAAGAAATCTAAACCGGTTTGGAACTGCATATTTTATTTTTAACATTAAAATATTTTTTCCAGTACAAAATTTAGAACTATACTATAATTGTTGAACCAAAACTAAACATACTTCGGTGTGATCATGTACCAAGCAATGTAGTTTGACTAGAGTAAATTGTTGTTTTTTAGGTCCCATTCTAGACTGCTAAGCTCAGTATTTGTACACTATTTTCTGAAAACATATTTGACAACAACCTACGACTAGTAAAATGCTAAGCTCAGGATAATCATAAACGTTTTAATTTAAGTAAGGCATTTGCTTTTTTCAAAAGGAAAACATGCAAGTATTGTCATTTGTCGCATAAAGTTTTTGTTTTGCTAGAAACGAATGCATAAAATTTAGCCAAGGAACTCATCAAGTTTTATTAGTATACATTTCAAATTAAAAAGGAGGAAAATATTTGCTTGTTCATGTATGGATATTGTCAAAAATTGATGGCTTTCATTAGGAATAATCCTGAATATCTAGTTTGTGATATTATATGTATAGGAAATGCGATATTGTTTCTATAAAAAATTGTGATTTGGTAAGTACTATTGTCAAATGCAACTTAAGACAATATTAACATATGACATTTGCTTCTCGTGTAAGTAATAAAACAAGGCCTATTTACCCTTTTTCAAGTAGGTTCTCTTGCAAATATTGAGGATATGCATTTAGAGCTCGAGAATGAGAGAGCAGAGCGGCTTAGGAGAGAGAGAGAGAGGGAGAGAGCGCAAGCGAGCTTAGAGCCGAAGGCTCGAGGAAGAGCAAGCAAGGCTTGCAACGCATTTTGCGAACTCCCTATTTACCTGTTAATACTAATTTACTCCCCAAAAATGGGGAGTTGATCGAAAGGAAGACAAAAATGGGGAGCTGATCAAAAGTCCGCTGCTAAAGCAATAGTGGTTGCCAGTACTTTAGCTGCAGGTGAGATACATATATATATATATATATATATATTGCAACATAATTAATTAATTTTAGATTGTTATAGTGATATAATTATTCTTGGATGCTTAGTTTTGCAAGACTCAAATACAAAATTCGAATTTACCTGTTAATACTAATTTACTATCAGTGATAATCATCAAGATAATTTAAAAGGCTAGAGAGAGGCTATCATATGAGAATGATAAATATATTTGAATTGAGTTGAAATAAACCACTTAAGAAATTGAAATTGAATTATTTGCAAAAGTTATAGAATCAGTCTAAACATATCATATCTGGTTTCTTTTCTAAGAGCAAGATTGTAGAACAATTTTTATGTTGTCTAATTTTTATGATAGGCAACTTATTTATTTTACAGGAAAAAAGGCATAGGGAAGAAATTGCAAAAATTTTTAGCCTCAGAAACAATAAGTTTGTTTTTTAGTCTGAATGATACTTTTTAGTGTGAAAAGAAAATGATAGTTACAACTATCATTTTCTGATTTACATTAAAACGTGTCTTTCAGTTTAAAAAGCAAACTTCTTGTCCCTGAAACTAAATTTTCTTCTAACTTTTTCCTTGAGCCTAAAAATCCTTTTTTATAGGAAAATAGCCACAGAGAAGAAATTGCAAAAAAATTTAGCCTCAAGGACAATAAGTTTGTTTTTTAGTCTGAAAGACACTTTTTAGTGTGAATTAAAAATGATAGTTACAACTATCATTCTGTGATTTACATTAAAAAGTGTCTTTCGGCCTAAAAAGTAAACTTCTTATCCCTGAAACTAAATTTTCCTCTAACTTTTTCCTTGAGCCTAAAAAACCCTTATTATTTATATATTATTATATATACACTATTACTATAAATGATTACCTATAATTTGTTAATTATTAATTATTAAAAATAATCATCTATATACATTATTATTATATATATTAGTATTTAAACATTATTAAATAGTAAGTATATATATTTATTTATTTTATTTGATGCATTATTATTATAGATTATTAAATATAATTTTTATAATTATTTAAACATTATTAAATTAGTATATTTTTATTTAAGCATTATTATTATAAATTAATAATTATTGATAATAATTATAATAAATTATTATTATATAAAATAATTATAAACTATTATTTATAAATTTTTTATTAATAATAATTAATTATAATAAATTACAAGCTATTTACTATATAAGTTATAATATAGTCATTTTGTTGTAGTGTTTAAAAAAATTATTTTTCAATTTTAGGAAAATTTCATATTTTTATATTTAAACTTTATGAATATTTTTTAAATTTATTTTAGAAATTTTCAAAATTTCAAAATTTTGAAATAGTAAATATAATTATCAATTATAATTATTAAATATTAGATACTAAATAATAAATATTACTTATTAGTTATCAATGATTACTTATTTATCATTAATTACTAAAAAAACTAATTATATTAAATAGCAAATATTAGTCTTAACTATTAATTCTGAATTATTTAATAGTAATAGTTAATTAATCAATATTAATTATTAAATTTTATTTATTTATTATTAATTACTAATAATAATTATTTGATTTTTTTATTACTAAATATTATTAATGGTAATTCTATAATATTTATTATTAATTATCAATTATTTAGTAATAATTATTAATTAACAAAAATCAATTAAAAATATTATTTCTAAATTAATAATAATCAATAATCATTAAATATTAAATGTATATTACAAAATTCATGATGGTTAAATTTCCCCAAAATTTATACTTAAAAATAATCGCCCTTACAGATTCCTTGGAAATCCGCCGCAAAATAGCTTCGAAAGAACCCAGTTGCTAATCTGTCTCAGTTTGTAATGGAATTTTGCATCGAAATATATCCGTCAGTAAATTGATGCAATATGCAACGGTTTAGTGATGGATATATTAAGCGGACGGTGATAATATAAAAAAAATTGGAAATAAATAAAACTCAAGATAAGGACAAGTTTTCCTATCTCGGGATTTGGTGATAAGTATGAAAAGAATACTTTCCATACCACCATAATTAAAAACGATTATTTATAGAAATCAAATCTCATACCTTTTCAAAATCTCCTTTTTATAAATCTCTTTTATATTTATAAAACTCTTTTTTATAAATTCTTTCTATTTAAATTCCTTTTAAAAATACCCTTTCTATTTATAAAATCATTTTATAAATCTCTTTCTATTTATAAAACTTCCTTTTCTTTTATAAATCTCCTTATTTTAAATCTCATATATTTATTGCAGATCTTCGGTTTTAAGATAGGACTAAATAATTCCCATAAATAATCATTCCTTATATCACTATAGTTTCACAAGTGCGATTTGTTATTCCAGTTCATCAAAATGACATCATTTTCCATCTTTTAGAAATATCATTTATAAATTTATTCTTTTATTTATAAAATCCCATTTATAAATCTATCTTTTTATAAAACGTTTTATATAAAGTGTTTCACAAATATTTATTACAAAATATTTTTATCTTCTTTTAAAACATAATCACTTTATTAAAAAAAGATAAACTCCACTTTGCTTTAAAATAAACATCCATTATTATAATAACTTTCTGTAAGATAAATACTTTCCAAAAATACTTTTAAAACATTTCCAAAAAAGTTTGAGTAAAATAGAGAAGTTCAAAAACTATTTCTAAATAAAATACCACAGAAAATTTCAAAAATCCCATTTAAAATCATTCTTTGAATCAAAATCAATTTCAAATAAAAAACAACAAATAATAGTATTCCCAAAATACTATAATAAGGCCTAGAGTTACCACAATACTTAACAAGTGCTTTTAGTGATCTATACAAAGGGTTTGACTTTTATGGCATATCAAAGTCACATATAATAAGGTCAAACTACCAAATTTTGACATTCAACAATTTATAACATAAGTATATAAATGAAATTAACATCAACAATTGCGAAGAACTTGGATCCCGCTACAAAATTCTCTATAATACCTGTATTTCATTTTATATGTCATCCGTTTACAAAAAGGGAATTCAACCAAGCCAAACTAATAATCATTCAAGCATGCAAACCATAATTTATATCTACTATATACATATAGTGTTCATCTAAAGGTGAGTTAACTCACTAAAATCCCAGCCAATGCTTATGCATTCCTGCTCGAGATCGAACGGCATTTGATTTTAGCTAAAAATCCTTCTTGCTCCAAACTTGATGGAATAACTTCAATGCATAGACAACACTCTTACGAGCGCAACGTAAAATACTATTCTCGATTGGACCTCGTATGGTGAAGGTATGAATTTTATAAGATTTGGGGATTAATTATATAATTAATTAAACTAATTACAATTAAATTAATCACCTCCCACTAATCATCTTCTTTCCCCCCTCCCCTAAATCATCCCTGTACACGCATGCCTATATACTCCTCCCCAAACCCATGCACGCCCCTCTAGACTCCTCCTTCAATCCACGAAATCAACCAACGATACCACCAACGAACTCCACTTCGCCTAAGCTTCGATTAGCACCCACCCACGTCGCCGCTGCACCACTCCCTCCATTCATGACCTTGAAGTCGAGTCTCCTCCCCTTCAAATGTCGCAATTCGACATAGATGATCGGAGGCCATGAAACTTTAGGGAAAGGTGTTGGAACTGGACCAGCCCGTAGTGGAAGTTATGGATGAATTTCAAAATATTTTATCCTATTGGATATTTATTGAGCCTATGAAGTCTAACAGAATTATAACATTTCTAAATTTCATTGAAATAAAATCATTTATTTTATTTAAATTCAAATATATTAAGATATGAAATTAATTTTATTTGATTTAGTTTATACATAAATGTATCATATACATACATGTGTAAGTGCATGTGTAACATAATAATCTATTAAAGGTATAATATGCCCATATGTAGATGTTGGGATTTACATCGCAACATACATATTAGCTCATTTTGTATGTCATGTATGTTGTCCAAATATGTGCATGTATATGTGTTACAAAATACACACATACACATGTATGTCTAAATTCCTTTCAAAAAAAATGTATGTATAAATATATTATATATAATATATGAACATAAAACATTTATATATAGATAAATGTATATATAGAAAAAGAGAGAACAATTATTAAAAATTATTTATAATTCAAAATTAACTTAGTTTTGCAAACATAATAATTTTAGTATTTTAGTTTGTATATATTATGAATAAAATAATATTTTTATCCATAAATAATTAACATAAAATAATCTATAGATGAAAATTCAAATTTTATAATTTTCAAAAATCTAGGATTGTAAAATAGAGCTTAAGAAAAATTTGGAGATTTTTCAAAGTTGAAATATTATTTTTTAAAATAAATATATTGATTTCGCCAATAATTATTTAATATAAAATAATATATTGTTAAAAATTTAAAATTTCAGAAATTCTAGGATCGTGAATAAAAGGTTCGAAAATTTTTGAAGAATTTTTCAATTAAATTATTATTTTTAATAAATCATAAACAGTTTTTTCGAAATAATATTAATTATTAAAAATAATAAACTTTATTGAAAAATTCTTAAATTTTTTCTATATGTTTCTGAAATGATATAATATTTGTAAAAATATAAAATTTAATTTTTAATGTAATAATTATTTTATATATAATAAACAATTCAAAAATTCAATAAATGTTAATTTAAAAATATGAATATATGTATGATAATTAATTTTCAAATTTGTAAATTCATATTATATATAAATAAATGTACTAAATTTTTTAAATCACATATATATCTTATATATGCTATTATGAGATAGAAATATACATTAATATATATATATATATATATGAATTTATTAATAAATATATATAAAACAATTATTAATGACATTTTTTGTACAGTAAACAACATTTGTCTATACATAAATCAAATAGTGTAATAAACAAATTATGTACATAAGCAAACTGATTTGTGACAACTACATTTACTTACAAAAATCTCACCTAACTAAAGATATAGTAGCAATATATATAAACAGATATGAAATTGCTCATTATAGGATCATAGAATATAATTTATTTACCATAATATGAATTAAAATTACCAATTTAATGATGCCTTTGAATTCACGTTGAAGCAATGACTTCCCTTCCTTTTACTGTTCTTGATTCGTCAGATTGCAAGTTTGGAATCACCGACCTTTAACTATCGAATAATATTATTTTAATTTGAAATATATTTAAGAATTTTAAAGTGGATTGAGAGCCATGTTTTAACCAGCAATGTAGAAGGTAATGGCGGCCAAAAATGTTCATTTTTTATTATTATATATATATAGGGTTGTATTAGAGAGAAACGAGGAAAACCTTTTTACCATTCTCACTTGATCTCAACCCGTTATCTCCAAGCCAATTCCCTATGTTCTAGCCACCTCTAAACCTTCCCAAAATTGAAATTTTGCAGCCCTAATGATGAGCCTTAAACCCATCTAAACCCAAGCTAAAATACTATGCAATTAAATCTAATTTAATCGCTTATCGATATTGTATATCGATCGATATATTTATAACTGTTATATATATATATATAACATTATTTATTTCTCAAATCATATTCAAATTTTATAATTAATATTTCATAAATATTAATTAATTTATAACAATTATAAAATAATTAAATCGTCCGGTCTTAAGGGAATTCATCATTTCGGCTATGTAACTCTTGGGTGTAAATTTGATCAGCCATTAACATCGAACTATTCTAATGTTAACGTTCACACGTCACTTAGCAGGCGGTGTGATATTATGGCCAAATTTATCGCTTACTCATTTTCAGTAAAATCCAATTTTAGTTTAATAAGCATTACCCGGTTGTAACATTTGTTTACACCAATTCTCTTCGTCAAAACTATATCACTTTGGACTTATAGAATTTGGTAATGGCCAAAATTTCAACCTTATCCACATTCAACTTTATAGTCCAAATACAAAGTCCTTGGTTCAATAATAACAATTATTATTAACCGAAATGCACTGACAGAGACTTTGACTGTGATACTAACCGCATATAACTGAGGAGACAAGTCCTCTCTTGAACAGTGCTTCACTTCCAATACTTTCACTCGACCCAACTATAGTCACTACATGGACAGTATGCCATGATTTGGCTATAATCAAAGCAGAGCTTTCACATTGAAGATCCACATCATTCTCAAGTCGAGAGAACTGTGTCGATCAATCACATCGATATTTTCTGTTTGACCTTAGTTATATTAACCAACAGAATACTATCGAGTGAGTCGTTCCATAGTTATCCAATAACTATTAGTACGTAACCCCTAGGTGCCCCAAGCAGTCATGAGTAATACACTGCCCAACATTTGGAGAGCGTTATATACTTCAGTCTCAACGGATACATCGATATCTAGTCTCGATGCATCTTGACTAGGAACATTTAAAATGGTATATTTGTTTCGTTGTGATAAATTACTCACGGTTACAACACTTTGTAACTATTATCATAAAATATACAATTTATGGATTTTTCTATTAAATATACTTTTAATTAAGTTAATTAATTAATATAATCACATTATATCAAATATATAATAGGAAGAAAATACCTTTTATTTCAAACAAGATTGGTCAACGAGTTAGATATATGTAATAAATTACGTAATTGCTCCTAGGGCATATCCCTAACTTTATCAATCTCCCACTTGCACTTGGGGTCAATAATGGAATCTAATTCCAACTTCTCCAATCAGTTTTCTCAAAACCAATTAGGTAAGTCCCTTAGTGAATGGGTATGCTATTATGTTTTAATTATCTACTTTGTCGATTAACTCTCTCTAACACTGATAAACTATCTTTATCATGTTGAACAATTTGAAGTTTTTTTTTCGGCTTCTGGTGAGCTTTAAGTTCTATCATGACCAATTCATGACATTTTTATCTTATAACAATATTATGTGATTCTTAACATTTGGAATCACCTTTGGCTCAATTATAATTGTGCATTTATATCTATATACATTGGTTTATTGTAGCGCTATTCAAGTTAATGTTCTCAACATTTCGTTGAATCAACCACAATCACCTTTATTTTGAAACATTTTTGAATTAAAGATTTTAACTTGAATTTTATCATTGACATGTTATACTCAATATCACTTATAAAAGTTTGTGTTCAAACGTTCCATCATAATGAGTTCGTTGTTTCTATAAACAATTCTCTAGTATTTCATAAATACGCGAGAACACCTCAAACAACCATTTAGTGATATCAAATTGGATTTTATATTTTCTCCATATATCAAATACATAAACAAAACACAATATCATACACAACATAACCTGTATGATAATTCCTATTGCTAACGCATAAGGAATCCAACTTACATGTTCCCCTTTTAATAGGGTGCTCTTGTATATCGTTTTAGGACAATCCCTATATCTTTTATACTCACCATAAAAGACATCATTTACAATCCAAAGTTGAGTATTAAAACAACTAAAATTGATTTTAATACAAGCATATTGTTAAAACCAATAACGTGTTGTTTACTTATAGTTTAGAAATATCAATGTACCTTTTAACGTTCTTTCTTATGAACACACGCTTCCTCTGCACTTTGATTGAAAATCAAACTATTTGATATTTCTATCAAAATACTTATTCAATCTTGATGCTTATAAAATGATACATTCGTATCATTTCTTGGATCATATCCAAAGACTCACAATCCCAATATCGCTCCAACTGACTTTGAAGCATTTTTGGTTAATATGTGTAAACGGTTTACTCTAAATCATTATTTAGAATTTTCCGTTTCAATACAGAAGTACCAAACACTAAGTCTTATCGAGCGATAATTTTGTGAGTAAAATTGAATTAACTTGAGCATGTTGAATACCGAATCTGTTATGCTAATTTCAACAATTGAAATTTGCAATATTATTCTTATCAACATTGCTCATTTAATTCCAACCACATTAGTCTTTCCAATAAAGACAATCTCCGCAGATGGATCACATCTTTTGGGTTACGACCACCAAAATCATATTTTGATAGCGTACTTTGAATTCTTCCAGATTTGCGCATCATACCATATAGAGTTAACAATCTTAATGGTTTAATGAACAACCGAGGGTAATGTATATTTTCGACATTAATAAGAATCTCATAGTTTCTCTTCGATGTACGAGAATACTTATTAGACATTCTGATGCTATGTGTTCATTTAGGTTAGTTAATTTGTAACGATCCAGAATTTATGTCATTTGAAATTCGTATATTTAATTGATTTTAAATATTAACAAGTGAAATTTGTAAGCTGAATGAACTAAAATTCGAATATAGTGATTTAATTGGATAATTAAATCGATAATTTAATATTTGAAATTCCAGAAATAATTGGAAATTGGGTTTAATGTAATTAAAAATGATTTATAAAGTTATATTTAAATCATATTGGAGTTAGAATGATGTTTGTAAACTTTTAAAATTGAATTAAAAGTTAATTTGTAGAAATTGAATATTTTAATATTTAATTGACGACTAAAAATAGTCATTTTTCAAACAGTCTCGGATTTCGACGAAACCAGTTTCATCGGATCCGTAATGTGAAATTATTGTAAGGTTTCAAATTTCGTGTCAATCGGATTTATGGTTTGTCCGGGGCAAGCCAAAACGCGTAGAAATCGTTTTAATCGATTTAATTTAAATTTGATCGTTTATTTTCGTAACTTGCGCATATGATCGAGTTAGCTCCCGAAACACGTTCCATTGTGTTTGGAACGCGGGTTAAACATTAGAAACGTCAGCCGGCACGCTTCGTTTGGAGTTCGGAAAATCTCGGATGAATAGTGTTTCGTCAAATTTTCTATATAAGGACGTTTTATTTTCCATTTGCAAACAAACTAGGGTTTCAAGCTTCAGCCGGCCCTAGCTATTTTTAATGGCCGACGTCTTCCCTTCTTCTTCCTTCTCGTTCTTCCAATCCACCAACAATTATCAGAAACCATCAACTACAAAACTCTAGAGCGCGACGAGACGAACGTCTTCAACGGTGGTGATCGTCTAATTCGCGACGAGGAGAGAGCTTTGGGCCCGCGTTCGTGGGTCGTTTGCGCATGTTTTTCCATGCCCTGGGGCGACCGAGCTCGGCAACCTTCTAGCCGATGGTGGCACGTGTAGGGGGCTTCGACGTGAGGTGGTCCGATCGTCTTCAAGTGGATCGTGGTGGCCACGATAATTCGCCAAGGAATGGCGGCTATGGGTTGATACATGCATGATCTCCTGGAACCAAAACGCGGTGAGGAAGAAAGCAATCGCACGGCCTGGATCTGATTTTCGAAATGCATGGCCAGATGATAGCTAGGTTAAATAATAAAAGAAAAATTGTAAATTTATATTATATTAAATTGTATTAACTTCTAAATATCATAACTTTGTCATACGAGGTCGAAAACTGACGAAACAAATTGCGTTAGGTTCGTATTGACTAGCACTACATTATGGAGCTGGTTTGGAGTCGATTGGTGCTAGTGTGAATTTTGAGTAAAATTAAACGCGTGTTTAATTTTATTCGGAACAAAACACTACAACTGATATCGGAAACTCAAGGTGAGAACTTCTCACTCAATCGAATTTGTTTCGATATAAATTTTAAATAGTTAAATTTAAAATTGGTTGTTTGTGTGATTATGTGCTTGAATGATGATTGTTGTATATATTGACTTGAAATAGACCCTATACGTCGCATATTAAGCGGAGGTTATTATATTAAAAACATATACCGCGATATTCCACCTTGAAGTGGAATTGGTATTATATATGTATTTGGAGTTGATTTCCCGCATTATATAGCGGATGAGAAGTTCATATAATTGTCCAGTTGTGTTGTGTGTTGTTGTTGTATATTGACTCTGATGATGTAATGTATAAACGAATATAGTTCTTGATTTAAAGATTATTCAGGGATCTATTATATGTTGTTTCGCTGCGATTGTGAGATTCTGATATTGTTTATGTTGCTTTTCCTTTTTCTTTTCTCTTCTTCTTCTACCTCTTTCTTCTTAAATCCTCAGGGTTCGGTTTTCCGGCATTCGATTGCGCGACACTTGATACAGTGGACGTATTAATGTCGATTTTCGAAAGTCGAAGAATTGGGTCTTGACATTGTGGTATCAGAGCAATTGGTTAAGCGACAACCCTGGCTCTGTTGGGTGTTACTCATTAGAGATAGAGTCAGTAGTACTCTAGAATGAGTGTGAGTGTAATAATAGATATGAGCGCGTATTTGTTAGTGTATATAAAAAATTGTTTTGTATTGTGTTGACTTATCGGTTGATTGTTTATAGATTTTGGTCGGTGCAGTCGAAACGACCCAACTTTCTACCACCAGAAAGTCGCATCATCTTTAAGAAAGAAAGGGATAGAAAAGAGAAAAGATAAAGAAGAAAGAAGAAACAACATCAGAATCTCAAACAGCGGAACGAATAAATTATATTAATCACATAAATATTACATAGTATACAACATCAATCAGAGTTACACAGATAATACATCGCATACTAGACAGTTATAAACACCTGTCTAGTTAATACAACTCAATACAATACAGAGATACAACACAGAGATACAACACATCGGAACACTATACATATCTGTAACGCTGAAGCCTCCTGCTCCATTGCTCCTCCACAATTCGTCAAAGCTAACCTGAATCCCTTGGCTACTCGTAAAAATTCGAGTACCCGAGAGTTTAAGAAAAACAGAATAAACTCCGGGTCAGACATGGGTCTGGTGTGAGTAACAGGTTAAAGTTGCTTAACTTTGAAAATCCTTTGAAAACAAAGGTATCACGTAAGACTTCCCACACATAAACATGGGTAAGTTTTTACCTTACGCTAACCAAACTTTGATAGGAAATTCAGTGATATTATAATAGGGTCTAGGGTTTTC
Source organism: Allium fistulosum (assembly GCA_030737815.1). Taxonomy (NCBI): domain Eukaryota; kingdom Viridiplantae; phylum Streptophyta; class Magnoliopsida; order Asparagales; family Amaryllidaceae; genus Allium; species Allium fistulosum. The sequence continues at coordinate 1,251,479,470 of CM060905.1, forward strand.
AAAATAAAATACAGAAATAGCTGGAATGCTTACATCTCACGTTCCAATATAGTTGGGCACAACTAACACGTACGACACTTATTGGAGATTGGATTCCATACAATGGCAGGGCTACTGGGGTACCGCCCGTCGCAGTACGTGGCCTAGATCATCGTACTGAGGATCCACCCTAAATCCCCTGCAACACAAAGCCGGAACCATCCCTTACTGGACAGTCCCGAACAAAACAACCCCAGCAGTTGGAGCTTACAACTGCCCACACAGCCGAATATAAAAGGGACATCTAGACAGGGGAAAATCTCGTCCTACTTGGGTATGACCCACTTAGCCTTGCTGCACCTCCCCTGTTTTAGCCATTCCCGGTTGATGAGGCTTGAGGCTACGATTTACCTTTAGAGAACATATCTCTTAGAATGCTCATCGTCCACCTGACGATGTTCTGAAAGCATTCAATCCATACAAGTTCGTTCCGGGTTCGAACGAAACCGAAGGCATTATCTCGTTACACTCATTTTGGAAACACCCTCAGAGTTAACGACAATAACCCTTGCACTCTGAATCTTCATCTTCACTTGAGATTCACGACCTATCGTTAATTTGGATCGATGTGGTTTTCGGATATCCAAATCTGGAAACCCGATCCCGGTCTCATCGAAATCCAAAACGTATCTTTTAAGGCCAAGTTGTTTTAAAGTTAAACAATTCATTTCATTATCCATATACACACAGATAGATAATTCATAATATCACAGATAGATAATTCACAATATCATCATAAATAGATAATTCATATCACACAGCATTACTTATCTCATATCTGAGATTTTAAACCATTCAAGTAAATCAATATCATCCATCATACATCAGCAAGGATTAATAATCACACCATTTATAATTAATTTAAAATAAATTAAATTAATTATCTTATCTCTAATTAATTTAAAGTAAATTAAATTAATCACTTCATCATTATAAATCTTGCTTACATAACCATTAATTAATTACAAATCAATTAATTAATCACTCTCTAATTTCCATCTTAATTAATCATCCTTGATTTATTATCCTTTAATTACATTCAAGTAATTATCCTTTAATTAATTTCACAAATTAATTATCCTTAACCAAATACAGTAATTAATCTTTAATTACTTCATTTATTGATTTACTATAATTTATTACATTAATCCTTAATTAATTACATTAATTAATTACTCAAAATCACTTATTATTGATTAATTAGTTTTAATTAATCAACCCTTAATTGCATCATTAATTATATAATTTAATGATCCCTAATTACATTTTAATTAATTGTTCTATTTTAATTACATTAAGTAATTAATCTTTAATTTAACCATAATTATTAATCACTCTTGATTAATCTCATTCAGTAATTAACTATCCTTAATTACTTCATTTAATAAATTAATTACTCCATAATTAATTATCTTAATTAATCCTTTAATTAATCTTAAGTTAATGACCTTCATTAACTATTTACAATCCTTTAATTACTTTTCTTAAGAAATTAAACTTACATTAATCATTATCAATTACAAATTAATAAATCTTGATTACCAATTATTTAACCTCTAATTATTTAATTAATTTAAGTTTTAACTGTAACTTAATTAATCTTTAATTACTATTAATTAATTTCTAATCATTTTATTAAAATTTAATCCATGATTCTTAATTACATATTGATTAATTTAATTTATACAAAACATTAATTATCCATTCTAATTATCTTAATACTTAATTAACACTCACCAATATGTTTGAAACATTTATTTTAAATTTACATTTGAAATTTCATTTTAAAATTTCAAGTTTAAAATGAATACCAATTGATCTTTTAATCGATTTTAAAACTAACTTTTAAAACTTCTAAATTACAAGTTAAAGTAATACCTTTGTTATGAAAGAAATTTATAAGAGTTGGAAATCAAATTCCCCTTTAATTCAAAATATTTAAATTTATAATCTTTCTTTCATTTCAAAATCTGGAATTAAATTTAACTTGAGTCCAGGTTACAAAATTTTGATTTAAACTTCCCTTCCCAATTTCAAAATTCCATTTTGAATTCAAATCTTTTAAATTTTACTTAACACTTTAAAGTTATTAAACAAGTTTGAATTAAAAACAAAACTTTATTTATTCAAAATCTAATTGTACAATATAAACTTGAATTTATATGGAAACCTTTGATTTTAAAACTCAATTTAAGCTTGTTATATAATTTGAAATTTAGTTTTAACCAAAACAGAACAGGTTCTTTGTTTTAATCCTAAATCTAAATAGTAAGTAGATTGAAAGGAATTGATTTTCGAAACAAAACTTGTGCTTAGAATTCAGAACAGGGAACATTATAACAGCCTGCACACATTATGTCCATTATTCAAACATACTCAGAGAATTTCATATGTATAAACACACATGTTCACAGCTATAGATACCACAGATTTATACTTTAAATTGTTTTAAGTGGTGTTACTCACCTGTTTAGAAGAGAAAGAACAGAGCATCATGAATTTGAAAACAGGCTTTGAAAACTTTAAAACTGGAAAATGTTTTGAAAGTTGCTATCACTGTTGTTTTGATTTCCTGAAAGCTTTGCCTTGTTTGAAACTTTAGAAACTGGAATGCTAAGTCTTTTGTAAATGAAATGAAATGAGATAGATTGATAAATAGGTCAATGTTTACAGGATTGTTTATTTTTATTTTGTACAACCCGGTCAGAGATTTTTCCTCTTGGTGGCTGATATGATCTATATTGGTGTACTAGAGATATAGCATTAAATGCTTGGTCTCTTATGTCTACATATACTTGCCCTTCTTTAATCTCGTATGGTACTTATATGATTGTATATATTTTCTTGCCTCACACTTCCATACTTATCCTATATTTTACCTGTACAAACATGAATACATTTCCTTTTTGTCTTACAGCCTTGTATCATGTGTTTCCAGAATTAACTCAAGAGTTCATTTTTCTTGCCTTGCTTTACTACTTACAGGTTACATACAAGATTCTTTTTATTTTGTTCTTGCCTAGTTATGCTTCATACCTTATGTACATATATAAAGTTGTTATGGTTATTGTTAAATTGAAATAATTTATAAAAGAAATTATCTCTTTATTAATAAATTACTTATTTGATCAAACTATATTTAAAAAGAACAAAACAACCTTTCTTGTTTAAATTTAAACTTAGGCTAAAATCATTTTAAACAAATAAACTTTTATCTTGAGTACTTTAAAATCATATGGTTATTTATTTAATATTAAATTAAATCAAATTTCCAAATTACCAAAAATATTAAAATTAGAAAACATGCCTTTATTTATTAAATTTAAAACAAAGCTATTCTATTTACAATATATACAAATATATATACATTATAAATAGAAAACAATTTATTAGCTTTTTAAGATAAAATCACCCATTTCATATTTATTAAAAGAAGATTATTAAATCAATTTAAATTTATCAACAAAAATTATCAAATCAATTTAAATTTCAACACAGATTATTAAATTGATATTGCCAAAAATTCCGGGATGTCACAGCAGTCTAGCTAACTGTATCGTTAGGGGTTTCTAAACTCTTAAACAAGATGAACCGACACAGTATCATTTTAAATTGGGTAAATGAAATAATTTTACCTTGATTATATTTTACATATAAAGGAAATAATTCTTTCAGAATTATTAAAGTGTATATAAAATTGAATTGTTTGGTTGTTGAAAATGTAAGAATATATATGAGTTAATAAAAGTTGTTTGAATAATCTAACTAAAAACAACAATTGTAAAAGAATGAAGTATATAAGCAAATGAATTATTAAGTATGGAATTATAATTAATATGATTTGCAGTTGTGAAATAATCTTATATATAAGAAGTGAAACTATATGAATATATTTATAATTATGAGTTGTAAATAAAAATGAATTTGAACTATGAATTTGAAAATTTTGAATCCTGTTTATTTTGGAAGTTATTTTTCAAAATTAAAAGTTAAATAGTGAAATTATATGAGAAAAAGATTTATAAATGTGATTTATAAATAAAAGGAAATTTTTGAAAGAATTTAAAGCACCGAGTTCACTACTGTTACTGGGAAATAATAAGGGTGATGACTGCAGCATCATCAATATCATTTTCGAGTTTCTGTGTGATGGATTTGCTACCATAATAAATTGAAAAATTGAAGTTTTGTTGTGATAAACAAAATTTAAATTAAAATCCAAATTGAAATTGATGAATATAAGTGAAACGAGTTTTAGACTTATAATATGAAATAAAGATTTTAGCTTTGGTAAAGTTAAAGAATTTGAGTTAGCATAGTAAATATATGATGTGAATTTAACTAAAGGAAGGTTAAATAAATTGAATTGGATTAGATAAATGATTATAATATGATTTGGAAAGTTGAATAATAAGTTGTATAACCTATAGAATGAGAAAAGGTAAGTAACACCAATTGTTAAAATGGTTACACAATTTTGTTAAGAAAAACAAAATCTGAATTGGATTTATAAGTGGGAATTTAAGTTAAGCTAAACAAATAATGTTTAAAAGGAATATAACTTAAGTTGTATAGTGAAAGCAAATGTAAGTGGAAATTTAAAATGGAATATAACTTAAGTGATGTTAAATGAAGTTGATTTTGGTGTCGAAGTGAAATAACAAAGTGAATTAAATGGATGTGAACTTGAGTTAGATAAAGGAGATTCAACCTTATTTGTAAAATGAATTAGCAATTGAATTGAACTAATGGATTGAATGTTAATCAATCTAATGTAAGTAAATTGATATGGAATAATGGATATAAGTGTTAATTCATTAAAAGCTAATAAATTGGAAATTCAATGAAAGCCAATTTAATATTAAACTAATTGGAATTAAAAGTGTTAAACCAAATTGAAAGTAAATTTAATATCTTGGTTATGTTGGTTATGACATTGGTTGTTATATGATTGTTGGTTGATTGTATATAATTCATTAAGTGTTAATGAAATTGAATTAGTGAAATTGAAAGCTATGTAATTGAATCCAAATTGAAAGTGAACCAACTTGAATTTAAATTAGTGAATGTAAACTAATTGAAAATGAAGAAATGAATGTCGTTGTATATGAATTGGTTGTAAACAATTACAAGTGATGTTGAAATTATATAAGTTGCTTATAAACCTTGTTTAGTATGCATTTCTTTTAATATGCATGTGTTGTAGTTGTTTAAAAGAGTAAATGGTTAATAACTTTATATATATGTCACTTACGTGTTTAAATTGAGTAAGTACAGGTGCCGTGGCTGCCGTTCGGCTGGTTGGGTCGCGCTAAAATGCTTAATAAATAATTCCTTTGCTTAAAAATACTAAAAAGGTACGCCTACGCAATAAAAATAGGAAATATGAACTGTTTTTCTGTTTTCCGACCGTGTGGGTCGATTTATATATATTTATATCTATTGTGATATTGTAAAAGCTCCTCTGTACAAAGGAGACTCTGCCAAAATTTTCCGTAAATTTTGGGAGTAAGAAAAATTTGAAAAACTTTTGAAAATTTTTTGTTAACGAAAGTCGTTTTCCCAAATTATAATAAAACGTAGGAATTGAACTAGAAAATGGAAACCATTGTTTTGGTTGAAGTTAAAGATTTTGGAAAAGGTGAATCTAAAATTTTCACTAAGTGGATTTTTGAAAAGTTAATGGATTTGGGCATTTTTCTTACTTTGCAATTTCGAGGACGAAATTCTTTTAAGGGGGGAAGATTGTAACGACCCAGAATTTCTATCATTTGAAATTCATATATTTAATTGATTTTAAATATTAACAAGTGAAATTTGTAAGCTGAATGAACTAAAATTCGAATATAGTGATTTAATTGGATAATTAAATCGATAATTTAATATTTGAAATTCCAGAAATAATTGAAAATTGGGTTTAATGTAATTAAAAATGATTTATAAAGTTATATTTAAATTATATTGGAGTTAGAATGATGTTTGTAAACTTTTAAAATTGAATTAAAAGTTAATTTGTAGAAATTGAATATTTTAATATTTAATTGACGACTAAAAATAGTCATTTTTCAAACAGTCTCGGATTTCGACGAAACCAGTTTCATCGGATCCGTAATGTGAAATTATTGTAAGGTTTCAAATTTCGTGTCAATCGGATTTACGGTTTGTCCGGGGCAAGCCAAAACGCGTAGAAATCGTTTTAATCGATTTAATTTAAATTTGATCGTTTATTTCCGTAACTCGCGCATATGATCGAATTAGCTCCCAAAACATGTTCCATTGTGTTTGGAACGCGGGTTAAACATTAGAAACGTCAGCCGGCACGCTTCGTTTGGAGTTCGGAAAATCTCGGATGAATAGTGTTTCGTCAAATTTTCTATATAAGGACGTTTTATTTTCCATTTGCAAACAAACTAGGGTTTCAAGCTTCAGCCGGCCCTAGCTATTTTTAATGGCCGACGTCTTCCCTTCTTCTTCCTTCTCGTTCTTCCAATCCACCAACAATTATCAGAAACCGTCAACTACAAAACTCTAGAGCGCGACGAGACGAACGTCTTCAACGGTGGTGATCGTCTAATTCGCGACGAGGAGAGAGCTTTGGGCCCGCGTTCGTGGGTCGTTTGCGCATGTTTTTCCACGCCCTGGGGCGACCGAGCTCGGCAACCTTCTAGCCGATGGTGGCACGTGTAGGGGGCTTCGACGTGAGGTGGTCCGATCGTCTTCAAGTGGATCGTGGTGGCCACGATAATTCGCCAAGGAATGGCGGCTATGGGTTGATACATGCGTGATCTCCTGGAACCAAAACGCGGTGAGGAAGAAAGCAATCGCACGGCCTGGATCTGATTTTCGAAATGCATGGCCAGATGATAGCTAGGTTAAATAATAAAAGAAAAATTGTAAATTTATATTATATTAAATTGTATTAACTTCTAAATATCATAACTTTGTCATACGAGGTCAAAAACTGACGAAACAAATTGCGTTGGGTTCGTATTGACGAGCACTACATTATGGAGCTGGTTTGGAGTCGATTGGTGCTAGTGTGAATTTTGAGTAAAATTAAACGCATGTTTAATTTTATTCGGAACAAAACACTGCAACTGATATCGGAAACTCAAGGTGAGAACTTCTCACTCAATCGAATTTGTTTCGATATAAATTTTAAATAGTTAAATTTAAAATTGGTTGTTTGTGTGATTATGTGCTTGAATGATGATTGTTGTATATATTGACTTGAAATAGACCCTATACGCCGCATATTAAGCGGAGGTTATTATATTAAAAACATATACCGCGATATTCCACCTTGAAGTGGAATTGGTATTATATATGTATTTGGAGTTGATTTCCCGCATTATATAGCGGATGAGACCCTATTGCGCCGCATAATAGCGGATAGTATTTTATAAATCCCATATACCGCGATATTCCACCTCGAAGTGGAATTGGTATTGTGCTAACATCTGTGGATGCAAAGAAACGGGTTGGAGGGATCCAACTGGATTCCTCAAACATTTGAATTTATTTCAATGTTGTGTGTTGATTATTTATAATCTCTGTGTGATTATCTTTGTGATTGAAATTGTTGAAGGCTATAGGTTAGCCGAATATATTTTTGGTATCCTTGGATACCGAAAATAAGTAAAAAATTGGATTTTTAAAATTCAAGTTGAAAGTTTATTTTAAAACTTATTTTTGAGAATTGGATAAATTAAAAAAGGAGTTTTAAAAAGATAAAGTTATTTTTGAACCATATTGAATAAAATTTCAAATTACGGGGAAAAGGCTTAATAAATGGATTTTGAAAATATTATTTATAAGTTGAAGAATTTATTTAAAAATTTGGATTTTTAAATAGATTTGAAGAGATAAAGAAATTTATTTTAAAAAGGAAATAATTTGGAAATTCGTTGAAAATTTGATTTGGTGTTTTGAAATAAATTTGAAAATAAATTTGAAATTAATTGATTATTAATTTACCATAACTAGCAAAAAAAATTATACGTAGAAATTTGTCTGACTTTAAATTAATCAGATAATTAAATTAATCCTACTTATGGATGTTTGGATTATATTGGATGTTGAATTGTTTGATATATCTGATATGTGATGCTTTGTGATATATCCTGATTTGTGTTGTGATCTGTAATTTGTTTATCTGTGATATATATATATATATATATATATATATATTTGTGATCTGTGAATGAAAGATAAGCGTTATAGTTTATACCGCTTATCAATTATATTGTTATATTTGATCTGTGATGGTTGAATGCTGTTGCACTATTGTGTTAAACCCTTGGACTACACAATACACACACAAATGTGGATTTCACGTGGAAATCGGTTAAGTCACAGATTTTTGACAATTCTAAAGATTGAATTTTTGAATCCAAATTAGTTTTGGAATTGGAATTGAAAGTTTTTGAAAATGAGTTTCAAAAATAAAAGTTATTTTAAATAACTTAATAAAATTGAATTTCGAATAATTTGATTTAAATTGGAATTCAATATTTGAAATTGAATTCAAGGATTTGGGAATTCTGGTCTAAAAGGATTATACAAGTGTAAAAGGGTGTTTATATGAATTTAAACTATTTTTTAAAAAGTGTTGTTGTGGAAATTTGAATTAACCCAAAGACCGTAACTTGTATAAATGAAATCAGATTTTTCCGAACGAAAACTATTTGTTTTCAAATAATAAAAGCTTTCATGTTAGGAATGAATTTCCAATTTGTGTAAAAAGGATTCTATTTGAAATTAAATTGTTTTGAAAGCTATGAATCGAATTTTGATTCAAAGGTTGGATGAGTTAATCCAAGTGAAATGTAAATTGATTTGAAAATCTATGAGGGGATCTTTGTGAAACTGGGTGAACTTTGTGAAGTAAATCTTTTTGTTTAAAGATTTGAAAAGGTAATTTGTTTAAACCATTTGAAAGAAAGGGTTTGGGTAATAAGTTGTGACTTAATTGAAATCCCTATATCCATATGTTTTAAATATTGTGCTCACTATTCGGTTTAGCCGGGAAAGGACCTTTGTGTCATATAACCCATTCCGAATTAGTGATACGACGATATGGATAACATTTGAAGACCGGTGGTGAAGACCGGGTATTTGTGAAAACGATAGGATGACCTATCGATTGTGTCTGCACCGTTAGCTACGGTATAGAGATTTCATTTGTGATGGGAAGTTTTATCGGGATTGTGAATACCCGGATTGCAAGGGCTTCTTTGGAAGTGCCTTCGGTTCTGTTCGAACCCGGAACAGACTTTTATGGTTACATGTCTGACATTACATTTTGAGATATAAAGCTGATTTATTTCAAATACATTTATGTTTGGTGGCGGAGAATTTATTCTTTTAGCTTAACACCCTTCTCTGAGACGTACGAGCTCAGAGGTTATGTAGTTGAAATTTATCAGCAATATACTCCCAATTTGGTAATGTGGCATGTTGAGTGTTGCTGTGTGATGATCATTTATTGATCATTTGTAGTTTCAATTCTGCGTTTGCATTGTGTGTGCGGCGAGAGGCCATATGGTAGTTTCATTTTCCAAAAACTTTGCGGATTCTTTTCCTTTGTATTCCTTTGTGCAAATAACTGTTTTTAGTTCTCACACCAGTCCCATGACTGACCTGGAGTTTATTGTTCCCTTCCTAAACTCTGGGTGCCCATAATTTTCCACACGGGCAACCTAGAGTCAGGTTATCAGGTCATTCTGGATTTCAGGAGGCTTTGGAGCTTAAGTGGTGAGATGGATGGCGAGACGTAGCATTTGTATATGATATTATCTTTTCCGCTGTAAAAAATTCATTTGTAAGGACAAGTTCATATAATTGTCCAGTTGTGTTGTGTGTTGTTGTTGTATATTGACTCTGATGATGTAATGTATAAACAGATATAGTTCTTGATTTAAAGATTATTTATGAATCTATTATATGTTGTTCCGCTGCGATTGTGAGATTATAATATTGTTTCTGTTGCTTTTCCTCTTTCTTTTCTCTTCTTCTTCTACCTCTTTTTTCTTAAATCCTCAGGGTTCGGTTTTCCGGCATTCGATTGCGCGACACTTGATACAGTGGACGTATTAATGTCGATTTTCGGAAGTCGAAAAATCGGGTCTTGATATAATTTCACTTCATCTCATATAATCAGTTCTATCTATGAATCGGATCCAATTCCATTTAACTATCAAAAATTTCTCAAAGATATTCCTTCACAATGAAGTTGATATATGTTGAAACAACAATTGTTTCTTAGTGCAAATAGAATAGGGATTCATAAACGCTTTATGAACCTTTTTATTTATAAAACTGATTTTAGTTTACAAAAATTATGTTCAAAACATAAATATGTCATTTGATGACAGACTTTTCCAAAAACTTTTCGGAGATTCATACAAGATCCCTCATGAACAATTATTACGTGCAATCTTTCGATTCGCACAAACTGCCAACTTCTTGACCTAGGATATGTTGGGATTACTTACAAACCCTTATCTTCTATGATTTTGTAAACTGTTGTTTAGATGAAATAATATCAACCTTGTGTACTAATCTTAAGTACACGATCTTATAGAAAGAAACTAACTCAACTTAACTCACAATTAATCGTAAATTGTCCAACAATGTCTGATTACTCCTTATCGATCATCATTATGTATCACATGGAGGAGTGACCTTTGAGATTAAATCTATATTCATTTTTAGGTACATTTGGAACTCTTTCCAATATACTCACTTATTCGACCAAATCAAAACATTTTATTCTATTGCATGTTATTTTATTTACTTTTCTTTTATATTATATGATTTTATCATAAACTTACTACATGTGTATCTAATACGCATGTTCATGTTGGTAATAAATCATCGATGAATATAACAAAGTATGTCGAACCATTTTGGTATTAATAGACTTGTGATTGCATGCATCAATATGTATTAATTCAAAGAGTTCATCTACTCTTATGATGCTCCCATTGAATGAGTGCATAGCCATTAATTGTTTGAGATATAATTAATCTGCATCATATGATTCATAGGTATATAGTAAAATTATTTCTCAAAACTACGGCTTAGTCTATAATTTTAAAACAACTGTAAATAATATTAGATACATATGTATTTTTGTTGTGTAGCGATCTCAAATTCAACCTTCGAAAATCGGCATCCGTACTTCACTTGTACTCAAAATGCCGCAGATTCAAACGCCGAATCTGGCTCACCGGAGCTTATAACACCATTAAGTATAACAACACAGCGGAATAAAGAAATAGATGATATCATATACAACTCAAATGAATACAATATCCAGTATGATATACAACAATGATATCAATATGATACAACAATATCAGAGATAAATAATGATACAGCGGAAATAACAGAAGTGATAACTCCAAATGATCCGTCAGAGAGGCTGAGTCCAACCACTCTAATATCAAGCTCGAACCATCATCACGCAAGACAAGGTAAGCAATGTCAGTTGTGATCTCCAAAACTGAACTAGCTCCAATGTCAACTGAACCTGATTATCTGAAAAAAACCCAACTCTAGACTGCCCGTGTGGAAAATTATGAGCACCCAGAGTTTAGGAAAGGAACAATAAACTCCGAGTCAGTCGTGGGACTGGTGTGAGTAACAAAAACAGTTTATCTTTAAAACAAACACAAAAGAACTTTAAACATTGAAACCCGCCATGCTTTTGGAAAATGAAACTACCATAAGACCTCCCGCCACACACACAATGCAAACGCAGAATTGGAGGAGATTTCTTTTTATGATAGTCAAACATGCTTACTACGCAAAAGAAAACTCTTTTGATATTATTACTAGTGCATAGTGTACAAAATCATTTTGAAAGTATAATATTAATCTTAGCCAACATACAACCATTATTGTATGCCTACTATAGCTACCATCTAAACAGAGGTGACCACCATAAGTAAATGGCAGTTTCTACAACTAATACCGTACAAGATTCGTATTGGAAATGGATTTCCGACAAATGGTCAGGCTAAGGAACTTCCTACTGCCACATGGGTACGCCTCTGGATGGACGTCCCAAGAACCAACCTGGATCTCTGCCAACACAAGGCCGGGTTACCTCTGTAACTAGGTAACTCACGAATATGCCACCTCCCGGTCCTTTGGGACCTTTATCCGAGGGCCCTCGATCATAAAGCAACAACCACAAAGAAATGAGATTGGAGCAACGACATAGGTTAAATACCAGGGCTCCATACCTGATACCACCTTTTTCCAGAAGGAAATGACATACCCTAAAGGGCGCGACCCTCATAACCTTACCGCATCATTCTTGTTTCGACCATTTTCGGTCTGTGAGGTTCGATGAGATATCGTCCTCAAAGCTACGCTTTTTCACAAAAGCCATGCTTTGATCAACAAATGATCAGCAACACACAGCAACACTCGCATGCCACACTACCAAATTGGGAGTATATCAGTGATAAATTTCAACTACATAACCTCTGAGCTCGTACGTCTCAGAGAAGGGTGTTAAGCTAAGAGAATAAATTCTCCGCCACCAAACAGAAATGTATTTGAAAGAAATCAGCTTTATATCTCAAAGTGTAATGTCAGACATGTAACCATACAAGTCTGTTCCGGGTTCGAACAGAACCGAAGGCACTTCCGAAGAAGCCCTTGCAATCCGGGTATTCACAATCCCGATCGGATTTCCCATCACTTAGGAAATCTCTATACCGGCGCGACTCAGTGCAGAGACAATCGATAAGTCATCCTATCGTTCTCGCAAATACCCGGTCTTCACCACCGGTCTTCAAATGCAATCCATATACGACGTATCATTATTCGGAATGGGTTACGTGACACAAAGGTCCTCTCCCGGCTAAACCGAATAATGAGCGCGATATTTAAAAACATATGGATAATGGATTTCAATTAAGTCACAACTGATTATCCAAAACTTTCTTTCAAATGGTTTTAAACACATTACCATTTTAATCTTTTTAAACAAAAGATTCCATTCACAAAGTTTACCCGGTTTCACAAAGATTCATTTACAGATTTTCCAAATCAATTTCCATTTCAATTGGATTAACTCATTAAATCTTGAAAACAAAGATTTAACTGATAGTTTTCAAAATCATTTCCAAAGATTTATTCGTAATTTGGAAAACCATCTTCAATTTAAATTTGAAATTCCTTTAGTTCAAATTAGAAATCCATTTCTTATATAAGAGCTTTTATCAGTTGAAAACAATTAGTTTTCCAAATCATTGAATTCAATTCCAAATATTGAATTCAAATTTAAATTAATTTATTAAATATCAAGCTTTATTAAGTTATTTAAAATAACTTTTACATTTTAAACTCATTTGCAAAGCTCTTAAATTCAATTTCCAAAACTATTTGGATTCAAGAATTCAATCTTTAAAATTGTCAAAAAATCTGCGACTTAACTGATTTCCACGTGAAATCCATATTTGTGTGTGTATGGTGTAGTCCAGGGGTTTCACACAGTAGTGCAACATCATTCAATCATCACAGATCAGAATATAGAAATATAGTTGATAAGCGATATAAACTATAACGCTTATCTTTCATTTACAGATCACAGATCACAGATATATAAGTCACAGATGATAATTTACATTCATCCCAGATAAATAACTACAGTACAGATCATACACAAATCAGAATATATCACAAAGCATTACATATCAAAGATGTCAAATAATTCAACATTCAATAGAATCCAAACATTCACAAGTGAATTTATTAAACAACTGATTAATTTAAATCAGATGTGTCAATTATTAATCCGGGTTAATTATCATGATTTAATTTCAAATTATTTGAAATAAATCTTCTTTCAAATTTATTAGTTAACCTGTAATTATTAACTAATCATTTTTAAATCAATGAATCAATTAATTTTTAATTATTAAATTAATCTTAATTAATTGCCATTATTAATTAATCCTTTAATTATTCACAAATAATTAACTCAAATTTCAAATCATCATTTAATTAATTACATTCAGTAATTATCCATTAATTACTTTTCTAAGTAATTATACTTTTCAAAGTTATCAAGTGATTATTTTTCTGACTTAAACTTAAGAAATTTAATTTGAACAATTTCGATTAACTCAATAAATTACATCGAATATTTAATTTCACAATTATTGTCATTAAGTAATTATACTTAATAGTTTCACAATTGATTATTATTAATTTAATCAATCTAAATTTATTGTTAAAATTCATCACATTAATTAATTGTTCAAATAATCTTAGTTAATGATTTTATTAACTATTAAATTCCTTTAATCACCCTTTTGAAGAAAATTTCTTATATTAATCATTTTTGATTATAAATCGATTCACTATTAAAAATTCATTCGTTAATGAATTAGAAATCATAAAACTTCATTACTTAAAGTAAAGTTCAATCATATTTATAATTTAATTATTATTCACAATATGTTTGAAACATTGTTTCAATTTTCTTTTAAATTTCATTTTAAATTTATTTTCAACACTTAAATTATAAAACTCAATTAAATTTCAAAACCTTGAAATCAGATTTAGAGTTAATTCCAGTTTCAAACTTTTAGTTTCAACTTGCTTAAATTTTCTATTTCAAATTTCAAATCTATTTCAATTCAAATCTCTCTAACATATTTAATTGCTTTTAAGTTATTAAAACAATTTTGATTTTTAAAACTTATTTATTTACAAACTACATTTCAATTCAAGCTTGAATCTTTATTTACATTTTACTTTAAACTCAGTTTATAAAACTTTGGTTTAAAATTTAAATTTGGTTTTAAAAATTTTTTAAAACAGAGAAACAGTTTTCCAGATTGAAAACTGGAACAAGAATTCGACCCGAGGCTTTCATGTCCCTGCTTCGAGTAATTGACTCGAATTCCTCGAGTCACACGCGAGAAAAATTCTCGCTCTTCCCAGGCAAAGCAACCCAGACACAAAATGACACACGTGCACGTGCACATCACCGCTGGCGAACTTTGGCCGTCGCCACGACGTCGAGCACGTCGACGCTCAACCCCAGATCGATTCGCGACCACGTGAACTTCGCCATCGTCTCGAGATCGAAATCGAGAAAAAATTTGAAACCTGGAAACACTTGAACCCATACAACCCAAAGCCTGTCAACGCCATTTTCTCGACGCTCCGACCACCAGAACACTCGAACTTCCGGCCACGACTTCGTCAACTCGACAGCCACCATTACCCCAAAACTAGAGCAGCTCGATGCTCGAATGAAGACGAACGAATCGAAAAACAACCCCACGCCAAAACTAGGTTTCGAAACAAGAAAATCACACCGCCGTCGCCTCGATGATCAAGAGCACCTCCGATCATTTTTCCTACCACCACCGTAGGTTCGTCCATCATCACAAGCAACCCTGACCAACTCGAATCACTCGATCACCAGAAAATGATTAATAAGCATATTTTGTTCTATTGTGAACTGCTCATGATATACACAACTAAAAATCATCATATTTGTTTTAAAAATCCTATCTTTGGCTGTTAATTCAAGTTATACAATCGAATCCATAATTCAAGATATTCGAAATTTCCAGAGACTTAAGTTTTTACTGTAAAAACTTGTTCTTTCACTCTATATACCTTTATTCTTCACAAAACCATTTTTAGATGATAAATCATACCTAAACACAACTATTTTGTGTTGAAACCCAAGCCTCATATAGATTAGAAAAAGTGAAATTGAGTTTTCTTTGTTGTGTGTTACTCTATAAATCAAACAGAGAAGAGATGCACTGATACATACATATGTACACAGAACAAATTCACATATATATTCAAGTTTAAAAAAAACTATAAGTTACTCACCTTGAACATTTTGTTTTCCAGAAAATTTGAAGTTAGAAAAGTTGAAGCTTTTTGAATTTTGAATTGAGACTGGGTTGAAGTTGATACTGGAACTTCTTTGCTTGATCTCAAAATCTCTTTGATTACTTGATGGTTTAAACTGAAATGCTTGTTTAAGTTGATTCTTTACTTAAGTTTTTTTTCTTTTCTCTTGCTCAGTTTAAAAATGAACGAACCAAAACTGAAATGAGGTTGTTTTGTAATGTGTTGAATTGTATATAGGGAGTGAGGTTTACAGTGTGTAAAGTTTTGTACAAAGTGATGATTTTTATTGTACAATACAAAGTAATATCTTTGTACAATAGTCAGTAACATTTCTTTGCTTTAGGGCTGAATTGATTTTTAAACAATTCGAATTGACAAAAGTATTGCTAGCATTTAATGCCTTGTACCATGCTTATTTTCTTTCTTTCCTCTTTATTCGGCTGTAACAAAATATTAGAGATAGTGATTTGGCTTCTTTGGTAATATTATATACACTTGTATTTTATTTTCTTTGTTTCATTTGTTACTTGTTTCATATTTATTTGTTTTCAAATGTATTTGTTTTGTCTTTAACTTGTCTTTATAATTTCATATGCATTTGGTTTTGTTTTATTTTTTTTTCTATTATTATTTTTGAATGCATTTCTATATTTTAATACGTTATGATAATTTATTTATGTATTTATTATATGTATTTTTCTATAATTTATTTCTAACTTAAATACTATCTATTTATATTCATTTGGTAATATTAGTGAATTTTTATATTTTAATTTGTTATTAGATTTTTATCCAATGTATGTATTTTATACTTTTATATCATATATATTTTTATTTTTATAAATCATTTGTTTACAATTTAAATTCAAATCAAACACATATACATATATTTATAATTTCAAATTGACTCATATATACCCAAATATATATATATATATTCACATATATACATATATATACAATATTTTAAATTTAAATGATTTATACAGAATATATTTGAATCCGGGGAAACTCGCATCACTTTAATCATTTATTTTACTATTTTTATTCAAAAATACAATTAATTATTAATTTAAATATATAGAAAATTTGGGGTCGTTACATGTTGCATCACTTTTACTATGAAAACAAATTCCATAATATAGTTCTATTTCATAATGAATATTGATAATACTTATTGAAATATAGTTATATCATTTTTTCAGTCAATACCAAAAAATAAACATTATTTCACAAATAATGTTCGGTACATTTTACGAAAACAATTTTCGTAATTTGATGTAATCATTAGGTGCTATATGGCATGCTCCCACTATTTCTGCCATTACTATAATAACGTACTAAATTTAAAGGTCCACCATTCACTTAATATTGTTAATATAATATACTTATTTCATATGCTACAACTAGTTTACAGTGGAGAGTTCTTTGATCAAATATCTTGAATACAAAGAAATGTTATAGAAAACAATTTTCTATATGAAAATACATTTCGAAATAAATATCATATTTCATATTCCAATATTAAGTATCAATTATTATTACAATCCTTGTTTCCAATGTTTCTCTATGAAGCAGAAGTGACTATTCATTCTCTTCATTCCAACTTTACCTTAAATTACATCTATTCTTATACATTCATTTTTCTTTCAAATGGTCAAACTATTCAAAAGAAAACCTTACTACAATATCATAACAAACCTTTTACAAAAGCGCATTCGATTATTCTTAACATTTAAGATATCAAATATGTTGTACTTTATGTAAACCGATCAAGATGACATTTCAACGATCGAGTTCTTAGATGTATCTCATAGTTTTTGGTCTTGTGTTATATTAACACAATATGATCCTTTTGAAATCATTCAAGTTGAATACATGATCTTAAAATACTGTTTATTGGCTTACTTCGAATGAACTAACTTCATCGAAATATTGTACCCCACAAACTATGACTCTTCACCATATAACATTTATATGTGAAAGTACATGGATCAAATATCCAAAGTCTTGAATTGCATTTAGAGTTCAAAAAGTCATAAAATGCAATACAAGGTCTAAACCAAAAAAACAAATAAGTGACCAACTTACGAATGTATTTAGTAGTTGAAATTAGGCACTTGCATGGGTAAAGAAACATTACATAA
Source organism: Allium fistulosum (assembly GCA_030737815.1). Lineage (NCBI taxonomy): Eukaryota > Viridiplantae > Streptophyta > Magnoliopsida > Asparagales > Amaryllidaceae > Allium > Allium fistulosum. The sequence goes on from CM060905.1 coordinate 1,251,497,562, forward strand.
CATGCAATTAAAATTATTAGTATTATATATTATATTTCTATTTGTAAACTTTCAATTCAGTTTGTTTATATATGTTAATTGACAAATGTTTTATCAATCACATTAAATGCACAAATTTATCATTGTAGATAATTATAACATTATATACATTATGTTCTTACAATATTTGAAAGGTTAAATGTGACCATTTCATTTTTCTAATAAGGCTCCCACTAGTCTTTTATGGCCCTCCAAACCCTAAGATGAAACATAGAAGTCTTACAACTTCACTAGCAGGTGTTAGGACTTGTTTGTTTTGGTATTATGACCTTGAGTTTGCTCAACAAATCATAGCCCCACAAATGATGGATAGCTCCTTATCGGTTGTATCACATACAACTCATAACCCATTTTTTCTTGTTCTAATCTCATTTCGACCTTGAGTTTGATCAACAAATCGAAAGAGATTATTCACTCATACATACCATATTGTGATGGCCTAAGTATAATATATGTACCTTGAGTTTGCTCAACAAATACATATAGTTATCTTACCTCATCTGTTTTATATATTAATAATACTACGCATAACATCCTAGCTTGAGTTTGCTCAACAACTAAGGAGTATGTTAGTAATTTATTAATGTATATATGATAGAGGACAAGATTATATTGAAGATTCATAATCTTCAATATATATATTGAGTGATATCGACTTATAGAATAATATATTTCTTATGAAATACCCCAGCGATTCAAGTGTTAGACACATCAGAATCACGGTATATGTACATTTACATATGTATTTATTTCTCAAGTCTATTTGGGTTACTTTAATGTTCCACATTTAGTTTATACACATATCATATAAGTTTTATTGTTATACAACTTTTATATTTCATATTACTTATATGATAGTCTTACATATAATATATCATTAATTAAATCTTATTTAATTAATTTTAATCAATTAACTCTTTAATTAATTTTAAATTAGTATTCCAATATAACTTTTATATTGGACATATCTACTATAACATTTATAGTGTATACTATAACCTAGTGTAACACACATATATCATATATATGTGTATTTTATTTAATTAATTAACCTTTAATTAATTTATTCAATTAAAATTTTTTTATTAAAATTTATTAATTTCAAAATTTATCTTGTATACATATATGTATACTTATGTTATCTTAAACGTTTTAAAATAACAAAACATATATCAACATATATAATATATGCATATATGCATTAATTAATTAACATATTTAATTAATTTATTTTATTAATTTTATTAATAAATTTAAATTTTGAAATTATTATATAAATATTTTCATTCATTTTGAAAATATCATTATCCATTCAAACATTTTGAAAACTTATGTAGTATTATAATTTTTATAATAAACATGTTTTATTTTAAATTTAACTATTAATATTAAAATATTTAACATTAATTTTCAAAATGATTTTGAAAATTAGCCCAACGCCCAAATTAAGTTAGGCCTTTTCTATTAGGAGCAACCTTTGGGCTCACTTCACCTTTCGGGCCAGGCAGGTAACCAAGCAGGACATGGTACTTGATTATCCAATTACAATGCTAGACATTGCCTTTCTAGACACCGTACTAAGTGGGCAAGCTTAATTAGTTAGTTCTAATATGACTAATTTAGATCGCATAGGCTATTGGGCTTCGATACCATTGTTGGAATTGGACCAGCGCGCAGCGGAAGTTATGAGTGAATTTCAAAATTTTTACCCTATTGGATCTTTATTGGGCCTATAAAGTCTAACTGAATTAGAACATTTCTAAATTTCATTTAAATTAAATCATTTATTTTATTTAAATTCAAATATATTATGATATGAAATTAATTTTATTTTATTTAGTTTATACATAAATGTAACATATACATATATGTGTGAGTGCATGTGTAACATAATAATCCGTGAAAGGTATAATATGTCCATATGTAGATGTTGAGATTTACATCGCAACATACATATTAGCTCATTTTGTATGTCATGTATGTTGTCCAAATATGTGCATGTATATGTGTTACAAAACACACACACATGTATGTATAAATATATTATATATAATATATGAACATAAAACATTTATATATAGATAATAAATATATATATAGAAAGAGAGAACAATTATTAAAACTTATTTATAATTCAAAATTAACTTAGTTTTGCAAGCCATTCTCATTTGATCTCATTTGATCTCAACCCATTATCTCCAAGCCAATTCCCTATGTTTTAGCCACCCCTAGACCTTACCAAAACCGAAATTTTGCAGCCTTAATGATGAGCCTTAAACTCATCTAAGCCCAAACCAAAATACTATGCAACTAAATCTAATTTAATCGCTTGTCGATATTGTATATCGATCGATATATTTATAACTGTTATATATATATAACATTATGTATTTCTCAAATCATATTCAAATTTTATAATTAATATTTCATAAATATTAATTAATTTATAACAATTATAAACTAATTAAATTGTTCGGTCTTAAGGGAATTTATCATTTCGGCTGTGTAACTCTTGGGTGTAAATTTGATCAACGATTAACATCGAACTATTCAAATGTTAACGTTCACACGTCACTTAGCAGGTGGTGTGACATTATGGCCAAATTTATTGCTTACTCATTTTCGGTAAAATCCAATTTTAGTTTCATAAGTGTTACCCGGTTGTGACATTTGTTTACACCAATTCTCTTCGTCAAAATTATATTACTTTGAACTTATGGAATTTGGTAATGGTCAAAATTCCAACCTCATACACATTCAACTTTATAGTCCAAATACAAAGTCCTTGGTTCAATAATAACAATTATTCTCAGTCAAAATGCTCTAGCCAGAGACTTTGACTTTGAGTTGACTTGAGTTGACTGTGATACTAACCGCATATAACCAAGGAGACGAATCCTCTCTTGAATAGTGCTTCACTTCCAATACTTTCACTCGACCCAACTATAGTCACTCGATGGACGCTATGCCATGATTTGGCTATAATCAAAGCGGAGCTTTCATATTGAATATCCAAAGTATTCTTAAGTCGATAGAACTGTGTAAATCAGTCAAATCGATATTTTCTGTTTGACCTTAGTTATATTAACCAACAGAAAACTATCGAGTGAGGCGTTCTATAATTATCCAATAACTATTATTACGTAACCCCTAGGTGCCTCCAGTAGTCATGAGTAATACACTGCCCAACATTTGGAGAGCGTTATATACTCCAGTCTCAATGGATACATCGATATCCAGTCTTGATGCATCTTGACTAGGAACATTTAAAATGGTATATTTGTTTCATTGTGATAAATTACTCACGGTTACAACACTTTGTAACTAATATCATAAAATATACCATTTATGGATTTTTCTATTAAATATACTTTTAGTTAAGTTAATTAATTAATATAATCATATTATATCAAGTATATAATAAGAAGAAAATACCTTTTATTTTGAATAAGATTGGTCAACGAGTTAGATATATGTAACAAATTACATAATTGCCTCTAGGGCATACCCCTAACTCTATCAAAAGAAGCTATTTGACATGAGAAACACAACGACGATCTCCGTTCCCTCAATTCCACCTTTAGCACAACCAAGGCCTAACCCTAGTTCAGCCATCACCATGTCACCCCTCCCCAAACACGATAACTGTAACATCCCTAATTTTTGATAACATTGTTCAGGAGATTTAATTTGATAAATTAAGTAGAATAATGTAAATGTAAGTGGTAAGGGGATTGAGACTTGAATTAATTAAACATGGCCCGAGCCTAATATGTTAATTAATGGGCTAAACAATGGGTTTTAGGTTAAACAAATTACATAGGGGTATACTAGGAAATTGCCGCCCAAAAAACCCTTACCCTTATATATATTTTTGTTCCTACCATTTCTTCCCATTCACGTTATTTTAAAACGCAAACAAAAATATAAAGGGAAAGGCCATCTATTAACAAGAAAAATTCAAAGTAAAAGCTAGAGAATCAAGCTTAGGGGAAATCAATCTCAATCCAATCTCCTTATCTAGAGCAAGGTGAAAATAATTCCATCTCTATTTTGTTTTAATTCATATATTTTTGGATTTAAGGGTAAATTCGTTTGTATGATATATTGGATGATGATATGCTTGATTCGTGATTTATTTGATTTAAACAAGATTGTTTAAAAGTGTTTTAGCACGGTTTTAGATCAAAACCGAGATTTAATGTTGATTAAATGCCATGAGAAAATTTTATGTTATGAGAAACATGTATTTGGAGTTGGGTTTTAATTTTGAGAATTTTCAAAGCTATGGAAAGATTATTATGAATTTTCAAAGGAAAATATGGTTATTTGGGTTTATAAATTTATTTTGGAAAATATATTGAGAATTTGGGTCTGTAATTTTGAGATGTTAGATAACATAATTAAATTGAATTTTTGGAATTTTTGGAAATTTTTCCAATGTGATTTGCTATACAAAATAAATTATTTTAGAAGGGGGACTTCTTTGCAAAATTAGTTTTGTCTAATGGAAGGACTTAATTGATTAATTTAACCATGGTTTAGATCTGATTAGCAGTAGTTAATTTTTGAAAAGAATTTGAAAAAGTTAAGGCAACCAATCTGGTGTTTACACGTGGCAAGTTAGTTAGAGAAAAGTTTACTTTATAAAGAACTAAACCACGTTTACATCAAAAAATAGGTTCCACCTACTTAGGAAAGCACCTTTCGACACAGATGCCTCCGCCTTTATCTTAGTCGTAACCTACCCCGCTGAAACCAATACACAAGGTATCACTATGATGGTACGTAGTGGATTGGAGGAAGGGGGAATGTAAGGTGTCGAAAGCATAGCTTCCGAATGAGTCGTAACCTGGGTTTGTTTTTGAAAGAAAAGCACCTGGCCATGTTTTGTTTTAGCCTTCAACAGAGTCGAAGCAGATGGTTTTGAAAGAGGTTTTATAAAGGTTTCGAAATGGTTGCCATTAGTTTATGATTGCTTTCGACTGGGTTCCTTTACTTATAAAAGAAGGTTTTAAAAGAAGGGGTTTCAACCTAGTCGATACCCTGCTGCCGTTCTTTGACCTTTCGATGGTGATAAAGATACCAATGCTGTCGAAAGGATACTTTGTCTTATAAAGTGTAAGCCACTTCCTATAGCTTTCGAAAGGGGTTAGGGGTTTCGAAGGTAATGGTTTTGAAAGAGGTTTCGACACCAACCTTCTAATGTTTTTGCTCAGATGTTAGATGCTTTCGAAAGAGATGGTGCTGCCATCGAGTTTTCCTTGATATTTTTATATGATAAAGGATGGTTTCAAAACAGATGCTTTCGCCTATGTTCACTTTGACCCAAATTATGTTTTAAGTATAAACCCAATGCTTTCGAAAGGGGTACTTTCAATGTTTTTGGAAGGGTTACTTCCAATGGAGTCGAAAGGGGTACTTTCAAGGTTTTCGGAAGGATTATTTCGGATGGTGTCGAAAGGGGTACTTTCAAGGTTTTTGGAAGGATTACTTCCGATGGTGTCGAAAGGGGTACTTTCAACTGGTTTTGAATCTAAGCTTCTAAAGTTAAAATGCTAATACTTTATTCTATTTGAAAGGTTTCGAAAGGTTGGTTTTAAAGTATTATAAGGTAGGAGCCTGATGTTTTTAAGAGCTTTCGAAGGAGGTCATCCTATGAAGTCGAAAGTTAGGTTTCGAAGGTATCGAAAGGTTTTATGACTCAAACTCTATTTTTAAAGGAAAAACCCATTGCTATTTTTTAAAGGAGTTTTTATAATGGTTTTAAGAAGAAGCAATCTTTGATAAATTTAAACCCACTGGAGTGGTATTGCTATGTTGTTATGTTTCTTCTTCAAATATGAATATATTCACTTTTAAATGGACCCATTACTGCATTTAGGGGATAAAGGGTAGAAGAACCAGTTAGGTTAATCCAGTAGTGAATATAAATTGATGAAACTCCTGAATGAGTTGAATTGCATCCAGGAGGTCAGGAAGACCAGAATATAGGATGCTAAAATATAATAGAAAGATATTGGCAGGGGTCAATAGGTTTATAGTTAGCCCATGAAAACTATGTGTAAAGGAAGATGTCAGATAGGCAGGTTCATAGTTAGCCCATGAAAACTATGTGTAAAGGAAGATGTCAGATAGACAGGTTCATAGTAAGACCATGAAAACTATGATTGGATACTGGTAGGGCCAGTAGGTTTTTAGTTTGTAACGACCCATTATTTTCAGCCATTTGCATCCATACACGTCGGATTTGAATTGCTCAAAATATCAGATTGTTAATTTAAATTTGGCAAAACTCAGCATATACAGTAAATAAATAATCACAGACACAGAGTAATATAACAATAATGCAGCGGAAACAAAAGAATAGTAGTTCATGAAGCTACTATATATATAACAGAGTTAAACAAGATACAACAAAAGTCTCGAATACAATAGTCAAATACAAGATCAGAATACATCACTGGAATCAACTGAATATATGAAAGCTGGATAAATAGCTGGATCTCTAAGCGAAGCTCCCACTCCAAAGGTGAGTCTCGAATACTGGTACACTCAGTCTGACCCGAGCGTAAAGCAAAACACAAAACACTCGAGTCAGGATTAACATTCTTATATCAATAAATCCAACTCAAGTGAAATAACAACTGAAAATACAAGTAAGTTAAAGGATGTTTGGGATAACCATCCTCTAAGGATCCATTAAACTATTTATATATAGTAGTGTACGCTAAGTAGATAATGCCTATCAGTAATATAAAGTATCAAAATAGCGTTAAGACGTTACCATTATCCCCCTTAACACATTTTATATAGTGGAAATTGGTGTGAAGGGCCTAATTATACGGCCCAATTTTTTTCTAGGACACGGGTTTAAAATTAATTTTTTCCACGACAAATATCTAGGCGCGTGCGTCTTCATCTTCTCAAACCAATCGTATCTTCTGCAATCTACTGCTCAGGGAAATTAGGCAAAATTAGGTCGTCTTTCTTGTGCAATCAAAGCGCTCATTCCATTTTTTGAAAAATATTAGGCGTTAGTTTCTTCTGAATCAAATTCGACTTTAATTGTGGGAAATCGTGAGGCGATTTTCTTCATTTGGATAGGCTAATCGATTTTCTCTATTGGATTGCTTGTTCTTTGGTGAGTCTCGATTTTATTTAGTGGTTTTCATTGTCAATTCGATGTTTTCTAATGCTCATGATGTTTTTCTATTTTTCTTAAAAGGGGATGCGGTTTTGATCTATTGGAGGAAGGTTTTGTTTGATGTAGTTGGAATAATGGCCTCTGAATGGTATTCTTTTATTCTGATAACACAAGAATTGTGTATTTAGCCTGGTTGCATCATTCAATTTAGATTATGATTTAAGTATCTAGAGTATCACTTCAAATTTGGTTTGAGCAATCAAAGTATTTATTTTTGTCAGTCCATTCTGTTTGTACTCATTTTGGGTATGAAATTGGATCTGAAATAATATTAGTTGAAGTTGTTTATTCTTTAGTTCTTGTTGATTTATGATCTTTAAAAGATAAACTGTTTTATCGTTTTTCGAAAAGTGGGATAGAAAATGATTTGTTATGTAGTATTTTTTGCTATTAGTTTCTAATTCAGATCAATTTCACATACTTATTTTTTTGTTTACATTTTTTTTGCAGGTGTGATTCATCTATTATAGTTGTGTTTGATTTCAATAACAATTGTTTTAGTGCTCGTTTTGGATTGGATGCTTCTATTTCTTCTGTTAGGAATAGGATTTGCGAGGAGTGGATTAATTTTAGTCCATTATGCTTTGATATTTTTTATATTCGAGAATCAAAGACTACCTTTGTTGAAACGGATAGTGATCTTCAAGCTGTATTGTGTTTGTCTTGGTATAAAAAGGAAGAATTTTTTGTATTTTTTCTACGGTTGAAGATTGATTCAACGGATAATTTTGTTGTTGAAAGTAGCAAGTCTGGTTCAGTAGTTGGTGGCGAGTCAAGTAATAATATGTTAGGTTGTGATGATGATTTAGATTCTGGTTTTACTCAACAAAAGGATTTACATGAGTTGTTGAAGAAGAATTCAAATATGGAATTTTTTACTGGGGTTGGTCAACAGTTTGATTTTGCTATTAGATTTCGTAGAACGGTTAGTGTTTATTGTTTGAAGAATGGGTTTAAAGTACAATATATTAAGAATTGTAAAGAACGATTGACAGTTCGATGTGCTATAGATAGTTGTCCTTTTAGGATTCATGCTTCTTGCAAACTGAAGCAATTGGACCAACTGTTTGTTAAAAACATTCAGCTGATTCATACTTGTGGTGGTGGATTTCGTTCACTTGGTAGTCCAACTATTAATAGTGATCTTGTGAAAAGTCTAATCTTCAATCAAATTCGTGATGAGCCAAAAAGAAAAACCAAGGATATAATTAAAAGTTTTAGAAGAGATTATGATGTGGAGCTGAGCTATTATTTTGCTTATAAGGGTAAGAAATTGGCTATGAATGATATTTACGGTGATGAAAAGAAATCTTACAACGAATTAGTTTGGTATTTGAAGGCATTGGAAAGAAATAACCCGAATAGTTATTCTAGTATGGATGTGGATTCTGACACTAATCAATTTGAGAGAGTTTTTGTATATTATGAGGCATGTATATTTGGATTCAGCTATTGTCGTCCTATGGTGTTTTTAGATGCTACCTTTTTGAAAGGGCGAAGTGGTATTTTGATGGCTGCCACTGCAAAAAATGGGAATCAAGGTACTGATTTTGATCTTCTTCTTTTTTGCTGTTGTATTTACTTTGTACTGTGTGCATTAGTTCCTTGTTATAAATTTATGTAACATAGTACTGTTTCTTTAAGTGATTGTTCTAGTGAATTTTGTTATGTACATACTGCATTTTGGTTAAGTGATTAGTCTACTTTTATATAGTACTGATTCAAATATAGTGCATTTGGTTGTTTCAAATGTAGTAATATCCAATTTAATTCATTATAGTTTCTTTTGCATTAGGGATTAGCATGTGAAATTATTGCAGAAATGAATTTATGTAAATTAGATCCAAAGCAAACACTATAAAAGATTTAATGTTATTTAATTTGATGTACAAAATGTTACTGTATACAGGAGTTAAAAAAGATAAATGCATTTATCTTTTAAGATAAAGAATTAAATAACATATTAAGCCGTACTTATATATCATAGTTACTACTACATGTTAAACATATTTATCATTTTTCTCATTATTTGAAGTTCTTACATAACGTATACAAATGATTTAAACAGCATATAGAAAAGATAAAAGCATATATCTTTTAGAAGTTCGAATATAAGTCTTTGTATTGTATGCATGAATTATGTATCATATCTTTGCAATTTCTACCTTTCCTGCATAGACTACACATTCAAGTAGCAAAATTTAAAAAACAAAAGAAAAAAAGGATGAATTGCCTCTAGCAAATTTATTTTTTCTTTTTTATTTGGGCCAAGGGCATAGTGTTCATGTGATTGTCTACTATTAGATAATACTGTTTCAAACATAGTGCATTTTGTTGTTTCAAATGTACATTAATAAATAGTGAATTATTATTTTTTGTTTTTTTTCCAAGTTTTTTTCCCATTAGCAATGGCTCTTGTTCCCAAAGAAAATGAAGAGTGTTGGAGTTGGTTTTTGAAACACCTAAAGAATGCTCTTAGTTGTGATAGAATATTAACTTTTTTAAGTGATAGACACTGGGGTTTATTGTTAAGCATTCCAAATTTTTTTCCAAATAGTCATCATTCTTATTGTTTGCATCATATGCAAAATAATATTGCTAGCATTATGAAAAGTGGAAGGGGTGTTTGGGTAGCTCATTTACTTGAGCGTTGTGCAATAGCTTCTAATCATCATGAGTTTGAAAAAGCCATGTCCAAGTACAAAGAAATTGGAGGTGCCAAAGCTATAAAGTACTTGATTGATAAACCATATGATCATTGGGCCGATTTGTTTTTTTTCGGGGAAGCGATATGGTGAAAATAAGTCCAATGTAGCTGAGAGTTTTAATTCTTGGATTTTGGATGAAGGAAGTTTGCCTGTTACTGCTTGTCTTGATGGAATTAGGTTAAAACTTATGATGCAAATGTCTAATCGTAGAGAAGAGGCATTAAAGTGGACTAGTGTGCTATGTCCGAAAATGGAAGCTCGTTTGTTAAAATTGAAGAAGGAAGGATTTGGGTGGAGTGTTTCTAAATCATCTAGGTATGTATTTATATTTTTTTACACGATGTTCACAGTTTCTAAAAAATGATAAATGCATTTATCTTTTTTCAACCTGCTATGTAGCCTGTGTTATGATTTCATTTTGTTGGTGTCGCTTGCTACATATTTTATCTTTGTCTGCATAGAATTCATGAGCAAACATACATTATCTTTTTTTTCTTCCCTTATAGCATAGCTTCTGTGATCTTTAAGAATATGAACAGTATGACTGTTGTTAATTTTTCTGGTTTATGAGTCTCATTTTTCACTATTAGTTCACTGCACATGAATTAGGTCTTATTTATTAGATAGATTAGAGAGAATATATATAGTGCTAATAATCCTTTTTTGGAAATGCAATCTGTTTATATATTTTACCTGTTTTTAATTTTACATTTTGTAGGTATATTTTTGAAGTTCATTCTCCAACATCTCAAAAGGTTGATCTTAAAAATCGCATTTGCAGTTGCAATCAATGGAAAGTGGTAGGTTTTCCTTGTGTGCATGCTTTGAAGTGTATTTCTTTAACCAGAAATTCTGTTTATGAATATATTGAGAATTACTTCACTGGTTAGTATTATCGAGCTTCGTATTCACATTTGATCAATCCTATTCCAACTTTTGATAAGGAAGCAATTGAAGCTGAAGAATCATCTGTTGTTCTTCCACCTAAGCCTGTTCGTGGAGCTGGTAGGCCTAGGATGAATAGGATTGAAGGGGCTGATTTTCATGCTAAGCAAAACAGATGTGGAAAGTGTAAAAAACTAGGACATAATAGAAGGAGGTGTTCTTTTGAATAATTGAGTTGATTGTTTTAGTTCAATGTATTTGATTGGTTGTTCTATGAATACTTTGAGTTGAATAATTGAGTTGATTGTTTTAGTCCAAAGTATTTGATTGGTTGTTCTATGAATACTTGGTTGTTGTATGAATACTTTGAGTTGAATATTTGAATAATTGCATATGTTGAATTGGTTATAATCTGATTTTGATTATTTTTGGTTGTATGCAATTATTTATGTTTAACTGTTATTTGGAATACAATGTTGTTTGTTCTGTTAAAAAAGATAAATTGATATTTGTTTTTAATTCTTATGTATAGTCTGTTTTTTGTTATTATATATGTGACTGTAGTTATTATGTCTATTCTTAAAATATAGTCTTTTCTATTCATGAACTCCAGCCTGACGCTGGTCACTACAAGAAAATCAAAGTGGTATCAAATAGGACCAGTTTTAATAGCATAATCCAAATCTGTAATGAGATATTCTATATCCTCAATGCCAACAGATATTTGAACCAAATCATCTTTAAATCCACAAGTTTCACGCATAGCAGTAGGAATACAAATCAAACAGAACAACTGGAGATAAGATTGACTAGTATATTGCTACCCGAAACATACTATCAATAAAAGTGATGTTCTTATGTATAGACTTTTTAAAAGAGCATACGCAGAATTGTCAATAAAAGTGATAGAACATACTGTCAATAAAACATTAATGCGTTTATCTTTTTAACAGAGCATTAAAAACATTAGCCATTACAAATTCACTATCAATTACCATAATTTCATTATCACTTTTAAAATCAGTTGTGTAAGTACTTGCTAGTTAACAATATACAAAAGCAACATAGACTGAAGTGATTATGTACTTAATATTTCATTTGACAGATACATTGGTTCTAGACAGTCTTGCCTTCTTGGTTCACAATATCATAACAGTTTGACAATACATCCCATGGTACTTGGCGGACTGGAGATCGATAGCCTCTACAATCGGGGTCGTAGCATTTCTGATAGTAGCCACCCCTTTGGAAATCAACAATGTACATAACATGATTACTTTTATGTTCTCTTCCAATTCGTTCACAATATCGACTTCTGGACATGGTATAAATTATGTAGCCATGTGTAGAAAACCAGTACCACCTTCTCATTTTACCCGAAACATTTCCATGAGAGGAAAAAGATGAAATTTTATCATCCAAAGCTGGAAAGGGAGATTTTCCTGAACAATATGACTTAGGTATATTGCTTCCATAATCATGTAATGACTTATCTCCCTCGGTGTAGGTGCTATTATCATTGACCTCAGATTCAAAATGAAGAATTTTGCAACAGTCTAGATCCATTTTGCACTCTAATAGCTTATTAAAATCAGCATCTATTCTGCAAATAAGTGATTTGATAAACACTTGTTCCTCATTCAGATTCTTACATCCAAAGCGTCCACTTGGCAGGAGTAAAGCATTCTTCCCTGCTTTTGATGAGAAAGGAAGACGAAAACAACGATTACGGGTATAAACTCCAGTATCAACAAAAAGAAACTCCGTATTGTCTGATGAGCTTGAATCTTTCTTGATGTACAGTTTTTCAAACTATGGATCACTTACTCTTAAATTTATTATACATGAGCATACCTCAGAGATGAATGCTCCAACATGCGAGTTGTCTTTGAAGGCAATATTTGGGATATGAATGATCACATGTCGAGAGAACTTTTCTTCAGTAGATGAATCAAGCTCTATAACCCAATCTTGATTTCCCTGGATTTTGTATTTGTCATTTAGCACTTTGAAGGTGATAGATATCAGAATATCTACCATTTCATCGGCATTTTTTCCAATGTTAATCTTTTTATTGAACTCCAGATCATAATACAAGTGGCAAGGCAGTCTGACTTGAATAACCTAATAATGGTGGCGTAACTTAGGATTCATGGTTTTGTACCTTCTCTAGAATTCATCATATGTAGAAACAAGGAACCTTCTTTGTGCAATCAAATGATCTTGGTAGCAAAAAACGTAAGTGTTTGCATGTGTTTGGACAAATCTTAAAGCTTCTTCTTGTCTAGGAAAAGTAGCCCATACTACATCCTTTTGCTGTGTAGAACAACGGAATTAGAAAACATAATAATAAATATAAAACTATAAATTATCAATAAAAGATAAAAGGATTTATCTTTCTTAAAAGAGCAGTAGAATCATATTTTGGATTACAAATTCATGATCCATATTTATCTGAATAACATCATCAAATCAACAAAGCCATTAGAAATTCATTATCAAATTCATCATCAAATTTTCAATATCAGTTACTACAAATTCATCAGTAAATTCAAATATACTCCCTAAAATCTATGATCAATTTAGTATGAGCCATTACAAATTCATCACCAAATTCATTATCTAATTTTTAACATCACCCATTACAAATTCATCATCTCATTCATCAGCCATTACATTTTTATGGGCTGAAGAAGAGCTGCAAAACTTGTCAAGCCAGCAGTATGGTTCGTCGGAGAGTATTCCTGCAGCTATCTATGCTCTGAATGCATTAACTTGTTCAAGACTAATTTTTTCTGTAGTCTGCATTCCGTGTGCTATTTTTTGCATGAACATCATGACAAAAATTCCACAATCGTACCTGTATTTCTGAAGTTGAGTACTTTGAATATAATGATAAAACAGATTATCTTTTCTTTATTTTGATAATGAATTGTAATAAAGTATTATGTTTATCTAAGTAATTGTATGTGAGTGAATAATATTATCTAATTGGTAATATGTGTGTAGGTAGTTATTGTGTATCGTGAATTTTTGTATAAAATTCCGAACTATCCTCAAAATTACCCATTGCTTTGTTGAGCACAGTCAACATGTTTAAGCACTGAATTTTTCCTGAGAATTGTTTTGTGCCCTTCTTCTTGTAGCTCTTTGTTTAGGTAGTTTACTGCTGATTTCTGCAAACATTGAAGGAAAATTAGAATAAATATAAACACATTTATCATTTTTACCTTTTGTGTATTTTTACTTACCACATTAATGGCAAATTTTGTATGTCCACTTCTGCAGGTTTTTGATCTCATGGTCAAGTGCAGAGAGTCGTAGTGGTTCCAAGTGCATTCTCCAACAACTAGTTCAAGCAGGCTCCAATGTTCATTGCCATGTATTGGGAATAATATGTTGCAACATAATGGATCTAAAAGTGTTCTTTTCATAAAAGGATTGAACATTTTTTTCTTGATACTATCAAAGCTTCCATCCGTTGCGCTTTTCTGTAAAAAATTTGTTTTAGAAAATTTATGTTGTATAAAAAAATGTTAATTTGAGAATATAGTTCACTTACTGTCATAGTTGTGTTAACGTAGATAATGCTATTGCTTTTTTCTAGTTGCTTTGTTTTTCGGAACCAAAACCAATCAATTATCTACAGTTGAAAAATAATATGGATAAAGTATATAAATTATAATGAAGGAAAGTTTAGTTTGTTGTACTTACTTGACCACAAATACTTTGTTGATAGAGGAGGTCTTCTATCATGGATTTTGTTATGGTGATGAAGTTTTCATCATCACAACTAAATGCTTCGTCGCTGGAAAATTGGACGGTTGTTAATAAAAGAAATTAAGTTTAGTACATACTATGTTGTTTGCATTTGGTAGTAAAACAAAATAGAAGCCTTTATGGAAGTATGTATTAAAAGTTAAAGGTAAAGTAATTTATCTTTTTTAGTTTTTGTTTATTTTTGAGCAAGTGTGTGAGTGTATAGTAGTTGACAAATATGCTGATAGTTGACCAAACTAAAACAGAACCAAAACAGTACTAATAATTAATTTAATAGATTATTGATATATAGTTTGTGTGAGTGAATAGTAGTTTAATTACTTACTTGTTTCCTCCCAAAACTTTGAAAAAAAGTTTTACATTTTGTTGCTGTTCTTCAGTTAGATGCTTCATGAGTGAACACTTTTCAACATCCCTTTCAACATTCTTTTGCTTCTTCTTCTTTTGTTCTTTAGGACTGACATCTTCAACAACAATTGGTTTTTCTGCAGCAATTCCTTCACTATCTTGTTTGATATTTTCAGATTTTAAACCATCTTCGGTTTCTATAATGCAATCTTGAGTTTCCATCAAATAAAAACATGGAAAGTTAGCAGAACTATTTATGTGCATCATACTAACTATCTTTCTTTTATTCGTACCTTTTTCAGCTTCACTTTTTTCTTTGAAATCGTTTTTTTTCTCCACATTATGCTCTTCAAAATTTTCCAGCTTTTGAAGTTTCATCTCAAGATTGTGGATTCTTTGTTCAGCCAGTTGTCTTGCATGTTGTTCCTCATTCAGTTGTTCTGCCATACTTTTCATCTCAGCAGATAAAAAGTCCACTTTCCTCTCTAACTCTTTTATGCTACTAGAGCAGTCCGTAGCATATTTGTCATCTTCCAACCCAGTATATTTTTTTTAAAAAAAACGTCCTTTTCCTCTTTAGTTACATTTGCAAATTTCTTTAAAATCTGCATGGAAGGTATTTGAAATTAAATTTGGACATGTAATATCATTGAATTACTATGAAGTTAGAAATCAGAAATTATTAAAAATATACAGGTAAGAAAATTTCAGACACTTGATAAAGGGTAAAGTTAAGCTTGCACATATACTGTCGTTGAAGTACTAGACAAGTTAATCTTGCACATATACTTTCTATACTCATTTGGTTTTCTTTTATTTAGGCTACTAACATTCCAAAATATTGCATTCCAAGAAATCAAAAAAAATGTACAGTTAAAAAAAAACTAGCATACTTTGTCATTGTCAACTTCAGTGAGTTCCAAATCTTTCAGTTTTGATAAATCCCATTTTCTCATTCTTGGGATTTTGGTTTGCAAATTTTCCTTCTCATCAATTATTTATGTTCGTTCACAAATCCAGTACTGCAAGAAAAAGATAAATACATTAATATTTTTGTGATAAATATAAATTTGAATATATTTATATTTAGTTAAAGTTATGAAAGCATACCAGTAACACCATAGTACAGCCTGGTGTTCTTCTAGGGTCAGCATGATACTTTTTAACATTTTTCAAAACATTTTCACATATTGCCCGTGGCCAAGAGATTGAATTTTTTTTTTAAATTCAGCAACTTCGGTAAGAAACCCCATTGCATATAGCTTTGGTTGTTTGGAAAAAGGAAAGTTATAACCAACAACAATAATAACAATTTCACTAAATCTTCATTTCCTTTTTCCTCTTCTAACAGTGTATTCAATCTTTTTGTTACTGTTTTTTGGCTGATTATGTCTTCTTCTTGAAAATTGGCAGTTAAAAAATTGGAGAAACTTTCCATGGCTGAGGCTTTGTTAGAAGCTGGTATAGGAAATAAGTGTTCTCCAGCTAATGGCATTCCAAATATTAGACTGACTTTTTCAGGACTTATTTTGAGTAATTTGTTTCTAATTTTGAAAGCATTTTCTTTTTCATCAAAAGAAGTAATGATGTCAACTTTGAAGCACTTTTCCTTAAATCTTGTCGTGCTATTGAATCTCTAAGAAAACCATTGAAGAAGTTTTTGAATGGTGTTTTTTGTATAAAAGCTTTTGCTTCAGCTGAAAGAATATGTTTCTCCTTTATAATTGACATCACTTTATAGATTGCATCCAAATTACATCTATATGTACCTGTGTACTGTTGCCTTTTTTGCTTCTTGGCTATTTTTTTAATTTCATACTAATCAACATCATATGAATCAGTACTTTCTTCACGCAGTTGTTGTGAAATCGTTTTTTCATCATCAGAGTTTTCTAATTGTTGATGTCTGAAGTCCTTATCCGTGAAGTCTTCTTTTTCATCAGCATCGGGTAGTTCTTGTGTTGGTCCAGTCTGATTCTACATTTATGAAAATCAAAAAATCAATTAGGAGGTAAAAACAACATGTTTATGAATAAAATATCTTACTACATAAAAATTTGAATAAAAAGATAATATGGTTTATCTTTTTAATTACTTTGTATTTTTTTGGGATTAAGATATTTTTTAGTGTATAAAGTACCCCTATTTAAAAAAATAAAAGATAAAGCACTTTTTTAGTATATAAAGTACCTATTTTTTTTTAAAAAGGAACAAATTAAATCCAACATGTTTTTTTCTAAAGAACAAATGTTTGAATTTTTTTTAGACCATATTAAATTTTCACAGTTTCAAAATTTTATTTTAGACCAATAAAAGATAAATGATCATTCACAACTGAAAATCAACATGAATTATTTAATGAAATGAAAATTTACAATTAGAAAGTTTCAAAGTATAGAAAGATAATTTGCTTTATCTTTTTTTGTTGTTTAAGTAATGGTTAATTAGAAATCTGAAAACTTAAAGAGAATGAAACACAAAATAGCCATCAGAATATTATGTATAAAAAAGGTAAATGCTTTTATCTTTTTTAATAGAGCATTAGAAACAAATTAGCCATTACAAATTAGTGATCAGTTATTAGAATTTCATCATCACAATAGCCTCGAAGTAATAACAGGTACAACATGTATGAATGCAGTGCACAATGCAGACTCATATGGGCAGAGAATCAAGCTACAACATTAACGAATAGTCAGATTCAAAAGTGACAGTGCAAACAAGTGCACAACATACACATAAACAAATGCAACATGAAAACAACTGAAGATCAATGCAAATGAAGCAACCAAACCTGACTGAAGTGTTCGGACATTACATATATACATGTGTGTAACATCAAGTGAATATGCAACATCATACACATTGAAACCAGAGTCCAACGCAAACATGTCGACAAGTAGAGAATGCAGGTGCAGACAAGCTACATGATCACTGACTACATATAAAGCAACAACTCAAGTCAGTGCACATCAACCCAATACAAACTACACGAAGTGAATGCACAAACACACACACACACATATACACACACACACACACATATGTATATACACATGCATACATACATGTAGTGACAACATAGCAGACTAACCAAGGTAAACAATGCAAGCTAAAAAAATTTAGCTATTTTTTTATTTAAAATATGGAATCTACATTCCAATTTAATATGTATATACAAATTGAAGAGTACAACTAAATATTATAGGAAACATAAGTAGGAAAACTGTTACCAATGGAGCTGAAGATAATGATGATCTCTGGCTGTGTTCATTGTAGAAAGGACTAGATATAGGTCTTATATTTATGCATTGTGTTCCACCTTCATTTATGAATATGCAAGTTGTTTTTCGTATGAATAACTTTGATTTAGAATGTAACGATCCCGGATTTTATATAAATTTAAATTGATAATTAATTTAGTTTTTGAAACAAAAATTGTAAAATAAATTGTAAATTGAAGCGAGTTTCCCCGAATCCATATAGTTGTGCCTATATGAGTAAATTTGAAATTATATATATATTTGATTTGAATTTAAATCTTAATATAAATGGTTTTAAAAATGAATATAAATATAGATATTTAACACAAATATAACAATAAATAAATTTAAAATTTAGAATTTATGATTTATGTTAGAAATAGAGATGGAAATGGAAAATATTTGAGAAATGTAAGACAAATAGTATTAAAGTAAAATTGATAATAAATAATTTAAGCTAGAAATAGAGACAAATATATATAAGATAAACTATAAAAAATATCAAGTAAATACATTTGCTAAACTTTAACAACTAATTAAAAATAGAAATTATCTATGCTACAAAATAATAAGGAATGAATAAAAATAGAAATACAAATATATAAGATAAGTTATAAAATACAAAGTAAACAATTGCTAGAAATTTAACAGCATGTTAAAATATAGAAAATATATATATATATATATGATCACTTATATAGTTATATGATAATAATAAAGTAAATACATTGGCTACAATTATAACAACATATTAATTTTTGAAATTCATTTATATTATAAAATAATAAGATTAAAGTAAATAAAATTCACTCAAATATGAATTAAGTAATACACATTCAAATATGAACAAATAAAAATAAGTATGTTTGAACTCAACCAGGCAAGTAAATATGTATGTGTAATAGTATGTAAACAAATCAAATTTGATGTGAATGATAATATGGAACAAGTGAACATATAAAATAAATCACAATTTTTATTGTTAAAATGAATGTGCATTTTGGATAAGTATGAAACCAAAGAATAAATAAATATAAATCTCTTTGGCTTGCAAATGAAGATATGTTTGTACATGGCAAATTGATGCCATATTCCATCATCCGACCAAATAAAAAAAAAGAAAAAAAGAAGAAAAGAAAAATCTCTTTAGTCAATACAAAATAAGCAAAGAAAAGAAGATAAGTATAAGACATAAGGTACATATGCATTAAATGTTTTCATCTCTAGTACACGATTTATCATATCAGCCTCCAAACAAGGGAAAAAAATCTTTGATCAACTTGTATAAAATCATATCAACTTGTACAAAATTTTATACCCAGTACAAATAAAAATAATATACCCTGTAAACTTATTTTTAAGCATATCAACTTCTCTTCATTTCAGTTCGTAAATCAAGCTGAGAAAAATTTAAAGTAATTATCATCTCAAACTAAAACAAAATTCAATCATAAACAACAATACAAATCAAAGCAAATTAGAGGATCAAAGAAGGAATTTTTGCTTGCAATTTTCACAAGCCTATTTCAACAATGGAACTCTGTCCATTTCTTAACCACGGTGAGTATTTTTTTTTAAGTATGGATCTGTGGCAAGTTAAATTATTGATAAGTATGTGTGTATATACATATATATATAGATATATATATATATATATATATAAGTTCTCTGTGAATGTTGTGTGCAGGCTGGTTATAAATACTCCCTGTTTTCAAACTCTAAACACAAGTTTGATTTCAAAAAAAATCATTTCTTCACAATACTTACTATTTGGACTTGGGATCAAAACAGAAAATGTTTGTTTGATCATGAACTAAGTTTTAAAAATCAATTTAAGTTTAAACAACTTGTTAATAACTCTGGAAACTAAGAAATCTGAGCATAACTTTATATAAGTCAAAATTCGAATCTTTTAATTCTCGAATTCAGGTATCTAAACTGAATCCTCATACAAAAACATGATTTTTAAAACAATAATGGTGATTTTTAGTTGTGTAAGTTAAGAGCAGTTCGAAGTTGATCAAAATGGGAGTTTCGATCAATTTCTGGCGATCGAAAGCATGCTGGGTGTTGAGTTTTTGATCGAAGCTAGTGTGTACGATAGTGAAGTAAGGAAAAATGTTCGATAATTTTTCTATTGCAAACAATGATTGAACGAGGCAAAACTAGGGTTTAACGTTCAAGTTGTAGTGGTCTGGAAACGAGGTGATTTCGTCATCTCTGAGTGATCGAGTGTGACGAGGATTTGGGAAATGGAAGCTTGGATGGAGACGAAGGGTTGGCCGGAGTTTTAGACTTTCTGGTAGTCGAGGTCGTGGGGACGAGGAGTTTTTTCGATGATGGTGATTGGTTCCAGTTTGACCTTGAGTGCTCGAATTTGAATTTGGGCTTGTGACGATATCGGGGTGATTCGAATCGATAGAGGAGGCGAACGATGACTTGCCGGAGGTGGAGCGGATCGCCGAAGCGCCACCGTGGCCCTATGCACGTGCACGTGCACGTTGGGTTAGTTTGGGTTATGCTGTGGGTTCGTGTTTGGGCAGAAGGTAGCACTCGAGTTTTACTCGAGTAAATGGGAGGTTGGTTCGAAGGATTTAGGTCTGTGACTCGAAGTAACTTAAGTTGGCCTTGGGTATACTTAGATCTGTTACAGGTTTTCTTAAACCTGTCAGTTTAATTTTAAACTATTTTTAAAATTTTAAACTGCATTTTTAAATAAAGTTTTAAAATCAAAGTTTAAGTATAAATTCAGTTCAGTTGAAACTTAGTTTGGGAAATAAGTTTTTAAATTAAAAAAAAATTGTTTTAATAAAATAAAAGTGCTTAAGTATTTAAGTGGATTTAAAAGAATTGAATTTAAATGGATTTGAAATTTGTAAAGGAAAGTTTAAAACAAGTTAAATCAAAAACTTAAACCCGGACTTAAATCCAAATCTGAATTCCTGATTTTAAATAAAATAAGTTTTATAAATTTAAATGTTTAAATAAGTTTAATGTTAGAGCATACTTTAAATATGTGGATTTAAAAGAAAACTTGATTTAAACTCTTTTCAATTTCTTTTATAACAAAGTATTATTTTAACATGAGAATTTAAAAGGTTTAATAATTAGTTTTAAACTTTATTAAAGATAAATTGGTATTCATTTTAAAGCTTGAAATTTAAAATGAAATTTTAAAGGTAAATTTGAAATAAATGTTTTCAAACATATTTGTGAGTGATAAATGAAATCATTAATGGGAAGTGATTAGAGAATAGTTGATAAATGGAAGTGACTAATGGATAATTACTTAATAAAAGTAATTAAGAGATAATTACTTAAATATTAATTAAGATTAATTAAAGGTTAATTAAAGTAAATTAATTTAATGATAAAGATTAATTGGTAATTAATGATTAATTATTATGAGATGATTACTTTATGGTAAGTAATTAAAGGTTTAATTTCTTAAAATAATTAATTAAGGGGTTAATTAATTATGTAATTGGTTCAGCGATTAATTTAATTAATATGATTAATTAAGAATAATTTAATTAATTAAAATGTTTGATTAATTAATTTATATCAAATAATTTGTAATTAATTAATCAGGATTGGATGATTAATTCCTAAGTATTTAATTTAATTGGAAATTAATTGAATTAATTAGGATTAAACAATTAATTAATCCTACTTATAAATGATTGTTGAATGCTTGACCCTACTTATGAATGATTGTATTGTATGAGATGCCTTGAATTGATTATCCTATCTGATCTGTGATACTTTGTTTTATGGATTGAGCTGTGTATAATTTATTCATTTATTTGTGATACATTTATATATATATATATCTGTGATCTGTGAATGAACAATAAGCATTATAGTTATACCGCTTATCAACTATATTTCTGTATTCTGATCTGTGATGATTGAATGAGTTTGCACTACTGTGTGAAACCCCTAGACCACACTTTTACACACATAAATATGGATTTCACGTGGAAATCGATTAAGTCACAGATGATTTTAATTTATATTTTTGAAATTGAAATTTTAATTTCAATTGATTTTGGAAATGGATTTGGATTAAATGTTAAAGCTTTTGAAAAAGAGTTTTAAGATAAAAGTTATTTTGAATAACTTGGTAAAGTTTTTCAATTTAAATAATTTAATTTGAATTCAAAATTTGGAATTGAATTCCATGTTTGGAAATTATGGTCATAAATGTGTTTTATATGAATTTAAACCATTTTAAAAGTATGGTTTTGAGAATTTGAATTTAACCCAAAGACTTTAACTCGTATAAGTGAATCAGATTTTCCGAAATGAAAACTATTTGTTTTCAAATAATAGAAGCTTTCATATAAGGAATGAATTTCCAATTTGTGATAAAAGAATTTCAAATTGAAATGAAAATGGTTTTCCAAGTTATGAATAAATCTTTGGAAATGTGTTTTGAAAGCTACCAATTAAATCTTTGTTTAAAGATTGGACGAGCTAATCCAATCGAAATGGAAAATTGATTTGAAAATCTATGAATAGATCTTTGTGAAACTGGGTGAACTTTGTGAATTGAATCTTTTTGTTTGAAAAGATTAAAATGGTAATGTGTTTAAACCATTTGAAAGAAAAGTTTTGGGTAATAAGTTGTGACTTAACTGAAAATCCAAATATCCATATGTTTTTAAATATTGCGCTCATTATTCGGTTTAGCCGAGAGAGGACCTTTGTGTCATATAACCCATTCCGAATAATGATACGTCGTATATGGATCGCATTTGAAGACTGGTGTTGAAGACCGGGTGTTTGCGAGAACGATAGGATAACCTATCGATTGTCTCTGCACTGAGTAGCTACGGTATAGAGATTCTTTAAGTGATGGGAAGTCCGATCGGGATTGTGAATACCCGGATTGCAAGGGCTTCTTTGGAAGTGCTTTCGGTTCTGTTCGAACCCAGAACAGACTTGTATGGTTGTATGTCCGACACCACACTTTGAGATATAAAGCTGATTTCTTTCAAATACATTTCTGTTTGGTGGCGGAGATTTATTCTCTTAGCTTAACACCCTTCTCTGAGACGTACGAGCTTAGAGGTTATGTAGTTAAAGGTTATCAGTGATATACTCCCAATTTGGTAGTGTGGCATGCTAAGTGCTGCTGCGTGTTGTTGATCAAAGCATGGATTTTGAAAAAGCGTAGCTTTGTAGACGAGACCTCATCGAGCCTCACAGACCGGAAATGGTCGAAACAGGAAAGATGCGGCAAGGTTTTAGGGGTAGCTCCCCTAGGGTATGTCCATTCCTTCTGGAAAAAGGTGGTATCATGGTATGGAGCCCAGATATTTACCTATGTGGTTGCTCCAATCTCATTTACTCTGTGTGATTGTTGCTTTGTGATCGAGGCACCTCGGATAAAGGTCCCAAAGTACCGGGGGTGGCATATCTCAGGTTTACTACCCGGGAAGGGGGTAACCGGCCTTGTGTTGGCAGAGAGCCAGGTTGTTCTCGGGGCGTCCCGCCAAAGGCGTTCCCATGTGGTAGTAGGAAGTTCCTTAGCCTGACCATTTGTTGGAAAATCCAAAGAAACAATATGAGCCCTTTACGATTGCAGTTGTATAACCTGTCTCCTCAGGCGGCAGCTATAGCAGGCATAATATAATGGTACCTATGCTGGCTAAGATTAATATTGTATTTTCGAAATGATTTGGTACACTATGCACTAGTAATAATATCAAAAGAGTTTTTCTTGCGTAGTAAGCATATTTGACTATCATAAGGAGAAATCTCCCCCATGTGTGCGATTGCATTGTGTGTGTGCCGGGAGGCCTTATGGTAGTTTCATTTTCCAAAAAGCATTGCGGATTTCAATGTTGAAAATTCTTTTGTTGTTTGTTTTAAAGATAAACTGTTTTTGTTGCTCACACCAGTCCCATGACTGACTCGGAGTTTATTGTTCCCTTCCTAAACTCTGGGTGCCCATAATTTTCTACACAGCCAGTCTAGAGTTGGGTTTCTTTTCAGATAGTCAGGTTTCTTTTCAGATAGTCAGGTTTAGTACATTATCTGGAGCTAGTTCAGTTCTTGGAGCTCACGACTGACGTTGCTTCTCTTGGTGCAACATGATGGTGGTTCGAGCTGGTATTTGGAGTTGTTGGATTCATTCTCTTTTGCAGATTATTTGGAGATTA
The DNA here is from genome assembly GCA_030737815.1 of Allium fistulosum. NCBI lineage: Eukaryota > Viridiplantae > Streptophyta > Magnoliopsida > Asparagales > Amaryllidaceae > Allium > Allium fistulosum. The sequence goes on from CM060905.1 coordinate 1,251,521,962, forward strand.
TCACTTCTGTTTTCCGCTGTATCATTATTTATCTCTGATATTGTTGTATCATATTGATATCAGTGTTGTATATCATTTTGGATATTGTATTCATTGGAGTTGTATATGATATCATCTATTTCTTTATTCTGCTGTGTTGTTATACTTAACGTGTTATAAGCTCCGGAGAGCCAGATTCGGCGTTTGAATCTGCGGCATTTTGAGTACAAGTGAAATACGGGTGCCGATTTTCGAAGGCCGAGTTTCAGGACTCTTACATAGAAGACCTAGTGTGCATCTTTACGCTGCATAAAAATTGTCATACATAATGAAATGTTAGAATGAGTGAAGAATAATTTTTTTGTACTTAAAAGTTGATTAAGTATGTTTATTTCGCATAAATCCTTCAGGACAACTGCAATTGACTTAAATTCAGTATTTATTATGTTATATGTAGTAGCTGATATAAAAATTTATCTAGGATTTATTCTGTATTTTAATGTTTGACATAAAAACATAAATGCTTTTATCTTTTCCAACTAGGGTTTAAATTAGTTTTATATGTTTTCTAATAACTTTAAATCATGATAAAAACAAAATCCCATCTAATAAGTAATTGTAAATATCAGACACAACTATGGTTTAGCATGTAGTCTAAATATTTTACATTAATAGATAGATACGTTTATCTTTTTTAATAGCTAAACAATAACTTGTTTAGTTCAACACCTAGGGTTTAGTATCATCTGCCATTGAATATTAAGGTATGCTTAATTAAACAAATGTCGATTATGTTAAATTATAACAAGAACTAAAATACCTTAAATCTATTATAAGGGCTATTATCAGCATCGTTAAGAATGAATATTTAACTACGATTTATCATCTAACTAAAACATTTACATTAAAATAAAAAATAGCTTACTTGTTTCGCATTTAAGTTTAAGGTTATTGTAGAAATTGCTCGATGAAAGTATTTTAGTTTAAGCTGAAATCGATGAAGCAGAAATCGATGATGCTGAAGCAGAAATATTGGGAAGAGAAAATGGAATGGAAATTGATATAGAAGAAATCGATTTTGTTTCTAAGCCCTATTTTTGTTTCGAATTGGCGGCAGATATGGATTAGCGAGAAGTAGCGGGTTTATTTTCGACCTGTATCCTGGAAACTAATTATTTTGAACACGTGTCTTAGAAAATAATTAGTTGATGCTAAAAGGCCCTTATAGTAAAAATTCCATTTTATATAAGCGTCATAGTCTATACAGCACTGTAAACTCCACTGTAAACTAGTGGGCTATCAAGGAGTACTCCATAGGTATAACATGAAACAAATCGTAGTGGTCACGCATAGGGATACGAGTATGACAAGGCACATGAGGCAATACCCGAGGTAGTGAAACTACCGTTTGCCTGATCCGGACTGGTGAGAACGCATCGCCGCAATGATCGCAACACCGCGAAACAACACTCCCAATTCAAGGGTGCGCACCAATCAAAACAAGTAATGAGTAGTTTACGAAGAAGTGTGACTGCTAGAGGTAGCTAACCTCAATGGCCCGGCACGGCTCCTATTTAAGTCATTTCAAATTTTAACACAAGTGTCAAGGCTATCCATTATCGTTCTCTTTCTTAAAATCCAGCAACGTCATCATTCCAACCACTTCATTCTGGATCTGCAATGACCCTAATTCTTAACCAATTTTTTTTTTTTATCATACTTAGCTAAGACTACCTAGGGTCATCCTTCCCTATTCTCATATTATCCAGGATCTTTCACAATATAAAAATATTGTTTTAAATCTAAATCATTCCTAACATACATATATGAAGATATCTATGTTATATTCTACTAGAATCAGAGCATGATAATATGTAAGTAGAAATCCCTTTAAATCTATCAAAATGTGATAATTCCCTGATAAAAGATTAATTATTGTATCCTGATTTTTGACCATAGAATCCACTGGAAACATGTACTTTAGTCTGTTATTCTAATTAAGAAATGATCAAGTAATAATCAGGTGGAAGAAAGCTTTTAATATGGATGATTGTGTTAAAGTCTGTATAGTATCAAACTCAGGCTAAAAGAAAGTGGATCATAAGTGAACACAAGCAACATCTAGGCGTAATGGAAACGCGCCTAACTTACACATGAGAGGTCACGAGTTCGAGTGCTATGCTGGTCGGTTCAAACCCAATTTTTGTTTTTCTTTTTATTTTTCTCCTGTATGGTTTAAAATCTGATATCTACCTATATCTACACATATATACTTAATTTTTGCCTATAATCTAACATACAAAACAATATTTCTTGCTTTATTATTTTTAAAACCCATTCCTACAACTGTTCTAGGAATTTATATTTATATTTTTGCCCAAATATCAACATGTACACAGATATACATGTACATGTCAATGTCTTTGCTCATTTTCCAGAAAACTGGGTTCAAATGGTTCCTTGCTTCATTGATTTGAAGTGAACATTTGGCCTGACCTATGGTCTAACCATGTGGTTAATCTGACCATTCTTTTATTTGCATTTTACAAACCAGAATCTACCCAAAACATTGATACTCCTTCTTTTCAAAAGCATGTTTATATATGTATGAATCAGACACCTTGTGATCAGATTTATATCATCCTTCCTAACCATAATTCTCTTTTAAAAATGCATATTCAGGGTATATACACTTTTACTTGCATTTGGACATATATCAATATCATGACTTGAAAATATAACAGTTATAATTCTTTCTGGATTTTCCCAATATAATTTCCTATATATCTATCTTTTGAAAGGACTTAGGATGAACTATAATCATCATAAAATGATTATGCTTATAAAATCCAGGTTTTTCCTCTAAATCAAAAACAACTTTAGCAAATAGATTTTCAAATCAGTTTAACATCAATATCCTTAATACATACCAGACCAGAAATAACCAGAAACAACATAACACGTATTTCTTACAAGTTCTTCCTACTTAATACATTTAGATAGCCATATCAATCAGAAAATACATGCATGAATTAACACATTCTAGCTCTTATTTCTAATTATCTTAGCATTCTCTATTCCATATCTTTTTAATCTTGCTTACTTAGCTCCATCACAACCTGCAAAAGCATTAGTGGCTGCCCCATTATGAATGAGACACCCCCATGTGCCATGAGCAATAAGGGTCAGATCTATGATCTGGTGTGAGCATTTCTAACATATCCATGATATTAAGCTAAGGATACAGCATAAATGTACCTTGCATAACTTGATAGGTATTATCATGAATGATTAATGTATAAATTGATCAGGTATTCCCATATACATACATAAGAGCAAACATATGCATTAAAACAATTTTTATCTGGAACTACTAAGGTTCCTCATACCAACCCTAATCCCAGAAAGACCCAAGTTTCCTATATCATCATTTAAGGTTGCCTTTTCTTCTTATAAATTCCTGGCCTCATCTGCTATAAGGAATCAAAGGGACACATTGCCATGAACTAATTAACATCATGGCACAAAGATCTCAGGACTTAAGCAAGCCATGTGTCAACTTGTCTACTTCAAATAGGACAAGCATTCCAGCAGCCTTCTTGGCACAAAATCCTTAGTTATATTACTAAGTGTATTCATGTTCATTTTATCAATGATAGCTAGGTGTACAGACCACTTATATACATGAAACATACTAGTTACCTTGTAGACATAATATTGCAAGCAAGTTAAAGGTTACTTTCTAGAGGTATAACACCCAGTCATTCCATCTCACATTATTTAGCATATAAACACCCTATTCAAACATATACCAGAATGTTTGCAACTGAGAATAAATGCATGGCTCTATTGGGTTTATTTTGATTTTGCAAGCAACTATGTTTAGCCAGATTTTTAACCTTGTTTAAACATAATTTTTAGGCTTGTAAATTTTCTGTTTGGTTTAGGGCTCAGCACTTATAGAGAAAGACTCCATTGCACCCTTAACCAATTATTTCAAGCCTCAGCATTATACCATTGTATATGCAGCTCATAGTTTTTTTTTCATTCTTTGTCTTAAGCCATGATTCAGACTAGTTACAAATACTCTCTTACATGTTTTTTAAGGTTTTGGTATAACATACAGGGATGAAAATAGAACAGCAAAGTTATACATCCATCATAGCAGATCATATCTCATCAAGCATTCATGAAACCATCAGTAGTCAACATGGTTTGTAAATCAAAACATGCAAAATATAGCATATAAAAGCTTGGCTGCCTAATCTCAGGTCTTAATGCCATGTATATGAGTGAGGATACTCACCTAAATGCTTACACAAGCTTAATCCAGAAAACCCCTCAAATCTTTAGCCTTTTCTTCCTCTTCTTCCTTAGGTTAATTAATTCAGTGAGAGAGTAGTTTTCTGGTTAGGCTCTTGATTTATATAAGGGTTCTACCTAGGGTTTTGGGTGATGCAAAATCCCTATTTTAGCCCAAACCAGAATCATGCATTTGGCATTGCATATTCTCTCCCTCCTAACCCTTAATGTCCCGGCCAATATTTTAAAACAAGGCTAAGTTGTGCCCATTTTCTTTTCTTTTCAGAAAGTGATTACTTTAAGTATTTTTATTATACTTACCTCAAACATGATAATGGTGTGACTTTCTATTTTCTGCCTTTATACATTTGCTTTCTTGCACTTTGGTTCTTACTATTTTAGTGCTTCTTTTACTTATTTTTCCTTTATTAATTTTCTGCTCAAATAATATCTGTATATATACATTTATACAACTATGGGTGTTAGTTTAACTTTAACCTTCTTTTATTTGCAGAAAACATGTGCATTCTTATATGCATTTCTACACTCCTATTATTCAAATAAAATTTCACTTATTCATTATAAATCAATGTTCTCTTCTGTCTTAATTTCCAGACAAGTCATACATATGCATATATATATATATAGATATATATATATATATATATACATATCCTCAGGAATTTTAATATTCATGTCTAGGCCTATATTTCCTTTATTTAAAACATTTTATCTAAATGTTTTCCTTCTTTGTTTTATTATTCAGGAATTCTGGATTTTCTCTTAGTGCCATAACTAGTGTGCACGTGCACACATGCACACAACCTTGCACCACTGAAAATCCCACCTATATAATAATTCTGATTTTTCCCCCAGAATTTTAATCATTTATTTAAAAGAATTTTCCTCAAAATCTTGGGGTATTACAATCACCCCTTCTTTTAGGAATTGTGTCCTCACAATTTGCAACATAATCTTTGAGTACTTCTAATTTCTTAGGGAAAAATTATTCAGCATATGCATGAGCAAATCAATTAGTCACTGTCTATCATACATATTAAACTTTCTTAGTAATCTAAGAATTTACCTTTTAAATTTGCAAAGAGCCTAGGGTAATCCATCCTGATTTTATCCTCTAGCTCCCAAGTACAATCACTAGGATCTATACTCCATTGAATCTTTACAAGCTTCAATGTCTTGTTTCTTAATTTCTTTTCTTCCCTTGCCACAATTCCCACTGGCTCTTTCTCATAGATTAGATCTGGATTAATCTGAACTTCAGTAGGCTTTTCTAAGATTTCCTCCTTGTCATGTACCCATCTCCTTAGTTGTGACACATGAAACACATTGTGTATTGCACTCATCCCCTCTGGAAGCTCCAGCTTATAGGCTAGTGAGCCTATCCTCTCCAAAATCTTGTATGGTCCAACATATCTGGGTCTGAGTTTCCCTTGCTTGCCAAATCTCAAGACTTTCTTCATTGGTGAAACCTTAATGAAGACATAATCACCTACTTTGAATTCCACTGACTTCCTCTTTGCATCAGCATATTTCTTTTGCCTATCTTGAGCTGCTGCCATCCTCTTTCTCACCAGTCCTATTTTCTCTGTGATGTCCTTGACATATTCTGGCCCTAGGATAGCTTTCTCTCCTGCCTTAGCCCAACACATAGGTGATAGACATGGCTTTCCATATAGGGCTTCAAAGGGTGCCATTCTAATTATGCTTTGGTGGCTATTATTGTATGTGAACTCAGCCAAATGGAGATGGTCCTCCCAATTTCCTCCAAAGTCTAACACACATGCTCTAAGCAAATCCTCTAAAATCTTGTTTACCACTTCTGTTTGCCCATCTGATTGGGGGTGATAAGCAGTGCTTAGGCACAATTCACTCCCCATAGCTTCTTGGAAGCTCTTCCAGAATCTTGAAGTGAAGATTGTATCCCTATCACTCACTATAGTTTTAGGAACACCATGCAACTTTACCACTTCTCTCATAAAAGTTTGGGCTAGCCTAGGTGCATTTCTGTCTGCTTTTACTGGTATGAAGTGGGCTACTTTAGTCAGCCTATCTACAATTACCCAAATACTTGTATTTCCCTTCTTGGATCTAGGAAGACCATCTATAAAATCCATAGATATGTTTTCCCACTTCCACTGTGGTATGCTAAGTGGCTGCAACAACCCTGAAGGTCTTTGGGTCTCAGCTTTTATTTGTTGACAAACCATGCACTTAGCAACATGTCTTGCTACATTAGACTTCATTCCCTTCCACCAATAGTCCCTTTTTAAGTTCTGGTACATCTTGGTGCTGCCTGGATGTATGGAATATTTGCTCCTATGGTACTCATTAAGGATTTCTTCTTTCAATTCTATGATGTTTGGGACACATATCCTACCCTTGTACCTTAGGTATCCTTTTTCATCAATGTGATAATCCTTCACTTCCTCCTTCTTTAATAGGAGAGACCTCTTTTCTGCTAAGTCTTGATCTTCTTCTTGCATCTTTGCCACCTTCAAGACCAAATTTGATTGTAAAGTAATTAAACTTAACCTTCCTTTACTCCTTTCTTCCTCAACTATCTCCATACTTATCCCACTGCTCTCATCTATTTCCAAATCAGTGAGCATGGTCAAGTCTCTAAACTCCTCCATCATCAACATGGCCACTTTTGCATGCTGCCTACTCAATGCATCTGCCACTTTATTAGCCTTGCCTGGTGTATAAAGTATATCTAAGTCATAAGCAGCAAGAAATTCAACCCATCTGTGTTGTCTCATATTCAAATCTTTCTGTGAAAAGAGATACTTTAAGGCCTTGTGATCAGTGTATAAAATGAACTTTGCACCTAATAAGTAATGCCTCCAGAGCTTCAAGGCATATACTACTGCTGCCAACTCAAGATCATGAGTTGCATATCTAGTTTCATGGGGTTTTAGTTGTCTAGATGCATAGGCTATGACCTGATCTTGCTGCATCAACACAGCCCCTAGCCCTGACCCACATGCATCTGTATATACAACTAATCCCTCAAACTTCTGGGTGTATTCTGTGACGTTCATAGTCCCCTGTCTAAGTTTGATGAACTCCTCAAGTAAAGTGGTTTTTGCTGAGGCTGGAACAAACCTTGCCTCTAACATCTCCTTAAATTGATTCCAATTAATATCATTTTCATTCCGGCCAGCTATGATCACCTCCCACCAACTCAAAGCTGCACCTTTTAATTGCCTTGAGGCCACTTGCCTCTTCCTTTGGTCATCTAGTTGCATATCAGTGAAGATCCTCTCTAATGTCCTCAGCCATGCTTGAATCTCCATTACACTTTCAGTTCCTTCAAAGCTCTTGCCTCCCAAATTGGTATAAGTCTTCACTAACTTGGAGAGCTCCTCATATGGGTTCTCAGGTCTGTGCCCAATTCCATCTCTCAAAACTCTCACAAATTCCTGCATGTCAAGCATTTGTGGTGTGCTAGATCCTCCTTGATGATGAGACCCTCTTCCTACCATATTTCTAAAAGTATATGTATTTCATTATATTAGTTTATAATACTTCGCTTTAATTTTAAATTGGTTGTATCTTTCCTATTTAATCATTGTGTATGTCACATGCACACACATACATTCAGGGAATACTTATAAACAGTCAAATATATCACAAACAAACCTAGTATAAACATAAGCACACAAATATTTTGCTATGTTAATTAAAACATAGCTCTGATACCAAATGCAATGACCCTAATTCTTAACCAATTTTTTTTTTTATCATACTTAGCTAAGACTACCTAGGGTCATCCTTCCCTATTCTCATATTATCCAGGATCTTTCACAATATAAAAATATTGTTTTAAATCTAAATCATTCCTAACATACATATATGAAGATATCTATGTTATATTCTACTAGAATCAGAGCATGATAATATGTAAGTAGAAATCCCTTTAAATCTATCAAAATGTGATAATTCCCTGATAAAAGATTAATTATTGTATCCTGATTTTTGACCATAGAATCCACTGGAAACATGTACTTTAGTCTGTTATTCTAATTAAGAAATGATCAAGTAATAATCAGGTGGAAGAAAGCTTTTAATATGGATGATTGTGTTAAAGTTTGTATAGTATCAAACTCAGGCTAAAAGAAAGTGGATCATAAGTGAACACAAGCAACATCTAGGCGTAATGGAAACGAGCCTAACTTACACATGAGAGGTCACGAGTTCGAGTGCTATGCTGGTCGGTTCAAACCCAATTTTTGTTTTTCTTTTTATTTTTCTCCTGTATGGTTTAAAATCTGATATCTACCTATATCTACACATATATACTTAATTTTTGCCTATAATCTAACATACAAAACAATATTTCTTGCTTTATTATTTTTAAAACCCATTCCTACAACTGTTCTAGGAATTTATATTTATATTTTTGCCCAAATATCAACATGTACACAGATATACATGTACATGTCAATGTCTTTGCTCATTTTCCAGAAAACTGGGTTCAAATGGTTCCTTGCTTCATTGATTTGAAGTGAACATTTGGCCTGACCTATGGTCTAACCATGTGGTTAATCTGACCATTCTTTTATTTGCATTTTACAAACCAGAATCTACCCAAAACATTGATACTCCTTCTTTTCAAAAGCATGTTTATATATGTATGAATCAGACACCTTGTGATCAGATTTATATCATCCTTCCTAACCATAATTCTCTTTTAAAAATGCATATTCAGGGTATATACACTTTTACTTGCATTTGGACATATATCAATATCATGACTTGAAAATATAACAGTTATAATTCTTTCTGGATTTTCCCAATATAATTTCCTATATATCTATCTTTTGAAAGGACTTAGGATGAACTATAATCATCATAAAATGATTATGCTTATAAAATCCAGGTTTTTCCTCTAAATCAAAAACAACTTTAGCAAATAGATTTTCAAATCAGTTTAACATCAATATCCTTAATACATACCAGACCAGAAATAACCAGAAACAACATAACACGTATTTCTTACAAGTTCTTCCTACTTAATACATTTAGATAGCCATATCAATCAGAAAATACATGCATGAATTAACACATTCTAGCTCTTATTTCTAATTATCTTAGCATTCTCTATTCCATATCTTTTTAATCTTGCTTACTTAGCTCCATCACAACCTGCAAAAGCATTAGTGGCTGCCCCATTATGAATGAGACACCCCCATGTGCCATGAGCAATAAGGGTCAGATCTATGATCTAGTGTGAGCATTTCTAACATATCCATGATATTAAGCTAAGGATACAGCATAAATGTACCTTGCATAACTTGACAGGTATTATCATGAATGATTAATGTATAAATTGATCAGGTATTCCCATATACATACATAAGAGCAAACATATGCATTAAAACAATTTTTATCTGGAACTACTAAGGTTCCTCATACCAACCCTAATCCCGGAAAGACCCAAGTTTCCTATATCATCATTTAAGGTTGCCTTTTCTTCTTATAAATTCCTGGCCTCATCTGCTATAAGGAATCAAAGGGACACATTGCCATGAACTAATTAACATCATGGCACAAAGATCTCAGGACTTAAGCAAGCCATGTGTCAACTTGTCTACTTCAAATAGGACAAGCATTCCAGCAGCCTTCTTGGCACAAAATCCTTAGTTATATTACTAAGTGTATTCATGTTCATTTTATCAATGATAGCTAGGTGTACAGACCACTTATATACATGAAACATACTAGTTACCTTGCAGACATAATATTGCAAGCAAGTTAAAGGTTACTTTCTAGAGGTATAACACCCAGTCATTCCATCTCACATTATTTAGCATATAAACACCCTATTCAAACATATACCAGAATGTTTGCAACTGAGAATAAATGCATGGCTCTATTGGGTTTATTTTGATTTTGCAAGCAACTATGTTTAGCCAGATTTTTAACCTTGTTTAAACATAATTTTTAGGCTTGTAAATTTTCTGTTTGGTTTAGGGCTCAGCACTTATAGAGAAAGACTCCATTGCACCCTTAACCAATTATTTCAAGCCTCAGCACTATACCATTGTATATGCAGCTCATAGTTTTTTTTTCATTCTTTGTCTTAAGCCATGATTCAGACTAGTTACAAATACTCTCTTACATGTTTTTTAAGGTTTTGGTATAACATACAGGGATGAAAATAGAACAGCAAAGTTATACATCCATCATAGCAGATCATATCTCATCAAGCATTCATGAAACCATCAGTAGTCAACATGGTTTGTAAATCAAAACATGCAAAATATAGCATATAAAAGCTTGGCTGCCTAATCTCAGGTCTTAATGCCATGTATATGAGTGAGGATACTCACCTAAATGCTTACACAAGCTTAATCCAGAAAACCCCTCAAATCTTTAGCCTTTTCTTCCTCTTCTTCCTTAGGTTAATTAATTCAGTGAGAGAGTAGTTTTCTGGTTAGGCTCTTGATTTATATAAGGGTTCTACCTAGGGTTTTGGGTGATGCAAAATCCCTATTTTAGCCCAAACCAGAATCATGCATTTGGCATTGCATATTCTCTCCCTCCTAACCCTTAATGTCCCGGCCAATATTTTAAAACAAGGCTAAGTTGTGCCCATTTTCTTTTCTTTTCAGAAAGTGATTACTTTAAGTATTTTTATTATACTTACCTCAAACATGATAATGGTGTGACTTTCTATTTTCTGCCTTTATACATTTGCTTTCTTGCACTTTGGTTCTTACTATTTTAGTGCTTCTTTTACTTATTTTTCCTTTATTAATTTTCTGCTCAAATAATATCTGTATATATACATTTATACAACTATGGGTGTTAGTTTAACTTTAACCTTCTTTTATTTGCAGAAAACATGTGCATTCTTATATGCATTTCTACACTCCTATTATTCAAATAAAATTTCACTTATTCATTATAAATCAATGTTCTCTTCTGTCTTAATTTCCAGACAAGTCATACATATGCATATATATATAGATATATATATATATACATATCCTCAGGAATTTTAATATTCATGTCTAGGCCTATATTTCCTTTATTTAAAACATTTTATCTAAATGTTTTCCTTCTTTGTTTTATTATTCAGGAATTTTGGATTTTCTCTTAGTGCCATAACTAGTGTGCACGTGCACACATGCACACAACCTTGCACCACTGAAAATCCCACCTATATAATAATTCTGATTTTTCCCCCAGAATTTTAATCATTTATTTAAAAGAATTTTCCTCAAAATCTTGGGGTATTACAGGATCACACTCCGCATATAATAGTTATTAAAGTGGTTTTCGGTTTAGACAGAGAGTATGTCCCTAACCGATCCCGGACTCTTCAATAACTACGTAATTATTACACCGATTAGTCATTTAATAAACTTTCAAAATAGTTTATATTTTAAAACCAAAATATCATTGCCATTTCAAAACCATATCCATACAATATCATTTTCACTTTAAATAAATCCATTTCCAAAATCATATCACTTTCCAAAGTTATATCGCTTTCGAAATCGTAAGTCTTTTAAAATCAAAACACTTTGGAAATCAAAACCTTGAAATTCATAACACTTTGAAACTATAGCTTGAAATCATAACATTTTGGAATCCATAACACTTTCCTCTTAAACAGTTTAGATATTAAAATTAGTGTATAAAATAAAATAGTTTATAAAATAAAAATAGTTTATATAAAATAGTTATAAGTTAAAATAGTTTATAATAAAATAATATATATTGAAAATGATTTATATAAAATAGTTTATATTAAAATAATTTATAAAGTAAAATATAAATAGTTGTAGATATAGTTTAAAAATACTTTATAAAATAAAATAGCTTCCACAAATTCACAAATCGATTCAAATTAACTCGACTTCAAAATTCAACTTAATTCAATCTCAATTCATAAATTTCAACTCAATTCAATTTCTCAATAAATCATTTCGAATAATAACGATTTCAAATACAGATTTGAAACAAAAAATAAACCATTAAATTTCAATATATTTCAAAGCTTTAAATATTCCACATTTCAAAAACTAAATTTGATAATTCCATTTATATCTCAATTTAATTTCATTACATTTAGTTTCTGAGATATTTCTTTAATCATTTCAATACATCTAAATACAACTTAAATTTACAAATTTATATAAACAAAATATCTCATTTAAATTTATATAAGTTTGAAATATTCATTTAAGCCACTTTTTAATCAAATTCAAGTTATAAAACATATCTTAAAATTTCAAATTTAATAGATTTCAAATCAAAATTATTTAAGTATAATTCTTAAATAATTAAGAATTCCAAATCAATTTCAAATTTATCTTTCAACCTGAAACATTATAAACTCTATATTTGAAAATATAAATTTTACATAAATACTTAAACATATTTTATATTGATTCAAATCAACTTTATTAAATCAACTTTAATAAATCTTAAAAATCAATATTTATTAAAACCATATTTTTCTTTCAAAACCATAGAAATCATTTTTCAAAATATTTATATATATAGACCAACAGTGTCTGTATAAAATTTTCTACGCTATGGTCAAGTGATACAGATATTTATCATTTCAATCCGTAATTTATATATATACGGGTATATATCTTTTCAACCCGCAATCCCAAATTCAATTCAATGAAAATCGCTTGGGTTTATCATTTCAACCCATAATGATTTTCTCCTATTCTACAGATCGTTCGGGTATGTATCATTTCAACCCATAGGGAATTCTATACTAACAGGGAACTTGCAAAGTGATAACATATATAATAATAATATAACAGGCATGTATCATCAATTTAAATAACAGATAATGGTGTCAGATGTCATAGGTGAACAGATACAGGTAATAGCATATATATAACAATGTAAATAACGAACAGCAGCATATTTCAATTGTCGTTTCAATTGAATTCAAATTTAATATATATAAGAACGTAAATCGTGAGTGATTGCTCACCTTTCGAGGCTAGAGAGGATAGACAATGAAGTTGAGTTACGAAACGCAAGCACGAATTCCAAGGCAAAGCTAGATTAGCATGAATTGACGACAAAGCTGATAGATAAGAATCGATGAGAACAAGGTAATCAGTTTTGATATAAACTGAAAATATACACATTATTATTATATTTTTATATATATTTTCAATTTTCAATTTAAGACAAATACACTAAAATACTATAAAATTTCAAAATCATATTATCTATACATACATATATATATACACATACATATATATATATACATATATACACACACACATATTTACACATCAAATCAAAATCAAAATATCTACATATATTTGATATTTCAAAATCTATATACACTTAAATATCTATATGTATTAAATTAAAACATCATTACTTGGTTTAACACATATATTTCAAATTAAAACGCTCATATACTCCAATTAAAAGTCAATATTAAATTTGACACGCACAAAAAAAAAATCTACACGTGTAACCTCCAAAATAAAATCGTATACATTTTAAAGTCTGATGTTAACATATGCCCATTTGCTTTAAAGATCAATATTATTATAATATATATAGGTATACTTAAAATTAATACTAAATTCGCATTACGAGTCAAAATAATCATGGCATATGTAATTGACAGGTCACCTAACTTATATATGCTTTTATATAGAACACTATGACCAACAGACTTTATATAAAGACTAATATATATATATATATAATAGTACCACTCCTTAAAACTGTAACAACCCGTATATTTGGACCATTTAAATTGACAATAATCCACACATGTCAACTTAAATAGTACAAAACACGAATCATTAATGGAGTATAAGTATATAAATGAGAATCATCACAGAATCACAGAAAATATAACATAACAGAATAGTGCAGCGGAATTACAACAATGTCATAATAGTAGTTCATGAAGCTACTAAGTAAATACAACATGTCACAAGTAGATAGTGAAAAGAAATACATAGATGTCCAAATAGTCCAAATGGAAAGAACAATACTGATAAGGATAAGATAGTCTTCAAGTCTTCAGCTCCAAGTAAGCAGCAACAGCAATCCTCAGTCTGATCCGAGCATATACACAAACAAACACTCGAATCAGGACATATATTCTTATACAGATAATATGGTTAAAAATTTGAAATAACAATAACTCAAAGATGGTTGGAATAAGCATCTTTCAGGATCCGATAAACTATCTATATATAGTAGAGTACGATAAGTAGATAATGTCTATCAATAATATAAAGATATCAAAATAGTGTTAAGTCATGGCCCATTCCACCCTTAACACATTTTTATTCCCAAAAGCATATACAAGACCGTAGTTTCCCCAAAACCGGAAGTCACCAGAGGGCAATCCATATACTAAAGGTACAAATCAAAATCGTAGTGGTCGCGCATAAATGGAATACAAGTATGACAAGGCACATGAGGCAATACCCAAGGTAGTGACACTACCGTTCGCCGGATCCGGACTGGTGAGAACGCAACGCCGCAGCGCCCGCAACACCGTGAAACAACACTCCCAAATCAAGGGTGCGCACCAATCAATCACAAAGTAAAAGAATAGTTTACGAAGAAGTGTGTCCACTTGAGGTAGCTAATCCTCCATTGGCCCGACACAGCTCCTGTTTTAGTCATTTCCAATTTGACACAAGTGTCAAAGCTATCCATTATCGTTCACTTTCTTCAATCATCGCGTTCGTCAATCCAACCACTTCATTCTGGATCATCACTTCGCGTATAGTTATTAAAGTGGTTTCCGGTTTAGACAGTGAGTATGTCCCAAACCGATTCCGGTTCCTTTAATAACCTTCGTGATTATAACACCGATTGGTCGTTAATATATTTCAAAACCAAATCAATTTCAATTTCAATTGGAATTCGTAAATCGACAATTCGTTAGTCTTTCTAAATCAATTTCCAAAAATTACGTCTCATAACTTTCCAATTTCGTTTCAAAATTTCTAAAATTCAATTTCAAAGTTTCAATTAAAACAATTCAAATATTCATTGCATTTCGTATATAAGTTCATTCCAAAATCATTTAACTAAATTTAACGTTCAAAACGATTTAAATCAATTATCGCTTTTATTCGATATTCAATAAATTAATTTATCCTTAAACAATTTCAATTAATTTCCAATTCATTACGTTACGTCTTAAGTTCGATTTCATAATCAAAGTTTACAACTTATTTACAATCACATTTGTCCAATCCAATTCTTTAAATTACAAGTCTTTCATTTGTTTCGATAAAGCACATTCTATTTCTTATCAAAGAAATTCCTTCAAATTTCAAAACTTAGTTAAAGAAACTTAGTTTCACTTATTCAATAATTCAATTTAGTTAAAGAAACTTAGTTTCACTATTCCTTTGTCAATCACTATGTCAATTTCAAAACTTAGTTAAAGAAACTTAGTTTCACTATTAATAATTTCAAAAGTTAATTATTAATAATTTCAAAACTTAATTATTAATAGTATCAAAAATTCATTATCAAATAATTCTAAATTTAATTATTAAATAATTAAATTTTAAACAATATTCCTTTGTCAATCACTACATTAATATTTGTTTCAAATTCAAATATTCACATTTACATTCTTTCGAATTTAAATTCCAAATTATTCAAAACCTTGTTATTAGTCAAATAAACTTTATTTTTTTTAAATCAAAACATTGACCCATCGGGTTTAATTTAATTTTCTATCCTAGGTTAAAGTTATTTGGGTATTTATCATTTCAACTCGATTCCATTTCCATTCAAAATCAAAACATACAAAGGGAACTTGCAGTGTGATAGCTGGGATGGTGTCAAAGTAAATAAACAAGCAATAGCATCCATTCACAACAATTTATAAATTTTCAAATAATCCCGAAATAATCGTATTAATTCGCGTTTGTTATTTACGCAAATTAATATAACTATTTCTAGAATCTACCCTATCATTTCAAGTAGATTAAAGATTATAACATTACGGTTTCACTTGTCGTTCAATTTCAACTACAACAGTTAATTCGATATACGTTCAAAGGTCCAAAGTGAAATTTATCAAATTCTACGTGTCAATTAACTTACAATTTAAAGGGTCAATTTAACTAATCGAATTTACATATGAAGGGGTCAGGTTTATCAAATCAAAATTTAACATATATAATCCAAATTAAATTCGTTAACTATCTTATATCAAATTTACTTGCAAATTATTTGTCACTTTACACTAGCAATCAACATTCAATTCAATCACATAGCAATCATTCAACAATACCACTAGCATAAGAATATAGTCGTGAAAATTAATTCACCTTTCGTGGATAAAGAAATTGACGACGAAGCAAAAGAAGCACGAAAAGAGTCGGTACAGCACGAACAATGGACACTGCAATATCGACAAAAGAAAACGATATTAATACAATGAACGTTTGTATATAATATTAAATTTGTAATTGCGCTTACCGATAGCGAAGGAAAGAACGAAGGCTGAGAGATTTGATGCTGCTGCGAAAGAACTCAGACAGTTGCTGCAACAACAAGCGAAGAAAATTGGTTACTATCTTTGGCAACCAAAATAGATATTTGTGTAAAAAAAAAATATCGAAAGCTATCAGCTAATTTATATTTTTTTTAACAACTGAACCGAGACTCATCAAAAAATGCATTTCAGCTACGACTTGCTCAAAAAGGAAACTCATTCATTTCTACAAAACCGAGCCTGTATTCAAATCAAGACCCCCTCACATCCACGTAAACAGTGCATAACTACAGCATGTACACGATTTGCACTTTCGCAGTGCACACCACCAACACATGCACTCACACATCCCTTGCACGCACACAGCACGACACATTTTCGTGCATAGGCAAGGAACAGGGTGGTGGCGACGGCCACGTCGGTGAGCGGGGCGACAAACCACGCGGGAAGAGGGAGGTGAGAGAGACTTGGGTTGTGGGTGAGGCCAGCGGCGGTCTGGGTGGAGCACGGGTTCGTGGTGGGTGGGCAGTGCGTCAGGGGATCGGCGACGTGGTGGGTGAACGTGGTAGGGTCTGGGGAGATGGTGTGCTGGCGTGAGGCTGCGTGGTGGGTTGAGGGCTGGGTCAGGAAGTGGGCGGAGCAGGGTTTGGCAGAGAGGAGCGGGTGCAGGCGGTCAGGGAGTTGCGAATGGATGGGTGAGGTGGTGACGTGAGGCGGAGGGTGGTTATGGTTTTGCTGAGGCCATTTATTTTTCCAGAAGAGAAAAGAAAAAAAAGTAAGGAAGAAGAGGAAGATGGTACATGGAGAGTTTTGAAATGTGAAGAGTGGAACAGTGAAAAGTTAATTATCTGCTTTATAAATTGAGTGATATTCACGTTACTTTGTATCCCATGCGTCACCCCTTCCCAATATTCTCATCAAATTCCAACGTTCACGCATATTTCCAAGCAGCTCTTAAGCTTCCAACTACTACATTAAATACAGGGCTGACTTTATTTTCAACTTCCTTTTGTAAACGGGTTAAAGATTTTGGGTTGCAATTGTGTACCCGGACCGTACGGAGCGATTAAATTAACGCGACGGAGGATGTCGGACTTCGATTCGCGCAAATAAATATACCGTTATGATCAGTGTGACGATGCGCTTCCAACGGTACACAGATTTTTGCGATACGATGATTTTATAAAATTTGCATTTACGCCGCTTAAATTGTACGATTTGCAAAACAATTTAAACGGAGCAGGCGATGACAGTTTTAGACGAAACGAATTACAAAATCTTGATCAGAATAATTTTTACAACATAACTGTGTAAAAATATTTGGATTTGGAAGATAAATTTTATGCAGCTTTATATGGACTGATATACAGTAAAACGCGAACGGATTTTACTGTAATATTTTGCAACGAAACTTTTTCTATGTCCATATCTAACTAGACGTATGTCATAAATAAAGTTTGGGCGTAAATTGAGATCGTTTATAATTTCAAAAATTTTATTGAACGATGAATTTAAAATTTTAATTTGGGTCGAAAATTAGGGTCGTTACAATCTCCCCCACTCAAAACTTTTCGTCCTCGAAAAGGAACGAGAAGAGTGAAGTAGAAATGAAATAAGTAGGAAAGTCAAGATAGATTTCAAGAAATTTGAATAATACCTGAAATTAATAGTTCGGGGTTTGAATCCCGAATACTATCCTCAGTTTCCCACGTGCAATCTCGCTCATCTGCACTCCACTGAACTTTGACGAGATTTACCGACTTCCTTCTGAGTTGCTTTGTCTCACGATCGACTATCCGAAGTGGCTTTCGCTCAATAGTCAAGTCAGGCTCAATAACTATCTCTTCTAACTGAGCAGTAGGGATGGTCATAGATGGATCGTGTAAAACTTTGCGAAGATGTGAGACGTGGAATACGTTGTGCACACCGGCGAACTTCTCTGGTAATGCAACTCTATATGCTAATGTTCCGACTCTTTCTGTAATCTCAAACGGACCAACAAATCTGGGAGCTAGCTTCCCTTTTCTTCCAAATCGAACAATATTCTTCAAAGGCGACACTTTCAGAAATACTTTGTCTCCAACACTGAATTTGAGATCTCTTCTCCTTTTGTCAGCATAGCTCTTCGGTCTATCCTGTGTCGTCTTTATCTTCTCTCTGATTTCTTCGACTTTTTCGGAAGCTTCCATAATCATTTCTGGTCCAAGCACTAATCGATTTCCAGACTCGATCCAACAAGCTGGCGATTTGCACGGCCGTCCATATAAGGCTTTGAACGGTGCCATACCAATGCTTGCCTGGTTTATAAAGGATAATTAATTCAAATTCAAATATACTTATTCAAATTTGAAATTCAAATTCTTTACTTGGTAACTATTATTATAAGTGAATTCCACCAAGTGAAGATGGTCTTCCCAAGATCCACCAAAGTCAATAATACACGCCCGGTGAAGATCTTCCAGAATCTGATTTACCCTCTCAGTTTGGCCATCTGTCTGAGGATGATAAGCTGTGCTTAGATTCAGTTTTGTGCCCAAAGTATCCTGGAATGCTTTCCAGAATTTACTGGTGAAAATAGGATCTCGATCGCATACAATACTAGATGGTACACCATGAAGTTTAACAACTTCCCTCATGTATATCTCGGCCAAACTCAAAGCTGTACGAGTGGTCTTGACTGGAATAAAGTGAGCGGACTTTGTCAGTCTATCGACAATTACCCATATGCTTTCATTACCCTTTCTAGTCCTTGGTAGCCCATCAATAAAGTCCATAGAAATCTGCTCCCATTTCCAATCTGGGATCTCAAGAGGTTGAAGTAATCCTGCTATCTTTCTGTGATCAGCTTTAACTTGTTGGCAAGTGGTGCATCTACTGACATAGGTAGAGATATCACGCTTCATCCCACTCCACCAATATAACTTCTTCATGTTCTGGTACATTTTAGTGACACCGTGATGAAATGAAAGCGAAGACTTATGATTTTCTCTCAGCACTTCCTGTCTAAGACCATCAACATTAGGAACACAAATTCGATTATCAATCCTTAAGATTCCATTACTATCAACATGTACACCCACTTTATTATCAGCATTTTCGACTCTGCCAAGAACTATTTCTTTGATGCGATAAAGCAAAGTGTCCTTATACTGCTTGGCTATAATACGATCCATAAGAGCTGGGGAGACGGAAAGCTGGAATAACATTCCTTCAACAAGATTACAACATATCATAGCTTGGTTTCTGCTCAAAGCATCGGCTACGGCATTTGCTTTTCCCGGAGTGTAGTTAATATCAAGATCATATGCAGCTAGAAATTCGAGCCATCGGACTTGTCTCTGATTCAAGTCCTTTTGCGAGAAGATATACCTCAATGACTTATGGTTAGTGAATAACTCGAATTTTGTTCCCAATAGATAGTGCCTCCAT
Source organism: Allium fistulosum (assembly GCA_030737815.1). Taxonomy (NCBI): domain Eukaryota; kingdom Viridiplantae; phylum Streptophyta; class Magnoliopsida; order Asparagales; family Amaryllidaceae; genus Allium; species Allium fistulosum. The sequence goes on from CM060905.1 coordinate 1,251,542,180, forward strand.
AGCTTAAGAGCAAATACAACCGCAAGAAGCTCTAAATCGTGGGTTGCGTAGTTTGTTTCATGGGTCTTTAACTGACGACCCGCATAGGCAATAACTTTTCCTTTCTGCATTAAAACTGCTCCAAGTCCATCTCGACAGGCATCTGTATAGACGGTCAATCCTTCGCTACCGTCAATAACTGTAAGAACTGGGGCGGATGTCAACTTTCGCTTCATCTCGTTGAAAGCTGCTTCGCACTTTTCACTCCAGATAAATTTCACATTCTTTCTGGTCAGTGCGGTAAGTGGTGCGGCAATACGAGCAAAGTTTTCTATAAATCTGCGATAATAGCCGGCCAAACCCAAGAAACTGCGGATGTCTGTAGGAGTTTTGGGAGTCTCCCAATCCCGCAAATTCCAAAGATTTGAATTAAGAAATTGATAAGTTGGTTTGATAGAATTGACAAGTAAGAATGGAACTTACATTGATTACGGCGATCTTAGCTGGATCGACCGAAATCCCATTCTCTGAAACAATATGGCCAAGAAATCAAACTTCATCCTTCCAAAAGTGACATTTTGAAAACTTGGCTTTAAGCTGATGGCTGCGTAGAGTTTCAAGAACAAAAGCCAAATGTGACCTATGCTCTTCCTCATCCTTAGAGAAGACGAGAATGTCATCGATGAAAACAAGAACAAACTTGTTAAGAACATCCCGGAAAACTCTATTCATTAAGTCGACGAAATAAGCTGGAGCATTAGTAAGGCCGGACGGCATAACCAGCCATTCAAAGAAACCATTCTCAGTGCGGAATGCTGTCTTAGGAATACTCTCCTCAGCAATTCTGAGTTGGTGAAAGCCAGTAGCCAGATCGAGTTGAGAGAATACTTTAGCTCCATGGAGTTGGTCGAATAGATCGTTGATGCGGGGCATTGGATATCTGTTCTTGTGTGTGAGCTTGTTCAGCTCTCTATAGTCCACACACATTCTGAGGGAACCATCTGATTTTGTGACGAACACTACTGCAGCACCCTATTCTGAATGACTTCGCCGAATCAAGTCTTTAGAAAATAAGTCTTCAATTTGAGCATTCAGTTCAGCTTTTTCTTTAGGAGCCATTCTCCGGGGAGGGAGAACTACTGGTCGGGCACCAGGAATAAGGTCAATGCGGAATTCGATTTCCCACGGTGGTGGTAGAGAATTGACTTCTCCAAACACATCAGAAAAGGATTGGACCACTGGAGTAGAGCTTAGTTCATTTGGATGGGAGTCAAGTGAAAATATAAAACTACCAGCATATTCTTGAGGTGATTTGCCTTCTATAACCAAAGGCATGCCCTTGTCATCGATGAGAGAGACTGTTCGAGCTTTGCATGAGATATTGGCTTCGAACTTCCGTAGCCAATCAATGCCTAATAGTATATCGAATGCTTCGAATCCGAGGACATAGAAATCCCAAGTGAAGTGGTGAATGCCATGCATAAGAGTGACATATTTACAAACCCTTTTAAGGTTAGCGGGCCCTCCAATAGGGTTTGATACACATAAGAAGGTAGATGAAAGAATGGGTTCCAAACCAAGTTTATTGCACAAATCAATAGATATGAAACTATGTGTTGCTCCGGTATCAAATAGAACTTTAACTGGTAAAGTATGCAACATAAAAATACCCTGTAATGTACCTTGGTTATCAGTAGGAGCAGGTGGGGTAGGTGGATCATGGGCGGAAGAAGTCATAGCAAATACTCCGGCCGTCTTTCCCTTTTTATACATAGGAGAATCCCTCTTGAAATGGCCCGGCTGCAGACATACGTGACAGAGATCGTTCCTGGTATTTTGAGGGGGCGGAACAGCGACATCGGCAGATGTTGGATAGCTGTTGGCATAGTGACCCCTCTGGTCGCACTTGAAACAAGTGATGGAGGATATGTCAATAGGCTTCTTCTGAGAATAGCCATGCCCGGATTTCTGCTGCTAATTCTTCTTTTGTTGCTCAAAATTTTGCTTCCTCTTTCCCGACTGATTAGCTGGTGTCTGAGTAACTGGAGCTTTGGGGACAAATGTTCCCTTAGGCTTTCCCTCATATCGAAGAGCAAAATCCATCAACTCAGTGAAAGTTCCATGGACATGAGCGGTGAGGAGCTCATAATACTCTGGGCGTGCGCCATGTATGAACTTCTCGTTCTTCAGTAGAGGTGTGTCAATCAAGCCAGGTCCGAACTTGGAGAGTTCGTTAAACCTCCTTTCGTACTCAGTAAAGGTCATGTTGCCCTGCTTGAGATCCATGAAAGACCGATAGAGTTTGGCCTTCCCAGCAGCTGGCATCCACTGAGCCATAAAGGAATCCCTATTACCAGTGATATGAAACGAATCAAAATTATGACGAGATAAGATAGAAATTTATTTAGTTGGAATTTAGATAGATTACTACCTAAACTGGGCCCAAGTGATGGTTTCCTCATCAGTTCGAGAAGTGACTGATTCCCACCAATCTTGTGCAGCATCCTGAAGCTGCCAAGCGGCCAACTTGCGCTTCTGAGCATCTACGATCTCTAAGCCAGAAAAGATCCTTTCCAAACTCTTTAGCCATTGTATTGCTTCGATAATACTCTCGGAGCCAGTAAATTTGACTCCTCCAAGCTGAGTATACTCCTTGCTAAGAGTGGAGAATCGGACTGCGGGAGCTGGAGCATGTGGACCAGGAGCATTTCCACCCCTGCCTCTAACATTTCTTCTGGTAGCCATCCTGGAATACCAAAAGTGATTTAGAATCAAAGATAGAAATTTTATAGAACTTAAGGAAATTCTATTCAACGATTTCAATGAGAAAGACGAATCAAAGGATGTGAATTCTGAAATGATTCTCCTCATTCTAGGGTATGTTTACCCTATCTCTAATGAGCTTTAAACTCCACAGGCTAAGGTTATCGGGAACCAAAGCTCTGATACTAACTGTAACAACCCGTATATTTGGACCATTTAAATTGACAATAATCCACACATGTCAACTTAAATAGTACAAAACACGAATCATTAATGGAGTATAAGTATATAAATGAGAATCATCACAGAATCACAGAAAATATAACATAATAGAATAGTGCAGCGGAATTACAACAATGTCATAATAGTAGTTCATGAAGCTACTAAGTAAATACAACAATGTCACAAGTAGATAGTGAAAAGAAATAAATAGATGTCCAAATAGTCCAAATGGAAAGAACAATATTGATAAGGATAAGATAGTCTTCAAGTCTTCAGCTCCAAGTAAGCAGCAACAGCAATCCTCAGTCTGATCCGAGCATATGCACAAACAAACACTCGAATCAGGACATATATTCTTATACAGATAATATGGTTAAAAATTTGAAATAACAATAACTCAAAGATGGTTGGAATAAGCATCTTTCAGGATCCGATAAACTATCTATATATAGTAGAGTACGATAAGTAGATAATGTCTATCAATAATATAAAGATATCAAAATAGTGTTAAGTCATGGCCCATTCCACCCTTAACACATTTTTATTCCCAAAAGCATATACAATACCGTAGTTTCCCCAAAACCGGAAGTCACCAGAGGGCAATCCATATACTAAAGGTACAAATCAAAATCGTAGTGGTCGCGCATAAATGGAATACAAGTATGACAAGGCACATGAGGCAATACCCAAGGTAGTGACACTACCGTTCGCCTGATCCGGACTGGTGAGAACGCAACGCCGCAGCGCCCGCAACACCGTGAAACAACACTCCCAAATCAAGGGTGCGCACTAATCAATCACAAAGTAAAAGAATAGTTTACGAAGAAGTGTGTCCACTTGAGGTAGCTAATCCTCCATTGGCCCGGCACAGCTCCTGTTTTAGTCATTTCCAATTTGACACAAGTGTCAAGGCTATCCATTATCGTTCACTTTCTTCAATCATCGCGTTCGTCAATCCAACCACTTCATTCTGGATCATCACTTCGCGTATAGTTATTAAAGTGGTTTCCGGTTTAGACAGTGAGTATGTCCCAAACCGATTCCGGTTCCTTTAATAACCTTCGTGATTATAACACCGATTGGTCGTTAATATATTTCAAAACCAAATCAGTTTCAATTTCAATTGGAATTCGTAAATCGACAATTCGTTAGTCTTTCTAAATCAATTTCCAAAAATTACGTCTCATAACTTTCCAATTTCGTTTCAAAATTTCTAAAATTCAATTTCAAAGATTCAATTAAAACAATTCAAATATTCATTGCATTTCGTATATAAGTTCATTCCAAAATCAATTAACTAAATTTAACGTTCAAAACGATTTAAATCAATTATCGCTTTTATTCGATATTCAATAAATTAATTTATCCTTAAACAATTTCAATTAAATTTCCAATTCATTACGTTACATCTTAAGTTCGATTTCATAATCAAAGTTTACAACTTATTTACAATCACATTTGTCCAATCCAATTCTTTAAATTACAAGTCTTTCATTTGTTTCGATAAAGCACATTCTATTTCTTATCAAAGAAATTCCTTTCAAATTTCAAAACTTAGTTAAAGAAACTTAGTTTCACTTATTCAATAATTCAATTTAGTTAAAGAAACTTAGTTTCATTATTCCTTTGTCAATCACTACGTCAATTTCAAAACTTAGTTAAAGAAACTTAGTTTCACTATTAATAATTTCAAAAGTTAATTTTTAATAATTTCAAAACTTAATTATTAATAGTTTCAAAAATTTATTATTAAATAATTCTAAATTTAATTATTAAATAATTAAATTTTAAACAATATTCCTTTGTCAATCACTACATTAATATTTGTTTCAAATTCAAATATTCACATTTACATTCTTTCGAATTTAAATTCCAAATTATTCAAAATCTTGTTATTAGTCAAATAAACTTTATTTTTTTTAAATCAAAACATTGACCCATCGGGTTTAATTTAATTTTCTATCCTAGGTTAAAGTTATTTGGGTATTTATCATTTCAACCCGATTCCATTTCCATTCAAAATCAAAACATACAAAGGGAACTTGCAGTGTGATAGCTGGGATGGTGTCAAAGTAAATAAACAAGCAATAGCATCCATTCACAACAATTTATAAATTTTCAAATAATGCCGAAATAATCGTATTAATCCGCGTTTGTTATTTATGCAAATTAATATAACTATTTCTAGAATCTACCCTATCATTTCAAGTAGATTAAAGATTATAACATTACGGTTTCACTTGTCGTTCAATTTCAACTACAACAGTTAATTCGATATACGTTCAAAGGTCCAAAGTGAAATTTATCAAATTCTACGTGTCAATTAACTTACAATTTAAAGGGTCAATTTAACAAATCGAATTTACATATGAAGGGGTCAGGTTTATCAAATCAAAATTTAACATATATAATCCAAATTAAATTCGTTAACTATCCTATATCAAATTTACTTGCAAATTATTTGTCACTTTACACTAGCAATCAACATTCAATTCAATCACATAGCAATCATTCAACAATACCACTAGCATAAGAATATAGTCGTGAAAATTAATTCATCTTTCGTGGATAAAGAAATTGACGATGAAGCAAAAGAAGCACGAAAAGAGTCGGTATAGCACGAACAACGGACACTGCAATATCGATAAAAGAAAACGATATTAATACAATGAACGTTTGTATATAATATTAAATTTGTAATTGCGCTTACCGATAGCGAAGGAAAGAACGAAGGCTGAGAGATTTGATGCTGCTGTGAAAGAACTCAGACAGTTGCTGCAACAACAAGCGAAGAAAATTGGTTACTATCTTTGGCAACCAAAATAGATATTTGTGTAAAAAAAAATATCGAAAGCTATCAGCTAATTTATATTTTTCTTTTTCTTTTTTTTTTCTTCGAAACAAGCCGTGACTGCTTTTCTCCTTTTCTTCACACTAACTCATCTCTATAAACAATGTCTCCACTACCATCTCAATGAGTTCGGCACCCAACAACACACGCACACCTTTTACTTCATGCATACGCACATTTTTTTTAACAACTGAACCGAGACTCATCAAAAAATGCATTTCAGCTGCGACTTGCTCAAAAAGAAAACTCATTCTTTTCTACAAAACCGAGCCTGTATTCAAATCAAGATCCCCTCACATCCACGTAAACAGTGCATAACTACAGCATGTACACGATTTGCACTTTCGCAGTGCACACCACCAACACATGCACTCACACATCCCTTGCACGCACACAGCACGACACATTTTCGTGCATAGGCAAGGAACAGGGTGGTGGCGACGGCCACGTCGGTGAGCGGGGCGACAAACCACGCGGGAAGAGGGAGGTGAGAGAGACTTGGGTTGTGGGTGAGGCCAGCGGCGGTCTGGGTGGAGCACGGGTTCGTGGTGGGTGGGCAGTGCGTCAGGGGATCGGCGACGTGGTGGGTGAACGTGGTAGGGTCTGGGGAGATGGTGTGCTGGCGTGAGGCTGCGTGGTGGGTTGAGGGCTGGGTCAGGAAGTGGGCGGAGCAGGGTTTGGCAGAGAGGAGCGGGTGCAGGCGGTCAGGGAGTTGCGAATGGATGGGTGAGGTGGTGACGTGAGGCGGAGGGTGGTTATGGTTTTGCTGAGGCCATTTATTTTTCCAGAAGAGAAAAGAAAAAAAAGTAAGGAAGAAGAGGAAGATGGTACATGGAGAGTTTTGAAATGTGAAGAGTGGAACAGTGAAAAGTTAATTATCTGCTTTATAAATTGAGTGATATTCACGTTACTTTGTATCCCATGCGTCACCCCTTCCCAATATTCTCATCAAATTCCAACGTTCACGCATATTTCCAAGCAGCTCTTAAGCTTCCAACTACTACATTAAATACAGGGCTGACTTTATTTTCAACTTCCTTTTGTAAACGGGTTAAAGATTTTGGGTTGCAATTGTGTACCCGGACCGTACGGAGCGATTAAATTAACGCGACGGAGGATGTCGGACTTCGATTCGCGCAAATAAATATACCGTTATGATCAGTGTGACGATGCGCTTCCAACGGTACACAGATTTTTGCGATACGACGATTTTATAAAATTTGCATTTACGCCGCTTAAATTGTACGATTTGCAAAACAATTTAAACGGAGCAGGCGATGACAGTTTTAGACGAAACGAATTACAAAATCTTGATCAGAATAATTTTTACAACATAACTGTGTAAAAATATTTGGATTTGGAAGATAAATTTTACGCAGCTTTATATGGACTGATATACAGTAAAACGCGAACGGATTTTACTGTAATATTTTGCAACGAAACTTTTTCTATGTCCATATCTAACTAGACGTATGTCATAAATAAAGTTTGGGCGTAAATTGAGATCGTTTATAATTTCAAAATTTTTATTGAACGATGAATTTAAAATTTTAATTTGGGTCGAAAATTAGGGTCGTTACAAAAACGTAATATGAAAACCAAGGCTCGCAAAAAAAAAGTAGATATATATATTAACTAGTCTATATGTTTACATAAAAAAATATAAACTGACACATAATCAGACTATATACCTAAGCTAATATATAAACAATTTACATATTATATATATATATATATAACTGTAGAATATATAGATACATTTATTTATACATATATAGATGATTAAGCTAACAGACTAAACTTTATACAATCTATGCAGACAACCAAGTTTATAACTTATAAATATATATATATATATATATATATATATAAAACTTAATCGTATATAGAAACTTACCTTTAAAATATATAACAACTTAAAGCTAATATTCTAATGACCCAAGATTTTAGGAATTTATTCTGGAAAATATAAATAATTTTAAAATAATTTTTTTAAAATAAATTTTGAAGGAGGAAATTGATATAGCTTGATAGTGTATCAGTGTGTGTACATGTGTGCACAGGAAATGCACATGAATATAAGCTAAAACCCTGAACTCCAAGAATACATACATATTGATGTGTATGGAAATATATATATATATATATATATATATATATATATATGTGTGTGTGTGTAGATTAAATTCTTAAAAGTAGTATGCATAAGTAAATGTATATATGAGTGCTACTGAATATTTTGAGTGTACATGTGCATGTGTGTGTCAGTATAGAATGATGTAGGAATATATAGGAGGGTGTACAAATTATTTCAGTAAGACTTATATAAATATATATGTGTTAATAAAATACTAGAGTTTAAACTAGTGGAATAAAATATATAGACATATTTTAATATAAGCAGAAATAAAAAGAATGAAGATATAAAAAGGAATAATCCTCTTATAAATAAATGAAGGAAGTACATACCATTTGCATGAAAGCTAAAAATAGGAAAAATAAGATAAAATAGGGAAGTGCTTGGTATAGGCAGAATTAGAAAAGAGTATTTAATAAATAACAAAACCAAGTCACATTTTTAGCATGATTGTAGACAAGGGGGAAAAGTATTTTCTGAAAAGCAAATTTCTGAAAAAAATGTGTAACCACTTTTCTCTTCACCCAAATTAAGCCGGGAAGGGTAAAACTTTGGGTTTAAAAAATGCAGATAACATGATTTTTCTGGTGGGCAAAAATGGACTTAGCCAATACCCAAAACCCTAAGAGAGACCCTGTATATATATACATGTATATGCAGCAGCCTCCTCTCCTCCTCAGAAAAGAATTTTGAAAAAAGAAGAAGAAAAACAACACCACAGAAATCATAAGACAAGGGAAGGAAGAGAGAGCTTGAGGCTAAGGGCAGAAGCTCATCAATTAATTAAGGAAACAAAGAAGAGAGCTAGGTGAGAAAACTCACTCAAAAATCTAAGGCAATAAGTCCTAATGTAGGCAGCCAGTTAAAAGTATTTTCTTAAAAGAGTATTTTCATATATGAATGTTTATCTGTGAATTTAAATCTGAAAATGTTTTGATTTTCTTTGGTTGATTACTTGTTTTATTATAACAAAGTTTTATGTGTTGTTAGTATACATATCTGTTTTATACACTCAGATCTCTGATATGTTAATGTTTAGGGATATAAACAAATACCTAGAAAATAAAATGTTGAGAATAGGCAAGTAGTATTGGTTTTGGCTCAACCCAGAAAGATGTAAATAATGTTGAGCTGCAATATACTCATGTATAAGTGCTGAGGCTTGAAATAGAAAGGAATTAGGGGTGCAATAGGGTTGCCTATGTGCTGATGCTCCTGATTCAATAAAATGCATAGCAAACAAAATTTTGTGATTCAGTGAAACTAGGTCATCCTGAGTTTAACTCAAGCACAAATGTTTGCAAAAGAAAAACTCTCTCAGAAACCATAAGCCAATGTTAGTTGCCTAAACTCCTTTTAAAATACCAGGATGAATATATTTATATATAGAACTTTATTTTGTAATCACCAATGGTTGTTTGCTTGTTTGCCTCTGTATGGTCATGAAAAAAAACCAAAAGAGCTATTATTAACTTAAACCTGATTAGGAAATTGGGGTCAAGAACACTGCAGGAATGACTTGGGTGCTTGAGTAACACAAGTTGACACATGGCTTGTTTAAGTCCTGAGATCTTTGTGTAATGGAGTGAATTAGTTCATTACAGTGTGTCCATTGATTCATAAATATTACAGATGAGACCAAGGATAGATAAATATACCAAGGGAATAATACTTGAGAAGATGAGAAAACTAGAGTTTTTCCCAGATTTGAAATATGAGAATTGAATAAATGATTTAACTCATATTAGTTATTTTCCTGTTTGGTATGAATGATTGTTTGTCTATGATTGAGTTGTATGCTTGAATGTATGTGCCATATTCATATGTGTAGTCTCTGGAAAGAAAATTAAAGTGTGCACATGCACAATGACACAGAGCATGCACACAAGTATTTGCCTGATTCCAAAGGGCTGAACTTTCTGTATATGTACTTAACTTAACTTTAACCTGATTAACTAATTATTTTGTGAGCTTTCTCATACCAGACATGTGTCTGACCCTAGTGTGCTAATGGCATCTGGGGTGTCTCAAATATACAACAAATCTGTTATATATATATAAATATTTGTCTGCAACAAATTAGTAGGCCAGCAGGACTATTTTATATATATACGAAATATATATATTCGCATATAAAACTGTAAAAGTAGAACAAACTTCATATATCTTCCATACATACTTATTCTACTGCAAACATCGGTTAACAGTTTTAAAATTTTAGACTTAAACAAACTATCGTATATGAAATTTGTAAACAACAACAGATAAAATATACATATTTACCTTAGCATTTATAAAAGAAGTCAAAAAGGAGAAGATAGCAAGTTGACGTGAGCAGCTTCGCTCGAAGGAGGGGTACGCTATTTTGGCCGAGGTTGGTCGAAGCAATGTTGGTCAGCGCTGCGTGATGGAATGGGGTTAGCGGAGTTGGTGGTGGAGTCCGACGAAGTGATGTGAGACAGCGAATTATGACTGTGCTCGGGCGAGCTTGTTGCGGCAGCCGAAGGTGACAAGGGGAAGGTGCGGTGGTCTTGGGGTTCGGCCATGCTGGGCTTGGGGTTTGATGCAGAGGCCGGTGACTCGGTGGTGGATTAGGAGGAGGGGAGGCAGAGGAACGTGAAAAGTGGCAGAGGTGAAAGCAAGTCGATGGTAAGGCAAAGGATAAGTTGGAAGACGAGCTGTTCGTGCATGTTTAGGCTATGGGAATGGGCAGCCATTGCTTGGGTTCTGGCAACAAAAGTTAAATATTATTTTCTATGAACAGAAAAGAAATGGAGGGACCAATGATGATGAATGAACCTATGTATAAGTGGCATAGGGAATAGATAAATCACAGCTTGAATTCTGGGAATTGGAAAAGGCTAAAGGATATTGATTTTGTATGGTAGAAATTTGAATGGTCACATGAAGTTCAAAGGTTTAAACGGTATCGATATGAAGACCGTTATACTGATTACACAACACACCAGGGTTCGAAAAACAGAAATGAATATACCGCTGTGCTCAGCGCGACGAGACGATCAAAACGGTATATAGATATCAGTGGTATGATCATCCTATCAAAAGTTTGATACAGACACTGATATACGTTGCTATTCCGTACGGAAAATCCAAACGGAGCTAGAAACATCCGAAATTCGCGAAACGAATTATGCAGTCTTATTCAGAGTATTCTAAATAAATTTTCTCATGTTGACATATTTAGGTTTCAGAACACTTTTAAATTCAACTGTTATTAACTGATTTAAATTGAAATAAAATTACACAAGAAAATAAACTTCCATATTATAAATTGAAAGTTTACCATTTGCTATATTTAAATAGACGTATTCCAAATATCAAAATTTTATTTCCAAATTTTATTGTTTAAAATTCCACAAAATTTAGCTAATTTCATTATTTAAAACCATTAAAAACTCGGGTCGTTACATAGTTAGCCCATGAAAGCTATATCCGGATGAAATATTGACAGATGTCAATAGGTTCCTAGTCAATCCATGAAAACTAGGGTAAGAAGAAATGATATTGAGATTATCAATAGGTTCATAGTCAACCCACGAAAGCTAGGATAAGAGTAAGATATTGAAGTTACCAATAGGTTCATAGTGATCCCATGAAAACTATGTAATTGGACAAAGAGTCCTTAAGTGTTTAACCGGTTATTAGTCAGCCCATGAAAACTAATAGGTTAATAGTAATCCTAAAAGCTATAATTGAGACAGATGGTCTAAAACGAATGAGGATGGGTAATCCAGAATTGATTCATTTGTTTTTGCATATCATCATATTATACTGTTTTGAATTGTTTTAACCATTGTGGATGCAGGGGCACAATATATGGTTTTATAAAGGTTTAGAGATATTGGTGAGGGGAAACCATTCCGCTAAGCGGTGTGGTCTAACTAGATATCTAAATGATTTGAGACGGTAGATTATTATTCATACTATGCTTTATGTCTGACTTGAAGTTTATGTTTTTCCCTTAAACTATCGGGTACTCATTTGATTTTGAGTAGTTTGAGAGTTGAGGTTTTCAAGTACCTCGTAAGACGAATAAGCTTCCTAAGACGTGCAGGAGGCATGAAAGCTATTTAGAGCTCTCTTTTCTTTTGGTTCCGCTATATTGGTTGTAATGGCAAAGTTGTTTCATTGCCTGTATATACTCTGATCTACCAAGGGGGCTTCTTTATATGTCGCTCTTGGTGTATGTTGTAATAAACATATTTTCTCTGAACGTGATTTGCGAATTTGGGATTATGTAATGAATTGGAAATATTTTGAAATGACATGTGATTTTGTTTGAAGTTTAAATTTTTTCCATATTCATGTGTTTCTGTGTATCAATGAATCTAACACCGTCGTATTTGGTCGCCGATGATTAATAACCATGGATGACTGCAGCACCCATAGTCATTAGTTTTGGGCCTCCAAGTAAGGGGATGTTCCAATCACACATAACAAAATTGGTATGGATTCGAAGCCCCTTCCTTCTCGAGCTCAACGGATCCGAACAACGCTCAATTTCGTTGCCTAAACCTTTAGGAAAAATTTAAATAAGGTGGCAGCTAATTTTATTTGCTTGCTGTAAAAAATAAAAAAGACAAGAGAGGAAAAGTGAAAGAAGGAGATAGGGTAAGTTGTTTATATAATAAAATTATATTACTATTTTAATTTCTCGTTTTAATCGATGCATGTTTCGAGCTCACACGATCACACTACACGTCCGATTGTTACGAAACTCGTCGGCATACATCACCTCATTGTTTCGGTTCTGATGGCACTAGTTTTTCCAAAATCCAAGACAGTGTCCCGAAATGATAATTTCACACGTTTTGAGATCATTTGTCGAAAAATGGTTTTTGGTCACATTATCGGTATTAATTCTAACTATTTATTTTTGTAAATATTTTTTATAACAAGCTCACCATATTTATTTGTTAATTAAAAGGAGTTACTCAACTTTTAAAATCAATTATTTAATACTTAAATATTAAAAATCAAAACGATAAAATTCCGGGTCGTTACAAACATTAAAGTCCATAGTTTAAATTGATAATTACAATAAATTAGCCGATTTGCTTGACTTTAAGTTAGCTACAAATTATGGCGATACTAACTTCGTATTAGAACTCTCGTGCTGTTTCACTTCAAGGGGTTCAATTTATACCCAGTTATGGCTTAACATGATCATTGTTGTCATGTGGTTGACAATAATCAAAGTATAGACACGTAATATTCATAGTATTCTCAAGTCAAAAATCTACTCCTCATCACATGAAATATTCTATTGACTTTATACTAAACCTACATAAAACTCTTGGTGAGTTGTTATGTAATTTTTCCAAAAAAATCACATATGCGTAAACCCTAGTGCCTCCAACGATCATGTGTAATTCAATGCCCATCATGGAGAGGGTTACATAGACTAATATAAAAGTATGTACCGATATCATGTTCTAAACATATCTTCACTAGGAACATTAAGGATAAATATTTATTAACATGATTCAATAGTTATGGTTACGAACAAATTCATAACTATAATCGGTTAAATAATTTTTGTATCCGACATTTGAACTAAGCAATGTTTTAATGGATCTGGACTATAGAATGATCAAGAAGTGGATCAAGAAGTTTCACAAGTGCAAGAAATGAAGCACATAAAAGAAATGACTAAGTATAGATACACGAAGTCAAGTTAAACTTCATGGCATAAGGAAGCGAGGAAAATAGGAGCTCAAGGCAATGAAATGGATCGGTACCGATCCTACAGATCAGTTGCAAACCATTTGGGTTATTCCATGGGTCCTACCAATCAACTGTGAAGAAATGTTCTAAGTCTATAAGAGGTGCAAGAAAAGTAAAAAAGAATGGATCGGTACCGATCAATATCGGACCATTTTGATCATTAGACTTGCGTGTTCTGACCAATTCTTCATGCTAAAACTTCAAATCAGTAGGAATTAACTTGTTCAAGCTGACTCCAGCGATTTTAGGAGTCGATTTCGCTTTTAAATACCAAGCCTATTGCAACTAGAAAAGGATCTTAGAATTTCTAATGATTTTTAGCAAGGAAACTCCATCTAATTTGTACCTGATCTATTTGAATTAGAAAACCATTATAATTCGTTTGAAATTGCTAGATTAAATAGGTAACAAAGTTGATAGTGGATGTAGGCTTAAGATTAAAGCCGAACCACTTTAAAAATCTTACGTTATTTCTCAGTTATTTTGATTCTTTCATTTTAATTTTTTATCTTTAAATTAGGGTATTTACCATATTTTGAGCAAACATTTTTGGTTCTTTCGCCGAGAAGAGATCGTTCTCAGGCTCAGATCTTTGCTTTTACTTTGGATTTGAAGAAGTCTAAAAGCTAGATCTAAGATTGCTTTGATGTAAATTTCTTGAGTCTACTATTAGATCTAAGAAGAGATGGCTCCAAGGAAGGACAAAACTCGTTACATTTAAAGTTGTCATTGGTGGAGATAATGAGGGGTCTTAACATGGAGAAGAAACAAATCAACCAACTCATGCAGAGACTTTGAGTGCACTGGAGATGGTAATGAAGGCAGAGTTAGATCGCATAATGGACGAAATGAACAAGAAAATGATGGACAACTAGATGACTATCATGGATGAGATGAAGAAGAGTTGTGCTATGATGTGCCAGCCACCTCAAAAGCATAGGAAGAGTCATAGAGATTCATATTCTTCAGATTCTAATGAAGAAAGTTCGTCTTCGTCAGAACAAAATCGAAAGGATGGTAAGCAAAATATAAGGAGGAAGGATGCAGAGGCATCGAAGAAACAAGTTATGGAAGTTGGAGTTATTGTCTCACAGCAAACATCGATTGGTACAGTTTGGCCCAAATGGCTTGGTACCGATCGGTCCAATAAGGTTACCTTGAGTGATTTTGAAGACGATCTTCAAGGTACTATTGATGCCAATGGAGATGAACGGCTTACTGGTACTCAGGCTAGTGGTATTCAAGCTAACTATTACTTGAGTTTCTCGCAAGCATATAGTTGGCCGGTGTAACACCTATAAATTACTAAATAAATAATTAATTAAGCAATTATTTATAAGGATAAAGAAATTGAAATAATGCAAAGATGTAAATATTTATGGGATGTTTTATTTACTTATTATGCTTGGGCATATTAAGCAATACTAGGAAAATCCTAGTTGAAAATCTAAGACAAATGAATAATTAATTACAATCGTTTGAGCTAACTAATTTATATTGGCAAGAGAGAAAATTGAGGGCCGACGGCCTATGAAAGTCATACAAACTTAAAAAGAAAAGCTTGAACTCTTACTAGCGGCCTAAACAACAAGAAGAATAAAAAGGAAAGGTTAAAGCTGAGAAAAATGGAGACTCCATCAATTAAAGAATATAGATGAGTAATACATTCCTTAATGTCCTTTCTTCTATAAATCTCTCACTGCCAAGTTAACACTAAATGATTTCTGTGCTCCTTGAAATCTTTAGGATTTGAGAATTTAATATGATGATGGAAACATGTTCTTAGAGATGAATTTTAGGTTATATGACTTTACCACAAGTAAATAAATTATTATGTATTAATAAAAGGTCAAATGAGGTAGAAAATGGTTAGAAAGGAGGAACTTAATTAATTGCATAAAAATAAATCAGGATTTATTTTACTAGGATAAACCGAGGATGCATTAAGTCATTTTTGAAAGAAAATAAGTATAGCCGAAGGGCTATAATAAGGTGCTTGAAGGCAAACAATTGTTGTCGAACATTAGCAGCTTCATCTTCATGTTTGTATCTTCATATGTGATGTAGAAATAGTTGTTTGCATCTTTATGTCTACATCTTCGTACCTATTCTGTTGCATTAAGAAATAACTGTTGTTCCAAGAAACACCAACTTCTTGACGAAGAAACTTCTTTGAGAAATTATTGGTAGTAAAATGGATATGGACATGGTCCAAAGATAAAACTGGTTATAAAAGAAGAAATGAAATTGACCGAACATAAGCGAACAGAACTAATTAAAATGTCTAATAAGAAACGCCGTACATTAAAAGGAAACTGTGATTTTCTTTGCGATGTTGAAAAAAGTATTTCCTTGACTGTTAGTAAGCCATTAAGAGTATTAACTATACCATATAGCATGACACACAAATCTAGAATGGATTCAAAATACATTATCAAAATACAATTTTGATGGTTATACCGAAAGGGATATGATCCATCGGCCTCAAAAGTGTCCCTGAGAAGAAGACTAATGCAGTTGGAATATAGTATGCTACATTGATAGAATATCATAAATTTCAATTGTTTAGATTGATGTAATATATTTGTCATTCAACGTACTTAAGTTAATTCTGATTTCACTTGCAAAATTATCGCTCGATATGATTTTGAGTTCTGGTACATGTATTTTGAAACAAAAATTTTAAATAATAATTTGAAGTAAATTGTTTGCACCATTGAAGTTGGTGGGAGCGATAACTGATATTGTAGGTATTGAATATAATCTAAGAAATGATACGAAGGTATTATTCGATAAACATCAGAGTTGAGCATGTATTTTAATAGAGAAATCAAATAGTTTAGATTTAAGTCAAAATGCCGAGGAAGCGTGTATCTATAAAAAAGACTATTAATAGGTACTAAAATATTTCTAGAAATACAAGTAAACAATAAGCCTATGACTGTTAACGATGTATTCATGTTGAAAATCATCTAAATTTAGTTTAATTATGAGTATTGATTTGAACGGACATTTTCTTTAATCAGTATAAAAGGATGTGGGGATTGTCCCAAATGATGTACATAGACACCATATTAAATTTATTAATATGGAGCATGTAAGATGGATTACTCATGTATTGGAAATAGGAATAATCATACATGTTGTATTGTCTACAATGTCACATTTAGTTTATGTATTTGATACATAAAGTGAGTACCAAATCCGAGTTATGATCACTAAATGATAGTTTAAAGTGGTCTCGCATATTTACAAAATACTAAAGTATTATTTATGGAAACAAGAAACTTCTTATGAAGGAGTGCGCGGACTCAAAGTTAATATGTGATATCGATTATATTATGTCTATCTTAAATTAATGTTCAATTTTATGTTAAGAACTTTACATTGGGAATATTCCAAACAATTAATAGTGATTGATTTAACCAAAAGTTAAATATATCGCCTAAAATATTACTGCAATAAATAAAATATAAATAAATGCACAAATTTATAACTGAGCTAGGAGTGATTATAAATGCTGAGAATTTCATGACATTGTTATGCGATAAAAATATTGCAATACAGTTCGTAAAGGAACCTAAAGCTCACTAGAAGTCGAGAACATACCCTGAAGGACTCCATATGATAAAGGTAGTTTATCAACATTGGGGAGATTTAATTCACAGAGTAGATAATCAAAACAATATAGCATATCTGCTCACTAAGGAATTGGTCCAATTAGTTTCTGAGCGAACTACAAAGTGCAAGTGAGAAATTGATAGAGTTAGAGGCATGTCCTAAGAGAAATTATATAATTTGTTACAATATCTAACTCGATAACCAATCTTATTCATGATAAAAGAAGTTTTCTTCCTATTGTATGTTAGAACCATGATTACATGTTTTTATGATCGCAAATATACAACAAATGCTACTAATGTTTTATGTGAGTTATTTCAGACGGTCTAGAAAAACATAGTAAAACAAAGTTGACATAACATACGAAGATGGAGCTAATATTACTTCAGAGCTTGGTGATGATACTTAGAAGATCAAATTGGCATAAACAAAGAAAAAACAAAGTCACAGCTATATTTAAAAAAAAAATAGATACAAAACTATGAAGAAGTATTGTTTGTGTCAGTTTTAGAGTCGTATATCTAGTATATTTGTTAAACCACTTAAATGATCTCAAAATGCCTTAAAATTTGACCATAGCCTCCACAATATATCCATGAAGGACTATGAATTTTCTCTTAATTTTCTAAAGAATCGAAGACCGAAAACAAAGGCTTTATGCTTTAGGTTTACTATGCTTGAAAACAGGCGGCTGGTGGACCGGATGCAATGCATCGATACACTGGTTGACGATTTTTCCTGTAACAACCCATACCCCAGTGGGCTCGAATTTTCGCTAAATTGAAAACTCAATTCCACCAAAGTACGGATCGTTAGTTTGGTATCCTGCATATAAAGTAAATGAACGCGTATCAAAGAAATAACGATATAATTCACAATGGAATAATAAAATATAATAAGTCACATAGTTACTGACCAAGATTGACACTTCAAATGTCTAGCGTCCTTGTTTATGTCGAGCATACCAAAGGAACCTGTCCATCTAAGCTATCATGTAGCTTGTAATGAGGAAGAGGTCATAACAACATTCTGGTGACTGGTAAATTATACACTTTATACATAACACTAGTTTATACCGATTGTCTTCTATCACATGTTGTGTCTTTTATTTTTAATTAGTCGTCTTGACTCCAAGTATGTGCACAGTACATCACACTACAGTAAACTATAGCAATGTATAAATATATAAATATATAAGTACCACGGTCTTCCATTGGACCAAGATACTATCTCCGCTAGTATCCCTAAATCAACATCCCATCGGGATCCATCATCCTTGTCGTATCACATTATCATCACCGTGCATACCGATGAACTCCCATGGTGCCTAATAATGGCTTTTCACTAATTTTTCCATACTCTAAATTGCACTTTTGGGGATTTTCGACCTGTCTGCTTCCTGGTTTGTAGACTCGGCTTTACAAACTATAAGTATGGTGGACTCAGTGCCACCGGCTATGGACTCAGCTCCACGGATTACCCCATGCATTTGAAAGACTTCTCTAAAAGGTTAGCAAGCCTTGCCTCCCAACAAACAAACCAGCAAGCAAACATATGGCGATGCATAACCTAACGTGGATCGTACACTAGTAGGGAGTGTAGCTCGTTAGGTGTAACCCCTATCTTTCCCGTTAACTGCTAAGGATTGATGACTTTCTCAACCTATGTGTAGCTTATACTCCTTAATTTGGTACAAACACATACTGACATAGCGTCATTCTTTGCTCACCATTTGATGTAGATTGCTTATTGCAATCAAGGCAATACCCTATTTCCTATTTTTGAAGCAGATTCCACTTTCTATTGGCGTATTCCTTCATCTATATGCAAGCCTATTCACTTCACGGGTCCTATGGTTAGATATGTCTCACATCAGTTTAATGTATACACAATTATTGGTAGACCCTTCCGGTGGGTAGACTTCTGTTGTGTAACACCACTGACCTCTCATTCCAACCCATTCTAATGACCATGTCTTTCTACTCATTTAATTATTTATCAACTTTAATAATTCACACCCATCATAAACACATACTTGAGGCTATATATATATATATATATATCTCTGTGTGTGTGTATATAGGTATATATATATGTATGTATATGTGTATGTATATATATGTGTGTGTGTATTCATTCATTCTTACTTAATTATTTGGCCTTTACAGTTTACTATTAATCATATTTCTTTACTTCTTTTATGTGTTTATATCTTATTTGATTTAAGATTATTTACCGCCTCATTTTTAAAAGATTTACAATGTCTTGAGTTATTAATTCATTTACCCTTTTTCTCATTTTCTATTTATATTCCCTTTTTAAATAATTTATTCTTGCCTACCCTTCATTTTCATTTAACTTCCATCTTTATACATATTGTGTATCTTTTCTTTTTTTAGAACGTTCTTATCAAATTTATAATTTTTTATTTAACATTTGGGGATTTCCTACATTTTAATACATTGGAATTACCTCTCTCCCAATGGAAAGGTTAACACTGTAAATTCTATATCTTATGTAAAAGGAAGAATTGTGTTGCGTTTGGAATTACAAGGAATTTTTGTTTTATAGTTATTGAAACAGATGGTACAAAATGTAACTATCCAAAAATTTTAACATTTTGAATGGTAATATTTAAGTTATTTAAATATTCAGATTTGATTCAAATTTAATAAATAATAATAAAATCAATTTTTAATAAAATGACTTGATTTATGATGATGTATTTTCCAATAAATTTATAGGATTCTTTAATTATTTTTAATTTGGAAATTTTTTAAATTATCGTTTGACGTATTTTTCGGCAAAACTTTGGTATTTCTGAAATTTCATAGAATAAGGTAACCATTGTATTTTTTTATGATCATATCGCATTGTTGTGTGCGATCGTATTTTTATTTCTATCGTTCGTTGTTCATACATGAACGAAATGTGTAGTGAAGTATCAGAAATTGTAAAATAAACAAACCCACACACAAGACTATTCTTCATTTTCACTGTTCCTCTTTTCCACTTCATTTTCCCTCTTCTTTTATTTTCCTGTAAAGGAAAAAATGGCCACTTCCTTTAGAAATCAAAATCAAATCATTCACTTAATGAAAAATATATGAAATTGGATCCATTGAGTTCGGGGAAGGGTGGGCTTCGAATCCATGCAAGATTTATGAGATGCAGCTGTCGTTGGGTGGAATTCAACCGTAATTATCGAGCTACGGTTTTGATTTTTAGGTAAATGGAGGCGAATTGGGCCGAAGCGAGGTTTGATTTGGGTTTCTCGTGAGATGGAGCTTCAGTGATGGTGATTGGGTGGAGTCCAATTGAGGGTAAATGGTCGTGACATTAGGGTTCTCGCATATGAATGCTGCAGGTCGCAATCTCCTCTCGTTGATCGAGCATAGGGTCTTTGAGTGGGACGCGAAGCACGCTAGAAGAGAGACACGTTGGCGAAGACAGTGCGATGTTTCATGGTGGGATGAGGGAGGAATTTATGAAGTATGCAACCATGGAAGTGATGCGGGTATCACTATTCACGTTTATAAAGAAGGAAGAAGTGGGATTTAAATAATCTATGCAATTAATTTGTTAGTGATTTTTAATTAAATTAACTAATCTCAAAACTTATAAAATCAATAACTTTTGCATACGAGATCTTTTGCGTTGTTCTCGTAGGAGCATTATCCACACATTAGAATCGATTTTGTCAAGTTTGGAGCAAGTGGGATTTGTGCTATTCGATTTTAGGTCAAACAGAATGCTTAAGCGTCAACTAGAATTTTGGTGATTTAACTCACCTCTGGATGAATCCTATATGATATATGTGTTGATATAAATTATTGATGTTGAACGATTTATTAGTATGCTTTGGTTGAATTTCCGCTTTGAAAAGCAGGATGACATATAAAATGAAATATATGGAATTTTGTAGAAGAATCTGGATTCCTCACCATTGTGATTTTAAATTTCAATTGTATACTTATTATATAAATTGTTGAATTGCTAAAAGTTTAGTAGTTGACTATATCGGATACGACATTGATATATGTTAAAAGTTGAACCTTTTTTGTGTTAAAGGTTGCAGTAGCATTGGTTAAGTACCTGTAGCTATTGGCCTCATTATACTATCTGAAATGCTATGTTTTGCTGTTTTGATTTGAAAATTGTTTTGATTTGGATGATGATTTTAAAAGCAATTTTGGAAATCTTCTATCGCATTTTATTTAGAAATGGTTTTTGAACTTCTTTATTTTATTTCAATCTTTTTGTTAATCTTTTCTAATTTATATGGAAATGTTTTAAAAGTATTTCGAGAAGTATTTATTGTATTGTACAAGAAGGTTCATATAATAATGAATGTTTATTCTAAAGGAAAATAAAAGGGGAATTTATCTTCGTAATAAAGTATTTCTATTTAAAGAAAAAAGATAGCTATATTTTGGAATAAATATTGGTGAAACATTTTATATAAAATGTTGTATAAAAAGAGAGATTTACATATGGTATTTTATAAATAAAAGATTTATAAATGAGATTAATAAATAAAGGAATAGATTTATAAATAATATTTTATAAAAGGATAATCATTTTGATAGATTGGAAGTTAAATCACATTTGTGAATGTATAGTGATATACGGAACGATCATGTTATGTAAAGTATTTAGTCCTATCTTGAAATTGAAGTTTTGTGATAAGTATAGGAGATTTATAAAAGGAGTTTTATAATTTTATTTGGAGATTTATAAAAGAAGTTTTAAAAGTAAATTCAGAAATTTATAAAATAAGTTTTATAAATAAAGTGATTTGATTTCCATAAATGATCGATTTAAATTATGGTGGTATGGAAAGTATTCTTTTCATACTTAACACCAAATTTTGAAATAGGGAAACTCGTCCCTATCCTAAGAATTAAGAATGTATGTCTAGGCAAGGATAGTACGATAACTTGTCCGACTGCATTATTAAATGAGCGATAGTACAAATTTAAAAGTAGGGGTAAGCATACTTAGTCAAATTTCCATACAATCCATTTACCTACTCCAAAAAGAAAGTGTTTTGGGTTTATTGTTATCGATGTTTTAAGTGATATTTGTTTTAACCCTAATAAGTATAGTTCAAAAGTGAAATCTTTCTTAAGGTTTTGCGAATATTCTTACACCGTTGAGATAAGTATATGGTTACATTTGCTAAGTATTGAAAGTGTAGTGGTTTGTGAATATACTGATACCAATGAGATAAGTATATGGATATTTTTCCGAGTAGTGAAAGAGTATAAATGAGTAATGAATGAGTAATATACTTGTGAATATCTTTTGTAAAAGCATTTTAATACAAGAATTTACAAAGTGATTTGATTAATGAAAGGATTAATTAAGAGGCTTAGTGGTTGCTTATGTGCTTAACCATGCTTGGTTTCCGTATGAAGTTAAATCCCTGATTTGATCGATTGTTTGTTTGATAGTTAAATACCCGACTATCAAATCTTGGATTTTTGAAAACTATCGATCGTTGGTTCGAAGAGACCGGGATCGGATAAGTTATTCAAAAATCACTTTGAATCGGCAAAAGCGTTCGAGTTGAAGATATCTTGAAGGTGATGAAATCAAAGATGGAGTTCTTTGAAGTGTAAGGACTGCATGCTACTAATATTAATGATTTTATAGAAGTAGTGCCTTCGGTTTGTTCAATCCTAGAACAACTTGTATGGATGAAAGCTGGCATTTCATTGTCGCTCAGAAGGTAGTGTTAGCATTACAAATGGGATTTGCTAAAAGGTAAAATGTAAACTTGAGCCTCACACCCGGAAATGGCTAAAATAGGGTATATGTGGCAGGGCTATGTGGTTCACTACCATTAGGGTATGATCATCAATGTTTTGTCAAGTTGGAAGCTAGGGTGGTGATTAAATTCGGTACTACCTAGAAAGTGGTATGTCAGTTCTGTGTTGGTAGAGGTGCAAAGGTTTTGCAACCTCGATACATTTTATCTATAGGTGTATTTTATGGAAGGTAGACCCTTACCTTGTCATTGTTGGAATCCCTTCTCCAATACGTGTCTTACAGACTTAGTCATGCACTACTATATCCATTTTTTCGACTACTATACAGACTATGTTAATAGGACCCTTGAGAATTTTGTGAATAAACATATGCCACTTAACTATTGAAAAAAAATGGTAATACATCATTTCAACACAAATGATTTGGATATATTACTACAGCCTACAGTGCTCATCAAAATCTAAGAATAATATAATATATATAATATAGGTTATAAGGCATTGCCCCTACATTTTGTATTTGGTTGTGTTATTCCATTGTACAAACTCTGTTGAATCAATGAAATGAAATGTGATGCCTTTTCAGCTTGACATACATATTATGCATGCTTGATGTACTAAACAAAATAACAATGTTATAATATCATTGCAAAATAACTTAAGTTTTGCCATATGTTTAACGTGTAAGTTAATCGTATAGAACCTAACATCTTTAACTAAAACAAAATATCTATTGATGATTTATTATCTTTCCAAGCTGACATGCTCGATCACGATTTAACATTAAAAGTAAATCTATCGTCACGACAAGTCTACGGGTTTGATCGCATGCAGAAACGGTTCATTGATAATAAAGAGAAATTACAAGGAAAGTGAATGCAAAAATATAAAAAATACCATGCTAAAATATACAGCGGACCACGCTAAATTATACAGCGGACTGTGATGAACTATATATAGTGAACTGTGCTGAACTATATATAGTGAACTGTGTTGAACTATACTTAGTGAATTGCGCTGAACTATACATAGTGAACTGGGCTGAACTATACATAGTGAACTGGGCTGAACTATACACAACAAACTGCGCTGAACTATACATAGCAAACTGCGCTAAAAACCATATAGCAGACTACGCTGAAAACTAAATAACAAACTGCGCTAAAAGCCATATAGCAAATTGCGGTGCACCATATATTGAACTGCGCTGCACTCACTCATTCCCATATCCCTCGGTTCAACTAGTAACTAGACTTGGCGAATTGTTTTCACAATTCATACTCATGCACTTATTCACTTCAGTTCACATCCGATGTGTCTTCAGCTTTAATGGTTTGCATCTTCTCATGTGCACTTCTGTTCTCTTAGATGTATGATCTGCAACTCTAAATGGAACACGGTTTTCTTAGGTGTATGATATGCACTATCGTTCTCTTAGGTGTATGATATGCACTGATGTTCAGTACAAATAAGTATAACACATTACATATATGGTCTATGATGTTCATTTCCTACGTGCTTATTTGGGTCCGACAATTTAGTTATTTTAAAATAGATTTTTTTGGCATCACTAGGCACAATGGTTATAATTTCTTTCATGATACCTGTCTAGTACAATTTTTAGTATCTTCTCAACTAACCATTTTGATGAAGATATCGTGAAAACTGATAGTGCAGTGCGTTGAATGCCAATTATCGAGCATAATGTGTTACACGACATCCATCCTCGTCGCAAAAGCAAATGAACCCACGCATATAAGTATATTCGATTATATATTCGTGAAAAGTAGCCAATTACATAAAAGCAATTCTAAGGCACTTCTCAAACCAACTATAAATTAAAGCGACTACACTGCAATTCTAAGGCAGCAATTATTAAATAAAAAGGCTTAACAGGCATGGCACAAGAGCCGGAATTGTGTTCCATTTCATATAAAAACAAAGCTTAAAAAGGAACAACCAATACTACACTGCCCCAACAGTCCGAGATGGCTACAGTACCATACCATTCAATATTCCGACTATGATTCAATATTTACTTTAAACCCTAAAAGTTATTATAATATCATTGGATTTCCTATATAATGGTATGGTTATCATAAGGTAAAAACCCGTCAGTGTTTATGTGCGGCGTGGTCTTACGAGATACCTTTATATCAAAAAGGTTTTATAATATTAAAAATCCATATGATTTGTATTTCTCACGCTGGTTTACCAGACTGATATGTTATTTTCTTATAATCCTCGGGTCAGCCCAAGCATATTTCAGATTTATTTATGGATGCTTTGGAGCTTCAGGAGTTGAGCTAGATGCCTCCAAGACGTATTCACGTATCTTTTATTTCTGCTGCATTTCTTGTTTTGTATTTATCAGCTTTTATGAGGACAAGTTGTTATTGCTATCCAGGCTGATGATAAGTTAATTTACTATGATTGGTGTATGTGTATTACGATTTTCTTTTGTAAAGATCATGTGTATATTATATGTTACTCGCCATGATGTGAGATTCTATTCTGTCTTTCTTTTCGGTACCCCAACAATCTGTCTTTCCGACACTCGGATGCTCGACACGTGAATACCGTGATGTATTAGTGTTGACTTTTGAGGGTCGAAAAGGCCGGTCGTTACAACATGGTATTAGAGCTTTGGTTGAGCGAACAACTAAGCCTTGGTGAGGTAAACTCACTAGAGATAGGATTAGTAATACCCTAGAATGAGTTGAGTGATTATGCGTGTGTGTGTGTATATATGAGAGTGTGTATTTGCTAGTGCTATTAAAATTGTTTTATATTGTGTTAATTGGTCTGTTGATTGGTTTATGAATTCTGATCGAGTCATGAGATGCCATGGTATCGATAGGGGTTTCTAAACACTTGGACAAGGCAAACCGACACAATATTGTTATGAAATTTGGTAAATGAAATAATTTTACCTAGATTTTATATTATATATGTAAAAGAATATTTTTCAAAAATTATTATAGTTATTTATGACATGTTTATTTGTTAAGAAATGATAATATTCAATTATTATCATTTATTGTTTGATTAGTTATGCTCGGCCAGTTTAGGAGCATTAACTTTTGTTGGTTGATTTTTAGATTATGCTCGCCCAGTTGATGAGCAGTTTTCCTTTTCACTGTATGGGTTAGGTAGATAGTAACTTCGAGAATATTGAAATGAATACCTTCTGAATTAATTTTCACAATTTGACTATAAGACATTCGATGATAATGTTGGATTAAAATTTTATTTTGATAAAAGTTGTTTATTACAACATATACAAAGATATACATTTGTGAAATTATGTTATATTGAAAAGTGAAGTTACATAAGTATGGTTTATAAATAAGGAGGGTTTAAGTTGAGAATTTGAGAACTTAAATTCATTGTATTTTTGAAAATTGTTTTACAAAGTTTTAAGGAAAATAATAATAGTGTTATGTGAAAGTATTATGAATAAGAATACTTAAGAAAGATTTTAAAGGAGAGAGAAAGTACATGACTCACTTTTGTCGTTGGGAACTAATTCTGGTGATGACTGCAACATCATCGGTGCTCATTTTTGAGTTTCCAAGTAGAGAATGCTACCGTTGTAAAGTGCTATTGAGTTGTTTTGGTAAAACAGATTTTGATATAAAAATCTTGAAACTATGATTTGATATACTAAAATTATAATTATATATTATTATTTCGAATGATTTGAAATAAACCCCGAGTATTTAGTTCTTAAGTTTCTGTTAAGTTATTTTATGGATGCATGTATCCAATGTATTAGGGTAGTTTGGTTTGTGCATCCCATTATGATATGTTGTTTGGTAGTTTTCATTTGTTGAAATAATACAGAATTTTTGGCTATTTTGGATAGTCAAAAACTTCCGAATTAGTTGAGAACTTGAAGTTAAGTGTTTGTGTAACGACCCGTATTTTTACGGATCGAAACATCGTAAAAGAGTTGACCTTTGGTTGCATTTCTATTAAGTTTCAGATTTTGGCAGAATTTTGTTTAAGTCCTAAGTCGTAGACGACTTATGAGTTCTGGACGAGTTAGTGATGAGTCTGGGCGAGTTAAGGACTTAAGGGGAAAGTCGGCGACGACCTAAGGAAGATGGGGGAGTGGGTTGAGTCGGTTGACAGGTTGGAGCGACCTATAGAATTATGCAACCTAAGTTTTAGTTAAGTGTTAGGTCGGCTGGGAGAGTTAGCGACCTAAGTGGTTAGCGACCTAGTGGTTCCGGGTTAGCGACTTAGTAATTAAGTTGTTAGGTCGGTTGGGACGACCTATGGAAGTTAGTGACCTATAGGAGTTAGCGACCTATAGGGTTGAGCGACTTAAGAGGGTTAGCGTGTTAGTGTAGTTAGGTCGGCAACGACCTAAGTAGTAGTGGGCGACTTAAGGAGTTAAGTCGTAAGTCTGGGTAGAGTTAGGTCGCATCCCAGTTGTTCGTGACTTATGTTAGGTCGCGTGGAAGCTTAAGAAAATTAGGTCGTAATCTGTTAAGTCGTAGGTCGCTGGGTTTTGGCTTGGTGTTAGGTCGTAGGTCGTAAGGTTTGGATAGGTCGAGAGTTTTAGGTCGAAGGCTCTGTTAAGTCGTATGGGTTTTTAGGTCGGCAAAGCTTTAGGTCGTAGGTCGGCATAGTGTTAAGTCGGCAGCGACTTAAGAAGGCAGCCGAGTTAAGGATTTCAGCTATAAATAGGAGGGCTTTGTTCCATTTTTGGGATCCGGATTTCGAAGCGACGAAGTGCTGCCATTTTGAGAGCTCGACTTCTACACTTCTTCACTTCTTTTCTCTACTCTAATCTAGTGATTCCTTCCATCCATATCGAAGATCAAGATTGAAGATTCAAGAGCTTAGATTGAAGATCTTCATCTTTTCAAGAGAGATTTCTTCGTTTGAAGCGGATTCGTGATAGATCAAGCTTGATCCTTCGCTGTCCAGATCTGAAGCATGTAGATTTGTGGTTGTTTAGGTGATTTGGTGAGTGGTGATTATCTCTCACACGGATCCAAAGGAGTAGATCGGATTGTTGGCTTGATTTGGAGTTAAAATAGTGATTTCTATGCATTTTTGTAAACCTAAGTGTAGATCCATGTAGATCCATTGTTCATGATGATTTGACAACCATTTTGTACATAATTAACCTATGCAAGTTCATTCATCAAGTTGTAGAGATAATTATCATGTTTCATGCTTGTTAGACTTTCAACTTCTTAATTACGAAATTGCCATTATTGTCATAATTGTTCATTTTGCTTATATTTGAATGCTTGGTTACTTGGATTGATGTTTGACATGATTGATTGCTATGAATTAGATGATTGTTGATTGGTTTTAGACAAGGTGGTCGAAGATGATTCAAAAGCTAAGGGAAAGGCTCTTGAATTGGGAAAGCTGCTCGTGGCATATGTAGCGGGATGATGAAGCTCTTATGCATAGATTTGATGATGTGATGTTGAGATGAAGCTTTGCGAGGATGTAATGAAGCGAGGCAATCATGTGATGAAGACTTGGATTAATCCAGACGGGATCATTCCAAGCACGTTGGCAACTCGGTGATATGATTCGAGTTAAGAGTAATGGATGCTCGAGAGGCGCTTGAGCTAGTATGGAAATAGTCGTCAAGGAGGATGACTAGGAGGCTTGGATAGCATCGTTGTTGAAGGTTCTAGCATGCTCTAAGCAAGAGTACGTTTGGGCAGATTCGATAGTCCCAACGACCAACTGTTGATGGTCGAGTACTCTGGGCAGATTCGATAGTCCTAGGCACGGGCTGCGACGACGTGCGGGAGTTATGTCTAGAACCGGGGTTTCCATTAGCCCTTGACGGACGGCTGAAAGAATGTGCCGGTCATTCAATTAACGGTGATATCGAAGCAATGATAACAGTGATAGCTAGAGTCATGGATGTTTGGTTGTATCGTCATTCGATCTCAAGAGTAGTGTTTTTCTGGGTGCTTATTTGATCTTGGTTTAGGCCTTGGGGGTTTGTGCTTGGAAAACATCGCCCTTGACTCGAGTGATAATTTCTTTACTTTACATTGTATGCTCTGCTATGTTTTCTTCTGCTTAGTGTGTGTTTGGGGGCTATCACTATAGAAAGAGGTTGGAGTGGGAGGGTTGTATTCCTATTCCTTTTCCTTTATGCTCTTTTGGTATGTTGTTAGTTAATTTACTGCTCACTAAGACTGTTGTCTGACTCAAGGCTTTATGTTTTAATTCTTATTGCCTTGGGCTGTTCGTCCATTTTTGGGACGGGCAGACTAGGTAGCAGGTGACAGGTGCTGTTCTCTTCTCACGATGCTGATATCGAAGACGAGCTGGAGGGTTGCATATTATCTTCTTATTATATGTACTGGATGTTCCGCTATTTTGTATTCTCTAAGTGTTATGTAGTGAGGCTTGATGTATTGGCTATTTGGATGCTTGTATTCAACTATTATGGAGTTTTATATGATGTCATTTTGTTCTGTAAAGCTTCACTATACATATGTTCTATTGTATTTTGTCCATGCGCTGTGAGTAATACGATATATTCTGTTGTTTTAATCTACCCTAACAATCGTCTATGGTCGCCTGGCACACTTTACAGCGCACTATCTCTAGATTCGGTGCAGGGGTCATGGGCGGTCGTCACATTTGGTATCAGAGCATTGGTTAATCGATTTTACCCAACGCTCGCCGTCGTAACTACGTATGAGAGACGTAATTGTATTTTGATGGATGAATACTATATATAATATAGTAGTTTAGTTGAGTTTGAGTCCTTTATGCAGTTGTTTCTCTAGATGTTCTGATCATTCCTTTTTATAGATATTGAGAATGAGTCGAAGAGGGAGACCAGCTGCTAGGGAAGGCCGTGCTACTGAGGGGACTGCTGATTATGCAGCCATGTTCGAGGCTATGATGACTTCGATCATGAGAAGGATACCAGTTCCGGGAACAGCAGTTGATGTTGGAGTTCAAGTCCAAACTCCAAAGCCGGTGGATTTTGCTAAGTTGTGCAAAGACTATACTGCTCTTGGAGGGAAGGTTTTCTTGGGAACAGAATCAACTATCGAAGTCCAGAGGTGGATAGATGCTTGTAGAAGGATCTTTGGTGATTTGGGAATTGATGATGCAACTAAGAGGAAGTTAGCATCAAGACAGCTTCAAGGGAGAGCTTCTGATTGGTGGAACTCTATTACCATCAATACTCCGGAGGAAGAGATTACTTGGGAGCAATTCCAAGTTAGATTTGAAGCTAAGTTCATTTCTACAGCTCGGAAGTCTGTTCTGTTCAAGAAGTTCGTGGAGCTCAAGCAAGGTGGAAGATCAGTTCTTGAGTATGTTTCTGAGTTTGAGGCTTTGTCCAAGTATGCCCGGTCATATATTGAGTCTGCATACCAAAAGAATGAGAAGTTTGTGACAGGCTTGGACAGTTATCTTGGGAGGCAGTTGGTGGATCATCTGGATGATTCATTTGAGAAGCTTGTGGAGAAAGCTCTCAGGCATGAGAGTCTGTTTCCTAAGGAAGGGTCTGTTGTTGCTGTGACCAGGGAAGAGTCTAAACCCCAGCAGGGTGGAAACAAGTAGAGGAAGCAGCAGCAGCAGAAGGGTAAGGATGGCCAGAAGAAGCCGAAAGGCGAGGTGACTTGCTACAACTGTCAGCAGAAGGGCCATTTCTCTAAGGATTGTAAGAATTCGAAGGTGCCAATGAAGTGTCACAACTGTGACAAGCCAGGGCATTTCAGGAAGAATTGTCCAGAACCGAGGAGGGACAAGCAGATTGTGCAAGCTTATGCTTTGGGAGCTGTTCCGTCGTCTTCGAAAGCTCCTACCGCTGAAGAGAAAGGAAAGAGCGTGGTTGTTCAAGGTACTCTTTCCCTATGTGGTGTTCCAGTTAGAGTTTTGTTTGATACTGGAGCGTCGCATTCGTTTGTTTGTAATGAACTCGTAGGCCGGTTAGATTTGAAGCCGGATATTGTTGATAGGCCATTGATTGTGACTAATCCAGTTGGGGGTTCGTCTTGTTTGTGTATGTTATGCCGTGGTCTAGTTGTATCGAGTCATGGTTGCTCTTTTGTTTGTGATTGCTTTGTTCTGAACTTTGCGGGGTTCGGAATTATTTTGGGTATGGACTGGCTAAGGAAGTATGCGGCAAAGGTTGATTGCGAGAGGTTGGAAGTGACAGTCAAGAATGTGGAGGGGCGAAAGGTTGTGATACGATGTAAGCATGAAGAAGGCGTCTTCATGAGCTTCATGTATTCGCTGGTTGCTCCACGGGATGGACTGTCATCGGTACCAATCGCTAATGGATTCGAGGATGTCTTTGACGAAGTCAAAGGGTTGCCGCCGTATAGAGAGATCGAGTTTCGTATAGATCTAGTTGAAGGAGCCAGACCTGTTGTGATGCCTCTTAGGCGGATGGCGCCTAAGGAACAGCAGGAGTTGAGGGTGCAAGTTGATGATCTTTTGCAGAAAGGATTCATTCGGCGTAGTGTGTCCGAGTGGGGTGCACCAGTTGTGTTTGCAACCAAGGCAGATGGGTCATTGAGATTGTGTGTGGATTATCGTGAGCTGAATAAGGTGACTAAGAAGAACAAGTATCCGTTGCCGAGAATAGATGACTTGTTTGATCAGCTTCACGAAGCTAAGGTGTTTTCTCAGATGGATTTGGCAACGGGATTTCACCAGTTAAGAGTGGCTAAGGATAGTATGCCGAAGACTGCTTTTAAGACACCATCCGGTTTCTTTGAGTGGCTGGTAATGCCGTTTGGATTGATTAACGCGCCAGCATATTTTGTGGATCTTATGAATAGAGTGTTCAGAGATCAGTTGAACAAGTTCGTACTTGTGTTCGTGGATGATATTCTGATTTATTCCAGAACGGAAGAAGAGCATAAGACGCACTTGCGTATTGTTTTGGAAATCTTGCGGAAACATCAGCTGAAGGCTAAGTTTTTGAAGTGTCACTTCTGGAAGAGTGAAGTGAGGTTCTTAGGCCATGTGATTTCTGGAAATGGAATAGCGGTTGATCCCGCTAAGGTGGCAGCAATCCAGGATTGGGTTAGACCTAAGAATGCATCTGATGTGAGAAGTTTTCTTGGATTAGCAGGATATTATCGACGGTTTATCAAAGACTTCTCCAAGGTAGCTGCACCGTTAACAGGATTGACGAAGAAGAACCAAGTGTTCAGTTGGGATGCTAAGTGTGAGCAAGCTTTCGGAATCCTGAAAGGGAGATTGTCAAGTGCTCATGTTTTGACTATTCCAAGTGGGAATGATGAGATGGTGGTTTACACCGATGCATGTGGTACCGGACTTGGAGCAGTGCTGATGCAGAGGGATAAAGTTGTTGCGTATGCCAGTCGACAACTGAAGCCGCATGAAAGGAATTACCCAACTCATGATTTGGAGTTAGCGGCGATTGTATTTGCTCTGAAGATGTGGAGACATTATCTATTGGGAGTTCGATTCGAGTTGTTTACGGATCACAAGTCATTGAAGTATCTTTTCTCCCAAAAGGATTTGAATCTTCGGCAGCAACGTTGGCTAGAGTTTTTAGCATCGTATGATTTTGGTATAGCTTATACTTCGGGAAAAGGTAACGCAGTGGCAGATGCGTTAAGTCGAAGACATGCAGGATTGGGAGCCATGTTTTCAGAATGGAAGAGTCTCGAGTATTTAGCTGGATTTGACTTCAGGCCAAGATGTGAATTGGAACCTGAGATGTTGGCAAACTTATCGATAAGACCTTCTCTGGTGGAAAGGATTGGCGAGAGCCAAAAGCGAGACGATAAGCTTGTTAGGATTATCCGTGATTTGGAATCTGGATTGGATCCAGAAAAGGATAAAGGATTCGAGGTCGATCGAGAGGGTTGGCTTCGGAAGCAAGGACGACTAGTTGTTCCCGATATAGATGAATTGAGGAGTGAAGTTCTGAAGGAAAGTCATCACTCGAAGCTGACAATTCATCCAGGTGGAAATAAGATGTATCAGGATATGAAGAGAACCTACTACTGGGAAGGCATGAAAAAGGATGTTGGAAATTTTATTTCCATGTGTATGAACTGCCAGTTGGTTAAAGCTGAACAGAAGAAGCCAAGTGGATTGCTTCAGCCATTAGAAGTTCCTACATGGAAGTGGGAGCAAGTATCGATGGATTTTGTTGATGGATTGCCTAGAACCAGAACGGGAAATGAAGGGATTTGGGTCATTGTAGATCGCCTGACTAAGAGTGCAAGATTTATTCCTGTTCGATCGACTAGGACTGCATCAAAGTTGGCTGAGTTGTATGTTAAGTGGATAGTTCGATTCCATGGTATTCCGAAGAGTATAGTGAGCGATCGAGACCCATTGTTCACTAGTGGATTTTGGAAGAGCTTCCAGGAAGTTTTGGGAACCGAGTTGTGTTTGAGTACAGCTTATCACCCTCAAACAGATGGTCAGACTGAGAGAGTCAACCGAGTTTTGGAAGATCTTCTTAGAGCATGTGTTTTGGACTTCGGAGGATCATGGGAAGATCACCTTCATTTGGTGGAGTTTGCGTACAACAACAGTTACCAGTCAAGCATTGGTATGGCACCGTATGAGGCATTGTATGGAAGACCGTGTAACTCTCCGACGTGTTGGTTGGAAACTGGAGAAAAGCTGATGCTTGGGCCAGAGATGATTCGACAGACTTCAGATTGTATAGAGATCATTCGGCAACGAATGAAGGCAGCCCAAGACCGTCAGAAAAGTTATGCCGATAAGCGTCGAAAGGATTTGGAATTCGACGTTGGTGATATGGTTTTTGTGAAGATTTCTCCACTGAAGAATGTTATTCGATTCGGGAAGAAAGGAAAATTGACTCCGAGATTTGTTGGACCATTCCCGATCATCGAGCGAATTGGAAAGCTCGCCTACAGATTGGAGTTACCAGAGAAGATGTCGAGTGTGCACAATGTTTTTCATGTATCATATCTACGGAAGTATGTGCACGACTCGAATACAGTGGTTTCTGCTGATAGCTGTGAAGATTTCGAAGTTGATCCAGTCGATAGAAGACCTCGTAAGCCGCTTCGTGTTGTCGAAACCGACACAAAACAGCTTAGGAGGAAGGTAGTTAAGTTACTCAAGATACAATGGAGTGATGATGACAACGACTGTACGTGGGAGGTGGAAGAGAGGATGAAGGCAGCTCATCCTGAACTCTTCAAGGTATGGCCCTAAGGTGTCGTGTCATCTCACGATATTGTAACTTGCTCTGGTTTTAGAATTCTGCATGCTAAGCTAGAATTGGATGCATGGCTTGTTGATTGCTATGATTGGTAGGCGTGCAGAATAGTCTTTGATTGCTTTGTTTGTTTGGAATTTCGGGGGCGAAATTCCTAAGGGGGAGAGAATGTAACGACCCGTATTTTCACGGATCGAAACATCGTAAAAGAGTTGACCTTTGGTTGCATTTCTATTAAGTTTCAGATTTTGGCAGAATTTTGTTTAAGTCCTAAGTCGTAGCCGACTTATGAGTTCTGGACGAGTTAGTGATGAGTCTGGGCGAGTTAAGGACTTAAGGGGAAAGTCGGCGACGACCTAAGGAAGATGGGGGAGTGGGTTGAGTCGGTTGACAGGTTGGAGCGACCTATAGAATTATGCAACCTAAGTTTTAGTTAAGTGTTAGGTCGGCTGGGAGAGTTAGCGACCTAAGTGGTTAGCGACCTAGTGGTTCCGGGTTAGCGACTTAGTAATTAAGTTGTTAGGTCGGTTGGGACGACCTATGGAAGTTAGCGACCTATAGGAGTTAGCGACCTATAGGGTTGAGCGACTTAAGAGGGTTAGCGTGTTAGTGTAGTTAGGTCGGCAACGACCTAAGTAGTAGTGGGCGACTTAAGGAGTTAAGTCGTAAGTCTGGGTAGAGTTAGGTCGCATCCCAGTTGTTCGCGACTTATGTTAGGTCGCGTGGAAGCTTAAGAAAATTAGGTCATAATCTGTTAAGTCGCAGGTCGTTGGGTTTTGGCTTGGTGTTAGGTCGTAGGTCGTAAGGTTTGGATAGGTCAAGAGTTTTAGGTCGAAGGCTCTGTTAAGTCGTATGGGTTTTTAGGTCGGCAAAGCTTTAGGTCGTATGTCGGCATAGTGTTAAGTCGGCAGCGACTTAAGAAGGCAGCCGAGTTAAGGATTTCAACTATAAATAGGAGGGCTTTGTTCCATTTTTGGGATCCGGATTTCGAAGCGACGAAGTGCTGCCATTTTGAGAGCTCGACTTCTACACTTCTTCACTTCTTTTCTCTACTCTAATCTAGTGATTCCTTCCATCCATATCGAAGATCAAGATTGAAGATTCAAGAGCTTAGATTGAAGATCTTCATCTTTTCAAGAGAGATTTCTTCGTTTGAAGCGGATTCGTGATAGATCAAGCTTGATCCTTCGCTGTCCAGATCTGAAGCGTGTAGATTTGTGGTTGTTTAGGTGATTTGGTGAGTGGTGATTATCTCTCACACGGATCCAAAGGAGTAGATCGGATTGTTGGCTTGATTTGGAGTTAAAATAGTGATTTCTATGCATTTTTGTAAACCTAAGTGTAGATCCATGTAGATCCATTGTTCATGATGATTTGACAACCATTTTGTACATAATTAACCTATGCAAGTTCATTCATCAAGTTATAGAGATAATTATCATGTTTCATGCTTGTTAGACTTTCAACTTCTTAATTACGAAATTGCCATTATTGTCATAATTGTTCATTTTGCTTATATTTGAATGCTTGGTTACTTGGATTGATGTTTGACATGATTGATTGCTGTGAATTAGATGATTGTTGATTGGTTTTAGACAAGGTGGTCGAAGATGATTCAAAAGCTAAGGGAAAGGCTCTTGAATTGGGAAAGCTGCTCGTGGCATATGTAGTGGGATGATGAAGCTCTTATGCATATATTTGATGATGTGATGTTGAGATGAAGCTTTGCGAGGATGTAATGAAGCGAGGCAATCATGTGATGAAGTCTTGGATTAATCCAGACGGGATCATTCCAAGCACGTTGGCAACTCGGTGATATGATTCGAGTTAAGAGTAATGGATGCTCGAGAGGCGCTTGAGCTAGTATGGAAATAGTCGTCAAGGAGGATGACTAGGAGGCTTGGATAGCATCGTTGTTGAAGGTTCTAGCATGCTCTAAGCAAGAGTACGTTTGGGCAGATTCGATAGTCCCAACGACCAACTGTTGATGGTCGAGTACTCTGGGCAGATTCGATAGTCCTAGGCACGGGCTGCGACGACGTGCGGGAGTTATGTCTAGAACCGGGGTTTCCATTAGCCCTTGACGGACGGCTGAAAGAATGTGCCGGTCATTCAATTAACGGTGATATCGAAGCAATGATAACAGTGATAGCCAGAGTCATGGATGTTTGGTTGTATCGTCATTCGATCTCAAGAGCAGTGTTTTTCTGGGTGCTTATCTGATCTTGGTTTAGGCCTTGGGGGTTTGTGCTTGGAAAACATCGCCCTTGACTCGAGTGATAATTTCTTTACTTTACATTGTATGCTCTGCTATGTTTTCTTCTGCTTAGTGTGTGTCTGGGGGCTATCACTGTAGAAAGAGGTTGGAGTGGGAGGGTTGTATTCCTATTCCTTTATGCTCTTTTGGTATGTTGTTAGTTAATTTACTGCTCACTAAGACTGTTGTCTGACTCAAGGCTTTATGTTTTAATTCTTATTGCCTTGGGCTGTTCGTCCATTTTTGGGACGGGCAGACTAGGTAGCAGGTGACAGGTGCTGTTCTCTTCTCACGATGCTGATATCGAAGACGAGCTGGAGGGTTGCATATTATCTTCTTATTATATGTACTGGATGTTCCGCTATTTTGTATTCTCTAAGTGTTATGTAGTGAGGCTTGATGTATTGGCTATTTGGATGCTTGTATTCAACTATTATGGAGTTTTATATGATGTCATTTTGTTCTGTAAAGCTTCACTATACATATGTTCTATTGTATTTTGTCCATGCGCTGTGAGTAATACGATAGATTCTGTTGTTTTAATCTACCCTGATAATCGTCCATGGTCGCCTGGCACACTTTACAGCGCACTATCTCTAGATTCGGTGCAGGGGTCATGGGCGGTCGTCACAGTTTGCGAGAATATAAAAGAAGAGTTTTGTTACTCTAGAATGAAAAGATAGTAAGTTAAACAAGTTTTAATTTGTTGAACATCCCGTTTAATTAAAAAAATCTGATATTGTATATTTACTCTTAGGATGTAGTGGAGT
Organism: Allium fistulosum; assembly: GCA_030737815.1. Lineage (NCBI taxonomy): Eukaryota > Viridiplantae > Streptophyta > Magnoliopsida > Asparagales > Amaryllidaceae > Allium > Allium fistulosum. Next base: position 1,251,579,502 of record CM060905.1, read on the forward strand.
ATTATATGAATATGAATTTAACTCTTGAATGTTTATAAACTTAAGTAATGGTTTTATGAAATGGTTCATAAATTATTTTAGTTTTAAAGGAAACATACTATAAGTAAAAATGAATGTGGTTTGAAATAAAAAAGAATTTGTGTAGTTAACAAACCAGAGGTATAAATATATAAGTTGCATGTAGATCATTTTATTCGCATATCTGTTCTTAATCCAAATTCAAGTACATGATTTTGAGGTGATTTGCACCGATTCGAATAAGGATTTTTCACTCAATTCTTGAAGGCGAACAGCTGATATGGATTTTTGATAAGATTCTGAAGTTTTCTATCATAGTATATGGCTATGTAAGGAGAAGAACGAAAGTTTCTAATCAAGGAACCTGATCGGTGCCTGCACTAGAGAGGTCGAGTGAGCGGTACTAGTTCGGAAAGAATTTTATGTAATCGAGCAAGTGATCGGATTCGATATTGTGTACGGATGGCATATGTACATCGTACGGCCTTTAATAGTGTATGCTTCTTTCATTAGAAATGCAAGTTGCACGGTTTGAGATGGCATGTTTATGTGCGATGATGAATGAGTTATTGTATTGTTTCATTGTTGTGTTTAACTCTCTTTTGGAATATGTAAGTGAAATTTAGATACATGGAAGTAAAGGCTTGCTAGTCGCTTTTTGTTTCATGAGTAGAGTTTGATTGCTCAATAAATTGATACGTGTTTATTGCTTAATGGGTGTGTTTTCTATGTGTTATACACACTCTATAAGGTATATCACAAGTATATATTGTTGTTATGTTGTCCCCAGATATGGAGGGTCCCACATATGGGCTTATATTGATATTGTGATTTTTTTCAGACCTAGCCGCGAAAAGGTGGTGCTGCCGAAATATCCCATAACATAATTGATTTTAAAAAGTCTAAGGGTTTGTCGATATTCCTTCAGGAATTTTGAGGATGAAATTCTTTTAAGGGAGAAAGAATGCAATGGCTCGGAATTTTTAACATTTTTAATGGGTGTATTTAATTTATTTAAATATTCACATTTGACCCAAATTTAATAAATAATAATAATATTGGTTTTTAATAAAACGACTTGATTTATGATGGCATGTTTTTTAAATGAATTTATAGGATTTTCCATTACTTTTAATTTGAAAAATATTTAAATTATCATTTGATGCATTTTTCGAAAAACGTTGGTATTTTTGAAATTTCACTGAATAAGATAATCAATGTATTTTATTGTTGTTTTGTGATCGTGTTGCATTGTTGTACGCAATCATATCTTTATTTCCATCGTTTTCATTTAGTATGCGAATGAAATTCTGTGCGATGAAGTATCAGAAATTGTAAAATAAACAAACCCACACAGAAGACTATTCTTCATTTTCACTTTCCCTCTTTTCCATTTCATTTTCCCTCTTCTTTTATTTTGCTGCAAACAAAGAAAATGGCCACTTCCTTTAAAAATCAAAATTAAATCATTCACTTAATGAAAAAATTTGTAATTGGATACGTTGAGTTTCGGGAGGGTAGGCTTTGAATCCATGCTAGATTTATGAGGTGCGACTGTCGTTGGGTGGAGTTCGACCGTAATAGGTGAGCTAGGATTTGATTTTCAGGTGATTGGAGGCGAATTGGGTCAAAACGAGGTTGGATTTGGGTTTCTCGTGAGTTGGAGCTTCGGTGGTGGCGATTAGGCGAGGTCCCGTCAAGGGTAGGTGGTCGCAGCATTAGGGGTGTCACACGCGAATGCTACATGTCGCAATCTCTTCTGGTCGATCGAGCATGGGGTCTTTGGGTAGGACGCGGAGCTCACGAGAGGAGAGACATGTTGGCAAAGATGGTATGATATTTCATGGTGGGATGAGGGAGGAATTGATGAAGGAAGTATGCGGCCATGGAAGTGATACACGTATTAATGTGAACGTTTGTAGAGAGGGAAGAAAAGGGATTTAAATAATCTAGGTAATTAATTTGTTAATGATGTTTAATTAAATTAATTAATCTCAAAACTTATAATATCAATAACTTTTGCATACGGGGTCCAATCGAGACGCAGTCTTTTGCTTGCGCTCATAGAAGCGTTATCCACGCATTGGAATTGATTTTGTCAAGTTTGGAGTAAGTGGAATTTTGAGCTAAAATCGAATATCATTCGATTTTAGATTGAACAGAACGCTTAAGCATCAATTGGAATTTTGGTGGGTTAACCCACCTCTGGATGAATAGTATATGATATATGCGTTGATATAAATTATTAGTTTCGTGTTTGAATGATTTATTTGTTTGGTGGAATTTTCGCTTTGGAAAGCGGGATAACATATAAAATGAAATACGGGGAATTTTGCAGCGGATCTAGATTCCTCGCCATTGTGATTTTAAATTTCAGCTATATACATACTTGTATAAATTGTTGAATTGCAAAAAAATTGGTAGTTAACTATATTGTATATGACATTGATATATGTTAAAAGTTGAATATTTTTAGTGATAAAGGTATTTGGAGCATTGGTTAAGTGTTATGTAACTATTGGCCACATTATAGTATTTTAAAATACTATGGTTTGCTGTTTTGATTTAAAAATGGTTTTGATTTGGAGGATTATTTTAAAGTGAATTTAAGTATTTTCTATGGCATTTTATTTAGAAATAGTTTTTGAACTTCTTTATTTTATTTCAACCTTTTCGTTAATCTTTTCTAATTTATATGGAAATGTTTTAAAAGTATTTCGATAATTATTTATTGTACAGGAAATTTCATACAATAATGAATGAGTATTTAAAGGAAAATGAAGGGATTTTTTTTTGTAATAGAGTAATTTTGTTTAAAGAAAACAAATAGCAATATTATGGAATAAATATTGGTAACATGAAAATAGGCACAGGGAAGAAGTTGCAAAAAAAATTAGTCTCAGGGACAACAAGTTTGCTTTTTAGTCTGAAGGACACTTTTTAGTGTAAACAGAAAATGATAGTTACAACTATCATTCTGTGATTTACACTAAAAGTGTCCTTCAGCCTAAAAAGCAAACTTCTTGTCCCTAAAACAAAAATTTTCTTTAACTTTTTCCTTGAGCCTAAAAACCTCTATTGGTAAAACGTTTTATAAAATGTTGTATAGAAAGAGAGATTTATAAATGGTATTTTATAAATAAAAGATAGATTTATAAATGATATTTTATAAATAAAAGAATAGATTTATAAATAATATTTTATAAAGGGAAATGATATCATTTTGATAGATTGGAAGTTAAATCATATCTGTAAATTTATAGTGATATGGAATGATCGTTTTATGTAAAGTATTTAGTCTTATATTGAAACTGAAGATTTCTGATAAGTACAGGAGATTTATAACGGGAGTTTTATAATTATGTTTGGAGATTTATAAAAAAGTTTTATAAATATAAAAGAGATTTGTAAAAAGAAGTTCTATACGTATAAAGGAGATTTATAAAAGAAGCTTTATAAATAAATTCAGAAATTTATAAAAGAAGTTTTATAAATAAATTTAAGATTTGACTTCTATAAATGATCAATTTAAATTATGGTGGTATGGAAAGTATTATTTTCATATTTAATATCAAATTCCGAGGTAGGGAAACTCGTCCCTATCCTAAGAATTAAAAATGTATGCCGAGACAGGGATAGTACGCCAACTTATCTGACTACATTGCTAATCGAGGGATAGCGCAAGTTTGAAATCAAAAAGTGGGGGTAACTATACTTGGTTTAATTTCCATATAATAAATTTACTTACACGAAAACGAAAATGTTTTGGGTTTATTGTTATTAATGTTTTAAGTGGCATTTGTCTTGACCTAAAAAAGTATGGTTTTGAAAGTGAAATCTTTCTTAAGGTTTTGTGAACATACTTATACCGGTAAGATAACTATATAGTTACATGTTCTATGTATTGAAATTGTAGTGGTTTGTGAATATACTTATACCGATGAGATAAGTATATGAATATTTTTCCAAGCGATGAAAGAGTATAAATGAGTAGTGAATGAGTAATATACTTGTGTATATCTTTTGTAAAGGCATTTTAATACAAGAATTTACAAAGTGATTTTTAATTAATGAAAGATTAATTAAAGAGGCTTAGTGGTTGCTTATGTGCTTAATGTTTAATAACGGCGAAATTTTCTATCGATTAAAAAACCACCGTTAAAAATATAATCGTTAAAAATAACCGCGAACGCATGGCGTACAATTGTAGTACGTATGCGAGTACGGGATGATCCGTAGGGAAATGAATTAATTTTAAATTCTACTCAATCAAATTAACCCAAAGAAGTGAAATTGTTTCAAGCTAAAAAAAATGTAAAACTAACTAAAACAAAAGTGAATAAAAATATATTATTAAGAGACAATTTAGAGATCAATTCACTCTCATACTCTCACATAAATCAACACAGAGTCAATCTATGACCTCTCATTTTAATCTAAGTAGAATTAGTGATGTATTTATCTCAAGTATGGTCTAGTTGTGTTATTAATTAACACAACTTAAACCATCAAACTTTAATACAACAACTAAACCACTTATTAATTTACGAAAATGAATATGAATCTAAAACAAAATCTATTTTAAGCATGATCTATTTACTTTTTTTGATTAGTAACATAGATCATCCAGTTTTGATTCTATTTTAATTCAATGATCAAAATCACTTAGTTAGATGATGATATAAATTGTGTTTATGTTGGATTAAGGATAGCCTAGGCTATCAAATTCCCTAGTAAACTTACATCTAATCCAACTCTTATTTAAGCATTTAAAGAGATCACAAATAATAAAATATATTGAATCTACATAAGTTTAGAGAGCTTCATTACCCCTAAATTGAAGGGGTTTAGCTTCTCATTTGTGTTATCATTTCAATACATGTAAATTTCAACATAGAACAAAAAAGGAAAGTGCAAGCTAATTAAAATAAAACGAACTAACTACTTGCATAAAATAAAACTAAACTAAGTGCATAAATGGAAATCTAATCTACTAACATAAAAGGAAAGAAGAATGAGCATAAAATAAAATAAAAGTATGTAAAGATCAAAGAAGAAGAAGAAGAGGCTTAGGAAGCCATTTTACTTCTCATTAATTTTGTGGCTACAACTTGCATAATATGATAAGAAGATTAAAACTGTTACATGAACATAAGAGAGTTATTTATACACGACTAAAACCCTAATCCATTTTTAAGGAACTCCCTAAAATGCCCTTGAGGTAGTGTGGCCTCAAAGTTATCATTAGCATGAAATTAATCCTCCATTAAATGTGCATGTGCCTTTAATCCCCACCGACATATGCATTAGCTCTTAATTGTTGTTCATGGTTAGTGGATAGGTGGAGTCCTCCATGATTACATGAATTCCTTTATTTCTTCATTTCTTTGACTTGTAACTCTTGTACATGCATATTTCCATGAATCCACTTCCAAGCCGAATCCAAATTCCTACAAAACAAATTAAAATGTGCAAGTAATTTTTTTCAAATTAATTCACACATGAAAATTACCATTTTACCCCCATGTAAATGCATGGATGATGACTTGAAAGCATTTTTGAAATTTGGTTTTAAACATGTAAAAACACCCAATTATGAAATTTATTTAAATAAAAGTAGATTAAATATGGAAGTAAAAATATGCAATTTTACGTGCACATCAAATACCCTCACACTTATCTTTTTATTCTTCCTCGAATAAACTAAAACTGAGATAAATTCGTTTTCGTAAGAAACACGATTGCATTGAGCGTTTAGAACAAGTTGTTAAACCCCTAAGTGTCCCTAGTAGAACAAGTGTTGTCTCGTGAGGGTTTTCAGCAGATATTATCCACAAAATCCAAATGCAACATAAAAAATTCCTAAATGCAAGATTTATTTACAGAAATATAAATGCAAGTTTTTAAAAATATTTACAAATGAAGAATTTACTTTTAAATTGACACAAATAAGTTAAATATAACTTCTGATAATTATCAAGAAATTTAAGTTCTTTTACTTGTCAAAACTTCCAACAAAAATTAAGCTATCATCACAATTAAACTCTTGTTTGGCTAGTAATTTCGGTTGATAACATAGTGCAACTATGAAATGGATCGTTAGTTGATTATCAATGTTTTTCAAAGTGGTATTTTTATTTCTTTTGAATAACAAGTCGAATCAACTAAGTGAAAATAGTGCATAGATTTCAATTGCTTGCTCTCTCTATTTTTGAAAAGTATTAACATCATTATTATTTACACACCTAACTTAGATAAAACGAGGCCAGATAACCGATCATGCACTACCTTTCGGACTTACGTGAGAAGAGTACATAACATGGCGAGTGTACAGACTTGCGTATGAACACATGACTCTAGGTAGTTATTTTTATTAAATCTATTTACATACACCTAACTCTGATAAACCGAGGCCAGATATACCGATCATGCACTGCCTTTCGAGTTTACGTGAGAAGGGCACAGAGCATGGCGAGTGTACACACTTGCGTGCGAACACCCAACTCTAGGTGTTTTTATTTTTATGAAAGCTTTTTTTTGAAGAGAGAGTTTCGCTCATCTTAGCACCACTTAACTTAGAAGATTGAAAATGTTATCGCCTTTACTTTACATCAACCACTCTTTTAAACAAAGATTACAATTAGGATATACTTCATTATCACCCATGAACCTTCCTATATACTAGTTAAACCATAGTTACTTGTAATCAAACTTTATTTTTATTTTTGTTGAGACAAATAAATTTTCGGAAATTTCAATTTAATAACCAAAAACATGGACTTATCCTATAGTATTTCTTCAAAAGTAAATCAATATGCTAAAAAAAAATTGTTTTGGGATTTTTCTTTGTTTTTTTTAAGTTTTGACTTTCAGAAAGAAAATGCAAAAAATAAACCATGAAAAATCAAAAATGAACATGAGACTCCCCCCACACTTGATTTTGACTGTGCCCCCACAGTCAATGCATGATATAATGAGTGTAATGGGGAAAATATGTATATTTTTACAAAAGAGGGTTAACATTTCTTACTAGACGTACTATGGCTCATGAAGAATCATGAGCTCCTCCTCTTGATCACATGGCAACTCAAAGTAAGGTTTCAAACGATGACCATTTACTTTGAAGATTGTTCCATCCCTAGGGTTTTCTATTTCTATGGCACCGTGTGGAAAAACAGTTCGTACAATGTATGGTCTGGTCCATCTTGATTTTAATTTCCCAAAGATAAGTGAAGTCTAGAGTCATACAAAAGAACTTTTTGATTTGGCGAAAATGTTTTCTTAGGATTGACTTGTCATGAAAAACTTTTTTTTCTTTGTAAATTTTTTCGTTTTCATACGCGTCATTCCTAATCTCCTCTAATTCGTTGATTTGCAATTTTCTTGTTTTCGCCAGCTTTCTCAAGATCAAAATTTATGTTTTTAATTTCCCACAATGCTTTATGTCCGATTTCAACTGGTAAATGACACGCTTTCCCGTAAACTAAACGAAATGGGAACATCCTAAAGTTAGTTTTAAAAGCGGAGCGGTAAGCCCAAAGCGCATCCGTTAATTTTTGAAACCAATCTTTATGATTTTTATTAATGCTTTTTTCCAAGATTTCTTTGATTTGGCGATTTGAAACTTCAACTTGACCACAAGTTTGAGGATGATAAGGAGTGGATAGCTTCTGGTTTATCGAGTATTTCTTTATTAGAGTTTCAAATAAACGATTATAGAAATGAGTTCCATTATCGCTTATTATTGTGTGAGGTTTGCCGAACCTCGAAAAGATGTTTTCTTTAAGGAATTTCACAACAATTTTATGGTCATTTGTTTTACAAGGAATGGCTTCAACCCATTTAGAGACGTAATCAACAGTAAGAAGAACGTACAAATTTCCAAAAGAGTTGGGAAACGGTCCAATAAAGTCAATACTCCAAACGTCAAAGATTTCGATTGTAAGGATGGGGTTCGAAGGCATCATATTTCGTCAAGAGATTCTTCTTAACATTTGGCAGCGATCGCAAGTTTTATAAAACTCGAATGCATCTTTGAAAAGCGTAGGCCAGTAAAAACCACAGTGAAGCACCTTTTTCGCGGTTTTCTTTGAACCGAAGTGACCACTACAAGCTTGGTCATGACCAAATGGAAGAACACTTTTGATTTCGCAATCCAGGATGCAACGTTGAATGATTTGGTCGGCACAGTATTTAAACAAGTATGGATCATCCCAATAGAAGTATTTGACTTGGGAATGAAATTTATATTTATCTTGTTTCGACCAAAATGAAGGAGTTTCCTTAGTGATTAGATAGTTCACTATGTCGGCATACCATGGATCGACAAAAACAGAAAGAAGTTGTTCATCGGGAAAGTTCCCATTGATCGGTAAAGGAGATGGAGACGCGACAGATGGTCAGAAATGACATTGTCAGATCCTTTTTTGTCTTTGATCATAAGGTCAAATCCTTGGAGTAAAAGGATCCAATAGATCAAACGAGACTTAACATACTTTTTAGTGAAAAGGTACCTAAGAGCGGCGTGGTCAATGTAAACAGTAATGTGCAAGCCAATCAAATAAGGTCGGAATTTTTCGAATGCAAAGACTACCGCTAGAAGCTCTTTTTCAGTGGTCGTGTAATTGAGTTGAGCATCATTAAGAGTCATACTAGCATAGTAGATGACATGAAGAATTTTGTTGATGCGTTGTCCTAAAATAGCACCAACTGCGAAGTTTGAAGCGTCACATATTATTTCAAAAGGAAGATCCTAATTGGGTGAGCAAATGATGGGAGTAGAAACGAGTTCATTTTTGAGACGTTCGAAAGCAGAAACATGATCAGAATTAAAGTCGAAAGAACGTCTTTTCCAAAAGATTCAAAAGCGGTCGAGCAATTTTATTGAAGTCCTTCACAAAGCGTCGATGGAAACCAGCGTGTCTAAGAAATGAACGAATGTCCTTGGCAGATTTGGGAATGGATAGATTTGCAATTACATCAACTTTCACTTTATCTACCTCAATGCCTTTGTTTGGAATGACATGTCCAAGGATAATGCCATGTTTGACTATGAAATGGCATTTTTCCCAATTTAACATCAAGTGTTTGTCCTTGCATCGTTTAAAAACCAACTCAAGACGGTGTAAGCACTCAAAAAAAGAGTTTCCAAAGATAGAAAATCGTCCATAAATACCTCTAGAAAGCATTCGATCATATCAGAAAAGATGCTGACCATGCATCTTTGAAACATAGCAGGAGCATTGCAAAGGCCAAATGCATACCGTCGATATGCAAAAGTGCCAAAGGGACATGTGAAAGTCATTTTCTCTTGATGTTCGGGAGCGATTGGAATTTGGTTATAACCAGAATAACCATCAAGAAAGTAATATAATTCATGATCGGCTAATCATTCAAGCATTTGGTCGATGAAAGGAAGAGGGAAGTGATCCTTATGTGTTGCAGCATTTAGTTTTCGATAATCAATACAACCACGCCAACCCGTTTGAGTACGAGTTGGAATGAGTTCGTTAGAATCGTTCTTGATAACGGTAAGTCTAGACTTTTCGGCATGGCATGAATTGGGCTAACCCACGTACTGTTAGAAGTGGGGTATATGATTCCGTTATCGAGGAGTTTAAAATTTTCATCACGAACCGCATCCTTCATTTTTGGGTTAAGCCTTCGTTGCGCGTTACGAACTGGCTTGGCATCGCCAATTAAATGGATGCGATGTTGAACAAGAGCTAGACTAATTCCCTTTATATCGGATTGATCATCCAATTGCTTCTTTGTTTTTCTATAGAATTGAAAGTAAGGAAGTTTCTTGATCAAGAGAGAGATGAGAGAGAGAGTTGAAGAGATTATGATGGGAAACGTTTCATTATCACTTAAGTATGCGTACTTAAGGTGATTGGGAATGGTTTAAGTTCCAACCTCGGGGGTTGCTCAGTCAAAGAATTCGGTTGAAATTTTGATTCAACGGTGAGGGGTTCAAACGGAAGCACAATTTCCATTTCGTTAGGCTCAGCTTGAAACAGTTGTTCATATTCGGTCTCGCGTTCATTGTTAAGGTCAACTGTTTCATTGTCAGAATTTTCTTAAATGGAGCTAACTTCTAACGTTTGGTCATGTGGTTCGTTCGGTTGGTTTTCAAGATTGAAAATGTTAAGATTCAAAGTCATGTTTCCAAAATATATTTTCATATAACCGTTTCGACAATTGATTAGAGCATTTGAAGTAGCGAAAAAAGGTCTGCCTAAAATCAATGGAATTTGACTCATCGGATTATTCACAGGTTGAGTCTCCAAAATGATGAAATCGACGGGGAATATGAATTGACCGATTTTAATAAGTACATCCTTGATTTCTCCCATTGGTTTCTTTATCAAACGATCAAAAAACTGAAGAGTTACTTTTGTTGATTTTAGTTCACCCAAACCAAGTTGCTGGTAAACGGAATAAGGAATCAAATTTACGCTCGTACCCAAATTGAGTAAGCATTTGTTAATCGTTTTGTCTCCTATCATGCACGAGATCGTCAGACATCCAGGTCTTTGTATTTTATGGGAATTGATTGAGACAAACTTTGCTAAGTCTGGTGGCTAAGAAAACTTTCTTGGGAACATGAGTGTGTCGTTTTTGGGTACACAAGTCCTTGAGAAACTTAGCGTAAGTTGGGACTTGTTGAACGATATCAAGAAGCGGAATGTTAACTTTCACTTGTTTGAAAATTTCCAAAATCTGTTCCATTTGGTCAGAATGTTTCTTGGGTCGAAGGCGATGTGGAAATGGAACACGATACTCAGTAGGTGGGTCTACTTGAGTAGTAGAATAATTTGTATTGGAGTTTGGTTTGATGTTTTGCTTAATGTTTTATTCAGATTCGTTTGTCGTTTTTGAAGTGTCAAGAGGAATTTACGGTAAATCGTTTGGATTAATGACTTGATTATCGATTTGTTTAACGGAACGCAAAGTCGTGATACCATTCATTTGGGTTACGTTGCTTTCTTGAATGACATGGGCTTGATTCGAATTCGTGTTTTAATTTCTTGGATTCGAAACTGGCTGACATGGGAATGTGCCTCGTTCACGTTCACTTCCAGACGTGGCTGTTTGACTCATTTGCATTTCAAGTTTTGCAATTGACCGACTCTATTCTACATGTACGAGGTTAACAAATTTTGTAAATTGTTGTTTGATTGGAGGCTTTGAGCGGTTGCATTAGCCAAAGTTTCAAGACTTTTCTCAAGTGAAGTCAATTGTTTATCGTCTTGGGGAACAAAAGATTGTTGCGGTTGATTTTGAGATGGACCCGTAAAATTTTGTTGAAAATGATTGGGTTGAAAGGGAGGATTCGAAGAATTGTTCAAAAATGCTTGAAAATTGGGACGAACCAAACTTGTGTTGGGATTATTTTGGTTCTAAGCAAAGTTCGGATGATTTCTCCAACTAGGATTGTACGTTGGAGAAAACGAGTCATTCTTAACCTTATTGAAAGCATTCAGTTGTTTGATCGAATTAGGGCACTGATCGGCTATGTGATTCGGATCGTTGCATTAATAACACATTGGTTGGGAAGTTTGGTTCATTTGGTTGGATGAGAAAACGTTATCGAATTTATCGATTATTGCATCGATTGTAGCTTCCCAAGCCAAAGATGATCTTATCGAGTGTGCGCTCGATCGTGAGTAAATGGATTTTTCATTAGAACATTCCCATTGGGATGATTTTCAGCTAGATTTTCGAGAAATTGCCAAGCATCATCGTGATGTTAGACGAGAAAATTGCCTTGGCAAATCGATTTAAGTATGGTTCGTGAGCTGTTTTCAATCCATCATATAAGACTTGGCAAAGGGTCCATTTTTCGAAATTACGGTGTGACATTTTATCAAAAGCTCTTTAAATCTTTCAAAATATTTTTCGAACGGTTCACCCCTGAATGATGAAAATTTACAATGTCTTTTTGGATTTTAGTTGTTTTTCCAAGGGTAGAACTTTTTTAAGAAAACTTTAACAAATTCTTCCCAAGTTTTGATCAAGTTTGAAGGTAAGCTGTACAACCATTTTACAGCGTAATTGGTAAGGGCGGATGGAATTAATCGAAATTTGATTCTGTCATTACAAAGTTGTTGGAGTTTGATGGTTGCGCAAACTTGTTGGAATTTCATTAAGAAAATGTATGGTTCATCGTGTTTAAAATTGTCAAATTTTGGAAGTGTGGCAATATGATTTGAATGAATTTCGAAATGGTTACCCGTTGGGGCGGGTCGCATGATACAAGAAGGAGTAGAAACTCTATCGGGAAAGATTCTATCCATGAGAGTTCGAGGGGCATTCTTGTTCGCCATTGCTGGAGGGTCGTTTGTTCGAGTTAAACGATTAGTTGTTGTGTCACGAGTCCAAAGATTTGTTATTGTGACACGAGTCCAAGTACTTATGCACAAGAAAAAGTCAAGGAGAGAAAGAGGTGAGAATCAAGATTAGAGAATGAAACAAGGTTTGGAAAATCGAAGTGAAAAATTGTTTTTTTCGTATGTTTTTTAGAAAGGCCAAATATTTACCAAAAAAGATTTATTTTTCAAAAAGGAGATTTGATTTTTGTTTTGTTTTTTGAATTTTCAAAATTTTTCTTCTTTTATATGTTTTTGTTTTTTTGTTAGTTTTTGTTTTTGAAAAGATTTTTTTTTGGATTTTTTTTTTCTACAAAAAAACTTGTTTTTGGATTTTTAATTTTGTTTGAATTTTTTTTTTCTTTTTTTTATAAAGGAAAAGATTTAAAAAGATTTTCTTTGTTTTTGGATTTTTTTAGCAACTAAGTTACGTAAAATGTAATTTTTTTTAGTTTTGGATTTTGTTGTTTTTTTATATATGCATGAACTAATGAAACTAAATTAATGCAAGGACTTAATTGCAAATTTTCTATCCTTAGTAGCTCCTAACCAAAAATTGTATAATCACACTTTGTCTTAATCCAACAAGATAGTTCTTCGGCAGGTAATAGACAGGAGTTATCGGTGCACCAAGAATCACCGTAGCAATTCAACCGAAGGTTTAAATACCCCCAAAGAAACAATCACTATAATATTTATGAATCACCGTAATATTTATATATGATTATTGCTCTACCGTAGCCTAGACACCAAGAATATAAATTGTCGAAAGAAGACAACTTGTCAAAATACAATTAAGCCCTAGGTGAGCTCGTGGCACCCTTAAGTCCAAAGTCCAACCGTTATTATTAGCAAATTCTGCGGTGAAATGCAATTTGTGGGCCAAGGAAGGGGTGATGAAATCTCGCACCTTATGTGGATTTGGGTGTTGCCCTTAGAAAAGAAAATAAGATGAAATGAATGCAAAACAAAAATTAAACGTGAATTAACGATGCAACTACAAATGAAATTTTTTTAAAATGCAAGCAACCAACAATACAAAGCAAATAAAAACAAGAGATGAGAGCACGATACCAGAGCGTGCATAATTATTAGCAATTTTTTTAAAGCGGCAATTTTTTTTAAAGCAAGCAAGCAAAGCAGTCTTCTAGCTAGCAATTCTTGTTCGATTGATTTCCTGCAATCCGACAACCTGTAAATTTGAAGCCAAACAAAACTCTAGACAAAAGAAAACAACAAATCGGAAAAAGTAAACAAAGCAAATCCTTTTTTTTCTTTTTTTAGAAACACGACCAATCATTTAAAAAAAGATATTCAACTCATAAGCCCAACTTTAAAAACAACTCCTACCCCTCATTGTTTGTAAATTCGTCGTTACAAAAGAAATTTCCAAATTAACTCCGAATAAAGAAAAGGAAAAACACGATTCAAACTTCCAAGATTCCATTTTTAACTTCAATTCCAATTCCAATTTCATGAAAAACAGAAGTTGAACAGAATTCGCTGCGTTTCGACTTGTTCAGGCGATTCCTACATTATGGCATTTTGGTTTCTAGTACTGGTTGATTGGCCGAAGGAGAAAGCGGTGCTAGATTAGTAGAGGCGAATTTCTGGAGTTGCCGATGATGAGGTCGGGTTTGAGGTGTTGTTGAAGTTGCGGTAATTTTGGAAATTGGGTAGAGATTGCGATTTTGGTCGATTGAATTGTAGCGGCTGAAATTTAGATGTGGCGGCAGTGATGTTGTGATGACAATTTTGAGGAGGCAGTGGGTTTGGCAGAGGGATTAAGAAAGATTATGTAGTTGTTGTGGGGGTATTTGATGTAGGCTGCTACAATAAGGTGATGGTTGCTGGTTATAGGAGGTCAGAGGGTTTTGTTTCATAAAAGTTTGGTGAGGGGAAGTTGTTTGAGCAGTGGGTAATGTCAAGAGTGGATGGCGATGGTGATGTTGTAGCAGTATGCAAAGGAGGGTGTTGATACTTGTTTGTATTTGGTTGGCAGAAGTTGTATGGAGGAGGGGATTTGCACAGAGGAGGATGTGTGGTTTTGTGGATGAGGAGTGATTGTGGTTGATTGTTAATTGGAGAAGATGAAGGAGAAGGTGTGATGGTGGTTATGGACATTGGGTTAGTGGTGGCCGAGGGGTGTAGTTGTATGGTAGAAGTGTGACTGTGTTTTGTAGGAGAATGGGGCAGTGAGATAGATGTGCAATGGGATGAAGTGTGACAAGGTGGGTGGGTTTCTGTTTCAGGTGGTGCAGAAGTTAGTGGCAAGGCAGAGAAAAAAGGAGCAGTGAAGAAAGGCAGTGGGAGAAGTCATATAAGTGAAGGAAGGAGTAGGGGTTGGTGAAGGGTAGTGAGTTGCTGGGTGAAGTAGTTGTTTGGGTAGGTTTGAGGACGGCAGGGATAGGTGAATGAATGCTGTAAAAGAGGTCGTGCAGGGGTAGTTGCTGTGATGTGGAATTGTGATCAGGTGGTGGTGGTGTTTTGTTTGAAGCAAAGGTGGTGGAGTTGCTGTTGATGGTTATTTGGTAAGTATGCAGTGATGATTAGATGAAATAGGATGGTGCAAGGCAGCAGTTTGATATGGAGTATTTTGAGGGTTGTTGTTGTTTTATGTGGGAGTTTGTGTATGGACAAGGGATTACAGAGGCTTCATGTTGCGGCTGCAGTTGAAGTTTATTGCAGTTCAAGTTGTAGTGATTGAAGTTTGTATATGTATGCAAGTTGAAGTTTGTGGATAGGGGAGGTGTGCAGTGATTGATGCTATGTGAAGTGCACAGTGGAACAGTTTGTTGTTGTGCTTGGAGGTGGCAGTGAGATGTTATATGTGTTGATAGTGGAACAGAAATTGAAATAGTAGTTGTGTGTACTAGTTATGTGTACACTGTGATGGTTGTTATGGCTAGGCAGAAGTGATGGTGCTTATGGCTAAAGTGTAGAGGAGTTAAGTGCATAGAGGTTTGTTTGTTTGCACAGAATGTGGCAGTAAAGAGGTAAAGAGGTAAGATGATGAATGAAGATGCAACAGAGAATGAAGATGTGAAGACGCAACAGAGAATGTAAAATAGTTTACAGAGAATATATATATATATATATATATATGTATGTATGTATGTATGTATGTATATGTATGTATGTATGTATGTTTTGAAATGCAATTGTGTGTGTGTATATATATTTTACAAGAAATGCAAATAGAAAAACAAAACGCACACAAATCAAATGAAAGCAAAAATCACACAACAAACATGCAAAGCAAAATATTCTCTATTTTTTAAAATGCAATTCAACACAAAAAAATTAAAACACAATAAAATCAAACAAAAATAATTTGAAGATTAGAATTAAAATCAAATTGCAATTCCCTAGCAACGGCGCCAAAAACTTGTTTGAAAATGTCGAAATTTTCTATCGGTTAGAAAACCACCATTAAAAATATAATCGTTAAAAATAACCGCAAGCGCATAGTGTACAATTGTAGTACGTATGCAAGTACGGGTCGATCCGTAGGGAAATGAATTAATTTTAAATTCTACTCAATCAAATTAACCTAAAGAAGTTGAAATTGTTTCAAGCTAAAAAATATAAAACTAACTAAAACAAAAGTGAATAAAAATATGAGATTAAGAGACAATTTAGAGGTAAATCCACTCTCATACTCTCACATAAATCAACACAAAATTAGTCTATGATCTCTAATTTTAATCTAAGTAGAATTAGTGATGTATTTATCATAAGTATGGTCCATTTGTGTTATTAATTAACACAACTTAAACCATCAAACTTTAATAGAACAATTAAAACCACTTATTAATTGTAATGAAAATGAATATAAAACTAAAACAAAATCTATTTTAAGCATGGTCTATTTACTATTTTTGATTAGTAACATGGATCATCGAATTTTGATTCTATTTTAATTTCATGATCAAAATCACTTAATTAAATGATGATGTAAATTGTGTTTATGTTGGATTAAGCATAGCCTATTTGTGATTAGAAACACAACATATGCTATCAAAATCCCTAATAAACTTACATCATAATCCAACTCTTCATTAGCATAAAAAGAGATCATAAATAACAAAATATGTTGAATCTACATAAGTTTAGAGAGCTCCATGACTCCTAAATTGAAGGGGTTTAGCTTCTCATTTTTATTATCATTTCAACACATGTAAATTTCAAAATAGAACAAGAAAGGAAAGTGCAAGCAAATTAAAATAAAACGAACTAACTACTTCATAAAAATAAAACTGAACTAAGTGCATAAATGGAAATCTAATCTACTAACATAAAAGGAAAGAGAGCATGTAAATAAAAATGAGCATAAAATAAAATAAAAGCATGTAAAGATCAAAGAAGAAGAGGAGGCTTAGGAAGCCATCTCATTAATTTTGTGGCTACAACTTGCATAATATGATAAGAAGATTAAAACTATTACATGAACATAAGAGGGTTATTTATACATGACTAAAACCCTAATCCATTTTTATGGAACTTCCTAAAATTCCCTTGAGGTAGTGTGGCCTTCAAGTTATCATTAACATGAAATTAATCCTCCATTAAATGCATGTACTTTTAATCCCCATTAACATGTGCATTAGCTCTTAATTGTGGTTCATGGTTAGTAGGTAAGTGGGGTCCTCCATGATTACATGAATTCCTTCATTTCTTTGGCTTCTAACTCTTGTACATGCATATTTCCATGAAGCCACTTCCAAATTGAATCCAAATTCCTAAAAACAAATTAAAATGTGCTGGTAATTTTTTTCAAATTAATTCACACACAAAAATTACCATTTTACCCCAATGTAGATGCATGAATGATGACTTGAAAGCATTTTTGAAATTTGGTTTTAAACGTGTAAAAACACCTAATTATGATATTTATTTAAATAAAAGTAGATTAAATATGGAAGTAAAAATATGCACTTTTACGTGCACATCACTTAACCATACTTGGTTCCATATGAAGTTAAATATATGATTTGATTGTTTGTTTATTTGATAGTTAAATAACCGACTATAAAATCTTGGCCAGTTTTGAAAATTATCGATCACTGGTTCGGAGAGACTGAGATCGGATATGTTATCTGAAAATTACTTCGAACTGCCATAAGCATTCGAATTGAAGACATCTTGAAGATGATGAAATCGAAAATGGAGTTCTTTGAAGTGCAAGGGTTGCTTGCTACTAATCTTGAAGATGTAGTAGAAGTAGTACCTTCGGTTTGTTCAATCCCAGAACAACTTGTATGGATGAATGTTGGTATTATATTGTCGCTTGGAAGGAAGTGTTAGCATTCTAAGTGAGATTTTCTAAAAGGTAAACGTAAATTTGAGTCTCACACCCGAAAAAATAGCTAAAATTGGTAGAAGCGGCAGGGATATGTAGTTCGCTACCATTAGGGTATGATCGTCACTTGTATCTAGTGCAATATTTTTGAATTATTTATGCTCTTGGCCACGGAAATGGATTGTCAAGTTGGCAGTCGGGGTGGTGATCATATTCAGTACTATCAAGGAAGGGGTAGGCCGGTACTGTGTTGGTAGAGGTGTAAATGTTTTGCAGCCTCGTTACATTTTATCTAAAGGTGTACTGTATGGAAGGTAGTCCCTTACCCTATCATTGTTGGAATCCATTCTCCAATATGTGCTTCGCGGACTTAGTTGCATATTAAGTATGTTGTTGAATGTAATTGATGTAACCATTTCAGCTATGATTCTATTTATTTTAAATCCTAGACATTATTATAATATCATTGGTTTACCTATAAAATGTTTGGTTATCGTAAGGTAAAAATCCATTCATGTTTATCTACAACGTGGTCTTACGAGATACCTTTATTTTTGAAAAAAATTATAACATTAAAATTCCATATGATTTATGTTTCTCACGCTGGTTTACCAGACTGATCTGGGCATTATTTTCTTATAATGCTCGAGTTAGCTCAAGTATATTCAGATTTAGTTATGGATGTTTTGGAGCTTCAGATGATGAGTGGGATCCCTCCAAAATGTGTTTACGTATCTTTTATTTCCACTGCGTTTATTGTTTTGTATTTATCAGCATTTATAAGGACATGTTGCTATAACTATTTAGGCTAAAGATAGGTTAGTTTACTCTGATTGATGTGCATGTATTAAGTTTTCTATTGTAAAGATCATATGTATATTTTATGTTACTTGTGACGATGTGAGATTTTGCTCTGTTTTTTCTTTTCCGTCATCCCAAATATTTGTCTTTTCGATACTCGGATGCTCTAACAACCCAAAATTTAAGCTATAGTAATTAATTAACGAATTAATCAAATAATAAAATAGCTTTGTGAAATTATTAGAATTGAGCCACGGGAGTTGCACCATTGTGTCCGTGGTAATTTTCTGGTCAATTTCCATATATAGATTGTCAATGTTCCCCATAGCTGGGTCAACCTATAGGTCGACCCCTAGCTTATGAAGGTCGACAGGTGGGTCGATCCACCAAAGCATTTGGACGAGCTTTCGTCAAGATGAAGAAATGACATGTTTTTCTATTTTAATTCGATCCTGTGCGTTCTTGCTTCCATCCGACGGTTCCCAGCAAGCCTATGACGTAGTTGCACAGGATTTCCTCTTCAAATCCAATGGCCTGAGATCCCCAAGTGACACTATAAATAAGACCCTAGGCCTAGCTATTTTTCTCATTTAGATTTTCTCCATCTGGGTTCATTGCCTGAGGCTGGACCCTAAAAGGAATATTTTTCCAAGAAGAAGATCTTTTTAATTAAAATATTTTATACCCTAGAAGTGGATCCGGGAAGACCAAGGAAAAGAGCTAAGGACCACAGGTGAGTGTTTAGTAATTATTTTAGATTTTTAAATAATTTAAAATAATAGGGTTTTCAATAGTTGTAGTTTTTCTACAATTTTGGGATAACCTTTATGCAAGTTTATTTACAGTTTATTTGTAAGTAAATTTTCGACTATCCTTCCAGTCTATTTTCTTTTAGCTATTATATTTCAGTTATTTGCAATTATTTACTGTTATTTACAGTTTTTCCCAATTATTTATAGTCACTTATTATTATTTACATTTATTCCTTTTTAGTTGAAATTTAGCCTGTAAATGTTAATTTCTTTTTATTCCTTTTTACGTGAATAAATAAATAGAAGAGAATAATTTGCTAATATGGACTAAAATATAAGAACGCTAAATTTACAGAAAATTAGATGTAAAGTAAGAAGAACTGTACTAAATTGGACATAGACTGAAATAGGCAAATTTAAGACATTTGCAAGCATAGTTGTAACATGTAATTATAACTAAAAAGAGAAAATAGAAGGAATAGCAGAAGAAGCTTATTTTTAAACTTAGACCTTGGGTTATGTTAATAAGAAAAATTATAACACACATGTTATAATTAGAGATAACAGAAAAGGCTTATTTTAGAACTTATAATTAAGTTAATAAGCAAGTATAGCAGAGATAACAGAAGAGGCTTATTTTAAGACTTAGAATAAGTCAATAAGAAAATAGAGCAGAAATAATAGAAGAGGCTTATTTTAAAGACTTTCACTAAGTTAATAAGCAAAGATAGAAGTAGGACCCATACCAGCTACATTCCCCTTCAGTCAGGAACTGATGGTCTCACAATAGATTAGGTGAGGCTGGGACATGATTATGCTGATGTAATGGTAAATAAAAGGTCAATAGGTAGAACTCAAATCGGAGGATTTGGGCAAGGGGCGCAACTAGATTTTGTTTGTTAGGACCTGTACCGACAACATTCCTTTTTTTCAGACTAGGACTGACAGTCTCACAAACACTTAGGTGAGGCTGGTTAGGACCCTGTCAGACTAGGACTGATGGTCTCACAACAGGTCAGGTGAGGCTGAGCACGCTTATGCTGAAGTAATGGTAAATAAGAAGTCAAAAAAGAGAGCAACAGATAGTGCGAGCCGGCGGTGGCCGAGCGTGCGGCCTCGTAGCAGGGATATGAGTCGCTATTGAGTTCCAAAGCGCTAAACATGTGTCATTTTGCTATGGGACCCACAAGATGGGACTAGCTCACAGTGGCACAACAGAGATAGAAGGCCGATCAAAGGGTAGAAATAGGATTTTAGCCTAATTAAACTAGGATTGGGATTTCAGCCTAATCAAAGCAGTTTTAGAAAAGTGCGAACAATCCAATCGAAACTATCTAAGCAAAGCAAACAGTTAAATAGTATTTTATCCCAGTTTTATCTTTCCTATATTTCCTTCTATACTAGAACTGTTGCTTAGTTTATTATTTTTATCTTGCTTAAAAATACTAGTAATTACTTTCATTCACCGGACTTTTAGTCTGATCCACTCCTCTATTTTCCCTTTTTCCCCCCTTAGGCCAGAGGCAAGGGCAGTATATTTTCAGCTTTCTTGGAGAGATATTCTTGGAGATTCTTCATGTATTCTTCTTCTTCTTTCCAGTTTTATTTTCATTTGACTTGGGATGTACTGGTAATTGATAAGAGGGATGATTTTATGATTTTATGTACTCTGATGTTCTGATTGGGATGGTATTTTTCATAAGACATGTGTATTTGATATTTTGAGACATATTTGTTTTATAACGTATTTATGAAGTCTAATTTTTAATGAGTTACTACTTAAATGTTTCCGCTATTTTATTTATTTATCTTGTGAATCTTAGTCCCTGTAAATTTTTTAGATATACCTATAACGCACCATATTCTTTAGTGTGCGCTTTTTTGGTATAAGGGGTGTGGGGTGTTTCACTTAGTATCAGAGCGAGGTTACAGGATTCCTAAAAACTTGTTCTAAAAATAAAGCATTTTTCCAAAAGTAACCTATTTTTAAATGTAGCATATCTTCAAACTAGAAGTATTTTTCAGAAAGAAACTCTTATTATAGAAATAGTTTTTCAACTATAAAAGAGAGTTTTTATAAAAAATCCCCTCAAGGTCCAGTTCAACCTTCTTTCGATTCTTTTGAACTTAAATTCTCTTTTCTTTGCATAGTATGGCTGACTGGTTCCGTAAAGCTATGGTACCAGAAGTGCAAGGGCAAGCGCCCAATACAGCACTAGTAGGTGGAGATCCCATTAATCCACCTACAATAGTCAATTTTTCAAAGCTATGCAAGGGCTTCGCTAGTCTAGGAGGCAAGACATTTTTTGGCATAGAGGATTTCGAGGAGGCATGAGCTAGGATGAAGGATGCGAAGCGATTGTTTAGGCTGTTAGGATTGGAGGACCAACAGAGAGTTCCGCCTGCATCTTGGTAGCTGAAGGGAGAGCTTAAAGAGGTTCCTAAGTCAGAGAGCTCTAAGAAGCCGTAGTGGAAGAACAAAAAGGATAAGGATAAGAGGAAAGAAGGAGGACCTCAGAAGCGGATCAAGAAAAGTGGGAAATGTCATAGCTGTGGATTGGTTGGTCATTATGCAAGGGACTGTAAGAATAAAAAGATGAAGGGAAGGTGTTATAGTTGTGGACAGCCCAGCCACTTTATTAGATTTTGTCCTCAGAAGACGGGGCAGGGAGCGGGCGCACCTACAGCGCAGATTCAGGCTTTGGATGCAGCACCTTCTAGCAGCGGATCGATAAAGGTAGGAAAGTCACCGTGGAAGGTTTGATCTCTATTTCTAATTTTCCCATTCAGACGCTTCTTGATTCTGGAACGTCACACTCTTTCATTTTTAGTTCCTTGGTTGATTGTTTGCACTTAGATATCTCCTTAGTAGTAGACCCCGTAATTGTTTCAAACCCCATAGAAGGATCAGCACATTTATTCATGGTGTGTAGGGGTTTGAAAATTTTCATATTAGGCGTAGAGTTTGACTGTGACACCTATGTATTGGGATTTTCGGGGTATGGGATGATTTTGGGGATGGATTGGCTATCCACTTATGGAGCGATATTTGACCGTGAGAGGAGAGTTGTTAGACTAGAGACATGTAGCAGACGGACTCTCGAGTATTCTTGCGACCCATAGGGGTCAGTCGTGTTGAGCTTCCTTTATTCCCTCGATTCATCACCATCAAAGTTAGATTCAGTTCCAGTCGTTAGAGATTTCCCAGACGTTTTTAAGGAGGTTAGGGGACTACCCCCTAAGAGAGAGATCGACTTTAGGATCTATCTTAATGACAATGCTAAGCCAGTGGCATTGCCCGTGAGACATATGGCACTTAGAGAGAGGAAGGAGTTAAGTAAGTAGATTGGTGAGCTATTGGAGAAAGGCTTCATCAGAAGGAGCATATTTGAGTGGGGAGCGCCAGTCGTCTTCGCCACAAAGGCAGATGGTTTCCTTCGACTTTGCGTACACTATAGATAGTTGAATAAGCTCACGATGAAGAACCGTTACCCACTTCTTAGGATAGACGATCTTTTCAATCAGTTGGTTGGCTCTTTAGTATTTTCTCAGCTTGATTTAGCTACTAGATTTCATCAGCTTAGAGTCGCTGATGATAGCATCGATAAGGCAGCATTTAGGACACCCGATGGATTCTTTGAGTGGTTGGTTATGCCATTTGGGCTAACAAACGCCCCAGCCTATTTTGTAGATTTGATGAGCCGTGTTTTTGGGAATGTCCTAAATAAGTTCGTAGTAGTATTCGTGGATGACATTTTGGTGTTTTCCAAGAGTATGGAAGAGCATGTTATTTGTCTAGAGGAGGTTCTTCGTACACTTCGCGTTCATCAGTTGAAGAAATTTTTTTTGAGGTGTCACGTTTGGCGTAAGGAAGTGCATTTTTTTGGGGCATAGAGAAGGTCTACATATGAGAAGAGTTTGAGAAACGGTTTTGTACATTTAGGTTTGGATTGTGGAAATCCAACGACTTGTAGTCAAAGATTGGAGATGTACAATTGATTCAGTTGGAAAAAATATTATTTCAGATAAGTGGATTTAACGGTAGTGCCTTGGAATAAATATAGGCAAAAAAAGGGAATAGGAATAAAGGACTTTAGAAAGGAAATGAGATTTCCAAGGTTTAGGAAGGGTACTCCTAGCGTAGTAAGAAGAAATTCCACTTTATGTCTAGCCCAATGAAATGAAATTGTTAGAATTAAAAGGTTGGGAAATATAATTTTTATCATTTTTGAGGAAGAAAATATTGGGTTTTTGAAAAAATAAAGTGGTATGGAATTTAAATTGGTTTTTATATGATGTAAATTTTGTTAAAAGTAAAATTCTTTTTGAAGAATTATAGAGCATATATACAACTCGCTAGTTTCTTTGTAGGTAAACAAAGATTTTAAATATAAAAACCTAGGGTGTATTAAGTATTGAAAACATAGGTTACAACATTTATTGTTGTAATAGATGTTTTCGTGGAAAATAAAGAGGGCATAGACTATAACACTATTGTTATAGTAGGTGACTCTCAAAGGAAATGTTTTACATAGTATATGAGATTTATTAGTATTTATTTTGATTGAATCTATACACTAGTATTTTTGGGTTGTAGTAATGGTGCTTTACGCAAGATCTGTTTTGACCCAAATAAAAATATGTTTTGAAGATAAATTCTAAGTATAGAAATAAATTGGTTTGTAAGTTAAAATTAGGAAATTAATAAATTTCATAGAAAATGAATATAGATTAAACATACTTTAATCTATTGGAATGAAATGAGTAACGATATAATTTTCTATAAAACCAAATCACAAATAAAGATGTTTCGTGCAAGTTATAAGGAATATGTGAAAGAGATGTACAAGGTATGGGAAGCACCATATTTTGTATAGCCTATTTTGAAAAATATAAAATAAGTTCCTTGTAATTTCACATAAACAGGAAGTCCTCTTTTAAAGGATTCACAGAAGGTTTTAGCGTTAATACTTTCTCATAAGAGAAATTAGTTCCAATACAATAAGGTATAAAACCATTAGGTGTAATAAGAAGTGTAATAATTAGAGACAGTGTTAGTTAGGAGAGATATTATAGAGAGCCTTAGTATAAAAAGCTAACAATGTAAATTTCGTGTATTTTCCCATTGATTATGCGCATTGGTTGCTTGCCTTTGTAGAAAGTCCCGATTTGTAGTAAATTAAGAACTCCTCCAAGTTTAGATAATTGGAAAGTTAAGGGGTTTTTAATTATTCATATCTACTCCAGTTTTTGCAAAATTGAAAATATATTAAAGATGATGTTCTGAAAACATGTAAGGACATTTTAAAGATATATTAAAGAAAAATGGTTTGGAGAAAAAGTAAATAAGTTTTTGGAAGTGAAAAAATTAATAATAGTTAAATTTTAAAATCCAATTTTTTATGGAAAGCTGTATAGGTCTTTAAAAGAAAAGGAGGAATAAGTTTTGAACTTGGAATTTGTAAGTTTCCCCCCTCTAGGTTTGGGGAATAATGTAAATTCAAAAAGCTGTAAGGATGCAAGTCTAGAAAGATAAAATGTTAAGTAACCAAGTACCTTTGAATTTAATAAAAACGTGAAAATAACACTTTTAAAGGAATTTTTTTTGGAATTTGTTGTTTTAAAATTTTAGAAGCTTTAGTATTTTGAAATGAAATGATAAATACCAAACCAAACTTTTAAATATGGAGTAGATAGGAATCATTTCCTAGGTGTAACGGAAAATGTGACGCCCCACTCCGAGACCCACATTAGCAAAGAGTATTATAAGGTAACACCGTCTACTAATGCGGAGAATAGAGCTGGTTAGGAGCGACCATCTATAGCCTTGGCTTAATTATCTATTGAATACGACGACAATACCACTTCTTACTTAAATGGATCGACCTATCCAATACATACTTAATACAAATCCATAGGTGGCTGAGGATCTATCAGAATAAAATATAACAACTCAAATGTAATACACATCACATAACAGTGGATCATCACATGCATTTACACATATACAAATACATTACAGAGTTTACAAAATGAGACATGTCAAGTGGTAAAGAAAAACACAATATACAAACCAGTCAATAGAATACATATCAGAGCTACAGACAAAAAGGACTACACAAAAATCTATGACAAAAACGAGCTAGCGGAATAGTCCATGCGGAAGCAAAAGAGGCTAAGTCCAAAGTACCTAACCTGAAACATCTCGGTCTGACCCGAGTATAAATTACACGTGTCAGTCTAGCTAAACAAATCAGTTAGATAAACTAAATGATAATGAACATACAAGATCATAAAGTACCACAATTATTCTCCAAAGGAGATAACCAAATCATCTAACAATAGATGAACCAAAACAAGCCTCATATTATAGGCAACTCAATTAAACCAACGATATCATATCCCAAAACAAGCCAAAAGGCAATTGACAAATACCAATAAAGGTAACACAAGTTTCCACAAGGTGATCGCTATATATCGTGTGGTTCAAAGAACCTACCCCGAAGGGCGATACACTAGGGAAATATAATTGTCAAATAAACAAAAGATGCTCGAGCTCAGTACAAGGATCCATACGCCCGAAGGCAACGCCCGAAGGCAACAAACCGTAGTGGCGGTACTGGACACCACTGTCCGGCGGAATGTGTCACAACTCTCAGTAAGGAACCCGGAAAACGTTAACGTGAGTCCCATACCCCATGTTCGCACCAAACGGTTTACTACCCGTTAGTCAATTTCACACTCAAAGCAGTACAAAGTTCACCTCATATCATCGGTAAACCAGACCCAAAGGTCAAAACGGTCAAACGAATAGATTAGGAATTAACTGAAAAGATAAACGCACGTGTTCATAGCACGCGTTTTATTTAATCATTTGATTCTCCTCCCTCTTCGCTCGAAGTGCAAAATTGTGTGTGTGTTTTAAATAGAAATTATAAATTAGAGAAACGAGCTTTTAATACACTTTACAAAGATCATTTTATAAAAACCCGTGTACAAAAACAAAAAGGAATTAACAAAGTCAAGAATGCAATAACAACAAATTGGAACAACCCGAATCGGTTAAAGATTTGAAAAACCAAGAAAAATAGGCAAAATAGGCAAAAACAAGCAGGTCAGTCGACTGACTGCAAAGGGTCAGTCGACTGAACTAGAAACCAGAAAATCCCATTTCCTGCAGTCAGTCGACTGACTGCAGAGGGTCAGTCGACTGACTGCAGGAAATAGAGACTCTTTGTTCCTGCCGACAGCCCTTGGAACGCCTATTTGCTATAGCCAGTCGACTGACTGCAGAGGATCAGTCGACTGACTAGCACTAGGGCTGTTTTTCAGCCTATCAAATGAAGAGCAATTCTTCCAATTGGCCACCGGACGAGCAATGGGCGCTAGGGGTTTATGCCAGTCGACAACCCAGCCCTATTGGCTCTTCCATACACCTCCAAAAACATGATCAAACATCAAAGCTATGATTTTTAGAGTTTTTGACTTCAAAACACCAAAAATTGAAATGTTCACCAAATCAACTCAAACCAAAAGCAAATGAGTATGCACAAGTGTTAGGAATTCATACCTAACAACAAAGATAGCTATAGATATAGATGTGAGTTGAAGAACTCACCTTTTTAACTCAAAAACAAAGATGAGAAGCACAAACACAAGAAGAAGATCAATCACTCTTCACTTCAACTCTACAAGCTTCAATCTAAGATTAAAACAAGTATTTCCTAAATTAGGTTTAGAAATTTTCTGAAATTGAAGAGGAGAAGAGATGGAGAAGATGAAGATGGAGCTTACCTTAGCTTTTCCAAGAGTTTGGAGCTAAAACTTGGATTTGAAAATGAAAACTAGGGCTTGGAGTTTTAATTTCCCAATCCTCTCCCCATTTTCAGTTGTACTAGAGAAAAGGAAATGAAATGTAGTGAAGAGGAGAGGGGCTGAACTAGGTTATAGAGTGAGTTGGGGTGAAACCCAAACCCAAAGCCCAACAGAAAATAGCAAAATTCAACTTACTCCAAACCTATCGAAGCTTATACTCAAAAAAGCCGCAAATGCCATTTTGGACTCAATGGAAGTGGTCCCGAGTCCTAATTCGACCGTTTGCAAAAAGTAGCTTTTCGGACTTTAATCTGATTAACGACGTTATATTTAAATAAAATATTTAAATATAAAATCATAAAATATGCGGGTTGTTACAGATCTCCCCCTCTTAACAAAATTGCGTCCATGCAATTCCTAGAGAAGAATTTGCAACAACTACATACTTACATCCAAGAAGACAAGACAAATAAGCTTGAGATAAAAAAATATTCTCACCATTGCTAAGCAAAGATAGAAAACCCGGATAGGATCGCTCGATAAACTCTCTGGTTTCCCAAGTATAGTCATTGGGATTAGCGGACCATTGAACTTTAATGAGCGGCACGTCCTTGTTTCGAAGGTGTCTCACCTCCATGGCAAGTACGCGAATAGGTTGCTGTACAATAGATAAATCTGGTGAGATCTCAAGCCCTTGCAAATCAGGAGAGTCGATAACAGAATCCGATTCTTGAAGACACTTCCGAAGCTAAGAGACGTGAAACACGTTGTGAACTCCGGATAAATGAGCTGGAAGTGAAACTCTATAAGCCACATGACCAATACGTTTAGTAATAGGAAATGGTCCTACATAGCGAGGAGCCAATTTCCTTATCACACTGAAACGCATAACCCCTTTCAAAGGAGAAACACGAATAAAGACAAGATCACCAACCGAGAACTCAAGAGGCTTCCTACGGTTATCCGCGTAGGATTTCTGGCGGCTTTGTGCCTCTTTCATTCTCTGACAAATAAGAACAATCTTCTCAGAAGAGTCATGAACAAAATCTGGGCCAAGAAAAAGCTTCTCCCCAGATTCCAACCAACAAGAAGGTGATAGACATGGCCTTCCGTATAAGGCTTCGAAAGGAGCCATACCGATACTGGACTGAAAACTATTGTTGTAGGAGAACTCTACAAGGGGTAGATGATCCTCCCAACTACCTCCGAAATCAAGAATACAAATACGGAGAAGATCCTCTAAGATACGATTCACCCGTTCAGTCTGTCCATCAGACTATGGATGATAAGCTGTGCTGAAATTAAGCTTTGTTCCCAAAGCTTGCTGAAGACTCTGCCAGAAATGACTGGTGAATAAAGGATCACGGTCACTCACAATCGAACTAGGAACACCATGAAGTCTCACGATTTCCTTGATAAACAACTTAGCCAAAAGAGAAGCAGTCCTATTAGATTTAATAGGAACAAAATGAGCTGATTTTGTGAGACGATCAACAATAACCCAGATGCTAGAATGACCCGATCTCGTACGAGGTAGGCCATCAATGAAATCCATCGAAATCTGATCCCATTTCCACAATGGAATCTCAAGAGGCTGAAGGAGACCAGAAGGGCGCTGATGTTCGGCTTTAATACGTTGACAAGTCATGCAATTACTCACATAACTCGCCACATCGCGCTTCATGCCTTCCCAATAATAAAGGCGATGCATATCGGCATACATCTTACTACTGCCAGGATGAATAGTATACTTAGAACGATGACAGTCATCAAGAATGTCATGCCTAAGTGCAGAATCAGAAGGCACAACAAGATGGTTCTTCTTGCGAAGACACCTATGAAAATCAATGCTGAAATCCCGCAACGCATCATTGTTTGCGCCAAAATTGGTCACAAACCCCGAATGTCGTGAAAGCACCAGTGTATGAACACAAATCAACAATGTATAACCACAGATCTCAGATCTAAGTAAAGCAGATAATCACAAAATGAAGAATAACAGACAGAACACAAGATTTATAGTGGTTCGGCTATCTCTGGCCTACGTCCACTTCAAAGGTTTATCTTTTTATTGATTATCCTTGCTGATTACAGTTGATTACAGTGATTACAATGAAGAAACTCGAGTTTAACAGCGATGATGAAGTGTAGAATTGAATCCGGTAGAGTCTGGGCGCTTCTGAATCTAGCTCCTCTTTCCTGAATGACCTGGGGCTCTATTTATAGGTGTAGGAGGCTGATATTTTGCCTAAATTGAGGGAGACCACTTCTGACACGTGAGTGGGCCCACATGCTCGTGTCCAGGAAATCTGGGCCCGTTCCGGGATCGATACGAAGCAATTTCGTATCGATCAAGAAATGATCCAATCAAGCTGAAATTTGGTGAGAACATTCTTCAACATGTACGTAAGCTCCTGTGAAAATTTCATCATATTTGGATTTGTGGATCGTGAGATATCATCGATTCGAAATAGTGTTTTTCGTCAGGCTGCTTCATTCGAATCGATCCCTTCATATCGACTCCTTCGAATC
Organism: Allium fistulosum; assembly: GCA_030737815.1. Lineage (NCBI taxonomy): Eukaryota > Viridiplantae > Streptophyta > Magnoliopsida > Asparagales > Amaryllidaceae > Allium > Allium fistulosum. Next base: position 1,251,609,093 of record CM060905.1, read on the forward strand.
GATGGTGGCATGTGACTCTATGATGACGTGGAGCACAGCTTTCGTATCGATTCGCCTTTTTCGCCGAGTTGATCGAGTCACTCCAGAGATTTCGCCGCGTTCGTATCCATGCTTACCGTGTCGACTCAGGCCCTCCTGATCCGATGGATACGAACGAGTCGCCTTCTGATGGATTCGAAGGACTTCAATCTGATGGGTTCGAAGTAGGAGAAACTAGATGGATTCGAACTGACTACCACTTCAGTTCCCCGATGGATACGAATCTGACGGATTCGAATCGATCATCACCCCACCTATTCGATGGATACGAACACCATATCCTTTTAACTTGTATCGATCATATCTCCCTCATATGAACTCCGATTAACCTGAAATTTGAAATGTAGACTCTCCTAGCATTGATCATCATCTCCAATCGATTCCGTCCCAATCGGAGCCCGGTCAAATTTTGACGACATCCATTACAGCCTTGTTTCTAATCGATTCCCGATCCTGATATCCATCATTCCTTGCCAATTTGTTGATATTCCAGCCTTGACCAAAAGGTGGGATAACGTTCACGGGGTTCAGTCTCACAAAGCTGAATAAGATGCACAAGATCAGGATCACGCCGCTGAGCTTCGGCAATATGATCCAATAGAGAGGGTCGAGCTTCCAAACTGAATAATACTATCGGAGAATCAGAGGATGGAGCTCGATCACGAATATCACAAAAAGATAGAGTCTCAAGAATATCCTATTCGGCAAGCATCATAGAAACGATAGCCGAATGTCTACGACTAAGCGCATCAGCAACACGATTACCCTTACCAAGGGTATATTGGATATCAAAGTCATATGAGGCAAGAAACTCGAGCCAACACTGTTGCCTCATATTGAGTTTCTTCCGAGTGAACAAATACTTCAAGGATTTATGATCGGTATAGAGAATGAAGCGCTCGCCTAATAAATAGTGTCGCCAAATCTTCAAGGTGAAGACAATGGCGGCTAACTCAAGATCATGAGTGGCATAGTGAACCTCATTTGGGCGCAGTTGCCTAGAAGCATAAGCAACTACCCGATCCTTCTGCATAAGCACGGCACCGAGGCCACAACCACAAGCATCGGTGTAAACAACAAGATCATGATTCCCTTCGAGAACCACAAGAATAGGAGCATTAGTGAGAAGTTCCTTTAATGTCTGAAAGGAAGCTTCACACTTGTCAGACCAAATATAACAAATGCCTTTGCGAGTAAGGCTGGTGAGAGGAAGCACAACATGGGAAAAATCCTTAATGAACCGACGGTAATAACCCGCCAATCCAAGGAAACTACGAATCTCATGAACATTCTCAGGCCTCTTCCAATTTTGGATAACTTCGATCTTTGAGGGATCGACAGAGATGCCATCGGAAGATACAACATGGCCTAAGAACTTAACCTTATTCTCCCAAAAATGACACTTGGAGAATTTGGCTTTAAGCTGATGGTGACGAAGAGTACTCAAGACAATTCTCAAGTGATTAGCATGCTCGGCTTCAGATTTAGAATAAACAATAATGTCGTCAATGAACACAAGGGCGAACCTATCGAGATATTCCCAGAATACTCGATTCATAAGGTCAACAAAGAAAGCAGGAGCGTTCATCAAACCAAACGGCATAACGAGCCACTCGAAAGAACCATATCGAGTGCGGAAAGCTGTAAGGGGTATGCTATCTTCCGCGACTCGGAGCTGATGAAAACCAGTGGCAAGGTCGAGCTGAGAGAAGACCTTAGCGCCACTCAAAAGATCGAACATATCATCGATCCTCGGCAAAGGATATCTATTCTTGATGGTCAACTCATTAAGCTTGCGATAATCGATGCAGAGCCTAAGAGTTCCATCAGACTTCTTCATGAAGACGACCGCGGTACCCCACGGTGAAAAACTGGACCGAATCAACTGTTTGGACTCAAGCTCTAAAAGCTGCTTCTTGAGTTCCTCATTTTCTTTTGTAGACATCCTCGTGGGAGGACGCCCAACTGGCTGCGCGCCTGGAATGAGGTCAATGCGGAACTCGATCGCCCGCTTGGGTGGCAAACCCGAAACCGTCTCAAAAACATCAGAGAAGTCACAAACAATAAGAATACGAGATATATCATCATCATCTCGTGAGTCAAAAGAATATAAAGCCATTTCGGAATTATCCACATTCCGAAGAACAAGTGATAGCTGAGTAGACGAATCTGGATGTCGAAGATATAAAATTCTTTTAGAACAAATAATCCTGGCATCGTATCTCACTAGCCAGTCCATACCTAAAATCATATCAAAATCCAAATAAGAAATAACATGCAGATTCGCACGAAAAGAAAAGCCACATAAAACAATCTCCACATCATCACAAAGCATGCTAAGGGTTGCGGACCCCCCAATAGGATTCACAATCCTCAACGAAGTGACCATACAAGAAACATCCAAAGACAAATCATCGATGAGCTTTTTCTGTACGAAAGAATGCGAAGCACCCGTATCGAAAAGAACTCGAATACTACGGTCATGAAATAAAATAGAACCTTCCAAAATAGATGGAGATATACCTCCGGGCTGAGAAGGACCTCCAGAAGCTTTAGCAACATAAAGCTTGCCAGACTTAGCAGGAGCAGTAGGGCAAGTGGAAACACGGTGACCTTCCTTCTTGCAATAATGACAGAAGAGAGGCTTAGGACAAGCTCGAATCATATGGTCAGGAGAACCACAGTTGAAACACTTCCGAATGGAAGGTGTTCAAGTAGATTGAGACTTAGAACCAGATTCAACAGGCTTCTTCTTCTTGGAAGGAAGAAATCCCTGTTTATGAAATGGAAACTTCTTCTTATTGGGGTTCTTGCGAACCTCAACATCATCACCACTATCACACTCCTTCTCGATGGCCTCGAGATGAAGTGCCGAATCAACCAACTCCTCAAAAGAAAGCTTGAGCTGGAGCATCAAAGACTTCTTAAGATATTTCTTAAGACCAGAGACAAACTTCATATTCTTCTTATAAGAAGTGCTAATGAATTCAAGACCATACTTAGATAAGGCCTCGAAAGATGCAACATAGTCAGAAACGGAAGACTTCCCTTGCTTCAACTCAAGGAAGCGACGGGCTAATAAAACTTTCTTAGATTCAGAAACGAATTTGAGTTCAAATCGTTCCCGGAACTGAGTCCAAGAAAGAACAGACTCATCAAGCTCGGTTATAAGAAGTTCGTACCAATCAAGGGCACGCTCTTGCAATAAGCTAGAAGTTACAAGAACTCGATCATGGTCAGAAAGATCCATGCGAGAGAAGATACGCTCGCATGTGCGAATCCAAGCTTGGACCTCAAGAACAGACTCGGAGCCTTTGAATGGCTTTCCACCAAGATGAGCAAAATCACTGCACAGGCATGCAAAAGCAGACTTGCGTGGAGGAGATGCACGAATAGGAGCCGGAGGCTGAGTGCTCCTAAATAACTCCAAAAACTGATCAGCAGACATATAAACGCCATCCGGATGCAAGCCACTGGATTGCCCAGCATCCGAGTGTCGTCCTCTGCCTCTTCCGGCCATTAGCTGAAAGATAAGATAAGAAAAAGATTATTCACAAGGTAGATATCATTATTTCAAATATGGAATACTACGGAAAAATACATTCCTGAACGTATTCCCAAAAATTCTATCTACCCCAAAGGCACGGGAAGAATAAAGGCACGATGATTCAAAAATTCGTAACATTCGTACAACACTTTAATGTACCGTAATATGTGTCTCTGTTCTATGTTTATCATATTTTGTTCTGAACTCAGCTTTGATACCAAGCTGTGACACCCCACTCCGAGACCCACATTAGCAAAGAGTATTATAAGGTAACACCGTCTGCTAATGCGGAAAATAGAGCTGGTTAGGAGCGACCATCTATAGCCTTGGCTTAATTATCTATTGAATACGCCGACAATACCACTTCTTACTTAAATGGATCGACCTATCCAATACATACTTAATACAAATCCATAGGTGGCTGAGGATCTATCAGAATAAAATATAACAACTCAAATGTAATACACATCACAAAACAATGGATCATCACATGCATTTACACATATATAGATACATTACAGAGTTTACAAAATGAGACATGTCAAATGGTAAAGCAAACCACAATATACAAACGAGTCAATAGAATACATATCAAAGCTACATACAAAAAGGACTACACAAAAAGCTATGACAAAAAGGAGCTAGCGGAATAGTCCATGCGGAAGCAAAAGAGGCTAAGTCCAAAGTACCTAACTTGAAACATCTTGGTCTGACCCGAGTATAAATTACATGGGTCGGTCTAGCTAAACAAAGCAGTTAGATAAACTAAATGATAATGAACATACAAGATCATAAAGTACCACAATTATTCTCCAAAGGAGATAACCAAATCATCTAACAAGATGAACCAAAACAAGCCTCATATCATAGGCAACTCAATTAAACCAAGAATATCATATCCCAAAACAAGCCAAAAGGCAATTGACAAATACCAATAAAGGTAACACAAGTTTCCACAAGGTAATCGCTATATATCGTGTGGTTCAAAGAACCTACCCCGAAGGGTGATACACTAAGAAAATATAATTGTCATATAAACAAAAGATGCTCGAGCTCAGTACAAGGATCCATACGCCCGAAGGCAACGCCCGAAGGCAACGCCAAAAGACAATGCCAAAAGGCAACGCCCGAAGGCAACGCCAAAAGGCAACGCCCGAAGGCTATGAGGAATGCGGATTACGGATCTTAAGGCTAGGAATAACACTAGAGGGGGGGTGAATAGTGTTTATAAGAAATTACTTAATCTTTTTGAGTTTATGTTAATTTGTACACATATGTATGTAAAATTCAGACACAGATATAATCACAGAAACAAACACAGATGCAGAAATATAGTAAATGCAGTAAAGGAAAGAACACACCGGATTTTATACTGGTTCGGGGTTACCCTACATCCAGTCCCGCACAATTAAGTACGAATTTCCTTTCAAAAGCAATTCAATAATTACAACCCTCGGTTTCAAGGCTACGAGGTACACCCTCCAGAATCACAATCCTCTGGGTAGAGATACTTGATTTCCGGGGCAACAAGTTCACCCAATTGATTTCCAAGGCTACAATCACACCTTTTCTCGCTTGATTGATTTCCAAGGATACAATCACACCTTTTCTCGCTGGATAGATTACAAAGAAGCCTATAACTCTGAATAGCACTTGGATCTTGTTGAGATAGTGATAGAGAATCAAACCAGAGATGATCTAGTTAGATTCATTGTTGATTTCGGTAGAGTGATGATAGAATTTTGAATAAGAAAATGTGGAAGAATAAGAGAAGTGAAAAAACAGAAAATCTGATATAAAATTCGTTGAAACTAACCCCTATTTATAGAAGAACAACGGTCATGTCCATTCGTGAAAGGTTATGGTGAATAGACACTTCTTTTGAAATTCAAATTTTGAAACTAACTGACACTATGTCGACATGGGGTACTAGGGCATGTCGACATCCCAAAGGAAATTTTGATGTTTTGATTTTCTTTGGAAATAACCTTTATCTTATATTAAAACTATTTTAAACTTAATAAATATACTTGACTATAGATAAAATACATAGATAAATATAGAGAACAATATATATAATTTTACTATAATTTTATATTTAAATCTAAGTATAAATATATTATAATTAAAAGATAGTTTAAAACAAACGAAGTTTAAAAACAAGAATATTTATGGCTAAAACATCCTTTTGATAATCATTTGAAAAGATAATTTTTAAGGCTAAAACATTTTGAAAAGCAATTTTGAAAATCATTCCGAAGTTGTTTTGAAAAACATTTTGAAGTAGTTTTGCAAGCTTATTCCTGCAGAGTATCTCATCATGTCAGGACTCGAGAACTTGTACAAAACCAGGATGTTCGTGGGTTTATAAGCCACTTGTCGTAGGTTTGTCAGCTACTTGTCGTGGGTTTGTAAGCCACTAAAAAGATAGAAATGGGTTCCATCCCAAAAGAAAAATGGAGTTAAGATTTCAGTGCTATTGTGAAGTTTTAACATAATTCTAGACTCAATACTTATCTTGAACTCTTGAACTCTTGATAATCTTGATACTCATGAGTCTTCAATCTTGATATCTGGAATCTCTATACTGTACAGTCTTCATTCTTGGTACCTGCATGGTTAAATCCTGCATATACATATATATCTAAACTATAATGTTAGTATTTATATTTTATAATCTTATTCTAAGGTTGTTGTCATCAAAACCATCATCTCAAGGACTAACAAAGGCAACGCCCGAAGGCAACAAACCGTAGTGGCGGTACTGGACACCACTGTCCGGCGGAATGTGTCACAACTCTCAGTAAGGAACCCGGAAAATGTTAACGTGAGTCTCATACCCCACATTCGCACTAAACGGTTTACTACCCGTTAGTCAATTTCACACTCAAAGCAGTACAAAGTTCACCTCATATCATCGGTAAACCAGACCCAAAAGTCAAAACGGTCAAACGAATAGATTAGGAATTAACTGAAAAGATAAACGCACGTGTTCATAGCACGCGTTTTATTTAATCATTTGATTCTCCTCCCTCTTCGCTCGAAGTGCAAAATTGTGTTTGTGTTTTAAATAGAAATTATAAATTAGAGAAACGAGCTTTTAATACACTTACAAAGATCATTTTATAAAAACCCGTGTACGAAAATAAAAAGGAATTAACAAAGTCAAGAATGCAATAACAACAAATTGGAACAACCCAAATCGGTTAAAGATTTGAAAACCCAAGAAAAATAGGCAAAATAGGCAAAAACAAGCAGGTCAGTCGACTGACTGCAGAGGGTCAGTCGACTGAACCAGAAACCAAAAAATCCTATTTCCTGCAGTCAGTCGACTGACTGCAGAGGGTCAGTCGACTGACTGCAGGAAACAGAGACTCTCTGTTCCTGCAAACAGCCCCTGGAACGCCTATTTGCTACAGCCAGTCGACTGACTGCAGAGGGTCAGTCGATTGACTGGCACTGGGGCTGTTTTTCAGCCTATCAAATGAAGAGCAATTCTTCCAATTGGCCACCGGACGAGCAATGGGCGCTAGGGGTTTATGCCAGTCGACAACCCAGCCCTATTGGCTCTTCCATACACCTCCAAAAACATGATTAAACATCAAAGCTATGATTTTTAGAGTTTTTGACTTCAAAACACCAAAAATTGAAATGTTCACCAAATCAACTCAAACCAAAAGCAAATAAGTATGCACAAGTGTTAGGAATTCATACCTAACAACAAAGATAGCTATAGATATAGATGTGAGTTAAAGAACTCACCTTTTTAACTCAAAAAAAAGATGAGAAGCACAAACACAAGAAGAAGATCAATCACTCTTCACTTCAACTCTACAAGCTTCAATCTAAGATTAAAACAAGTATTTCCTAAACTAGGTTTAGGAATTTTCTGAAATTGAAGAGGAGAAGAGATGGAGAAGATGAAGATGGAGCTTACCTTAGCTTTTCCAAGAGTTTGGAGATAAAACTTGGATTTGCAAATGAAAACTAGGGCTTGGAGTTTTAATTTCCCATTCCTCTCCCCATTTTCAGTTATACTAGAGAAAAAGAAATGAAATGTAGTGAAGAGGAGAGGAGAGGGGCTGAACTAGGTTATATAGTGAGTTGGGGTGAAACCCAAACCCAAAGCCCAACAGAAAATATCAAAATTCAACTTACTCCAAACCTATCGAAGCTTATACTCAAAAAAGCCGCAAACGCCATTTTGGACTCAATGGAAGTGGTCCCGAGTCCTAATTCGACCGTTTGCAAAATGTAGATTTTCGGACTTTAATCTGATTAACGATGTTATATTTAAATAAAATATTTAAATATAAAATCGTAAAATATGCGGGTTGTTACAGAAAAAGTGTAAGGCTACGTAGGAGATAGCAGTGATTACTCTTAGAAGTAATAATAGGAGTTTCCGTAAAGGGTAAAGGACACTAGTGAGAACCTAGGATTGTTGCTTCATGTGTGTAGACTATAGAAGAATAGTAAGGTGATATTAGTTAGATAGTAAGACGCATGTGGTTGAGGATGTGTATTCTTGATTTTCGAGGAACTTGGAAGGAGCATCTTCCTTTAGTGGAATTCACATATAATAATAGCTTGTAAGCTAGCATTGGAATGGCACCTTTCGAAGCTCTTTATGGAAGACCATGCAAGTCGCTTTCGTATTGGTTAGTGTCTACAGAGAGATTGGTACTTGGTCCCGACATGGTTAGAGAGACTTCGGAGAAGATTGATTTGATTAGGAGAAAATACGTACCTCTTATCCACATCTCTTTAATAGAAAATTTTGAATTTCCTATTTCCATCTTTAGTTTTGAATAGGTTCTTTCCTTTATTATCCTTTGAGAGGGTAGATCTTAGGACTTAACCTATGGATGGTAGGATTGAATGTAAACGTGTTATTAGAACATGTTATGTATGATGGACGCTAGTGGTTGCAAGTGTTTGCTAGTGGATGCTAATGGACGCATATATATACACTAGGCACTATTATCTCTTAGGGATTGGCCTAACTTGGTCACTAAAGCATATGCATTTGGATGTGTGCGCATTTGCATTTTTATTCCATGGTTGCAATAAATGGATGATTATCATATGATTGTTGCATTTGGATGATGATTGTAGCATGCATATAGAACTATTAGTTATCATTAGGAAATTTTCATTCATTTGGATATACAGCACAAACATGATTGCATAAAAAGGAGGTCGACTGAATCAGTAGACCGCCTAATCTTTTGCATTAGTTAGGGACATTGACATTACACTATTTGCGTATATATCATAAATTACATTAGAAAAACTTAAGGACAATGGATGTAATGGATGATGGTTGAGTACATGGTTGTAAAACTTAGATGAAAATATTTAATTCATTCTTCTGTCCTTGGAGCTTTCGGGGACGAAATCCTTTAAGGAGGGGAGAATGTAACAACCCAAAATTTAAGCTATAGTAATTACTTAAAGAATTAATTAAATAATAAAATAACTTTGTGAAATTATCAGAATTGAGCCACGGAAGATGCACTATTGTGTCTGTGGTAATTTTCTGGTCAATTTTCATACATAGATTGTAAAAATCCAAGCTAGAACGAAGGAGATACGAATTAAACAAGAGAACGAAGAAAAAAAAGAAAAAAAAGAAAAAGAAAATAAAATAATATAGGTTAGGTCGACCCTATGGTCGACTTTCCCCATAGCTGGGTTGACCTATAGGTTGACCCCTAGCTTATGAAGGTCGACAGGTGGGTCGACACGCCAAAGCATTTGGACGAGCTTTCGTCCAGATGAAGAAATGACGTGCTTTTCTATTTTAATTTGATCCTGTGCGTTCGTGCTTCCATCCGACGGTTCCCAACAAGCCTACGACGTGGTTGCACCAGATTTCATCTTCAAATCCAATGGCCTGAGATCCCTAAGTGACACTATAAATAAGACCCTAAGCCTAGCTATTTTTCTCAATCAGATTTTCTCCATCTGGGTTCATTGTCTGAGGCTGGACCCTAAAAGGAATATTTTTTCAAGAAGAAGATCTTTTTATTTAAAATATTTTATACCCTAGAAGTGGATCCGGGAATGCCAAGGAAAAGAGTTAAGGACCACAGGTGAGTGTTTAGTAATTATTTTAGATTTTTAAGTAATTTAAAATAATAGGGTTTTTAATAGTTTTAGTTTTTCTACAATTTTGGGATAACCTTTATGCAAGTTTATATACAGTTTATTTTTATGTAAATTTTAGACTTTCTTTTCAGTCTATTTTCTTTTAGCTATTTTATTTCAGTTACTTGCAATTATTTACTGTTATTTACAGTTTTTCCCAATTATTTACAGTCATTTATTGTTATTTACATCTATTCCTTTTTAGTTGAAATTTAGCCTGTAAATGTTAGTTTCTTCTTATTCTTTTTTACGCGAATAAATAAATAGAAGAGAATAATTCGCTAATATGGACTAAAATATAAGAACACTAAATTTACAGAAAATTATATGTAAAGTAAGAAGAACTATACTAAATTGGACATAGACTAAAATAGGAAAATTTAAGACATTTGCAAGCATAGTTATAACATGTAATTATAACTAAAAAGAGAAAATAGAAGAAATAGCAGAAGAAGCTTATTTTTAAACTTAGACCTTGGGTTAAATTAATAAGCAAAATTATAACACACATGTTATAATTAGAGATAAAAGAAAGGGCTTATTTTAGAACTTATAATTAAGTTAATAAGCAAGTATAGCAGAGATAATAAAAGAGGCTTATTTTAAGACTTAGAATAACTTAATAAGCAAACAGAGCGGAAATAACAGAAGAGGCTTATTTTAATGACTTACACTAAGTTAATAAGCAAAGATAGAAGTGGGACCCGTACTGGCAGCATTCCCCTTCAGTCAGGAACTGATGGTCTCATAATAGATTAGGTGAGGCTGGGACATGCTTATGCTAAAGTAATGGTAAATAAGAGGTCAATAGATAGAAGCTCAAATCGGGGGATTTGGGCAAGGGGCGCAACTAAATTTTGTTTGTTAGGACCGTACCACCAGCATTCTTTTTTTTTCAGACTAGGACTGATGGTCTCACAAACACTTAGGTGAGGCTGGGAAGGACCCTGTCAGACTAGGACTAATGGTCTCACAACAGATCAGGTGAGGCTAGGCACGCTTATGCTGAAGTAATGGTAAATAAGAGGTCAAAAGAGGGAGCAACATATAGCGCGAGCCGACGGTGGCCGAGCGTGCGGCCTCGGAGCAGGGATATAAGTCGCTATTGAGTTCCAAAGTGCTAAACATGTGTCTTTTTTTGTGGGACCCACAGGCTGGGACTAGCTCATAGTGGCACAACCGAGACAAAAGGACGATCGAAAGGTAGAATTAGGATTTCAGCCTGATTAAACTAGGATTGAGATTTCAGCCTAATCAAAGCAATTTTAGAAAAGTGCTAACAGTCCAATCGAAACTATCTAAGCAAAGCAAACAATTAAACATTATTTTATCCCAGTTTTATCTTTCCTATATTTCCTTCTATACAAGAACTGTTGCTTAGTCTATTATCTTTATCTTGCCTAAAAATACTAGTAATTACTTTCATTCACCAGACTTTTAGTCCGACCCACTCCTCTATTTTACCCTTTTCCCTCCATAGGCCATTAGAGGCAAGGGCAGTAGATTTTCAGCTTTCTTGGAGAGATATTCTTGGAGATTCTTCATGTATGCTTCTTCTTCTTCTTTCCACTTTTATTTTCATTTGACTTGGGATATACTGGTATTTGATGAGGGGGATGATTTTATGATTTTATGTACTCTGATGTTATGACTGAGATGGTATTTTTCATAAGACATGTGTATTTGGTATTTTGAGACATATTTGTTTTATGACGTATTTATGAAGTTTAATTTTTAATGAGTTACTTTTTAAATATTTTCGCTATTTTATTTATTTGTCTTATGAATCTTAGTCTCTATAAAGTTTTTATTTATACCTATAATGTACCATATTATTTAGTGTGCCCTTTTTGTGTATACTAAGGGGTGTGGGGGTGTTTCAGATGCTCGGCACATGAATACCATGGATGTATAGGTGTCGACTTTTGAAAGTCGAAACGGTTGGTCGTAACACAAAAACGGTAAACATCCCTATTTTATACATCTCTTCCTTTTTAGGTGTATTCCTAGTCTTTTCAAACGACACACTTTTATTTATAATTTTAAATTTAATAACATGGAAATTCACATTGCAACATCTTGTATTCTATGAATTAAAATACTACTTAAATCCCTATAATTTATTGTGAAACTTAGTTTACACTTTTATTTTCAATAATCGTTCAATTAACAAATTTGGAATTATTACATCATTTACAGGTTCATGATCTACTATTATTCAATAATAAATTTACGGATTGCTAATACCCAAATCCTTTCCAGATTTACATTCATTCAACACACATATATATATATATATAAAGTTAAAAATGACTGAATATGTAGGTAGAGTTTATAATTGCATTGCATGTGTATAGGTTTAGCCTACAACTTCAATTTACTTTTCAAGCATATAAGAATAGATTGTAACAACATGCCTTTTCGATCCTCAGAAGTCGACACTAATACATCCATGGTATCCACGTGCCGAACATCCAAGTGCTGGAAAGACAGATTGTTGGGGAAAGAAAAGAAGAAGAAAGACAGATCTCACAAAAATGTGACGAGTAATATATAATACTAAACAAGTCTTTATAAAAGGTAAGAGACTTTATATACATAGATAAATCAGAGTACAAACACTAACCCATCATTAACCTAGATAGTTATAACAACTTGTCCTTACAAGTACATATTGAAGGATCCAACTCGTCTCCTGAAAGCTCCGAATTGTCCAGCTAAATTTGGAAAATATGCTCGGGCAGACCCGAGCATTACAAGAAAAATAATGCCTAGATCAGTCTAGTAAAACTAGCGTGAGAAACAAAATCAAATGGATTCTAATATCTTATAAAACCTTTCAAAATAAAATGTATCTCATAAGACCATGCATCACATAAACACAGATGATTTTTTTACCTTACGATAACCAAAATATTTTATAATAACCAGTGATATTATAATAATTTCTAGAGGTTGAAAATAAATAGATAAAATATCTGAAATGCTTGCATCTCACATTTCAACATAGTTTGGCACATTTATGTCCGTACGACGCTTGCTGGAGAATGGATTCCATCAATAACAAGGCACTGGGGTAGCATCCACCATAGTGCATCTCTAAAAAATGTATCGAGGGACTCGCCTGGACCCCTGCCAACACAGGACCGGCCTACCCCTTACTGGATAGTACCGAATATGTCGTCACCCCAGTTGCATTGCCAAATTTTACCGAGAGCTTTCTTGCACAACCAAATCCATAAATATATATGTATGTATGTATGTATGTATATTTAGAAGGATGATGGCATACCCTAATAGGTATGATCCATTTAGCCCTGCTGTACCTCCCTTGATTTTATTCATTCCCAATTGATAAGGCTTGAGGCTACGTTTTACCATTTATATAGCATTCCCACTTGGAATGCTAATACTTCCCTCGAGGCAGCAATGAAGTGTCATCATTCATCTATATAAGTTGTTCAGGATATGAACAAACCGAAGGCACTACTTCTACTACATCCATTTTGGAATCACCCTCAGGATTAGTAGCAAGTAGCCCTTGCAATTCAAGAGCTCCATCTACGATCCCATCGTCTTCAAGATTTCTCCAATACATTGCTTGAGTTGGATTGAAATGGTTTTTGGATAATTCATATTTATCCGATCTCGATCTCTTCGAACCAACATTCAATAGTTTCAGGTAAACTCAGCTCCGGTTCTTTCGGAAAATGAACAAAAAAGATAAGAGCGGAGATCACCCCTTAACCATTTAGGTGGACAGATCTCCTTATTATTTGTTGTGATGCCCCACCTCTATACCCACGCTAGCCAAGAACACTACGGAGTAGTGTTGTCAACTAGGGCGGAGAATAAGGCTGTTGAGGAGTGACCATCCATGTAATTGCTTATCACACGGTGGCTATAAATAATCTTCGGAAACAAACATAGAAATAAGCATAACACAAATCAGTCACAGACATCCATATCACAAAGGCGGAAAAAGATATGAATATATAACTAACACATGAAAGTGTACATCAGAGTTGTGGTCAAAAAGATCCACAATAATACAAAAGAATAGCAACACGTGCTATACCAAAAGAATACATCTATGAGTCTATATCTCAGGTGTATACAACAAAACTGCTAATCTAAATAGTTAGCCAAAAGTCAGAGTAGCAAATCCTGGGAAGAAGTCAAGCAGAAGCACCTGTAACATCTCGGTCTGAACCGAGTATTATTTATAAGAAAATAATAAACGGATCAGTCTAGCTATAAATATCAGATGATATGGTATAAAGTAAACGACATGACATGAACATGTAATAACCATAACGTCGTACTACTATAAGTACGTAAATGATAATCAACAAGAGGTTAATCAATTTCACAAGGATCTTCTCAAAGATCCAAACCCATAAGCAGGTAATGACACACAAACTCACAAATACACAAAAACTGATATCATATCAATGAAAACCACAAAAGTTGGTGAAGCTCTAAATCCAGAAATCAACACACGAAATCCAGAACAAATCCCAGAAATCAACACACGAAATCCAGAAATCACTAAAAGGGGGAAGTCCGAGCACACGGACGAGAAGCTATCTCATGGAAGCTATCCATTTAATTTTCCGAACACACGGATGGCCCGAAGGCCTTTGACACACGAACGGCCCAAAGACCATGGGGTGCAGCCCCATATATGTGAGTAGAAACATCACCCAAGTGGGGTCTAGTCTCCCTCGCAGACAAAGAGACATCGCTCAATCGCTAGTCTAAATCACAAGAATGATCGTCATGATCATAAGGAAGTGTCAATCACACCAAGCTAGTAAATATATGAGTTTAACTTCATGTCCCATAACCACTTGCTTAACTTAAATATTTACGAACAAACTGTAGATCTTCACTAGAAAATTGTCACAAAAGGGTTCAATCGAACAAGTCCAAGAGCTAACCGACAAAGTGAACGCAAGCGTTTCATACCACTCGTTTTACTAAGTCGTTTAATTCGATTTCTCATCCGAGTGAAGTAAAGGCTTGTATATACTAGTAGATTGGAAATCGGTTTGAGAAAACGAACTTTTGATATTTAAAATAGTGTTGAAATCGCTTTGATGAAAGAGTTTTGATATTTACTACTAGTATTGAAACCTTCATATCTTTAAAGTGACAAGTCACAAAACAGTTGTTGAAACAAATCGAATCACATCAATTCACGTTCAAAGACGTGAGTAAAGTCCAAAGAAATCAATCCCAAAACCATCATAGTCGAGCGACCTAACAGAAGTAGGCCTAACGACCTAATATCGGAAGCCAAACGACTTAGTGGAAAGAGGCTCGCGACCTAAAATCACGCGACCTAAAAAGTCGCGACCTAATGGAGCACGTGAGCGACCTAACAAGGTCCAGAGACGAGCGACCTAAGTGGGATGGCCACGCGACCTAACGACCTAACGAAGGAAGCGACTTAACGAAGGAAAAGGGTGCGCGACCTATAGGGTTCGCGACCTAAGAGGGTACGCGACCTAACGAGGTACGCGACCTATAGGGTTCGCGACCTAACGAGTCAAAGGTCCAACGACCTAACAGATGCAGGCCAAGCGACCTAAAGGGGCACGACCTAAAAGTGACGACCTAAAAGTGACGACCTAAAAGTGTACGCGACCTATAGACTCGCGACCTAACTGGGCACGCGACCTAAAGAAGTACGCGACCTAAAGTGGTACGCGACCTAAAGAGTGCTCGACCTACTGGGTGAGCGACCTAAGCACGGCCGAGCTAACGACCTAGCGAGGTAAGTAGGCTGAGCGACCTAAGGGGCGCGACCTAATGGCGAACGACCTATGGCCAGAACGAATTAAGGTCGAAAACGACCTAAGCTCTGTGTGACTTTTCAACAGCAAGCGACCTAGCCCAGGCAGAATGACCTAAGTGCAGTTTTCACCAAAAATACTAAAAATTGGAGTTTTTCGCCAATCCAATCCAAACCAAATGCAAATATTCATACAAATGCAATAAGGGATCATTCCCAACAGCCCAATGACATCTATAGGCAAGATATGAGATCAAAAATCTCACCTTTTCACTAAAATGGATGAAGATGGAGATTGAAAGCAAGGAGAAGCAATCCAAAGCTTGAATCCACTATCTTCTACTTGAATTTGATGTTGAATCTCGGATTTGCAATAGAATTTAAGTTTGGAGTTTTAATTTCCACTTCCCACCACCATTTTTGATGAAGCTTGGATGTTATTTCATGAAGTGATGAAGAGAAGAGGGGGTTGGGCTGAGTTAGTGTGTGTTCAGCACCAAACCAAAGTCCTAAGCCAAAAAGTGATGAAAATTTTACTATCTCCAAACATATCGAAGTTTACACTCAAAAAGATCACAAATGTCATTTTGAACTCAATGGAAGTTGTCTCGAGTCCTAATTTAACCATATGCAAAAAGTAGCTTTTCGGACCAACATCCGACTAACGATAAAATATTTAAATATAAAATCGATAGATATGCGGGTTGTTACATTTGTCCTAGAAGAACACAATGATTTTATACGTACAGTAGTATCATCTAAGCCAACCGTACTCTATAATTCCCATGTTTCCTCTATATATTTCTAGAGTTAAAAACTGGCCAAGATTTTGATAATCGGTTATTTAAATATCAAATAAACAAACAATCAAACATAGATTTAATTCCATGTGGATCCACTAAGCCTCTATTAATTAATCTTTTGATAAATCAAATCACTTTCAAATCGTTGATTTAAAATACCTTTACAAAAGATATTTTCACAAACCTCTTATATTTCTTTCAATACTTGGAAATCATTTGTATACTTATCTCAACGGTATAAGTATATTACCAAATCACTACACCTTCAATACTTAGAAATATATCCATATACTTCACTCAACTGTACAAGTATATTAACAAAACTTGAGGGAGACTTCCTCCTTTCCAAAATCATATTTAAATGGGCCAAAACAAATATTATTTTAATTATTTCTTCCTATAAACCAAATCACTATCCTTCTGTGTTAAGTATGCAAAGAGTGTTTCCAGACCACCATAACTAAGACGGATAAATAGTCAAAACAAATCTCATTCCTTTATAAAATTCCCTTTTTATAAGTTTATTTCATATTTATAAATACTTTATAAATCTCTAAATTAATTTATAAAACCTCTTTATAAAAATTCTTTATAAAACCCTTTATAAAAATCCTTTACAAATTATCATTTGTAAATCTCCAATTTAATTTATAAAACATCTTTATATTTAGTAAATCCCTTTTTATAAACAAATGGTTATTTATAAATAATTTTGTTAAATAAGTTAATTACCTTTAAACATCATTTATAAGCACTTAACCTTAAATGGTTATACAATTGTAGTTATTTTAAATCCTTAACTTTACAAATTCGGAAAAGGCTTAGTAGCCACAATGTACTAAATCAAGTTACCATTTAATTAAATTTGACCTTCCAAGTCATATAACTGATATTTACACAAGCAATATAAACGTAAATAAAAATCAACCAGCAATCACTTACTAATCCATCACTTATCCAATATTAATTTACTAGTATACAATTCAATGTCCAAATCAATATACTAATAGAACGCGGATTTTTTCTGCTAAATGGATGTCCAAATAACCAACTTAATTTAATTATAGCAGAATGAGGATTTGTTGTGCTAACAGATGTCATCGATATTCTACCCAATTAAATTATAGTAGAACTGTGTTTTATTCTGCTAATCATATGTCAAAGCTTAGTATACCTTATCCATGTTTGTTTGGCTACTTAATGGCTCAGATAAAAGTGAATCCCTTGCATTTAAATTCATTTACTTAAAAAGGAAGCTACTTTAAAATAAAAATTGATACTTGGAAATAAAGTAATCAAAACTAAACCTTTATTAAATTAATTTAAAATAAATTTAAACCTTGATTTCATAAAAATAAAACTTAATTAAATCTTAATTAAACCTTAATTAAAACTTTATTAATTAATTAATTAATAGTTAAACCCTACCTGATTAGCAATTAATTAAATAATTAAACCTTAATTAATTAATAATTAATTGAATAGTTAAACCAAAATAATTAATAATTAATTAAATAATTAAACCTTAATTAAATAAAAATTAATACTTAATTAACTCTTTACTTAATTATTGATTAATTAAAACTCTCTTAATTAATTAACTATAATTATCTTACTTAATTAATTCTTAAGTACAAATTACTTTTACTAATTACAAATTAATTAATAATTATTTTTAAATAACTAATTAATTAAATAATATTTAAAAATCATACTTAATTTAGTTATTATTAACTTTTATACTTAAAGTATGTTTTTATAATACTTTCCAAAAATATTTAAGACAAAATTTTGTAACACTTTGAGTTTGGAAAAAGAGTTCGATTTCTCAAACTACATCCGTGGCGACTATCTCTATGGATACCATAACTTAAAGTTAGTTTCTAAGTTAACATTTCAACTTTAACTCTTTAAAAACTTTACTTACTTTATAAAACATAGTAAATTCTTGGGAAGCTAATAATGTTTAAAACTTTCTACCTTTTTCTAGTAAATTAAAATAGCAAATATGATTTTAAACCAAGGGACCTCTAAGTCACTTATACAAGTCAAGATGCTAACTTTCTTTAGCATACACACCACATACATGAACATAATATATATTCACATGTCAAACAACAAGCCATAAGTAAGATCAAATTTTCAACCATTCACAACATTTACACTTCAATGTCAAGTCTAATACAACATCACATACAAACACATATAAGCATATATGATCATACAAATGAACATCAATTTCCACCCAAACATCCAACAAATATGCAACTAAGTTAAGCAATAATATAAAGTTTAAAAACTTTTTAAAGGTGTGAGTTTTACTCACAAAAAGTTCATGAAAATCAACCTAATTTTCGCTAAAACTAGGTTTTGCCTTAGATCTTGGACTGCTCATGTAAAAGATTTGATATTTTGCCTTGGATTTTGAAAAATGAGCTCGTCCTGGGGTCAATAGGGCAAGACCAAGGTTTTAAAGAGGAGTTTGAGTGTTGTTTTGGCTAAGTGGAGTTATAAGAAGAGAAAAAGGAAGGGTTTTAAAGATTTTTAAAAATTAAAAGAAAAGAAAGAAGTGATTTTTAAATTTAAAAATAAATGGAAGCCATTAAAACTTTTGAAAAGCTTAAGGAAGAAGATGGATTTTTTTTTGAAAAAGTGAGAAATGGAACGGAAATGAGAGAGAGAAAATTTTAAATTGTTTTATGTTAATTGAAATTAGAAAATTACCTAAATACCCTTCAGTACACTACCCTCCACTCATATAATGACACATCACCACATCCACCCCTTTCCTCCACCCCACACGCAAGGCACAAGGCTCCCACTTGTGACCACCATACAATACACTTCCCCTTGTACTTATGATGTGAAATGATAATGTGGCATTACATATTACATATTTTCTTTTATTTAATTTTTAAAAAGTGTCACATTTCTTAAGTAAGTGTATATTGACCTTATTATATACTAACCATACTTAGGTTATTATTAATATGTGTGTATATGTTTTACTAAGGTGTTCATTACATCTTAATCAACTTTTCGATGATGAAGAATTGAAAATTTTGAAAAGGCTTTCCGGTCACATTTTCTATTTTCCTTTGAACTAATTATTTTTGTAAACATAATTTGGAAACTAATTTCCCATCACTAGTTATTATTTAAGGGGGGTTCTTTTGAGTAATAAAATACATTTATTAATTGTTTAAAAATATATTAATTATCCATAATTAAAGTGATTAAATTCCGAGTTGTTACATTATTCTTCCTTAAAAGAATTTCGACCCCGAAATTTCATCATATGAGTTCCCACAATTATTCATAAGTCTGCATGATGTTCATAGATCATCCATATGCAAAATCTAATTCAATCTCTACTCCAATACATAACTTCTCTTCCGAACTAGTATCGCTCATTCGATTTCCTAGTACGAATTCTGATCAGGCATCTTGATTAGAAACCTCTATTCTACTTACGTAGTAATATACTATGATAGAAAACTTTGGTTCCATATCAAAAACCCTAACCAAGTGTTTACCATCAAGAATCAAGTGATGATCCTCGTTTAGAACAGTGTGAAACACCTCAAAGTCATGTATTCGAATCTTGGATCAAAAACTATATGAAAAAGAGTAATGATCTACGTTCACTTGCGTGCTTATTATTTTATTGGTTCTTACTAATACCAATTCTTTTTCTTTTAAAATTATTTATGAAAACATTTCATAAAAACTTAACTTAAGTTTAACTTGTAAAGTACCCTACTACATCCTAAGACTATATACCACTATCTCGTTCAAACCTTTCCATTTTGACTTTATTTCCCCTAAGTAAACTCAAGATCCAAAACTCGGGTTTTAATCCATAATCCTTTTTGAAATGAAACTATATATTTAACCATAGAAAATGCATACATATAGCTTAAGTAACCCCAAAATGAAACTAAGAAACTAGGCACTACCAAATGGTATCATATATTCCTTGACCAAGAAGGGTAATACTTAAGAGAAGTACTTACCATCCGAACACATCTCTTTCCCATTTTTAGTTATTTCCGAGCCACTTGAAATAGTTATCATAAAAATGCTTCTTTGATTTCAAAATTCCCTTTATGAAACAATACTTTACACATTTCCAACAAATAGTTTAACAAAATATCAATAGCCAACTTGCTTTGGGTTCGTTCGGATTCGAACTTGTTTCGATCGTACAATGATAAAGAAGATAATTTACTAAGTGCACCACAATGCTTGTCTAAGCAAACATCCGACCATCGCTTAGAAGATTATTCCAATTATCACAAAACAGATCAAGATTCAATTTCCGAACCAATCCAAAGAAAATACGCCCTACTTAAAAATTTCTTTTGTGAAATATTTACACTTAAAAATATTTTCAAGTAAAATATTGCTACCTTTTTCCATAAAACATCTGAAATCTTCTTCAAGACTCCTGGATTTGAATCCTCAAAACCTTTTATTTATAAAACACAATTTTATAATCCAAGTTTATATAAAATCACTCCTTTATACAAATCATTTCTCAAATAATTATTCTAAAATATTCTAGCTTTCATTTAATAAATATCTTTTATAAAAATCCAATTTTATTACAACATTAACATCGAACGCCTTATAGTCAAATTGTGAAACTCAATTCATAAGGTGTTCGTTTCAAAGTTTTCCCAATTTTTATCTACCCCACCCATGTTTACAAAAGGAAAATTTCTTATAAAACACCTAACAATAGTCAATGCTCAAACTAGACAAGCATGACTAAATAAACCCTAAATGATAATAATTAGATATTATTATTTCCTAACAAACATGCATCTCAAAAATTACTATACTATTTTTGAAAATCATTCTTGTATATATAAAATATATTCTTAGGTAAAATTATATCCTTTACCCATTTAAAACAATACTGTGTTGGTTGGCCTTGTTCAAGTGTTTAGGAATTCCTATAGATGACATGGGCTAGACACATCGACTAGAATTCATATACCACTCAACCGATTAAACAACATAATATAAAACATTTTTTTATATCACTAACAAGTACACACTCTTATATATATATATATTTACATTCAGACTCATTCTAGGGTGTTACTAACCCTATCTCTAATGAGTTTACCGCATCAGTGCCAAGGTTTTCATTTAATCTTCAGCTCTAATACTAGGTGTAACATCTTCCCTATCCTGGAGGTGACTACAAATTGTAACCTCGAATCTGAATTTACAGCCAGCCTCTCGACTGCCTCAACCAACCCACAAAAGGACATTTAGGGGTAAGAGTATAAGCTTCATCATAGTTCACAAAGCGAGAACCCCCTATAACGCGTACCGTGCACTAACCAGATTCGATTCTAATCTCTTTAAACCAACGTTCGATAACTTCTGGTAAATTCAACTCTGTTTCTTTCGAAAATGAATAGACAAGATAAGAATGGGGATCACCCACTAACCATTTAAATAGACGGATCTCCTTATCATTGTCCTAAAAGAACACAACGAATTTATACGTATAGTAATATCATCTAAAATAACTGTACTCTAAAATTCCCATGTTTCCTCTAGATATTTCCACAGTTAAAAATTAGCCAAGATTTTGATAGTCGATTATTTCAATATCAAATAACAAACAATCCAAACATAGATTTAATTCCATGTGGGATCCATTAAGCCTCTATTATTTAATCTTACGATAAATCTTGATTTAAAATATCTTTACAAAAGATATTTCACAAACCACTTTTATTTCTTTCAGTACTTGAAAAACATTTGTATACTTATCTTAACAGTATAAATATATTACCAAATCACTATACTTTCAATACTTAGAAAATATATCCATATACTTATCTCAAAGGTATAAGTATAATAAAAAAACTTGAGAGAAATTTCCTCTTTTCCAAAATCATATTTAAATGGGCCAAAACAAATATTATTTAAATATTTCTTACTATAAACCAAACCATTATCCTTTGGTGTTAAGTATGGAAAGAGTGGTTCCATACCACCATAATTAACAAGGATAAATAGTCAAAACAAATCTCATTCCTTTATAAAATTCATGTTCTATATGCTCATGTCATATTTATAAAAATTCATAAATCTCCAAATTAATTTATAAAACTTATTTATAAAAATTCTTTATAAAATTCTTTATAAAAATCCTTTACAAAATATCATTTGTAAATCTCCAAATTAATTTATAAAACTTCTTTATTTTTAGCAAATCCCTTTTTATTATCAAATGGTTAACTATAAATAACTTTATTAAATAAGTTAATTACCTTCAAACATCATTTATAAACACTTGACCTCAAATGGTTATACAATTGGAGTTAGTTTAGATCCTTAACTTTACAAATTCGAAAAGAGGCTTAGCGACCATAATGGTACTAAATCAAGTTAAAATTTAATAAATTTGACTTTTCAAGTCATATAACTGGTATTTACATAAGCAACATAAATGTAAATAAAAATCAATTAGCAATCACTAGTTAATCCATCACTTATCCAATATTAATTTACTACATACAATTCAATGTCCAATCAATCTATTAGTAGAACGAGGATTTATTCTGCTAAATGGATGTCTAAATAACCTACTTAATTTAATTATAGCAGAATCTGGATTTATTCTGCTAATAGATGTCATCAATATTCTACCCAATTAAATTATAGCAGAATAGTGTTTTATTCTGCTAAACAGATGTCAAAGTTTAGTATAACTTATCCATGTTTGATTGGCTACTTAATGGCTCGGATAAAGGAGAATCTCTTATATTTAAATTCATTTACTTAAAAAGGAATCTACTTTTAAATAAAAACCGATCATTGGAAATAAAGTAATCAAGATTAAAACCTTTATTAAATTAATTTAAAATAAATTTAAACCTTGATTCAATGAAAGTTAAAACTTAATTAAACCTTAATTAAATCTTTATTAATTAATTAATAATTAAACCCTACCTAATCAGCAATTAATTAATAATTAAACCTTAATTAATTAATAAATAATTAAACCTTAATTAATTTATAATTAAACCTTAAATAATTAATAATTAATTAAATAGTTAAACCTTAATTAAATAAAAAATAGTACTTAATTAATAATTAATTAAATAGTTAAACCTTAATTAAATAAAAATTAGTACTTAATTAATAATTAATTAAAACTCTCTTAATTAATTAACTATAATTATCTTACTTAATTAATTCTTATGTACTAATTACTTTTACTTAACTACTAATTAATTAATAATTATTTTTAAATAACTAATTAATTAAATAATATTTAAAAATCATACTTAATTTAGTTATTTTTAACTTTTGTACTTAAAATATGTTTTAAAATACTTTCCAAAAATATTTAAGATAAAACTTTGTAACACTTTGAGTTTAGAAAAAGTGTCTGATTCTCGAACTGCATCCATAGCGACTATCTCTATGGATACTATAACTTAAAGTTAGTTTCTAAGTTAACATTTCAACTTTAACTCTTTAAAAACTTTACTTACTTTATAAAACCTAGTAAGTTCTTGGGAAACTAATAATGTTTAAAACTTTGTACCTTTTTCCAGTAAATTAAAATAGCAAACATGACTTTAAAACCAAGGGACCTCTAAGTCACTTATACAAGTCAAGATGCTAACTTTCTTTAGCATATACACCACCACATGTCAAACAACAAGCTATAAGTAAGATCACATGTTCAACCATTCACAACATTTAGACTTCAATTTCAAGTCTAATACAACATTACATACAAGCACATATAAGCACATATACGATCATGCAAATCAACATCAATTTTTACCCAAACATCCAACAAATATGCAACTAAGTTAAGCAACAATATAAAGTTTAAAACTTTCTTAAAGGTGTGAGCTTTACTCACCAAAAGTTCCATCACCAAACTTTCACTAAAACTTGGTTTTGCCTTAGATCTTGGATTCCTCTTGCATATGATTTGATTTTTTCCCTTGGATTTTGAAAAATGAGCTCGGCCTAGGGTCAATAGGGCATGGCCAATGTTGTAAAGGGGAGTTTGGGTGTTTGTTTTGGCTAAGTGGAGGTATAAGAATAGAAATGGAAGTGGTTTTAAGGATTTTAAAATTTAAAAGAGAAGTAAGAAGTGAAGTGACTTTTAAATCTATAAAAATAAATGAAAGCCATTAAAACTTTTGAAAAGTTTAAGGAAGAAGATGGACTTTTTTGAAAAAGTGAGAAATGGAATGGAAATGAAGAGAGAAAATTTTAAATTGTTTTTATATAAATTAAACTTAGAAAATTACCAAAATATTCTTAATTACACTACCCTCCACTGATACGATGACACATCACCACATCCACCCGTTCCTCCACCCCCACACGCATGGCACAAGGCTCCCCCTTATGACCACCATACAATACATTTCCCTGTACTTATGATGTGAAATGATAATGTGACATTACATGTAAGAAACCGCCCCAAAACAGACCTAATTTCAACCCGATAAAAAACCCGTCGAACCTTAGGCCTATGTTAACACGAGCTATTAGGTTGATAAAATTAAATAATAAACATTACATGGAGCTATTTATCAATACTTTCAGAATTTCACAGTGGAATGGACAAAAAAAAATATCAGAAAAAAGTTCCTATTTCATAAAGAAAACTATTTCAAAAACATAACATGTTAAACATTACACATGTTTACATAAAGCCTCTATAATACAATATCTCAAAATAACATAACTGTATGAACTGGGTACAATAAAACACTTAAAATCATAAATAGATAAATAACTGCCACAAGTCTTCACCTCCACCTTTGTCTCCCAAATCAGCATTACTCTTTTTAACCTGTGTTGTAATGAGGAGTGGGTCAGAACAATAAATGTCCGTTGAAATGAAAATCTCAAGCTTTACCATAATTGTACTTGGACAATATTATTTAAATAAGAAATACGTCTTGCATATAAATTCATAATATATGTATAAAGTCAACTGTGATGCCCCACCTCTATACCCACGCTAGCCAAGGACACTACGTGGTAATGACGTCAACTAGTGCGGAGAATAAGGCTGTTGAGGAGCGACCATCCGTGTAATTGCTTTGTGCGAGTACCGATATGCCAAATAAAAATATAACTTTTCATCTCAAGAGGAAATCCGACAAACCGATGCAAACTCAAAGCTACTACACAGTGGCTATATGTACTTCAGAAACAAATATAGAAATAAACATAACACAAATCAGTCATAGACATTCATATCACAAAGGCGGAAATAGATATGAATATAACACATGAAAGTGTACATCAGAGTAGTGGTCAAATAAGATCCACGATAACACAAAAGAATAGGTACAAGTGCAAGGCAAAAGAATATGTATACATCAAGGAGTCTAAATCTCAAATGTATACAACAAAAACTACTAAACTAGAGTAGTTAGCCTAAAGTCAGATGATGGTTCCAGATAGGAAGTCATGAGGAAGCACCTGTAATATCTCAGTCTGACCTGAGTATTATTTAATAAGAAAATAATAAACGGATCAGTCTAGCTATAATTATCAGATAAAATGAGATAGAATATGAGATATGATAATAAAACGTATGATAACAAAAAGATGTCATACTATGATAAGTATACATTTGAAAACCCACAAAAGTCATACAATATCTCAAGAATCTCAAAACACAGAAAAGATCGTCATATTCTTAATTTAATTCACCAAGCCACAATTAATGACATACATATCAATACCCATCGTAAATGCTGGCGAAACATAAATTCCAGAAATCAATAATTAGAAATCCAGAAATCACAAGAAAGAGGATGGCCAATCCCAAGCGGGAGCATGAAAACTCACCAACACGTGTATCACAAATAATTCGGAACATTGACGCAGTGCAAACGGTACGTCCAATGAACCGGAAAGCGGAGACATCGATGTAGTACAAACGGTACATCAGATGAATCGAAACACAATACAATTCGGAACATTGACGCAGTGCAAACGGTACGTCCAATGGACCGGAGAGCCGAGACATCGATGTAGTACAAACGGTATATCAGATGAATCGAAACACAATACAATTCAGAACATTGACGCAGTGCAAACAGTACGTCCAATGAACCGGAGAGCCGAGACATTGATGTAGTACAAACGGTACATCAGATGAATCGAAACACAATACAATTCGAAACATTGACGCAGTGCAAACGGTACGTCCAATGGACCGGAGAGCCGAGACATCGATGTAGTACAAATGGTACATCAGATGAATCGAAACACAATACAATTCAGAACATTGACGCAGTGCAAACGGTACGTCCAATGAACCGGAGAGCCGAGACATCGATGTAGTACAAACGGTACATCAGCTGAATCGAAACACATTAAAAGTACATGGGTCGCTAGCCCACAAAGAAATGAGACGAAGCTCAATAAAATGAAGTACAGTCCTTCACATGGACAAAGAGACATCGCACATTGCTAGTCTAAACCATAAAATGATCATCATCGATCATCAAGAAGTGTCAATTACACTAAGCTAGTAAATATATGAGTTTAGCTTCATGTCCCATAACCACTTGCTTAAATTAAATATTTACGAACAAATTGTAGATCTCCACTAGAAAATTGTCACAAGAGATTCAATCGAACCAGTCCAAGAATTAACCGACGAAGTGAACGCAAGCGTTTCATACCACTTGTTTTACTAAGCCGTTTAATTAGATTTCTCATACGAATGAGGTAAAGGTTTGTATATACTAATAGATTGGAAAACGGTTTAAGAAACGAGCTTTGTAATTAAAATAGTGTCAAAATCGTTTTGGTGAAAGAGTTTTGATATTTACTACTAGTATAGAAAACCTTTATATTTTTAAAGTGACAAATTACAAAATGACTGTAGAAACAATCAATCATCAAAATTCACATACGAAGACGTGAATCAAATCCAAAGAAATCGATAATAAATCCATCAAAATGGATATTCACATAAACCCCGAAAAAGAATTCATCAAAGTCGATAATAATTGATAACAATAAGTCGGATCAACAAAAATCGATAAACAATGGAAATTTAATCTAGAAAAGCCTAAACAGGCAGAAATGCACGTTTCCATACGTCTGATTTGGAATCCAGACGTCTGGATTTGTTTTCTGAAAATAGTTCAGAAAGTCACCCAGACGTCTGGAATAGCCAAAACAGACGTCTGAGCCATGGCCAGACGTCTGGTTTTGAATCCAGACGTCTGGTTTCATTCTCTGTAAATTCTCCAAAGAAACCCCAGACGTTTGGAACTTCAAGTCAGACGTCTGAGACTCATCCAGACGTCTGATCTTGAGTTCCAGACGTCTAAAATTAGTCTCTGGCATTTTTTTAATAAAATGCGTGCATACATTTTTCTCTCCAGGTCCAAACCAGACGTCTGGACTTGGTTACCAGACGTCTGGTCACCTGGTCTGGGCAACATTTTGCCTAGGCCAAAGTGGCCAAAACGATTCGGAAGCGATCGGATGAGCAATGGCGACTAAGGATTTACGCCAAGCGACAACCCGGTCTTAAAGGCACCTCGATACACTCCGAATATCAATGTCCAAATGTCCATAGAAGGATTTTCATAAAATTGGACCAAAACACCAAAATTGAAGAATTCACAAAACCAATTCAAATCACAACAAGTGAACACGAAATAGATGATAGGAATTCATACCTAACAACAAAGATAGTTATAGGCATAGATGTGAGATAAAAATCTCACCTTTTACACAAAAACAGTGAAGAGGAAGCTATAGAGCAAGGCAAGAATAATCACTCTTCAATTCCAACTCAACAAGCTTGAATCTAAGCTTAAAAGAGAAATATTTCCTAAGTTAGGTTTAGGAATTTCTGAAATTGAAAGGAGAATGAGTTGGAGGAGGAGAAGAGAAGGCTTACCAAGGCTTCTTCTTTGAATTTGGAGTTAGAACATGAATTTGCAAATGAAATTAGGGCTTAGGAATTTCCATTTCCCATCTCTCCCACCATTGTTGCTAAAGCTTGATTATTAGGAAATAGAAATGAAGTAATGAAGAGTTGATGGGGTGAGGCTTGGGGTCAAATGGGCTGAAACACAAACCAAAGCCCTAAGTGGAAAAGTAGCAAAATTCTACTAACTCCAAACATATCAAAGTTTATACTCAAAAAGGTCGCAAATGTCATTTTGAACTCAATGGAAGTGGTCTCGAGTCCTAATTCGACTGTTTGCAAAAAGTAGCTTTTCGGACTATAATCCGACTAACGATGAAATATTTAAATATAAAATCGATAAATATGCGGGTTGTTACATCAACTGTAAGCCCAAGGCTCTTCCAATCCAACTGTATACCATTCGAAGAAAGTCAACTGCAGGTCCGAAGGCCCTTCTAGGATGACCACCCAAAAGTCAACTGTGAGCACGAAGGCTCTACCAGTCTGACTATACCAAAGTAAACTATAAACCCAAAGGCTTTTCCGGTCTAACTATACAGTTCTGCGAAACTATGGTATATGATGTAAGAGAAAATATCCAAACCACTCACTACCTCTTTAATGGAAATTAGACAGACTCTGATCAAGACCTATAAACTAGGCAGATCCCCATCATTTAAGACCTAACCGCAAGGCTGATTCCTACGTGGCACTTCCTCACAACACCATAAGAAATCCTGTTAGGTCACTTAATACTTCACCTAAGAAAAATGCGGACCCTACCATAGCCACTTAAAACCTCAAACCAGAAGCAGACCCTTCTTAAGGATTTCACCTACCGTATCCAACGCACAATTTATGACCCATAACCCACTTGTGGCGTCCCACATTAGTCCGACTATTCATAGGTACTGGTAGCCAGATTAACTGGATAGGTTTACCCTATAGATTTGGGACTAACCTCGCATCCACTAGAGTTATTTATTATAAGTGATGTCCCACATTTGTCCACAAAGCCAAACTGCTGCTAGCCAGATTTAACCGGGCAAACTTCCATGTAGCTTTAGACTAACCTTACATCCCTATAACCTAGTCATAACTTATATGTATGTTCACTTTATACATATATCACTGTAACAACCCAAAATTTAACCCGTAACAATTAATTTGTTAATTAATTAAATAATAAAATAACTTTGTGAAATTATTAGAATTAAGCCACAAAGTTGAACCATTGTGTCCGTGGTAATTTTATGGTCAGTTTCCATATATAGAACGTCAGAAACCGAGCTAATATGACCAAGTAAGTTATAAAATAAACAAAATAAGCAAAAATAGAACCAAAATAAGTAGAAATATAACGATATATATATATATATATATATATATATATATATATATATATATATAGGCACACACACACGGTCAGGTCGACCCGCCGGTCGACCTGCCTTGTATTTTTGCAGGCGAACGAACGTTAATTCATTCGAGTGAATTAGAGACGTCGGAACACGTCATTTGCATACTTTTTTTTAATCCAATCCCTCCGTTTCCGCATCTGATGGCTCCTATTCAGCCTATGACGTGGTTGCATTCTATTCAATATCCAAATCCAACGGTCCGAGATCCACTTCTACACATATAAATAGACCCCTAGGCCTAACACTTTTTCTCATTTTTGATTTTCTCCACTTGGGTTCACCTTTTCGGGAAGGACCCTAAAATGAATAATTTTCCAAGGAGAGAATCTTTTTAATAAAAATTATTTTACAACTCCAAGTGGATCCGGAAAGACCAAAGGAAAAGCTTAGGACCGGAGGTGAGTGATTGTAATTATTTTAATATTTCTTTAAGTAATTTAAAATAATAGGGTTTCCAATAGTTGTAGTTTTACTATGATTTTTGGAATAGCCTTTTTTTAGTAATTATTTACAGTTTTTAATTATTTTCAGTCTATTCAGCTATTCCTTTCAGTAATTTTAGTATTATTTCTGCTAATTATAAATTATTACTGTTAAGCATAGCTTTTTATTAATTTACAGTCTATTTACAATATTTAAGTTTGTTTACTATTATTTATTTCTCATTTACATCTTTTCGACGTTTTGGATTTTATCCAAGCGTCTATTCTCTTCATTCCCCTTTTCTACGCGTATGGATTAGATTAAATTAAACATGGATATGGATTTTATAAGCAAGAATATTAAATGAAGAAGATAAGATGTAAATTATGGAGACTGTAATAAATAATGGAATTGGACTGAATATACGCCTAATTATAATTAAAATTGGACTAATTAAAGAAAATTGGCATAGTTATAATTTAGAATTATAACCAAATGAAGTAAAAAAATGAAAGAAGCTTATTTTCACATTTAGACCTTGGGTTAAGTAATAAGCATGATTATAACGTAGGTTATAATAAGAAAAAGAAATAGAATGAGGCTTATTTTAAGGTTTGGGATAAATTAATAAGCATAGAAAGTAAAAATGGTAATAAAGGCTTATTTAAATAATTTATCTAAGTTAATAAGCAAAGATGAAAGTAGGAACTATACCAAATAGCATTCCCTAGGGCACGCTTATGCTAAGAATGGTTGTAATTGGTCAAATAGAAGTCCAAATCACGAGGATTTGGATAAGGGGCGCAACTAGATATTGTTTGAACGAAGGGCCAGTACCAACAGCATTTCCCCTATTTTTCTATGGACACACGGTGATCTCGCATTAGCCAGAAGTGAGATGAGGGGCACACTATGTTGTACGTTGGAGGTAATAAGAAGACCCAATAGGTGGAGCAAAAGGTAACGTGGGCATGGTGGCAGTTACGCGTGCGACTTCCATTTGGGTGCTCAGTAATAGCTATGAGTTCCAAGCGCTTAGTATGGTGTCTTAGTAGACACCATTGCCTTCTATGTAGGGAGCTATATATGTCGTCCGGATCCGCAGTAGTTGCTCTGTGCATCTTCCGTAGATACCATTGGCTGCCGTGTAGGGAATTATATAGCGGCTGGTCCACAAAAAGGTCTATGGAGTAGCAGGCCGATCAAAAATGGTAGAATTAGGGTCACATCCTTACTACAGGATTAGGAATTCAGCCTTATTAAATCAGAATGAGTGCAAGCAATCAAAGTTAACCTATCTTGAGCAATATTTAATCGTATTTATTTCCAGTTTATCCGTTTCCTATTTCCTTTATTATCCTTATTTATGCTAGAACTGTTGAAGAGTCTATTACTTTTATCTTGCTTAAAGACTTTAGTAATTACTATCACTCACCAGACTTTTAGTCCGACTCACTCCTCTATTTTCCCCTTTCCCCCCTTAGGCAATCAAGGGAAAAGTCAGTAGATTGCTGCAGCTTGGAGTTTCTCTGAGGAGATTTCTTCTGTGTATTTCTTTTATTTCAACTTTAGTTCTTTCTATGTACTGGCTTATTTTAAAGGATATTATGTACTCTGATTTTTGAGACTATGAGTTTTTGTTTCATGAGACATATTGGATTTTTAGACATGTATTTCGTATTTGGTATTTGATTTATTTATGAACCTTGTTTTAATAAAGTTATTATTTTAAGTTTCCGCTGTTTTTAGTCATTTTGTCTTGTGAATCTTAGTCTCTGTTAGTTTTATTTATACATACAATGCACCATGTCTTTTAATGTGTCCTTTTTGGGTATATTAAGTGGTGTGGGGTGTTTCAGTTGGTATGAGAGCCTAAGGTTATAGGATTCCTAAAATATTTTTTTTTAAAATAAAGTATTTTCCAAAATAACTTGTTTTAAAAAGTATTTTTAGAAGAGAAACTTTTAGAAATAGTTTTCAAGTATAAAAGAATTTTTATAAAAATCCCCTCAAAGTCCAGTTCAACCTTCTTTCAATTCTTTCAAGCCTAAGTTTCCTTTTCTTTGCATAGTATGGCTGACTGGTTCCGTAGAGCTACGGTACTAGAGGTGCAAGGGCAAGTGCCCAATACAACACCGGTAGGTGGAAATCCCTTTAATCCACCTACACCAGTCGATTTTTCTAAGCTATGCAACGACTTTGCTAACATATGGGGCGGAACGTTTTCTAGCACAGAGGATTTCGAGGAGACACAAGCTAGGTTGGAGGATATGGAGCGAAGGTTTAGGCGGTGAGGTTTGGAGGACCGACAACGAATTCAATCTACATATTGGAAGCTGAAGGGAGAACTTAAGGAGGTTCCTACAGGTTCTAAGAAGCAGTGGTGGAAGGACAAGAAAGATAAGGACAAGAGGAAAGAGGAAGGCCCTCAGAAGTAAATCAAGAAGGGAGTGAAGTGCCATAGTTGTGGGATTATTGGTCATTATGCAAGAGACTGTAAGAGGGCTAGAATGAAGGGAAGGTGTTTCAATTGTGGACAACCCGGCCATCTTAGTAAGTTTTGTCCTTAGAAGATGGGGCGGGGAGCGAGTGCACCTGCAGCGCAGATTCAGATTTTGGATGCAACACCTTCCAGCAGCGGATCGGATCGAGGTAGGAAATTTGGTTTCTATTTCTGATTTTCCCATTCAGACTCTTTTCGATCCTAGAGCATTCATCTCAAGTTCTTTGGTAGATTGTTTGCACTTAGACATATCTTTAGTAGTAGACCCCATTGTTGTTTCAAACTCCATAGGAGGATCGGCACTCTTGTCTATGGTTTGTAGGGGTTTGAAAATTTATATCCTAGGCGTAGAATTTGACTATGACGCCTATATTTTGGGATTTTCGGGGTATGGGATGATTTTGGGAATAGATTGGCTATCAACATAGGGAGCTATATTAGATTGCGAGAGGAGAGTCGTTAGACTAGAGACATGCATCAGTAGGACTCTCGAGATTTCTTACGACCCGCAAGGGTCAGTTATGTTGAGCTCCCTTTATTCCCTCGATTCATCATCATCAGAGTTAGATTTGGTTTCTGTCATCCGAGATTTTTCCAAACATCTTTGAGGAGATTAGGGGACTACCCCCCTAAGAGAGAGATTGACTTCAAGATTTATTTGGCTAGTCGGTAGCATTACCCGTAGGGCATATGGCATCTAGGGAAATGAAGGGATTGAGCAAGCAAATCCGTGAGCTTTGGAAAAAGGTTTCATAAGAAGAGACATATCAGAATAGGGAGCGCTAATCGTCTTTGCTACCAAAGCAGGTGGTTCTCTTCGACTTTGCATTGACTATAGAGAATTGAATAAGCCCACAAAGAAGAACCATTATCCACTCTCTAGGATAGATGATCTTTTCAACCAGCTAGTTGGCTCTTTAGTATTCTTCAGCTTGATTTAGCCACTGGATTTCATCAGCTTAGGGTCGCTGATGGTAACATTGATGAGACCGCATTTAGGACACCGAACGGATTCTTTGAGTGGTTAGTCGTGACTTTTGGGCTAACCAATGTCCCAGCCTATTCTATAGATTAGGTGAACTATGTTTTGAGAGATGTCCTAAAATAAAGTTCGTGGTGGTATTCGTGGTCGATATTTTGGTGTTTTCCAAGAAGTATGGAAGAGAATGTTATTCACCTAAAGGAGGTTCTTTGTACGCTTCATGTTCGTCAGTTGAGAGCAGAGTTCTTAAAGTATCACTTTTGAAGTGCGTTCATTGGGGCATAGAGAATGTCTACACATGGTAGAGATTTAAGAAACGGTTTTGTACATTTAGGATCGGGATTAAGGAAATCCAAAGAGAGGTAGGCAAAGGTTAGAGATGTACAATAAAATTTAGTAGATAAGCAAAGAAGAAAGTCCATGTGTAGGTAATTGCAGAAATTATAATTGTCTCGGACAAGTGGATTGACGGTGATGCCTTAGAATAAATATGAGTATACAAGAGGAATAAGTGTAAAAGCCTTTAGTTTAAGAAAATTACTCCGAGGGTAGTAAGTAGGAAGACCCACTTTATGCTAAGCCCAATAAAATGAAAATTTTGAAATTTAAAAAGCTGAAAAAAAAATTATTATTAGAATTGAAAGAATTTCATTGTTAATATTTTCTTTTAGAAAATAAACATGGGGTTTTTGAAGAATGGTATGAAATTTAAGTTGGTTTTTATATAATGAAAAATTGGAATTATTTTTGAAGAATTATGGAGTATACATATATAGCTCACTAGTTACATTGTAAGTAAACAAAGATTTTAAACATAAAAACCTAGAGTGTGACAAGTATTGAAAACATAGATTACAACATTTATTGTTGTAATAGATGCTTTCGTGGAAAATAAAGGGAGCATAGGTGAAATGACCCTCTCTTTTATACCTGAATTTGTAAGGATTTTTTTTACATAGAGAGAGATATATATATATATATATCTATATATATATATATATATAGATTTTCATATATATATTTCTGAAGCCTAGAGTCATTTTTTTTGTCTAAACAACTTATCCAGGATCAAAATCTTTACCAATATAAATATATCAGTGCATTCACAAAGACATGCACATACATGTGAAGATGTATATGCCTCTCTTGTTTGAATCAGAGTTCTGGAAAACAAGAGGATAATTTGATTGATTAAGTTTAATCGATCCACACATAGTTCAGTTCAATTTATACAACAAAATTTCATATATATATATGTATATATATAGGTAACAACATGATTTTTAACCTTTGAATGCTTGCTAAATTCTCTATGAAGCATGATTCCTAGAAACCAGATAATTGTGTTATGATTATCTATAAATTAATGGTGTAGTGTTTGTGCTCTGAAAAATGATATAAGTTTCTATCATTATCTATGTTTAATTTTTCTTATAAAATCTGCCTAGAGTACAATCT
Source organism: Allium fistulosum (assembly GCA_030737815.1). NCBI lineage: Eukaryota > Viridiplantae > Streptophyta > Magnoliopsida > Asparagales > Amaryllidaceae > Allium > Allium fistulosum. The sequence goes on from CM060905.1 coordinate 1,251,644,178, forward strand.
CTTTTCTGGAATATTTTAAAGTGAGGCATCATATTTCAAAAGCTTGATTCTTTGATACCTGATACTAAGCTAAATGAAATGCAACATAAGTGGGTTTCCTGAGAACCAGAGTATCTGAAACATGGTTCAACCAGACTCCTTGTTCTGGTATAACCCATATGGTCTTAAAAATGCATTTTGATCAAAGTCTTAATAAAGAGAAATTCAAGCTCATGTTAAAATACAAGAATAACTGGTATGCTAAACTCTGAACCAAACATATTTAAATGGGCATACCTATATACATATGCAACTGTTTTGGGTCATAGCTTCAACTCCTATATTGCAGATTTTCCTTTATTCAAAAATAAGGTATAAAACATTTGCGTAGAATAAATTAAATTATGAAAACATTGCACAGACACATAAATACATTTTCCCTATGTCTATCCACTCCATGTATACAAATGTCATGGTGGAAGATTAAATCATATAATTTACTGAGATTCCACTATCCAGATTTTCCCAAAACTTAACCCTTTTCAAAGACTCAAGATTGACTAATACATTTACAAAATATAACCATCCTATTTATCATGGTGTTCTTGCTCACTTCACTTACAAAATTTAGATTAACTTCTTCAACATATCAGATAATATCCAGATTTATAAATTCCAGTTACAAGTCAATTCCTTAGCAAAACACTTAGCAAAATATCCATCCAACATTTAATACTTAATACAAGTTACAATTTAAAAGTATCAATACATGCAGATTTCATCATTTAAGCTCTTATCTAATTAATTTTTAGCATGCTATAATCTTCTTCTCAAAGTCTTGCTCCTACTCCTACTTAGTTGATGCAGTCCCTGAAAATGCATTTGAAGCTGCCCCATTTTAAATGAGACACCCCAGATGCCATTAGCACACTAGGGTCAGACACATGTCTGGTATGAGAAAATCCACTAAAACAATTTGTTAATCAAGTTAAAGTTGAAACATGTATATATGTATATAACTATGCCTTTAGAAAACAAATAAGTCATGTGTGCATGTTTTGTGTCAGTGTGCCTGTGCACACTTGAATCTTTATTTTCAGATCCTTATAAAGATATGGTACATTCAGACATTCATACAACTCAGTCATAAATCAAATAAGAATCCATACAAAATAGGGAAAATTACCAAAATGAATTAAATCATTTATTCTCTATTCAGATTTCATTCCAGGAAAACTCTAGTTCCTCTTTATATCAAATTCTCTTATATTGATATATTTATCTGCCTTGGTCTCATCTGCAATTTAATGAATCAATGGACACACTATAATGGACTAATTCACACCATTACACAAAGATCTCAAGACTTAAACAAGCCATGTGTCAACTTGTATTACTCAAGAACACAAGTCATTCCTGCAGTGCTCTTGACCCCATTTCCTAATCAGGTTTAAGGTAATAACACTTTTTATTTTTCATGGCAAACCCATTCAGTGAATCATTTCACTAAAACAAACATTCATGTCATGGCATTCCACATCATTCATAACTAAACAGAGGCAATCAGGCAATTAAACATAGGTGTCAATTAAATAGATTCTGCACATATACATATGTATTCTTGCATTTAAAAAAAGGGTATAGACAACTAACATTGGCTTATGGCTTTTGAGAGAGTTTTTCTTTTGCAAACTTCTGTGCTTTAGTTAAACTCAGAATAACAAAGTTTTACTGAATCACAAAATTTATTTGCTATGTGTTTGAATATTTATATATTTTCTTTGAATCAGGAGCATCAGCACATAGGCAACCCTATTGCACTCCTAATTCCTTTTTGTCTCAAGCCTCAGCACTTATACATAAGTATATTGCAGCTCACATGTGTATATTTTTCTGGGTTGAGCCAAAACCAATACTACTTGCCTATATTCAACCTTCGATTCTCTGGGCATTTACTTATTTTTCTAAACATTAACATATCAGAGAGAGATCTGGGTTTTTAAAACATATATATATATATATACTAATAATACTTAGAACTTTCATATAACAAAACAAGCAGAACGCCCAGATAAGAATTAAAACATTTTTAATTCCTGAAAACACAGATAGACAATCACATATGAAAATACATTTTTAAGAAAAATTAACTTATAAACTGGCTGCCTACATTAGGACTTAATGCCTTAGATTTTTTTATGAGTGAGTTTTCTCACCTAGCTCTCTTTCACTTCCTAGTTGATTGGTAAGCTTCTGCCTTCAACCCTTTTCTTCACTTGTATTATATTTATATAATATCTATATATTTTTCTAAGAGCTATCCGGGAAGAAGAGAAGGTTTCTCATCTCACTGCCTATTTATGCAGGGTTTTTCTTAGGGTTTAAGGTGTTGGCTAAATTCATTTTTGCCCATCAAATATCATTCCATTTGCATTTAGTTTTTAAACCCAAAATCTTACCCTCCCCCGGCTTGAGTTTGTGAAGAGAAAAGTGGTTATATTCTTTTGGTTATTTTCAGAAATTTAGCTTTTCTAGAAAATACTTTTCCTCTTGTCTACTATCATGCTAAAAGTGTGACTTGATTTCCATTGGTTATTATATGTATATATATCAAGTATCCTTCTTAATTCTGCCTATACAAAACATATCTCTGTTTTATCTTTTTTTTTTCTATTTTTAGCTTTCACTTAAATAGTATGTACTTCCTTTATTTATTTATAAAAGGATTACTCCTTTTATAACTTCATTCTTTTCTTTCTGTTTTTAATTCAGAAATGTATTTGTGTATTTCATTTTTACTGATTTGAACTCTAGTATTTGATTAGCATACCTATATGTATATATAAGTCTTATAGAAATAATCAGTACACACATATATATCTATGCATTATTTTGTACTGACATACATGCACATGTACACTCAAATGCAATCAAGATCATATGTATATATATTTATTCATATAGCTTTTTAAGGATTTACTCTATTTATCTATATATATACATTTATACCCATCAACATTTGTTCATTCATATCATTCAGGAATTTAGCTTCAATTCATCTGTATTCCCTGTGCACACATGTACACCCATATAGTTACACCATATCAAGCCATATCAATTCCCCTTTAAAATTAGTTTAAAAAATTATTTTAAACTTATTTATATTTTCAAAATGAATCCCTAAAAATCTTGGGTCTATAACACTATTGTTATAGCAGGTGACTCCAAAAGAAAATGTTTTTACATAGTATATGAGGTTTATTAGTATTAATTTTAATTAAACTCATACACTAGAATTTTTTTTTGGGTTGTAGTAACGGTGTTTTACGCAACATCCATTTTAACCCAAATAAAAATATATCTTAAAAGGTAATTTCTAAGTATAGAAACAAAATTGTTTGTAAAATACACTTATTATTAATAAGTATAAGGAAGTGTTTTTGCAGTGATGGAAGAATATAATTTAAACATATTTTAATCTATTGGAATGAAAGGAATGATGGTATAATTTCCTATGACACTGATAAAAATATTTTGTGCAAGTTATAAGGAATACATGAAAGAGATATACAAGGTATGAAAAGCACCATATTTTGTATAGCCTATTTCGAAAAATATAAAATAAGTTCCTTGTAATTTATGCATGGAATCCTCTTTTAAAAGGTTCATAAAAGATTTTAGCGTTAAAATTTTCTCATAGGAGAAAGTGGTTCTAATACATTAAGGTATGAGACCGTTAGGTGTAATAAGAAGATGTTTTGAAAACACATAAACATATTTTAAAGATATTTTGAAAGGAAATGGTTTGGTGAAAAAGTAAATAAGTTTTTGAAAGTGAAAAACTTAGTAACGGTTAAATTTAAAAATCCCAATTTTTATAGAAAATTGAAAAAAGCCTTTAAAAGAAAACGAGGAATAAGTTTTAGACTTAAATTTTTGGAAGTTTTCCCTCTAGGTTTGGGAAAATAATGTGAATTCAAAAAGAAGCTGTGAAGATGTAAGGCTAGAAAGATGAGATTTTAAGTAACCTAGTATTTTTGAATTTAATAGAAACTTAAAGATAACACTTTTAAAAGACAAAGGTTTTGGGATTTGATGCTTTAAAAAAATTAGAAACCTTAATTTTTAAAATGGAAATATAAACACCGAACCAAACTCTTAAATGTGGAGTAGATAAGAATCATTTTCTAGGAGTAATGGAAAAAGTGAAAGGTGATAGTAGTAATTACTTTTAGAAGTAATAATGGAAGTTTCCGTAAAATGTATAGGACATTAGTAAGAGTCTAGGAATGTGATTCATGAAGAACAGTAAAATGAAATTAGTAGGATAGTAAGACAAGCATGGTTGAGAATGAGTATTCTTGATTTTGAAAGAACTTGGGAAAAGCATCTTTCTTTAGTTGAATTCATATGGTAGTAGTTTTCAAGCTAGCATTGGAATGACACCTTTTGAAGCTCTTTTTGGGAAGGCCGTGTAAGATGTCATCATGTTGGTTGGAGTCTATGGAAAGGTTGCTTCTTGGTTCCGACGTGATTAGAGAGATTTCGGAGAAGACTAATTTGATGAGGAGAAAAATTCGAATCTCGTATCCATGTCTCTTTGATATTAGGTTTTAGAAATTCCTTTTTCCATCTTTATATTTGAATAGGTTCTTTCCCTTATTATCCTTTGGGAGGTTAGAACTTAGGATTTAACCTATGGATGGTAGGATTTGATGTAAACATGTTAATAGAACATGTTATGAATGATGTATGGTAGTGGTTGCAAGTGTTTGCTAGTGGATGCTATGGATGCATATAGGTACACTAGGCACTATTATTCCTTAGGGATCGGCCTAACTAGGACACTAGAGCATATGCATATTAATGTGTGCGCATTTTTACTTTATTTCCATGGTTGCCACAAATGGATGTTTATCACATGATTGTCGCATTTGGATGATGTTTGTAGCACGCATATAGAATTATCAGTTATCATTAGGAAATTTTTTCATTCATTTGGATACATAGCACAGACGTGATTGCATAAAAGGAGGTCAATTGAATCAGTGGACCTTCTAATCTTTTGCATTAGTTATGGACATTTACACTACACTAGTTGCATAAGTATCATAAATTGCATTAGAAAAACTTAAGGACAATGGATGAATGGTTGATGATTGAGTAGTTGGTTATAGAATTGGATGAAAAAATTTAGTACATTCTTTTATCCTTAGATATTTCGTGGACGAAATCTCTTAAGAAGGGGAGAATGTAACAACCCGAAATTAAACCCGTAATAATTAATTTGTTAATTGATTAAATAATAAAATAACTTTGTGAAATTATCAGAATTAAGCCACGAAAGTTGCATCATTGTGTCTTAGGTAATTTTCTGGTCAATTTCCATATATAGAATGTCAGAAATCGAGCTAATATGACCAAGTTATAAAATAAACAAAATAAGCATAAATATAACAAAATATACACACACACACAGTCAGGTCGACCGGCCGGTCGACCTGAGCAAGGGGGCGGTCGACCGCCCGGTTGACCCGCCTTGTATTTTTGTAGGCGAACGAACGTTAATTCGTTCTAACGAATTAGAGATGTCGGAACACGTCATTTACACCCTTTTGTTTAATCCGGTCCCTCCGTTTCTGCATCCGATGGCTCCTATTCAGCCTATGACATGGTTGCATCTTATTCAATCTCCAAACCCAACGGTCGAGATCCACTTCTACACATATAAATAGACCCCTAGACCTAACACTTTTTCTCATTCTATATTTTCTCCGCTTGGGTTCACCTTTTCGAAAAGGACCCTAAAAGGAATAATTTTCCAAGGAGAGAATCTTTTTAATAAAAATTATTTTACAACTCCAAGTGGATCCGGGAAGACCAAAGGAAAATCTTAGGACCGGAGGTGAGTGATTGTAATTATTTTAATATTTCTTTAAGCAATTTAAAATAATAGGGTTTCCAATAGTTGTAGTTTTACTACGATTTTTGGAATGGCCTTTTCACTTATTATTTACAGTTTTTAATTATTTTCAGTCTATTCAGCTATTCCTTTCAGTAATTTTAGTATTATTTCTGCTAATTATAAATTATTACTGTTAAGCATAGCTTTTTATTAATTTACAGTCTATTTACAGTATTTAAGCTTATTTACTATTATTTATTTCTTATTTACATCTTTTCGAAGTTTTGGATTTTATGCAAGCGTCTATTCTCTTCATTCCCCTTTTCTACGCGTATGGATTAGATTAAATTAAACGTGGATATGGATTTTATAAGTAAGAATATTAAATGAAAAAGATAAGATGTAAATTATGGAGACTGTAATAAATAATGGAATTGGACTGAAATTACGCCTAATTATAATTATAATTGGACTAATTAAAGAAAATTGGCATAGTTATAACTTATAATTATTAGTAAATGAAGTAAAAAATGAAAGAAGATTATTTTCACACTTAGACCTTGAGTTAAGTAATAAGCATGATTATAACGTAGGTTATAATAAGAAATAGAAATAGAATGTGGCTTATTTTAAGGCTTGGGATAAATTAATAAGCATAGAAAGTAAAAATGGTAATAAATGCTTATTTAAATAATTTATCTAAGTTAATAAGCAAAGATTAAAGTGGGACCTATAACAAATAGCATTCCCTAGGGCACGCTTATGCTAAGAATGGTAGTAATTGGTCAAATAGAAGTCCAAATCACGGGGATTTAGATAAGGGGCGCAACTAGATATTGTTTGGATGAAGAGCCAGTACCAACAGCATTTCCCCTATTTTTCTATGGACACACGGTGATCTCGCATTAGCCTGAAGTGAGATGAGGGGCACGTTATGCTGTACGTTGGAGGTAATAAGAAGACCCAATAGGTGGAGCGAAAAGTAGGATGGGCATGGTGGCAGTTACGCGTGCGACTTCAATTCAGGTGCTCAGTAATAGCTATGAGTTCCAAGCGCTTAGTATGGTGTCTTAGTAGACACCATTGCCTTCTATGTAGGGAGCTATATATGTCATCCGAATCCGCAGTAGTTGCTCTGTGCATCTTCCGTAGATACCATCGGCTGCTGTGTAGGGTGTTATATAGCGGCTGGTCCATAAAAAGGTCTATGGAGTAGCAGGCCAATCAAAAATGGTAGAATTAGGGTCACATCCTAACTACAGAATTAGTAATTAAGCCTAATTAAATCAGAACAAGTGCAAGCAATCAAAGTTAACCTATCTTGAGCAATTTAATTGTATTTATTTCCAGTTTATCCCTTTCCTATTTCCTTTATTATCCTTATTTATGCTAGAACTGTTGTAGAGTCTATTGCTTTTATCTTGCTTAAGGACTCCAGTAATTACTATCATTCACCAGACTTTTAATCTGACCCACTCCTTTATTTTCCCGCTTTCCCCTCCTTAGGCAATTAAGGGAGAAGTCAGTAGATTGCTGCAGCTTTGAGTTTCTAGGAGGAGATTTCTTTTATTTCAGTTTAGTTCTTTTTGTGTACTGGCTTATTTGAGGGATATTATGTACTCTGATTTTTGAGACTATGAGTTTTTGTTTCATGAGACATATTGGATTTTTAGACATGTATTTGGTATTTGTTATTTGACTTATTTATGAAGCTGGTTTTAATTAAGTTATTATTTTAAGTTTCCGTTGTTTTTAGTCATTTTTGTTTGGTGAATCTTAGTGTCTGTTAGTTTTATTTATACCTACAACGCACCATGCCTTTTAATGTGTCCTTTTTGGGTATATTAATGGGTGTGGGGTGTTTTAATCACCCTACACGAATAATGATTGAGGCCATATGAGGCATTCCCTTATTACACCCCTAATTAGGAATCAATTCCCTAATTTACTCTAACTCCCTTTCTACATATTAATATTATTTAACTATTCTAGTAATACAAATTATCACGTTCAATATGCTATAATCAATACGTTATATTATATAATTATATTTTCGCATGGAATTTAGAGTATAATCATTACATTACAACAATTCAATAATAATTCGCTTACAAGGTATTTTGAAATATCAATCTGATACAAATCTACAATTCCAACAAGAACTACCACTACCATAGCCAAATAAAATAGATTTGTACAAGTATGGAATATCTACACTTGTCCCATATTAATACACTAGAATTCCTTTTCTGTTTTAAAAAATAGATCATCACAAATTAGATCGCCTATATTCAGTTCAACCTTCATATACATGATAGGTTAAATTGACTATAAATTATCTAATTCCAACAATTAATTAGCTTTTATTGTACCAATACCAAAAACAATTAAAATTCTAACATATACAAAGATTGATATTTACTTGGAAAAATTCTGAGGGTTTAGATGTTATGTTTTCATTTACCAAAATTTCCTAAGGCATACATCAAATCCAAATAAATACTATTCAATTAAAAAAATGTGAAAAACATGATATTTCCACTCATAGGGAATTGTTTGCTTCCTAACTGGATCTGATTCCATCACGCCTAACTCTCTTTCAGATTTCCCTCTTTATACAACATAGTGAACTGTATACAGGGATTAGATTAATAATCAGAAACTAGGGGAATATAATCAGGAATCAAAAGAATTAACATCTAAATCTTTTACCTAAAAATCATAATGGATTTAGAGTTCCAAATAATAATAAGAAGAGATCTGATTCTACCACTTCTAATTCTTTGTTAGACCTTCCCTTTTTTGAATATACAACAAATAGATTGTATATATAAATTAGATTTTAGAAACTAGAAATAGGGAGAAGAAGGATTAAGAATTAAATTTGAAATATAGGTTAGGAATTAAATTACTTACTGTTGTTTATTGTTTTTGAAACCCTAAGGAGAATATTTTGATAGAGCTTTGCTAGCGTTTCCAAATTTTTATGAAGGAAAAGTGGGCGTTTAGGGGTCTATTTATAGAGGTAAGAAGGAGCCAGAACCGTTGGATCAAACTCAAACAAATTTGGATCGTTTAAAATAACAAAACCCTGGCGCTGCCTTTATAATTGGACATTTTTACCCTTACCAGTCGACCCCTTATACACCAAGCGATCGACCCATTGGCTAGGAGCAATCGACCCTTTAAAGGCAGAATTGCCCAATTATTTCCTTCCATTTTTATTTCATTCATTACTTAATTTAATTTTAACGTTATCCATTAACTTTAACTCTTGCTTAAACATTAAGCCTCTCTTAATGTTATCTTTTCAAATTCAAACTTCATATATATTTTTCTGTATTTAAATTCAAATTCAAATTTAAACTTATTCAAATTAATTTAAATGCGGAAAATTCGAACATCCATAACTTCTCCGTTTGGACTCCGATTTCAACATATTATATATGGAAATTGATCAAAAAATCGCCACGGTCGCAATGGTGCAACTCCCGTGGTTAAATTCTGACATTTAAAAAAAATTCAATTTTCAAGCTTACCTTAGTTACTTGATTTCTTATTAAATTTTACGGGTGTTACATTCTCCCCTTTAAAAAGAATTTCGCCCCGAAATCACCAAGGACCGATAGTATAACAAGCAGCCAATAGCCATATTTACAACCAATTTATTTAAAATAATCTGCATACCCATCCACTCAACCAAAAATGCAATGTGATTGTGTATGCAAACATACTATAGGTAAGCTCAATCCTAGCATGGATACAAGGTTGTGACATATATGCATGTATGCAAACATCCCAATTATGCATAACATTCTATTCAGGTGCAAAAGTAACAGTAAAAAGTGTGGCAATCATCTCCTACCATCCAACCTATCAACCATGATGCAACCAAAAACCTATATTTTTGGAAAGAAAGATTTACTAGAGAAAAGCTTGGGATGAGAAACCGTCATCTTTCCTTCAGTTTCTCATGTTCTTTCCACTGGGTTATCTCCCCCTCCACTCAAACCAACCTAACTTTTTCATTGGGAAGCCTCTCAATACCGTGCTCCAGTATGCCAGCAGGAGCACGAGGGGGTGATAGGCTCTGTTCCAATATTGATTAACTGACCAGGCTCTACTACAGAGGCAATGTCGTGCAGACCTTTCCTCAATTGTGGGACATGAAAAACATCATGGACTCCCGCTAACTAATCCAAAAGCTCCACCCAATAAGCAAGTTCCCTCATCCACTCGTCATGAACCTTGAACCTAGGCACCAACTTCCTAGAATTACCAAACCTCATAACCTTTCTAAGAGGGAAATCTCAAAGAATACCATGTCCTTAACTAAAAACTCCAATTCCTATCTTCACCTATCAACATAGGACTCTTGGCAATCCTATACGGCCCTCAATTGCCGCCTCAATTGTTCTACCTTTTCCATGGCCTTCCAAAATCCATGATGCAAACATTCCGTAAATCCTAAAAAAATTGGTTCACCCTTTCCATCTAACCATCGGTCTGTAGGTGGTAAGTGGTGCTAAGATTCAAAGCCGTTCCCAAAGCAAATTATAAGACTCCTCCACAATTCCTTAACGAACAAAGGGTCTCTGTCATCGATAATAACAACTGAAAATCCATGTAGTTGCACCACTCCCTTAACACAAATTTGTGCTAGAGTTGCTACAATCCTATTACTTTCAACAAAAGTAAAATGAGCCAATCTACTATAACTTATATAGCTTCATTGCTTCAAGGTATATGCGCCCATTTCCAAGTCGGAACCTCCAATTGCAATGACAACTCTTCGAGCTTTCCTTGCTTAGCTTCAATGCTTTAGCAATGTAAAACATCTACAACAAACCTAGTGACTCTTTCTTTATTCTTGACCAATTAGAAAATTCTCTTCATATCTCGTTATAACTTATCGCATTCGGGGTGAATGATGACACTCTACAAGCTTTGGGTTTGAAGCATTCTAATCTAGTTTCCCTTCTAACTTCCAATATTACCTACAGCTTATCGCTAGTTAAGTGTCCTTAAGAAATTTCCTCATTTACGATGTTCCTTAGTATATATTTATTTAGTAGTCTAATCCCATCCCCAAAATCAACACAGCGATAAAAAAGAAACACGCCTTATACCATATCAAATATGTTTCCCTAAAGGAGACACCTATCAGTTTCAACCCAAAAACTATAAAACAAAATTTTGCTAGAAGCTGCCCTTAGTCATTAACTAGTGTTAATGATGTTGGGGTCCTAATGCTCCTTACCAATTTAAGATGTACATTCCAAGAATGTCATTCCACCATTACCCACCTTCCTTAATTTTCGTCTTTAGTTCTAATAATTATCCATTACCCATAATAACGGGTCATTAATGTCAAAATTGACAATCTCTAACCAATCCTTATTAAATCCATTTCAATTCATTACCAGTTTCAAACTCTTCTTATATGAGTATTCAATCCTTCCACAACTATCATATTAGATTCCTTAATAAGTCCCTTATTTAATTCCTTTTTATCCTTTATTAGTTACAAATTTATTTTCCATTAAACCTGTATTTAATGTCGATAAATATTAGTCCTATAATCACTATGCTATTTATAATTAATACGTATACCATTAGAAATTACGATATTTATATGTTTCCGTATTTCCAATTATTAATTTCTTAACCATAACATTCCTTTCCATATTTCACTTTATTGGAGATATCCTTCTAGAAAGGATTATCGTTAAAAATTTCCATAAACCAACCATAAGTGATATTTTTGCTTTGTTTGAAATTCTAAGGGATTATTTCTTTTTCTTTTGCTGGAATAAACAGTGTAAACTACGAAAAAGAATATCCATTTCTTACACATCTCTTTCCCTTTTGGCATACCCTTTGTAAATTCAAACACCACTCTTTTATACATTTAATTAATTAGATAATTTATGGAAATTATGCGGAACCTACTCCCAATATATAAAATATAGAAATTTACATTCCAAGGGAAACCTTATTTACAACCTAATTATAACTCTGGAATACCTTTACAACTTCACCAATATTCTACAAATAATTGCTTGGGATTGATTTCAAATTTCCAGATCAGGTTGTACCCACTATTCTTATTTTATTCATATCCAGAAACCTTTAACCCTTCTTATAGTTAGATAGTAATCCCTATCTACTCCATAAAATATAAACTTAGAAATCCACATTATGTTAGTACACAACATTTGAGATTCAAACTTACAAAAAAAATTCACATCTCAAAAGAAAACTTTTAAGCGTACTTTCCAAAAGAATTTCCAATTTGTAAAAGTAGTTTGGGAATTAAATACCCAAAAACATCTAAAGACCACAGTTTATTTTATTCCATTTTTATTAAACATTTAGATAAAACCTTCCAAAATATTCAAACCCAACTTTTCGCACTTTTCAAAACTTTTACCGCTTTATTCTTAACCCTAAATTTAAAGGTTCTAAAATTTCATAGTAAAATAGTTTTCCTTCTCAAATGCTTTTACCGCAAAGACTTGCTTCTTCAAAATAGGGTCTTTAACCCAAAACATTTAAAAAAATCAATTACTAAACCAAACTATCAAAAATTAAAAAGGTTTGTTTTATCTTAAAAAGAAGTAAAGTAATTTCCCCCTTTTTCATAAACTTTCTATATCAAAGATTTCTTCTTTTGAAAGTTATTCTTTTAATTTGAAACATTCAAATGCATCTTCTACAACTTTAAACCATGAAAAGTGGAGTAGACAAAGATAAACTCCTATTCCAACATTTTCCTATCCCATTCTCATTATATCTGTCCTACATTATCTTTATCTAGATTACTAATCCTATTTTATATATTACCAACGCTACTCCTATCCTAACCTCCCACTGTTGCCTTTGTTTATATTTTTTCTACTTTAATGGCTTCTTCATCATTTTTAATTAAGTCTCATTTCCATTTTAAAGAACTTACAAATTTATTAAATAGAAAAAAATCATTAAGTCCAACCTATGCTCTATTTTACATTTATTTAAAAAAGAAAGATTCCTTTATTGAAAATCTTTAAACTAACCAAAATTTAAAAATAAGAGTTTCAAAAATGGAAAACCCTTTCTACCAAAACCTTCTAATCAAAACTTTTATTTCCACAACTTTTTTTCAAAACAACAACTCCTCAATAAATTCCTTGAAAAACTTATTCAAACATCTCAAGGAAATTTCCAAAAATCATTTTGATCAAATTTTTTGGCATGGGGTCAGATTTTAGAAAAATCTTTCTAAAAATAACAACTTCTTAAAAATTGCTTCCTGTGTTGCATTTTCTTCTTCTTTCATCTCTTACTTCTGAATGTTTACATTATACTACTTTGTAATATTAAATATATACTTAACATTTTTATTTATCATTCCCATAAATGTCACTTGGTCCGTATTAAATGGTTACTACCTTAACTGACGCTTCCTAAAGATATTTATTTACTTATTCAATCTTTTACCTTGATGGTCTCATTAATCTATTTAATTCCTTGTAACTCCTCACCTACTACACATTCATTGTCTATTTAATTTTTGAGAGTTACAACCTTTCCAATTTAATAGTCCTACAATTACCTTAATAATTTCTTTAACTAGTCCATTCATATCCTAATTAAATTATTGTAACTCCCTATAAATTGCACACTTGTTGCCTATTAATTTTAGAGTTACAATCTTTTCCATCTACATTCCTAATAATATGACCTTTGTCGTACATTCCTTACTCTATTATTCCATTTCTGACCTATAGTCGCCTCGTCCACCCTTTTGGAGTATTGTCGCAACTACTTCTATGGTTGGAAATTATAGAGTAAATCCTAATTAAGTATACATGTATCTAGTAGATTTTTGAAAAATAGTTTCAAAAATAACAAGTACGCCACTCATACGTATACATATCCCCATCGATTGGATAACCTAAGCTCTGATACTAAATATAACAACTCGCCCTAAAACGGACCTAATTTTGACCCAGTAAAAACTCATCGAACCTTAGGCCCATCTTAAGACGAGCTGTTAGGTTGATAAAATTAAACAATAAACTGTACATATAGTATCTATCTATACTTTTAGAATCTGTTAGCGCCAAAATTGGTCACTAACACCCAAATCTAGATGAAAGCACCAAAATCCCAATCACAGCTCACAGATAGGATGTATGTAGAGAGTAATAATATGAAGAACAGTTAAAATTAAAATGAAAGCAGTAAAGAACAACAGATTTTATAGTGGTTCAGCTAACTCCGGCCTACGTCCACTCCAGAAGTTTTCTTTTTATTGATGTAAGAATCAGTTACCGTTACAAAGTGGTAGACTAGCCTTAGTCTTAGGAAATAAAAATGTCAGAGAGCAGAAGAGAAGAAGAAGCCCCTCCATCTGGAGACCCACATGCTGTATTTATAGGCCAAACCAGGTTGTTGGGCCTCCTAAGTAGTTTGGGCCCATCAAGGTCATAGCCGAACCCTACTTCATTATGCCGACCGATCCTGAGCAATTGGTATGCCGAACATGGGGAGGTGCGAGGTATCGAGGTACCGAGGTATCTAGGTATCGAGGTACCGAGGTATGGAGGTATGGAGGTATGGAGGTGCGAGGTACCGAGGTATGGAGGTACCGAGGTATGGAGGTGCGAGGTATGGAGGTGCGAGGTACCGAGGTATGGAGGTGCGAGGTGCAATGCCGAGCGAGGTGAGGTATGCCAAACGACCCAACCAATGCCGAACGCTCCCTGATGCCGAACGATCCATCCAATGCCGAACGCTCCCTGATGCCGAACGATCCATCCAATGCCGAACGAGATTTATGCCGAGCGCTCCATCCAATGCCAAACGAGATTTATGCCGAGCGCTCCATCCAATGCCGAACGAGATTTATGCCGAGCGCTCCATCCAATGATGAACGATCCTTAATGCCGAACCTCCATCATGCCGAACCATGTCTGATGCCGAACAGTTTCTAATGCCGAGCGCCTCTAAATGTCGAAAAGTTTCTAATGCCGAGCGCCTCTAAATGTCGAACAGTTTCTAATGCCGAGCGCCTCTAAATGCCGAGCGCTCCTGGATGCCGAGCGCTACTGAATGCCGAGTTCTCCTGGAATGCCGAACCACTCATGTATGTCGGACCCTCTATGTATGCCGAGTACTCTTGAATGCTATTCGAACGTGAATGCCAGACGAACTATTTGTGCCGAACCTCCACCATGCCGAACCATGTTTAATGTCAAACCATGTTTCCTAGACCCAAATTATAGTTGATCCATCTTTATCCAATCAAATTTCCATCTCCCAAGCACGTTGCGTCATCCATCCATCCAGTCGACTGAATCCATCGTACACCAGCCTCGACGAACGTGCAGTCGATTAAGTTAAACCCGCCTGTCCACGGCCTTGTAAAAAGGCGGGTTAACACTTGCCCCCCAAAACATGCCTTGCTATTGGAAGGTGTGTTTTGAATAGCCTCAAATCCGATATCCAAAGTCCATGTTTCATCCATATCCAATAACCGACTTTAGGACCTCTCCGGGTCAATATCCAAATCCTCTACCGTCCATAGCCGATATTCATATCTGTAACCTCTCCGGGTTCTTGTCAAGCACAATCCACACCTGACGACCGTACTCCAGTGTCCCTGAACGTTGAGTAATGCATGGCTTAAGTCCTAAGCCGAATCCTGGTTGCTCCGGACCCTTGCCGAGCATTGTCCATACTCGACGACCTGAAATAGTAACCGATAATATGGGGGCCTAAGTCCTAGGCCAAGTCTTGGTCTCTCCGAACCCTTGCCGAGCATAGTCCATATTCGACGACCTGAAATAGTAACCGATAATATGGGGCCTAAGTCCTAGGCTGAGTTCTGGTCTCTCCGGACCCTTGCCGAACATAGTCCATACTCGACGACCTGAATAAGTCGATTTGCCGTGCTTGGACAAAGCGACCTACCCCTTGCCAGGTATAATCCATACCTGCCGACCATTTATCAAAAACCAGATAAAAAATCCAATCGAAAGCCAATCCAAAATCCAGATCAAATCAGAAAACAAAAAATCCATATCGAAAATCCAAACCGATATCCAAACCAGAAAACAATAATCCAAATATAAGTCCAAACCAAGAAACAAACAAAACCAGAAGTTCAAACCAATTTAGAAAAAAGCAAATGTCCAAGCCAAAAAAGAGAAAGCAGATTTCACAAACTAGAGCGTCGCGGTTTATCACCATCTTATAGCATGCCTATGGGCTATCTCCGTCCCCGTACATGAGTAAGTGACTTGGCCGTTTTCCCGTAGTTTGCTACTTATTTCATAATATCCCAATCAATTGATGACCAATCGACCATCATTCCTGTGCCTCGTACCATCACTGTGTGAGGTAGACGGTGGTTGCTCCTGCCCCACCGCTGCATTCCGAGTTTCGACGTATTATTGCAACTGTCCATTCCTTACATGCTCCTCAATTATGTCCTTTAAGTGCCTGCAGCTGTTGGTATCGTGCCCTTCCAAATCGTGGAAGAGGCAGTGTTTTCCTGATGCCCACTCACGTTTGGAGGGTTCTCTCCTAGCCGGCCTTCGGTAGGGAAGGCAATTTTGAGTCTCCAAATAAATCCGTTCCAGCGTCTCGTTCAACCCTGTGTAGGTGGAGAATTTTTGCTCTCTCCCCCGCTTCCTAGCCTTTCCTAACTCGTCATCCACCTTCCTTTTTCCTTTTTCCAAGCCTCCACTGGATGGTCCTCCATCCTCAGCCGCGTTCACCTCCTTTAACTTCATATCTGAGCATGCATCTTCCTACCGAAGGAATTTCTCAGCTTCGTGAAAGAATTCCCTGAGATCCATCGGTGGGTCCCGTATCAGTGACACTTTGAAATATGAATTTTCTCTAACTCCTGACACTGCCGCCATCAAAACCATCGATGGATCCGGCCGATCCACCGAAGCAACCTCTGCATTGAACCGAGTTAAGAAAGCTCTGAGTGATTCGTTTGTCCTCTGTTTTACCGATGTCAGCGTCATTACATTCTTTGGCCTTTTGATATGTACCCGAAACTGCTTCAGAAACCTGTCCACCAACTCTGTCCATGTCCCGATAGATCCTTCTTCCAGCTGCCTGAACCACATAGCAGCTATGTCCATTAAGAATAAAGGGAAACATCGAGCCATAACTTCTTCCGATGCCCCCAGCACCTCCATGTGTCTGGTATATCTCATTAAGTGATCTGTTGGATCGGCCTTGCCATTGTACATTCCCACGTTAGGTAGCTTGAAATCTGGCGGATTCCGAGCTATCCTGATTTCACGAGAGAACGGACTCTTGTTTACTCCTTCCAGATCCCTATTGGTCAAACCCCCGCGCATGGTTCGCCTGATAATCTCAGCTAATCCAGCATTGTCCATCAAAGGATGCCCCCCCGAGTTCCCGAGGGAATTCTGGTACATACTCTTCATCTCTTGCTCTTACATTCCTGCCAGCATCCTGTTGCGTGGTGTTAGCTCGAAGCCCTCCATGAACTGGTTCAACATTATCTGATGGTGCGCCCTCGAGTACAGCTCCATCCGGATTGTTAGTTGTATGTTGATTGGGGGTTGCCCCCTGCTGAACCATTCCCTCTGCTTGCTGGTTGAGTGCTTCTGATCTGGCTCCATGGATCTGAGCCCCCGCATTTCCTACTTGCGTAAATTGTCTGAGAAGAGCCTGCATCATCTCCTCTTGTCTTTTCATCATGACTTCCATTTCCTCTCTGGTGATGTAGATGGATGCTTAACCTGCTCCAGCTCTAGAAGAAGCCTCTTGACTTCCCTCCTGATTGCTCCTTTCTGTCACTTGCTTTCTTGTTGATGGCCTAGCCATTGCTTTCTAGAGTCCAAGTTCCTAGCTCCAAAACCCCTGAGTTCAGTTCTCAGTGAAAGCACCAAAGTGTTAGCGCCAAAATTGGTCGCTAACATCCAAATCTAGATGAAAGCACCAAAATCCCAATCATAGCTCACAGATAGGATGTATGTAGAGAGTAATAATATGAAGAACAGTTAAAATTAAAATGAAAGCAGTAAAGAACAACAGATTTTATAGTGGTTCGGCTAACTCCGGCCTACGTCCACTCCAGAAGTTTTCTTTTTATTGATGTAAGAATCAGTTACCGTTACAAAGTGGTAGACTAGCCTTAGTCTTAGGAAATAAAAATGTCAGAGAGCAGAAGAGAAGAAGAAGCCCCCCATCTGGAGACCCACATGATGTATTTATAGGCAAAACCAGGTTGTTGGGCCTCCTGAGTAGTTTGGGCCCATCAAGGTCATAGCCGAACCCTACTTCATTATGCCGACCGATCCTGAGCAGTTGGTATGCCGAACATGGGGAGGTGCGAGGTATCGAGGTACCGAGGTATCTAGGTATCGAGGTACCGAGGTATGGAGGTACCGAGGTATGGAGGTGCGAGGTACCGAGGTACCGAGGTATGGAGGTACCGAGGTATGGAGGTGCGAGGTACTGAGGTACGGAGGTGCGAGGTACCGAGGTATGGAGGTGCGAGGTACCGAGGTATGGAGGTACCAAGGTATGGAGGTGCGAGGTGCAATGTCGAGCGAGGTGAGGTATGCCGAACGATCCATCCAATGCCGAATGCTCCTTGATGTCGAACGATCCATCCAATGCCGAACGAGATTTATGCCGAGCGCTCCATCCAATGCCAAACGAGATTTATGCCGAGCGCTCCATCCAATGCCGAATGAGATTTATGCCGAGCGCTCCATCCAATGCCGAACGATCCTTAATGCCGAACCTCCATCATGCAGAACCATGTCCGATGCCGAACAGTTTCTAATGCCGAGCGCCCATCATGCCGAACGATCTCTAATGCCGAGCGCCTCTAAATGCCGAGCGCTCCTGGATGCCGAGCGCTACTGAATGCCGAGTGCTCCTGGAATGCCGAACCATTCATGTATGTCGGACGCTCTATGTATGTCGAGTACTCTTGAATGCTATTCGAACGTGAATGCCAGACGAACTATTTGTGCCGAACCTCCACCATGCCGAACCATGTTTAATGCCGAACCATGTTTCCTAGACCCAAATTATAGTTGATCCATCTTTATCCAATCATATTTCCATCTCCCAAGCACGTTGCGTCATCCATCCATCCAGTCGACTGAATCCATCGTACACCAGCCTCGACGAACGTGCAGTCGATTAAGTTAAACCCGCCTGTCCACGGCCTTGTAAAAAGGCGGGTTAACAGAATCTCACAGTAGAAGGGATAAAATATCAAAAACAAGTACTCATGTCATAAAGAAAACCATTTCAAAAACATAACATGTTAAACATTACATTGCATAAAGCCTCCATAGTACAATATCTCAAAATAACATAACTGGGTACAATAAAACACTTAAAAAGCATAAACAGATAAATAACTGTCACAGGTCTTTATCTTCGCCTTCGTCTCCTAAATAAGCATTACTCTCTCTAACCTATGTTGTAAGAAGGAGTGGGTCAGAACAACAAATGTCTACTGAAATAAAAATCTCAAGCTTTACCATAATTGTACTTGGGCGGTATTATTTTAATAAGAAATATTCTTACGTATAAATTCATAATATACGTATAAAATCAATTGTACACTATGAGAAAAAACGAATCAGATGACATATATGCTCCGTTGTCTAAATGAATACCTATCTATCGTCTATTTCCGTGCTGTCTCATTACACATTAGACCATAGATATGCTGTCGTCTAATATACACTAACACATCAAAAAAAAACATACGTTGTCTAATGTTATAGTATTATTTCTAAAATTTTCTATTAGACAACATATAAATATTGACTGATATGCATATCAATTACACTTATGTTATATTTGCAAAATGAAATAATGAATCACAATTTAATTTAAACAATTATTTTATTTCAAATCAAATTCAAACACAATACAACTTTCACTATACTTATTGTCAAATACAATACAACTTTCACTATTCTTACATTTTCAAATACAATACAACTTTCACTATCACTCTCATATATACAACTTTTCTCTACACTCTCATATATAACATTTTTTTACTAGCACTCACTTACACTCACTTGAGTTTATTTTTGATATTGATCTCCATTTGCTTGCTCTAACTTGTGTCCAGTCATCTCTTATACATGTCAAATAAACAACGTGGTAAAATGGAAAAGGAAACAAACCTAAATTGCAAAAATAAAATAAAATTTGAATATTAATATTGCCTCGGTTTATGGGTTCGTTTTCTCTTCATGTTTTAGACATGGCCAAACAAGTATATATGTGCACAGACAACTTATGATATGCACAATGTATCACTATGAATATCACAAGGTCGGACATCGATTAAATCTCACGGACTATTGCAAAGGTCAAGCCCGAAGGCTCAACACAGCGCAAATGTCCACAAGGTCAAGCCCAAGCCTCATCAGGCTCAACTCAGGTGCATAAGGAAATGCAACTCGAACTAGAAAATCAAACCAGAAATATACAAACCAAAAAATCAAACTCAGGTGCACACTCAGATGCTCCAACCATAAATATACAAGTGCAGCCAGGAAAATGCACACTCAAGCCTGAGTTACCAGTGCACATAATGTAACCAATGTCACTCAGGTCCTCCAACCAGTTTTACATGCACATAGGGGAGATGCGTAACCAATGTTACAAGTGCACATAATGTAACCAATGTCACTTAGGAAAATGTTACCAGTAAACATAATGAAACAACTTCAGTAGTGCAGCAAGGTTATTTGAGTTTTAACAAAAGGAAGGACGACCAGACTTTAACAAAAGGCAAACCACACACTATAACAAAATCAACTATGATATAAATAAGTGCAGCGCAAATGTGCATAGTGAGTACATAGTGAATACAAGTATCATCAATTCAACAAACACAAGAGTACATAGTGAATACAAGGCAAGAAATCTCAAAACAGTTTATGCATAGTGCACATAGGAGCAGCATGAACAAAGCTGAAGTGCACAAGTATAAACCTGACAAAAACAAGGAAAAACATGGCAACATTTCACATATATATAATACATATGTATGTGTGTATATACATTGAAGTAACAAGCAAGAAGACTGCATATAGCATTAACAACCATTCAAGGTTTCAGACCATTCAAGGTTCAAGACCTTTAGGTTATTCAAGTATCAATTTCAGGCCATTCAAGGTTCAGGGAAGGCAAGGATGTATACATTCAAGGCTTTGGGAAAGCAATCAAAGCAAAATGCATTTTGGTATCAAAGCATATATAAATGTATAAATCTTTGTTTGCTTTGATACTTAAATGGCCTGAAATTGATACATGTATATATATAGTATAAACCATTCAAAGCAAAATGCATACATGTATATATGTATAAACCTTGAATGTGTACATTTATATATGTATAAACCAAAATGCATACAAAAGGATGTGTACATGTATCAAAATGCATTCAAGGTTCAGTGAAAGTAATCAAAGAAAAATCCATTCAAGTATCAAAGCAAAATGCATCGAAAATTCAACATATGAACCCATGAACAATTCAAAAGCAGCTCAAAGCAATTCAAAATCAGCTCAAAGCACATATGTGTATACATATATACATGAACACATGAACAATTCAAAAGGAGATCAAAGCAATTCAAAATCTGGTCAAGGGATTTTACATGTATATACATGTATGTATATGCATGTATACATATATATAAAACATATGAACACATGAACAATTCAATGCACATGGAGATGCACAAAGTCGAGCAGCAGCAAACCAAATTCATGGCAGAATCAAGTATGAACCAACAGCCAACATAAGCATCAAAGTTCCAGGAAACTGAAACATGGATGAACCACATTTTAAGTGTCAAAGTACATACGAGTATATACAAGTACATAAGAGTATATACAAGCACATAAGTTCAAGTATAAGTATAGTAAGCAACACACACACACACACACATATATATATATATGCATGTATACATGTATATATGCAACACATGTTCAGAGATGAGCAACAAGCAAGTGGAACAACACACAAAACTCAAGTGTACACTAACTCGGACATGGACATGAAAAAGGCAGTGTGCAAGCAAAAGAACATTCACACACACACACATAGGTATGTATGTATATACATGGAAGTTCAAAACATCCACTAACTCGAACATGAACTCAAGAGTACACTAACTTGTTTATACATATACACACATATGTATATACATGTATATATGACATAGTGAGTAGAAAGGCAACAAGTATATCACTCAGTGTCAAGCATCAGGCATAACATTTCATTTTAGTTCAAAGAAAAAACTAACAAATAAGTTAAAGAATCACAAGTGCAAGGGCAACAAAACAAGCACATGAACTTGTAAGGTGCAAGAATCAAATGAAAAGGAATCAAAAGAACATTCACATATATATACATACATATGTATGTATGTAAATACATGGAAGTTCAAAATATCCCTAACTCAGACATGAACTAATAAAGCAACAACCAAAGTTTTCACCATCATAACACATATATCTCAAAACATATATGTACATATATACACATATATCTCAAAACAGAAATCTAAAGACACATATGTCTCAAAGCACATGAACGCAAGTGCAACTGAGACATGGTATATACATATATACACATGAACTCAAGTGAAACTTAGCCAGGAAGTACATTCACAAGTACATCGAAAACTCAGATAACAAACTCAGATAATACTAACAAGCGTAAGTGCAGAAAACTCAGATAACAAATTCTTAAGTGCGGAAATCAGAAAATTAGATAATACCAACGTCAATCAGATTTCGAAATCACTAATAAAGCAACCAAACCAACAAGTATATCGGTATTCATAAAATATAGGGTTTTAATCCCTATAAATAACCCAAAATCATCATTGGCATACAATTTATTAACGCACATCATCAAAAGTAGAGAACGCAACATATCAAAACGGGGTAAAAATCATACCAAGTAGTTGAATTCATATATCATCGACTCACGAAAGCAATCGATTATGAAACCCTAATCTTTGAAGGCAACTTGAAGACAAAAGGAGCGAACTGAAGCAAGTGTTTGGAAGAAACCCTAATTCACTAACCCACGTTTGAGAGGGAGAGAGTATCGGGTTCTAAAAATAAGAGGGAGAAGCAAGCATTTTAAGAGGAACGAAGACGGTGAAGAACTGGAACGCCATTTTTTTTCTTTTACAAATGAAAGAATTAAGAGAGGGAATGAATTGGAAAGAAGGCGGCCATGAAATAATGTACTGAATATTGAGAGGGAAACCCAAATTTTAATAAGGAGCCAAAACCAAATTTTGATAACTTAAATCAGACGACATATAAACTGATGTCTAAGTAACAAGCTTGTACATAGAGATTTCACAGGCTATTCAGACAACAGATGAAAGATTTTGTGCCTCTTCAGACAACAAATGGATTTGTCATGTGTTTTGTGAAAAAGTGGGATAATAGAAAATCTACTTTATGTCGTATGATCACTGTTATCTAATTCACTTTGTGGCATAGCGGTAACCCGAAGGCTATTCCAATCCAACTATATAACATTCGAATAAAGTCAACTGTAGGCCCAACACCTCATATCTATCAATTGTAGCTCAATCTGGACTCAGACAAAATCCAGCGATATCCATGGCGGGCTATCCCTGTTCTCTAGTTGGTTCCTTGGTGTCTGTTTTACATTTATAATCTTCACTTTATCTCTTCAAATAACTCCCGAAGAGTGTTCCAGCTCGACTACCCAAGAGTTAACTATGAGCCTGAAGGCTCTCCCAGTCTGATTATACCAAAGTCAACTACAAGCTCAAAGGCGCTGCCAGTTTAACTATACAACTCTACGAAACTAATCGATACGATGTAAGAGGAAATACCCAAACCACTTACCACCTCTTTATTGGGAATTACGTAGACTCTGATCATTGAAGACCTATAAAATAGGCAGATCCTCGTTATTTAAGACCTGACCGCAAGGTGGGTTCCTATAATGACCCGGATTTTCGAACCAGTTAAAATCGCCAAAAAACCCGTCTATTCTAAAACTACGAATGAAAACTACCAACTTAATACACAATATGACTTGATAAATATTCATCATCACCAAATATGTAGGATAGAAATTTGAATTATATAAGTTATCAGATAATCATTTATTCTACCAG
Organism: Allium fistulosum; assembly: GCA_030737815.1. Lineage (NCBI taxonomy): Eukaryota > Viridiplantae > Streptophyta > Magnoliopsida > Asparagales > Amaryllidaceae > Allium > Allium fistulosum. The sequence goes on from CM060905.1 coordinate 1,251,668,268, forward strand.
TATGCTTAAATATAAAGAAGACTCAATATACAATAAATTTACTACTGCACAACTCTGACGAGAAAGGCAACAATATCCTATTCCTGCAAACTCAATAAATATGTCAAATGCAGAATAAAATAGTAAGCAGGAAAGATACAACAACATAAGACAAATAACAACCGATAAATAGATAAACAGAAAAGGGTTATATTATTATTGGAGCTGCATCACTACCACTTGTGACTGGCTATGTACCCTAATCTAATTGGGTACCCAATTAAATGCAAGATCAAGCCAACGTAGTTCTCCTACCGCAAATAGGACTCATAGAGCCTATGATGCAAAAAATGCAATCCCAAACTACCCACTTAGGCTTAATCTTCACATTTAGATTTCTCAAATCTAATTAACTTTATTATATTCAAAATATAATCCTTTCGAAAATAATCTCTTCAAGCTAAATTCCCGGTTTTATTTCAAGTCCTTTCTAAAATATATCCTTTGTATCAAACCATGCTTTACTTCGGGAACTTAAAACAAATAAAAATATTTATTTGGAAATCCCAAAATAATACTATAAAAGCATATCAAAATATATGCAACCGGATAGAGAGGTTTCTCCCAATAACAAGGCAACTAGGTCCCAGCTTTCCCGATATAGGTAAACAAAGTATATCCCTCTATCCAAGAGTTAAGTATACTAAGGGTTATCAAAACCCTTTGCCCTCTTTTTAGTTACGGGTTACTCGAATCATCGATAACATAAGAAGTCATTTTGTTTTCCAAATTGACAAATCATTTTCACTAATATTCATAAATACTTTCAATCATAGTATTGTTTATTTCCTCAAAATCTTAGGATTTCCTTTAACTGGCCTTCTTAATTTTGGTAGTATGGACATTTGTTTAGCAGAACAAATCCCCGTTCTGCTATTTTATTAACTTGGACATTAATTTATATGCTAGTTAATTTCGATTGATGTGTTATTATCTATTTACAACTGTTGGAATAATTACATTAATTTGGATAGTAATGTAGATTTTTCTAATGACTTGGAGTTTTATCACTTTGATTTTTGAAATATTCAATTAGTTTTAAATATTCGATTTGGGGTTTTTTAAATATAATAAAATCTATATCTAAAATAATTGTTCGATTTTTGATGACGTATTTTTAGTTTAATTTATAGAATTTTTTCATAACTTTTTAATTTGGAAAATAATTAAACTTCTATTTGACGTATTTTACATCAAACGTTGGCATTTTTGAAAATTTAACAGAATTTGATACCGGTGTATTTTATTTCCATCATCTGCAACTCATACGCGGATGCATTATTACGTTGTGGGATACCCAATATCTTTCCAAAATAAACTCATATACAGTGCAACCAACTTTTTTCTCCTTTTCACCAACTTGTTACCTTTTGTCTTCCCCTACTCTTGTCCCTTTCACCCTCCTTTCCTTTTGCCCTATTAAATGGATCTTTGGTTGGAAAAATTCATCATTGTGCTTTCCATATATCCATGCTACTTCATAGTAACATCTTCTTATCCTTCTTAACATTGATTTCTTTTTTTTTATCATTTTAAGTGTCAAAACCATGAAAACAAACTCCATCCCCAAATTCAAAAATCAATATCCCATAACCTATCCATTTTTAGAAAAATGTCCCAACACGATAAATGTTTGTTTTGACCCCTAATGTTTTTAAAGAATAGTCCGAGGTAATTACATTGAGTATAATGGCAGATATTGCCTGAAAGTAGTAAGCGTCGAGAGAAGTCGAATTTTCTACGAACTCGGTATGAGGATCAGAGGGTACGAGGGGGTTCGTATCATCAAGATATGATTTTTAGAGGTGTTTATGTTATTTTTAATGGACCAAGGTAGCCATGGTGATAATAAACATTTCTCATTAATAAGGCATTTTCTAGCGATGTGATGGGTTGGAGGAGGAGTGGTGGCGCTGAGAGAAGGATATGGGCATAGCCAAGGCAGGGAGGTGGTCGTAGGTGGTCCAGCTACCTGAATTACTGGGTCGAAGTTGATTTAGGATTTCACCCAATTTTATTTTGGTGTTAAAATTTTAGGGGATAGGTGGCAATAAGGAGCATCAAAGTGGATGAGGTAGCGGTTGGAAGGTGTGGTAGGTGTTGAAAAGTGAAATGGCGATGGAGTTGGTTGTTGGAGGTGATCAAAGCGGTGGTGTAAGGGAGGATTTGATGCGCCTGGACGAAAATTGAAGTGGGGATGGCTCGATCGCAATTTGATATGGGTAACTGGAGGCAAAGGCAAGGGTGCCAACGTGATGAGGGTGAGGAGTTGGTCATGTTGGTGGGTTCGGGTTCGACGGTTGGTAAGTGAACCGCGCGTGCATGTGCACCGTCCACGTCGAGTTTGGGAGCAGGAAATTGGAAATTTTGTTCAGGCATTTCGTGATTTAGGGAAGATGGAGCTATGTGGGTTTCGGGTTTAGGAAGGGTAGTGGGCTTTGGGTCCTAACTATTTGGGTGAGGAAATTTCATTTGTTAATTATTTATATAAAATATGTGCTAGCTTAAAAATTCATAACTTGTTCATATATAGTTCGTTTAATTTGCAGATTTTTGCATTATACTCGTATGGACGAATACAATGTTTTACTGTAACTTATTGATAGCTTTGGCCAGTGTATGAATTTTGGACATAATAAGATGCACTAAATTTTAAATTACGTTACTTTAATTAATTTCGCCGTTTAAAATTTATATATCTTATTTGTGATATTTATTTGACCAAATAAATACCGTTTGGTTAAAGTAAAATTGAATAGGCAAAATTGGATATCTAGTTAGAAGAATAGAACACTGCTTCGCTAATTAAATTTATTAATCATTTAATTAGCAGAATAAATCCCCGTTCTGCTATTTTACAGATTTGGATATCTAATTAGATGTCGTTAATTGATATTCCACTTTGAATAAGTATTGTTTTAACCAGTGGTGGTTAATTATTTACATAGATGCTGATTATGTAAATGTCATTTATTAACTTGGAAAGTTAAATTGAATGATATGGTAGCTTGTTTAAGTACCATTGTGATTGCCAAGCCTCTTTTTTCCGAATCTTAAGTTATGTATTTAAATCAACTTCAAAATTAAAATAATTACGAATGTTTATATAATTACTATTCTAGCAAAGTATTTTATGTTATAATTATTTTATCAATAATGTTTAAAGTTAACCAATATATATTGTAAATATTGTTTAAATTATTAATTTATATTCTAAATATAATTTAAAGTTATTTTATACTTTAGTGATATTTAAAGTTATTTTATAATAATTTGATTTTAAAGTTAATTGTTATTTAAAAGTTAATTATTATTTAAAAGTCAATTATTATTTAAAGTTAACTATTTTATATTTTGATGTTATTATTTATTATTATTTTAGATAATATTGTTTAAAAGTTAATTTATTATTATAAAAATGTTGTTTTGAAGTTAATCTATTATTATAATAATATTGTTTTAAAAATTTGGTTTACTATTATATCAATAAGGTTTTAAGGGTAGATAATTATTAAGTTTAATTATTAATTATTTTAACTTGTTTAAAAGTTTATTATTATATTATTATAATTTGCTTAAAGTTTATTATTTTATTAATGATTGTGTAAAGTTATTATTTACTAATGTTGTTTAATGATAACTAATCATTATATTTGCAATGTTTTAAATAATAATTTTTTTTGTAAAAGGTGTTTAAAATAATAAATTGTTTATTTAAAAAGGAATTGTTTTAAATGGAATGATTCTTATACAAGGGTTTTATTTAATGAAAAGAGTTCATTCAAAGAATTTATAAATATAGAAAGAGATTTTGGAAATCGGATAGAAGTTTGGGTTTTACTGGTTTTTTAGATTTATAAAAAGAGTTTATAAATGATTATGGGGATTTTATAAATAACTTTGAGATTTATAAAAGAAGTTTTATTGAGGGATTTGGATATTTATAAAGGAGATATACATAAAATAAAAGAGATTTATAAAAGGGAATGGTGTTTTGGGTTATTGTTATCTTTGTTTTAATAACATTTTGGTTTAATCATTTTAATATGATTTTGAAATAAGAAATCTTTCCTGAATGTTTTTTATATATACTTATACCATTTTATAAGTATACGGAAAAGTTCCCAGTTTTAAGTGAAATGGTTTGTCAATATACTTATACCGGTGAGAAAATATATGAATATTTCAATAAATATTTGATAAGTGATTTCAAATTAATGAAATATTAATTTAAGAGGCATAGTGGTTTCCGCGAGAAAGATAATTTCTGCTTGAATGTTTGTTTAATTGATAGTCAAATAACCGACTATCAACAACTTGGCCTAAATCAAACGATCTTTCTTAATTTTGGTGGTAGGGAAGCAATACCCTACTTAACACCGAAGGATGTAACTTTGGAAATATCTAGGAGAAACACGTGAGTTACATGGCACAATCATCTTTGAAAATGTTGTACTATGCGTGTAAATCTTGTTTTGTTCTTATAAAAAAATGATAGGGAGATCCATCCACTTAAACAGTTAGAGGGTGTGTAACATCCCCCACTTGGAGGCCCAAAACTAACGGCTACGGATGCTGCATTCATCCATAGTTAATAATCCTTGGCGACCAAATACGTTAATGTTAGATACATTGATATAATAGAAACACATGGATATGGAAAAATTTAAAATCAACAAACAACTTTCTCATTCCATTTCAAAGCATTTCAAATTCATTACATAATCCCAATACAAGAACCACGTTCAGAGAAAATATAGTTATTACAACATATGCCAAGAGCGACATATGAAAATGCCCTCTTGGATGATCAGAGTATATAACTAGGCAATTAAACAACTTTGTCATTACAACAAAACACAGTGGAATCAGAATAGAAAAGAACTCTAAATAGCTATCATGCCTCCTGCACGTCTCCGAAAGCTTATTCGTCTAAAGAGGTACCTGAAAAGCTCAACTCTCAAACTACTCAAAATCAATTGAGCACCCGAGAGTTTAATGGGAAAACATAAACTTCGAGTCAAACATAAAGCCTGGTATGAATAATAGTCTACCATCTCAAACAATATAGATATCAAGTGAGACCACGCCGCATAGCGAAACGAGTTTTTCCCTCACTAGTATCTTATCCAAACTTTATAAAAAGCACATACTGTGCTCCTACATCCACAATGGTTAAAACATAACAATTTAAAATATTACGTTGACATGCAAACAAGTAAAACAATTCTAGATTACCCATCCCCAATCATATATGACTATCTGTCTCAGTTATAGTTTCTAGGGTCACTATTAACCTAATAGTTTTCATGGGCTGACTAATAACCTGTTTAAAGCTTATGGACTCCTTATCCAGTTTCATAGTTTTCATGGGATCACTAAGAACCTATTGGACCATGCCAATAACTTCATCATTCATGGGTCCCTAACCTATTAGTATCTCCAATAACTTCCCTCTTATCCTAGTTTTCATGGGTTAACTAGAAACCTATTGACTTTTGTCAATAACTTAATCCGAACGTATTTTTCATGGGTTCACTACAAACCTATTGACTCATGTCAATAACTCTTTCTAATCATAGTTTTCATGGGTTTACTATGTACCTATTGGCATATGCACATAACTTTTCCTAATCATAGTTTTCATGGGTTTACTACGAACCCGTCTACCTGGCAACTTCTTTAATATTTAGGCATCCTACATTCTGGTCTATCTGACCTCCTGGCTGCAATTCTACTCATTCAAGAGTTAACTTAATTTATATTCACTAATGGGTCAATCTAGCTGGTTATTCTGCCCTTTCTCCCTAAAATACAGTTATTGGACCATTTCGATGTGAGTGTGTGTGTGTGTGTGTATATGAAGAAGCAAACATAATAATATAATAATACCAACACCTATGGTTTAATATCATTGAAATCATTTTATATAAAAATTGGTTAATCCCTTTAACATAATAATCAAGGAAAACTTCTTCAAAAACTTCATACTTAAAATCATTTCAAAACTCTTTTATTATGCCATGGTTTTCCTTTAAAATGAGATTGGGTTATTTGCTTTGAAAACTAAGGCTTTCGAAACCTTAAAATTTTACTTTCAAAACCATTAGGTTTTTCCTTAAAAATTTCTTTTGGGTCAAAGTGAATACATATGAAAGTACCCCTTTCGAAACCATTGATCTTTATACAAAATTGTTTGGGGAAAAGTCGATGGCTTTGGAACCATCCATTCGAAAGCTCAAATCATTTAAGTAAAACATTGAAGGATAGCATCAAAACCCCCTTTCGAAACCATTTCCTTTAAAGCCCTTGAACCCATTTGAAAGCTTTTAGGAAGTGGCTTAGTACAATTTTAAAATAAAAGCTACCCTTCGAAAGCGTTGATGACTTTAATACCTTCGAAAGGCATAAGATTGGCATCAAGGTTTCGACTAGGTCGAAACCACCCTTTTTGAAAGCATTGTTTTATAAATAAAGGAACCCATTCGAAAGCTATTTAGAAGACCCTTTCGAAAGCATATGTTTCGACTCCTTCAAAAGTTTTTATTAAAACAAGGTAGGCGCTTATCATTTGAAAGTAAAACAAAGGTTTCGACCCCATGGGAAGCAAAGGTTTCGATGCCATACCTTCCACCTTTCTCCAATCCACTACGCACCATACTTGTAATACCTTGTGCATTGATTTCGGCTATGTTTGTTTCGAAATGGTTGGTTTCGAATAAGTCAAAGCAGAAGCACAGAGTCGAAAGGAGCTTCCGAAAGAGACAGAACCAACCTTTTCTAGGTAAAGGCTGAATTAATTCTATTTAAAGCAATAACTTTATAACAAACCTGTCTATTTGTAAACATTTAATTGGTTGCCTTAATCTTTGCAAATTCTTTCTCAAAATAACCGTCGTATAATTTCAGATCTAAACAAAGATTAATTTTCACAATTAAGCCCTTCCATTAAGCAAAACAATTAAAATAATTAAATCCTTCTCCTAAAATAATTTATTTTTCATAGTAAATTGCTTAGGAAAAATCCCAAAAAATTACAGAAATTCACTTTCAATATGTTATCTAACATATAAAAATTTCAAACTCAAATTCTTCATAAAATAACCGAAATTAATTTTTAAACCCAATTATTCATATTTTTCTTTTGAAAATTCATAATAAATTTTCCATAGCTTGAAAATTTATAAAAATTAAAAATCATCTCTAAAACCATGTTTTCCATAACATAAAATTTTCTCATGGCATACGAAAATCATTATAATTGGTTTTAGCCTCAAAACCATGCAGATCATTTATTAAATAATCTTATTTGAGTTAACATCACATAAAATGCAAGCATATCATCATCAAAATCATCATTATAATGGATTTAATCTTAAACCCGAAAATCAAATGATCATAAAACAAAATAGAGATGATTTAGATTATCATTCACCTTGACTAGGATAAGGTCTTTGAGATTTGATTGAGATGAATTTCTCTTAGCTTGAACCCTTAGCTTTAAATTGATTTCCTCCTCTTCTCTCTTAATAACCGGCTTTGCTCCTCTTTGTTTACGTTTTTATGAAATGAAAAATGAACGTGCATAATGAAGGGAACGAAATATATAAGGGTTATGGTGCGCACTTACCCTAAATACCCTTGCGTTAATTACTTAACATATAAAACCATTTATAGGCCTATTTATATCATTAAGCTGGGCCTCTAATTTTGAATTTTCAAATCTCAATACCCTTATCACTCTAACATTTACATTATTCTATTTAATTTATCTAATTATATCTCCTGAATAATGTTATTAAAAATTAGGGTGTTACAGGCTCCCCTCCTTAAAGAATTTCATCCTCGAAGTTCAATAAAGACTAAATACTAACACATCAATCATCTGTAACAACTCCTAATGACCATACTAGCCTACCTGACTAGCAGTTATCTATATAAATCTAATATAGACATACCCTCATAGCAGATCAGGATAAGTATTTCTAATCCTGTCTTCTGTCTCCCAAGTACAGTCCTTCTCGTTGTCATTCCACTGAACTTTTACCAACTTGATTGACTTGTTCCTCAATCTTTTCTCATCTCTTGCTACAACCCGAACTGGTTGTCTAACAAAAGTCAGATTCAGCTCTACTATCAACTCTTCCAACCCTGTCGGAGGAATAGTAGTCTCTGGATCATGCACACACTTGCAAAGATGTGACACATGAAACACATTATGGACACCTGCCATACTGCTCGGCAACTCTACCCTGTATGCGAGCTTTCCAATCCTCTCTATAATCTGGAACGGACCAACATATCTCAGTGCCAGTTTCCTTGACTTTCCAAATCATACCACACCCTTCATTGGTGATACTTTAATGAAAACCTTATCTCCAACTGAGAATTCTAGGTCTTTACGCCTCTTATCTGCATAACTCTTCTGTTTGGATTGAGCTTCCTTCATCCTTTCTCGGATTAACTCAATCTTCTCTGTCGCCTCTCTAACCAGATCTGGACCTAAGACCAATCTGTCTCCAGTCTCCAACCAACATGCTGGTGATTTGCATGGCCTCCTATACAAAGCTTCAAAAGGCGCCATTTCTATACTAGTCCAACAACTATTATTATAGGAAAACTCAACCAAATGTAGATGATCTTCCCAAGATCCACCAAAGTCCAATACACAAGCTCTCAATAAATCCTTGAGTACCTTATTGACTCTCTCTGTCTACTCATCTGTCTGAGGGTGATATGCAGTACTCATCTTAAGCTTAGTACCCAACACATCCTGTAGACTCTTCCAGAATTCACTAGTGAACAAAGCATCTCTATCACTGATTATACTACTAGGAATCCCACACAGCCTAACTATGTTCTTCAGGAACAACTTAGCCAAAACAGGTGCCATCCTGATTGACTTAACTGTAATGAAATGCGCACTCTTGGTCAACCTATCCACTATGATCCATATACTTTCATTTCCCCTATTTGACTTGGGAAACCCGTCTATAAAATCCATGGATATCGAATCCCATTTCCAAACTGGAATCTCTAAAGGTTAAAGCAATCCACTCGGCTTCTGATGTTCGGCTTTCACTTGTTGACAGTTTGCACACCGCCTAACCCACAAGCCAACATCCCTCTTCATACCTTCCCAATAGAAGCTCCTCTTCATATCTAGATACATCATAGTCCCTCCAGGATGAATCGTAAACTTGGACCGATGACATTCCTCAAGAACTTCTCTCTTTAAGTCCTCAACATTCAGAACACACAATCGTCCCTTCTTTCTCAACCATCCTCTCTGGCCAAGACTAAAATCCTTTAGATCATCGATCTCGGTTCCAAGCTCAAGCCTTCTAATCTTCTTGGTTAATACTGGATCCTCTTTCTGCTTAGAAGCAATCCTTTCAATCAACACTGGTCGAACTTCTAAACAGGACAACATGGCGATACTCTGATTAGAACTAGCAGTCGATCTTAACTACACACTTCAAGTAGTCAAAGCTTCTAAATCTTTCCATTCTGCTAATATAGCTAACACCACATTTCGATTTCTTCTGCTAAGAGCATCCGCTACTTTATTTCCTTTCCCAAGAGTATACTCTATACCAAAATCATAAGCAGCTAAAAACTCTAGCAACTCTACTGTCTCATTTTCAACTCCTTTTGAGAGAATAAGTACCCTAAAGACTTATGATCTGTGTATAGCTCAAATCTCTCCCCTAAGAGATAATGTCTCCAAATATTCAATGCAAAGATTACCGCAACTAACTCCAAATCATGAGTAGGATATCTTACTTCATGTGGTCTAAGTTGTCGTGAAGCGTAGGCAATAACTTTACCCTTCTGTATCAACACAGCTCCTAATCTAGTCCCACATGAATCGGTATACACCACCAATCCTTGGTTTCCGTCTGGAACTACTAACACAGGTGCATTAGTCAACAAATGCATTAACTTAAGGAATGCTTCCTCACATTTGTTGGACCAGACAAACTTCAAATCCTTTTTGGTTAATTTAGTCAAAGGTGCTGCTATCCGCGTGAAATCCTTAATGAATCTCCGGTAATAGCCAGGTCTAAGAAAACTTCTAATCTCAGTCACCGTCTCTGGTCTCTTCCAATTCTTAACAGCTTCGATCTTATTTGGATCTACTGAAAAGCCTTTCTCTAAAACCACATGACCAAGAAACTTAACCTCTTCCTTCCAAAAATGAGACTTGGAAAACTTTGCCTTTAGCTGATGCTGCCTCAGTGTCTCAAGCACTACCCTAAGATGTTCCTCGTGCTCTCTTTCATCCTTAGAGTATACTAAAATGTCATCTATAAACACTAACGTGAACCTATCAAAATACTCTCGGAAGACTCGGCTCGTTAAATACATGAAGAAAGAAGGTGAATTCGTTAACCCGAATGGCATTACTAACCACTCATATGAACCATACCCAGTTCGAAATGTTGTCAAAGGAATACTGTCCGCTGCCACTCTTAACTGATGGAAACCTATCGCTAAATCCAACTGGGAAAACACTCTGGCTCCACACAACTAATCAAATATATCATCAATTCTCGACAAAGGATACTTATTCTTAATCGTCCTCTCGTTCAACTTACGATAGTCGATACACATTGTTAACGACCCATCTGGTTTCTTCACAAACACCGCGGTCGCTCTTCAAGGGGAATTGCTTGGTTTAATAAAATTCCTTCCTTCTAGATCCACTAGCTGCACCTTTAATTCCTTTATCTCGGTCGGTGTCATCCTACTAGGTGGACTACTAACAGGTTCAGTTCCTGACACAAGATCTATCTAAAACTCAACAGCTAATTTCGGTGGTAGTCCTGCAATCGGCTCGAAGACATCTGCAAATTCTCTTTCTACTCGAACCTGACTTAACTCTTCTCCTACTTCCATAACACTAAGCACAACCACTCCGGTCAGAATTCTCTACTGAGAATATGATTCGGTTATGACTATCAGGGTGTCTTAGTGATATCTCCCTATCTTAGGATAATATTCTAGCCTTATACTTACCCAACCAATCCATACCCAAAATGATTTTGAAATCTACGAAATAAAAAACATACAGATTGCATGCAAACTTATGACCTAACAATTCTAGTTCTAATAGGTCACATCTCATTCCTATAGTTGCATACCCTCTTATTGGATTCGCAACCCTTAAGGAAGTAACAAGGTATGTGGGTTCTAAGCATAACTTATCAACCAAACACTGAGATATAAATGAATGTGATGCACCGGTATCAAATATTATTCTAATTGGTATACTCTAAATCAAAAGCGTACCTTCCATCACAGTTTTCCCTTTTTCAGCTGCAGTTGGCCTAGCAGATGATGGTCCAACAGCAAAAACTTTTCCTTTGTCCGCCCTGACAAGTTCTGGACATTGATTCGTATAATGCCCAACTTGGTCACGGTTGAAACACTTCACATTCTTCTTTTCTGCAACCTTCTTCCCCTTGCCTGACCGGAACTCATGGGCATAATGACCTTTCTTGTCACACTTGAAGCAAACTAAATCATACTTTGCCTTCTTGGAAGCCTCCCCCTTCTAGGCTCCCTTATTCTTAAAGAACTTTCTCTTCTTTCCCCTAGAACCCAGGATTTCAAATGGCTTTTCTCTCGCACAAGTAGCAAGCACCTCCCATGTCGGATTGCCATCTCCACAAATACATTACAAGGATCAAGGATATGTGTAAGGGTCGCCCTATCAAGACAACTCATCAAACTTAGTAGCATACTCGATTACTGACATTTCTCCCTGCTCCAATCCCATAAAATTTCTCATCAACATTGAATTAGCAACTTCAAATAAAAACCTCTATTCAAATCTCCTTCGGAATTATGCCCAGATCAACTGTTCTTTCGGAACTCCAGCAGTAACACTATTCCACCAATGAAGCGCTGCCCCTTGCAACTACCTAGAGACCAACCTTCTCTTCTGCTCATCGTCCAAACCCAAATCAGTGAAGATTCTATCACAGTGAAACAACCATTCTCAACTTCTATAGCATCCTTCATTCCCATAAACGGTTTCCCACTAAGACTGGTGTAATCTCTACTCAGCTTAGCATAATTATTCCCAACTGGAGCCATAGGATTAGCTCCTCCAACATTCCCAGCAACTCCAGCAGCTGCTCCTTCTTGCATCAGATTGATGAAGAACTGATACATCGTCTCTATATCTACTGGTGGATTTCCAACACCCACATTGGCATCTGCATTTTGGTTAGCATTAGCCTGCCGACTTGGGTTCCTTCTGGTGGGTCAAACATTTTCGTTGGTTGTGGTGCTTCCTCCACCGAGATTTCCTCTTCCGTTTTCTGCCTCCATATCTTCTTTCTCATAAATATGTATACGAGCCTTAGTAAGATACAGAAGAACGATCTAAGAGAGAGGGGAATACGTACTTATATATCTGTATATAAAATACAGGTACGTTACTATAGCGTTATCCCAAACCCCAATCTTATTTTTTGATTCATTGGATTATGTTTTAAAAAATCTTTTAGGTTTAAATTTCATAAACCTATGCTCTGATACCAACTTGTAACATCTTCCACTTGGAGGCCCAAAACTAACGGCTACGGATGCTATAGTCATCCAAAGTTATTAATCCCCGATGACCAAATACGGTAATGTTAGATACATTAATATAACAAAAACATATGGATATGGAAAAAATTTAAAATCAACAAACAACTTTCTTACTCCATTTCAAAGCATTCAAATTCATTACATAATCCCTATACGAGAACCATGTTCAGGGAAAATATAATTATTACAACATACACCAAGAGCAACATATGAAGATGCCCCCTTAGATGATTAGAATATATAACTAGGCAATTAAACAACTTTGCCTTTACAGCAAAACACAGTGGAATAAGAATAGAAAAGAACTCTAAATAGCTATCATGCCTCCTGCATGTCTCTGGAAGCTTATTCGTCTAAAGAAGTACCTGAAAACCTCAACTCTCAAACTACTCAAAATCAATTAAGCACCCGAGAGTTTAAGAGGAAAACATAAACTTTGAGTCAGACATAAATCCCGGTATGGGTAATAATCTACCATTTTAACAATTCAAATATCTAGTGAGACCATGCCGCATAGTAGAACGGGTTTTCCCCTCGCTAATATCTTATCCAAAACTTTATAAAAACCATATACTATGCTCTTGCATCCACAATGGTTAAAACATAACGATTCAAAATATTATGTTGATATGCAAACAAGTAAAACAATTTTGGATTACCCATCCCCATTCATTTTTGACTATATGTCTCAGTTATAGCTTCTAGGATCACTATTAACCTAAGAGTTTTCCTGGGCTGACTAATAACCTATTTAAACTTATGGACTCCCTATCTAGTTTCATAGGTTTCATGGGATCACTAAGAACCTATTGGCCACTGCCAATAACTTCATCATTCATGGGTCCTTTCTGTACCTATTAGTACCTCCAATAACCTCCCTCTTATTCTAGTTTTCGTAGGTTGACTAAGAACCTATTGACTTTTGTCAATAACTTAATCCAGATATAGTTTTCATGGGTTCACTACAAATCTATTGACCCCTGCCAATAACTCTTTCTAATCATAGTTTTCATGGTTTTACTATGAACCTATTGGCATTTGCCAATAACGTTTCCTAATCATAGTTTTCATGGGTTTACTATGAACCTGTCTATCTAGCAACTTCTTTAATTAATGATTAGGCATTCTACATTCTGGTATATCTGACATCTTGACTGCAATTCTGCTCATTCAAGAGTTAACTTAATTTATATTCACTAATGGGTCAATCTAACTAGTTATTCTTCCCTTTCTCCCCAAAATACAGTTATATGTCCATTTTAATGTGAATATATATATATATATATATGAAGAAGCAAACATAATAACATAATAATACCAACACCTGTGGTTTAATATCCTTGAAATCATTTCATATAAAAATTGGTTAATCCCTTTAACCTGATAATCAAGGAAAACTTCTTCAAAAACTCCATACTTGAAATCATTTCAAACCTCTTTTATTATGCTATGGTTTTCCTTTAAACGAGATTGGGTTATTTGCTTTGAAAACTAAGGCTTTAGAAACCTTAAAACTTTACTTTCGAAACCATTGGGTTTTTCCTTAAAAATATCTTTTAGGTCAAGGTGAACACATAGAAAGTACCTCTTTCGAAACCATTAATCTTATATAAAATTGTTTGGGGAAAGTCGACAGCTTCGGAACCATCCATTCGAAAGCTCAAATCATTTTAGTAAAACATTGAAGGATAGCATCAAAACCCCCTTTCGAAGCCATTGCCTTTTGAAACCCTTGAACCCATTAGAAAGCTTTTAGGAAGTGGCATAGTACAATTTTGATACAAAAGCTACCTTTCAAAAGCATTGATGACTTTAATACCTTCGAAAGACATAAGATTGGCAGCAAGGTTTCGACTAGGTCGAAACCACCCTTTTTGAAAGCTTTGTTTTATAAATAAAGGAACTCATTCAAAAGCTATTTAGAAGACCCTTTCGAAAGCATATGTTAGCATTCCAAGTAGGAATTGCTAAGAGGAAAAGGTAAAGCGTGACCTCACAAGCCTCATAACCTGGGAATGGCAAAAATAAGGGATGCAGTAGAGCTATTTGGGTAGCTCCCATTAGGAGCATCATTCCTCTATCTTGATTGGTTTCCTCCAGTTGGTATGCACGCAGGCATCGAGGGGCAAATTAAGGCAGCCTCGGCGTTGAGGGATAATGTAATCCGACCTGTCATGTTAAAGGGGAAACCGGCTTTGTGTAATAGAGGTGCAATGGGTTGCAGCCTCAGGTACATTTTTCTAGAGGCGTACTTTTGGAAGGTAGTCCCTTACCTTGCCATGTTGGAATCCATTTCCTTATATGAGCCTTATGGTTTGATTGTAGAACCTAGTATGCTGGAATGTAAATAATGTAACCATTTCGTCTATGATTCAATATGATTTTAAAACCCTGGAAAGTATTATAATATCAATGGATTTTATAAGAAAAATGGTTTGGTTACCGTAAAGTAGAATCCCATCCGTGCTTATGTGTGGCATGGTCTTACGAGATACCTTTTATTTTGAAAGGGTTTTCAAATATAGTAATCAATATGATTGGATTCGAGTTTTTCTTACGCTGGTTTTACTAGACTGACCCGAGCATTGTTTTTCTATAATGCTTGGGTCAGCCCCAACATATTTTATAGATTTAGCTGGATGCTATGGAGCTTTCATGTGACGAGTTGGATTCTCCAAGACGTATTCACGTATTTGACATTCTTTCGCTATTTTGTTGTTCTTGACTTCTGTTTCTATATTTATCAAAATTGTAAGGACAGGTTGTTATAACTGTCTGAACCAAAAATGGCACAAACACCCAAAGATTTTTGGTAGAGAATAAAATAAGAAGAAATAAATGAAAAATGAGGAAAAGGTAGCACGCAACAATTTATAGTGGTTCGACAAAGCTAAGCCTATGTCCGCTTTGATATTTTTTTACTTGTTTCTGACTTAGAGGCAGAAGTTCTTGGGGGTTGGTACAACTCCAACACTTAGAATTTTAGAATTACAAGAATATAAGGAATAATGGAATTAGAGCCAAAAAATCCCCAAAAATGAGCCATACCTTCCTATTTATAGAGGTAGGGAGCTTAAAATCTCACATGTAATATCTCTTAGCCGTTGTGCCCGAAATTGACTCGTTCTCTTAAAAAAATAGGTGCCAGCTCAAAAATACCCACGACTTGGTACCAATCCCTAGGTAGGAGTCGGTACCGATCCCCAAGTTTGATGATTCTTGCATCTTCAACTCCTTAGCTTGGATTGTCTTGTGGTAGGCTTCATGAATCCATAGTTGTTTGCACCAATCTTAGCTTGTTTCTAAGCCCAAATGATGGAGTTGCAGGAGAACAAAGCTGCAGATTCAAGAGTTCATGGAGATCGTTAGAGAATTGCACTTATTCAACAAACCAACCTTGGAAATAGACTCTAGGTATCGAGATGAGCTTATAGGCAGAAGATGTGTTTCACCCAAGTTGCACTTGGGAGTGGTACCGATCCCCATGTGGGAGTCAGTACCAATCCCCAACTTGGGGGATCCCATTACCTTATTATCTTGGATAATCTTGGCTTTGACTTCGTGGCTCTGTCTGTGCTTACTTTCTAGACTCCTAGGCTATCTCACTAGGCTTTCTGCCTTAATAAATCCATGCTCTATTTGTCCAGTTTGTTCAGATTCTGCCTGGCCAAATGGCAGGATACACTTGCCCCCCCAAAGTACGTCTCCTTTCCAACGAGATGTGCTTTGAATCGAGACAGGTTCGGATTTCCGTGAAGGATTCCATTTTGTGCTTTGAATGGTCGCTATCGTTTCGCAAATCAATTTCATGAATTGTCATGTCCATAATGATCCATTGCGTTGTCCAACTAACATCTGGGGACATAATTCTAGAACTTGTGCCTGTGGCTTGCCATTCCAAGTCTGATGATTTTAGACTAATTCCATCCATGAGTTCTCCAGGTATAAGTCTAACTTTCCTTCAACCTTAGTCGTCAAGCATTGGATATATACACACATGGCTCATTATACACACATAGGCATTCACACACATATACATATACTATACGTATGCCTATATATATATATATGTTCTCTCTCTTCCTTTTTTTAAACTAGGACTTGGTATCGATCCCTAGCTTGGGAGTCGACATCAACCCTGCACTTGGAAGAATTTTCAAGTTACTTAGCTTTGAGAATACGGCCTTGCGACCCTTATATAACCCATTCTTTTTCTCTTCCTCTCTCACTTGTTCACTTGCAATTGACTTGTGATCCTGCCTTCTGCCACTAAAACCTTCAAATCCAACACAAGCTTTTGCCTTCGCTTGGACTGAAAACTGCCGTCACTTATCTTCGCCATTGCCTAACATCACCTACATCTCTTCCCATCACCTTGATCAAATTCAACTCTGCCAAACCGAACCCCAGCTCGAGATTTTACTTTTATTCGAACCAATCCTCAACCTTAATTCTACATCGAACAAAGCTAGATAGGATGATGGCGACTAGTTATATGTGAATGTGCATGGAGCTAGGTGTGGACATGGAATGAACCTGTGGCCATGGATTTTGAGTTCGGTAGGGATGAAGGAGAAAGGTGAGATTTGCCTAATTATGGGGTCATGGGCATTGGTATCATCCCCATACTTAGGCAAATTTTGCCTATACCAAGCCTTGCAACCGAACTTTACCTTAGAGTTTCACACTGAATTCTCCCTTTCGTCTCAAACTCTTCCAAAGCATGGCCGATAACATTAAGCTAGCCGGGACGGTCAATGATGACGGTCACATTGAGCAATATCTAAACCTCAAAATGAACTGCTAAAATAAATATTTAAATAATAATCAAAATCCGAATTGCACCACAATGCACCATATAGCACTAGAATCCACTTTAGCACGGGGGGAACGGTTTGTAACTAATTTTCTAGTGCCAATTATCTATCAAGCTTTTTATAGAGATGGACCAAAGACGTTCCAAATGTCTGGTTGCGTAGATTATAGGTGCTTCATCTTCCAAATATATTGAATTCGACGTAGAATCAAGCTCAGCTACAACTTCTTAGGCGTTGTGAATTCCTATTCAACAAGAGCAGCAACCGAAAGTTCCAAGTGTTGATCAATAAAATCTAGAGAATCTTGAAGTAGAGCAACAAATACTCGAAAATTCGATTGAACTAGTGGAGGGATCTCAAATAGATCTAGCACCCGATACTCTTGAGGATGCTATAATACTGAATAACCCGGTCGATTATGTTCCTTCCAAAATCGATGAGGGATCTCTTGAGAGGATTGTAGTAAGCATGACATTCCATTTAATGATGTTTTGGCACTGTCTCGTGACTAGAGGGTTCACAATCCTCTAGAAGGGTACATAGTTTGCAATAGTTATATGTGTTTGGCAGGTTGCATCCTACCATTCAATCAATTCGTTGGCCGAGTCTTGAACTTCATGAGGCTGGCTCCTACACAGCTACATCCAAACAGCTATGCTTTTCTTCTAAGCACTTATCTAGTCTTCTCTGAGCATTTGAATCGATTGCCTAGCGATGAAGAAATTTGGTACATTTATAGCTTTAAAAGCCATAAGGAAAACCCATCTCTTATTTACTTAGAACCGATGAGGGGTTCTAGAATCTTCTCTGAGGCTTGGAAAAAGCAGAGTTACTTCAAGGCTGAATGGTTCTATGTGCGTTGTCCACCCAGGTTCGCTCGTAAAAGGATATCCGAACGTAAATTTTATTCCAAATGCCATCTGTGTATTTGCCTTATAGCCTACACGCTTAATTTATCTTTCACTATTGTACAGATGTTCCAGCGAGGCCCAATAGCGGATTGCTTTTGGATACCATTAGTACTCTTATTGAAATCCCAGTTGAGGGAAGATATATAAGAACCCTGTAAACAGACAAGAATTTTCTCGCTTATGGCCTATTAGAAGAAGGCCGTAGCACCGGCGTAGTTCCAGTTATCAACATTGAGGATGACGATGATGATAACGATGATAGCAATTCGCCTGTAGGAGGCGAAGTCGATCTTGAGTTGCTCTAGCTCCAAGTCCTGGGGCCAAAGTTGCAGAAAACATGGAACTAGAACACGAAGGCATTGAGGAAGACAAAATTATTAGAGAAGGTGGTGAGGCCAGCCATAGTTACATCGAAGCGGGCCACGGTCTCTGATCGAACAACCTAGAGATGACCCATCACCTGCTCCCAAAAAGAAACTGATTGTGAGAATTTCAAAGACGTAGACTTCCACTTGGTCTCCACTAGTCTCACTTGCAAAGAAGACTCCATATATTCCTTCAACGGGCATGTTTGCCGGTCTAGGGCTTATCCGTACGGAGTTAGGCTCTTTTGACATTGGTAACATTAGCATTTGTGACATTGGTTCTCCGATCCACTTTAAGAAGGACGTCATTCCAACCGGGGTGGGAGAGGTTACTTCGATAAGTAAAGCTCCAGTACATGGTCCATCGTAGGGACACTAGGAAAGACACACGCGTGCGCTAGACGACACTCGCACTTGACCCATGTCCTTACCCACTTGATCTAACTCATCCTTGTTTTCTTTGCAGGTTCGATGGATGAAAGAAAGCACTCATTCCGATCATTGGAAGAGAAAGCATATCATGTTCAGCGTCCCTGGTCATGCTCATACCGTCAAGAAAGTGGTCGAGACTGTGATTCTAGCTATCATTCCAGCCACGACGGAGATGACCAGGATAAGAGTAGTTACAATAAGGACCATTCATCTCATGACTCCGATTCTAAGCGTCGACCTAGATCCAGATCACCTCCTTCTAGAGGCCCAGATAAGCAGCCTGACTGTCGTGATGATATTCCACCGGCTGACTCTTCTCGAGCTCCACTACCTGCCTCTGTCCCTTTACAATCCACGATACTATCTCACTCTAGCCAATCTTCTGAGTGCAAACATCGTTAGAGTGGCTCCAATACATTTTATCAGAGGGCAGGCAAAGGAAGCGTTGTTGCTTCGGCTACTACAAAGGAGCAGCAGGTAGATACTACGGGGCAGATGGCCGAGCTTAAGAGCGAATTCCCTAATACTTTCTTTAATGGGGTTAAGTTCTTACCAAACTTAAAGATAATTCTTGCTAACGTCCAACAGAGGACCATCGACTACACAATCGATATCCAAAATCAATACAACAAATGGGCAAAGCTGGCTGAAAAAGATTTCAAAAGTCTTAAGAGATAGGCTGCAAGAGATAGAGAACCAAAAACTTATTGAGGTCGAGAACATAAGAACCATAGCCACTCTCGATACTGAACTTGAGAATTCAAGAAAATATCATGCCGAAGTAGAGAAGAAGGTCGAGGAGGCTATTAAAGCACTCAAAGCAGAGAGATATAAGCATTTGAATGAAATCGAGCAAGTGCATCATCTTAACCACGAGCTTGTAATGGAAAGGGATGCTGCCAAGAGGAACACGGTTGAATTGAAAATCAAGCTCGAGCATGAGATCAAGGAAAAAGATGAAGCGCAGAAAATTGCTCAGAATGCATGCGACGAGCTGGTCACCGTCAGGATTGAGAGGGACACTACACTTGAAAAGGTTAGGGACATTAATGTCTCATCAAGGGAGAAGTTGAAACTGCAGTAAAATTGGTTGAGGAGCGGGTAGAGGAGTAGATGATGAAGAATTTTGAGCTACTGATCACTCAGTTAAACATCAATGTGCTCAAGTTTTGGAATCTAGAGTGGTTTTCGGAAGATTACCCTTTGAGGTTTGCCCGTGCCTAGGAACAGATCATTGAGAAAGAGAAAGAATTTCTCAATAGTGATAATATTGATATGGAGTAGTTGGAAAAAGAGATTCTGAAAGGGGATGAGCCCAAGATCCTCCATGACAACCATCATCTTATTTATCCGGAACTTGATGCAACTGCTCGAAAAGAATTAGGCGAAAGTTCTGGCTCTGCGCATCACGATGCTTCAGCTGGTCAAACTCCAGGACTCTACTGCTTCTAGTTCCACCGTTGATTCCTCTACTGAAGGAACTCCCGGCAGCACCCTGTTCACATGGAAGTTTAGACTAAAGAAGGTATCTCATTGGCTTTTCCTATTTTCCAGATAGTTGACGTGTCACCGATCAACATCACTAACCTCCCTCTTTGTATTTCTTCAGCTATAGGTCAGCCCATAATTGCTTCGCTTCTTCCCAAGGATTCTCAAATGGGGCCACAAGTAAAGGCGATGGAGTCTGTAACCATCATGGTCTCGACAACAATTCCTAGCATTCTGGTTGAGGAGACCCCGAGCCCTGACGAGCACATGATAGATGCTTTATTGGAAGAAGGAAACGATGAGATTCAGGGGACTCAAGTTGATGAGGATGTTATTATTACTGGGGTCTCCCAATCCCTGTCGGGTCCCTCTAAGCATGAGCATGAGCAAAAACTTAGGGCAGATGTCCTCCATGCCAGTTAAATCAAGTAGGAGCAAATAGAAGTTTTCCATCCCCTATTGTCGATCGCTTTGTCCGGGCAAACCATTTTCACTCCAGTTTACATTCCTCCGCCCGAGGGTGCTCGAAGTACATCGACAATGTTTTCAAAAAGCATCCCGATCTTCATTTCTCCACCCGAAAGCGACCAGAGTGCGCATGTTGGATCTTCGCAAAGCAATCCCTCCAAAGGCCAAGGTGGTAAAGGAAGAGGTGGAAAGTGGTAAGAGTAGAGCTCGAGTGAAGTCTCCCTTGAATCTAAGAAGAAAAAGAAGTCCAAAAATAAATAGTCGCTAGTTTGTTTTTCCGTGATAGACTGTTTTTGCTTGTTGGCTAACTTTGTTCGGGTTTGGCCCCCCCGTTATTACTTTTTCGCTTTTGGTGTGAACCACTTGTACTTAGCTTTCCTGGTTTGACGTCAATAATAAAGATTTTTTGTTTTATACATATCTTTGCTTAAACTTGTCTAAGTACTTAAGAAATATGCATTTCATTCAATATACTTGCGATTTATCTCCTTTATTGATCGTTTTCAGATCAAGTCTTTAGTTCATTCTGTTATTTTCCAACTCGCATTGTTCTAGCAAATGTAAAGCAATCCTTAGGGTAAACCTCTTAAAATAGTGGCTCGAATATCCTTTCCATGATAATAAGTTCCAACCGCACCAAACTCCCGGTGCAAGCTTAAGTTAACTACTTAGAATCGTAGTTCGTACATCTATATCCAGGATGTTGGCATTCGACTACGCCTAACTTCGAGCATTGATCAAAAGCTTAAAAATTGGATCCCACTTTACTTTAAGAGTGGACCTTCCATTCTGCTTACTCCAGGCAAGATGTTAAGGATTAGATGGACTGGTCATGCCTATTTCAATTTATACTTCTGCCCTTAATCTAAGGACAAGAGTTGAGTGTGCGATCAGTCGTATCATGCTCATTTCGATTTATACTCCTACATTCCATTTGAGGGTAAGAGTTGGCATACAGATGGTTATGTCACATCCAGTTTTAAGTTTGCGTTCTTGCCCCCAATCTGAAGGCAAGAGTCAGTTTACAAATGATCGTGTTTCATTCAGATTGAGTTTATACTCCGGCTCCTACTTCGGGAACTAGAGTTAGGGTACAGATGCTCGTATTGCATCCGGTTTAAGTTTATACTTTGGCTCCTTCTCCAGGAATGAGAGTTAGGATGCCTCCAGTTGTGTCATGTCCGGCTTATATTTATACTCTTGCTCCTACTCGATGAGTAAGAGTTAGGATGCAGAAAATTATGTCATATCCGGCTTATATTTATACTTTGGCTCCTACTCCGGGAGCGAGAGTCAGGATGCGTACAATTAGGACATGTCCAGCTTATGTTTATACTCCTGCCCCCAATCCGAAGGCAAGAGTTAGCCGATGTCAATCTCCAAATATCAAAAAGGAACTTCACGGGCCCGATCATGGGCCAAAGAAGTTTGACCGGTACCTATCTCTAGGTATCTGTACACCTGCATTAGTCATATGCGGATTCATTTGAGTTGATCAAGTCACAACTCTTAAGAAACGGAGAGACGTAATTTCTAGCTCGAAAGGCTGTTTTATTTGATTAAAGATGGAAAGTGACAAAGTTCTGTCTTATTACTGGCTCTAGCCAGTTATTTACAAATTCATTCTCTCAGTGAAATAGCATCATAGATGCTTGCTATTCCACGCCCTTAGGAGTGAGATATCGTCCATAGTTGCTAGCTTGAAACTGCCATCTCCAATCTTTTCCTCTATTGCATACGGACCTTCCTAGGTCGGGACTAAGTTCTTAGGTCTAGGGAAGACTCGTTTGAGGGCCAAGTCGCTAATTTCAAAGGTCCGACTTCTAACTTTAGTGTTATAATATCATGCGACTTGGTGTCTGCATGCAGCTGCTCTCAACTTAGCTTCGGTCTGCTTCTCATCGATCATACGAAGAGACTATAGAAGGAGTTGCTCGTTCGTCCGTGGATCGTAGTGGGTTACCCAATAAGAAGGTACTTCCCGTTCGATCAGGATCATAGCCTCCGATTCGTATGATAAGGCGAACGAAGAATGGCCTGTTGTTGACTTGTGGGTGGTTCGATGAGCCCAGAGTGTTAATGGAAGTTCATCGACCCACTAGCCTTTGGCTTTCTCTAATCGTTTCATAAGAATGGACTTGATAATCTTGTTTACAGCTTTAACCTGTCAATTCACTTGAGGATATGCTACCGCTGAAATCTCTTTTCTATGTGGTGTCGACACCAGAAATCCTTAAACTCTGTGCTATAAAATTATGTTCTGTTATTGGTAACGATTGCTTGTGAAACTCCAAAGCGATAGATGATATTCCGAACAACAAAGTTGATTACTTCCTTAGTAGTAATCGGGTCCAAAGCTCCACTTTGGCCTATATAGTAAAATAATTAACCACCACGATGGCATACTTCGTGCCACCTTTAGATATTGGCAATACACCGGTAATATTAATACCCCAAACTGCAAACGGCCAAGAGCTGACCATTTGGATAATTTTCATCATGGGGCCCTCGGAATTTTAGGGAATCGTTGGAACTTGTCGCATCTTCAGGTGCAGTCAGCTAAATTTTGATTGATAGTCGGCCAGAAATACCCATAATGAAGGATCTTCTTTGCCAAGGTATGCCCCCAGTGTGGTTGCCACAAGCTCCTTAATGAACTTCTCTCAAAACTCGTTTGGCCTCATCGTGAATGAAACACCGCAACATAGGGATAGAGAATCCCTTCCTGTATAGTAATCCTCCTTGCATAATGTATCTCGAGGCTTGGTAAAGGATTTTTCGTCATTCATTCCTTTTCCCTGAAAGGATCCCTCTTTGCAAATAATCCTGAATCAGAGTCATCCATGAATTCCATTAAGACTTTGTCTCCAAGATACAATCGACATCCATCTATTCGATGGTCGGAGCTAAAAGCACTTCCATTGGAACCAGGCCCATGAGTGCACATCTTCGGAATTATCCAACTTAGCAAGCGAGTCAGCTTTCTCATTTTCTTCTCTAGGAATACAAGAAATCCTGTAATATTCAAAGTCGTCAAGCGGCTCAAGAACTCGATTTAGATAGAGAGCTAGCCTTGCTCCTTTAGCCTGATACTCTTTCCGGACTTGACATACCACTAGCTAGGAGTCGCAAAAAATGTATATAGTCTTTATTTCCAGCTCCTTAGAGATCTTGAGTCCTGCAATCAAGGCTTTGTATTCAGCCTTGTTGTTCGTTGCCGAAAAATTGAGTTTCAAGGCATAACAGATTGGGTGTTCTTCGAGATTGACAAGCATAACTCCAACGCTAGAACACCAATCATTAGATCCACCATCCGTGTATATCTTCTATCCTACTACCTTTTCTCTACTGTTTTCTAGAGGATCATCTCATGCAGTGAATTCAGCTATGAAATCATCCAAAGCCTGGCCCTGGATTGCTCACCGAGGGCGATAAATGATATCGTACTAGTTCAATTTGATGTTTTATTTTAACAGCCTTTCGAAAGTTTCAGGTCATTGCAATATTTGTCGTAAAGGCTGGTCGGTAAGGACATTAATCAGATGAGGCTGGAAATAGGGGCAAAGCTTCCTCGAAGCGATCAACGAATCGTATGCAAGCTTTTCCAGTCTCAGGTAGTTTCTTTCTGCTCCTGTTAACCGCTTGCAAATATAGTATCCCGGTCAGTGGATGCGAGATTCCTTATGCACGAGTCCGGGGCTCAGGGCGTGCACCAACACAACCGGATATAAGAACAAAACCTCATCATCCATCGGCTTTGAGAGAATGGGAGGTCTCTCCAAGTGGTCTATAAGAGCCTGGAATGCATCTTTGTAGTCTTGAGTCCACTCAAAATTCCTCTTTCCCTTCTTGATCACCTCGAAGAAAGGGATGCATTTTTTGGTTTCTCCGGAGATGAATTGACTCAAGGCGGCAACCTACCCGTTTAAGCTTTAGACCTCCTTGATCGTCTTTTGGGCTTCAATCCCCCTCAAAAACTTGATTTTCGGCTTCAATTCCACGAGAGTTGATGATGAAACCCAAGAATTTTCTCGACGCAATACGAAAAGAGAATTTCAAGGGATTGAGTTTCATCCCATATTGCTGGAGGACATCAAACATCTTTGCCAGATCATCAACGTGATTTCTCAAACGTCGTGACTTCATGAGCATATCATCCATGTAAACTTCTATTGATCGTTCGATCTAGTTCTTAAATATCTAGTTCTCAAGTCTCTAGTAAGTCGCTCCTACATTCTTTAATCCAAAGGGCATGAATAGGTAGCAATAGAGTTTGAGGTCGGTGATTAAGCTAGTGTGTTCTTGATCTGGGACATGCATTGGGATTTGATTGTATCTGAAGTATGCGTCCATAAAGGACAGTAACTCATGGCCAGCGGTTGAGTCCACTAACTGATCTATTCTTGGAAGCGGAAAGCTGTCCTTCGTGCATGCTTTATTCAAGTTGGAATAATTGATGCATGTCCTCCACTTTTCGTTTGATTTCTTCACCAAAACATGATTCGAAACCCAAGTTGGGTATAAGGCATCGCGAATGAAGCCATTATCCTTTAGCTTATCCACTTTCTCTTTAAGCGCAGCGGATCTCCCTAGACCTATGCTACAACGTTTCTATTTCACAGGAATGCATTTAGGATTTATGTTTAATGCATGGCTCGCTATCCGAGCGAGATCTCACACATATCCGAGTGTATCTAGGCAAACATATCAAAGTTTGCCTAGAGAAAACCAACCAACTCCCTCATCACCCTAGCATCGAGCTAACATCCAACCTTCAGGACTTTACTTGGGTCATCCTTGCTGATTGGAACAGTGATTGTCAACTCGACGGGAGCTGTTCATCTGCCATCTGGTTCTTTTCATCGATCCATGTCATCGTAGAGCCTACTAGTTTTCCCGAGCTGAGGCTCAGGCGATAGTTGCTATGCGTCTAAAGCCTTTGTGCAGAGGGCCCCCTCTACATTCTTCCCTTTCTCCTTATGCCTTGCTTCCTTCATTTCAGCGACATAGAACTTGCGGCGAGCCACTTGATCTCCGTGGACAATCCCCACTCCACTATCAGTAGGGAATTTCATAATTAAACACTAAGGAGCGATAGCCGCTCTAAATTCAGCTAAGGCCGGTTGGCCTAAGAATACGTTATAAGCAGAATAGAAATCCAACCCTAAGAATGGCACCACCTGCACTTGTCTACGGTCGCCCTCGTGAAGTTCCATATTAATTTGACAAATCTGATGGCTTTGGTAGCCATCTTGTCAAACCCCTGTATACGAGACCTACAAGGCTTCAAATCTCTCTCCTCTAACACCATTTGGTCGTAAGCTTTTTTGAACAAAATATTGGTTGAACTCCCACAGTCAACAAGCACTTTTCGTACAATAGTAGGATCAATCGCTACTGAAATCACGAGTGGGTGAATTTTTGGAGCCTCGACTCCGTCGGCAGCCTTGTTTCGAAAAATAATGTCGTCTGTCATAGTTCGAGATTGTTCTACCGAAGCACCATCCTCGACAGCATAGCAACTTTCATTCTCAGCATGCTTCAGGACTCCAATATATTTATCCATCTCTGCAAAGCTCTTATCGGTAGGATGAGGCCCGCCAATGATTGTGTTTATCGCTAATCATTTTTCTGAATGCCCGAATGCATCAGGCTCAACTTGCCCCCGCTGGGAAGACAGCTTAAAGGCACTAGAATATCCTTGCCCACCATCCTACGGGGCTTTCACATATTGCAGCAATTTCTTTATTCTTATTAATTCTTCAATCATGTCACGCAAGTGCTTGCACTCATTAGTATTATGATCGAGAGTCTCATAGAATCTGCATAACTTGCCCGACTTCCTCTCCTTCTCAGTTGAATCCCTAGGAGCCGGCTTCCTATATGGTTCGGTATTCTGAGTAGCCAGATAGATGTTCTCTATCGAATTGTTCAAGTCAGTGTAATTATCATATGTGGTCCCCTAAAACGACTCCCGTTGTCTAACTTTCCCTTCTTTGCCCCATCATTATTTTGTTTCCCTCTTTTGTTCTGATTACCAACTTTCACAACAGCGTTCCCAAAGCTTCCACCAGATTGATTTACAGCGATATTACTCTGAATTGGTTTATTCGAACTTCCAGCATCAGTTCTCCATGGATTCTTACGCGCATCCTCCCGGCACATATACTCATTTGCATTCCTATAGAAAGCTTCCATTATCGATGGTTGCTTTCTTTCTATCCAATCCTCGAAATCCGAGTCAAGTGAACTTCTCTACAAAACTCCATCAACACCGTATCTTCTTTCAAATCCGTTATTTTCATTACAGCCCTGTAGAATAAATTTAAACAATCCTACAACGACTCTCCTTCAACTTGATATACTTTAGACAACGACATCACGTGCTTCAAACATGAGGTATGCAAATGGAATTGCTCCATGGATTTCCATGACAATTCAGCCAAAGATAATATGGACCTCGATGGAAGATGAGTGAACCACATGGTAGCCACCCCTTCTAATAAAATTAGGAAACAACGGAACTTCACAGCATCTGAAGCCCTTGCTAAATCCATATGTCATTCATATCTTAATAAGTGTTGCTTAGGATCTGTCATTCCTCCGTACACCAGCATCATTGGCATGTTGAATCTCCTGAGGTACTTCGCGTAAAGGATGTCCTCAGCGAACGGGTTTTGACTAGCATAAGTTCCCTAATCATCATTAGTTCTGAACCTGTTTTCACTAACCAATCTCCTAACCATATCTTCCAAATAATCCAAATCAACAGGTTCAACTGAATGGCGGTGATCCGGTCCTGCCCCAAGTGTTCGACTCGGCGAACGCTCTCGGGAAGGTGCCCAATACCTAGGCTTCCCAAACTCCGAGGGACCCATTCATCCAGCATTCCCCCCCTCGTTTTGATTCTCATATGCAGCATTGTAAATAGTAGCATGGATTTCCAAGTTCTGACCTCCAACAACATATCCAGGGATTACGTTTACACTCCGTACATGGAGATGGGTTCTGGGCCCAGCGTATTGGGAGTCTGTACCGAGCCCCAGGCGGGGTTTGGTACCAAGTCCTGATTATGGGGTTAGGGCCCGTCTTCCTTCTTGTTGAGATATCCAATAGTGTATGGAGCCTTTTTCTTCCTCATGTCATGTTGCCTTCGCTCGAATGAAGAAAAACTCTTTGACTCTAAGCTGGAATCCCTTCTACTCCATCCACGGTTATTTTGAGTTAACTCATTCAGTAGCCTCAAGCTCTGTTGCATCGTGTTGTTCATCTCCTGTTGGCTAGCTTAGAATCTGTCTTCCATCTACTTCATCATCCTATCCATCTCCACTCTAGTCACAACGTCAGTAGGAGACTGGACCTCGGTTTGGGTTAGCCAAACAACTTTATCTCCTTGTTGAGGATTCTAATCCTCGATTTCAGTAGTAGCTCTGGAATTGGTAGAACGATCTCTTCTTGATAGGGCCATGACAGAGAAATTTTGGTAGACCTTTACAAAATTAAGTTATAGAATTAAAAGATAAAGAGATTGGATCTATCTCTTGGATATAGGAAACCCAATAGTAGATGATGGATCCAAATGGCCTGAGAATATCGCTCTCAATGAAAGCACCAAAATGTTTGAACCAAAAATGGCACAAATACCCAAAAATTTAAGTAGAGAATAAAATATGAAGAAAGTAAATGAAAAATGAGGAAAAGGAAGCACATAACAATTTATAGTGGTTCGGCAAAGCTAGGCCTATGTCCACTTTGATACTTTATTACTTGTTTCTGACTTGGAGGCAAAAGTTCTTGGAGGTCGGTACAACACCAACACTTAGAATTTCAGAGTTACAACAATATAAGGAATAATGGAACTAGAGCCAGAAGATCCCAAAAAATGAGCCCTACCTTTCTATTTATATAGGTAGGGGGCCTAAAATCTCTCATGTAATATCTCTTAGCCGTTGTGCCCGAAATTGACTCCTTCTCCCAAAAAGGTAGGTGACTACTCAAAAATACCTGGGAGTAGGTACTGATCCCTAAGTTTAATGATTCTTGCATCTTCAACTCCTTAGCTTGGATCATCTTGTGGTATGCTTTATGAATCTATAGTTGTTTGCACCAATCTTAGCTTGTTTCTGAGCCCAAATGATGGAGTTGCAGGAGAACAAAGTTGTAGATTCAAGAGTTCATGGAGATCGTTAGAGAATTGAACTTATTCAACAAACCAACCATGGAAATAGACTTTAGGCATCGAGATGAGCTTATAAGCAGAAGATGGGTTTCATCCAAGTTGCACTTGGGAGTGGTACCGATCCCCACGTGGGAGTCAGTACCGATCCCCAACTTAGGGGATCCCATTACCTTATTATCGTAAAGTAGAATCTCATCCGTGCTTATGTGTGGCATGGTCTTACGAGATACCTTTTATTTTGAAAGGGTTTTCAAATATAGTAATCAATATGATTTGATTCGAGTTTTTCTTACGCTGGTTTTACTAGACTGACCCGGGCATTATTTTTCTATAATGCTTGGGTCAGCCCCAACATATTTTATAGATTTAGCTGGATGCTATGGAGCTTTCATGTGACGAGTTAGATTCTTTAAGACGTATTCATGTATCTGAAAGCTATTTTGTTGTTCTTGACTTCTGTTTCTATATTTATCAAAATTGTAAGGACAGGTTGTTATAACTGTCTGAACCAAAAATGACACAAACACCCAAAGATTTAGGTAGAGAATAAAATAAGAAGAAATAAATGAAAAATGAGGAAAAGGTAGCACGCAACAATTTATAGTGGTTCGGCAAAGCTAGGCCTATGTCCGCTTTGATATTTTTTTACTTGTTTCTGACTTGGAGGTAGAAGTTCTTGGGAGTTGGTACAACTCCAACACTTAGAATTTTAGAATTACAAGAATATAAGGAATAATGGAATTAGAGCCAAAAGATCCCCAAAAATGAGCCATACCTTCCTATTTATAGAGGTAGGGAGCTTAAAATCTCACATATAATATCTCTTAGCCGTTGTGCCCGAAATTGCTCGTTCTCCTAAAAAAATAAGCGCCAGCTCAAAAATACCCACGACTCGGTACCAATCCCTAGGTAGGATTCGGTACCGATCCCCAAGTTTGATGATTCTTGCATCTTCAACTCCTTAGCTTGGATCGTCTTGTGGTAGGCTTCATGAATCCATAGTTGTTTGCACCAATCTTAGCTTGTTTCTGAGCCCAAATAATGGAGTTCTAAGAGAACAAAGCTGCACATTCAGGAGTTCATGGAGATCGATAGAGAATTGCACTTATTCAACAAATCAACCTAGGAAATAGACTCCCGACATCGAGATAAGCTTATAGGTAGAAGATGGGGTCCACCCAAGTTGCATTTGGGAGTCGGTACCAATCCCCAGGTGGGAGTCGGTACCAATCCCCAACTTGGGTGATCCCATCACTTTGTTGTCTTGGATAATTTTAGCTTTGACTTCGTGGCTATGTTTGTGCTTAGTTTCTGGACTCTTGGGCTATCTCACCATGCTTTCCGACTTGACAACTCCAAGCTCTATCTTTCCAGTTTGTCCAGATTCTACCTAGCCAAAAGGCAGGATAAAAACAACTGTCCAGTATGAAAATATGTTAGTGTACTCTGATGTTGTGTATAATAAGGATGATTCCTTTTTGTAAAGATCTTGTATATATTATATATCTTCTCATCATGATGTGAGATTTTATTCCGTCTTTTATTTTTTTCACCTAGACAATCTGTCTTTTCGACATCTAGATATTCGGCACGTGAATACCGTAGACGTATTAGTGTCAATTTCTAAGAGTCGAAAAAGGCGGATCGTTACAGTTCCTACACGGCTCTTCCTCACTAACACCATAAGAAAACCTATTAGGTCACTTACTTCACCTAAGAAAGAGGCGGACCGTAACATAGCCACTTAATACCTCAAACCAGAAGCGGACCCTTCCTAAGGATTTCAACTATTGTATCCAACACGCAATTTATAACCCATAACCTACTTGTTATATTTCATGTTAGTCCGACTATTCATAGGTACTGGTAGCCAGATTAACCGGGCAGGTTTACCCTACAGAATTGGGACTAACCTCGCGTCCACTGGAGTTATTTATTTTAAGCGATGTCCCACATTTGTCCATAAAGCCACACCAGTGGTAGCCGGATTTAACTGGGCAGACTTCCATGTAGCTTTGGGCTAACCTCGCATCCCTATAACTTAGTCATAACTTATATTTATATCCACTATATACATATATCACCCTACATGAATAATGATTGAGGCCATATGAGGTATTCCCTTATTACGACCCTAATTAGGGATCAAATCCCTAATTTACTCTAACTCCCTTCATATATATTAATATTACTTAACTATTCTAGTAATACTAATTGTCAATTTCAATAAGCTATAATCACAACGTTATATTATATTTATATTTTCGCATGAAATTTAGAGTCTAATTATTACATTACAACAATTCAATAATAATTTGCTTACAAGGTATTTTGAAATATCAATCTCATACAAATCTATAATTCCAACAAGAACTACTACCACCATAGCCAAATAAAATAGATTTTTGTAAACATGAAATATCCACTTGTCACATATTGATACACTAAATGCCTTTTCTATTTTAAAGAATAGATCATCAAAAATTAGATCATCTATATTCAATTTAACCTTCATATACAAGATAAGTTAAATTGACTATAAGTTATCTAATTCCAACAATCAATAAGATTCTAATGTACCAATACCAAAAGCAATTAAAATTCCAACATATACAAAGATTGATATTTAGTTAGGGAAATTCTAGGGTTTTTAGGTGTTAACTTTTCGTTTATCAAAATTTCCTAAGGCATACATCAAATCCAAATACAAACTATTCAATTACAAAAGTGTGAAAAACTTGATATTTCCACTCGCAAAGAATATTTGCTTCCTAACTGTATTTGATTCCACCATGCCTAACTCTCTTTCAGATTTCCCTATTTATACAACAAAGCAAATTGTATATAGAGAATAGATTAATAATCAGAAACTAGAGGAATAGAATTAGGAATCAAAAGAATTAACATCTGAACCTTTTAACTAAAAATCATAACAGATTCGGAAATCCAAATCAGAAGAAGAGATCTTATTTCTACTGCTCTTAATTCTCTGTTAGATCTTCCCCTTTTTGAATAGACAACAAATAGATTGTATATATAAATTAGATTTTAGAAAATAGAAATAGGGAGAAGAAGGATTAAGAATTAAATCTGAAATAGATATTAGGAATTAAATTACTTACTGTTGTTTACTGTTTTTGAAACCCTAAGGAGAAGATTTTGATAGAGCTTCGCAGGCATCCCCAAATCTTTATGAAGGAAAAGTGGGGGTCTAAAGGTCTATTTATAGTGGTAAGAATGAACCAGAACCGTTGGATCAAAATCAAATAAATCTAGACCGTTTAAAATAACAAAACCCTAGCTACCACCTTCAGAATTGGGCATTTTTACCCTTAAGCTTTCGACCCCCTATACACCAAGCAGTCGACCCCTAGCGGTCGATCCCTTGGCAATGTGCGATCGATCCCTTAAAGGCTGAATTGCCCAATTTATTTCCTTCCGTTTTTATTTCATTTATTACTTAATTTAATTTTAATGTTACCCGTTAACATAAACCCTTACTTAAATATGATCTTTTCAAATTCAAATTTTAAAATTCAAACTTCATATTTATTTCTTTATATCTAAATTCAAATTTAAAATTAAACTTGTTCGAATTAATAAAATTCGAAAACTTCAAACGTCCATAACTTCTCTGTTTGAACTCCGATTTCAACATATTATATATGAAAATCGATCATAAAATCGCCATAGATGCAATGATGCAACTCCCATGGTCAAATTTCAACATTTATAAAATTTCCATTTTCAATCTTACCTTAATTTCTTTTTAAATTTTACGGGATGTTACAATACATATTATTTATTTTCTTTTATTTAATTTTTAAAAAGTGTCACGTCTTATTTCTTTTCTTAAGTAAGTGTATATTTACCTTATTATATAATAATCATACTTTGGTTATTATTAATATGTGTGTATATGTTTTACTAAGGTGTTCACAACATCTTAAACAACATTAAGATGATGAAGAATTGAAAATTTTGAAAAAGCTTTCCGGTCACATTTTCTATTTTCCTTTGAATTGATTATTTTTGTAAATATAATTTGAAAACCATTTCCCCATCACTATTTATTATTTAAGAGGGGTACTTTTGGGTAATAAAATCCATTTATTAATTATCTAAAACTATATTAATTATCCATATTTAAAGTGATTAAATTCCGGGTCGTTACATAGATTTACAACGATATAAATCTTATATTATACAAAGTAAATAATTTTTCCCGCTCGCCTTTTTACTATCCCAAATCTCAGATCTAATCCCTGTTATTCATGTTTGTCTCTCATTTCTCCCAACTTGGATTTATACACCGCAAGTGTATATAGATTTAATAGAAATCCAGAATAGAAAAGAGATTTAGAATTGATTTGTATTTTAGAATCAGGTTTACAATTTACCTTGGCTTTGGCGATTTGATTTGAAACCATTCTCTTCCTCACTCAACTTCTACAATTCTCCAATTTTGTATACGTATAAACTAGAACTATTCTAAGAATTTAGAATTTTGGAGGAGCAATGAAAATGGTAGAGCTCTAGCATCGCTCCGAAAATATGAATTTAGAAGTGAGAGTCTAGATCTATATTTATAGAGGTTCAAATCTATGCCAGTCATTCGATGAAATCATATAAATCTTGGCCATTCAAGCCATTTTTCATTGTCGAATTTACAAAGCACGAGTCGACTACCCTCCCCCTATGGTCGACCGCTAACAGTCGACCCAGATCTCGGGTCGACCTGTGGTTTGTTTTAGGCGTTAATTAATTACCATTATTGATTTTTTTAATTACTTATTTGAACGATTACATTATTTATTTCTTTTTATCGTTTGTTTCATTCCTGATTCTAATAATTTGTTTTCACTTACATATATATTTTTTCTCAGATTTGATTTAATGTTAACATTTCTTGATGTTTAAGTTTCCATTAAAGTTAGTAATTATCATTAATTAACTTTAATTAACATAATTACAGATATAATTATTTCCGATTCAAAAACTTCAAATGCTAATAACTTTTTCGTTTGACCTCCGATCGAATAACTTTATATATGAAAATTGATCAGAAAATCGCCATGAACCCAATGGTATAATTCACAGCCAAATTTTGAAGTTTGTAAAAATTATATTTTTCAAAATTATTATTTATTTTTTAAATTTATTTTAATTAATTGTCGTAAAATCACAGGGTGTTATATTCTCCCTTAAAAGAATTTCGTTCCCTAAATTCCTCAAGGACTGAACAACATAACATAACTTACAACCATTCTAAAGTAACAAATCAATTAATGTGCAAACAATTTTGCAACCCTTTGTGTACAAGTGCATGGTGTATCACAATACATATGATATGTAAGTTGAATAATTCCAATCAGCGCCTTCTATATGGGTGCATTCTTTTAAACCAATTTCAAAAATATGGTGCAAATATCCTAAATATATTACCAGTTCTATATGCATGCAACTTTTAAAAACCAAAAACTTGTTTTTACATCCAATTTTCTCATGCTTCTACGATTAGAAATATAGTTTAACCAATTTTGCATCCAGTGCTTACCATCAAAAATCCTAGCATACCGTTGCTAACATTCAAATTTAGAAAAATCCAATTTTCTAAACCTATTTTATTTATGCCGGGAAAAGAGTTTAGATGGAAAATTCCATATTTCCATCCTTTTTCTCTTGGGTAACCAACTTCCCACTGTACTTTGGAACCTTCTAATCGCTCCCAATTCTTTTTCAACTTTTCCAAGTACAATTTGCATATTTAATTTATATCTTAAAGTTCTAAAACAGAGTTTATTTCAAAAATCAACTTTTTGTTCGCCTATCGACAAGGTATGTAGGAAAATATTTCATAGCTAAAACAACTTCCTTATCGCTAACCGTATTTTATTTTACTGCCACTCTTGCTACACAATAAAATCCATACTAACCAACCTATCAACTATTCCCCAATGTAAAGTATGTGGCATTTCCAAAATTTAATTTCTTTCTTTTATGCCCAAAAATATTTTTATATTACTTTTTAAAATATCGGTAAAAATTTAGACTTTAAAAAATTTCATCACAAAATTTTCAAAACTTTTCACGAAGGTATTTTATTTTTCAAAACTAAGAACTTTGTACAAAATTTTTCAAAAGTATACAAATTATATATTTTCTTCAAAATAATTTTTGTCACGTTTTATGAAATCGGGGTTTAGTTAACAGTCTAACGTCCATAGTGGCGTTCACCTAATTTTGTGGTAAATTTTAAGTTTCAAAACTTTTTCTTTATTTATAATAGCTACCAGCACAATTATAAATTTCAGCTTTTTAAGGTACAAGGACATTGACCCGTGGCTACACAACATTCCTTTCCTGTCCTCCGCTCGTTGAAATTTATTTCCCAAATTTTTTTCGAGGCTTACAATCTTATTTCATTTTTATCTTAGTAGCTAATTAAATAAATTTTCTTAATTTATTTCTTAACTTCTAGGGTCAACTATTTTCTTTCCTTTTGCATTAGTTAACTGTCTTTCCAGAAATTTCCTTGTCTTATTGTTTACCAATAATATTACATTCCACACCAAAAACAAATAAAACAGAACATTTTCTATAATATCGTATGTGCTTTTATACCAATTGAGACACTAATGCTTACAACCCAAACCTTAAAGAAACAACTATTGGAAGCTACCATTCAACATCAACTAACACTAATGATGTTGTGGCCCTATCACTCCTTACTTAAATTGAATGCACCTTTCTAGCATGCCATCCTTCTACAACCCACATACTTTCCTTTATGGCTTCTAATCAATAAGGTTATTCATTACTTCCATCACTACACCCAATTATGTAATAAACTATGCAACCCCATAATGTAATGGCTAAGAAATATAAACTATGCACAATTTGGATAACTCATTGGCAAATGGCTTGGCGGAATAACTTTTCCATCCATATCTTGCCTTCCTTAACTTTCAGTCTACCAATATCCTCTATGTGTTTTTGCCATCTCATAATCCACTGTTACCTTCTTATTTTAATCCAAAATCTCTTGATAGTACTCCTAAATCTTGTGTTTACTTCCTTTTATCTTTGGTTCTTTATATGAGCATATCCTGGAACTCGTAGAAATGTACTTTAATACCATTTGTCATTCCTTTATGGGTTCTTCTTATGACTTGCACGCATGTCTAATAAAACATTCCTAAGCACTCACCAATATTCAATACATTCTATGGGGATTCCTTATTGCTACTCTATGAGTAGTCATCATTATCTTCTTCATTGCCTTATCTTTTACCCCGTCTTACCTAGGTAGTCATTTCTGTCTACTCCATATTTAATATTTTGGTTTAGTCATCGTCCTTATTTTTCAAAAGTTAAAAACTTCAAAATTTTGAAATTCTTAACCTCATACCTTTGTCTTTAAAAATGCAACTTAGAAACCTTTTATTAAATTTAAAAATACTTAGTGTAACAACCCATATTTTTGATAATTAAAAACTATTAAATTAAATAAGATTTCTGAAATTTAATATTGTGGAAAATTAAAATTATGATTTATTAATGAGAAAAATAATTTGAATATGATTTAGTAATGTTGTTTGAATGTTATTGATAATTATTTTAATGTAATTTCAATTAATTGAAATAATTATAAAGTTAAATTGGTTAAAATTATAAATAAGGAATAAATTAAATGTTGGATTTAATGTTCAAATCATATGTAATTAATTGAAATTGGTTAATATAGAATGAATCAATATTTGGTAAGTAATTTATCAACCTTTGTTTGTGAACAATAGGTTAATAGAGGTGAATTATTAATGTATAACAATTGATTGATTATCATCTTGATATCAAATCCGTCTGAAATTAATTGTAAATCAATTGAAATTAATGTAATTAAATATTGTATAATACGAGTTAAGATGATAACTGTAGAATATGGATGTAATAAAATGTAAACTAATGTTAATTATATTCATAAGGTTTTAGTTGATTTAATAAAAAGAGTGTAAATCAGAATTAAAGGATTTGATTGAAATTAAATTATTATTAACTAGGTTTAATATCAACTGTAATTGGATGCTGAAACTAATGTAGTGTTTGACTCTTGAATTTAACATTGAAAATTTAGTTTTAAAAGATTATAAATTTCTTTGTAATCAAGAATGATAGAATTATTAATTTTTAAAATTGAATTTGAAAGTGATTAAATCAATTTAATAATAATTTATTTAATTAACGTGAAAATTAGCCATTTTGGCCCCTATCGTGGATTTTGACGAAACCAGTTTCATCGGATTCGTAACAATGAATTATTATAGGATTTCAAGTTTTGTAGTGATCAGACTTATCGTTTGATCGTGCGAGCTCGGCACGCATTGAAATCAATTAAAAGTATTTAAATGAATATAAATTGATTTTTAAAAGCTAACTTCTGCGAATATGGAAATAGGGTTTGAAACTAGTTCCATTGAGTTAAAAAATATCGAAAACCTATATTTTGATATATTTGATGACCTATTTTCGTTTCGGGAAAGAAACGGGCTTTTCGGGTCGGCGTTATCGTTTCGACCCAATTCGATCTGTCCATTCGTTCTCATCCATCTTTGCCTATATATAGGCTGTTATAAACCATAGCAGCCTTTTATTTTCTATTGTCTATACGTATAATTTTTTCTCATCCCCTCCTTCCCAATGATAGAAACCTAATTTCCAATTCCAAAACCCTAATTTCAAATATCAAATCAAAATCAAGAATTCAAACTCCTCAAACTATGTCATATTATATATCGTTAGAAAGCTCTTGATGAGTGCAATCTATTATTGCAGTTTTTTTTGATTCGAGTCACAATTTGACCTGAAATCATCGATTTAGTCGGGCCGTTGAAACTAGGGTTTTGATTTCAACGTTGGATCATCGATTATACGACAATATGAGGGTACTGCATGGTAGAGGGCGAATAGAGGAGTGCATCCATGGTGTTAGTTCGTCTCGGTAGTGCTCGGAGTTGCTAGAAATTGGCCATTTGATGAATGGAGGCCGTGGCAGTTTTGGTGGTCGGAGGTGGGTCGCAGGGCTCAGGGGAAGGCAGCCTGGCATGAGGGAGGCGTTGGCGATTTCAAATCTGGGTCGCGATACTCATAGGTGACGGCGATCAGTGCATAAGTGGTGGCAACTGTTACTGGTTCGAGCATGATCGTGGGCTAGGGTTACGTGATTAAGTGTTGAGATAATTTACTAAATTGCCCTTTATTATTTTTAATTTTAATTTTAATTTTAAAACTTCTAACTATCATAACTTTTTCACACGAGCTCGAATTCACGCGCGGTTTCTTCCATTGCGATCATATCAAAATTTCGAACAATCTAAAACTAGTTTGGCTGCATTTTGAGACTGTTCAAATTTTGGACCTAATTTGGGTTTTAAATCAGCGATAAATCAAAGGTGAGTGATTTAACCCACTCACGAATACTAAATCATCTTATGTTAGTTAAATTAAATTTATGATGTGATTAGAAATTTATTGATTGCTATTTGGTATTTTAAATCGTCATTTAAATTTAATTTGAATTTATATTAGATTAAATTGCCATTTAAATTAATATTGAATTTAAATTGTTAGTTAAATACCTGGTAACGATAACCATTTAATTGTTGTGATTTATTGGTTAATTTGAATGATGATTGTGATGGATGCTTAATTGTTGACATTTTGGATGATTTGATGTTATGTTGATTTTATATGTTAATATCACACTCCAAGTTCCCTTAGTTATTGTTAGGAATATTGCTATAGGTTGAAATGAAACATACCCGATCGATCTTATAGATTAGGGAAAAATCGTTATAGATTGAAATGATCAACCCGAGCGATTTTATGGATTTGGAAAATTGTGATTCGGGATACGGGTTGAAATGATATATATCCGGAAATTCAAATTTATTATGGGTTGAAATGATATATATCTGTATCACTTGACCATAGGATAGAAAATTATAAACAGACACTAGATTGGTTAAACTAAATGATTTTAAATCCTTAAATTTTGAATCCAGTTAAATGATACTATTTTAAATGAAATAAAATTAGATTTATATAAACTGAATTATTTTCAAAATCCAAGCTTTTAAAATGTTGAAATTGAAATTGGTTTAAATGAATTGTTTAAAGAATTTAAATTGAAATTTTAAAGTTAAATTTGAAATATAATTGAAATTTATCAAAATTGAGTTATTTTAAACATTTGAATATCTAAACTTTGAAACTTATTGAATTTGAAGTGGTCTAAATTTATAGTTCAAACATGGATTTGAAATCGATATAAATTGAAATGATTTTAATGAGAATTTGAATCGAAACCTTTAGCCTTTTAAATTGAAATCATTGAGCTGAGGTTGATTTGAATTGAATATTAGGAACTAAAGTTGATTTGAATTGATTTGTGAAATTGGAAGAAACAATTCTAATTTGAAACTATTTTTGATATAAAATCTTTTAATATACAAACTCTTTTAACATATAATCTAATTTTCTCATATAAACCATTTTAATATATTAATAATTTTTAATATAGTAACTATTTTAATATATAACCTATTTTAATATATAAACTATTTTTAATATATAACATATTTTAATATATAAACTATTTTTAATATATAAACTATTTTAATCTATAACCTATTTTTATATATAAACTATTTTAATATATATATTATTTTAAATTTATGAACAACTTTTGATATATTTATTTTAATGTATAAACTATTTTTAATGTATAACTATTCCAATATATAAACTAATTTCAATATTCAAACCGTGTAAAGTCGGAACCGTTTTGATTTAGATTCACTTGATTTAAATGCGAATATTTTGATATGATGGTTTAACCTATTTTTGTGGTTATGATTTTGAAAACGAATATGATTTAAAGTGAATAATGATTTCGAAAGCGAATATGATTTTGAAATGATTATGATTTGGAAGTGAATATGATTTTGAAGTAAATAATGATTTCGAAAGTGATATGATTTTGAAGTGAATATGATATTTTGATATGAAGTATGAACTGTTTGAAATGTAAAAGAACCATCCGGTGTGTAAAATATAACGCTTGGTTGTTAAAGAGACCGAGGTCGGATATTGTCATACTCTCTGCCAATTCCAAAACCACTTTAACAACTATGCACGTGGTGGAGAATCCAGAACAAAGTAGGATGGTTTGGCGAACGCTTCTGGTATGAGGTAAGAAACGCAGCCCTGACCCCCTTGGGTCAGCTTGAGATGGCTAAATCAGAAGCAATTGACGTGCCAAGTGGGGTCACTCCTCCGATCGGACACACTTCTTCGATACCATATCTGTTACTTTGTGATTGATTTGGTGGCCACCTTCGATTTGATTATGGGAGTGTTGTTTCGAGGTGGGTGGTAGCTACGGCTATACGTTACCACCAGCCCGGATGTGCGAACGATAGAATCCTACCTTGGCATTTCATCGTTATGCCTTGTCATCTGCCTTATCAAGCCCACTACGATTTTGGTTTGTGTTGTACCTATGAAGTGCTCCCTGATAGCCTACCGGTTTGGTAGAGTTTACAGTACTGTATAGACTACAACACTATAAAAATATGTTAAGGGGGATATGGGTAACGCCTTTACGCTATTTTAATACTTTACTTTACTGCAGACATATTATAATGGTGTATTGTATTATATATGTAGATAGTTTAATGGATCCTTAGTAGGCGGAAACCCCGAACATCTCTTAAGTTATTGCATGCACGTTATACACTGGATAGGAGATGTAAAATCCCATAAACATCTCTGAAGCCGTTACACTCATATTTGTTTACTGTTGATTTAACTTACATGAGATCTTTAAGTTCTGACTCGAGTGTTTTTGTCTTTCCATTACGCTCGGGTCAGCCTGAGCTTTTCAGTGTGAAAGACCTTATTTCTGAGGACGAAGACAGAGTTTAGTATTATATTATTATTATTATTATTATTATTATTCCACTACATCATGCTGTTCCACTGCGTTATCCTATTTTATCTGTCGTATGAATAATTCTAATTGTATTGTAAAAGTGTATTCAAATGTTATTTATAAAACAGCTTCATGAACTGTTTATTTGATTATTATATTTTATCATTTCGCTGTGAGATTCTGTGTTTTGTTTTTCCTTCTTTTCTCTTATTTTCTTATTTACTCCGTTAACAATCCTCCCTTTTGAATGGTTTGAGTTGACATGTGTGGTTTATTGTCGATTTAAACCGTCCTAAAAGGTGGGTCGTTACAGTTGGTATCGGAGCCAGGTTCAGCGATAACCTTAGCTTTGTGGGGTTTTACTCATTAGAGGTAGGGTAGTAATACCCTAGAATGAGTTGTTTAAGCGTGTATATATATATATATATATATATATATATGAGGGAGCGTACTTGTTAGTGTTATAAAAATGTTTTTATATTGTGTTAATTTGTTATGTTTAGTATTTATAAATTCTGGTCGGTACATAGGACGCTATGACATCGATAGGGATTTCTAAACACTTAATAGGGAAGACCGACACAATATTGTTTTGAAATATAGGTAAATGAAATAATTTTACCTAGTATTATATTTAGTATATAAAAGAATAATTTTTATAAATGGATATAGTTGTATGTGATATGTTTGTTGTTAGAAAGTGAAATTTTATAAATATTGGTTGCAAAATAGGATTTATAAATAAAATGAATATAAATTGGAAATTTGAGAACTTAAGTTCCGGGGTTTTGAAATTGGTTTTCAAAGGTTTTCGAATATAATATTAGTATTATTTGGAAGTATTTTCGGATATAAATATTTTCAATGTGATTTGAGAGAAATGTTTTAAAGGAATTTTAAAAGGAAATAAGTTCTGTACTTCCCTCTTTTGTCGCTGGAAAATAATTTCGGTGATGACCGCGGAATCATCGACATTCATTTTCGAATTCCAAAGTGGGAAGACCACTGTAGTAGCTTTACTACATATTTCTTTTGATAAGCAAATTTTGATTTAAATTTCTTAATTATGATTTGATATACAAAATATATAAGTATATATAATTTCAAAATGATTTGAAATGAAATCCGTAATTTAGTTCTTAAGTTTTCCATAAATTAGGGATTTCAGTTATTGTAATGAAATGGAATCTTGACTATTTTAATAAGTTGGAAACACTCAAATCGAAATCTTAAACTAAAAGATAATTGTTTAGTGAAAATATGAGAAATAGGAGATTTGTAACTTGTAAATTTAAAGGATAATGAAAAATCAAGAAGATGTAAATTGTTAACTAAATTGAATAAGATAATTTATATAACATTCAATACATTCTAAAACATATATATAACTTACCTGAAATATTTAAAAGTTGAAATATTAATATGGATATGTAATAAAATATTATACAAGTAAAATCTGAATAATAAAATACTTTGAAATAAACATATGTTATAAATGAAAAGCTAAGATGTATAATGAATGTTTGTAACAACCCATAATTTTCGATGATTAAATTAAATAAATTAAATAAGTTTTGTAGTTTAATATTGGAAGAAATTAAAATTTGTGATTTATTACTGAGAATAATAACAAGAAAGAAATTTAATAATGTTAATTTAAGGCAATTGATAACTATTTTAATGAAATTTTAATTAATTGAAATTATTTTAAATATAAAATTTGGTTATAAAGTGCAAATAAGGAAATAAACCAAATGTGGTATTAATTGGTGAAATAATATGTAATTAATTGAAATTGGATAAAATTTGTGTTATGTAAGTAGTTATAACATTTGTTTGAAGATAATAAACTTATAAATGTGATTAAATTAAGAAAAAGGTGACAATTGTTATTTGTTACCTATTTATTTAATCTATTGAGTTAAATTGTAAATCAATTACAATTAAATGTAATTAAATATTACGTTAATATGAGTTAAGACGATAACTGTAAAATGTGAATGTGATAAAATGTAAAGAAATGTCAATTATATTCATAAGGCAATAATTGATTTAATAATAAGAGTGAAACCAAGATAAATGAAGTTATTGGGATTTTAAATTATAATTAATGTGAAAATAGACAAAAATTCAATATAATTGAAATATTGCAACTAATATGGTAAAAGATGATAATGGTAGATTTTGATGTAATAAGATATAAACTAATGTTAATTATATCCATAGGATGTCAATGGATTGAATAATAAGATGAAAGATCAAATAAATGGATTTATTGGAATTTAAGTTAATAATCGATTTAACTTATTGCTATTGAAACTGAACACTATAACTAGTGTAATATTCAACATTGAATTGATATGGAAACTTGTTTTAGAAAGATTATAAGTTACTAAGTAATCAAAATTGATAAAATTTGTTAATTATTAAATTGGAATTGAAAAAGTAATTTAATTAATTTAATTAACGTGAAAATAACCATTTTGGCCACCGTCTCGAATTTCGACGTAACTCATGTCATCGGATCTGTAATGGTGAATTATTATAGGATTTCAAGTTTCGTAGCGATCAGACTTGTCGTTTGATCGTACGGGCTCGAAACATATAGAAATCAATTTAATTGAATTCAATTTGAAATAAGCTGATTTTAAAGCTAATTTCTTTATACGATGGAATTAGGACTTAAAACCAATTCCATTGAGTTTAAAAATATCAAAAACATCTATTTTGATATATGGGATGAACCACTTTCGTTTCGGAATGGGCTTTTCGGGTCGTTATTGTCGTTTCGAAATAATTCGATATGTTAATTCATTTTATCGAGTCTAGTCCATATAAATAAATTTTGTTCGAACCCTAGCAGCCTTTCACTTCTTATTCTTGTACATATCTATCTATTCCATCTATCGGCTTCTTCTTCTTTCCTATGGCTGCAGATACAAAACCTAATTCAATTTCAAATCCAATTTCAAAATCAAACTCCTCAAAACCCTAACATATTATATACCGTTTTGACGATGAGCATAATTCACTGGTGCAATTCGTTTTTCGATTTGAGTTGTGGTTTGGCCAGAAATCATCAATTTATTTTCAGTCGTTCATATTGGGTTATCGTTTTTAACGGTGGATCTATGTCTTGGGGTTGATCGGATGGCATGGGCTTGTTGCAGTCGTCGAGTAGCATGCATCTAGGTAGTCGCTCGTCTCAAAGTGGTCTGAGTTCATCGATTTTGGCCAAATTTCGTTAACGACAGCGGTGGTGATATGGGAAGCCGGAGGGTGGCATGCTTGGCTAGGAGGTGCGGCCTTGGGCCAGCGTGGCAGCGGCGCTTTCCGATGGTGGCGAAGTTCGATGAGGTGGCGGCAAAAATTTGATCATTGGTGGTGGCTATAGGTAGTATCACGATCCTCTGATGCGATTAGGGTTCGAAGCAGTTAAGTGAATGGTGACTTGTCCTTCACTTATTATTATATTATTCATTTTAATTTAAATCGTATAATGTTTTAATCTCAATATCTTTCACGCACGAGGTCGGATTCACGCACGGTTTG
This sequence comes from Allium fistulosum, assembly GCA_030737815.1. Classification (NCBI taxonomy): domain Eukaryota; kingdom Viridiplantae; phylum Streptophyta; class Magnoliopsida; order Asparagales; family Amaryllidaceae; genus Allium; species Allium fistulosum. Next base: position 1,251,713,117 of record CM060905.1, read on the forward strand.
CTCCGCTGCGATCGTATTGAAATTCCGGACGTAATAGAACTGGTCTGGATGAATTCTGAGACTGTTGAATTTTGAGCCTTATTTTGGATTTCAAATCGATTTGAAATCAAAGGTGAGTGTTTTGACCCACTTACAACTACTAAATTGTCTTATGTTAAATAAATTTTTGATGAGATTAGAAATTGATTAGTTGATGTTTGGTAAATTTAGATAGTCATTCCAGTTAAATATGAGTTTTATTGGATTTAATCATTATTTAATTTAATATTGGATTTAATTGCCAATTGAATACCTGTTGATGATAATAAGTTAATTGATGATATTTATTGGTTGATTGAATGGTGATTGTGATGGATGTTTGATTGTTGATATTGGATGACTGTATGTTATATTTATATTGTTACAACACTACAAGTTCCCGTAGTTATCGCTAGGAAAATCACCATGGGTTGAAATGATACATACCCGAACGATCTATAAATTAGGAAAAAATCGTTATGGGTTGAAATGATAAACCCGAGCGATTTTATGGATTTTGAATTAAATTCGGGATTGCGGGTTGAAATAATATATACCCATAAATTTAAATTATTGTGTGTTGAAATGATATATATCCGTATCACTTGACCATAGGGTAGAAAATTATATACGGACACCGGATTGGTTAAATTAAATGATTTTAAATCCTTAATTTTTGAATTCAGTTAAGTAATATTTTGAAATAACATTGGATTTATATAAACTGAATTATTTTCGAAAATCCAAGCTTTAAATGTTGAAATTGGAATTGGTTTAAAGGAATTGTTAAAACAAAAAATTAAAGTTAAATTTGAATTTGAATTTGAAGTATAACTGAAATTTATTAGAATTGAGTTATTGAAACGTTTGAAAATGTAACTTTGAAATCTACTAAATTTGAAATAGTTTGGATTTATTGTTCGAACATGGATTTGAAATCGATATTGATTAAATAGTTTAAATGAGAATTTGAATTGAAAGGCAAAAATTTAGTTTGTTGATTTGTAAGTTGGACATGGTCCAGATGTGTTGAAATAAAGGAAATAGTTTAATTTGATATTAATTTCAAATCTATTATTTTAATATAAACCGTTTAAAGATATATTATTTTAAAAATCCCGATTATCAAGATTTTCAAACTATTAAACTAATTTAATCTATTTTAAACTATTTTAATCAATTTAAACTATTTTTAATTATTTTTAATCTATTATAATCTATTTAATCCAATTTAATCTATTTTTACCTATTTGAAACTAATTAATCCATTTTAAGTCTATTTAATCTATTTTAAATCTATTTAATCTATCTTAAATCTATTTAAACTATCTTAAATCCATTTAAACCATTTTGATCTATTTTTAAACTATTTTAGAGCATTTTAACTATTTAAATTTTATTTTAAACTATGCTAAGCTATTTAAACTATTTATAACTATCTAAACTATTTTCTAAATTTAAGACTAGGTAAAGTGGGATGGTTTATATTTAAATCCTTGATTTAAAAGCAAATACGGTTAAATGATGTTATAACCTAAGTTGAGATTTAAATGACATATTCGATTAAATATGATGATTGTGAAATGAGGATTTAACCTATTTGGTCGATATTATTTCGAAAGTGAATATGATTTCGAAAGTGATTTTGTGAATATGATATTTTGATATCAATTATGAATTGACTTTTGGAAATGTAAAAGAACCATCCGAAGTGAAATAAGCGTTCGATTGTTAAAGTGACCGAGATCGAATATTGTCATACTCTCTGCCAATACCGAAAACCACTTTAACAATTGTGTACGTGGTGGAGATTCCAGAATAAAGTAGGATGGTTTGGTGAACAATTCTGTATGAGGAATTTACGTAGCCCTGACTCTCGTGAGTCAGCTTGATGTGGCTAAAACAGGAGCCATGTCGGGTCAGTGAGGTCGCACCTCCGATCGGACACATTTCTTCAATACCATATTATGACTTTGTGATTGATTTAGTGGCCCACCATCGATTTGATTTGGGAGCATGTTTCGAGGTGGGCAGTAGTAGCTGCTATGCATTACCACCAGTCCAGATCCGCAAAACGGTAGTATCCTACCCTGGGCATTGCCTCGCATGCCTTGTTACATGCCTTATTGCGCCTTCTACGAGTTTGTTTTGTACCGTATCTATGGAGTGCCCTCTAGGTAAACCACCAGTTTGGTGGAGCTTACGGTACTATATAGACTACAGGAATATATAAAATGTGTTAATGGGGATATGGGTAACGCCTTAATGCTATTGTAATACTTTACTTTACTGTAGACACTATTATAATAGCGTATTGTTCTGTGTATGTAGATAATTTAACGGATCCTTAGGAGATGGAAATCCCGAACATCTCTTAAATTATTGCACTCACGTTGACACTAGATAGGAGATGTCAAACCCTGTAAACTTCTTTAAATCCGTTACACTCATATTTATTTACTATTGATTTAACTTACATAAGATCTTTTAGTTCTGACTCGAGCGTTTTGTCTTTTCATTACGCTCGGGTCAGTCTAAGCTTTTCAGTGTATCGAAGACTGCTTTTCTGGAGGACGAAAACGAAGATTTAGTACTATTACTATTTATTATATTCGTACTACTACATCATGTTATTCCATTGCATTGTTATTTATTTCTGTTGTATGCAACTTTGATTCAGTATTGTAAAATTGTAATCAAATGTTATTTGTAAAACAACTTCATGAACTGTTTATTTGATCATTATATTTTGTCATTCCACTATGAGCTTCTGTGTTTGTTTTTCTTTCTTTCTCTGCTTTTTTCATATTTACCCATAAAAATCCTCCCTTTTGAATGGTTTGAGTCTGACGTGTGTGGTTTATCGACGACTTAAACTGTCCAAAAAGGTGGGTCGTTACATTTGGTATCAGAGCTTTGGTTTAGCGACAACCTTAGCTTTGTGGGGTCTGACTCATTAAAGATAGGGTAGTAATACCCTAGAATGAGTCGTTGAGTGTATATATATGGGAGAGTGTATTTATTAGTGTTATAAAAGGTTTTATATTATGTTAATTTGTTCTGTTTAGTATTTTTAAATTCTAGTCGGTACATAGGATCCTTTGGCATCGATAGGGATATCTAAGCACTAAATAGGGCAGACCAACATAATATAGTTTTTGAAATATTGGTAAATGAAATAATTTTACCTAGTATTAGATTTTGTATATAAAAGAATAATTTTTATAAATGATATAGTTTGTTGTGATATATTTGTTTGTTAGGAAGTGAAATTTATAAATATTGGTTGCAAAATGAGATTATAAATAAAATAAATATAAATTGGAATTTTAGAAATTAAGTTCAGGGATTTTTTGAAAATTTCTTTCGAAAGATTTTGAAATATAATATTTGTATTATTTGGAAGTATTTTTTGATATAAATATTTCAATATGATTTGAAAGAAATGTTTTCAAGGAATTTTGAAAAGAACTTTTAAAGGAAATTAGTTCTGTACTCCCCTCTCTGTCGCTAGTAAATAATTTCGGTGACGAGTGCACGAATCATCGACGTTCATTTTCGAGTTTCAAAGTGGAAAGACTGTTGTTAGCTTATAGCACAATTGTTTTTAAAAAATAATAATTTTATTTTCTAAGTACGATTTGACATATATAAAAGATATGAATGTATATTTATAAATTTGATTTGAAAAGAAACCTGGAATTTAGTTCTTAAAACTTTCTGATAATTAGTAACTTTCAATTATTGTAATAAAATGAAATCTTAACTATTTTAATAATTGGAAACTTCTAAGTGTGTAATTTGAATTAGATGCTAAGTGATTAAGGGAATATATATAAGAATTGAAATTTGTAACTTGTAGATACGAAGGAAAAATAAGAAAATGTAAATATTGAACATTTTGTTAACTAAAGGAATAAGATAAACTTGTGTAACATTCAATTACATTCTGAAAGACATATATATAACTTACCAAAATATTAAAAGTTGAAATGTTAAATTAGGATATGTAATAGAATATTATACAAGTAAAACTTTAGTAATGAAAGTGTTCAATGGAATTTCTTCTGTAAATAAGAATTCTGATATTATAAATTGTTATAAACTTAAGTTAATTATTTGAAATGCTACTAATTAAATGTAATAGAAAAGTGAATACTGTAACAAAAATGATTATAAACTTAAGTTAACATTTTAAGCTATTTATAATCAGATTGAATAGTAAAGGTGAATACGGTAAGTAATGGATTATAAACTTAAGTTAATGTTGAAGCCATCTAAAAGTTAATGTGAATACTAAATTAATTGGATGGTTATAACTTTAGAAAATGTGAAATGATTCAAAAATAGATTAAAATATTTAATAATATTATATATGAAAGAAATGAATGTGAAAAGAAATAACCTATTAATGATGAATTAAATTGTAAAGAGACTTACATAATAATGGATAATCTAAATAATTGAATGGAAATAACTTATGTAAGCAATGAATGTAAGGTAATGAAAAAAGAAAAATAGCATCTATCTATTACTTAAATGGGAAAGGAGAAACCAGCGCTCTAATTAATTCACACGTTTCATCTTACAGATCTTTCATTCATGTCATTTTTCATTTTCTTCTTTCCCCGTTAAAATAACTAGTGCAGTTGCAATTATCGTCTGTTACATACTTAATATTTTCCGTTTTTTTATCCATAACCGTTCGTATTTCCTCTTCCTTATTTCAAACCCATAAATCTGAGAATTACTGATTGGTAAATTCCTTTTATATGGAGACTTCAAGTAAAACCTAGAACTTGATGGATGCAACAGTGGCAATCACTTCGATGGAGGCGCCTCCTTCTCCGTTGGCGACTTCATGCCTTCTTAAGTAAAAATGGAAAATCATATATCCTCCTTTTAAGGTAGCGATTTTCTCAAATTTTCTTCGATCTGTTTGATTTACTTAGTATTATGAATTTAGGAATATGTTATTATGCATTCACATAAACTACTTCGACATTATGTGGATTGTTTGTTGATGTTATACTCAATAGTTGGATTTGATTCACTCAACATACTGAAGATAAAATGACAGTGGCATTTATAATTCCTCTGTATTATCAAAATTAAAGAATTTGCATGTATATTGTACTATAGTTTCGATTGGGATTATTTACTGATGATAATTTGATGCTGAAGAGGTTGGTATTTAACTGCATTTCAACTTCATTATATGTAAATAATTGCATGAAATTAAAATTCGTGTATTTCCTGTTTGTGTTCATACTATGAAGCCATAGGAATTGTTTGAACCAAAATATTATATGGCGTTATAAATTTCTACGGTACTCTATGGTATGTTGATTACTACTCATATTATCAACGTTTCAGTTCTTTTCATTCACTTATTTATTTTCAATTTACCTTTTTACAAGATGACAGTAATACATTTTCATTTTAATTGTATAGTTATTACATCGTGTTTTCCCGTTTCTTCTAAGAAGTTTTATTCTTTTCAACCTCTGTTACCATTACGTGTTGTCATTAATGAGCTCTTTGCAAATAGATCCACATGAAAAGTTTGCTATTATTTTTTATTATTACTTATGCACGCACACAAATACATACATTTAAATTACCGAATGTTCATTACTGACATCCTTCAATCTCTAACAAAGAGAGTTGGTCACTTCATTTCTTCAAGCATTTCGTATGCATTTAATGAACCAGATTCCTTTTGTTGCACCTAAATGGGCACAAATTTTTTATTCTTATACTATTTCTACCTAAAATTTTCATTGCAAAAAACTGGGGTTGGTGATATTTCTCTTCTTCCATGAGATGTTCATTCTAACATCAACATGCATGCATCATCAGCCCTTATGTGTTTTAATTAGCTATTTTATTGCAATTTATTCCATGCAAACTGAAATAGTTTCTCCAGAAGAATTTTAATCCACTATTTTAGCTTTATACTCAATTACTGTGGTGAAAACTTAAGTTCATTTCTATTCTATTTTCTTTACTTTTAACATGCTTTCATGGGTTTTTTCTCAACATAATATGGAAGTTACAATGACAGTATAACCTATCATTTTGACTGTATTAGTTTTCATTCACTAATATTATGTTTTAGGAAGTAAAAATTCTATTTACATCCGGTCTAATGTATACATAATCTTGGGAACATTTCGACTCTTTCAGAACATAATTTTCATATATTTTACTGGTTATTGGACATAACACACAAATTTATCGTACAAGCACGCAATCAATTAACAAATAACTAAAAGTATACATTAACAAAGGTACAACATGTTTTATTCTTTTACTATTCCAAAGAGAGGAAATTAACTGCCCACCAAAATTTAACGTCCACCCTTTTTAATCATTTACACCGTATGGAGACCACATCCTTCATCTATAGTTGAGTTAAATATAAACTCAATAACATCTGATTTCTACCATATTGTTAAAATTAACATGCAATGTTACATTTATTCCATACTCATTTTCTTTTTTATAAAATTATTTTGAATTCGTAGCTATCTACTTGCAGTGGGCACCTTGCCAAGGTTTCAAGTGAGAAGAGTTGCTGAAGTAAAACATGTGGGTTGAAGGTGGTCATTGTATAAGAGTCACAGCAGAGCTTAGTGCATGCAAGTGTATGGCTTGAAGTGAGGGTCACATGATATGCCTAGAGGATTGCTGATGAGAAGATGCAATTGCCACCGAGCTCGCTGCCCAGAGATGAAGCAGGTGCAAGTCTACATGTAGGGGACATGTTGACCAAATGCTATAAAATTATGCGGGCAGTGCTCTTCTTGAAATGCATGGCTACACAAAGTCTGATCCAAGAGAAGCAACTGACAATTGCCCATATTGATGTATGAACTGTCCTGGCTGAAGTGTGCTTGCGTTGCCAAAGTGCACCATGCTGAAGTGAAATGTTTGAAACGCACAGTACTAGATTCCACTGGCCACAACTAGAGAGTATGATCCAGAATAGTCCATGCTGAAGTAGGGTGCCTGAAATTGGTCTGATGCTTGAAGCTGAGGTGAGTGCCAAAGCACAGGGAATGGCCATGAGCAATTGCTTGAAAAATGCAATGAAAATACTTAGCAATACAGAATAAAACATTGGTTGAGAAATGCCAGATATGAGCAGCTGGTATGGTGCACGAAGCTTGAAATACAGTTGCGAAAGGCAGAGCTGCCGAAGTGCTGACTTGGGCATGAAACTGATGCATAACGAGTATCAAGATGTCGAACTATCATGCTGGAATGAGAGTATTGCAGGCTGCCAATGCTAGGTTTAAGCAGGATCAGAAGAGTAGTCGAGGGTAGTGCATGTAGGCGTGCTAGGCCGATCGAGCCAGTGGACTGCTGCCTGGAACAGCAGCTAGAGAATTATCCACTAAACTTCCGGTTGGTTGCCGATAAGGATAGGAGGAGGTATGTCGAATGGGAGGTTGTTATGGTATTACAACTATTATGATTTTATACCTCATTTCTTCGATGCTACTGACATACATAAAAAAGAAAAAATTAATCCCTATGAAAGGACCTCTATATCTTGAAAATATGGCGAACACGCTATGTTCTTTGACAGCGTATTTGGCCATACCCAAATACAATTTTAACCCAAAAACATGAATTTTTTTTAATGAATAACATAAAAGATACCAATACAAAATTGTTAACCATACAAATTTGCAGAGTTTCACTGCATTTTATGTAATATTTAACTGCAGAGTTTCATCCTACAATTTTATTCTAATCTTACTTTGTATTTTAATTGTTAAAAAATTTCATTTATTCAACTTTGGTTTATTTTTTTTATGAAGCAATTTGCATTTTTTTACTTCTCTTTTTTAATTTTTTTAGAATTCCATAAAACATGCATTTTCCACAGAATATGCATTTATTCATTGTTATGCTTTTGTGTATAAGATGAAATTATAGTCATACTTTAATTTACTGCTGATAATTTTCCATTTTTCACATTATTGTAATTTTTAAAAAAGTGTAAATGTTTTAAATCCTACAGAAGTTGTCCATAATTTCTTTTTATAAAGTTTTTTGGCAAAATGGTGTAATATAGTTGTCTTCTCAACTGCATTTGATCTGCATTTCTATTTTTATGGTTTATGGCTTTTAAAAAAGGGCATATGTCACGCACTTCTATTTTAAAAATGCATATGTTCTGCACTTTCTTTACAACTTTTTTTTTGTATTTTATATCTTTTAATATAAAGAAGGTGTGTTTATTTGTACTTTGAGTTTTGCATTTTTTTTGGATACCTATGCTTATTTAATTTGACATAACTTATATTTTCAATAACAATGGATGTATGTATGCACTTTTGTTTTTTAAACTGCACAAATATTGATGAAACTTTCACGATTTTATGTAGATTTTGATTATATGTTATTTTACATATTTTTCGATATTTTAAATGTGAATTATGATGGATTTAGAAGAGAAAACAAAGATGTCGATTTTGGAGGTATAGGTCGAAAACAAGCCCTTGCTATGTAGTTATCATCTTTTCTTCCATTCCATCATTTTTGAAATTAGGTACTTGATTTTAAAAGGTCCTGCTTAGAAAAAACTTACATTGTTTCCTGTTTTTTTTTTCGTTATAGGATATGTTCACAATTTACTTCTTTATTAGCACTAAATAATCTTTCAAATATTCAGTGACCATTATGGATAGTGAAAATCAAATATCCCATGGATAATTCTACTAAATCTACAACACTAGGATAATTGCACACACACATTATAATAAACTGAAAATATACATACCTCTACAATATTTTATTTATTTATTTTAATAGATTATATTTTCTAACAACTTTCAATGTCGATTGCGTGAATAACTCAAGAGATGTTACGGGATTTTCCATCTCCTAAGGATCCGTTAAACTATCTATTACTTAAATAGGAAAAGAGAATCCAACCCTTTCTTTGCTCACCACGTGGAAATCAAAATTCGGAACAATCTTCTTCTACTTCTTCGACACAGTTACGTTTATCTCTCTCTAACCATTAACCCAACTTCTTCATCTAAACAAAAAATTAAAATAAGTTACTGCATAAATAAGTACATCGAGGAGAAAATTAAATGCCGACGATGAGGAGGTGCATATTTTCCGTCAATGCTCATCAACCCTTTCGTTGATAATCGGCAATACCTCAAATCGCAGTCTTCAAACCACGGTAACTTTCTGAAGCATCGATTGCCATATTTTTTCAATTTTAATTTAGTTATATGATTTCAAGGTAATACGCTGAATCAAACAATTAAATCTCGATCTTTATCCGCTATTATCTCAAATATGCTTATTCTATTACAGTTAAAACTAATAATAATAGCATATTTCTGTATTCATATTTTATTTATATTTATAGATTTAATATGGTAAAATTTTGTACAATTGGCTGCCGTTTATGAACTGGAGTACATATTGATTTGTGCCTTGCTAATAACTGAAGTCCGTCCAGGTTGTTGTACGTCTTTGAAATATTGAACGGTGTTACCACTACTTTACTACATTTTGTGCTTTTCAATGTCCATATTGACAATTTGGTTTGTCGTCGTGTATCCAAATTAATCCAAATTGGCGTAAATCTTTTTGTCCTCGGTTTCTCTATTAGTCTGAAATAGACTGAGTTGGTTTAAATATCTTTCCGCTATTCATTTTTAATACATATAAGTATATGTATACTGACAAAACTATGATAATAAGTATCAAAGAGTTTCATGTAAGAATAAAATGCCATGAAAACTTAAGGTTTCTGATCCAAGTGATTATTAACTTTATCTTAGTAAATGGAACACTATCAACTTATACTTTTGTGGTGGATGGAGAATATAGAAAGTTGTTTGTGTAGGAATGTGAATACTAAGGAAATATAGAAAAATGCAAAAAGATTTATTAATAAACATGCAATTTTTTTTGATTTATTCTTCGTTAGCTACACCACATAAAATATATTACTGCTTAGGCTTTACATTACTGTATGTGATAATACAAACGATTGAGGTTTCATGTAGCTTGGTGAACAAATTTATTATTTTCAAAAATAATAATGCATTATGCATGTTATATAATTTGACCGCTAAGTTCTTGGGTACCAATGTTATTTCCTCATAGTGCACAGTTTGCAGTGTATTTATGCATGTTATAAATTTATTTACTCACTTTTTATGCCTATTATCTTTTTTACTACAGAATATAAATGATTTTTTCATGTGCTTGCACGTCTATGAACCCAAGAACACTTTTGTTCTACCTGAAATAAATTTGACATGCATGGAGTCACTACAAAATCAGCAAAAAACTGGCTAGGAAAACTATTTAAATATGGGGAGAGTACATAGTTGTCACATCAATTAGTTTTTTATGGTGCAAATGAAGGTAGATTTGATCCATATCCATGACGTCAAAAGAAACTAATAAAGCATCAAGCCAATTATACAAGCAAACTAGAAGCTTTGACTTTTGAGACAAAAGAAGCTTGGTAATTTTGTGTTATTTGACAATTTTCTTCATAGGATACATTCATACATATTTGAATTAATAGTGAAACAACACACGGTAGACCATTTTCACTTCTGAAAGAAAACAAAATAAGTGCACTTTTAAATTGCAAAATAAGATTATCCCAATGTTCAAGTGTATGAGGTACTACTAGCATCATTCATGAGTCTGCCATTAGTAGCATTGGTAATAGGAGATAGTAGGTGGTTACTCTATAGGTGAGTATATATTTTAGATTTTGTCACTGCATAATGCAAAGTGATTTATAATCCAACTTAGATAGTGAGAATTTTGAGATATTTATGTTTCCCACACTTTCGAAGAAGATAATAGAGAAGCACTGCCAAACTACACATCAGAGCACTGCCAAATTTGGTCTTTTTAAATGCACTGTGTATTGCTCAGCACTGTAACACAATTTTGCACTTGAGATGATAACATGCATAAGAAGCCACCAATAGTGAAGTGGTAGAACATAATATTAGATATAATTACATTTTATGAAGGAGAAAAAATGGGAAACTACTAAAAGACGAATCAAATGAGTCAACATCAAAATGAAATGGAATGAGAGAGGGAAAATTCTTTAGATGACACAAGGCATAACTGTAAAACTTACGTTTTTACTAATTTTGACATAGGGCCATCACCCCATGTGCACTACACTTAGCTCTTCCCTTGCCAGTGAGTTATATGTGTTTATCTAAACATAGTATGATTCATTTACTTACCCCAGCTTCTTAATTTGGTCTTTCTATTTTGTAAAATGATATATTTCATTATAAAATGTTGATTCTTTAGAACAAATAGTAACTGTAGATTTTATTTGTGTTATATATGGCAAGCAACAAATTTCTTCGCTTCTGTATTATTTGATACCTTTTAAAGCAAGATACCTATATCACTGAGTTATATGTGTTTATCTAAACATAGTATGATTCATTTACTTACCCCAGCTTCTTAATTTGGTCTTTCTATTTTGTAAAATGATATATTTCATTATAAAATGTTGATTCTTTAGAAAAAATAGTAACTGTAGATTTTATTTGTGTTATATATGGCAAGCAACAAAATTCTTCGCTTCTGTATTATTTGATACCTTTTAAAGCAAGATACCTATATCACTGATTTTTTTTTTCACATAGGTTTTTCCTATTCACAGTAATTTCAAGTGGACTTAATGAACTGGCTAACAAAGTGAATAAAGAAAATTAGTTACAAATCTGTTGCTGGAGAGATCATTGACAAGGAATCCATCGCTGGTGGGTTTGAAAAGAGTGCATCTTGGTAGCTATCTATTGCTTTGGTTTAAATTATATAGAAAATTGGTTTGCAGAAAAAGCAGTAAGTTACATCAATGTTATGGTTTTTTTCAGATCATTGCTACGATTTTTTTTAGAGCATTTCTACACTTGCATAAAAGGTGTTTACGTACTCTTACAAAGATATACCTTGATATTAGCAACGGGAATAAATATAAGAAGATAGACAAAACCACATCATCTTTGTAACAATTTAAAACGATTATATTTGCAAGTCTATCATATTTGAGTTTATTATTTACTAGGAATAGATGTACCTAGCTAGCATTGAAATTTCAAGTGATTAAAATACCATTTTTATGCTTATTCAGGTTAATACCATGATTTATGCATTATTCCTTCATATGGTTTAAACTGTTTTATTGCCTCAGATTAAAAGTAGTTACCTAAATTGGTTTCCATTTATGAATATATCAGTAGAAATAGGTTATAAATACTATACATCATGAATATTATGTAGAAAGGATTGATTCCAATTGTCATTAAAACTTGAATGAGCTCGTTGAAAAATATGAACATTTTCAAGTGTTAAACTCACTTATTTTACATTCAAAATGAAAATTAAGGACGTAACAAGCCATTCCCTTATCAACCATATTTTAGCATCCTTTTATAAAAGCATCCAAATAAAACTACGATACAAAATGATTAAACACAATCACAATCCATATACACTGTCAACATAAGAAAAAATAATGACAAATGCGCCACAAAGTCATATGATATGACATACACAAATGAATTCCACAACTTTTTCACAACTTCCCGTGTGCATATACCTAATGGTTTTTCGCTCTTTGTCGTTCGCTCTTCCCTGTATTGAAACGAGGGTTATGGTAGGTTTAAATCCTTTGAGTTTTCAACTATGATAATTCTGAATTTACGTATTTTATTTATACTGTAATTTTTTTAGCTTGAAATAAATTTGTTAGAATTTGTTCTTAGTTTATCTTTGAAGTAGAACCACCTTAACTTATTGTAAGTGAGTAGGGAGGCCATGGTATTTTTCACCCAATGCTGTAATATTTTCAGTTTGAAGTAAATTTGTCGGAATTTGTTCTCACTTTATCTATGCAGTCGAACCACCTTGACTTACTATAAGCGAGTAGGGAGGCAGTGGTATTTTTCAGCACAACAACATGACAAACACTTTTTTCTTGGATACAAAACAGATCCAGTATTCCTAGGGTTATTCAACATAGCAACAGTATAAGAAACATTTTTTTTGGACACAACAAATGGTCACTATCCTTAGGACTATTCAATATTGTCTTATTTTCATACATTTAGGTTTGTACTTCAATATACTTTATATGATATTTCTTATGATGTGGTCGGATTTCAATTTATGCTTATGAGTTTTGAGATAGAAGATAAATGCACTTATATTTATTTTCTATACAGTACTCATGTCTATAGGTTTCTATATGAATAGGATTTTAAACCCCAATTATGATCCAAACTATTTAACTACCACTCATACATTAGTTCAACTTCTGTTTATTTTACTCTGGCATTATTCTACCTTTCATAATTGGTTAACTGCAGTATGAGTTGCAAACGAGTGGGGTTCTTTATGTCAACCTTTTTGTATCCATATAAATGTGCCGTATAAGGAAATATGAGATACCATGTGTATAGTGGGCAACTTTTTTATTTCCATCTTATGTTAGGTGGTTACATGAAACATATAGTGGTGAACCAGGATCATGGAAGATGATTATATGCTTCTTCAAAAAAAAATTCTCTCTTGAACATAAAAATAGTTTACAAAGGTTATGTATTTCTGTTATGATCTGTTAATCAACCAGTTGCATGATGATTTTATTTCCCTTAACAAACAAATGCACTATCCTCCATAACATTTGTGCTTCCATGTTGTACTGACAACAAACATCTCCTACAGTTATTTAGGAGTGAATGGCAAACGGCTGCTGATGTATTTTAATAATAGTAGGCATTCATCATTGTTATTTACAGTTTAAGGTTTATCTGAACTATAGCTCCCCTGATGCCTTTATACTAAAATAATGATTCGTAGATTTAATTCCTTATGGATCAGAAGAAATGCATGCTTCAATCATTTGTCCTCCTCTCAAAGTTGTGTTTACTATTATGTTTATGTTTTCAGCTTTTAAATTCTTATGTTCATGTTTCTTTTCCTAAATATAAGTAAATCTGGGCCATGTATTTTTGAAAATTCTCATCCATTGGAGAATAATATTATTTTGCATGAAGTTCCCGCAGTTTTAGACTGTGTCCTGGTAATAGTTTTTTTTTCTTTTATCCTACCATTGTATTTTATTCCTTTTTAGTTACTACGATCTCACTTCTAAATACAGTGGTTATGCAGGTTTCATCATTTTGGCTATGTTGCCCACTGATTAAGGAAGGCATCAAGTGGAAATTATTTCTACTGAGTTCAATATATTATAACCGGAGGTACAGCCCTTCGAATACTCCACTAATAAATTGTATCTAACCTATATAATTAAGTATGCACTACTTCTGGATTTTCTCTAAAAAGGTTTTAAGAAAGCATGGTTACATGTAAAATCTAATGCATTGATCTATTCACAGTGGAAATTATGGCATCAACCCAATTGGATGGAACCACTTTATATAATTTTAGGAGATGAAACGGGTTCATTCCACTTGAATTGGTATCCTTTAATTAATTATACTTTGCATAGTGTAAAGGCTAAATGAAGATTGCATATTTTCACCATTGTTTCGTCTGTTTATTTGCTGAAATTCGATTTGGAATTTTTGGTTTTCTAATCAGCAACCCCCTTTTGGGTACACTTTATTCAGATACACTTCCAACTGCCTGTAATGGAAATGACATCATAAAGTTTAGAGCACTGTTTTATTCTATTAGAATTATAATATTTATTCATGCATGATAAGGAAGAATCTAAAGTAAGACTAATTTACTTTATGTGTTTCTGGAATTATTCTGTTGATAGCCTTTCAATAGAAGTACAATCACATGTTAGCTCAGTAAAGTTATATTTATTCTGTTACAAGGACCTAATATCATCCAATGGCCATTGAATTATTCTGTTGATACTCATAGAATTCTTGAATTTTTCTGTTAACATTGTACTGTGATTTTTAGACAAATCATAGTACTGTGATTTTTCTGTTATTTTTAGACAAATCATAGTACTGTGATTTTAAACAGTGAAATGCTTAACAGTAAAATTATCAAGTATTGTACAATGATCATAAGTTAATCATAATACAATGGCCACTAAAAATAACAGTAAAATTATCAAGTAATATTTATATTCATCCGAATAACATGTTATTGTACTCACAGAATTCTTGAATTTTTCACAGTACAAGGACGAAATATCTCAGTAAAGTAACAAGGAGTGAATATCATCCAATGGCTGCTTTTCACTGCGCACTTTGAATCCACGTTGCCCCGTGAATTCCGCCCTATTTTCGCACTTCACTGGCCAACTGGTTTCCGGCCCTGTAGTATAACTAACTCTAAATATCTGCATGATATCTTTAATAACTGTATCTAACCTCCTTCGGTGAGTGATTCCAATGTGATTGTTGTAGACAAAAACAGTATGCAAAGGGAAGTCACAATTAACCAAGAGAGTAGGATGTCGCTTGGTCTTCAACCTTGGTAATGGGAGGTGCAGCGATCCATATATCCACAACTCTGTTATTGTATTAGTTTATTCTTCTCTGTCATTTAATCAAATTGGTGTGTAATTTTAGTGATTTCCAAGGGTACTAATTTTCCAAAAGGATTTTAATATTTACATTAACATTGTACAATTCTGTGAGTCGGTAGACCATCTTTGGCATTAAGGTGGCAAAGCGTAAATCAATATGGGAATGTAAGGTGAAAAACAATCTTTGTATGGATAGTTTTAAGGATGATATTTCAATGTAATAAGGTTAAGCCATCAAAACTAAATATTACACAATGTAAGCCATTAAACGTTTCACACATTTGTAAATGTAAGACAAATTGTCTTTTGAGCATCAAAATATTCTCTGTTATTAATATCAAATTGTAGTTGATAGTCATGATAGATTTGAATCATCTTTAACAAAATATTCTCTATTGATTGCCAATCATGTCAAGTGGTGCATTTAGAGTCTCAACTACAAAATATGTGATGAACTGACCAAACTAGCATGCTACATTTAATTCATCAGGGAAAATAACGTTTCACAACTAGCAGCCAAACTGGCTATGAAATGTGGCAATGAAGTTCAATGACACTGAATTTGCGGTCTGAATGATATGTATGCTCTTGCTCCCTGTGAAACATAAATATTGTACATGTTACCAGGTAGCATTGCTAATTTTCTAATATCCGACCTTCATAATATAATGCTTGCTCTCTATGGGAGTTTAACCAAACCAACATCATGATATATCATTTCTATGCCTTAAGGCAATTTATTTATCCTTTTAATTTTAAACTTAAAACATGCTAGCAGGAGATGTTTTATAACGTTTCATTAGTCTTGGCTCATGATAAGTCAATTATATTAGTAACAGATGAGCTGTTCGAACAAGCAAGGAGGTGAGGGTAGACTATCAAATCTCATATTGCCTCCTTCTGAAATGTGCATTTTCATATATCATCATGAATCTGTACATAGTAAGATTTCAATGTAAAACTAGAATAAAATTTAGAACTGATTGTTTATGGACTGTAAAATACATTTAGACTAAATAGGTATATTGAAAAGGGGTATCTCATTATTCGTATACATTATAATCTATCTTCCTACTCGGTATACCAACAAAAATGATAATGTTGTTTTTTGTTTTATTGTTTAACAAAGGGGTTAGTTATTTGAAATCGATCAATTTTAGCTAATGATATGATATTCAAGACACAAGGACATTCAAAGACGTATTTTGTTGCATCATATATAGTTTTCTTTCTTATTTTTCTTCCATTCCATGTCATAGTTTTTATCAACTGATTTGTCATAATTTTAACCAGATCCATGTTAAAAAGTATATAGATCTCTATGGGGATAACATTTTGCTAAAAGCAATGTGCAAGAAATTTATACACGAAAAGAATGCAAAATTGTACCATGTAAACCGATATACATGAAGGCTGTATAAAATTTAGTATGCCATGCTTAGATCATAAGTTTTCTTACTATTATTTTTAGACAAATCACAGTACAATACTTGATAATTTTACTTTTGAACCACCTGCTACATACTTTTAAGCCTTCACGATTACTCTATAAAATATGATATGCATGCACATCAATATATACAACTTACATAGTCACACACAAAAATGTATAGGTTATTATATAAAAATTTCACAGACACACTACATTATGAACATTATACTTTATGACCATATCCACAGTAGGTCACTAACATCCAACATAAATTTGAAAAATATAATTACTAATCCCCATATCCATGACATTTAAGCACATCTATTAAAAAGGAAAATTTAGTACAATATATATATATATATTATTCCACTCTATACATATAAATACGAGAAATAACAATATAATCATACAATAAGCACCCACAATTATCAACTTCATAACTGCCCGTGTGCGTAGCACGGGCCACTCACTAGTTGTATGTATAAATGAGAAACGAAATTTTTGTAATAATGAACGTAATTTATGAAAATAAGCATTATATGAATGAATGAAACTGAAGAATAGTAAATAATATGAAAGGAGATTAATAAGCAATACTTACATTACATTTGAATTTATTGGTTGTTTGGCTTATGGGATGATTGGGAAGTGATACTTTAAATTGTTTAGGATGTATGGATAATCTATTAAGTTTTATCTAAGACTGTTGAGTGTATGGTATACTTAGTAGTTTATTTATCATTTTATACTATTAAAGGTTTTCAACACAAACAAACCATTGTTTGGTTGCTATGGATGGATGGGTGATTTCCTTGATTTCATGTGATGATTGCATGGTTTGGTTGCAAGTGACTATTGCTATGTTGTATTGATCTGTTGTTGTTATTAATTGAAACAACATAAATATTTCTCTTTTGCATAAATCTAACTCTTTTGGATTATATAAGTGAAATACGAGTTTATGGAAGCAATTGCTACCGCTTTTGGTTTCATAAATAAGCGTTGTTTGCCCGACAAATAAGTACGTTCTCGGATTACGGTTTTATAGTGTTATTATATTGTTTTACCATGGTTTGGGATATTTATTTTTGAAATATGATATATATATATATTGTTATTATTATTTCTCCCAGACCTCTCCGTACAAAGGAGACTTTGCCGAAATTTTCCATGAATTTTGGACTTAGAAAAATTTTGTGAAAGTAAAAATGTTTTTCAAACTTTTATTGGACTTAAATATAAAAGGATTTAATTGTTTTAAATTGATATATTTTATTTAAATTATTTAATTATGTAAATTAATTGTTTATAAATTGAATACATTGAATAAGATATATTAATTTCTTAATTACTTCTTTCCCTTTTCGAGGATGAAAAGTTTTGAGTGAGGGAGAGTGTAACGACCCGTAATTTTCGATAATTAAATTTAATAAATTAAATAAGTTTTGTAATATAATATTGGAAGAAATTAAAATTTGTGATTTATTAATGAGAATAATAACAAGAATGAAATTTAATAATATTAATTTAAGGCAATTAATAACTATTTTAATGAAATTTCAATTAATTGAAATTATTTTAAACATAAAATTTGGTTATAAAGTGCAAATAAGGAAATAAACCAAATGTTGTATTAATTGATGAAATAATTTGTAATTAATTGAAATTGGATAAAATTTATGTTGTGTAAGTAGTTATAACATTTGTTTGAAGATAATAAACTTATAAATGTGATTAAATTAAGAAAAAGGTGATTTGTTACCTATTTATTTAATCTATTGAGTTAAATTGGAAATCAATTACAATTCAATGTAATTAAATATTACGTTAATATGAGTTAAGACGATAACTGTAAAATGTGAATGTAATAAAATGTACAGAAATGTAAATTATATTCACAAGGTAATAATTGATTTAATAATAAGAGTGAAACCAAGATAAATGAATTTATTGGGATTTTAAATTATAATTAATGTGAAAATCAACAAAAATTCAATATAATTGAAATATGGCAACTAATATGGTAAAAGTTGATAATGGTAGATTTTGATGTAATAAGATATAAACCAATGTTAACTATATCCATAAGATGACAATGGATTGAATAATAAGATGAAAGATCAAATAAATGGATTTATTGGAATTTAAGTTAATAATCAATTGAACTTATTACTATTGAAACTGAACACTGTAACTAGTGTAATATTCAACATTGAATTGATATGGAAACTTGTTCAAAAAAGATTATTATTTACTAAGTAATCAAAAATGATAAAATTTGTTAATTATTAAATTGGAATTGAAAAGGTAATTAATTAATTTAATATTAATTTATTTAATTAACGTGAAAATAGCCATTTTGGCCACCGTCTCGGATCATCGGATCCGTAACGGTGAATTATTATAGGATTTCAAGTTTCGTAGCGGTCGGACTTGTGGTTTGATCGTACAGGCTCGAAACACGTAGAAATCAATTTAATTGAATTCAATTTGAAATAAGATGATTTTAAAGCTAACTTCTTTATACGATGGAATTAGGACTTGAAACCTATTCCATTGAGTTTAAAAATAAAAAAAACATCTATTTTGATATATGGGATGACCCACTTTCGTTTCGGAAGCGAAATGGGCTTTTCGGGTCGTTATTGTCGTTTCGAACTAATTCGATATGTTAATTCATTTTATCGGGCCTAGTCCATATAAATAAAAAAAATTCTAACCCTAGTAGCCTTTTACTTCTTATTCTTGTACATATCTGTCTATTCCATCTATCGGCTTCTTCTTCTTTCCAATGGCTGCAGATACAAAACCTAATTCAATTTCAAATCCAATTCCAAAATCAAACTCCTCAAAACCCTAACATATTATATACTATTTCGAATCTTTCAATGAGTGTAATTCACTGGTGCAATTCGTTTTTCGATTTGAGTTACGGTTTGGCCAGAAATCATCAATTTATTTTCGGCCGTTCATATTGGGCTATTGTTTTTAACGGTGGATCTATGTCTTGGGGTTGATCGGATGACATGGGCTTGTTGCAGTCGTCGAGTAGCATGCATTTGGGTAGTCTCTCGTCTCAAAGTGGTCCGAGTTCATCGATTTTGGTCAAATTTCGTTAAAGGCGGCAGTGGTGATATGGGACGCCGGAGGGTGGCGTGCTTGGCCAGGAGGTGCGGCCTTTGGCCAACGTGGCGGCGGCGCTCTCCGATAGTGGCGAAGTTCGATGAGGTGGCAGCAAAAATTTGATCATTGGTGGCGGCTATAGGTAGTATCGCGATCCTCTGATGCGATTAGGGTTCGAAGCGGTTAAACGAATGGTGACATGTCCTTCACTTATTATTATATTATTCATTTTAATTTAAATCGTATAATGTTTAAATCTCAATATCTTTCACGTACGAGGTCGGATTCACGCGCGGTTTGCTTCGCTGCAATCGTATTGAAATTCCGGACATTATGGAACTAGTCTGAATGAATTCTAAGACTGTTGAATTTTGGGCCTTATTTTGGATTTCAAATCGATTTGAAATCAAAAGTGAGTGTTTTGACCCACTTACAACTAAAAAATTGTCATATGTTGATTTAAATAAATTTTTGATGAGATTAGAAATTGATTTGTTGATGTTTGGTATATTTAAATAGTCATTCCAGTTAAATATGACTTTTATTGCATTTAATCGTTATTTAATTTAATATTGGATTTAATTGCCAATTGAATACATGTTGATGATAATCAGTTAATTGATGACATTTATTGGTTGATTAAATGGCGATTGTAATGGATGTTTGATTATTGATATTGGATGAATGTTTGATTGTTGGTATTGGATGACTGGATGTTATATTTATATTGTTACAACACTACAAGTTCCTGTAGTTATTGCTAGGAAAATCACTATGGGTTGAAATGATACATACCCGAATGATCTATAGATTAGAGAAAAATCGTTATGGGTTGAAATGATAAACCCAAGCGATTTTATGGATTCTGAATTAAATTCGAGATTGTGGGTTGAAATAATATATACCCGTAAATTTAAATTATTGTGGGTTGAAATGATATATATTCGTATCACTTCACCATAGGGTGGAAAATTATATACGGACACTGGATTAGTTAAATTAAATGATTTTAAATCCTTAATTTTTGAATTCAGTTAAGTAATATTTTGAAATAAAATTGGATTTATATAAACTGAATTATTTTCGAAAATCCAAGCTTTAAATGCTAAAATTGGAATTGGTTTAAAGGAATTGTTTAAACAAAAAATTCAAGTGAAATTTTAAAGTTGAATTTGAAGTATAACTGAAATTTATCGAAATTGAGTTATTGAAACGTTTGAAATTGTAACTTTGAAATCTACTAAATTTGAAATAGTTTGGATTTATTATTCGAACATGGATTTGAAATCGATATTGATTAAATGGTTTAAATGAGAATTTGAATTGAAAGGCAAAAATTTAGTTTTTTGATTTGAAAGCTGGACATGGTCCAAATGTGTTGAAATGAAAGAAATGGTTTAATTTGATATTAATTTCAAATCTATTATTTTAATATAAACTGTTTAAAGATATATTATTTTAAAAATCCTGATTATCAAGATTTTCAAACTATTAAACTAATTTAATATATTTTAACTTATTTTAAACTATTTAATCAATTTAAATTATTTTAATCTATTATAATCTATTTAATCCAATTTAATCTATTTTTATCTATTTTAAACTAATTAATCCATTTTAATCTATTTTAAATCTATTTAATCTATTTTAGATCTAATTAATCTATTTTAAATCTATTTATTCTATTTAATCTATCTTAAATCTATCTAAACTATCTTAAATCCATTTAAACCATTTTGATCTATTTTTAAACTATTTTGATCTATTTTTAAACTATTTTGGAGCATTTTAACTATTTAAAATTTATTTTAAACTATGCTAAGCTATTTAAACTATTTATAACTATTTAAACTATTTTCTAAATTTCAAACGGGGTAAAGTGGGATGGTTTATATTTAAATCTTTGATTTAAAAGCAAATACGATTAAATGATGTTATAGCCTAAGTTGAGATTTAAATGACATATTTGATTAAATATGATGATTGTGAAATGAGGATTTAACTTATTTGGTCGATATGATTTCGAAAGTGAATATGATTTCGAAAGTGATTTTGTGAATATGATATTTTGATATCAATTATGAATTGATTTTTGGAAATGTAAAATAACCATTCGGTGTCAAATAAGCGTTTGGTTGTTAAAGAGACCAGGATCAAATATTATCGTACTCTCTGCCAATATCGAAAACCACTTTAACAACTATGTGCGTGGTGGAGATTCCAGAATGAAGTAGGATGGTTTGGCGAATGATTTTGTATGAGGTATTTACGTAGCCCTGACTCCCGTGAGTCAGCTTGATGTGGCTAAAATAGGAGCCACCACGTGCCAAGTGAGGTCGCACATCCGATCGAACACATTTCTTCAATACCATATTACGACTTTGTGATTGATTTAGTGGCCACCCCTCAATTTGATTTGGGAGTGTGTTCCGAGGTGGGCGGTAGTAGGTGCTATGCGTTACCACCAATTCGGATCCGCAAAACAGTAGTATCCTACCGTGGGCATTGCCTCGCGTGCCTTGTCACATGCCTTATCACGCCTTTTACGAGTTTGTTTTGTACCGTACCTATGGAGTGCCCTCTGGGTAAACCACCGGTTTGGTGGAGCTTATAGTACTGTATAGACCACGAGAATATATAAAATGTGTTAAGGAGGATATGGGTATCGCCTTAATGCTATTTTAATACTTTACTTTACTGTAGAGACTATTATAATAGCATATTGTACTATGTATGTAGATAGTTTAACGGATCCTTAGGAGATAGAAATCTCAAACATCTCTTAAGTTATTGCACTCACGTTGACACTGGATAGGAGATGTCAAACCCTGTAAACTTATTTGAAGCCGTTACACTCATATTTATTTACTGTTGATTTAACTTACATAAGATCTTTTAGTTATGACTTGAGTGTTTTGTCTTTTCATTACGCTCGGGTTAGTCTGAGCTTTTCAGTGTATCGAAGACTGCTTTTTTGTAGGACGAAGACGAAGATTTAGTACTATTACTATTTATTATATATTCGTACTACTGCATCAGGTTATTCCGTTGCATTGTTATTTATTTCTGTTGTATGTAACTCTGATTCTGTATTGTAAAAGTGTAATCAAATGTTATTTGTAAAACAGCTTCATGAACTGTTTATTTGATTATTATATTTTGTCATTCCGCTATAAGCTTCTGTGTTTGTTGTTCTTTCTTTCTCTACTTTTTTCGTATTTAACCCATAACAATCCTCCCTTTTGAATGGTTTGAGTCTGACGTATGTGGTTTATCGTCGACTTAAACTGTCCGAAAAGGTGGGTCGTTACAATGTTATAAACTTAATTTAATATTTTGAAATGCTTAATAATTAAACCAAATAAAAAGGGAAAAAGCGAATACTATTAAGTAAATTATTATAAACTTCAGAAACCGCTGAGGTGATTCATAAATATATTTAATATTTGATGATACTATACATGTATGAATAAATGTGAATTAAAAACTAGAGAAACTTAAGTATGAATTGATTCACTAATGAATATTAATCTTCATCGAAAATCAAGTTATATAGGTAAATGAATGCGAATTAAATTGTAAGGAAAGTTATATAATATTTTACGAATTGATTATTGATGTTCTAAATAATTAAGTTTGAAATAATCTATGTGAATAAATGAATGCAAATTAATAAGAGATAACCTTGTATGAATAAATTGAAAATAAATGAAATGTATGTAATACTTTAACAATGTATTCAATGACGATTTCAAATATTGAATGAGAAATATATTATGTAAGTAACTGAATGAAAATTTATAAAAAGATGACCTGGTATTAATGGGAAATGAAAATAATAAAAGGTAAGTAATGTGAAAAAGAAACCAATAGCATAAACTTAAATATTATTTAAATTTTGTATTGTTTGGCTAATAGGAAGTTTGGGAGATTATACTTCAAATGCTTTAAGGTTGTATGAATAATATATTGAGTAATTATCTAAGGTTGTTGAGCGTAAGGTGCACTTGATAGTTTATTTATCACCCTTGTACGATTTAAAGTTTCTGAACCTGAACAAACCATTTGTATTGGTTGCTTTAGACGTTTGAATGATTCTTTGATTTCATATAATAGTTGTATTGTGTCGTTTGCATATGACTATTGTGATGTTGTGTTGCTTGTACTATTAATTGAAACAACTTATATATTACTCTTTTTACATAATTATTAACTTCTTTGGATTATATAAGTGAAATACAGGGTTATGGAAGCAATAGCTACTGCTTTTGGTTTTATAAACAAAGTTGTTTGCCCGACAAATAGATACGTTTTCGGATTACGGTTTTGGAACGATATTTCAACTGTTTTTCCCATGGTTTGGGTATTTTATAATTGAAATATGATATATATATATATATATATATATATTGAAATTATTGATATTATTATTTTTCCGGACTTAACTGCGCAAAGGAGACTTTGCCGAATTTTTTTCCGTAAATTTAAGACTTAGAAAATTTTGTGAAAGTGAAAATATTTTCAAACTTTTATTTAACTTGAATATGAAAGATTTAATTGTTTACAAATTGATAATTTATTTAAAATACTTAATTATGTAACTTTAAAGTGTTTATAAATTTATTATTTTGAATAAAATTATATCAAGTTTCCTAACTCCTTGTTCCTTTTCGAAGACGAAAAGTTTTAAGTGGGGGAGAGTGTAACAACCATATTTTTGATAATTAAAAACTATTAAATTAAATAAGATTTTTGAAATTTAACATTGTGGGAAATTAAAATTTATGATTTATTAATGAGAAAAATAATTTGAATATGATTTAATAATGTTGCTTGAATGTTATTGACAATTATTTTAATGAAATTTCAATTAATTGAAATAATTGTAAAGTTAAATTGGTTAAAATTATAAATAAGGAATAAATTAAATGTTTAAATTATATGTAATTAATTGAAATTGGATAATATAGAATGAATCAATATTTGGTAAGTAATTTATCGACCTTTGTTTGTAAACAATAGGTTAATAGAGGTGAATTATTAATGTATAACAATTGATTGATTATCATCTTGATATCAAATCCTTCTGAAATTAAATGTAAATCAATTGAAATTAATGTAATTAAATATTGTAATTAATATGAGTTAAGATGATAATCGTAGAATATGGATGTAATAAAATGTAAACTAATGTTAATTATATTCATAAGGTTATAGTTGATTTAATTAAAAGAGTGTAAATCAAAATTAAAGGATTTGATTGAAATTAAATTATTATTAATTAGGTTTTATTTCAGTTGTAATTGGACGCTGAAATTAATGTAATGTTTAACTCTTGAATTTAACATGGAAAATTTATTTTTAAAAGATAACAAATTTCTATGTAATCAAGAATGATAGAATTGTTAATTTTTAAAATTGAATTTGAAAGTGATTAAATCAATTTAATAATAATTTATTTAATTAACGTGAAAATTAACCATTTTGGCCACTATATCGGATTTCGACAAAACCAGTTTCATCGGATCCATAACAGTGAATTATTATAGGATTTCAAGTTTCGTAGCGATCAGACTTATCGTTTGACCGTGCGAGCTCGAGACGCGTTGAAATCAATTAAAAGAATTTAAATAAATATAATTCGATTTTTAAAAGCTAATTTCTGCATACAATGGAATTAGGGTTTGAAACTAGTTCCATTGAGTTTAAAAATATTAAAAACCTATATTTTGATATATTGGATGACCTATTTTCGTTTCGGGGACGAAATGGACGTTTTGGGTCGTCGTTATTGTTTCGACCCAATTCAATATGTCTGTTCGTTCTCATCCATCTCTGCCTATATATAGGCTGTTATAAACCCTAGCAACCTTTTATTTTCTATTGTCTGTACGTACAATTCTTTCTTATCCCCTCCTTCCCAATGGCATAAACCTAATTCCCAATTCCAAAACCCTAATTTCAAATATCAAATCAAAATCAAAAATTCAAACTCCTTGAACTATGTCATATTATATATCGTTGGAAAGCTCTCGACGAGCACAATATATAACTGCAGTTCATTTTTCGATTCAAGTCACGGTTTGGCCTGAAATCATCGATTTAGTTTCGGTAGTTGAAACTAGGGTTTTGATTTCAACGGTGGATCGTCGATTATACGACGATCAGAGGATACTGCATGGTAGAGGGCGAATAAAGGAGTACATCCATGGTGTTAGTTCATTTCAGTAGTGCCCGAAGTTGCTAGAAATTGGCCATTTGATGAACGATGACCGTGGCTATTTTGGTGGCTGGAGGTGGGTCGCAGAGCTCAGGGGAAGGCGGTCTGGCATGGGGGAGGCGTTGGCGATGTCAGATCCGGGTCGTGATGCTTTTAGGTGGCGGCTATCAATGCATAAGCGGCAGTGGCTATACTGGTTTGAGCATGATCGTGGGCTAGGATTACATGATTGAGGAGTGAGATAATTTACTAAATTTCCCTTTATTATTTTTAATTTTAATTTTAATTTTAAAACTTCTAACTATCATAACTTTTTCATACGAGCTCGGATTCACGCGCGGTTTCTTCCGTGAGATCGTACCAAAATTTCAAACAATTTGAAACTGGTTTGGATACATTCTAAGACTGTTTAAATTTTAGGCCTAATTTGGATTTTATATCAACGATAAATCAAAGGTGAGTGATTTAACCGACTCACGAATACTAAATTATCTTATGTTAGTTAAATTAAATTTATGATGTGATTAGAAATTTCTTAATTGCTGCTTGGTATTTTAAATCATCATTTAAATTTAATTTGAATTTATATTGGATTAAATTTCCATTTAAATTAATATTGAATTTAAATTGTTAGTTAAATACCTGATAATGATAACCAGTTAATTATTGTGATTTATTGGTTGATTTGAATGATGATTGTGATGGATGCTTAATTGTTGACATTTTGGATGATTTGATGTTATGTTGATTTTATATGTTGATATCACACTGCAAGTTCCCTTAGTTATTGTTAGGAAAATCACTATGGGTTGAAATGATACATACCCGAGCGATCTTATAGATTAGGGAAAAATTGTTATGGGCTGAAATGATAAACCCAAGCGATTTTATGGATTTGGAAAATTGTAATTCGAGATACGGGTTGAAATAATATATATTCGGAAACTTAAATTTATTATGGGTTGAAATGATTTATATCCGTATCACTTGACCATATGGTAGAAAAATATATACGAACATCGGATTGGTTAAACTAAATGATTTTAAATCCTAAAATTTTGAATCTAGTTAAATGATATTATTTCAAATGAAATAAAACTAGATTTATATGAACGGAATTATTTCCAAATCCAAGCTTTTAAAATGTTGAAATTAAAATTGGTTTAAATGAATTGTTTAAAGAATTTAAATTGAAATCTTAAATTTGAATTTGAAATATAATTGAAATTCATCAAAATTGAGTTATTTTAAGCATTTGAATATTTAAACTTTGAAACCTATTGAATTTGAAGCGGTCTAAATTTATAGTTCAAACATGGATTTGAAATCGATATAAATTGAAATGGTTTTATGAGAATTTGAATTGAAACCTTTAGCCTTTTGAATTGAAATCATTGAACTGAGATTGATTTGAATTGAATTTTTGGAACTAAAGTTGATTTGAATGGACTTGTGAAATTGGAAGAAACAATTCTAATTTGAAACTATTTTCGATATAAACTCTTTTAATATACAAACTCTTTTAACAAATAAACTATTTTTCTCATATATACCATTTTAGTATATTAGTAATTTTTAATACATTAACTATTTTAATATATAAACCATTTTTAATATATAACCTATTTTAATATATAAACTATTTTTAATATATTAACTATTTTAATATATAACCTATTTTTATATATAAACTATTTTAATATATATATATATATATTATTTTAAATTTATAAACAACTTTTGATATATTTATTTTAATGTATATACTATTTTTAATGTATAACTATTCCAATATATAAACTAATTTCAATATTCAAACCGTGTAAAGTCGGAACTGTTATGATTTAGATTCACTTGATTTAAATGCGAATATTTTGATATGATGGTTTAACCTATTTTTATGGTTATGATTTTGAAAACGAATATGATTTAAAGTGAATAATGATTTCAAAAGTGAATATGATTTTGAAATGATTATGATTTGGAAGTGAATATGATTTTGAAGTAAATAATGATTTCGAAAGTGATATGATTTTGAAGTGAATATGATATTTTGATATGAAGTATGAACTATTTGAAATGTAAAAGAACCATCCAGTGTGTAAAATATAACGTATGGTTGTTTAAGAGACCGGGGTCGGATATTGTCATATTCTCTGCCAATTCCAAAACCACTTTAACAGCTATGCACGTAGTGGAGAATCCAGAACGAAGTAGGATGGTTTGGCGAACGCTTCTGGTATGAGGTAAGAAACGCAGCCCTGACCCACCCCGGGTCAGCTTGAGATGGCTAAAATAGGAGCAATTGACGGGCCAAGTAGGGTTGCTCCTCCGATTGGACATACTTTTTCGATACCATATCTGTTACTTTGTGATTGATTTGGTAGCCACCTTCGATTTGATTATGGGAGTGTTGTTTCGAGGTGGGCGGTAGCTGCGGCTATGCTTTACCACCAGCCCGGATGTGCAAAAGGTAGAATCCAACCCTGGCATTACCTCGTTGTGCCTTTCATTTGCCTTATCGAGCCCACTACGATTTTGGTTTGTGTTGTACCTATGGAGGCTCCCTGATAGCCCACCGGTTTGGTGGAGTTTACAGTACTGTATAGACTACAACACTATAAAAATGAGTTAAGGGGGATATGGGTAACGCCTTAACGCTATTTTAATACTTTACTTCACTATAGACATATTATAATAGCGTATTGTATTATATATGTAGATAGTTTAACGGATCCTTAGGAGTTGGAAATCCCGAACATCTCTTAAGTTATTGCATGCACGTTATACACTGGATAGGAGATGTAAAATCCCGTAAACATCTCTGAAGCCGTTACACTCATATTTATTTACTGTTGATTTAACTTACATGAGATCTTTTTGTTCTGACTCGAATGTTTTTGTCTTTTCATTATACTCGGGTCGGCCTGAGCTTTTCAGTGTGGAAGACCTTATTTCTGGAGGACGAAGACGGAGTTTAGTAATATATTATTATTATTCCATTGCATCATGTTGTTCCGCTGCATTATCCTTTTTATTTACTGTATGTATAACTATGACTGTATTGTAAAAGTGTAATCAAATGTTATTTGTAAAACAGCTTCATGAACTATTTATTTGATTATTATATTTTGTCATTCCGCTGTGAGATTCTGTGTTTTGTTTATCCTTGTTTTCTCTTATTTTCTTATTTACCCCATT
Organism: Allium fistulosum; assembly: GCA_030737815.1. Taxonomy (NCBI): domain Eukaryota; kingdom Viridiplantae; phylum Streptophyta; class Magnoliopsida; order Asparagales; family Amaryllidaceae; genus Allium; species Allium fistulosum. The sequence goes on from CM060905.1 coordinate 1,251,742,667, forward strand.
AACAATCCTCCCCTTTGAATGGTTTGTGTTGACATGTGTGGTTTATTGTCGATTTAAACCGTCTAAAAAGGTGGGTCGTTACACTTGGTGTCTTAACTTTTAAAACTATGAATTAAAATTTTTGAATTTAGCTTATTCATTAATTCCAAAAATGTTAGCAAAATTAATTTTAAAAAGTTTCTTTCCTTTTTCTTCAAATTAAATTTTTATTTTAAAGACCTTTTTAAACTTTTACTTTAAAAAAAATTTAACTCAAACTATTTATTAAGTTTTCATTTTAAAAACTCATTTGTTACACCAAACTATTTCTTTCGAAAAATGCACTGTACGGTATTTCTAAAACATCTTTTATAATTCTAAACAATAAAAACTGGGGTGGATAAGGACATCTCTCTTACTCTGATATTTTCTTATCACTCATGGTATTTCCACTTTCATCCTTAGAGGAGGCTCTACTAGCATATTAGGGGGACTTTTAAAAGATATGTGCCATTATTGCACCTATTATGAAAACTATCCATTTTCTTCTTCTTTCAGTTTAATTTCCTTTATTATTTCTAAATACCATCATTTTATAAGAATTCTAACCTCGTTTCTATTTAGATTTCGAATTTTTTTTTCTACGATACTCCAAATTAAATTACCAACATTATTTTAATATATATTCCTAATGTTGTTTCTACTTATATTTCATAATTTTACTACCATTAAACTTTCTTTTGCCTAAACTAGTTTATTTAAATAGTTTTCCTCCCAATCAACCATCATCTTTATCTGATTATTGCAATGTGTTTGCCTACTGCTTTGTTTGTGGATTTAAAATCTTCTTCCACGTACTATTTACCCCATTTCAAACTTGTACCACTTCTTATTGTCCACCTATGAGAAAATGCCAGCTTAAAATTATCATTATAGAAAATCCCATGAGCTATATCACTCTACCATTTTTCTTCCAAAAAAGGCTTTTCCTAAAATTTCTTTTTATGAAATTTTATATTTTAACAATTTTTTTGATTTCTACTACAACTTTATATTTACAATTGTCTTTCTTCGTAAAGAAACTACTGAGCTATATGCGCTCTATAAATATATTTTTTCAACAATTAGCTTTTGTAAAACCCATTTACGAAAACTATTCAATTTAACTATATATATATATATATATATATATATATATATTATTAAAATCCAATATTTGCTTACTTTTTCAAATATATTAATTATATATTTTTCAACTTTTAAAACTATTTTCTATTGGGTTGGACTTAGAGTAACTTTATGTTTGTCCTTTCTCTTGGACCTTTTTCTTCAATTTGCTAACTTAATTATCTTCTTCCAAATATTAAAAGTACAGTTGCTAACTTAGAGTGACTACTTCACACCTTCCTTTGGGAAAATAGTTGCTTCCGAATATCTTACTTTCCCCTTATCTGGACCTACCTTACATCATCAGTCGGCAATCATACGTGGACCTGCAACCATTGAGCTATCGGGGCCAGACTAGGGAGTCATATACTATTCAGCTTTAGGAACCTTCCATGTGCAACTACTCTAAAGTTGGAATTCTTAGGATTTAGCGTGTAATATATTTATAGCCAAAATACAAATATGTTCACTCAACGTTTCCTAATTTTTCAAGGTCGACTAACTAAAGCTCTGATATCAAATGTAACAACCCGCACCCCAATGGATCTGAATTTTTGCTAAATCGAAAACCCAAGTCCACCAAAGTATGGTTCATTGGTTTGATATCTTGCATATAAAATAAATAAATACACATCAGAGTACTAATGATAGTGGAATAACAAAATATAATAAGTCATGTAGTTATTGACCAAGACTAACACTTCAAATGTTTAGTGTCCTTGTCAGTGTCGAGCATGCCAAAGAAACATGTCCGTCTAAGCTATCATGTAAGTTGTAATGAGGAGGGGGTCATAACAACGTTCTAGTGACTGGTAAATTATACACTTCATACATAACACTAGTTATGCCGATTGTCTTCTATCACATGTGCAATGACCCTAATTCTTAACCAAATTTTTTTTTATCATACTTAGCTAAGACTACCTAGGGTCATCCTTCCCTATTCTCATATTATCCAGGATCTTTCACAATATAAAAATATTGTTTTAAATCTAAATCATTCCTAACATACATATATGAAGATATCTATGTTATATTCTACTAGAATCAGAGCATGAAAATATGTAAGTAGAAATCCTTTTAAATCTATTAAAATGTGATAATTCCTTGATAAAAGATTAATTATTGTATCCTGATTTTTGACCATAGAATCCACTGGAAACATGTACTTTAGTCTGTTATTCTAATTAAGAAAATGATCAAGTAATAATCAGGTGGAAGAAAGCTTTTAATATGGATGATTGTGTTAAAGTCTGTATAGTATCAAACTCAGGCTAAAAGAAAGTGGATCATAAGTGAACACAAGCAACATCTAGGCGTAATGGAAACGCGCCTAACTTACACATGAGAGGTCACGAGTTCGAGTGCCATGCTGGTCGGTTCAAACCCAATTTTTGTTTTTCTTTTTATTTTTCTCCTGTATGGTTTAAAATCTGATATCTACCTATATCTACACATATATACTTAATTTTTGCCTATAATCTAACATACAAAACAATATTTCTTGCTTTATTATTTTTAAAACCCATTCCTACAACTGTTCTAGGAATTTATATTTATATTTTTGCCCAAATATCAACATGTACACAGATATACATGTACATGTCAATGTCTTTGCTCATTTTCCAGAAAACTGGGTTCAAATGGTTCCTTGCTTCATTGATTTGAAGTGAACATTTGGCCTGACCTATGGTCTAACCATGTGGTTAATCTGACCATTCTTTTATTTGCATTTTACAAACCAGAATCTACCCAAAACATTGATACTCCTTCTTTTCAAAAGCATGTTTATATATGTATGAATCAGACACCTTGTGATCAGATTTATATCATCCTTCCTAACCATAATTCTCTTTTAAAAATGCATATTCAGGGTATATACACTTTTACTTGCATTTGGACATATATCAATATCATGACTTGAAAATATAACAGTTATAATTCTTTCTGGATTTTCCCAATATAATTTCCTATATATCTATCTTTTGAAAGGACTTAGGATGAACTATAATCATCATAAAATGATTATGCTTATAAAATCCAGGTTTTTCCTCTAAATCAAAAACAACTTTAGCAAATAGATTTTCAAATCAGTTTAACATCAATATCCTTAATACATACCAGACCAGAAATAACCAGAAACAACATAACACGTATTTCTTACAAGTTCTTCCTACTTAATACATTTAGATAGCCATATCAATCAGAAAATACATGCATGAATTAACACATTCTAGCTCTTATTTCTAATTATCTTAGCATTCTCTATTCCATATCTTTTTAATCTTGCTTACTTAGCTCCATCACAACCTGCAAAAGCATTAGTGGCTGCCCCATTATGAATGAGACACCCCCATGTGCCATGAGCAATAAGGGTCAGATCTATGATCTGGTGTGAGCATTTCTAACATATCCATGATATTAAGCTAAGGATACAGCATAAATGTACCTTGCATAACTTGACAGGTATTATCATGAATGATTAATGTATAAATTGATCAGGTATTCCCATATACATACATAAGAGCAAACATATGCATTAAAACAATTTTTATCTGGAACTACTAAGGTTCCTCATACCAACCCTAATCCCGGAAAGACCCAAGTTTCCTATATCATCATTTAAGGTTGCCTTTTCTTCTTATAAATTCCTGGCCTCATCTGCTATAAGGAATCAAAGGGACACATTGCCATGAACTAATTAACATCATGGCACAAAGATCTCAGGACTTAAACAAGCCATGTGTCAACTTGTCTACTTCAAATAGGACAAGCATTCCAGCAGCCTTCTTGGCACAAAATCCTTAGTTATATTACTAAGTGTATTCATGTTCATTTTATCAATGATAGCTAGGTGTACAGACCACTTATATACATGAAACATACTAGTTACCTTGCAGACATAATATTGCAAGCAAGTTAAAGGTTACTTTCTAGAGGTATAACACCCAGTCATTCCATCTCACATTATTTAGCATATAAACACCCTATTCAAACATATACCAGAATGTTTGCAACTGAGAATAAATGCATGGCTCTATTGGGTTTATTTTGATTTTGCAAGCAACTATGTTTAGCCAGATTTTTAACCTTGTTTAAACATAATTTTTAGGCTTGTAAATTTTCTGTTTGGTTTAGGGCTCAGCACTTATAGAGAAAGACTCCATTGCACCCTTAACCAATTATTTCAAGCCTCAGCACTATACCATTGTATATGCAGCTCATAGTTTTTTTGTCTTCATTCTTTGTCTTAAGCCATGATTCAGACTAGTTACAAATACTCTCTTACATGTTTTTTTTAAGGTTTTGGTATAACATACAGGGATGAAAATAGAACAACAAAGTTATACATCCATCATAGCAGATCATATCTCATCAAGCATTCATGAAACCATCAGTAGTCAACATGGTTTGTAAATCAAAACATGCAAAATATAGCATATAAAAGCTTGGCTGCCTAATCTCAGGTCTTAATGCCATGTATATGAGTGAGGATACTCACCTAAATGCTTACACAAGCTTAATCCAGAAAACCCCTCAAATCTTTAGCCTTTTCTTCCTCTTCTTCCTTAGGTTAATTAATTCAGTGAGAGAGTAGTTTTCTGGTTAGGCTCTTGATTTATATAAGGGTTCTACCTAGGGTTTTGGGTGATGCAAAATCCCTATTTTAGCCCAAACCAGAATCATGCATTTGGCATTGCATATTCTCTCCCTCCTAACCCTTAATGTCCCGGCCAATATTTTAAAACAAGGCTAAGTTGTGCCCATTTTCTTTTCTTTTCAGAAAGTGATTACTTTAAGTATTTTTATTATACTTACCTCAAACATGATAATGGTGTGACTTTCTATTTTCTGCCTTTATACATTTGCTTTCTTGCACTTTGGTTCTTACTATTTTAGTGCTTCTTTTACTTATTTTTCCTTTATTAATTTTCTGCTCAAATAATATCTATATATATACATTTATACAACTATGGGTGTTAGTTTAACTTTAACCTTCTTTTATTTGCAGAAAACATGTGCATTCTTATATGCATTTCTATACTCCTATTATTCAAATAAAATTTCACTTATTCATTATAAATCAATGTTCTCTTCTATCTTAATTTCCAGACAAGTCATACATATGCATATATATATAGATATATATATATATATATATATATACATATCCTCAGGAATTTTAATATTCATGTCTAGGCCTATATTTCCTTTATTTAAAACATTTTATCTAAATGTTTTCCTTCTTTGTTTTATTATTCAGGAATTCTGGATTTTCTCTTAGTGCCATAACTAGTGTGCACGTGCACACATGCACACAACCTTGCACCACTGATAATCCCACCTATATAAGAATTCTGATTTTTCCCCCAGAATTTTAATCATTTATTTAAAAGGATTTTCCTCAAAATCTTGGGGTATTACAATCACCCCTTCTTTTAGGAATTGTGTCCTCACAATTTGCAACATAATCTTTGAGTACTTCTAATTTCTTAGGGAAAAATTATTCAGCATATGCATGAGCAAATCAATTAGTCACTGTCTATCATACATATTAAACTTTCTTAGTAATCTAAGAATTTACCTTTTAAATTTGCAAAGAGCCTAGGGTAATCCATCCTGATTTTATCCTCTAGCTCCCAAGTACAATCACTAGGATCTATACTCCATTGAATCTTTACAAGCTTCAATGTCTTGTTTCTTAATTTCTTTTCTTCCCTTGCCACAATTCCCACTGGCTCTTTCTCATAGATTAGATCTGGATTAATCTGAACTTCAGTAGGCTTTTCTAAGATTTCCTCCTTGTCATGTACCCATCTCCTTAGTTGTGACACATGAAACACATTGTGTATTGCACTCATCCCCTCTGGAAGCTCCAGCTTATAGGCTAGTGAGCCTATCCTCTCCAAAATCTTGTATGGTCCAACATATCTGGGTCTGAGTTTCCCTTGCTTGCCAAATCTCAAGACTTTCTTCATTGGTGAAACCTTAATGAAGACATAATCACCTACTTTGAATTCCACTGACTTCCTCTTTGCATCAGCATATTTCTTTTGCCTATCTTGAGCTGCTGCCATCCTCTTTCTCACCAGTCCTATTTTCTCTGTGATGTCCTTGACATATTCTGGCCCTAGGATAGCTTTCTCTCCTGCCTCAGCCCAACACATAGGTGATAGACATGGCTTTCCATATAGGGCTTCAAAGGGTGCCATTCCAATTGTGCTTTGGTGGCTATTATTGTATGTGAACTCAGCCAAATGGAGATGGTCCTCCCAATTTCCTCCAAAGTCTAACACACATGCTCTAAGCAAATCCTCTAAAATCTTGTTTACCACTTCTGTTTGCCCATCTGATTGGGGGTGATAAGCAGTGCTTAGGCACAATTCACTCCCCATAGCTTCTTGGAAGCTCTTCCAGAATCTTGAAGTGAAGATTGTATCCCTATCACTCACTATAGTTTTAGGAACACCATGCAACTTTACCACTTCTCTCATAAAAGTTTGGGCTAGCCTAGGTGCATTTCTGTCTGCTTTTACTGGTATGAAGTGGGCTACTTTAGTCAGCCTATCTACAATTACCCAAATACTTGTATTTCCCTTCTTGGATCTAGGAAGACCATCTATAAAATCCATAGATATGTTTTCCCACTTCCACTGTGGTATGCTAAGTGGCTGCAACAACCCTGAAGGTCTTTGGGTCTCAGCTTTTATTTGTTGACAAACCATGCACTTAGCAACATGTCTTGCTACATTAGACTTCATTCCCTTCCACCAATAGTCCCTTTTTAAGTTTTGGTACATCTTGGTGCTGCCTGGATGTATGGAATATTTGCTCCTATGGTACTCATTAAGGATTTCTTCTTTCAATTCTATGATGTTTGGGACACATATCCTACCCTTGTACCTTAGGTATCCTTTTCCATCAATGTGATAATCCTTCACTTCCTCCTTCTTTAATAGGAGAGACCTCTTTTCTGCTAAGTCTTGATCTTCTTCTTGCATCTTTGCCACCTTCAAGACCAAATTTGATTGTAAAGTAATTAAACTTAACCTTCCTTTACTCCTTTCTTCCTCAACTATCTCCATACTTATCCCACTGCTCTCATCTATTTCCAAATCAGTGAGCATGGTCAAGTCTCTAAACTCCTCCATCATCAACATGGCCACTTTTGCATGCTGCCTACTCAATGCATCTGCCACTTTATTAGCCTTGCCTGGTGTATAAAGTATATCTAAGTCATAAGCAGCAAGAAATTCAACCCATCTGTGTTGTCTCATATTCAAATCTTTCTGTGAAAAGAGATACTTTAAGGCCTTGTGATCAGTGTATAAAATGAACTTTGCACCTAATAAGTAATGCCTCCAGAGCTTCAAGGCATATACTACTGCTGCCAACTCAAGATCATGAGTTGCATATCTAGTTTCATGGGGTTTTAGTTGTCTAGATGCATAGGCTATGACCTGATCTTGCTGCATCAACACAGCCCCTAGCCTTGACCCACATGCATCTGTATATACAACTAATCCCTCATTGCCTTCTGGTACTCTCAACACTGGTGATTTTACCAAAGGCTCCTTGATCTGGGTGAAAGCTTGTTCACACTTATCAGTCCATATAAACTTTTGGTTCTTCCTAGTCAGGTTAGTGAGTGGCATTGCTATTTTAGAAAATCCTTGTATAAACCTCCTATAGTATCCTGCCATCCCCATGAATGACCTAACTTCACTAACATTGTTAGGCTTCTTCCATGCTTGGATTGCTACTATCTTATTGGGGTTTACAGAAATCCCTCTAGCAGAGACAACATGTCCAAGAAAATGTACTTCCTCTTGCCAGAACACACACTTAGAGAACTTTGCTTTCAAATCTTTTTCTCTTAATCTAGATAAGACCAAATGTAAGTGGTTCTCATGTTCCTCTATTGTTTTAGAATAGATTAGAATGTCATCTATAAAAATCAGAACAAACTTGTCTAAGTAATCTCTGAATATCCTATTCATTAGGTCTACAAAGTAAGAAGGGGCATTTGTTAGCCCAAATGGCATAACCAGAAACTCATACAAACCATATCTTGTGTTAAATGCTGTATATTTAACACTTGAATCCTCAACCTTCATCTGATGAAACCCAGATGCCAAGTCTAGCCTAGAAAACACTTTAGCTCCACTGAGTTGATCAAAGAGATCATCTATCCTGGGTAATGGGTATTTGTTTTTGATGGTTACTTTGTTTAATTCTCTATAATCTATACACATTCTTAAGGTACCATCATGCTTTTTAACAAATACTACAGGAGCACCCCAGCATGAATTACTTGGCCTTATAAACCCCTTGGCTTCTAATTCTTCCAGCTGGTTCTTTAGCTCTTTTAATTCACTTGGCCCCATCCTTGTAGACTTTTTGATAATTGGGCTAGCCCCAGGCATAAGGTTAATCTGGAATTCAACAGGTCTATGGTGTGAGACACCTTTTACTTCCCCAAATACATCCAAGTATTCTTTAACTATGGGGATTTCATTAATAGCTATTTCCTTGGGATTATTTTCTAATTCAATTAAATGATTTAGCCTGTTTTCTTTGATAGGTTCACACAGAATTGTAACCCTTTGGCCTTTAGAATTTTGTAGTGAAATGGTGGATGCATCTAGGTCAATTATGGCTTTGAATTGTCTTAGCCAATCTGCCCCTAATATAACTCCTATATTTGGGAAATTTAGAACATATAAATTGGAAACAAATGTGTTTCCCCCTATGTTCAAATTCACATCCACACAAATCATATCTAATACACTAGAACTTCCTAAAGGGCTTTGTATTAACAGAGGTATTTCAGCCAAATTGCAGTTCATTTTCAACCTTTTAACTATTTCATGGGAAATGAGTGAGTGGGTTGCCCCGGTATCATATATTACAGCTAAAGGTATGGTACAAATAAATAGTGTACCTTCCACTTGACCATGGTTTTCAGCATTAGCCTCAATTATGGCCTTGCCCCTACCTTCCAGGTTTGCCACTTTCCCTTGTTGCTTGTATTCTGGGCAATTTCTTTTCATATGCCCTTCCTTCCCACATAGAAAGCATTTGAAAGCTCCCCCTTTAAGCTCTGGGCATCTTGGCTTAATATGGCCTTCTTTCCCACAATGGCTGCAAACTATTTTTCTTTTGGCTTCATTGGGTTTCTACTGCCTTCTTACCACCTGCCTCTCCTTTCTTCTTATCATAAGGATGGTACTTCCCGTTGTTCTTCTTGTTGCTATTGTTTTTGAAGCTCCTAAACTTATCTCTTTCCTTGTCATGCTGCTCAATCTTCAGAGCCAAATCTATCACTTGATCAAAAGTTCTGTCAGCATAAGGTAATATAGCCCTGCTAAGCCCTGGGTTCAATCCCTTGATGTATCTATCATTTTTGGATGCTTCATCAGCCACTAACATTGCCCCATAGGTTGACAATCCCTCAAACTTCTGGGTGTATTCTGTGACGTTCATAGTCCCCTGTCTAAGTTTGATGAACTCCTCAAGTAAAGTGGTTTTTGCTGACCTTGCCTCTAACATCTCCTTAAATTGATTCTAATTAATATCATTTTCATTCCGGCCAGCTATGATCACCTCCCACCAACTCAAAGCTGCACCTTTTAATTGCCTTGAGGCCACTTGCCTCTTCCTTTGGTCATCTAGTTGCATATCAGTGAAGATCCTCTCTAATGTCCTCAGCCATGCTTGAATCTCCATTACACTTTCAGTTCCTTCAAAGCTCTTGCCTCCCAAATTGGTATAAGTCTTCACTAACTTGGAGAGCTCCTCATATGGGTTCTCAGGTCTGTGCCCAATTCCATCTCTCAAAACTCTCACAAATTCCTGCATGTCAAGCATTTGTGGTGTGCTAGATCCTCCTTGATGATGAGACCCTCTTCCTACCATATTTCTAAAAGTATATGTATTTCATTATATTAGTTTATAATACTTCGCTTTAATTTTAAATTGGTTGTATCTTTCCTATTTAATCATTGTGTATGTCACATGCACACACATACATTCAGGGAATACTTATAAACAGTCAAATATATCACAAACAAACCTAGTATAAACATAAGCACACAAATATTTTGCTATGTTAATTAAAACATAGCTCTGATACCAAATGCAATGACCCTAATTCTTAACCAAAATTTTTTTTTTTTATCATACTTAGCTAAGACTACCTAGGGTCATCCTTCCCTATTCTCATATTATCCAGGATCTTTCACAATATAAAAATATTGTTTTAAATCTAAATCATTCCTAACATACATATATGAAGATATCTATGTTATATTCTACTAGAATCAGAGCATGAAAATATGTAAGTAGAAATCCTTTTAAATCTATTAAAATGTGATAATTCCCTGATAAAAGATTAATTATTGTATCCTGATTTTTGACCATAGAATCCACTGGAAACATGTACTTTAGTCTGTTATTCTAATTAAGAAAATGATCAAGTAATAATCAGGTGGAAGAAAGCTTTTAATATGGATGATTGTGTTAAAGTCTGTATAGTATCAAACTCAGGCTAAAAGAAAGTGGATCATAAGTGAACACAAGCAACATCTAGGCGTAATGGAAACGCGCCTAACTTACACATGAGAGGTCACGAGTTCGAGTGCTATGCTGGTCGGTTCAAACCCAATTTTTGTTTTTCTTTTTATTTTTCTCCTGTATGGTTTAAAATCTAATATCTACCTATATCTACACATATATACTTAATTTTTGCCTATAATCTAACATACAAAACAATATTTCTTGCTTTATTATTTTTAAAACCCATTCCTACAACTGTTCTAGGAATTTATATTTATATTTTTGCCCAAATATCAACATGTACACAGATATACATGTACATGTCAATGTCTTTGCTCATTTTCCAGAAAACTGGGTTCAAATGGTTCCTTGCTTCATTGATTTGAAGTGAACATTTGGCCTGACCTATGGTCTAACCATGTGGTTAATCTGACCATTCTTTTATTTGCATTTTACAAACCAGAATCTACCCAAAACATTGATACTCCTTCTTTTCAAAAGCATTTTTATATATGTATGAATCAGACACCTTGTGATCAGATTTATATCATCCTTCCTAACCATAATTCTCTTTTAAAAATGCATATTCAGGGTATATACACTTTTACTTGCATTTGGACATATATCAATATCATGACTTGAAAATATAACAGTTATAATTCTTTCTGGATTTTCCCAATATAATTTCCTATATATCTATCTTTTGAAAGGACTTAGGATGAACTATAATCATCATAAAATGATTATGCTTATAAAATCCAGGTTTTTCCTCTAAATCAAAAACAACTTTAGCAAATAGATTTTCAAATCAGTTTAACATCAATATCCTTAATACATACCAGACCAGAAATAACCAGAAACAACATAACACGTATTTCTTACAAGTTCTTCCTACTTAATACATTTAGATAGCCATATCAATTAGAAAATACATGCATGAATTAACACATTCTAGCTCTTATTTCTAATTATCTTAGCATTCTCTATTCCATATCTTTTTAATCTTGCTTACTTAGCTCCATCACAACCTGCAAAAGCATTAGTGGCTGCCCCATTATGAATGAGACACCCCCATGTGCCATGAGCAATAAGGGCCAGATCTATGATCTGGTGTGAGCATTTCTAACATATCCATGATATTAAGCTAAGGATACAGCATAAATGTACCTTGCATAACTTGACAGGTATTATCATGAATGATTAATGTATAAATTGATCAGGTATTCCCATATACATACATAAGAGCAAACATATGCATTAAAACAATTTTTATCTGGAACTACTAAGGTTCCTCATACCAACCCTAATCCCAGAAAGACCCAAGTTTCCTATATCATCATTTAAGGTTGCCTTTTCTTCTTATAAATTCCTGGCCTCATCTGCTATAAGGAATCAAAGGGACACATTGCCATGAACTAATTAACATCATGGCACAAAGATCTCAGGACTTAAACAAGCCATGTGTCAACTTGTCTACTTCAAATAGGACAAGCATTCCAGCAGCCTTCTTGGCACAAAATCCTTAGTTATATTACTAAGTGTATTCATGTTCATTTTATCAATGATAGCTAGGTGTACAGACCACTTATATACATGAAACATACTAGTTACCTTGCAGACATAATATTGCAAGCAAGTTAAAGGTTACTTTCTAGAGGTATAACACCCAGTCATTCCATCTCACATTATTTAGCATATAAACACCCTATTCAAACATATACCAGAATGTTTGCAACTGAGAATAAATGCATGGCTCTATTGGGTTTATTTTGATTTTGCAAGCAACTATGTTTAGCCAGATTTTTAACCTTGTTTAAACATAATTTTTAGGCTTGTAAATTTTCTGTTTGGTTTAGGGCTCAGCACTTATAGAGAAAGACTCCATTGCACCCTTAACCAATTATTTCAAGCCTCAGCACTATACCATTGTATATGCAGCTCATAGTTTTTTTCTTCATTCTTTGTCTTAAGCCATGATTCAGACTAGTTACAAATACTCTCTTACATGTTTTTTTAAGGTTTTGGTATAACATGCAGGGATGAAAATAGAACAACAAAGTTATACATCCATCATAGCAGATCATATCTCATCAAGCATTCATGAAACCATCAGTAGTCAACATGGTTTGTAAATCAAAACATGCAAAATATAGCATATAAAAGCTTGGCTGCCTAATCTCAGGTCTTAATGCCATGTATATGAGTGAGGATACTCACCTAAATGCTTACACAAGCTTAATCCAGAAAACCCCTCAAATCTTTAGCCTTTTCTTCCTCTTCTTCCTTAGGTTAATTAATTCAGTGAGAGAGTAGTTTTCTGGTTAGGCTCTTGATTTATATAAGGGTTCTACCTAGGGTTTTGGGTGATGCAAAATCCCTATTTTAGCCCAAACCAGAATCATGCATTTGGCATTGCATATTCTCTCCCTCCTAACCCTTAATGTCCCGGCCAATATTTTAAAACAAGGCTAAGTTGTGCCCATTTTCTTTTCTTTTCAGAAAGTGATTACTTTAAGTATTTTTATTATACTTACCTCAAACATGATAATGGTGTGACTTTCTATTTTCTGCCTTTATACATTTGCTTTCTTGCACTTTGGTTCTTACTATTTTAGTGCTTCTTTTACTTATTTTTCCTTTATTAATTTTCTGCTCAAATAATATCTGTATATATACATTTATACAACTATGGGTGTTAGTTTAACTTTAACCTTCTTTTATTTGCAGAAAACATGTGCATTCTTATATGCATTTCTATACTCCTATTATTCAAATAAAATTTCACTTATTCATTATAAATCAATGTTCTCTTCTGTCTTAATTTCCAGACAAGTCATACGTATGCATATATATATAGATATATATATATATATACATATCCTTAGGAATTTTAATATTCATGTCTAGGCCTATATTTCCTTTATTTAAAACATTTTATCTAAATGTTTTCCTTCTTTGTTTTATTATTCAGGAATTCTGGATTTTCTCTTAGTGCCATAACTAGTGTGCACGTGCACACATGCACACAACCTTGCACCACTGAAAATCCCACCTATATAATAATTCTGATTTTTCCCCCAGAATTTTAATCATTTATTTAAAAGGATTTTCCTCAAAATCTTTGGGTATTACAACATGTTATGTCTTTTATTTTTAATTAGTCATCTTGACTCCAAGTACGTACACAATACATCACATCTACCCATAGTAGACTATAGTTACGTACAAATATATATAAATATAAAAGTACCACGGTCCCTCATTGGACTAGATACTGCCCCTAAATCTGCACCGCGTTAGCATCCATCACCTTCGCTTATCACCGCACATACCGAAGAACTCCCACAGTGCCTAATAATGGCTTTTCAATAATTAAGTTGTGCTCTAACTTGCATTTTTGGGGATTTTCGACTTATCTGCTTCATGGTTTGTAGACTCAGCTCTACGAACTATAAGTATGGTGGACTCATCACCACCGACTGTGGGCTTAGGTCCACGGACTATCCCTTGCATTTGAAAGACTTCTCTAAAAGGGTTAGCTAGCTTTGCCTCATAACAAACAAACTAGCAAACATATGTGTGGTGATGCATAACGTAACGTGGACCATGCACTAGCAGGGAGTGTAGCCTATTAGGTGTAACCCCTGTCTTTCCCATGATCGTTAAGGATTGATGACATTCTTGACCTATATCCAGCCCATGCTCCTTAGTTTGTACCAACACATATTGATATAGCGTCGTTCTTCACTCAACATCCAATTTAGTTTGCCTATTGCAATCAAGGCAATACCACCTTTCCTATTTTTGAAGCAGACTCCACTTTCTATTGGGGTATTCCTTCATATATACGCAAGTGCATACACTTCACGGGTCCTATAGCCAGATATGTCTCATATCGGTATAATGTATACACGATTGCTGGTAGCCTCCTGCGGTGGGCAGATTTCTATTGTGTAACATTGTCGGCCTCACAGTCCAACCCATTCTAATGACCATGTCATTATATTCATTTAATTATTTATTAACTTTAATAATTCACATCCGTTATAAACGCATACTCGAGGCTACATACATACATATATGTCTTTTATATATATATATATATATATATATATATATATATCTTCATTCTTACTTAATTATTTGGCCTTTACAGTATACTGTTAACTATATTTCTTTACTTCTTTTATGCGTTTATATCTTATTTGATTTAAGACTATATACCACTTCCTTTTTAAAAGATATACAATGTCTTAAGTTATTTATTCATTTACCCTTTTTCCCATTTTCTATTTCTATTCCCTTTTCAACCTTTAATTTATTCTTTCCTACTCTTGATTGTCTTTTTATTTAACTTCCATCTTTGTATGTACTGTGTATCTTTTCCTTTTTTAGGATGTTTTTATCACATTTAAAATTTATTATTTAACACTAGGGGATTCCTGCATTTTAATACATTGGAATTACATCTCTTCCAATGGAAAGGTTAACACTGTAAATTCTATATCTTATCTAAAAGGTTTGCGTTATGTTTGGAATTACAAGGAATTTTCCTTTTGAAGTTATTTAAATAGTGTTAGCGCCAAAATTGGTCACTAACACCCAAATCCAAGCGAAAGCACCAAATACCAGTCACAGCTCATAGATAGAATATATGTGGTCAATATTAATATGGAGAACGACAAGAATTAAAATGAAAGCAGTAAAGAACAACAGATTTTATAGTGGTTCGGCTAACTCCGGCCTACGTCCACTCCAAAAGTTTCCTTTTTATTGATGTTAGAATCAATTACAGTTACAAAATGGCAGAGTTTCCTTAGCCTTAGAAAAGAGAAAGTAAGAGAGTTGGAAGGAAGATCCCTTTTCTGAAGTCCTACATGCTGTATTTATAGGCAAATCCCGAGTTACTGGGCTTCCTGAGTAGTCCGGGCCCATCAGGACCATAGCCGAGCCAATATCCTTCATTATGACCGACCGACCTATGCCGACCCACTGCATACTCTAGTATGCCGACCCACACTACCAGTGACCGAGCCACATGTAACATCCCGAAATTTTCGACTTTCGAAAATTCGACATCGATACTCACTTTATCGACTGCCGAGCCATCGAATGCCGGAAACCCGAAAAGTTATGGTTTTAAGAAAGAAGAAAAAGGTAGAAGAAGAAGATAAAAGAAAAAGAAAGAAGAACAACAACAGAACAAGAGCAGAAACAATATCAGAATCTCACATATCGCAGCGGAACAATATATAATAAATAAACACTAGTCTTTTAAAACAAAGAGCTATATCAGTTTATACATACATCAATCATCAGAGTCAATATACAACAATGGACAGTTATATAACTTGTCCTCATACAGAATACACAGCGGAATAAATACTATCAGATACAAATACTACGTCTCGCCATCCAGCTTGCTTCCAAAGCTCCAGAATATCCAGAATATCCTGATAACATAACTCTAGGCTGCCCGTGTGGAAATTGGTGGGCACCCAGAGTTTAGAAGGGGAACAATAAACTCCGAGTCAGTCATGGTGACTGGTGTGAGATCGTAAAACAGTTATTTTTCACAAAGAAAATAAAACAAATTCGCAATGCTTTTGGAAAATGAAACTACCATAAGACCTCCCACCACACACACAATGCAAACGCAGAATTGGAGGAGATTTCTTCTTATGTTAGTCAAAGATGCTTACTACGCAAAATCAAATCATTTTGGATATTATTATTAGTGCATAGTGGAAAACATTTCGAAAGTATAATATAAATCTTAGCCAGCATAGGTACCATTATATTAAGCCTGCTATAGCTGCCTCCTGAGGAGACAGGTTATACAATTGAAATCGTAAAGGCTCGTATTGTTTCTTTGGATTTCCAACAAATGGTCAGGCCAAGGAACTTCCTATGCCACGATGGGTACGTCCCTGGAATAGACGACCCGAGAACCTAACGTTACGGTTAGATCTCTGCCAACACAAGGCCGGGTTACCTCTGCAAAAATAGGTAACTACTGACACGCGTATGCCATCCCCCGATCGTCACCGATCTTCCCGAGGATCCCCGATTCGCAACAAACCACATCAAAATAATAATGCAGCAACCACATAGGTTAAGTATCTGGGCTCCATACCATGATACCACCTCTATCCAGAAGGAATGACATACACTAAGGGGCGCTACTCCCTAGAACCTTGCTGCATCCTTCCTGTTTCGACCATTTCCGGGGTGTGAGGCTCGACGAAGTCTCGTCCACAAAGCTACGCTTTCTACAAAGCCCTGCTTCGGGTCAAACAAATGATCAACCTATGATCACAAAGATATAAGATCAAACAAATGATCATATCACAAATGATCAAACACTGATCATTTCACAGCAACACTCAGTATGCCACGTTACCAAATTGGGAGTATATCGCTGATAAATTTCAACTACATAACCTCTGAGCTCGTACGTCTCAGAGAAGGGTGTTAAGCTAAAAGAATAAATTCTCCGCCACCAACAGAAATGTATTTGAAAGAAATCAGCTTTATATCTCAAATTGTAACGTCAGACACATAATCCATACAAGTCTGTTCCGGGATCGAACAGAACCGAAGGCACTTCTCACGAAGCCCTTGCACATCCGGATAAATTTCTAATCACGTCCAGACTTCCCGTCACTAAGGGTGATAAAAACTCTAAACCGGAGATCAGCCGATGTAGAGTAACTCGACGGTAATCCTTCCGTTTTCAAAAATATCCGGTCTTCAACACCGGTCTTCGAATGCAATTCATAACGATGTATCACATATTCGGAATGGGTTATACGACCCCATGGTCCTTTCCCGGCTAACCCGAATAGTGAGCGCTTATTCAAAAATAAGTGTGGCATTCAAATTCATCCAATTCACAACAAATACCATTCAAGGTAATTATTGATAGTCGGTTATTTAACTATCAATAAAGATGCGCAACATCATCAGATTCCAAATAATTTTCCAAATTATTTATCTTCAAAAATATCTTTACTAGATATAAAATTTCCACACTTCAAAAATAAATCAACGTTTATTTTTCTAAACAGTTTCCCTTTCCTTCATAAATTCCATAGTGAATTTATATTTTCAAAATATCTACTGATATACGATTCTCAAATCGATTTCAAATATTCAATTTCAGTTTATCTTTAAGAAGATAAAATCTCAAAACGTTTCATTTCATCTTGGAAAACATTCCCATACTTATTTAATAATAAGTAATTCCCAAATCTATTTATTTTCAACATTTGAAAATATTCGTTATACTTAAATCAAAATTAAGTATACATTTCATTCTTTAAGGAAATCATTCTCTTAAGCACATTTATTTGAGTCAAAACGAATGTTACGTAAAACATCGTTACGACGACTCAAAATCACTAGTATAGGGATTCGAAATTTAAGATAGATATATAAATCCCAATACTATATAAACATTTCCTTTCGGAAATCATTTACTATAACAACAGTGTTATAGTCCATCATTTCCTTATTTTCCGAAACCGTCTATTTCAACAATAAAATGTTGAAATCTATGGTTTCGATATTTCTCACATTTTAAAACATCTTTAAAATGTTTAACTTCATTTTTAATATCACTTCTTCAAAAATAAATCCATTTTATTTAACAATATATTCACTGTCCAAAATCGTGAATATAATTCACTTAACCCAATTTCAATCATCTCTACACATTTTATTTCAATAATAATTCGCTATCTAGAATCGCGAATATATCTCCTTTAATAACCCTCTATATTTAATTTATCAAATTCAATTGATTTCGAATTTATAAAACAACGTTTATAAATTCTATTCCTACTTTATAACAACTTCGATTTGTAAATCTCCTTTATTAACAAATTTGATCAATATTTCATTTGAAGGCAAAAATCTAATTTATAAGTTAATTTCTTATAAATCTTCTATTCTACAATTTCATTCATTTTAACTTCACGATTTATACATCTATAAATTTCATTCTTTTTCCAAATTCGTTTCAATTTGCCAATTAAATTTCTAATTGGACTTCCTACTTATTTCTTTTTAAATAAATTCCTTTTAAAGAAAATAAATTTCTTTATCTCTTTCAATCTATTTAAAAATCCAAATTTAAATTAAATTCTTCAATTTATAATCATTGTTTTATGAAATCCATTTATTTAGCATTTTCACTTTATTCTGGAATTTATTCGATAAGATTATAAAAATCAGCTTTTATACTTTTAAATTCTTTTCTTCGAATTTATTAAATTTCTAAAAATTTATTTACTTAAAATTTCTATTTTGATTTCAAAAATTCAATTTCATTTATTTTTGGAATCCAATGATATCAAACATCCATTCAGCTAAATTTTAGCTTTCAAACAATTTCCAGACATCAATATGATTAATAACATCAATATAATCATTCACAGATTCATATCACAGTATAAATAAATTCAATCAATGTGAGGGGTCCAGTTGGATCCCTCCAACCTGTTTTCCTGCATCCAAAGACGTTAGCACAATACCAATTCCACTTCGAGGTGGAATATCGCGGTATATGGGTTTTATAAAATCATCCGCTTACTAACGGCGCAATAGGGTCTCATCCGCTATACGAGGCGGGAAATCAATCAATCCAATATATACATATGTCAATATGTATGTATTGCTATATATATAGATATATCCTATTATATCTAATAGCACATCCAATAGCAATCATCAATCAATAACTGTAATATCAAATTTCATTTGAGTGAGAAAAATCTCACCTTTGCTCTTTATTTGCAATCCCATTTTTCACTTGACTCGATTTTTCTTGATTTTTAACCTTGTATAAATAATTATACAATTTTATTAATATCCGAATTAAATCGAACAACTCAATTTCTACTTGATAAGTTTCAATTATACAATGATTTTATTTAAACCAATTTCCCAAAATAAATAATATTTCATCTCTTTTGAAACCTATATATTTAAAATTTAATTTATATAGATTCAAAATTCTAGCTTTTATAAATCCTTCAAACATTTAAAAATTTCTATACTGATTTTTTTTTCAAACTCTTATCTGTAAAAAAAACAAATAGTCTACAGATAAACGAACTAAAAATTTACAGACTAATTTTTTTAAAATCTTTAAACATTTCAAAATCCAGACAAGTTAAGAATTCCTACCGAATCAATTACGGTACTAAGTTAATCGCAGACATACCCCTATACTCACACAAGCCCTCCTAGATTCGAGAATCTCCACGCGCACGATTTAGTCGCGATGCCACGCTTCCCCAGCACTCGCGAACCCACAGGGATCTCGCCAACTTTGCCAGCGTGCGCGCTCGAACCATCGATCGGTCCTCCTTCCCCATGCGCACGCGAACACCTACCGCATCTCCACTGACCCAATTCGAAGCCCTAAAACCCCATCGACAAGATCTGGATTCGATCGCGTGCTCACCTTCGAACGCGAGCCTCATGGGTAACTCGATGTTGCGCAAAATTTGTTCGAGAAGAATGATTTGTTTTCACTAGAGTTTGTCATTATTTGATTTTAAACGAGAAGTTATTTTGATCTCTTTGGTTTGAATCTGAAGAGGGAAGAGAACGAACGAAGTTGAATTAGCTCGGCCATTGTTTTTCTTTGAGTGAAAACGAACAGATTTTGTTTTTCTTTGAACAAAGCTTCGGCTGTTAATTAAAAGAGAGGAAGGAGATTTTTTTTCCAATTTGGTTTGCCATTGTTTATTTAAATTTTTATTTTCACTGAATTTTTAAAATCTCGGTAGGATGATTCAAAACGAAGGAGAAAATATCACTGCGCGCTCAGAAGGTAGGGTGGCTGATGGAGACGTTATAGACTTTGACCGTTCAGTATATTATTATTATGAATTTCAAACTGTCTCATTTTGCAATACGTGAAATCTCGAACTCCGAATCAGACATGCCGCCAAGCGTCTATAATGTTATCCGCCTATTCTGAACGTAATGGAAAAGGTTCCGAGTTCAAATTTGATCGTATGAAGAAGATAGCTTTTTGGACCAGTTATTAAATTAAATTTTCGATTTAATTTCAGCGCGTTTGTTTATCGTACGGCCAAACGATCACTCCAAACATTACAAAAATTGAAATCCGATAATAATACAATATTACGGATCCAATGGAACTAGTTTCGTCGAATTCCGAGACTGTGCCTTGGACGGCTATTTTTAAAATATCGATTTAAACGATATAATTCAATAATT
Organism: Allium fistulosum; assembly: GCA_030737815.1. NCBI lineage: Eukaryota > Viridiplantae > Streptophyta > Magnoliopsida > Asparagales > Amaryllidaceae > Allium > Allium fistulosum. The sequence goes on from CM060905.1 coordinate 1,251,763,628, forward strand.
AAATCGCCAAATTCATTCTGATATTTGAATTTCAAATTAAATTATCATTCGAATATTTAAACTCAATTAAATATTCACTTTATTAAATGTCAAAATTTCAGGGTCGTTACAATCTTCCCCCCTTAAAAGAATTTCGTCCCGAAATTACAAGTTAGGAAAAAATGGTCCTTAACTCGTCTACTCTTTTTCCAACATCTAATAGTTTTATCAAATTTTCAAAACAAATCTCTCTACTAAAGATTCATTATTAATTCAACTAACTTTCTAAAACCTTTCATAGTTTTTCAAACAACATTGTTTACTTAACAATTCAAATTTAAATTCAAATTCAAATTTAAACTTTCATAATTTTCTCAAAAATTTTCTAACGCCCTAAATTTCCGAAAAAATTCGCCAACGTCTCCTTTGCGCGGCTAGTACGGCACTGCTACAAAACGTCCCTACGGACTCTCAGATTTCAAAAAGAAAAAGAAAAAGCCAAGCGGCTAGAGAAGAAATCAGCAAATCTCATATTTAAATTTAAATACGTACCTTTTGTTGAGCAATTCAAATTTATCTTTGAAATCAAAATTTCCAATTCCTTTTATAACACCTGTATATCCTACTAGCCATAAAAGCTAGTTACATATTCAATTATTTTGCCAATTCCATTACAAAATTTCCAATATATACTTCTTATATATTCTTTACTTCACTATTGAAGTTATAGATTCTTTTCATTCAATTTTACATTTCAATTCATTTGAATTTAATTCACAATTTCAATTCTATTGGAATTCAATTTTGTCTTCTATTCTGAATATTGAATTTTATCAGCTTTCATTCATAACTGATTATTTTTAGATTAGTTTCAATTACTAATTCATTTCTAATTCTAATCCACTTACAAATTTAAATCTTTTTTCAATATTCAGTTTCAATTCCAGTTTTATTCTTATGTTCATTCCCAAAATTTATTTACAATTCACTATTTTGGTTTATAACCACTTATATTATACTGAATTTCTAATTCCATATGAATTTTAATTCGTCTTTCATTTGTAGTTATTCAATCCAATTCAATGCTTACAAATTCGAAATGAATTTCAACTTTCAATTTCACTTCATTCAAATTTGTTCACTTATACTTACTTTTATTTTAACTCCACCTTTTTAAGTTAAATTTATTCTATCAAAATTCAATTTGTATAAGTTATTAATTTAATAATATTTCATAAACATTTTAATATAGCATTCCAGAGTCTTTTAAATCTTTTCAAAACCATTTTTGAAAACAATTCAAATTATCCTTTGAATTTCTAAAACAAAAATCCAAATTTTTCAAACACTTCCATTTAAAACAATTTGGCAGCAATTCCTCTTTTGGAAACCCAAAAATGAACACCAATGATGCCGCGGTCATCATCGAAGTTATTTTCCAGCGACCGAAAAGAGTTTAGAGCTTTTACCTCTCCAAAATACTTTTCAAAACCTTTGAAATTCATTTTCAAATCAAAAAGGAATTTAAATTTTCCAGATCTCCAAAATTTTCAAATTCTTTTCAAAACATTTCCAGAAACTTCTCTGGAATTCTGTTTCAAATTACCAATCACATTTATAATTTACATTCTTTAAATTTCATTTGTATGTGAATTTATTTTCTTATATTCTTAATTTACATTTATAATTTCCATTTGTCAAATGGATTTATCTCCAAATCTTTGGTTATTATTTTAATTTCTTATTCAATTTCAATATAACAATGATAATATTTCAATGTTATTACTTCTAACAACCATGCAACCATATACTATAGTAATTCATAGAAAACATTACTTTTCTATACAAAAATAGTTTTGGGCAAAATTATCTCATTTACCCTATTTTAAAACATACTGTGTCGAATTGTTCTATTCAAGTGTTTAGAAACCCCTTCGATACAGTTTTGCAGACTGTGCCGACGAAGGTTCATATACCACTCAATAAACCAATCATCACAATACAAAACAATTTTATATTCACTAACAAATACGCGCTCATATCTATTATTACACTCAAACTCATTCTAGAGTACTACTGACTCTATCTCTAATGAGTAACACCCAACATAGCAGGGTTGTCGCTTAACCATATGCTCTGATACCACGCTGTCACGTACAAAAATTTTCGACTTTCGAAAATTCGACATCGATACTCACTTTATCGACTGCCGAGCCATCAAATGCCGGAAACCCGAAAAGTTATGGTTTTAAGAAATTAGAAAAAGGTAGAAGAAGAAGATAGAAGAAAAAGAAAGAAGAACAACAACAGAACAAGAGCAGAAACAATATCAGAATCTCACATATCGCAGCGGAACAATATATAATAAATAAACACTAGTCTTTTAAAACAAAGAGCTATATCAGTTTATACATACATCAATCATCAGAGTCAATATACAACAATGGACAGTTATATAACTTGTCCTCATACAGAATACACAGCGGAATAAATACTATCAGATAGAAATACTACGTCTCGCCATCCAGCTTGCTTCCAAAGCTCCAGAATATCCAGAATATCCTGATAACATAACTCTAGGCTGCCCGTGTGGAAATTGGTGGGCACCCAGAGTTTAGAAGGGGAACAATAAACTCCGAGTCAGTCATGGTGACTGGTGTGAGATCGTAAAACAGTTATTTTTCACAAAGAAAATAAAACAAATTCGCAATGCTTTTGAAAAATGAAACTACCATAAGACCTCCCACCACACACACAATGCAAACGCAGAATTGGAGGAGATTTCTTCTTATGTTAGTCAAAGATGCTTACTACGCAAAATCAAATCATTTTGGATATTATTATTAGTGCATAGTGGAAAACATTTCGAAAGTATAATATAAATCTTAGCCAGCATAGGCACCATTATATTATGCCTGCTATAGCTGCCTCCTGAGGAGACAGGTTATACAATTGAAATCGTAAAGGCTCGTATTGTTTCTTTGGATTTCCAACAAATGGTCAGGCCAAGGAACTTCCTATGCCACGATGGGTACGTCCCTGGAATAGACGACCCGAGAACCTAACGTTACGGTTAGATCTCTGCCAACACAAGGCCGGGTTACCTCTGCAAAAATAGGTAACTACTGACACGCGTATGCCATCCCCCGATCGTCACCGATCTTCCCGAGGATCCCCGATTCGCAACAAACCACATCAAAATAATAATGCAGCAACCACATAGGTTAAGTATCTGGGCTCCATACCATGATACCACCTCTATCCAGAAGGAATGACATACACTAAGGGGCGCTACTCCCTAGAACCTTGCTGCATCCTTCCTGTTTCGACCATTTCCGGGGTGTGAGGCTCGACGAAGTCTCGTCCACAAAGCTACGCTTTCTACAAAGCCCTGCTTCGGGTCAAACAAATGATCAACCTATGATCACAAAGATATAAGATCAAACAAATGATCATATCACAAATGATCAAACACTGATCATTTCACAGCAACACTCAGTATGCCACGTTACCAAATTGGGAGTATATCGCTGATAAATTTCAACTACATAACCTCTGAGCTCGTACGTCTCAGAGAAGGGTGTTAAGATAAAAGAATAAATTCTCCGCCACCAACAGAAATGTATTTGAAAGAAATCAGCTTTATATCTCAAATTGTAACGTCAGACACACAATCCATACAAGTCTGTTCCGGGATCGAACAGAACCGAAGGCACTTCTCACGAAGCCCTTGCACATCCGGATAAATTTCTAATCACGTCCGGACTTCCCGTCACTAAGGGTGATAAAAAATCTAAACCGGAGATCAACCGATGTAGAGTAACTCGACGGTAATCCTTCCGTTTTCAAAAATATCCGGTCTTCAACACCGGTCTTCGAATGCAATTCATAACGACGTATCACATATTCGGAATGGGTTATACGACCCCATGGTCCTTTCCCGGCTAACCCGAATAGTGAGCGCTTATTCAAAAATAAGTGTGGCATTCAAATTCATCCAATTCACAACAAATACCATTCAAGGTAATTATTGATAGTCGGTTATTTAACTATCAATAAAGATGCGCAACATCATCAGATTCCAAATAATTTTCCAAATTATTTATCTTCAAAAATATCTTTACTAGATATAAAATTTCCACACTTCAAAAATAAATCAACGTTTATTTTTCTAAACAGTTTCCCTTTCCTTCATAAATTCCATAGTGAATTTATATTTTCAAAATATCTACTGGTATATGATTCTCAAATCGATTTCAAATATTCAATTCCAGTTTATCTTTAAGAAGATAAAATCTCAAAACGTTTCATTTCATCTTGGAAAACATTCCCATACTTATTTAATAATAAGTAATTCCCAAATCTATTTATTTTCAACATTTGAAAATATTCGTTATACTTAAATCAAAATTAAGTATACATTTCATTCTTTAAGGAAATCATTCTCTTAAGCACATTTATTTGAGTCAAAACGAATGTTACGTAAAACATCGTTACGACGACTCAAAAAAACTAGTATAGGGATTCGAAATTTAAGATAGATATATAAATCCCAATACTATATAAACATTTCCTTTCGGAAATCATTTACTATAACAACAGTGTTATAGTCCATCATTTCCTTATTTTCCAAAACCGTCTATTTCAACAATAAAATGTTGAAATCTATGGTTTCGATATTTCTCACATTTTAAAAACATCTTTAAAATGTTTAACTTCATTTTTAATATCACTTCTTCAAAAATAAATCCATTTTATTTAACAGTATATTCACTGTCCAAAATCGTGAATATAATTCACTTAACCCAATTTCAATCATCTCTACACATTTTATTTCAATAATAATTCACTATCTAGAATCGCGAATATATCTCCTTTAATAACCCTCTATATTTAATTTATCAAATTCAATTGATTTCGAATTTATAAAACAACGTTTATAAATTCTATTCCTACTTTATAACAACTTCGATTTGTAAATCTCCTTTATTAACAAATTTGAACAATATTTCATTTGAAGGCAAAAATCCAATTTATAAGTTAATTTCTTATAAATCTTCTATTCTACAATTTCTTTCATTTTAACTTCACGATTTATACATCTATAAATTTCATTCTTTTCCCAAATTCGTTTCAATTTGCCAATTAAATTTCTAATTGGACTTCCCACTTATTTCTTTTTAAATAAATTCCTTTTAAAGAAAATAAATTTCTTTATCTCTTTCAATCTATTTAAAAATCCAAATTTAAATTAAATTCTTCAATTTATAATCACTGTTTTATGAAATCCATTTATTTAGCATTTTCACTTTATTCTGGAATTTATTCAATAAGATTATAAAAATCAGCTTTTATACTTTTAAATTCTTTTCTTCGAATTTATTAAATTTCTAAAAATTTATTTACTTAAAATTTCTTTTTTGATTTCAAAAATTCAATTTCATTTATTTTTGGAATCCAATGATATCAAACATCCATTCAGCTAAATTTTAGCTTTCAAACAATTTCCAGACATCAATATGATTAATAACATCAATATAATCATTCACAGATTCATATCACAGTATAAATAAATTCAATCAATGTGAGGGGTCCAGTTGGATCCCTCCAACCTGTTTTCCTGCATCCAAAGACGTTAGCACAATACCAATTCCACTTCGAGGTGGAATATCGCGGTATATGGGTTTTATAAAATCATCCGCTTACTAACGGCGCAATAGGGTCTCATCCGCTATACGAGGCGGGAAATCAATCAATCCAATATATACATATGCCAATATGTATATATTGCTATATATATAGATATATCCTATTATATCTAATAGCACATCCAATAGCAATCATCAATCAATAACTGTAATATCAAATTTCATTTGAGTGAGAAAAATCTCACCTTTGCTCTTTATTTGCAATCCCATTTTTCACTTGACTCGATTTTTCTTGATTTTTAACCTTGTATAAATAATTATACAATTTTATTAACATCCGAATTAAATCGAACAACTCAATTTCTACTTGATAAGTTTCAATTATACAATGATTTTATTTAAACCAATTTCCCAAAATAAATAATATTTCATCTCTTTTGAAACCTATATATTTAAAATTTAATTTATATAGATTCAAAATTCTAGCTTTTATAAATCCTTCAAACATTTAAAAATTTCTATACTGATTTTTTTTCAAACTCTTATCTGTAAAAAAACAAATAGTCTACTGTTTCCTGGAGATTTGACCAGGCAACTAGTACTCGGCATCCAGTTCAACTCGGCATCAGAGAGTGATCGGCATCAGAGAGTGATCGGCATCAGAGAGTGACCGGCATCAGAGAGTGTCCGGCATCAGAGAGTGTCCGGCATCAGAGTGTGACCGGCATCAGAGAGTGTCCGGCATCAGAGAGTGACCGGCATCAGAGAGTGTCCGGCATCAGAGAGTGTCCGGCATCCAGGAGTGTTCGGCGAAGCGTTTGACATCCAGGAGCACTCGGCATCCCAATGGAACTCGGCGTCAACTGGCACTCGGCGACAACCAATGCTCGGCGCTAGCGTTCGGCATACAATGGTGCTCGGCATCGAGACTACTCAGCACACAAGGGTGCTCGGCATCAAGGCTGCTCGGCATACAAGAACGCTCGGCATCGAGGCTACTCGGTGTCAAGACTGCTCGGCATAACAGGGTACTCGGCGTCAAGACTGCTCGGCATAACAAGCTACTCGGCGTCAAGGAGAGCACTCGGCAACAACCTACGCTCGGCGTCGACTAGTGTCCGGCATCCCACGGTACTCGGCGTCAGTGGAGCTCGGCGGTAGGATAACTCGGCAACGAGAACGTTCGAACTACATACATTGGTTGGTCAAAAGCTTCAAAGGGAGATACGCTCGGCTTCACTGCAATCACCCCACACTTCCCATACACCAGGAGCACCGTTCGGCATGGGAAGGACCGTTCGGCATGGGAAGGACCGTTCGGCACAGAAGCGTTCGGCGTACCTGGTTCGGCACACAACACCTGGGCTCGAACGTTCGGCTAACAAGCCCGCTTGGGAAGTCCAGCCCATATTTGCCTATAAATAGAGGGGCAGGGTCACAGTGAAATGGATCCTTTTTTGGGAGAGAAAATACGGGGAGACTCTGCCATTTTCAAGACTCATCTTCTCTACTTAAACAACTTCATTCAAGCATTTGATTCACGAATTGTATTTGTAATCAACCATAAAGGAAATCAATAAAGTTGAGCAAAGTGGACGTAGGCAATTACGCCGAACCACTATAAATTTGGTGTTCTTACTTTCTGCATTTGAATTAGGACTGTCTTCTCTGTTTAATTTACTTTCATCACTTATATCTCTACACAATCTTTCTGAACGAGGTTAGTGACCAATTTTGGTGCTAACACTTTGGTGCTTTCACCGAGAATCGAATTCTCAGACCTCAAGGATCTGCTTTGAAGCTACTGGATTGAGCAAATCCCCCAAAGAAGATCCGACTTACTGATAGAACATCCGCTGATCCTACTCAGAGTTCATACCAATAACTCTACAATGGAAAGGCCACGTACCAGGTCAGCTTCTCTTAATGCGGATGCCCGAGAGACTGCTAGCGTGCAACAAGCAGGACCTAGCAATCAACCAGCAATCCCGAGTGCAGGGATTGCCGCTCAAGAACAGACTCCAGTTGTCACCAGAGTGGAGTTCAACGACTTGATGAGAGAACTTAGGGAAAGCAGGAGACAACTGGGAGAACAGATGCAGGCTAATGCCAACCTGATGGCACAACTCACTCAACAGCAGCAACAGAATGCTGGGGGCAATCCAGCTGCTTATTCCTCTTCTGACAGCTCAACTTCTTCTGATGAGCCACCCAGGCGCAGACGCCGTAAGACTGAAACTGCAAGGGCAGATGCTGCTGTTCGAACAGCAGGAGACCGCGACCAAGCCAGAACTAGAAACTTCCGAACCGGAGTACAGGTGGAGGAGGGAGCTCCAGATCATCAAGATGTTAACAATGTTGAACCTCATGACGCACGATTGGCAGATCGCCAGGAAAGGAGGCATCAGCATGGACAGGCACGTAGAACTGACTCCAACCTCCCAGCTTCCATACAGACACCCGATCTGACAGCCATGATCAGGCAACTGATGAAAGAAAATCAGGGCTTATCAAATGACGATTGGGGAGTGTCAAGAAGTCATACTCCGTTCACGGATGTTGTACTGCAAGCGTCCTACCCCAAGAAGTTTAGCATGCCAACCATTCCTGCATACGAAGGAAAGACTGACCCCAGACAACATGTAATGAGGTATGAATGGATGATGGATTCAGCCAGGGCAAATGATGCCACCAAGTGTAGGTGCTTTCCGATTACTCTATCTGGGATCGCTACTATGTGGTTCACCCGACTCCCTCCGCGATCCGTATCAAATTTCGAGGAGTTGGCAAAGAAGTTTATTGAGCAATTCAGGATACACACTACACGCCCGAAGGACGTGATGTCTCTGTCAAGTGTAATCCAAAATCCCGGAGAGTCGCTGAAGGAGTACTTACAAAGATTCCACGTTGCGACAACTGAAGTCAGTAATCCCAACGACCATGCAATTCTAATGGCTGTGATGAGAGGTGTAGATCCGGATTCTGAATTCGGAGATTGGCTGACAGGAAAACCTCCGACTACGCTAGAGCGTTTCTACTCCAAGGCGCACCAGTTCATAAGAAGAGAGGAAGCTAGGTGGGTACGACGAGACAAGGCACCGGGACCTGCCCAAGAGTCAATTAAGAGCAACATTGCTGTGAAGCAATCTGGAGACAATTCAGGAAAGGTCCAAGTCAACGTCCAGAATAAGCCTGTGCAGCCCAAAGAGTCCGGAGGAAGGAGTCAAGGAAAGAGGAAAGAAGCGGGAAAGTGGAAGTCGAGAATTCCAAGCTACAGCGAGTACACTCCGCTAAACGCCCCACTTGAGAACATTTACCTATCCACATGCAATACTTTTCAATACAGAAAACCACGTCCGAAAGAATCAACTGAAGAACAGAAACGGACTGGGAAATATTGCCGCTTCCATGAAACCTATGGACACAACACGGAAGAATGCAGACACCTGCATGACGCTATCGAGAAATTGATCAGACAAAAGAAGTTGCAAGAATTTGTGAAGGATCCGCAGGAAGGAGGACAGGGAACGTCCGACCCAGGTCGTGCACCGGCTCCACGACATCCAGAGGAACCTGCCCGGACTGTTGGAAGACTGGTTATAAATACAATTATCGGCGGACCTCATCCCGCAGATAAGAACTGGCAAGAGATGGAACGATATGCGAGCTCCTTGAAGCATGCGGATTTCGAGTGCTGTTCGAACGTAGAGGACGGGGCCCCTGCTAAGCAGCAGCGCGTGATGACAGACGATATTGTGTTCAGAAACAGAGACGCTGATCAGGTAGAGGCTCCGACCATCGATCCCATGGTCATATCTGCAACAATCGGACCAGCATATGTAAAAAGAATTTTGATTGATTGTGGAAGTTCAGTCAACATCATCTTCAAGAAGGCATATGATCAGATGAAGCTAGAGACAAAAGACTTGAAACCATCCAAAGCTCGTATCCACGGCTTTAACGGCGCTGCGACTGATGCAGTAGGATATGTCGAGTTACCAGTTGAACTGGGACAAGGCGAGCGTCGGAGGGTACGAATTCTACCCTTTGTAGTTTTGGATGTGGATTCTCCATATAATGTTTTCTTGGGTCGGCCGGCCCTGGCTGAATTTAGGGCGGCACTAGCCCCGTGGTGCTTGACTTTGAAGTTCCCGACTGACAAAGGAGTAGGCATTGTTCACGGAGACCAAGCAGCTGGTCGTTCTTGTTATGTGGCCGAGCTCCGAGAAGCCCACCGGAGGGAAAAAGGAAAGGGTGCGGACAATCCTGTCCGCATCCTCAATGCGAATAATTGACAAGTAGTGCCCGAGCCCTGGCTCGGGCATAGTTCTCGGATCTACGGAGATATAGATCCGAGAGACGACGATGAGAAACCCAGGGAAGAGAAGGCGGCACCGGCTGAATTAACAATTGACATTTCGATTAGCCGTGACGACCCTTCGCGAATACTGAAGATCGGATCACAGTTAGGCCCCGCAATGATAGAAGACCTTAGCGACTTCCTCCGAGCAAACCTTGATGTTTTTGCCTGGACGCATTCTGATATGTGTGGGATTTCTCCCGCCATCACAAGTCATATGTTGAACGTAGACCCGAAATACGTCCCGGTCAAGCAAAAAAGGAGAGGAATGGATCCAGAGAGATCTGCCGCTCTTGGAGAGGAGGTGGACAAACTCAAAGCAAATGGGTTCGTCCGCGACGCCCTCTACCCGGAGTGGGTCTCCAACCCCGTGCTAGTAAAGAAGGCAAATGGGAAATGGAGGACTTGCATAGATTATTCCGACTTGAACAAAGCATGCCCCAAGGACAGTTTCCCGTTGCCTAGGATCGATCAGTTGGTCGATTCCACAGCAGGACATGAATTATTGTCATTCATGGATGCGTACTCGGGATACAACCAAATCCCAATGCATATTCCGGACCAAGAACACACCAGCTTCGTTACAAATGTCGGGTTGTATTGCTATGTAGTGATGCCCTTTGGATTAAAGAATGCTGGAGCAACTTACCAACGTCTGGTGAATCGAATGTTCAAGGACCAGCTGGGCAAAACCATGGAAGTCTATGTGGATGACATGCTCGTGAAGTCACGGCAGTCAAACGACCACATTCAAGACTTAGCTGAAATGTTTAACATACTCAGGTCCTATGGAATGAAGATCAACCCGCTGAAGTGTTCTTTCGGCGTTGCATCAGGGAAGTTTTTAGGATTCATCGTCAACGCTAGGGGAATCGAAGCCAACCCAGAAAAGATCCAAGCCATTCGAGATGTACAAGCGCCCAGGACTATAAAGCAGGTACAGAGCTTGAACGGAAAAGTGGCTGCGCTGAGTCGATTTATATCCAAGGCAACTGACAAGTGCATCCCGTTCTTCGACATAATAAAGAAAGGAAAGAGGAATTTTGAATGGACGTCTAGCTGCGAGGAAGCTTTCCAGAACTTGGTAAGGCATCTGGAGAGCCCACCAATGCTATCTAAACCAGTTGACCATGAGATGCTGTACGTTTACTTGGCTATATCCCCTCATGCGATAAGCGCAGCTTTGGTCCGTGAGGAGGATCGAGTCCAGAAGCCGGTATATTATGTTAGCAAGCGTTTAACGGGGGCAGAGAAGAATTACCCTAAAATTGAGAAATTGGCTTATTGCTTGGTGATTGCATCACGCAAGCTGCGCCCGTACTTTCAAGCGCATTCAATCGGCGTTTATACCGATCAACCCCTGAGGCAGGTACTTCAACGACCGGAAACTTCTGGAAGATTGCTAAAATGGAACATCGAGTTGAGCCAATTCGATATCGCGTACCTACCACGGAGAGCTATTTGAGGGCAAGCGTTAGCAGACTTCATCGCTGAATTTACCATACCCATCAAACCGGACGATCACGACATCATTCCCCCCATTCGATGGAAATTATACACTGACGGTGCATCAAACGACCGTTGCTCCGGCGCGGGCGTAGTTCTTATGACTCCGGAAAACCGATCAATCTGTTATGCCCTGAAGCTCGATTTTCCGGCTACGAACAACGAAGCTGAATATGAAGCATTGATCGCTGGCTTGAAGCTTATCAAAGAACTCGGAATCAAATCAGTCGAAATCTTTTGCGACTCGCAGTTAGTGGTTTACCAAGTACGAGGAGACTACCAAGCAAAAGGACGAAAGCTTGCTCCGTACCTCGTTCAGGTCCAGGAACTACTATCAAATCTTGAGCATTATGACATTTCACACATCCCGCGAGAACAAAACAAAGAAGCCGACTTGTTGGCTAAGTTCGCAAGTACCAACGATGTTCAACAAATGGGATTGTATCCCGTGGAAGTCTTGCATGCCCCGAGTGCGGACGAGATGAAAATCGATCTTGTGTTGGAAACAGGGATCGAGAAGGACTCGTGGATAACCCCATTCAAACTGTACCTGACAACCGGGGCTTTACCAGAAAGGAGAAGCGAAAGACGACAGGTCCTTCGAAAGGTTGCGCGGTACGTAATGTAGGATGGATCCATGTACCGGAAAGGATTCTCAGTCCCATTGTTACGGTGCATCGCTCATGATGAAACAAAGCGAGTCTTGAGGGAAGTCCACGAAGGGGAATGCGGCGACCATACTGGGGGCCAAACGCTAGCAAAGAAGATCCTCCGCTATGGGTATTACTGGCCTACCGTAAACCGGGATGCCGCGGACTACGCAAGAAAATGCGACAAGTGTCAAAGATATGCAAAAATCCCGAGGGCTCCGTCAACGGAACTCACACAAATGATCAGCCCTTGGCCATTCGCGATCTGGGGAATCGACATAATCGGCTCTTTGCCTCTATCCAAAGGTGGTGCGAAATACGCGATAGTTGCAGTCGACTATTTCACGAAATGGGCTGAGGCAGAACCTTTGGCCATTATCACCTCTAAGAAAGTCATTAACTTCGTTGTGCGAAACATTATATGCCGCTTTGGCCTTCCACGCACCATCATTACAGACAACGGAACGCAATTCGAAAGTAGAGAGTTCAAAGAGTTCTGTTTAAAGTACGGCATCGAGAAAAAGTTCGCTGCCGTTGCACACCCAAAAGCTAACGGACAAGTCGAGGCCGTTAACAAAATAATCAAGTCCATACTAAAGAAGCGTCTGGAGAAGGTTGGAGGCAAGTGGGTAGATGAACTCCCGACAGCATTATGGGCATATAGAACTACCCACAAGTCCGCGACCGGCCACACTCCGTTCGCCTTGGCATACGGCTCTGAAGCCGTAATACCCGTGGAACTTGAAGTTCCATCGCACCGAGTGACATACTATGACCCCAAGACGAACCAAAACCTCTTGCTTGAATCACTGGACTGCATCGACGAAAAGCGTGAAGAAGCTGAGTTAAGGGCGGCGGCGCACAGACATCGAGTCAAGCGCTACTACGATGGCAGAGTCCGCCCAAGAATCTTCGATGTGGGTGATCTCGTTCTGAAACGAGTCTTCCCAGTGCCATCACGCATGAATCCCAGCTGGGAAGGTCCATACGCCATTGAACGGAAGCTTGGAGAAGGAACATTCAAGCTAGCGACCGTTGATGGCGCGACACTCCCCCGAGCATGGAACAGTGAACATTTGCGGCACTATTACATTTAGCATGTTTCCCTTTCTTGTTATAGGCACTATTGTTTTCTGCAGGTTTCCATTCAATAATGACTTAGTTTCCTTTTGAAGTTGTAATCGAGCAATTTAGTTGATTTTCATTAATAAAGGCTTGAAGCCACATTTTCTATAAAGTTTCTGTATCTCTTAATTGGATGATAAATTACATTATTCTGTGCGGCGTACAGACTAGTATAAGCGATTTCCAATCTCCGAGTCCCCAGAGTGCGGAGCGGAGTACTCTAAGTCCCCAGAGCGCGGACTAGAGTATAAACGATTTCCAATCTCCGAATCCCCAGAGTTCGGAGCGGAGTACTCTAAGTCCCCAGAGCGCGGACTAGAGTATAAACGATTTCCAATCTCCGAATCCCCAGAGTGCGGAGCGGAGTACTCTAAGTCCCCAGAGCGCGGACTAGAGTATAAACGATTTCCAATCTCCGAATCCCCAGAGTGCGGAGCGGAGTACTCTAAGTCCCCAGAGCGCGGACTAGAGTATAAACGACTTCCAATCTCCGAGTCCCCAGAGTGCGGAGCGGAGTACTCTAAGTCCCCAGAGCGCGGACTAGAGTATAAACGACTTCCAATCTCCGAGTCCCCAGAGTGCGGAGCGGAGTACTCTAAGTCCCCAGAGCGCGGACTAGAGTATAAACGACTTCCAATCTCCGAGTCCCCAGAGTGCGGAGCGGAGTACTCTAAGTCCCCAGAGCGCGGACTAGAGTATAAACGATTTCCAGTCTCCGAATCCCCAGAGTGCGGAGCGGAGTACTCTAAGTCCCCAAAGCACGAACTAGAGTATAAACGATTTCCAATCTCCGAGTCCCCAGAGTGCGGAGCGGAGTACTCTAAGTCCCCAGAGCGCGGACTAGAGTATGAACAGTCTCAAGTCTCAAGTCCCCGGAGCACAGTGTCAGCAAACCAAATAAAGACAAGAGAATCATTCAAACAAGAAGAAACTAAAATTTTATTCGATAAGTCCAAAATAGGGATACAAGATCACTCCTACAAAATTCGGGCCTATACAAACTACAAGTTATGAAAGATAGAAACTGTTACAAACTTAAGCAAAAACTTGTTGAACAAGTGCATCGATCATTTCTTCGACTTCTTCTTCTTGTCTGCCTTCGGTGTTTCCGACGACTCCTCTCCCTCATGTTTCTTCTTGGACTTTTTGCTTGCTAGAGAGACGGAGTCAGGAGTAGGAGACGGAACATCTAATGGTTTGGACCTGCCCGGGAGAATGATTTTCAAAGGTCTATTCCGCGGGTCAGTAAGTTCCAGGACTTCAGATTCAACTTTGACTTTGACCTTTCTCTTCTCCTCGTCGGCAAGACGATCCTTCATGCTCATCTCTGAAGTATGTTCAGAGGCGCCAGTGATTTTAACTTCGTCGCTTCCTTCGGCAGGAGACGAGGTATCAAGTTTGTCATCGTCAAGCGCCCCGATCACTTGAGCGTCTGGGCCGGGAGTTACCCCTGCGTGAGCAACGTCGCTTGTTTTCCCTGCTTCCTCCTTGGCGTCATCGCTCCTCGGAGTTAGCTCAGTGTCAGAACAACCTGTGAGAAATATAAGAAGTGGGCATTAGAACGAATAACCACTGCTAAAAAATGACGGATCACTTCGACTTCTAGAGAAAGAAGAATCTCCTACCAGGATCAGGTTGGCTGTCGGTGGCGCGCGGGGTTTCACCCTCCAGGATAGGTGACAGCACATGAACGCCGAGCCCGGGATCTTCGGGGTCGTAGCTGGCATGCTGCTCGAATGGATCAAGCATCGACCGACCAGCCGATTGAGCAGCATAAGGAGCGGCAATGTGAGGAGTAGTAGTGTCGGCCGCTGACGGGCCAGCCTCGTTATTCTTCTCTTTCGAAGGGGAAGAGCCTTTGCCATAGAGAGCCAATGCTACGGATAAATCCGATGGCTCATTCCCCCTCAGGAACTCCTTCACCAGTGCATCCTCGTCGATTTCTTCGGAGCCTGATTCGACTTTCTTGATCTTTATCAAAGTCTCCCATGCCTCAGCCAGGGATTCATGGTAGCCGTCGCCCAAGAATGTTAGGTCGCGGTGCATAAGGACGCGGGCTCCGTACTCGGCGATCAACGGGTCAAACATACTTTTGACTTCTTCCCTTCCGGTCTCTGCGGCCGCCTCCAGGCGAGAATCAAGCTCCTCCTCAGCCATTCTTTTGCCCTCCTCACGGGCCTCATCCTTCATTTTCTCGACCCTGGCAAGTTCACCGTCAAGCTTTGCCTTCAGGAGCCGGGTAGCCACAATCTCATCACAATACCGCTGTGATTCTTCCTGAGCGGCTATTTTGTCTTCTTTCTCCTTGGAGAGTTGTTCTTTCAGCTCTATGACTTGAGTAGCGAGCGCATCCCTTTCTTTTTGGACAGAGTCTTTTTCTAGGGCAAGGGCGCCGCTGCGCTGAACTGCTTCGTCAAGCTCCTTTTTGTGAGCCACCTCTAAGCGAGTAACTGCCTCGGCAGTATCTTTTGCACCTTGTTCAGCGGCTTCTAGCTTTAACTTATAAGAGGCGAGTTCTTAGTCTTGGAGTTTGATGATTTTCTTATCGCTGTCAGCCTCCAGAGTCAGACGGTCAATCTCGTGTTGACGCTCAACAGATACTTCTGATATCTTCTCCACCAAGTGCACGAATGCGTCATGTTGAACATAGACGTCATTGTTGCATGCAATGGCACTTTGCTTCACGTGCCCAGGAATGTGATGGATGGCCGGGAGGAATTTCAAACCGTCAAAACAAATTTTCGGAAACTTGGCCTTAAGGTCGACCATCTTTTCTGCAACAGTCGGGTCCACGGCAGGAGCAGGAGGAGGAGGCTTAGAGAATTCCGTTCTTTTACGCGGCTCTCGAACTTGCCTCGTACTCGATGAACTGGAATGTTGTTCTCGAGCAGCATCAGACTGATAACCCTTCTGCAAAGACTTCTCTTTATCCGGCTCAGCAGTAGGAGGAAGATCACGGGACTGAGAAGATTGATAGTGCGCTTTCTTGCGGTGAGACGACTCGCGAGGGCGATTGTCCCTATCTTCGTAATCACCTCGGTCCCGGCGTCTGCCTGAACCGGAATCCCGTCCGGAGTGATGAAATATTGAAGACCCCTGAAGGCGATCAAGTCCGTGGGAGCGGCCCATATCACCTGCAAAGAAGGAAGATAACAACGAATTAAGGAGAATTCACGAATTAAAAAGACTTGAAGTATGTTATGGAATGCGCATGTGCGTGTGTGTCCTAAGTGTTCCCCCCGACGGACCCGTTCGTTTGTCTTTGCTAATCGGAGTATTGTCTCTGTGAGCCGGGAGTTGAACTCCTACATTGCCTCTAGCGGGCGAGGAGAATTTGAGAGCTTCAGGATCATCGAACCCGTAATTAAGTATGTCTTCGGGAATAGAGAGGTTCGAGAGACCCCTCAGAGAACTCTCCAGACGCTGCGAAGAAGCCTCTTTTTCAGGAGGGATAGGCGTAGATTTTGAGGTGTCGCCAACTTTCTCTTTCTGAACCGTATATTTCAGCTTTTTCTTTCCCTTCGAAGGGGAGGATGACGTCTCAATGTCCTGAACTTCGATTGCCGGATTCCAAGCAGGACCCACGTTCTCGCCCTGAGTGTCGGGTGCATCATCCTCTCTACGCTCGCCTTCTTCGTGCGCGTCGGGAGCGCGACGCGACGACGGGCCGACAAGTTTTTTCCCTTTACCAGATGGAGGTTTGGGAATTGTAACACCTTCTGGAAGGCTGACCCGACGATCAGGAGCTAGCAAGCCGAACCCCGACAGCGATTCATTTGAAATGATAGCTCGAATATCTCGATCCTCGGCCGGAAGAGCTCTAATCGCGTCGACAGCATCAGAATATCCTCGGCCTTCCGGACGCGGGTTAATACCTGAAAAGAGGAAATGAAGAGTTAAGAAAAACGTGACTCCCATTAAGTACGAGTAACGGTTCAGCAGAGAGACTTACTGCCTTCAACCCATCTCCTAGCAAAACCAGACGGGCATCGCACATAGAACCATTCCTGTTTGTATAGGGCGAACTTGCTACAGGCCCCTGTCAAGATCTGGCACTTGTGATACGGCTCGAGGAAAATGAAGGAAGGGCTATCTTTCCTTCTCTTGAACATGTAAATGTATCGAATATCACCGGGGGTTGGAGGTCTGGAGAAGACAGCCATGAAGAGTAAGTAAGTCCCATATAGGAAAGCATGACCATTCGGGTGCAGCTGCGACGGAGCGATGTCTATATACTGCAGCACATCCTGGAGAAATAGGTTAAACGGAGGCACGCTGCCCATCCAGCACATGAACTTGTTGCAGGCCGTGTACCCGACTGGGGGCAAATGAGGACGGTCGTGTCTCGAAGGAACTAACACGTCAGTAAAGGGAATTCCGTGAATGGAACATATCCGTCGCAGAGCGGCCTCATTGATCCTCGAGGCTTGAGAATCGACCGGATTGTCCAGTAAGATGGTTGACTCCAGAGCATCGGGCGCCAGATTATGAGCGGGAGAGATTGACGGGTTGGAAGCATCTGCGGCTCCTTGCTTTGCTGACGGCCCAGGCCTGTCAGATATGGTGGCAGAACTAGATTTTCCTGACATCCCGAATAAATAATGAACCTGGCTAAATGCTTGAGAAAGCTATACTTGAAAAACGTTGAGCGTTAGAATTAGCAACACGAGTTTTCCCCCCACGTGGTGTGTGAACTAGTGCAAGCAATTGTGTACAGACAATAAGAAGGTTTTTAAGATATAATAATTAGCTTCGAATCATCGCCTTCGAAGACCGTCATCGCTGACCGTCTCAAAAAGCTTGCCTTGAGGTGATTACAGTTCAAGATTCAGAAAACATGTAATTTATGAAGTATCCGGCTTAAGTCTAATTTGAAATTTATATCGTTCGGCATTTAAATGTCGTTCGGCGGTTACATTGTTCGTCCCGAGAAGAGTTCGGTGTGTATCTTGGTTCGGTTGAGTCATTGTCAAGTGTTCGGCATTGAAATTGTTCGGCATATATATGTTTGTTCGGCATTTGAATGTTGTTCGGCTTGAGTTATTGTGCGACAATTGTATTGTTCATCCTAAGTATAGTTCGGCACGTATATTGTTCGGCCTAGGTATTTATATTGTTCGGCATTTTTGATGTTCGGCGAATATAATGTTCGGCACGTATATTGTTCGGCCTAGGTATTTATATTGTTCGGCATTTTTGATGTTCGGCGAATATAATGTTCGGCAGTTATATTGTTCGGCAGGTATGTAACTGTTCGGCATTAGTTCGTTTGGCTAAGGCAGTGCTCCGCCCTCGACCATAACTCCGCCCTGCTCTCCCTCCATTTACGACGAACGACAGAGACAAGATCGCCCGGCGAAGGTTACGCCGTTCGACACCCCATCTCCTTTTTTCTTCCAATCTTGATCAGCACAGAGGAGCTAGGTCTAACTACCATGCACCGTTCGGCGACTCCGAACGTGCGAACTACTTCTACTAGTGAACCTAAAGTTGAAGTAATGTAATCGTGGAGGGAATGACACCTAGTTCGACGATCGAGGTTGAGGAAGGATCAACTAGACTTTATATCTGATAGAGTGGCAAGAATTGCAAATCTCTGGGAATAACAGAAGAGAAAGCGTAAAGGGAAAATGGTGGAAGGGCGCCTGGTTATATAGAGGGAGGTAGAAGTCGAAAAGGCCATGACCGGTAGAACCGGTCAAGGTCATAGCGTTCGGCGCATAACGGTTCGGCACTGAAGCATCGCTCGGCAAGGAAGCACCGTTCGAACGCGCATGTCTCGTTCGGCATTTGGAACACGTCCGGCACACATCGATCCCACAAAAGGGGCGTCTCCGTTCGAGGTTAGCCAAGGGTTTAAGACGTGACGAAAAGGTTGCACGGTTCAAAGCGTACCACGTTCGGCCACGCGATACACTTTGGGCGGCAAGTGTTTCCTGGAGATTTGACCAGGCAACTAGTACTCGGCATCCAGTTCAACTCGGCATCAGAGAGTGATCGGCATCAGAGAGTGATCGGCATCAGAGAGTGACCGGCATCAGAGAGTGTCCGGCATCAGAGTGTGACCGGCATCAGAGAGTGTCCGGCATCAGAGAGTGACCGGCATCAGAGAGTGTCCGGCATCAGAGAGTGTCCGGCATCCAGGAGTGTTCGGCGAAGCGTTTGACATCCAGGAGCACTCGGCATCCCAATGGAACTCGGCGTCAACTGGCACTCGGCGACAACCAATGCTCGGCGCTAGCGTTCGACATACAATGGTGCTCGGCATCGAGACTACTCAGCACACAAGGGTGCTCGGCATCAAGGCTGCTCGGCATACAAGAAAGCTCGGCATCGAGGCTACTCAGTGTCAAGACTGCTCGGCATAACAGGGTACTCGGCGTCAAGACTGCTCGGCATAACAAGCTACTCGGCGTCAAGGAGAGCACTCGGCAACAACCTACGCTCGGCGTCGACTAGTGTCCGGCATCCCACGGTACTCGGCGTCAGTGGAGCTCGGCGGTAGGATAACTCGGCAACGAGAACGTTCGAACTACATACATTGGTTGGTCAAAAGCTTCAAAGGGAGATACGCTCGGCTTCACTGCAATCACCCCACACTTCCCATACACCAGGAGCACCGTTCGGCATGGGAAGGACCGTTCGGCATGGGAAGGACCGTTCGGCACAGAAGCGTTCGGCGTACCTGGTTCGGCACACAGCACCTGGGCTCGAACGTTTGGCTAACAAGCCCGCTTGGGAAGTCCAGCCCATATTTGCCTATAAATAGAGGGGCAGGGTCACAGTGAAATGGATCCTTTTTTGGGAGAGAAAATACGGGGAGACTCTGCCATTTTCAAGACTCATCTTCTCTACTTAAACAACTTCATTCAAGCATTTGATTCACGAATTGTATTTGTAATCAACCATAAAGGAAATCAATAAAGTTGAGCAAAGTGGACGTAGGCAATTACGCCGAACCACTATAAATTTGGTGTTCTTACTTTCTGCATTTGAATTAGGACTGTCTTCTCTGTTTAATTTACTTTCATCACTTATATCTCTACACAATCTTTCTGAACGAGGTTAGTGACCAATTTTGGTGCTAACATCTACAGATAAACGAACTAAAAATTTACAGACTAATTTTTTTAAAATCTTTAAACACTTCAAAATCCAGACAAGTTAAGAATTCCTACCGAATCAATTACGGTACTAAGTTAATCGCAGACATACCTCTATACTCACACAAGCCCTCCTAGATTCGAGAATCTCCACGCGCACGATTTAGTCGCGATGCCACGCTTCCCCAGCACTCGCGAACCCACAGGGATCTCGCCAACTTTGCCAGCGTGCGCGCTCGAACCATCGATCGGTCCTCCTTCCCCATGCGCACGCGAACACCTACCGCATCTCCACTGACCCAATTCGAAGCCCTAAAACCCCATCGACAAGATCTGGATTTGATCGCGTGCTCACCTTCGAACGCGAGCCTCATGGGTACCTCGATGTTGCGCAAAATTTGTTCGTGAAGAATGATTTGTTTTCAATAGAGTTTGCCATTATTTGATTTTAAACGAGAAGTTATTTTGATCTCTTTGGTTTGAATCTGAAGAGGGAAGAGAACGAACGAAGTTGAATTAGCTCGGCCATTGTTTTTCTTTGAGTGAAAACGAACAGATTTTGTTTTTCTTTGAACAAAGCTTCGGCTGTTAATTAAAAGAGAGGAAGGAGATTTTTTTTTCCAATTTGGTTTGCCATTGTTTCTTTAAATTTTTATTTTCACTGAAGTTTTAAAATCTCGGTAGGATGATTCAAAACGAAGGAGAAAATATCACTGCGCGCTCAGAAGGTAGGGTGGCTGATGGAGACGTTATAGACTTTGACCGTTCAGTATATTATTATTATGAATTTCAAACTGTCTCATTTCGTAATACGTGAAATCTCGAACTCCGAATCAGACATGCCGCCAAGCGTCTATAATGTTATCCGCCTATTCTGAACGTAATGGAAAAGGTTCCGAGTTCAAATTTGATCGTATGAAGAAGATAGCTTTTTGGACCAGTTATTAAATTAAATTTTCGATTTAATTTCAGCGCGTTTGTTTATCGTACGGCCAAACGATCACTCCAAACATTACGAAAATTGAAATCCTATAATAATACAATATTACGGATCCAATGGAACTAGTTTCGTCGAATTCCGAGACTGTGCCTTGGACGGCTATTTTTAAAATATCGATTTAAACGATATAAATTCAATAATTAAATCGCCAAATTCATTCTGATATTTGAATTTCAAATTAAATTATCATTCGAATATTTAAACTCAATTAAATATTCACTTTTTTAAATGTCAAAATTTCAGGGTCGTTACACCACACCACCCATCATCCACACCACCAAGTCACCGAACGGCACTTGCCGAACCAACCACCTCGAGCCACATCCCACGAAGTCGACCCGAAGCAACAACTTCTTGGACACGAGGTTGCCGAACGATGTCATGCCGACCCACTTTATATTCCACTGAGATACCGAGCGACAACCTGAAGCGAAGAACCTTAGGACTTGAAGCAACCGAGCCGCTCCGACCGAACCACAATACCGAGCGACAACCAAGGCTGACTCATGATCTAACTAGGCCGAACCACCTTCCATGATGAGCCACCAACACGGCCGAGCCACCAATGCCGAGCCACCCATGCCGAGCCACCTAAAAGACTCGAAGAAATCATCCATACAACTCGAAGCTCGACTCCATACGACTCAAAGCAAATCCAGGGCGACTTGCGACTAATCGAAACACAAGTTTCGAGTATCCAATAACCTTCGTCTATCGACTATGCCGAATCCCAGCTGTAGATCCATGATTATTATCCATGCTTGATCGTCCATCCATCCAGTTGACTAAATCCGTCATGAACCAACCTCGACGAACGAATAGTCAATTTAGTTAAGTCCGCCTATCTACGGGCTTGCCAAAAGGCGGGTTAACACTTGCCCCTCAAAACATGCCTTACTTTGAAAGGTGTGTTTTGAATAGCCTCAAGTCTGATATCTGAAGTCCATATGTTATCCATATCCATACTTTCCGATTCGTAATCCAATCCATTTTATCCAAGTGCCATCACTGTATCCTTATCCGAATTTACGACTGCTCTGAGTCGATATCCAATTCCTATCCAGTAACCAAATCCTCATCCAATTTCACATCCATCCGAAATCAACTAACTGAATCAACGATCTCTCCGGATCATTTTTATCCAAGTTCGGGACCTCTCCGGGTCCTACAGTCCAAATCGAGGACCTTGCCAGTTCCAAATCCTAAGCGGGGACCTCTCCGGGTCCTAAAATCCATATCCAGGACCTCCCCAGGTCCTTATCCAAATCTGTAGCTATTCGAAGCCACTATCCAAATTCATTTCACACCTTGGAAGTCAGTAATCGAATCCTACAATCTTTCCAGATCATTGAAGGCCTCTCTGGACCCTTACTAAGCTCGATCCAAACTTAACGATTGAATAGGTAGATCCTGTTGCACTCTAGCAAAGCAACCTATCCCCTATGGGTTTGCCAACCCTACTGGCTATGTATCCTATCTCTAGTTTATGTCATTACCGGTGGTGAAGTCATGTTCGGCATCCCAGCACATGAGTCACAACTCGAATAGATCTTGACACACGAGTCCCCAACTCGAATAGATCTCAGAACCACACATGGATTCCCATATCTCAACAGATCTCGGTATCACACATGGATTCCCATATCGTAAATAGATTACGAATAACTACATGTGTCCGAGCATCTCAAACAAAGCTTGAATCTCCATATAGATTTCAACATCTTAAACTAATGGTGAACCTCTTCCAAAGCATAGAACACATATATGGTTTTAGAGTGGTTACGGTTTCAAGTCAGCTCATGTAAGTACACTCCCCCACTTATCGGGCGCTTCAAAACCAATCGATCGATTTTCCAGTAAACTAAACTCCAATTCTATGGGAAATTAACAGATAATACATAAGAGCGGAGATCACCTCCTAACCGTTTAAGTGGACGTATTTCCATATCATTTGCCCTAGAAGAGTGAAATGAGTTTATGCGTATAGTATAGCTTCACCGAGGATGTTGTACCATATAATTCTCATGTTTCTTCTAGGTATTTCCAAAGTCATATTTTTGGTCAATTTCAATAATAATGAGAATGATCAAATAAGGGAAACTAAGTCCTATATACTATTCATAAGCAAGTAACACATAAAACATGATCGATGCACATAAGCATGATCAAGTCATAAAATGACTTTTAATCCCTTTTTTAATTAATCTCCTTTATTAATCAAAAACCTCTTTTATTAGTAAAACTCATTTATCTAATTAAACATCATTTATCAATAACTGCTATTCACTTGTACTCTTTCAATACTTCAAAAGGTATTCATATACTTATCTCGAATTAGTATAAATATATTCACAAATCATTAACAAGGTTTCTTACTTTAAACCTTTTCTTTTTCTATCTTTTTCAAAAGATTCCGTACTTATAGTTTCGTTCAAAATATCCATTTTAAGGGTCTAAGTACTTTCACAAATCCATTCAAAAGGGTTTAAAACTAATTTACTTAAACATTGTCACTACAAACCCAAAACCATTTCACTTATGCTTATCTTTAAAACATCATTTTAAAGATATATTTACATTCATAAGTATAATCAAAACGGTTAGAGACGAATGTTATTAACACATTATCATAACAAACCCAAAACCATTTCATACTTATATCAGCTTTAAATACATTCTTTAAAAGATCTAAAATAATATTTAGTTCAGTTCGATAGTCGACTAATTGACTATCCAGTTAAAAATGATTGCTTATAGAAATCATGATTCGTATACATAATTCATTTCCGACATTCCAACTTAACTATTCCTCATCCAAGAGTCAAGTCAGGTAAGATAGAGCACGAGTTGCATCAAAGCCTTGCCTAGACACTTCATTCTTGAATCTCACAAATAGAAAAATCTACCTCGTTGGCTTTAGTGTTAAGCTTAGTTAATTTACTTTTTTAAAACTTTTATATATATATACTTCAAAAATACATGTCAATAAGTTTTAAATATACATGTAAAATATTAATTTCAAAATTCATAAATAAATATTTAAAATATATTAAAACTTTAAACCAACTTTAAAATACTGGAAAATATGTTAGAAAACATCCCTCAAAAGATTAAGGAATAATACCAAATTTAAATATCCTTTTTAGATACTTAAATCTATAAGCAACTTACGACAATATTTATAAATGCTGTTAAAAGTCCCTGTTAAAAAACAACATTAAAAAGCAGAACCTTTGGGACCAGTTTTAACCATTTAAATAAATGATTTAACACTTAAAATTTTTATAGTAAGTACTACTCTTAGGGTACTCAAAAAAACTGTAAGGAAACCCCAAGAATATCTTTCAATTTATCTAGAAAAATTCTTGAAACAAGCTATATTTTCAAAGTGCATTTATAACCACATTTTACACCAATTTAGCCACTTTGTTCAACTAGTTCCAAAACCTTTTAAACTTCAATTTTTTTTCCAATAAAAAATACTCATATATTACTTATTAAAGATGAAAAGAAGCCCCTAGGATGTCTCTCAAAGTTAACTTTGAAAATCGCCGAACATAAGGCATTTTCAAAGTGCATCCATAGCGACCTTTTCGCTTCTAACTTTCACAGCTTTTGTTCACAATTTCTACAACTTTCCAAACCAATTCTTTACTGTTCAATACACCAAAATATGTGCAAAAAACAACTAAATTAAATAATCTCAAGTTAAGATCGTAAATCTTCCATTTACATAAGTTAAAGTTAAGGGATATTGAAGTGCACTTATAGCGACTATTTTCGCTTCAATCACTTTCGAACATACTTCAATTCAACACACATATTAAACAACCATTTAAATATCAAGTCAAGGCCACACCACATGTTTAAGAGGATAATAGAAGTGATGTTATATAATATAAATTTGTCATTTTCTTTCAAAATCAAGAGGGGTCCAAAGTTTATAGTTTTACTTAGTTAATGTCACTTTAACTTTATATTTCAACCACACAACATATATAACACAATACACACACAAGATAGTGAGAGAACTCACCAAACCTGTGAATAAACCATGCAAAACACCCAAGAACAAAGAACCACTTCCTACCATCATCAAAAGCCTAAAGATCCAACCTTTAGCACCAAAATCACAAAACCATGCTCTCCTCTTCCTCCTTTCCTCATGGCCTAAACAATATCCCACCTTTTTCTCATCTTTCTTTCACTTTGACTTTATATCCATGCTTCATAAGATGTTCTAAGGCCTTGGTTAAGGTTTAGTGGAGTTTGGAGAGGTTTTGAACTAATTAAAGAAATATTAGTGAAGAACAAAGTGGATTAGTGTTAATCCACTTCCACCATTTTTATTCTTTTGTTTCTTTTTAAGCTTTGCAAAATTATGAAGTGTTTAACACACCAAAACCTCTCCTATACATGCCAAGACCAGCTCAAAAGATACCACATGTACCTTACATGCTTTTTCACTTTACATGAAGAATATCTTAAGTAAAATTACCCTTTTACCCTTACACACAAAATATCTTCAATGACATCACCCATGACATCATTCAAAATTTTATTTGCAAAGATGGAAAATATTTTTATTATGTTTTAATGTTCTCTTAAATAAACAAGTGTATTAAAAAACTGAATAACTTCTGATGGTTAAAAATTTGTTTATCGATAAAATAATTTTCAGTCACATTATCGGTATTTCTTTAAAATACTTATTTTTGTAAACACTTTTCCAAAATAAGTTTAATGTCATTACTTATGATTAAAAAGGGTGCTAAAAAGGTTATTAAATCATCTTAATAACATTTAATCCAAGATTCACATATTTAAATAATATAGAGATTTAAATATGAAGTGTTTGATTCTGGGTCGTTACAGAAGCTAAGCATAGAATATTAAAACAGTACGAATCTATCTCAACAACTTTCACCACCAAAGAAAGAGAGAGTTCAATATGTAAAAAGCAGAACTTAAAAGCAAATCTACTCCCAGAACCCTTCAACTCGTTTGTGCGGGCCCTCTTAGACCACTCCCCCTCCATCTCCACCTCGGCCCCATGGTGAGCCACCTCCATCGAAGTTTGCTCCAGTAGTGCCATGTCTTAGATGAGGAAGACATGTCCCCTTCCTTAGGCAGCTAGGAGCTATCCAACGTCTACAGTTGGGTGCTAGTTATAAATGGTATTGTTAGGAGCTAGTGCCCATGCGAGGAAGTGAGGTAGAGCTCCAAGATTGGGTGCTTCCTATATATGCAATCAAAGCGCGGGTCTATAACACTGGAGATGTAAAAATTTATAGTGGGGATAAAGCGGGGATATAGCGAAAAATGGTGGAGGTGCAAAAAGATTCATTATATATTAAACCAAATATTTAAAGTTAATTCATTCTCATTCTCACACCATTTTTGTAGGAAAAGAAATATTTTTTAATCATATATAACAAACTGAAGAATATCATGATTTATGCGGACTTGATTTAGTGATTACAATAGACTACTAACTTATATTGAGCACTTATGCCTTAAAATTAGGTCTTTAACCTAACTTTGTTAATTTAACTTAAAATAAAACCAATCAAATCAACCTTTGTATACTAATTTTGCTAAAGCGGGTGGTATAAAGCCTTGATTTAGCGGGTGTAGCGGAAAATAGCGGGGGTTAAAGCGGATCTACATTTTAATAGCACTAAACTGAAACAGCATAGCGGCTGGAGAGCGCTATGCGCTATAGCCAGGATTTCGCGGGGCTTTAACTGCACAGCTTCCCACAGTATCGTAATCAAGAGTTGCTACAAGATTTAGGCAAACCACCACAAAACACAAACAAGGCAAGTGTTAGAAAAATTAAAAGAAAACAAAAGCAAAATAATGAAAGACTAAGCTAATCTCAATGGATTGGTCCTTCCTTTGCCTTCAAACTAGAGATGCAAATGAGGACCCTCTATTGTAACTGTTAGAGTGTGCCTCTTCAAAGTCTTATGTGTCGGGGGATACCATGTAAGTTGCTTGAGTCAAAGACCCGCATGTAGAAGGGTCCAAGAGGAGGAGCCCTCACTTCTTGGCGTACCCGACTTCTACACATGATCGCCCATCCTCACTGCTTTAGGCATCTTGGTCATGCTATAGTAACTTGAAGACCACTAAAGAACACATTCATGCTCTAAAACCATGACATCCTCTAAGTGTTTCAAATCATAACCGCCCACTCGCCATTGTCACTCGCACCATTCCGACCCAACTCCGATGTAGTGGCCTCTTCTTCCTCTATATCCACCATTGGATCTATCAAGGGGCATTCCCTAATCATGACCCCCGTAAGCTTAGCTGGCTACCTGCCGGGGCCCTAGCTATAGGTCCATCACCTCCCATTATCTGCCTTGAGCCAAGCATCCTGACCCAGTGGAGGTTCTCGTCCAATAAAATTATCGCCAAGTTTCTGGTGTTGTCAGGGGCTACCTTTATCCGACAAATATGGTCCTCATAAATGGCCATGCATATGCCAATTCTGGTAGGTTGCACTATGACAAAAGAAGAATGGGTTATTAATTATTGCAAAACTTTTAAAAAAACACATTAGGAAAAGAACATACCGGGTACCTTGAACAGCCATGTTGTGAGGATCGAATTGATAGTGGCCGAGAAAAAGAACCGATCTCACTTGGTAGGCACCTTACTTGGAAGGCCATAGAAGATGGGGTTGTCTCAATCCCTTTGCGATAGTAATAGTTCCTTAGGTCGTTCTTGGCATGGTGGCACAACTTGAAGATCAGCATGATCTGGACTGGGTTGGGGTTCGAAATATTTAGGTCATAGCAGATGATGGAGAGCCCTGCCAAGAGTTTGCAGCTATTCATAGTAGGCTACCTAGGCATTAAATGACGAGCATTTAAGAACCTAAAGAAGTAAGGGTGGAGGGGGAGCGTCACCATGGTTTTCATGTAAGAAAGTGACGAGGGAAAATAGCCTGTTGGGGACTAATTGGTTCAGTCATCAACTAAGGGATAAAGAGGTATGATGTTTACGGAACCATAGCTGGCCAGGGAGCGGGGCAGATCAACCTGGTCCTCTCGAACCTTTGAAGCACTTGAAGGAAGGGCTTGTCAGACATTCGTAGAAGTAACCTCGACCATCAATAATCAACAACGAGTAACCTAGATTACTGCACCGCCCCAATGTATTTAGAAATTGATTAGAATCTGAGGCAAGTTTCTCCCTCATGGCTAGTACAAGCAAACCATCATCTTGCGACAAGCCCGCTCGAGCGCTGACCTAATGCTAGCCATGTGGCCAATAGCACTATCATCTCATCGCCTAATCCTACCCCTGGATTCAAGTTCAGTATGTCATCTTCCTACCATAAATGTAAGGGGCAATTTAGTAATATTGACAACTCTGAGTCTATTTGGTGCTCAATGTCAAACGACCACCAATGATGGTGCAACAATGTTCATTAGACGCCGCTTACAGTGTGAATTCATCAAAGAGTTATAACGGCTTTTAAATTATCATAACAACAATAACAAATGAAATGCAAAAGTAACATAAACTTAGGAAAGGGTAATAATAAGAATCATAAAATCATTCCAAAAGCATGCAAAATACTATTTTAGCAATAAAATGGAAAACATGATGAATTAATGTCAAAGATACTCACCGAGGATGATTTAGGTGTGCAGTTGTACATTGAGAATGAAAATAAAGAAGAAAAGCTCTTTGAAATTTTTTAATGGCAGAAGTTTCCACAAGCTCAGTGATGATTGGAAGAAAGGAGGAGAGGTATTTATATGCATATGGAAGTGATGTGAACCGTTGGATAAACCACATAGGAAACAATCTAGGTCATCTAAGTATCATCAATGCGTTGGTCAAATCATCATGTCAAAAAAGCGTACTATCTTTGCAGCATCTAGAAAAAAAATTTCTTCAACAATAACCCAAAGCATTAAATGTGACATTGAATGCCTAATTGATAAGCCCATCCTCGCACATGAGCATAGGCTTGAAGGAGAAAATGTTGCTCGAAAATTTTGACGTGTACAGTTTCAGTCTAAAGTAACACTCACACTGGTTTCTCAAAATCAAAACAATATATCATATAAACAACAGTCACAGATCATAGTGGGTAATATACATTATATATAAATACATACTGTGAGTCTACAAAATAACAATAGACTCACCTAATAACCATCCGAAATAAGTCACAACCTCAAATATACATCCAATGTACATATACATAAATATGTTCTACAGAAGATAAACTGATAAATCAAAACAGTTTATCATCTACTAGCCCACCTACCCAAAAGCCTACAAGTCCAGATGCCTGAAAAGTCTCGGCCTGACCTAAGTACTAATATAGACTATCTCTAAATATCTAAAAGTGTGAGAACACGAGATAACATAAAGGTATATGATATTATAATGTAAACTAAGCAACGAAATGAGTTACTCAGAATTTATCTCAAGTCATATTAATATTAAAGCACGAAAACACAGAATCGTCATAAACCTAGAATCCCAGAAAATAAAATATCTCAACATTTAAGAAAACAAAATCTCAACCGATCGTGAAACACGGAATCTAGACCGATCATAGGGATCGGGGAACACAGAAACTCGATCGATCATAAGGATCGGGGAAAACAAACATAACCTCATACCTTGACCGATCACAAGGATAGTGGAAAGCCAAGTCTCGACCAATCACAAGGATCGGGGAAAAATCCATAAGTATACTTCTTAAGGATCTATCGGCCTTGCCGAACACCAAAAGAGAGTAAACTCTAAAATGCCAAATACTATCACATTTAGTAATCACAAGAACTTAACCAAAACATCCCATACCGCCTGGTGAAAATCATGTATTTACTAGAAACTAGTAAATCTCACTCATTCCGGATACCACTGGAAAACCTGAATTATATTCTCTTAGGGATCTAGCAACCTCATGCCGCACACCAAAAGAGAATACAACTCTAAAGTGTTAATTACTTCCCTATTACAATCATAAGAACTTAACCAAAGTATCCCATCCTACCCGGTGAAATTCCAGTATTTGCTAATGAGCTAGTAAATACCACTCAAATATTCTATTCAATGAGTTATACAATATTTGATGAAGCATTAATCGAGAGCATTAAACCAATGGTAACAGTAAGTCAAATATTAGTATTCCCCAAATTATAGAATTAAGGTTCTCAAAACATTTTATTTTTTAACTCTTCTTCGAATAAAAAAAATCACACAAAATTATCAAAATAGTATTTAAATAACCAAATGTTAAATCCAATAAAAAAAATTGATAAGAGTTTATAGTTTCAAAAATAAATAATATAATTTAATATATAGAAAATGATTTCAAAAACCTTTAGTTTTATACTTACTTTCAAACTATTCATTTAAAAAAATTCATAAACTTAATTGTTTTGCAACTATATATTAGGCTTGTCAACAGATGCAAACAGATGAGGATATGGCTATATCCGCATCCGCATCCAAAAATTTAAATCCGCATCTGATATCCATGGATATCAAAAAATTAACATCCGCATCCACATCTATGGATATTAATATCCACATTCGAAAATAGGATGTGGATATTTTCAAATATCCGAAAATATCTGAAATATCTGCTTCCGATATTGAACAAGGTTTTTGTTATACTAAAATTTTGAAACTAAAATATTACAATTTAAACATTCATTTTCTCAAATAACATTCAAACATAAACTACAATATTTCATCAGTTTTTCAAATGAAAAAAATAGCAACATAGATAACATTAGATCATTAGGTTCTTTCATCCACCCACTACAGCACACAGATAACATTTAAATCATGACATTAGGTTCACACATAAACAACAATTCAAATAAACAAAAACATAGTAAAACAAAACGATAACTTTTATTCTTTCACAACCCACCATAGCATTCTAAGAGTACCTGCAAAGAAAAGCATAATCAAATCATTAGATTTTTCATGACTATAAATCAATACATAAAAATGCAAATTGCATTTAAGGCTTCAATATTGAAGCTGCTAAACTATGAAGGGTTGTATTTCAAAGTACAATGCATTGATGGACCTTAAAACAACATGAAACCATAGAAAGAAAGTACTCTATGAAATTTAAGATGTGCTAGAAGAATAGCCAAGCAAGACAAAAATAGCTATAAATACCATAAAAATCATAAACGTTGTATTTCTTCATTTATTCATAATTCACATTGCACAAACAATAACATGTTTAGAAAACAGTCAAATAGAATTGCATTTTTACAAAATGTAACCAATAAAAAAAATAGTCATGCATGAGTATATGCAGCAGCTCGTTGCTGTAAACAGCAGCTACGAGCTGTTGTTAACATCAGCTGCGAGCTGCTATTAACAGCAGTTGCGAGTTGCTGTTAAAATCACTAATGATGCATGTCGTTGGATGAATAAGGCATCGACACAGTTTATAACCAATAGTAACAACCATACCAAAAGCACATAACCTTTTGAAATTGAAATTAAATATGAAAGTAAGCAAACTAAAAACTGAATTGGGCCAGTAGAAGGTTATAATTTAAAATAAGCAAAAGCTTACCAATTGAGCAGGCTGAACCATTTATGCTCTCCATGATTTTCTCTACAAAAACTGCTTCCAAAGCTAGAAGAATATCTTCCACATCTACCTACAACGAAAAATAACTCATTGAATCGAATACTTCAAAAAACTAGTAAGAGTGAATCATGAGCAAAACAATTATTTAAAGCTATATCATTATTTAACACTTCCTTAAAGCTATGTCATTATTTAAAATAAGCAAATGCTGATTTATAGCAGCTGCAAGCTGTCTTTACCTTGTTTTTGAAATTAAAAAAATTACCTTATGCGACCATCATTATAGTGGAGCGGATGCTTCATATACGAGCTCTATATCTTTGCCTGTTAAATGAATCTTTTTAATCAATAGCATTAATAGTTATCTTTCTAAACTAATTTTAATATGTAAAAAAACTAACCAATGTTCGACGGTAACCAATCCTTAATTCAAATTAAGCATTCTACTATATCCGAAGATAATGAGGTTCTAGTTTCAGTAATCAATCTACCTCAACTACTAAATGATAATTCAGATGCTACAGTATATACAGGAACAGCTAAAATATCACGAGAAACTCTTGCAAGAATAGAAAATGTAGGACCATTTGTTTTTCACCACATTAAAATATCGAAGTTGTCATCATCTTCAATTGGCAACAATTCATCTTCTAAATATTTATCGAGCTCCATCTTAGAAACTTGTAAACTTCCAACTTTTTGTTCTCTATAATTCCTTCATTTAAGATCCATTTTTGTTCTCTTTTTAGGCCCACTATTAGAATTATCATCCATTAAACAAGAAGAAGTAGATACATTCATATAGGATGGACCTTCTTTTTCGTATGAATAGAAAAGAGCTTTCAACGATTCATAAATTTTACTTATATAAACTTGTGCTTCTTGTCCATAAATCATATCTTACAAAAAAAATCAATATAGGTCATTTTATAACGAGGATCAAAAATCATGCCAATACTCATCATTAGATTGCAAGTTATTCAATACTTATCAAATTTAGCTCTCATCATTTGTGCCATAGAGCTAATATACTCATGCTCACTTAACTCCCAACTTGTATTACTTTCATAAACATCACACGCACTTTTAAAATATAGATTAGCCGTTTGATGTTTAACACTTGAAAATTTAAGTGTAACTTCATAAAACATTTTCAAGCATTCACAAATTTCTTTTCCAACCTCCCACTCTTGCCTTGAAGGCAAACATCTATAATCAGAAGTTAACTCAACTAATCATTCAAATGCGGGACGCAATTCAAGTGCACTTTCAAGCATAAGATATGTTGAGTTCCATCGTGTTGGAACATCATAGGATACTCCTTTTCCAATTAATCTAGATTGAGGCACAACTTTGTTTTCTAAATTGTGATGACTTTGTAAAATTAACACTATCTCTAATCTTTACAATGAGATCATACATGACTTTTAACCCATCTTCCAAAATTAAATTCAATACATGGGTGCAACAATGCATATGAAATAAATCACCATTTAAAACTAAAACACCTTTACCATCTAACCAATCCTTGAGATCTCTTATCATAACATCATTATTAGAAGCATTATCAATAATAACTGAAAATAATTTTGTTCTAATAGTAGCACTAAGTGCAAGTCCAGTGTGCGGAGGAGGCATTTCATGAAAAACAATTATTTCTTTTTGCAATTTACAATCATCATTGATATAATGACAAGTTATGCAGCAATAACCTATATTCTGATGTTCGGATGTCCATAAATCTGTAGTAATACTAACACAGGCAGAAAAAATATAAAACATTTATTGTAATTCAGCTCTCATATCAGCATAAAGTTTCAACACATCACAACGAACTGTATTTCTAGAATAGAGCTTAATGGTTGGGTTATGTTATCCGGGTTTTTAACCCAGCAGAATCCAGTAGAAGTCGAAACAACTTGATCGAGTCAGAATAGCTTAAAGGCCAACCAGAAGGACTAGAATAAGGAGTCATAAGAAGTTGGAAGAAAAGAAAGAAAAATACTCTAAGGACATGGATCGCTAGCGATCCATTGCCTATGGATCACCAACGATCCATAGCATTAGCTCGGGAGTTCACAAATGTAACATCCCCCTACTTGGAGGCCCAAAACTAACGACTATGAATGTTGCAGTCATCCATAGTTATTAATCCTCGACGATCAAATATGGTGACATTAGATACATTGATACACAGAAACACAAGAATATGGAAAAAAAATTAAACAGCAAACAAATTCAACATTCCATTTCAACATATTCCAAATTGATTACATAATCCCAACTCCCAGACCACGTTCAGATAACATATAATTATTACAAAATAAGCCAAGAGTGACATATGATGATGCCCTCTTGGTAGATCTGAGTATATAGATAGGCAAGAAAGCAATTTGCCTTTACAAACAAAACACACAGCGGAAATAAAAGAACTCTAATAACAAGCTTGCCTCCTGCACGTCCTCGGAAGCATTGTTTTTCTAAAAGAACACCTAGAAACCCTAACTATCAACCTACTTAAAATCAATTGAGTACCCAAAAGTTTAAGGGGAAAACAAAAACTTCGAGTCAGACATAAGCCTGGTATGAATAATAATTTACCATCTCAAACTTTTAGATATCTAGTGAGACCACGCCGCTTAGTGGAACAAGTTTTCCCCTCACTAGTATCCTAAAACATATATAAAACCATATATTGTGCTCCTGCATCCATAATGGTTAAAACATGGTATTTCATAATCTTTACGATGATATGCAAAACAAGTAAATCAAACCTGGATTACCCATCCCCATTCATTCTGACTATCTGTCTCAATTATAGTTTCTAGGATTACTATTAACCTATTAAATATTTATGGACTATCTATCTAATTTCATAGTTTTCATGCGATCACTAAGAACATATTGGTGACTCCAATATCTAATCACTTATCCTAGTTTTCATGGGCTAACTAGGAATCTATTGACTGACTGTCAATATCTTAATACGGATATAGTTTTTATGGGCTAACTACAAACCTACTGGCCCTTGCCAGTATCAAATCATAGATTTCATGGGCTGACTATGAACCTATTGGCTCCTTCCAATATCATACAGTTTTTATGGGCTTACTATAAACCTATTGGCCCCTACCAATATCTTTAATTAAGATTTTAACATCTGTTAAGTTATATTCACTACTGGGTCAACCTAACTGGTTATTCTGCCCTTTCCCCAAAATACAGTTATGGGTTAATAACAATGTGAATAATATTTCCAAAACCTTTATTTATGCCATGGTTTTCCCTTAAAAATGAGAATGGGTTATTTGTTTTGAAACCTTAAAACATCACTTTCGAAACCCCTGGATGACCTCCTTCAAAAGCATAGAAAATCTCTTTTCAAATCTCTAAGTATATACCTTTCGAAACCAATGAAACCTTTCGATGGTACCAAGAAAACATTCTTTAAAACATAGCTTCGAAACAAATGAAGTACCCTTTCAAAAACATTGGGTTTACTCCTTAAAAACATCATTTTGGGTCAAAATGATTATATACGAAAGTATCTCTTTTGATACCAACAAAAATTAATTTGGGGGAAAAGTTGATGGTGTCAGAACCATCTTAGTCGAAAGCAAAGAGCTTTAAAAATTAAAACTTCGAAAGACAGACTCGAAACCCCCTTTCGACTCCATTACCTTTGAAATCCCCAACCCCTTTCGAAAGCAATTAGGAAGCGGCTTAACTTAGGTAAAAACAAGGATATCCTTTCGAAGGTATTGATGACTTCAATACTTCGGAAGTAAAGTAGCAGCTAGGTTCCGACTAGGTCAGAACCTACCCTATCGAAAGCTTCTTATTTAAAGAAAAAGTTACCTTTGAAAGCTATTTATGAAGTCCCTTTCGAAAGCATGGTTTTCGACTATGTTGAAACTCTAAGTAAAACAAGGCAGGAATTTAACTTTAGAAAACAAACTAAAGTTTCGACTCTATAGGGTATTGACTCAATCAAAAGCCCTTCGGAAACTAGGCAGGCGTTTATCTTTTTAAAACAGAACCTTGGATTCAACTCTGACGAAAGCTTAGCTTTCGACACCCTACCTTCCGCTACTTACCAATTCACTTCATACCAATTCCATTGATATCATGTGACTTGGTTTTGACTTTGTGGGTTTTGACGGGAATGGTTTCGACTGAGGTGGTGCGGAGGTAAAGGGGTCGAAAGGTGCCTCCAAAATAGGCGGAACCACCTTTTTCTGAAATGCTGAATTTAGCTAAACATGGTAATTGCTTTATAACTAACCTGCCAATTGTAACTCCTTGATTGGTTACTTTAAAACTTTTCAAATACTTTACTATCATAACTGTTGCATTTATTAGGTGTAAATCAAAATAAATTCAAACGGTTAAGCATTTCCATTTAAAAATACAGTATTTGCAGATAAGTCCTTCTCTTGCAATAATTTATTTCCCTTAGTAATTTAATTGGGAAAATCCCCAAAAATCTCAAAATTTTGATTTCAACATGTAATCAAACATATTAAAAATTTAAATCCAATTTCTTCCTGAAATATTCAAAATAAATTTTTAAACCCAATTACATCATATTTATAATCAAAAATTCATAATAAAATTTCCATAACTTGGAAAATTATGAAAATTAAAACCCATCTCCAAAATCATGTTTTACTTAACACAAAAAAATTTCATGGCATTTTAAAATCAATAAACCATGATTTTGACCCTAAAACCGTACGAATTTAGAATATAAATAAATTGTTTAAATCAAACAATCCATAACTTTAGCATATCATCGTCTCAAAATATCATAGAATGAAATAAATACATAAATTCGAAATCATAGGATTATAGAAACAAAAAGAGATGGAATGAATTATTATTCACCTTAGATATGATAAGGAATTTGAGATTTGTTGTTGATTAATCATTCCTAGCTTTGATCCTTAGCTTTTAGATTATAATCTTTCTCTTTTCCTCCTTGTTAATGGCTGGCCATATTTTTATTTTTCGGATTTACGTCTGTGATGGTGAGAAATGAAACGTGAATGGACAAAATGAGAAATCTATAGCCATGTAAAAGAAAATGGCTATTTACTAATATGTACTTGTGTAAACTAATTAACCTTTAAACTAATTTAAAGCCCATTTATTTAATTATTAAGCACGGCCCATCATATAATTTATTCAAATCTCAATCCCCTTATCATCATTATTCTATTTAATTTATCTAATTAAATCTCCTGAATAATATTATAAAAAATTAGGGATTTTACAGCAAACAACATCGACACAAGACAATGAAGATATCCAGAAGGCAAAGTCCAAAGATAGGCTAAGTATATGGATCACTAATGATCCATAAACCATGGATCGTCGGCGATCCATACATCATCATTGGATCACTGCGGCTCAAATGGAACAAAGCAAAGGGAAGTGCAAAGGAATTGGCTCGCCTTCGAACATATTCTATGGATCGCTAGTGATCCATAGATCATGGATCGCAAGCGATCCATGCTTTTGGCTCGGGTCGTGGCAGAACTTCCACCGTTCCTTCCTGTGATCATCTGCAAGCATCTGGTGAATGGGCTTGGCCCAGTAACTCTCCAACCTCTATAAATACCATCCTACCTGCAACATAAATGGGATCGTCTTCCGTACCGGTTGCTGAAACTCTGTATAAAGCTTTCTTCATTCTTCTCCTTCCTCACAACGGTCATCCAAAGGATTCACTATGATTCTCCAATGAACTTTAACATTGGGGACTTGATCAAGCTAGGGATATTCAAGAACTTTGTATTTCTATTAACTTTGTAACAGAAATCAGTCGATAATAAAAACTATAAAGTGGACGTAGGCTTCATTAACAGCTGAACCACTCTAAAAATCCTCTTGGCTTCTTTCTATTTATGCTCTTTTACATTTATTCTCTATATTATTGCTCTATAAGAACAGGGCTGATGTTTTCACACTCAATTCAGGGTGTTGAACCACCTTTTGGGTTAACATTTTGGTGCTTTCACAGAGAGGCTAACTCAGGGTCCAGATCTAGCTATCTACTTTGGATCACATAGATCCAAAAGTTAGATCCTCAATTTTTGGTTGAAAAATCTATTGCTCGGAATCAATGGCTCCGGGAAGGAAGAGAACTGCCTTTGGAAGATCCATAGGTGCAGTAGTAGCTGGAGAAAATATGAATCATCAACAAACTGAAGTAAATTGTGTCAGTGTAGGAGATCAGGTGCTAGCGTCCTCCAATCAAAGTAAATTCGTTACAAGAGAAGAGTTGAACAAAACGGTTGATGAAATCAACCAAAAAATGGAAAGCAGTCAGAGAGCTCTGATGGATAAGCTCAATGCTCTCTTAACCTTATAGTCAAATCCCACTCCAAGAACTATGGTTGAACCCGCGGCTGTCATAGAGCAAGAAAATTCTTCCATTTCTGGCTTAAACAGAAGAAACGGGAAGTAGCCACAAAGAAGGGTGACGGCAAGAGATGTGGGAATCAACACGGAAGGAAATACTAGTACTCCGCTTGTCGCAAGGCAACCAACTTTGAACTTGAACGAAGGGGTGAACACTCCATGAGAGGATATAGCAATGGACCTCTCCGACTCAAAGATGGAGAACAATTCAACGATGATAAGTTGGAAGAGAATGCCAATGCGTTCGATAATGCACTGGACCACTGGACCTTCACCAACTTGACTGTCTTGGTCCTTAACCTCTTCTCATCTCTCGCTACAACCCGAACTGGTTGTCTAACAAAAGTCAAATCAGGCTCTACCACTATGTCCTCCAACTATGTCTGAGGAATGGTAGCCTCTGGATCATGCATGAACTTGCAAAGATGAGACACATGGAATACATTATAGACACCTACCAAACTGCTCGGCAACTCCACTCTATACGCGAGCTTTCCAATCCTCTCTATAATCTGGAATGGACCAACATATCTCGGGGCCAACTTTCCTAACTTTCCAAATCGTACCACACCATTCATAGGTGATACTTGAATGAAAATCCTATCTTCCACTGAGAACTCTAGGTCTTTACGCCTTTTATCCGCGTATCTCTTCTGCCTGGATTGAGCATTCTTCATCTGTCCATGGATTAACTCAATCTTTTTCGATGCCTCTCTAACCAAATCCGGACCTAAGACTAATCTCTCTCCAGTTCTCTAACCAACATGCTGGCGATTTGCATGACCTTCCATACAAATCTTCAAAAGGCACCATTCCTATAATAGTCTGTAACTATTATTATAGGAAAACTCAATCAAATGTAGGTGATCCTCCCAAAATCCACCAAAGTCCAATACACAAGCTCTCAATAAATCTTCAAGTATCTTATTGACTCTCTATGTCTGCCCATCAGTATGTGGGTGATATGTTGTACTCATCTTGAGCTTGGTACCTAATACCTCTTATAGACTCCTCCAAATTTCGCTAGTGAATAATGCACCTCTGTCACTGACTATGCTACTAGGAATCCCATGAAGTTTAACTATGTTCTTCATGAATAACTTAGCCAAAGCAGGTGTCGTTCTGGTTGACTTTACCGGAATGAAATGGGCACTCTTGGTCAACCTGTCCATTATAACCCATATGCTTTCATTTCCTCTATTTGACCTTGAAAACCCATCTATAAAGTCCATCGATATCGAATCCCATTTCCAGACTGGAATATCTAAAGGCTAAAGTAAACCACTTGGCTTTTGATGTTCGGTCTTCACTTGTTAACAGTTAACACACTACCTAACCCACAAGCCCACATACCTATTTATGCCTTCCTAATAAAAGCTCCTTTTCATATATGCATACATCTTGGTTTTTTTAGGATGAATCGTAAACTTCGATCTATGACATTCCACCAGAACTTCCCTCCTTAAGTTCTCTACATTTGGAATGCACAATTGTCCCTTCTTTCTCAACCATCCTCTTCAGTCAAGACTAAAATCTTTCAAATCATCGACCTCGGTTCCAACCTCAAGCATTCTAATCCTTTCAGCTAAAATTGGGTTTTCTCTTTGCTTAGAAGTTATCTTCTCGATCAGCACTGGTCGTAACCCTAAACAAAATATCATGGCAGTACCCTGACTAGAACAAGCAGTAGATCTCAACTGCATACAACAACTGGCTAAAACTTCTAGATCCTTCCATTCTGCCAACATTGCTAACACCACATTCTAATGTTTTCTATTGAGAGCATCTGCTACCTTATTTCCTTTCCCAGGAGTATACTCTATACCGAAATTATAAGCAGCCAAAAATCCAGCCATCTCTGCTGCCTCATATTCAACTCCTTCTGAGAGAATAAATACTTTAATGACTTATGATCGATAAACAACTCAAATCTCTCTCCCAAAAGATAATGCCTCCAAATCTTCAAGGCAAAAATTACCGCTGCCAACTCCAAGTCATGAGCAGGATATCTAAATTTGTGCGGTCTACGCTGCCTAAATTCATTAGCAATAACCTTGCCCTTTACATTAATACTGCTCCCAATCCAGTCTCACATGCATCAGTGTATACTACCAACCCTTGGTTACCTTCTGGAACTACTAACATTAGTGCATTGGTTAACAAATTCTTTAACTTAAGAAACCCTTCCTTACATTCCTCATATCAAACAAACTTCACATCTTTCCTGGTCAACATAGTCAAAGGCGCTGCTATCCGCGAGAAATTCTTGATGAATCTCATGTAATAGGCAGTAAGTCCAAGAAAACTTCTGATCTCGGTCACCATTTCTAGTCTCTTCCAATTATTCACAGCTTCGATCTTATCTAGATCGACTGACAATCCCTTCTCTGAAACCACATGACCAAGAAACTTAACCGCTTTCTTCCAGAAATGACACTTGGAAAATTTCGCCTTTAGCTGATTTTGCCTCAGCGTCTCCAGCACCACTCTAAGATGAATCTCATGCTCTCTTTCATCCTTTGATTATACCAAAATGTCATCTATAAATACCAACATGAACCTATCCAAGTGCTCTCGGAAAACCCGGTTCATCAAATCAACGAAGAAAGCAGGCGCATTTGTCAAGCCAAATGGCATCACCAACCACTCATACGAACCATACCTAGTCCGAAATGCCGTCAAAGGAATGTTATCCTCCGCCACTCTCAACTGATGGAACCCCGTCGCCAAATCCAATTGGGAAAATACTCTGGCTCCACTCAACTAATCAAATAGATCATCTATCCTCGGCAGAGGGTACCTATTCTTGATCGTCCTTTCGTTTAACTTATGATAGTCCATGCACATCCTTAACGACCCATCTGATTTCTTCACAAACACCGCAGCCGCTCCCCAAGGTGAACTACTTGGTTCTAATAAAATTTCTTCCCTCCAAATCCACTAGCTGCTCCTTCAATTCCTTCATCTATGTCGGTATCATCCTATGAGGTGGTCTACTGATAGATTCAGCTCCTGGTACAAGATCTATCTGAAACTCAACAGCTCGCTTCAAAGGTAATCCAGTAACCGGCTTAAAAATATATGCAAACTCTCTAGCCACACAAACCTGACTAAGGTCTCCTTCAACTCCCATGACACTCAACAAAGCACAAACACTCTTACTGGAATTCTCCATTGAGAAAATGATTCTGTTATGACTATCTGGGTGCCCCAATGATATTTCCCGATCCTAGCAAAATATCATACCTCATACATACCCAACAAATCCACACCCAAAATGATCTCGAAATCTACAAAATCAAAGACATACAAACTATATGCAAACTTATGAGCTAACAAATCAAGTTCTAATTGGTCACATCTTATCCTAAGAGTTGCATGTCCTCCTATTGGATTTGCAACCCTTAAGGAAGTAACAAGGTATGTGGGTTCTATACATAACCTATAAATGAAATACTATGATATAAATGAATGTGATGCATCGGTATCAAAAAGTACCCTAACTGGTATACGCCGAATCAAAGGTGTACCTTCCATCATAGTCTTCCCTTTCTCTGCTACAGTAGGTCTAGAAGAAGATGGTGGTCCAATAGCAAACACCTTCCCTCTGTCCGCCCTGACTAGCTCTAGACACTGGTTCTTATAATACCTAACCTGGTCACAGTTGAAGCATTTCACATTCTTCTTCTCTGCGGGCTTCTTTCCTTTACCAGTTCTGCACTCAAGGGCATAATGGCCCTTCTTATCACACTTATAGCACACCAAATCAGCCTTTGCCTTCTTAGCGGCCTCCCTTTTCTGGGCTCCTTTCTTCTTAAAGAATTTCCTTTTCTTTCCCTGAGGACCCTGAGACTCAACTAGCTTCTCTCTAACTGACACAACAAGCATCTCCTCATGGTGGATGGTCATCTCCACCATCACATGATAAGGTTCCCTAATATGAGTCATAGCTATTCTGCCTAGCTCTGGCCTCAATCCTCTAATGAATCTCTCATTTCTTCTGATATCAGTGTCAGCCAAAGCATAACCATATCGAGATAGCTCATCAAACTTGGCAGCATACTCGATCACAGACATCCCTCCTTGGACAAGATCTATGAACTTCCTCATCAATGCTGATTTGGCAACCTCAGACAAGAACCTCTACTTGAACCTCCTTCTAAAATCAGCCCATGTCAGCTCTTCCTCTGGAACTCCTACCGTCACACTGTTCTACCAGTGAAGCGCTAACCCTTGCAACTGTCTAGAGGCTAGCCTTCTCTTCTCTCCATCCTCCAAGCCTAAATCTGTAAAGATCCTTTCACAGTTCAACAGCCAGTTCTCAACTTCAACTGCATCCTCCGTTCCAACAAACGGCTTCCCACCTAGACCGGTATAGTCTCTGCTTAGCTTGGCATAGTTATAACCAGCTGGAACTACAGGATTAGCTCCTCCAACATTACCAACAGCTCTTGCTTGCAAAAGATTAGCCAACAACTGATACACCATCCCCGCATCTACTGGCGGATTTCCAGCACCAACATCAACCTCCGCATTTTGGTTAGCATTAGCCTTTCGACCTTGGTTTCTCCGAGTATTAGGTCGAGCATTTCCATTGGTAGTGGTACTTCCTCCACCTAGATTTCCTCTTCCATTTCCTGCCTCCATATCCCCTTTCTCGTATATCTGCATACGAGCCTTAGTAAGATACAGAGAACGGTCTAAGAGAGAGGGAAATAAGTACTTAGATATATACCTATATA
Source organism: Allium fistulosum (assembly GCA_030737815.1). Classification (NCBI taxonomy): domain Eukaryota; kingdom Viridiplantae; phylum Streptophyta; class Magnoliopsida; order Asparagales; family Amaryllidaceae; genus Allium; species Allium fistulosum. The sequence goes on from CM060905.1 coordinate 1,251,806,773, forward strand.
TCAAATACAAGTACGTTACTATAACATTAACCCAAACCCCAATCATATTTTTAAATTCATTGGATTATGTTTCAAAAAGCTTTTAGGTTTATCTTTTCTTTTAAAGTTTCATAAATCTATGCTCTAATACCAACATTAACATTAGCCTACTTGGAGGCCCAAAACTAACGGCTACGGATGTTGTAGTCATCCATAGTTATTAATTCTCGACGACCAAATACGGAGGTGCTAGATACATTGATACACAAATCACATAAATATGGAAAATTTTAACAACTCAAAACATATTTCCACATTCAAATCAAAGTACTTGATGTTCATTACATTATCCCAAAAACATAACCACGTTCAGCAAAATATAATTATTACAAATACGCCAAGAACAACATATGAAGATGCCCCATTGGTTGATCAAAATATATGGTAAGGCTAACAAGTCTGCTTTTACAAACAAAAGAAACAGCGGAAAAGTCAATTCTAAATAACTATCTTACTCCCGCACGCCTCTGAAAGCTTTATTCGTCAAAGAAGAAAACCTAAAAACCTTAAATCTCAAACTACTCAAAATCAATTGAGTACCCGAGATTTTAAGAGGAAAACAAAAACTTCAAGTCAGACATAAAGCCTGGTATGAATAATAATCTAACATATCAATCCTTTTAGATATCTAGTGAGACCACGCCGCTTAGCAAAACGGGTTTTCCCCTCACTAGTATCCTAAAACCTTTTTAAAACTATATTCTGTGCTCCTGCATGCACAATGTTTAAAACATACATTTTCAAAATATTTTGATGATATGCATACTTAAAACAATTAGGATTTCCCATCCCCAGTTTAATCTGACTCCCTGTCAAAATTATGGTTTCTAGGGTCACTATTAACCTTTTAGTTTTCATGGATTTACTAAAAACCTTTATATAATTAATGAACATCCAGTTCTTTTCATAGTTTTCATAGGGTCACTAAGAACCTATAGGCTCCTGCCAGTTAACTTAATTAATTCATGGGTCCTCCTGAACCTATTAGTTATTCCAATAAATAATCACCTTATCCTAGTTTTCATGGGTTGACTAGGAACCTATGGATTCATCCAGTAAATCATTTCACATCTTAGTTTTCATGGGTTGACTAGGAACCTACCAATTCTTCGATTAGCCACTTTCTTATCCTAGTTTTCATGGGTTGACTAGGAACTTATTGACTGATGTCAATTCTTAATCTAGATATAGTTTTCATGGGTTCACTACAAACCAATTAGCCTCTGCTAACTGACCTTAACACATAGTTTTCATGGGTTTACTATGAACCTGTTGGTTACCTCCAATAACTACATAATCATAGTTTTCATGTGTTTGCTATGAACCTTTTGGTTTCCTCCAATAACTACTAAGTTTTAAGCATCCTATATTTTTGGTCACCCTGACTCCTTAGATGCAAATCTACTCATTTAGGAGTTTAACAATTCATATTCACTACTGAGTTACCTTAGCTGGTTCTTCTACCCCTTTTCCCCCAAAATATAGTTACGGGTTATCATGTGAATATATTCATATTTGAAGAAGCAAAACAATAGTTTAACAACACCACTCCTGTGGGTTCAAGATCCTTGAAATACATTTCATATAAAACATAGTTAACACCTTTAACTTCTATTTATCAAGACCATACTTCTTCAAAATTATATGTTTAAAGTCATTACAAAACTCCTTTTTATAAGCCATGGTTTTTCTTTAAAAATTGGAGTATGGGGTTTTAAAACCTTTCGACAACGTCAAAAGCTTCTACTTTCAACCCATTTGAAAGCTTTGCTTTCGACCCCTTCGAAAACATAAATCGTATCTTTTAAAACAATAGGCTCCAGTCTTTTTAATACTTTAAAACACTTCCTTCAAAATCTTTCGACCTTGTTAAAGTATCATTAAATAAAAGTGGAACCTTTCGAAACCAATGAAGGTCAAACCCTTCGAAGCCACTGAAAATCAAACCTTCCGAAAGCATTAGGTTTGTACTTAAAAATATTACTTTGGGTCATAGTGAAAAAAGGTGAAAGTATCTCTTTCAAAACCACACTTTATTTTATAAAATATTGGGGAAGTTTGATGGTGTCGAAACCATCCTTTTGAAAGCATTAAAACATCTGGGAAACAATTTAACCTTTCAACAACGTCGAAAGCTCCTACTTTCGATCCCTTCGAAAGGTTTGGGAAACGGCTTGATTTTATAAAAACCATTAAACCTTTCGATAATGTCGTAAGCTCCTACTTTCGACACCTTCGAAAGCATTAGACAAAAATAAAGGCGGCAGCTCTTTTTTTCAAAATCCTCTTTGAAACAACCTTTCGAAAACATAGCTTTTGACTGTGTCAAAAGCTCCTTTAATAAAACTATCCTTTCAAAACCATATCTTTCGACCCTGTCGAAAGCAAGCATAGCTTTTGACCTTGTCGAAAGCTCTTTATTAAACCAACCTTTCAAAATCATAGCTTTCGACCTTGTCGAAAGCAAACATAGCTTTCGACCTTTTAAAACAGGCAAGTGATTTTCTTTTTCAAATCAAAGTAAACTAAGGGTTCATCTCCTTCGAAAGCAACCCTTCGACACCATACCTTCCGACTTGGTCCAATTCACTGCATACCACCTGAATGATATCATGTGCATTGCTTTCGACCTTGTTGGTCATTGAAGTCAAAAGGTCTTGGTCGATAGGTCTAAGTCGAAAGGTTTGCCAAAGAAGGCGGAACCACCTTTTTCTAGGTAAAAGCTGATTTTGCCAAAGTAAGTAAACTTTTTGTAACAAACTTGCCTACTTTAAACATTTGATTGGCTTTCCCAACTTTTAAATAATTTGGATAATATTTTCTGCATTTTCTCAGATCTAAAATCAAATTAACATTTAACAAATAAGCCCTTCCTCTTATAAAAACAATTAAATCATTTAGGTCCTCCTTTCGAAATAATTTAATTTCCATACTAAATCACTTAGTAAAATTCCCTCAAAATTCAGAAAGTCACTTTAATCATGTTATCTAACATATCAAAATTTCAGACCCAAATTCTTAATATATTTTTCAAAATAAATTTATAAACATAAATAACCATATTTTCCTTTGAAAATTTAGAACTAATTCTCCACGGCTTGGAAAATTAAAAAATTGAAACCTACTCCAAAATTATGTTTTCTATAACATAAAATTTTCCCATGGCATTTACAAATCATTAAGCCTCGGTTTTACCCTAAACCGTGTATATCTCCTTTAAACAACCTTGTTTAAACCATACAATTTACAAATCAAGCATATCATCATTCAATATATCATAAAACAGATTTACCCTTAAATTCGAAACCATATGATTATAAAACCAAAATAGAGATGTAGAAATTATTATTCACCTTAGATTGGATAAGGAAATTGAAGTTTGATTGAGATTGATTTCTTCTAGCTTGATCCTAATCTTTACTTTGATTTTTCTCTTCTCTTCTTCCTAATGGCCGGCCTTGCTTTCTTCTTATGTTTATAAATTTCGTTTGAGATAAAATGAACGTGTAGGACTAAGAAGAATAGTATAACGGTGGGAAATATGGGCGGCTATTTACCATAATGCCCTTATGTTTAATTATTTAACCATTTACAAGTTCATTTAGTTAAATAAGCATGGCCAACCTCAATCTCCTTATCTACATTATTCCATTTAATTTATTCTAATTAAATCTCCTAAATAATGTCATCATTAAAATTAGGGGTGTTGCAGTCTTGAAAATTGGATCGCATCTTGGAAACAAGATGCGCTTGGAACTTACTAAATTTCTTCGTGCCAACTTGGATGTGTTCGCTTGGACGCATTCCGATATGTGTGGGTTATCGCCGAAAATCGTATGCCATGCGCTCAACATTGACCCCAAGTTCACACCAGTAAAGCAAAAGAGGCACAGCCTGGCCCTAAATGGTCGAAGGCATTAAGAGAAGAGATGGACAAGCTAATGGCCAGCGGTTTTATCCGTGATGCAACTTATCTTGAATGGGTATCTAACCCGGTCTTAGTCGAAAAGTCCAATGGAAAGTAGCGAATCTGTATCGACTACTCGGACCTAAACAAAGCTTGCCCGAAGGATAGCTTCCCTCTACCCAGAATAGACCAGCTTGTGGATGGAACAGCAGGGCATGAACTGCTATCATTCATGGATGTATACTCAGGGTACAACCAGATCCTGATGCACGAACCTGATCAAGAAACTAGCTTCATCGCCGATCTAGGACTATACTGCTACCGGTAGTGCCATTCGGTTTAAAGAATGCTGGGGCAACCTACCAAAGGTTGGTAAATACCATGTAAGCGCCAAATTGGGAAAACCAAGGAGGTTTACGTGGATGACATGTTGGTCAAATCGCGAGTAGCTGCCAATCACCTGGATAATCTCGCTAAAATATTTGAAATACTCCAAAAGTATGGAATGAAACTCAATCCACTCAAATGTCACTTCGGAGTAGCCTCTGGAAGTTCTTAGGATTCATAGTAAGTGCTAGGGGCATTGAAGCAAACCTAGAGCAAATAACAGCCCTACGAGAAGTTCAAGCCCCGAAGAACAAGAAAGAATTACAAAGCTTGAATGGGAAGGTCCCAACATTAAGCCGATTTATCCCGAAAGCCACCAACAAGTGCATACCATTCTTTGATGCGTTAAAGAAAGGAAAGAAAAACTTCGAATAGAGTGAGGCATGCCAAACTGCATTTGAAGAATTACTACGACACATGGAAGCCTCACCAATCCTATCAAAACTAGTAGATGGAGAGGACCTATTCATTTACCTAGCAATCTCACCTCATGCGTTGAGCGCTACTCTTGTGTGTGAAGAAGCGAAAATCCAGTGACCCGTATACTACATTAGCAAACAGTTCACTGGAGCTGAGAAGAATTACCCAAAGTTGGAAAAGCTAGCGTATTGCCTCTTGATCGCGTCTAGGAAGTTACGACAGTATTTCCAAGCATATCCAATCAAAGTACTGACTGATCAACCTCTGAAGCAAGTACTATACCGACTCGAAACTTCTGAATGACTTCTCAAGTGGAACATCGAACTGAGCCAATATGATAGTACTTACCATCCGAGAAAGGTTATCAATGGGAAAGTGTTGGCATATTTCATCGTCGAGTTTACCATACGAGATGACGAGGAAGAAACGCCATTGGAAGTGGAGACGCAATGGAAACTTTTTGTTGATGGCGCATCTAACGACCTCTGTTGGGGGGCGGGAGTAGTGCTTGAAACCCCCGAAGGATGAGCCATTTGCTACGCCTTACACTTGGAATTCCCCGCAACAAATAATGAAGTGGAATAAAAGCATTGATAGTAGGGCTAAAAGTTGTGAAAGAACTCGAAATAAAGTCTATTCACATCTACAGCGACTCCCAACTAGTCGTCTGCCAGATAAAAGCCAAGAACCAAACTCGAGGGGAGAACCTCGCCCATATCTATCTAAAGTATAAAAGTTGCTAGGTGACATCCAATATTATACCATAACTCACATTCCACAGGAGCAAAACTCCAAGGCCGATTATTAGGGACTATCCCGGTTGAGACTCCGACTACCCTGAGTATAGACGAAATGGATGTCGACTAGATCCTCGAGACCACCGCCGAACCGGAAACATGGATGACGCCAATCAAGGACTACTTACTTATAGGAACCCTTCCAACTAACCGGAATTAACGGGAAAAGCTTCTCCAAAAGGCATCGCGATTCATGATACAGGATGGAATACTCTACCGAAGGGGATTCTCCACCCCCTTCTTAGATGTGTGACCCGAGATGAAGCTCAACGGATCTTGAAGGAGGTGCACGAAGGCGAATGCGAAGACCATACTAGGGGGCAGACCTTTGCAAAGAAAGTCCTCCGATACGGGTACTTCTGGCCAACAATAAACCGCAATGCAGCAGACTAGGCCAGATGGTGTGATCATTGCCAAAGATTCGACAAAATAAAAATAACTCCATCAACAGAGTTAACGCAGATGGTCAGCCCGTGGCCGTTTGCGATTTGGGGAATCGACTTGATCGACGTATTGCCAATAGCTAAAGGAGGGGCCAAATATATTATAGTTATTGTTGACTATTTCACGAAATGGGCCGAAGCAGAACCACTAGCCACCATTACCACAAAGAAAGTCATTAATTTTGTCACTGAAAACATTATTTGCAGGTTTGGTGTGCCATAGAAAATTATCACTGATAATGGGACCTTATTCGAAAGTGCTGAGTTCAAAGACTTCTGCAAACGCTTCCAAATTAGAAGAGCTTTTCCGTAGTCGCTTATCCATAAGAAAACGAGCAAGTGGAAGCAACAAACAGATCATCAAGTTCACTATCAAAAAGCGGTTAACTAAAGCAAAAGGAACCTAGGTTGATGAACTTCCACTCGCACTATGGGCTTACAGAATAACCCACAAGGCAGTAACCGGTCACACTCCGTTCGCATTGGCATATGGCTCTGAAGCAATGATTCCCATTGAACTAAAAGTCCCCTCTCATCGAAGGCAAAATTTTAATTAGAAGCGAAACGAGCAGCTCCTACCGAATCACTGGATATGATTGACGAAAGGAGGGAAAAAGCCGAGTTAAGGACTGTTGCCCACCAAAAAAGGGTCGCGTGATACTTCAACTTCAAAGTTCACAACCAAACCTTCAAAGTAGGAGACATCGTCCTCAAACGAGTTTATCCCATGCTGGGAGCCTTCGAACCAAATTGGGAAGGGCCATATGTGATTAATCAAAAGCTAAGGGATAGAACTTTCAAGCTGATAACCGTCGACGGAATCCAAATTCCTAGAGCATGGAACAACGAATCACTGCACCGTTACTTTACCTGAAAACTACCTTATGTACTTTCTATTTTTCAGCAAATAAGCCGTCCCAGGATGCCAAGGGCATTGTAAATAGGCAAAAACTTGCCTAACTTCTATTAATAAAATTAATTTGCTTTTTGAACCAACAAAACTGTGTTCATAGTAGTAACCTGCTGAGTCGACGGGGTCAAATCGGCTCAAAACCATTAAATTGCTACTTGAGAAAGTGGAATCATGCTCAAGTATGATCCCACTTACCCACCGGATTGACGGAAGCAAATCAACTCAAACCGTTGGATCGGTGGAACCCGATCCCCGCCTTCTAAGAACCGGTGCTGCCCCGGTAGTATCAGGAAGGCTCAAATAAAAAGCCGCGCATCCCATAAGCAACATCAAGAAGTATCAAAATCCGTGCATCCCATAAGCCGCTTACTAACTTTTCGAGCCATGAAATCACGCTCTTAAAACGTAAGCCCCTTACGTTGCCCGAAGATAGGAAACATCGAGAAGTATCAAAAGCTGCGCATCCTATAAAGCCGGGCACACTTTTAAGTACTGGAATTGCTCCGTGATACCGGGAAAATTATTCATTACAGGAATGACGAGGGTCAACCCACTCCCATTATCAGGAGTAATGGGCACGAGTCCAATAAAATTTAAGTGCTACAAACCGGTAGAAAACTCCGACTGCTGACACCCCATGATTAGCTATAACATTTAATGTGGATAACGTTTGGCTATTTATAGTTAACTTATAAAATGTGCATGCTCTAAGCAATGAAGCACGTGTTTGAAGATTGCAAAAACCCTAAGAAATAATGTGCATAAGTGTTTACAAACGTTCTTGAGGAGCGATAAGTGGTTTAGCTTCCAAATTTTGCAAAGAATATTCATTTACGCGAAGGGTGTTTCTGAATTCCTTAATAGTTAGTCTGATGACTATATACCCTGTACATTTACAACATACATATGATATGTACTGTAGACTATATACTACAGTTGTGAAACTTACAAAAAATCAAATTGTAACTTAGTTTTATTCCAAGTTTAGGTATGCAGACTATTCAAACAGTAAGTGCCAAGTGTTCGAAGTAAACAGCCCTGTGAACTGGGGGGCATACACCGGTACTCAAATAGAAATACACAAAAACAAAAATTCTTCACAAGTTCTGTTACTTCAAACAAAGAATTTTGGCAGTAATCACAGGACTAGACAAAATAAATTGGAGGTAAACGAAGTAGACATAAGTGCATAGAACACATATAAGAAAATAAGTGAAATTACAGTCAAAATGTCAACAATGTATTACTTATAACTGTTTTTCTGTACAAGATCAAAACGTGGGGGTCGTACCCACACAATACCGTCCAATAAAGGAAAAAGTACAGACAATGCAAAAAAAAATAGTGAGTGCAGACTCTGCACTTGAACAAAACAACACAAAATGACTCAAAATCAGATCAACCACCATCTAAGCTCTTCAATGCCTTTTTCCGCCATTCCCCTTCCCACTTTCGTCTGAAGTTTCTGCTTTGCCTTGGGAGTAGTGTCGCTGCCAGTAATGTCAACTATTTCCTTGGTACTGATGTCTTCTTCCTGCTCTTTAACTTTCTCGGAGGCTTCCCCTTTAGTCTTGCGTTTCCGAGATCTACGGGAGCTCTTAAAGGACTTTATCGCTTCAACTTTCTCCTTCTTGATGGCAACCAATTGTTGTTGAGATTTGCACGAACGTTCTATCTGAATCTCCTGCTCCCGAACTTCGACCGCCGTGAAGTCACCTTACAATGATACAGAAGGATCATCCAAGCCATGTAATGCAGCAATCTTCTCGGACTCCGGCCCTGGCTGCAAGCCGGACACAGATACGGCAACCCGAGCAGCTACAGAAACGAGCACGGACGTATTTGAAATAGCGACAGGTCCAGGTACCGAGGAAGCCAGCGGATTGGCGGATAAGGAAGACAGACCTATAAGATCAAAAATGAAAGCATTAAATTCGTGCTGCTCTTGCGGCGTGAGTTGAAAGTTCTCGAACCCGGGAGAAATAAGAAGATTACCTGCACCAGAGAAGTGACCCAGAATGTCAACCTCATACTCACCAGCCTCTCCCTCTTTGGACAGTTCCACAACCTGCAGAGAAGCTTCAAGCCCAGAACTTGTCGGTGGATCGCACGGCTGCTCCGATGGTTCTCCGGGACCGGAAATAAAAGGCTCCGACAATGCTTTAGCAGTTACCATCGTGGCAACATCAGCGGCTTCCTTCTCCCTTTTGATTCGCAAAATCTCCCGTCTCCCGACCTTCTAGCAATGCTTTCTTTGATTCTTCATTGAGTAAGCATTCTCTAGCTCTCGCTTAGTATAAACATCCCAGCTATCATGGAAGCGGGTCAAGATTTCCTCTCAAACCATGGTTAGAGTGCGCGGGAATTTAGGGCCCAAGTAACTGAGACTCCCCTAGTCCTCTGGTGCAACAGGGAGTTGACATAAAAGTTTAAGATGGTCTCATCCATTTTCTCCATCTTTCTCTCGAAGGAGTTATGAAGCTCCAAATAATCCATCGTAATGGCGGCCTTTTCAACTTCGACGCGAGCTTTATCGGCGCTAAGCTGCGTAGTTTGATCCCCGAGCATAGCGATCGTCTCAGCCTGATCGAAGATGGTTTTATCGCATGACTTCATGACTTCTTCATATTCCACAATTGTTTTATTATGCCCCTCTATGATAAGATCGTGGTCGGAAATGGTCTTCTTTTGGGCCACAATTGTCGCGCTGCAAGCTACCACCTCCTCTTTCAACTTGGCTTCTTCTGCATGAGCCTTCTTAATTTCGTCCCTATAGATGAACTTTATTCTTTCGTGGGCCTCTTTTAGCTCTTTTAATAAACCGCGCTTTTCTTGCTCTCTTGAAGTGTCGCGTCTCTTTCTTCTTCCAGCCATTTGATTTTGGCATCACGCTCTGCCAATGCTTTTTCGAAACCATCCTTCTCCGATTCAAAGGAGAGGATTTCTTGATAGTTATTGCGGTTCGTGTCTGCTAGTTGTTTGCACAATTTATCACACCCCTCGGCCTGCTCTAGATCATTCTGGATTGCGTGAAGGTGGTGCATGTATGTATCTTTGCGAACTGGATGAAGATCGTGATCAAATTTAACTCCCCTTAGAAAGCACCCGGGCCGCTTCAAGCCTGGGAGGACCAGAGTGAAGAACATAGGAAGATCTCCGGTGCGGGCATGAAGAATCAGGGGCAAGCACCATATGGGAAAAGGGAACTTGAGATGAAGACGGAACAAAGATAGAAGTGGCCGGGATTTCAGTACCATTTGAAGTGGGGGCTGGAGCGAAGGCCTGTTGTTCCAAAGAATGAGAGTCACGACCAACATTGGACTTTTTAGACGACTCCTCTTGCTCATCGAAAGTCTTTCTTTTCTCGTATCTGCCTTTGTACACTCGATCCCGTTCCCTCTCGTCTCGACGACGAACTTCAGCCTCTGAATCTCTTCTTCTCCATTCCTCTTCTGTTTCGCGAGGCTGGTGACGGCCGAAAGATCGCTTCGACCAGCGTTGAGAGTCGGTAAATTCCTTAAGATCATCGTGAAGGTCGCGTCCACTCATGGTACCTGACATGAAGAATAAATAAAGATCCCTAGAAATGGAGAATAAACATGGAAAATACATGTATAAGTGAGTGTAACCCTAGTGAAACGTGTAATGTGTTTGGAGGAGAGCCTAAAATGACGTCAAAAACCAGATTGAGCAGACGTTGTGGAAGGAATCAGACTAACTTCAGGTGCAACGTGGCCTAAACGAAGAGACCCCTCCTCAAATTTGAAGTCTTTCCCCATGAGCACATCAAAATCGACGCAAACATTGCTCAAATCTCCAAAGTCTACACAGGTGTCTTTAATCGGAGAATCCCGACGTCATCTGACTTCTGGAGCATCATTTTTACCACTCATATCTGGGGGAGGCCAGCTCAAAACAACGGAAATAATCCCCAAAGTCTCGTCGCATGATTTAGAATCGTCCCCGTCATTGGATTCTGCATAGAGATCATCGTCGTCATTGGAAGAGGACTCATCACTACTACTCCCATCTCTCCCTCCTCCTTTTCTATGTCTATCGCGGCCTTGCTTTCCCTTTGATTGAACTCCTCTTCCTCTTCTTTCGGAATTGGGGGCATCCTAGCCGGGCAAGTGGCTTCGGTCGCGATGTTTTTTTCCCTCGTGAGTCTCTTCAGCTGACTTGCTGGACAAGCCTTCCCTCTCTTGAAAAACACTCGCTTCGGTACCATAAGACGAAGAAGCAAATCGCGTACATATCCTGGATCGAGAAAGGGATGGGACCTCAACTAGGACTGCAGATCTCCCTGGATACAATAGCCCATACCGAAGCAGATTTTCGTCGGTCAACAAGAATTTAACTGATATCTCCTCGGCATCGACGGTCTTTAGGGTTTGGAAAGTATCATTGAGAATAAGTCCTTGTTTGGCTTCGGAATAACTGTAGAAAGTATTTGACTTGTTAGAAATCCCATAGGAACATACCGGAGCTCTATAAGTGAGAAAAAGAACTTACTCCATGTTGTCCAGAGACGATTGAATCCCTTAGGACACCTAACAAAGAAGTATTGAGTCTTGAATTGGGATAAATTGCTCTGCAGTCGCAACACAATTTTATGGTTTCTCTGGGCCTCAATCACTACCAAAGATGGACACTCGTCTCTTCTTTTGAATGAGAGAAAATATCTCAATTCGTCAAAGCTCGGGGCACGGTTGAGAGTTTGCATGAAAAGAACGTGCAGGTAGGTTAGAATAGCGTATATGTTAGGATGAATCTGAAACAGAGCAATTCCCAAATTCGAGAGGGTTTCTCTTAAAAATTCATTGAAGGGGGGCACTGCTCCGTTCAGGCACATATACCGATGACAAACAGTATATCTTGGAGGTGGCATATGAGCAAATTAATCCTTCTCTGGGAGGCGCACGTTTTCTTCCGGAATGCCATGCTACAGGCAGATGTTGTGCAAGACTTTAGCAGAAATCATAGAGGAGGATCTTTCCGACGGATTGAGAAGAACTCTAAAGTTAGGAGGAGTTCGATCCAGGACCGGACTGACTGGAACTAGGTGCCATATTTAGCCCGTGAAGTAGAAGAAGGAGGGGCGACTGACGACGACTCGGCCTCCAAAAGCATGGGACTTCCTCTGCCAGACTTACGACGCGAAGACAGGTACTTCATTCTAAACAACAGGACTTGCATCCGAAATGGTTAGGTAATTCCACTATAAAATAAGAATTCCCCCTGTTTCACTTGAATCCCGAAGAAATATCGATTCATTCTGATATATTGGATTTCAAGTACGTACCGAGGTGAGTGCGTTGTGTTATTTATCGGTGGTGGACTCGATGTCCTAAACACTACAAACGCTCTATCCTGTGTAGATAGTACATTCACAGCTGAAAGAGGAAAGGACTTATCGTATCGCTTTCTTTTTGAAATTACTTCCTCCACACTTACCCGTTATCGACCAACGATCGATAACGGATTCGTTGTCCGAAACGACGTGGAAAGTTCCTTCTAGTACAGGTACACCATGCGTGCAAAATAAAGCAAAACCAATTCATGATATGTCGTGCGGCATCGGCAATGGAACTTGGTACAAATCAATTCTGGTTCAATGGACGAAGACCACAAAACATGTCATGCATCAGGGAAACGCTCGGATGTTGTTCTGTGAAGAACTCAAGACTCGATTTACTATCTTCTTCCATTAAACCGCAATCGACTCGGACATTTCACGACGAACATCACGAGTGCAACTCCATCACCAAATCGATAAACAAACACCACAATAGTCAACCCCACCTTGAATCATCAATCAAGAGGCAAGGATGATCAAAGTTAGTGGATCGACAATGATTATGCAAGCAAACGAGCTAGGCTAGGGACTAGAAACGATGGCGAGGCAGCGGCAACAAAGTTTCAGAGTCAATGGCAAGGTGAAATCGGCGGCGATGGAATCTTGGCGGAAGCTTGGTCGAGGCTGAGTCAAATCGCAGGAAAGCTTGGATCAAGTCACTGGGGATGATGGATCAAGTCGTTGAAGGAAGCTTGGATCGTAGAAGGAATTTGGATGATCGGGTCACGAGGAATGAATGTGAGTTAAGATAGGTCGGCTAAAGCCTTTAAGTATAAAAGTTGCAAGAAAAAATGTTAAGTAATAGGATCGCTAGCGATCCATCTGCTATGGATCGCTGCGATCCATCAAGTAGCTAGCAAATTTTCTCAAACTTGTCTAGCGAGGTCTATATACGACTTCAAGGCCTGTCAGGGAGCTATAGAGTAAAGTTCGGTCCGTTACGGCAGGCAATGGCAGTCCAGGTCAAAACTTAGCAAATGACAGCCTGATCTAGTTCAAATTCGTGTAGCCCTAACATGACTACTCAAAATGAAAGAAACAGAAACCGAAAAATGATAATTCCAGAGCACGCCTTGTTTTCAACGAAGACATATTCTGGGAGGCAAATGATATCCAGGTTTTTAACCCAGCAGAATCCAGCAGAAGTCATAACAACTTGATCGAGTCAGAATAGTTTAAAAGCCAACCAAAAGGACTAGAACAAGGAGTCAGAAGAAGTTGGAAGAAAAGAAAGAAAAATACTCTAAGGACATGGATCACTAGTGATCTGTTGCCTATGGATCGCCAGTGATCCATAGAATTAGCTCGGGAGTTCGCAAACAACATCGACGCAAGACAACAATGATATCCAGAAGGCAAAGACAAAAGATAGGCTAAGTATATGGATCGCTAGCGATCCATACACCATGGATCGCTAGCGATCCATACACCATGGATCGTCGGCGATCCATACATCATCATTGGATTGCTGCAGCTTAAATGGAACAAAGCAAAGGGAAGTGCTAAGGAATTGGCTCGCCTTTGAACATATTCTATGGATCGCTAGCGATCCATGCTTTTGGCTTGGGTCGCAGCAGAATTTCCACTGTTCCTTCCTGTGATCATCTGCAAGCATCTGGCGAACGAGCTTGGCCCAGTAACTCTCCAACCTCTATAAACACTATCCTACCTGCAACATAAATGAGATCTTCTTTTGGATTGGTTGCTGAAACTCTGCAGAAAGCTTTCTTCATTCTTCTCCTTCCTCACAACGGTCATCCACAGGATTCACTGTGATTCTCCAGGGAACACTAACATTGGAGGCTTGATCTAGCTAGGGATATTCAAGAACTTTGTATTCCTATCAACTTTATAACAATAATCGGTCAATAATAAAAAATTCAAAGTGGACGTAGGCTTCATTATCAGCCGAACCACTCTAAAAATCCTATTGTCTTCTTTCTATTTCCGCTCTTTTACATTTATTCTCTATATTATTGCTCTGTAAGAACAGGGCTGGTGCTTTCACATTCAATCCAAGGTGTTGATCCACTTTTTGGGTTAACAGGTTAATACTCTTTAACATATTCTTGAAAGTAAACATGTTCCTTCATATTGAATGGATAATCATGTTTGGCAACCATACTAGTAAAGCACATTCGAATCCTATTCTGATCAAACTTCTAACTTGCTAATTTAAATGGTTTATTTGGAGACTTTTTTGTAGTCAAAATTTGTTGCCAAGATAGTCTCTTATTATTAGTATTCCTGTGACAAACTTTTATGCGATTTTTCAAATGTGTCGTTCCTAGTGATGTAGCTCCATTGAATATCCTTAAACAATGTTTACAAGTAGCCTTAACACTATTACTACCCTCCAATACTTCTCTGTCAAAATCTTTCCATACCTCGAATTTCATGGGCTTTACATTTAAAGTTGCAGATTTTTCTTCATTTATTGAAAGATTTTGAGATTGTGGCACTTTAGAGTCCGTGGTTTGAGTTTCTTGCACAACTATGTTCTCGTCGGCATAAGCATTTGACACACATGGAATAAATTTGTTGCTACAACTTGATAATGTGTTTTCCATTTTCAAAAGTCTACAATATAAAAGTAGTTATATTATTTTATTTACACGTTTACAATAACTCTAAATACAAGCATTAACTGCAATATAGAAAGTGTAAATTGCAATTTACAATTGTTAAACATCACCAAATAACATAAATGTTGTACTTCTAAAGAAACAATTAAGCATCACCAAAGAAATAATTAAACAATTAAACATCATCAATTTACAGTTACAATTTACATGGAATAGATTTGCAGGTAAGACTAGAACTACAATAGCATAAGTGTTGCCGACATATAAAGAAGTACAAAACACTTTATGCAAGAAAGGATTAAATTTGTGATTTAATTTTGCATCGTAATCGTCGTAGATGATCTAAGCTTTAAGAAATTATAACGTTGGGAGAAGAGGCGATCACAGGAGGGCCAGGAGCAATCTCCAGGAGCAAGCTCAAAAGTAGGTTGGGAGAAGCGTCGATAGCAGCGATCACGTAGATCGAAGGAGGGCGGCAGGTTGATTTAGATTTTAGGGTTTTTGTTCTTTTAGAGCGGTTGTAAATGAATAGAGTTAGGGTTTAACTGCATCACCCATTCATTTTATCGGATATAGAAATGTTAGGCTCATATCCAACGATAAAAATGTGAGGAATAAAAATGAGAGCGGCTGTTGGTCGTTGATATGAAATCCAATGGTGGTATAAAATTTCTTCAAAAATTTGAAATAAGTGCTATATTTTAGTTATAATTTAATATAGCTGCCTGCTTAAAAAATTTTGGATCAGACGGATATTTTTTGGATAAGAATACACTCAAATCTGCATCCACATCCAAAATTCTTTTCGGATATTGGATATCCGCTTTCCGGATATCATATAATATCCATATTTTTGAATACGGATTTCAGATTTATACATATGTATGTATGTATGTATTTTTATCTTTCGATAACCATAAACTATAATTTCACTTTTAATATAAAAATGCTTTATGTTTGTAATTATTCCAAATCCTTAATTAAAAGTTCCACAATTCACAAGTTATATTTCAAAGCACATATATATATATATATATATACACACACTAACTTGGTTTGTATAAAAAATAAGTTCAAAATCATTCAATCAAAGAATCAATAAAACAGATAACCAAAACCTAGAAAATCGAATGACAAAACACCTGGAAAAAATCATCAAACAAACAAGGAGCGAACGACATTGAATCAATGCATTGATGGAGCAAACAATACCTGGAACTTACATTCTAGGTGCTCGACCGGTAGACTGGTTGCCTACGGCCGGTTCACTGATGGGACGTTTACGTAAGTTCCAGGCGTTTGTTTTCCCACCAATGGCCACCCCGAAATCCAGCGCGATCTCTATGCTTTCCAGCATCATAAGGTTGCATTATAGACTAAAAAGCACACATGTATTTGGACCAAAACTTGAATAAATCAAGTAAATATTGCAAGAAGAGGAGAACTGATTTTCAGCGATTACAATTTATAGAGATAAATAATTAGGTTTTTAATCACATAGGCAACCATTCACATATCAAATTTCAATTCACAATCATCCATCAAACAATCAAGGGCAAGCAATTAGTATTTTATAGATAAGTGTGTGACAATTAAGTCACCTTTCACTAGAGATTGCAAAAATATCTTCTCAAATATGCTAAGCTAATCATCTTCTTCTCCAAAACACCAAATTTTCGCTTCTAGTCAATGATCTCAGAAATTAAGAGACGATCAAAATTCTAAATTTATGAGATAAGAAGATAGAACTAGAGACAAAGATCAGTTACCTAGCTTCCATTTGATTTATTGAATTTTCCTTGATTTCTTGAAATTTTCAAAAGATGAACCAGGGCTTGCTTCTACTAACTTTGGTTTTAAGAAATAAAAACATACAGGGTTTATAAATGAGACGGAGTGGAGAGAAAGGCTCCTTATGTTTGTTTTAGATTTGGGTTTGGGCTTTTAACTCCCAACCCAATAAGAATAAGTGTTGCTAATCTGATTCCTAAGAGAAGTGTTGCTAAACTCTTAATTTTGTTTTCTCTTTTAAACAATAAATTTCACTTAATTAATTTTTTACAAAATTCACAAATTGATTTTTCAACTTTACGAAAACCAATCAACGAATTAAAACCGTTATTTCTATTAATAATATGGAGATATCTTATAAATTAAATATAGCTTTTGAAAATAAAATTTATTTTCATTTTTTTTTGAAATGGTACTTTATATACAACATGTCACTGGGACAACATATCACATGTCAATAAACATTCGAATCACGCTATGCAAGTTTCGAACATGTCAATATAACTTTTGAAAATAAAAGTTAATTTCATTATTTTTAATAAAATAAATAAACTATTAATTACAAATTCCCATTTTAAATAATGGATCTCAATATGAACATTTTACTCTAAATACCAAAATTAAATAATTGATTTAACAATATTTCAAATTAAAATTGAAATATTCTTTAAGAAAAGAAACTCATTTCTTAAATAAATTAAATCAATAAATCTCAAAACTAGATTCAATTTCACAATATAATTTTACAAACCACAAATCAGAATCAATTATCTCTAATTAAATTTAATTAATTAGGTAATTAACAACAGGGTTGCTACAGTCGCCACCCTTAAAAATATTACGTCCCCACAATTTTCTTAACGAAAGAAATCTATAAATTAAATTCTTTTCTAAATATTCTATTTTTATGGCTAAAATATTATTTCAATTCATACTAGACTCAAATATTTTCCAAAACAATTTTTAAATTTCATGTCAAAATGCTCTGCTCGATGTTTAGGAACTTCTTTCGATAATATAGCATCCCACATATCGATCGAAATCCTTAAACATTTTTAGGATAAGTCAACAAAATTATTAATCCCAAAATTTCCTTAATTATATTTATTTTATCCTTAATAGCATCCATACATCCAATAAAATAAAGACAACCAAGTAATCATTTCCTTTCCAATCAAACAAAACCAAACAACAATTTATCGTAAGTCATAATCATGAAATGCAAAAGCTCACATAAGGTACTAACGTATTTCTAAAACTAATTCCAATGCAATCTAACAAAAGAAAGAACACTTCTCAAAACCAAGAACTATACCTTACTAAATCGATCTTCCAGAAATTCCAGAGGCTTTACTCTTTCCTTTCTTCCTTTCCCTGGATGGGCAAGCTGCTATCAAGTGCCCCTCCATCTTACAAAAGAAACAAACGCTCACTGGAGAAGAAACTCGAGGCTTACCGCATTTACTCGAATATTGGCCTTTGATTACACAATTGAAACATGTTATCTCACCCTTAGGTGTGACTGCAGAACCGTACTCATCTTGCTTTCTTGTAACGACCCAGATTTTTGGACCAGTAAAAATCGTCGAAAACCCGTCTATTCTAAAATTACGAATGAAAACTACCAACTTAATGTACAATATTTGATAAATATCCAACATTACTAAATGTATAGCATACAACTTTCAATAATACAAGTTATCAGAGTAATCATTTATTCTACAGTAGGCTTTAATACAAACCCAAAATCAAATACTACAAATAAACCGTAAATCTACCGCTATGCACCTCTGATGAGAAACAACAATATCCCCACCTGCAAACTCAATAAACAATGTAATTGCGGAATAAAATAGTAAGCAGAAAAGATACAACAATACACGATATATGGAAAACAATAAATAGAAAAATGTTATATTATTATTGGAGCTGCATCATTACCACTTGTGACTGCCTACGTACCCCTATCTAATTGGGTACCCAATTAGATAACATGATCAAGCTAACGTAGTTCTCCTACCGCAAATAGGACTCATGGAGCCTACGATGCACAAACAATATGTAATTTCCAAAATTACCCACTTAGGCTTAACCTTCAAATTTAGATTTTCAAATCTAATTAACTTTACGGAAATTATCCCTTTGGACTTTATTCTTATTTCAAAACTTTTGAAATATATATCTTTTATATTAAAAATAGTCCTTTACTTCGAGATCTGAAAACAAATCGCCTTTGAAACGATACCAATATACAAGCATACAAAACTATATGCTACCAAATCTTGGGAGGTTTCTAGCCATAACCAGCCCCTAGGTCTAACCTTCCGAATAAATAATAGATTGGTGCATCCCTCTATTCTAAGAGTGGCCTACACCGAGGCTACAGAACATCTGCACTTCCTTTGCCCATGTGTTTTCGTAGATTATGGGTTACCCGAATCTTTGGTAACATAACAAATCACTTTATATCCCGAAGTGGTAAAATAATTTACACTAATAATTACAAATACTTCAAATCTATAATAATTTCCATTTCCAAATCCTTTCAAAAATCATCTTAAAACCATTGGGTTTAGTCCTCGGAACTCTTTCCGTTTTTTATAAACCACCTTTATAAAATCATTCTTTATATAAACCACTTTTATATAAAATGGTATCCCACCTTTTGGTCAAGGCTGGGATATCAACAAAATAACTGGAAAATGGCGGATATCAGGATTGGAAATCGATTGAAAACAAGGCTTTGATCGATGTCGTCAAAATTTGGCCGAGCTCCGATCATGGCGGGATCGATAGGAAACGATGATCAAGGCTAGGAGAGGCTACGTTTCAAATTCCAGGTCAAAAGGAGTTCATTTTCTCAAGATAATTGATCGATTCGAAGAAGGCGTTCGTATCGATCAGCATGGATACGAACAGCGCCTTCGTATCGATCGGTAGGAAGGCCAGATGGGTTTCGACTCGATAGCAGTGGACCCGGATTGGATAGGTAAGCGTGCGATAGTTTGTTCGACTCGATGCAATTCGAATCGATTAGGATGGAACATAGCTGCATGCTTCGAATCGATGCTATTCGTGTCCATCAACATACCTCATGTCAACACTACTTCGTATCCATCATAGTCCTCGTGCGTATCAATCACAGGCAAGGTTAGCTCGTATCCATCCACCCCATAAACCTCACTCATATCCATCAAGTTCTTGGTTATTCGAATCGATGGCACTCCATCATAGTCTTCGATTCGATTCGATCACGAACCCTCGGAACAAGTCACTTCGTATCGATCAGAATGCGATGATCGATACGAAGGACGCCACCAGTATCGAAACGAAGAGGGGCTGGGATGAATGGACACGAACAAAGTATTACCGATGGATGAGAAGTAGTGGGTTCGAAGAAGACACGAACAAAGGGCATCGATTCGAACACGACCGAGTCGAATAAATCGATTCGAACAGGATCGAGTCGAAATGATGGAGTCGAACGAAACAGCCAACCGAAAATCCCATTTCATATCGATCATATCTCACGATCCACAAGTCCAAATGCTACCAAATTTTCATAGGAGCTTACGCACGTGATAAATAATGTCCATACCAAATTTCGACTCCATTGGATGAAATCTTGATTGATACAAAATCTGTTCGTATCGATCACGGATCAGACCGAAACTTCGCGGGCTTGGGCGCGCGGGCCTAGTCACGTGTCAGATGGAGTCTCCCGAGATCTGAGCGAAATATCAGCCTTCTACACCTATAAATAGAGCCCCGGGACATACAAAAAAGGGGATCTTCTACTTCTTTGAATTCGCCAACAGCCAGACTCTGCCGGATCCAGCTCTAAACTCCATTGCTGCTGCTACTAATGAATTTCACTGCTGTAAATCATTATTATCTGCTGTAATCCACTGTAATCAGCGAAGAACATCAATAAAAGATTAACTTTTGGAGTGGACGTAGGCCGGAGATAGCCGAACCACTATAAATCTTGTGTCTCTGTTTATCTCTTTCCATTTTAAATTTATTATTCTTCACTTTTTATCCTCTACTATACTTAGATCTGAGATCTGTGATCATATATTGTTGATTTGTGTTCACACACTGGTGCTTTCACGACATTTGGGATTTTTGACCAATTTTGGCGCAAACACTTTGGTGCTTTCACTGAGAAGGACTAGCACCCGCTATACCAGATTTGGAATTCGGATTTTGAGGCTTAAGGGTTCAGATCTAAAAGAGCTATGACAAGGCAATCAAGTAGAAGACAAAGAGCGGAGAGAAGCCAACAAGGGGGAAGTCAAGAGGCATCCTCTGGAGCTGGAGAAGGACAAGCTTCGATCTACATCACCAGGGACGAAATGGAGGCTATGGCGGATTCAATTCATGACAGGTTGTTGAAGAGCCAACAAGAAATGATGCCAAAATTCTTTGATCAGATGAGAACAGCAGGAACAGCTAGAGCTTCAGGAGATCAGATCCACGGAACAGGAGCAGAAGGCCCAAACAGGCAATTGAATGGAGCAGCTCAACAAGGCATAACCCCTGATCAGCACACCACTGCTAATCTGGATGGATCCGGACATGGGGGCACACCACCCGGCGGCAATGGACCAGTTCATGGAGGAACTCCAGTTAACACCACACAACAGGATGCTGGCAGGAATGTAGGAGCGCAGGATGAGGAGTACGTACCAGAGTTCCCTCGGGGACTCGGGGGGCAACCATTGGAAGACAAAGCAGGATTGCCTGAGATTATCAGGCGAACTATGCGCGGAGGTTTGACGAACAGAGATCTAGAAGGAGTAAACAGGAGTCTGTTTACTCGTGACATCAGAATGGCTCGGAATCCACTAGAATTCCAGCTACCTACGGTAGAAGTATACAATGGAAAATCTGATCCGACTGATCACTTGATGAGAAATACAAGACACATGGAAGTGCTGGGGGCATCGGAGGAAGTGATGGCCAGATGTTTCCCTCTATACTTAACGGATATAGCTGCGATGTGGTTCAGACAGCTGGAGGAAGGATCTATCAGGACATGGACAGGATTGGTGGACAGTTTTCTGAAGCAATTTCGGGTTCATATCAAAAGGCCGAAGAATGTGATGACGTTGACATCAGTAAAGCAAAGGATGGATGAATCACTCAGAGCTTTCTTGACTCGGTTCAATGCAGCGGTTGCTTCGGTGGATCGGCCAGATCCGTCGATGGTTTTAATGGCAGCAGTATCAGGAGTCAAAGAGGATTCAGATTTCAAAGTATCTCTAATACGGGACCCACCAATGGATCTCGGGGAATTCTTTCACGAAGCTGAGAGATTCCTTCGGCAGGAAGATGCATGCTCGGATATGAAGTTAAAGGAGGTGAACGCAGCTGAGGATGGAGGGCCATCCAGCGGAGGCTTGGATAAAGATAAGGCAAAAAGGAAACTGGATGACGAATCAGGAAAAGCTAGGAAACGATAGAGGGAACCAAAGTTTTCCACTTACACAGGATTAAACGAAACATTGGAACGGATATTCATGGAAACTCGGAATCGCCTTCCCTATCGAAGGCCGGCTAGGAGAGAACCCTCGTAACGTGAAAGGGCATCAGGGAGGCACTGTCTTTTTCACGATTTAGACGGACATGATACCAACAGTTGCAGGCATCTGAAGTACATAATTGAGGTGCATGTAAGGAATGGACAGTTGCGACAATATGTTGGGGCTCGGAATGCGACGGTGGAGCAAAAGCGACCACCGTCCACCTCAAATAACGATGGCGTGAGGCCCAGGAATGATGGTCGATTGTTTATCAATTGACCAGGATAATACGAAATAAGTAGCAAACCACTAGCAAACGGCCAAGTCATTTACTCATGTACGGGGACGGAGATGTCCCCTAGGCATGCTCTGACTGACGATAAACCGCGACGCTATGGTTTGTGAAATCTGTTTCTTCTTTTGGTTTAGACATTTGCTTTTTCTGGTTCGGTTTGGAGTTTGGATTGAACTCCTAATTCTGTTTGATTTCTGGTTTGGATTTTTGTTTGAATGATTGTTTTCATTTTTGGATATTGGTTTTGATTTCGGATGTGGATTTTTGGTTTTTTGATTTGATTTGGATTGGATTTTGGATTGTATTTTGATTGGATTTTCCT
The DNA here is from genome assembly GCA_030737815.1 of Allium fistulosum. Lineage (NCBI taxonomy): Eukaryota > Viridiplantae > Streptophyta > Magnoliopsida > Asparagales > Amaryllidaceae > Allium > Allium fistulosum. The sequence continues at coordinate 1,251,829,556 of CM060905.1, forward strand.
CTGGTTTTTGGTAAATGGTCGTCGAGTATGGACTATGCTCGCCAAGGGTCCGGAGAGACCAGGATTCAGCCTAGGACTTAGGCCCCATAATACCTATTGGTTATAATTTCAGGTCGTCGAGTATGGACTATGCTCGGCAAGGGTCCGGAGCGACCGGGATTCGGCCTAGGACTTAGGCCCTATATTACCGGTTGTTATTTCAGGTCGTCGGGTATGGACTATGCTCAACAAGGGTCCGGAGCAACCAGAATTCGGCTTAGGACTTAAGCCATTGTATTAGTCAGTGTCCAGGGACACTGGGCCACGGTCGTCAAGTGTGGATTGCGCTTTGCAAGAACCCGGAGAGGTTACGGATTTGGATATCGACCCGGAAAGGTCCTAGATTCGGTTATTGGTTATTGAATAAGGATGTATTAGAACTCGGCTGCCGAGTTCGGATGGATATGAAATTGGCTAAGGCTTTGGTTACTGGATTTGGAATCAGACATCAACTCGGAGCAGTCAAGATCGATACACTTGGATAATATGACAATGGACTTTGGATATTGGATTCGGAACTATTCAAAACACCCCTTCTTATCACAAGGCATGTTTTGGGGGGACAAATGTTATCCCACCTTTTGGTCAAGGCTGGGATATCAACAAAATAACTGGAAAATGGCGGATATCAGGATTGGAAATCGATTGAAAACAAGGCTTTGATCGATGTCGTCAAAATTTGGCCGAGCTCCGATCATGGCAGGATCGATAGGAAACGATGATCAAGGCTAGGAGAGGCTACGTTTCAAATTCCAGGTCAAAAGGAGTTCATTTGCTCAAGATAATTGATCGATTCGAACAAGGCGTTCGTATCGATCAGCATGGATACGAACAGCGCCTTCGTATCGATCAGTAGGAAGGCCAGATGGGTTTCGACTCGATAGCAGTAGACCCGGATTAGACAGGTAAGCGTGTGATGGTTTGTTCGACTCGATGCAGTTCGAATCGATTAGGATGGAACATAGCTGCATGCTTCGAATCGATGCTATTCGTGTCCATCAACATACCTCGTGGCAACACTACTTCGTATCCATCATAGTCCTCGTGCGTATGAATCACAGGCAAGGTTAGCTCGTATCCATCCACCCCATAGACCTCACTCATATCCATCAAGTTCTTGGTTATTCGAATCGATGGCACTCCATTATAGTCTTCGATTCGAGTCGATCACGACCCCTTGGAACAAGTCACTTCGTATCGATCAGAATGCGATGATCGATACGAAGGACGCCACCAGTATCGAAACGAATAGGGGCTGGGATGAATGGACACGAACAAAGTATTACCGATGGATGCAAAGTAGTGGGTTCGAAGCAGACACGAACAAAGGGCATCGATTCGAACACGACCGAGTCGAATAAATCGATTCGAACATGATCGAGTCGAAATGATAGAGTCGAACGAAACAGCCAACCGAAAATCCCATTTCGTATCGATCGTATCTCACGATCCACAAGTCCAAATGCTACCAAATTTTCACAGGAGCTTACGCACGTGATAAAGAATGTCCACACCAAATTTCGACTCCATTGGATGAAATCTTGATCGATACGAAATCTGTTCATATCGATCACGGATCCGACCGAAACTTCGCGGGCTTGGGCGTGCGGGCCTAGTCACGTGCCAGAGGGAGTCTTTCGAGATCTGAGCAAAATATCAGCCTCCTACACCTATAAATAGAGCCCCAGGACATACAAAAAAGGGGATCTTCTGCTTCTTTGAATTCGCCAACGCCCAGACTCTGCCGGATCCAGCTCTAAACTCCATTGATGCTGCTACTAACGAATTTCACTGTTGTAAATCATTATTATCTGCTTTAATCCGCTGCAATCAGCGAAGAACATCAATAAAAGATTAACTTTTGGAGTGGACGTAGGCTGGAGATAGCCGAACCACTATAAATCTTGTGTCTCTATTTATCTCTTTCCGTTTTAAATTTATTATTCTTCACTTTTTATCCTCTACAATACTTAGATCTGAGATCTGTGATCATATATTGCTGATTTGTATTCACACACTGGTGCTTTCACGACATTTGGGGTTTGTGACCAATTTTGGCGCAAACATAAAATAACTTCAAAATTTTAAATTCCAAATATTTCTATTTCTTTAAACATTTCATAAACTTTCATTTATGAAAACCAACTTTGAAATCAATTTCATTGATGTCAAATTATTATAACTAATTATAACAATTAAATGAACCAATATTATCGCTAAACACCTTATAGTCAAATTATGAAATAAATCACAAGGTGTTAGCATACAATTATTTTCTACCCCGCCTATGCATATGGATAATTAATTGCTCATAAACTGATCGTAAGTCAACAATCCATAATAATCAGTGCTCATAAACAGGTCGAGTGAAATTTAAACAACCAAACAATCAGTCAACAACAATAATAAATAGCAATACATCTATTTATTAAATAATTAATAATCAATATCAAATTGATCAATTATCAAATAATAATAAATCTACATAGTTTATAATAGCAGAATGAGGATTTGTTCTGCTAATAAAATGTCACTAATATTTTATCAATATTTTATACTTCTCTAAACGTGTCAATAAATTATAGTGGTGTGTTCTATTCGTTAATACGAATCTAACGTCGAAGACCGCAGGTTAAACGGACTTCGTAAGGATGAGATAAACCTTTTTAAAGTCAACATAGTTAAATTACTAAATTAACACAACTAAACTATTTAAATTATCTCACCCCAATCAACCAAGGCAAGCCCAAATGCTGGCCCAATACCTCATACGCAAGAACGGAACTTCCTCCTTCATTTATATTTTTCTTCCTTCCTTCCTTCATCAGTACATGTTCAAACTTCTTCTTCCTCTTATCTTATGCATGAACGCTCCTCCACTCACATAGTACACCACTCACATCCTCCCCTTCCATGGCTCAAACAAATGAACACCTACCTCTCTTTCCAACAAAGCCCATTTTTCCCTCATCTTTCCAACAGCTTGCTACTACCCTCCATGCATGCACTCGCACCTGCTTATGCATGTTCACGGCATAATCTCCACTTACCTACAACTACACGCAACACTCATACACATATGCAACACACTCAACACATATACACAGCAAGGGACGCACACACTCTGCAACACACATACAGACAACAATGCTCTCATGCACGCATGAAACACACACACACACAGCCAGTTGAAGCTTATATTTGCTGGTGTGAGTTGCTGTGTACTTTGCAGAGGAAAAGAAAAGGAATGGGTAGAAAAAAAATGTGCCTCCGTTTCATAATAAAAAGAAAAGAAGGAGAAGAGGAGTTGCTGAGCATTAGAGAGTAAAAGATGAAATGTAAAATGTGTCTTTTTTTCATGCGTGAGTACATATATATAGGCTAAGATGCTTAAATGCTAAGGAATAGAGTACAACCATTAAATGCAAAGCAACAATTGCATGAACAAAGGACATGCGCATGTGCTAACGTGCATGAATATATGTGTGTAATTAAAAAAAAGGTATGGTACCTTGCGATATAAAATCACGTTTGCGGCGAACGAACCGAAATAAAATATGATCGCTTACAACAACGTTACGTGATCACATAACATAAATAAAATAGATCGGTTAATCTATTCTGTAAAATTTCGAAAGGACCGACGTTTGGCGCAAAACACGTCAAACGAAAATATTTTTATTTTTCAAATTAAAAATTATGGAAAAATTCTATAAATTAAATTAAAACGAAGTCATCAAAAATCAAGTCGTTTTATCAAAATTTGATTTCCTTATAATTTATTAAATTCGAATCAAATCTGAATATTTAAATAGATTAAATATTCACATTCGAAACGTCAAAAATTGCGGGTCCTTACATTTCTCTTCTTTCCCTTAGACTCAGAATTACTTTGCTCAATTGGTTGCTTCTTTTTCTGATTTATCCTTGCTTTTGTTTATTAGAAGTTTCCTCCTCCTCACTATCCTTCTCCGCCTCCTCGGGATGAAGTGCCAAAGCAACTAAAGCCTTGAAAGACATATCCAACCGAAGTAGAAGAGCCTTCTTCAACAGCTTGCATAATTCATAAATAAACTTTTTATTTTTCTTCCTCGGGATACTAATAAATTCCAACCCATACTTAGATAATGCCTTAAACTCCACTACATACTCCATAATTGAAAATTGATCCTGCCTAAGATCAATAAATTTTCAGGTCATCGCTTCCTTCTCTGCTTTTGGCATAAACTTCTACTCGAACCTTTGCCTAAACTGTATCTAGGTAAGCTTTATCTCCTCAATCTCTACCACAAAAAGATCATACCAGTCGAGCGCCCTTTCTTGTAGTTGGCTGGATGCCACTCGAACTATTTGGGCGTCCGTAAGGCCCATGCGAGTAAAGATCCTCTCACACGTCTTTATCTAAGCCCAAATCTCTATGACCTTCTCAGTTCCTTTGAATGTTTCATCTCCTAAGCGTTTGAAGTTACTGCATAAGCGGGCAAAATCGGTACGAACCAAATGATCATCAGGAGTAATGGTCTGGGCAGCATGGACAATCTCTGTAATTTGATCGGGAGTCAAAAACATCCCTCAGGTACTAAGACTACTGGTCGACCCTAGTGTAACTCTAAGTCCGTCTCCAACCATAATCTTATTCTGCACAATCCAAACTCTAATATTATTATTTATAATAAATCAAAAATCAAAGTACACCTCACATGATTATCCCATAATCATTGTATATTCCTATCCTTAATTAGATAATAAAGCTAGCTATCTACCACTCACCCCAGAGGACATGACTCCAAGTCATCTAGGTCTTAGATTTGTGATATTATATGCTATAATATTCTGACTCTGCTTTGATACTAAGTTGTAACGACCCCACTGTTATACCTATACTAGTAAAGACATTATTAATAATGTCGTCTACTGATACGGAGAATACGTCTTGTTAAGAGCGACCAAATGTGAATATATCTTTAAACTAACACCGACACATCATACTTACTATTTTTTGAATATCTGGACTAAAAATTTTGACGTGTACAGTTTCAACCTAAAGTAGTACTCACACCGGTTTCTCAAAATCAAAACAATATATCATATAAATTACAGTCACGGATCATAGCGGGCAATATACATTATAATAAATACATATTGTGAGTCTACAAAATAATACTAGACTCACTTAATAACCATCCAAAATAAGTCACAATCTCAAATATACATCCCATGTACATATACATAAATATGTTCTATAGAAGATGAACTGATAAATCAAAATAGTCTATCATCTGCTAGCCCACCTACCCAAAAGTCAGCAACTCCAAACACCTAAAAAGTCTCGGCTTGACCCGAGTATTATAAAATAAACGGGTCAAACTATCTCTAAATATCCAAAAGTGTGAGAACATGAGATAACATAAAGGTATATGACATTATGATGTAAACTAAGCACTGAAATGAGTTACTCAGAATTTATTTCAAGGCATATTAATATTAAAGCATGAAAACTCAGAATCGTCCATAAAACTAGAATCCTAGAAAATAAAATATCTCAACATTCAAGAAAAAAATCTTGATCGATCGTGAAACACGGAATCTCGAACAATCACAAGGATCGGGGAATATAGAAACTCGATCGATCACAAGTATCGGGGAAAACAAATATAACCTCATACCTTGACCAATCACAAGGATCGTGGAAAGCCAAGTCTCAATCGATCACAAGGATCGAGAAAAAAATCCATAAGTATACTTCCTAAGGATATATCGGGCTCGTAGAACACTAAAAGAGAGTAAACTCTAAAGTGCCACATATTATCACTTTTGGTAATCATAAGAACTTAACCAAAATGTCCCATACCACCTAGTGAAATTCAAGTATTTACTAAAAGCTAGTAAATCTCGCTCATTCCAGATACCACTAGAAAACCTGAACTATATTCTTTTAGGGATCTAGCAGCCCCATGTTACACACCAAAAGAGAATACAACTCTAAAGTGTTAATTACTTCCTTATAGCAATCACAAAAACTTAACCAAAGTATCTCATGCTACCCGGTGAAATTCCTGTATTTGCTAATGGGTAAGTAAATACTACTCAAACATTCTATTCAATGAGTTCTATAATATTTGATGAAGCGTTACTAGAGAGTATTTAAACCAATCGGTAACACTAAGTGAATATTAGTATTCCCCAAATTAATGAATTAAGGTTCTCAAAACATTTTAATTTTTTAATTCTTCTCCGAATCCAAAAGTCACACAAAATTACCAAATTTTAAATCTGATAAGAGTTTATAGTTTTGAAAATAAATAATATAATTAATATATAGAAAATGATTTCAAAAACCCTTTAGTTATATATGTACTTTCAAACTATTCATTTAAAAAAAATCCATAAACTCAATTGTTTCGCAACTATATATATATATATATATATATATATATGTATGTATGTATATATATTTATCTTTCGACCATCATAAACTATAATTTCACTTTTAACATAAAAACACCTTTGTATTTATAATTATTCAAAATCCTTAATTAAAATTTCCATGGTTCACAAGTTATGTTACAATGCATACACACACACACACACACTAACTTGATTTGTATAAAAATAACTTCAAAATCATTCAATCTAAGAATCACGAAAACGGATAACCAAAACCTAGAAAATCGAAGAACAAAACATCCGAAGAAATTCATCAAACAAACAAGAACGAACAACATTGAATCAATGCATTGGTGGAGTAAATAACACCTGGAACTTACGTTCCAGGTGCTCGACCGGTGGACCGGTTGCCTCCTACCGGTTCACCGGTGGGATGTCTGGAACGTAAGGTCCAGCTGTTTGTCTTCCCACCGATGGCAACCATAAAATCCGACGCGATCTCTACGCTCTTCAGCATCATAGGATTGCAATATAGACTCAAAAGCACACATGTATTTGGACCAAAACTTGAACAAAGCAAGTAAACATTGCAGGAAGAGGAAAACTAATTTTCAGTAATCACAATTTATAGAGATAAATAATTAGGGTTTCAATCACATAGGCAACCATTCACATATCAAATTTCAATTCATAATCATCCATTAAATAATCAAGGGCAAGCAATTAGTGTTTTAGAGATAGGTGTGCGAGAATTAATTCACCTTTCACTAGAGATTGCAACTATCTTCTCAATTATGCTAAGCTAATCATCTCCTTCTCCAAAACACCTAATTTCCTCTTCTAGTCAATAATTTCAAAAATTAAGAGATGATCAAAATTCTAAATTTATGAGATAAAAAGATAGAGCTAGAGACAAGGATTAGTTACCTAGTTTCCATTTGATTTATTGAATTTTCCTAGTATTTGAAATTTTCAAAAGATGAACCAGGGCTTGCTTTTATTGACTTTGGTTTTGAGAAATAAAAGTGTACGGGATTTAGAAATGAGATAGAGTGGAGAGAAAGGCTCCTTATGTTTATTTTAGATTTGGGTTTGGGCTTTTAACTTGCAACCCAATAAGAATAGTGTTTCTAATCTAATTCCTAAGAGTAGTATTGCTAAATTCTTAATTTTGTTTTCTCTTTTAAAACACTAAATTTCGCTTAATTAATGTTTTACAAATTTCACAAATTGATTTCTCAAATTTACCAAAACCAATCAACAAGTTAAAATCCTTATTTCTATTAATATCAAGATATCTTATAAATTAAATATAACTTTTGAAAACAAAGTTATTTTCATTATTTTTATTAAAATAAATAAACTATTAATTGCAATTCCTATTTTAAACAATGGATCTCAATATGACATTTTACTCTAAATACCAAAATTCAATAATTGATTTAATAATATCTCAAATTTGAATTGAAATCTTCTTTAAGAAATGAAACTCATTTCTTAAATAGATTAAATCAATAAATCTCAAACTAGATTTAATTTCACAATTTAATTTTACAAACCACAAATTAGAGTTAATTATCCCCAAATAAATTTAATTAATTAGATAATTAATAACAGGGTTGTTACACCATCCATTCAGTCAACTATCAGCCAAGTCCTCCATCCGCCTTCAACACCATATCTCCTTCCTCCGCCCGCACCTACTGAAGCTCATTTGTCTTGGCATGGTTGGTTTTGGTCATAAGCACCTAACCGCCCATGTAGAAAGAAGCTTCCATGCACTGTTCCCTTGAAAAAGCTGGCATAAACAACACCGTACATTTGACAAAAGTGCCACTGTGCAGTAACCACTTTATGTCCTTCGCTACCACCAAAGTAACTCCGCTCAACCACCCATTGATCCCATGTCGCTTGCTCTTTCACAAAGTATGCTCAAAGTACAGCCCGTCAACTATCATCATCTACGCCACACGGGCCAGCTAGTATCCTAGTTAGCATTGAATCAACCAGACCCGCTCATCAATGGCTTGGAGCTATTTCCGTGTCTTGTTGCGCAATCTTAGCCATTCAAGCACCAATTCCTACAGCTATAAATACATCAAGACATGCATTTTTATAAGGGTTGAATAACACAAGCTCTCAAGCATTGTATTTTCTTATTATACTCTCTTGTAATCACATCTATTGTAAAAGAATCAAAGTAGTAAGAAATTACTCATAGTGGATGTAGATCAACTTAGATCGAACCACTCTAAATCTTGTGTTCTTTTACATTTTACTTCTTCAATTTTCAATTCAAACCAAGGTGTTAGCAAGTAACTTTTTCTAACATCACCTCACAATCATAATTCTAAGGTTGGCTAAATTTTTAGTCAAAACTAACGCCGAAGATCCAGATAGAAGGGGTTAGAGTTTGACAAGATGCCAAAGAGGGTCGGAATGAGTTATTTCTCCAAAGATAGAGGAACTTAGAGGTCATGCAACCAACCAAGACCATTTGCAGAGTCAAACACTTGGAGGCTTTCATAATGATCGTTGTCCAGTTGCCCAAGGCAAAGAGGAGTATATTGCTGACATGATTAAAAGGTTAATGATTTAGAGTCAGCAAAGACGTGATAACAAGTGGGGCTCATCAATAAGGCGGACTTCATTCACCAAAGATATTCTTGAAGAGAGGCATCCAAAGAAGTCTATGATACCGACTATGCAAAGCTACAATGACATGATTGATCTAAGACAACATTTGTTTAAATACGACTGGCATATGGATAGTGCCCATACAACAGATGTTGTGAGTTGTATGTGTATTCCTATATTTCGATAGGCAATAACGATGATGTTGTTCATTCGACTCAAACCAAGGTCCATATCGTCATTTGATCAGTTGGCTAGAAGGTTTATGGAGAAATGTTAGGTCCATATGGTTTAATCTAAAGATGTTATGTCATTATCTAATGTGCATTAGAGGCTGGAGAGACCTTAAAGAGTATTTAGAAAAAATTAAATGCTATAATTACATAGGTGAGCAACCCCAAAGAAGAGATGGCGTTGATGGAATTAATGAATGGGGTTCGATCGAAGACTACTTTCGATAGGTGGCTCAAGAGAAAGGAGACACCTACCATAAAGGAGTTTTATCGTAAGGCATCTCAATTTCTATTCTTGGGAGAGATAGATTCAGCTATAGGATTGGTTAATGATAGTCGGGAAGGACCGAGCAGTGTGGTACAAAGCAACGTGGCTATCAAAAAGAGTGGTAATAGTGTTGGGAACGTTGTAGTAAATGTTACGAGCAATAACAAGAGAAATTACCAAAATGCTAGTGGCAAGAAGCAAGACATCAAGAATCATACAAGGTTCACCCGCCTAGGACATTTGTACAAAGTTGACAGATTATGTTGAGAATATTTACAAAGCATTATAAGTAGCTGCCCTCGAGGGAGGCTACTAAAGAGGATAGATGCTCTGGGAAGTATTATTGCTTCCATGAGATACATAAGCACAATACAAATGAATGCTGGAATTTGAGATACGTCCTTAAAGATTTGTTAGAAAGAAGAAGTTACAATAGTACATTAGAAATCCACATGCTGGTGGGCACACCCATAGCCAGCCCCATGGGTAATCTTCCCAAGCGGACCAGGGTAGATCCAATGGAGAGGGAACGGGATAACCACCATGAGGTATTATGATTAATATAATTTCTGAAGGTTCGCACCCTATGGAAAAGAGTTGGAGCAAGATGGAGCACTATGGCAGCTCCTTGAGGCATGTGCCTCAAGTGATGTGCTAAGCTATGGAGGAGGACGCTTTGGTAAAATACCAAAGAACCATTAATGATGATATTGTGTTCAGAAATAGAGATGCAGATGGGGTTAAAGTGCCGACGCTTAACACTATGGTGATTAAGTCCGCGATTAGGCCGACGATAGTGCATCAAATCTTTATTGACTGTGGGAGCTCGATGAATATTTTATTCAAGCAAATTTTTGATAAGATTCACATTGATGAGAAGGATGTGAAGCCATGTATTTCTTGCGTTCAGGGATTTACTGAAGAGGCCAAAGAACCACTTAGGTGCATTGAATTGCCAATTGAGTGGAAAGAGAAGACAACAAGTTAGTGTGGTTGCACATGTTTGTTGTAGTTGATGGATTTTCGGCCCATAATACTTTCTTTCATCGCGACTAAACTTACTTTTGACTGTAACGATTATCAGCTTAGTAATAGCTAATGCGGTTGAAGTTATTTTGAACCCCAAAAAACAGAAAAATCACGTACAAATAATGTTTATGTCCTACCAGCAAAATTTTAGGGCGGGTACTATAATTAAATGGCGGGCTCTCCATTTATCTCTGTTGCCGAATCTTTATACTGTTATTTCTTCTCTCCCTTCTCCCTTCTCCCGTTCTCAAAAGCGAAATGTTGATGAAACCCTTGAAAAATTCTCCTCGATGCTAACCTCCTGAAGCAATCGTTCGGCCTCCTCCTCCGACTGGAACTCCTTCCTTCACTCAATCAAGACTTCCCTCTAAGATCGTCACAATAGTCACCACCGATCAAGAATTCCCTCTAAAACTGTCATTTTACGACTTAAATTTATCTCTATCCCATCATAAATTAATTTAGATCACCAAATTATGATTTTGAAATAGGAACATTGGTAAAATACACTCTTTAAGATTCAAAATACAAAGTTGTCCCTCCATACAAAACCCATTATAAATAACATCCGTGTTTTTAGTTTCATTCAGCAAAGAGCGGTAAAAGGTGATGCTACCTGCTTATGGAACGTGCCTGGGTGCAGTTTCAAGCATCAGAGGTAATGTTTCTATATGGAATGAGGATGTGAGTAGGTTCAGGAAAACAATAAACCAGCAGAACTGTGGGAGGAAGACTGAATGTGCGAGGGCAAACATTCCAAGCAAGTGTACTACATGACGCATCAGCAGAAGCTGCAGGGTGATTTTCTGTACATCAGCAGAAGATTTATCAATTTATCAAACATTCCATGTTAGTATATTATTATTCAATATCATCAAACTTAAAATATAACACACACACGAAATTTATCAATTTATTTTTGTTGTTATTCCACAGTGATAAGATAGCAAGTTACATGTATAAGCAATATTGACATAGGATGAAACAGCTGTACATTATTAAGAATAGTCTTCTGTAATGTTATATAGGGATTTTTGGTATAGTAAATGTGAAGTAGATTTACATATTTTGATCCCCGTATGAAGCAAGGGGAGAGAATTGACCATTATTATCATTTTTCTGTTCACTTTAGTGAACTATAATACACATTTTTTTAATGAAACGATGTAGCATTTTCAATGTATACCTGATTTTAGGTTAGTAGTTTTCTCATTAAATACCGGAAACGGCCTCTTCGCAAAGTGAGGGAAAGGCTTCGTACATTATCGATCTCTCCAGAATCCGCTATCGTGCGAGAGCCTCGTGCACTAGGTTTTATCTTTAGCTTTTTCATTAAATAGAAATCTTAAAGAGCTTAATATTGTTCAGGATATGTTTGTATCTAAATAGGTTTGTAGTTATGTTCTTAAGTAAATTGGTATAGTTTTGGATGTGTAGATTGATTCTCTTTACAAATAAAACATACATCTACAACATCTAATTAAACATATTCCACAATTTTGACTATGACACCAGAATGTGTGCTCTACTTGGATAAAAAAAACACCCTTATTCTAAAAAGATAAGAGAACAAAAATATTTGATTTATTATCTATAATTATTAGTTTTGTTTAATGTTATGTTCTTTAATATAGAAAGAGGAAAGTAGCAGTCCCTCTTCCGTTTCTAGAGCTGATGGATTAAATCTCGCATTCGAAAAAATATTTTTCAACTGTTATATCTTCGTTGTAAAAAATTTACAAATTCGCTACATCAGACAACAACATTTTCCAAAACTACTTAGAGAAGTGGTTTTAAATGGATATTAAAAAGCACAAAAATCATAACAAAATTAATTTAAATCATAAAATATTAAATAAGTTCTAAGAAAGCTTTTCGTGACATGATTTTATTTGGCATTGGTTTTTGGGTTTAAAATTGATCAATCGGTACTTAGAATTCAGTATAACATTTATGCAATTCTCTAATGTTTTTCTAATATTAATGATTTGGTAGGGTAAAGAAAGTTGTGGAGAAGAGTGCATGGTGCTAAACTGAATTTATGATAGAGTTGTTATCCGCATGATAGGGAACTCCGGAAAAGAAAATGAGCTAAATTTATGATGTAAAATATAAAATCTCTGCAAATATAACTATACTAGTGCTTCAATAGTGGAAAATATAACTGAACTCTGTGCAATGACTTTAACCTTTTAAAAAATCAAAGTGGCAGCAAATAGTTAATTGCTATATGTTCATAAAGTTAGGTTAATCTTTTCAGCACCCTTATATGCATTTGTATATTTTTATATATTCTACTTTTATTAAATAACTATTTTTTTTCTTTGATAGAGTAAAACCAATAACACAGAAACCAAATGCAAGTTGTACCATTGAGGTGGAAGCAAATAATTGGTTGTCGAAGGATGAATGTACTCGAGTGATTCAAATCAAATTATTAATGGTATTCCTCTTCGACCAGAAGACGCGATAAGTTGGGGAGACAATCTGAAAAAAGAAGATGCCTTTTTATGGAGGCCTATAGTAGGTATGACATGTATTGGAGAAGCCATCGGTAAGAAAATAGCAGGGCCAGAATCAAAATAGGTTTTTGAAAACGCTACAACATCTACTCCTGTGAGCAATGTTCCAACATCTCTTACAATAATATGTTCATATTGATAATATCTCTCTTTAAGAATTGTGGATAATGTATCAGCATTTTTTTTTGTTATTTATTAGTGCAAATTTTGCGGTGAATACCAAATGCAAGCTGTTTGATGTGGAGGGCACGAGAAAAATAGTTGCTGAAGGGACTATGTCTTCAACTGATCCAAATGCTTTGGTTCATTCTATTCCACTGGGACCAAATGCAACAAGAGTTTTGGTGGATATTGTGAAAGTCCCGACTGCACATCTTAAAAGAGCTACATTATTCATGGAATGCTTATCAGATTTATCAGATGTCATTGGTTCGACGGTAGCATGACTTGCTGTGAATGTTAGGGTGGACTGAACTTCTAAGTAAGTTTCATGACGTCTTGTTTATATAAAATATATATTAAAAATAACAACTATAATTTCATCTGATTTCATATGCTAGTAAAAATGAACCATGAGACCTATAACCATCTCCTTTTTTTGTTTCTGTACCCATTTTAACCATTCAAATTAGTTCATTATTTGTATATTTATTAGGTTAATTATTTGAAATGAAAAGTCATCTTCATTAAAGAAAAGTTAAAAGTCATTCTACTTATAAAACATAATTAAGTTAGGAGTCATGTCCGTTAGTTTTTTTAGGTAGAGTTGGTAGTTAATTTGTGACTATAGGTTTATTATGTTGAGATATAAGATGGGGCTTTCGTGGAGAGAGTGGGGTGGAGAGTGCAAAAGAAGGATGAAGGAAAAATCGATGAATTTCGTAAAGGGCTCGAGATTAGTAGACAGTTGCTTAGGGTTTGGATGCATAATAATATGGTAAAGAACAAATTCAATGATTAGAAAGATGTGTGTTATAAAAGGTGGGGGATTAAGGTGAAGAAAGTAGTGTTGCGTGCACAGCGATGAAGGGTTGTGTTTTCTTTCTTTGGCATGATTACTGTTAAGGCGTTAAAATGTGTATTTAGCTGTGCTAGTTGTTTAACCTTTGCTTAGAATGATTTTACAACTTCCAACTGTGATCAAGTGGTTGAACATCAGTGGAGAGAAAAAAATCCAAACGACATGAAATAATGATGTAACATAGCTTATAAAAACACAATTTAATTCATTGATTGATGATCCGGCCAGAACCACGAGATTCCGACCACCTCATATTGGTTCTGGCCATCACCGGGACGGGACTAGGTCAAAATCCCATCCCGTTCAAACTGTGATAAAAAACTTCAAATTTGCGAAATCAGAAGAAGGATAGAAGAGTAACAACCGACAACAAAATGCATGCGAAATCCAAAGTCGAAAAACCAAAACAAACAAGGAATCATCTCGTGCTTGCACGGTTAAAGCATAAAATTTTCGCCTATAAATAAACAATCACAAACATAAATTATCACAATTTGTGCTTCAGCCATCTTCCCAATTCAAGCAAGAAGCATCACGAGTTCGCTTAAATTTGAGAAAGCTTTGACGTCGCGCGGTCGCGTAGGTCTTTGAGTTAGCAGGGAGGAGAACCGAGCTTCAATTCGCGAAGGAAGGTGAATTTATTTGCTAATTTTTGTTTTCCGCCTTCAGCCATTTCTAGCTTTCGTTCGAATTTTTTTCTGCGTGCGTCTGTGTTTGGTTGTGAAGTGGAGGAGGAAAGAGTGCGTATACGTAAACGGTTGTTTTTTTAGGCCTTGTTTTTTAGGCCTTGGCCTTGGACATGGATATTGTTTTTATTTAGCCTTGGCCTTTTCCTATTATATGTTGAACATGGACATTGTTTGATATTACATATGTAAACGACCTTGAATATGTTGAACTGACTTAAATAAGTCAACTGACCTGAATATTGGACTTGAATATGCTAATTTGAATATGGAGTTGAATATTGAACTTGAATATGTTGGATTGGAATATGGACTTGAATATTGGACATGGACATTGAACTTGACTCGAAATATTGAACTTGAATAATGAATTCTGACGACTTCGATGAATGTTATTTATGCATTTGTATTTTATTTTGATTTGATTTGGAATATTAAATTCCTTAGCATTAACTTCTGTTTAATCATAAATGCGTTTATTGGATCGTTTATTTATAATCTCAGGTACGTTATGGTAAATCCAAATGAAATTGGTTGGAATTATGGTACTGCGAGCGATGGCTATCTTCGGAAAATAAAATGTAACTTTTGTAATAAACTAATTAATGGCAGTGGTGTGACACGTTTGAACGAACATCTGGCAGGAGTGGGTGGCGATGTATCAGTCTAATTGTCCCTAAAGAAGTTAAACAACCTGTACGATCACATATCATTCAAAAGAGAAATGAACGAAGCAAAAAAAAACTAGACAAACAACGCTTACAAGAGGAATTAATGATCAGACCGCACCAACTATCAAATAATGAAAATGAAGATGATAAAGAACTTCAACATGTCATGCGACAAAGCAGAGATGCATTTAGAGATGAAGAGCTGCATAGATCTCATACTGTTAGACGATTAGGTGGTGGTTCAAGTCAAACATTGCACAGATCTCATATAGTTGGAAAATCTACCAGAGTAGATGACGATTTTGACACTCATGCTGTTGGACGAATCGACTCATATATGCAAAAACGAGGAGGTAGAACTCAACCTTCTATCAAATATGCAATGGAAGGTAATAAAGATGCCAAAAAACATATAGGTTGAGCAAATTCTAAGTTCTTTTTTTCAACCATATTCCGCATAACGTTGCTAATAGTGCATATTATACAACAATGGTTGACGCGATTGCAGAATGCGGTCGTGGAATTGATCCACCAACTGCATATGAAATATCACACTCGTACCTTGAAATAGAAATAGAAGAAATTGCACAATATATTAAAACCTTGCACAATTTCTAGGATGAATATGGTTGCACACTAATGTATGATGGTTGGAGTACACAGAATCGATGAAAAATAATAAATTTTCTCATGTACTCTACCCATGGAATGGTATTTATCAAATCTGTGGATGCCACAAATGAATTCCAAAGTGGAGAATATATTTGTGGATTAATGGATGATGTCGTCAAAACAATCAGTGAAAATAGAATAGTGCAAGTTGTTACAGATAACGGAGCAAAATGAAAAGATGTCGGTCAATTATTGATGTAGAAAAGAAGGCATTTATATTAGACACCATGTGCAGTACACTGCATTAATTTGATTTTGGAAGATATTTTCAAAGAGCTGGAGGTAACAACTATTATCACAAATTTTCAATTAATAACGACATTTATATATAATCATGGTTGGTTACTTTCCATCATGAGAAAAGAGACCAACAATAAAGAATTGATTAGATCGGCAGTAACACAGTTTGCAACACATTTCATTGCACTAGACTCTATTTATAAACATAAAGATGACCTGAGAAGGATGATTGCTTCGAAAGAGTGGACATCAAGAGTTCCTAGAGTCAATACTAAAGATAAAAAAACATTAAATATTGTCTCTACACTAATTTACAACAACGCTTTTTGAACTGGTGCTACTCCTATCATTCTTGTTTTTGAGCCACTTGTAAAGGTTTTACGAATTGTAGATAGTGATGACAAAGCAGATATGAGATATCTTTATGAGACGATGGATCGAGCGAAAGAATCGATAAGAAAAAATATTGGTGGAAGGCAATGCCAAAAATGGTAGAATATAATAGACAAAAGATGGGAAAGACAATTACATCGACCTCTTCACACGGTAGGTAATTTGTTTTATCTTATCATCATACAAATAGTGAAATACACAAAATTTCAATATATGCTACACTTTTCCCATGTAGGTTATTTTCTTAATCCTATCATTCAATATGGGGATGCAATAAACGATAGAGAAGTGTTAAATGGATTTAATAAAGTCGTTGAAAGAATGATGTCGGATATTGTAACACAAATTGAAATTGGAAAAGAGGTGAAACTAACATATATAATATTATGATAAACATTTAACAGTTAAGATATATTAAATATTTAACTTATACATCAACAGGTAGAAAGGTATAGAATGAAAATTGATGCATTTGGTTCTGCAAAAGCATACGCAGCCGTAAAGACATGTTTCCCCGCTCAATGGTGGTCAATAATTGGAAGAGAAGATGCTCCAAATTTAACACATTTAGCAATGCATATTTTAAACCAAACAGTTTCATCTTCAAACTGCGAAAGAAACTGGACTATATTTTCAATGATCCATATAAATCACATAAAAAATCTAGAAAAATTGGTATATGTGCATTACAACATGAGACTAAGAGCAAAAATTTCAAGATGCCGCGATACTGAAAATTAGTTGATCGATCTGGACTATATATTCCACGAAGATGATCAATTAGCAGAATGAACTACTGAAGTTGAATCACCCTTGTTGGACAACGATCCTTGGATGACCAATACACAGAATGATGTAGTCGCTGCTGTTGATGGTATACCTGCACGAGCAACAAGAAGTCAAAGCAATGAAAATAATAGCAGCTCGTCAAATGATGATCATGGTAATGCTGGTGGAAGTGGTGTTGGTTTAACAAGTAATTATGCTATTGGTTCTAGTGATGGTGGTGAATTATATAGCCAACTCGAACATATTCAAGAAGAAGGGGTGCGAGCGGCAATCCTAACCGAAGAGATAGTAATGTAAATGTTGAATACGGACATCAACATGATTGCTAGCACCACAATCCATATACTTCAACTGATCCACCAACCTATAGGTATTCCACTTCTGACTTTACAGGTGATATCTCATATTATGGAACAAACGAAACATATAGTGATATCTCGAGTGATCAAAATAGTCAAGCTACGTATACAACACCAAATGATGAATCATCCTTTTTTGATAATATGATGACGACATTTATGGGTTCAAGGCAAATGCAATATGGTTATCCATCATATTATACAACATAAGATGATGAAGAAAATTATGAAAACAATCTATATGTAGCTCCGAGAAATAGTTTCTGGATGTAGTAGTTTTGTTTGTAGCATTATCACTTTGTTGTATACTATATTTCTATATGAATTTGAATCGTTTACCGTTACTTTTTCATTAAAAATACAGAAATCCAATATCAGGACCGAAACCGAAACAAAAATCGAAACAAGCGAAATTTCTGAAATTGGCCGAAACCAACATAATTTCAAATGACCGAAACCGAGAACGCAACCGAGTTCTCGAACCTTGGTTTAATCACATAGTTAACTGAGAAATTATTTGCATGAACAGGGATGTTATTTTGACGTCGTATGAATGTTTCTTGTTCTACAGTTCCTCTGCCTTCTGATTGAACGGTAAAAATTCATCTGATTAAAGTTATCTAGTTTGTTTGCATGATTAACGCATTTACGCATCATAGGTCTTTTAACATAGCAGACTCGTGAAAATAAGGGCCGGGCCTTCTAAGGTAAATCCAATTTCATACATGAATATGTCAATCTGTTTTACAGTTCTAATTTTGCTTTTGCATCAGTCATGTTTCTAGAATTCTAAGGTACTTCACTGGCCCTTTTGCATGAGGATGGTGGACTGATTTGGAGATGTTTACAGTAGTGGTACAAAGCTCAAATTGTAGATGCTCAACACGAATTTATAATCTATGCATAGACCAAAGCCTTGTATAATGAATTTAGTTACCGTTTACTTTCATATAACTTTTATTAACCATAGCAAAGAATAGGGTCACTACAGCCATTTTCAGCTGACTTCCTCAAACTAAAACGACCACCTTTAGCAAGATACTGTTGATGGTACTCCTCTGCTCTATAGAATTTCTTTGCTGGAAGTAGCTCTATAGCAATTTTTCTACTTAAAGTTTTCTGGAGCGCCTCAAACGATTCTTTGGCTGCCTGTTCCTGCTCGGGCGTGTAGTAATATACTCCTGAGCGGTAGTGAGTTCCAACATCATTGCCCTACGTTAAAATTCAAAATTCGATATACTTATCTCAATATGTTTATATGTGCATTTATTTGAAACATTTGAGAAACCAAACAACCAAACCCATTAGATATTGTTAACTGATTAATAAATAACATATGAAGCTACAATTTTTTACTAGTTGCAAGTTAGATATGTTATTTTAAATTTATATTTGATCACTAACTTTTGAATTTCATCGTTACATCTAAATGAGGATTTTTGATGCAAAAAACGCACAAGATGATACATTATTAATGTTTTTGAAGCTCATTTTGGCATGGTAAGCACATGAAAAGTTTTTGGTTGCACATTTTGTTGTTAATATTTAGTGTAAACTTGCTTTCTAGATATTGTGCCTTTGTCTAACATTGTATGAAGTTGGTTTATAAATATTATCTTTGTTTATAAATTTATGTAAACTTTGTTCATGTGTATTCAACTTAATTTATGGAAATGATTAATAGTTATGTTTTTATTTTATAGTTTTTGGTTTGATTTGTATATGTTATATATATTATCTGATTGAAATATAATAAAATGCAGTTTAGATTAAATACATGTGTAAATATTGCAATGGAACAATGCGATATGGGTGCTGCAAAAATAGTGGGAACAAACGACAGCGCTTAAACCATGCTGTTAGATCTTTGAAAAGATATTGCGCATTACTACGACTGCATAATAAAATGCTGTGAAAAATTAATAACAGCGTTTATGAACTGCTGATGAAAAGCATTGTTAGCATTTTAACAGCAAATAAAAAATGATGTGAAAAAATTAATAACTGCATTTATGGGTTGCTATTGAAAAAGTCAAACATAAATGCATACACTTTAGAAAGCAAATTTTAAACGCTATAATCAGTTAATAACATCTCTAATATGCTGATGAAAATGTAAAATGATACCATAAATGATTTTACAGGAACATATTAACGCTGTATAAATTTTAAAATAGCAAGAAAATTATTAACAACAAGAAAAGAACGCTGTCTAATAGAGTTTTTAACAGCGTTTATTTTTTGCTGTTAGAAATTTCATCTGTACGACCACATGTCGTTATATAGCGTTTCTAACAATGCTGTTATAACCTATTACAGTGTTTTTCAAATGCTCTTAAAAGATGATTTTGGTGTAGTGAATTTGGAAGACCGGCTCTTGTCGACTTTTGAATTACACTTTATACATGACATTTAATGATGAAATTTCCTACCGATAATGGAGTGGGAGCAATTCGAGGTGGCTAGAGCATGGGTTGAGAGTGCTATGTTGTTGAGCTCTGAGAGGCAAAGCGGTGAGAGAATGGAAAGAATGCAGAGAAGCCTCTCTGCATCAAATCCTCAAAGCATAACAACTACCACTCAAGCCATAGCTTAGGCACAACATCAAATTTCACAAATCTATGGATCCACTAAAAGAGTCAAAGGATGTGAGCGCTGCCTCGATGGAGCCGACGATTGATATTTCGATTGATGATGATGATCCTATGAGGGTTCTCAAGATCGGGTCTCAGCTCGGCCTAAAGATGAAGAAGTTAGTAGGGTTTCTTAGGCAAACATGGACGTGTTTGCTTGAACATATTCCTATATATGTGGAATTTTGCCAGAGATAACATGTCATGCATTGAATGTACTCCTAAGTTACCCTTCTATGAAGCAAAAGAGGTGCAGTACGGAATCAGAGCGATTTGCCACGTTGAAGGAAAAAGTGGATAAGCTGAAGGGAAACGGCTTTATCTGCGATGGACTATACCCGGAGTGGGTATCAAATCTGGTGTTAGTTAAGAAGGTGAACGAGAAATGGTGGTCATGCATTGATTATTATGACTTGAATAAAGCATGCCCGAAGGACTGCTTCCCCTTGTCAAGGATCAGTCATCTTATAGATGTAGATGAAACGGCCGGACATGAAGCGCTATCTTTTATAGATGCATACTCTGGCTACAATCATATTGCGATGCATGTTCTATATTAAGAGCATATGAGTTTTATCATAGCCTCGAGGCTGTAATGCTATAAAGTCACGTCGTTCGGTCTGAAGAATGCTGGAGCTACTTATAAGCGATTGGTTAACATAATGTCCAAGGATCAGATCGGACGAACGATGGAAGGCTATATGGATGATATGTGTTGTTAGCACCAAAATTGGTCACTAACACCCTTGAATAGAGTTGTGTATAGAGATTAATGAAGAAAGTAAATTAAAAAAAGAAATAATGCAATTGAATGCAAAAGGAACAATAGAAAAGGAAACACCAGATTTATAGTGGTTCGACGTAATTGCCTACGTCCACTTTGAATATGATCTTTATTACTTTTCCAATTACTTGAGTACAGATACAATCTGTAAACAAACAACTTGAATGCAAGTTTGAACAAAAGAGAAGTGAGTACAAAAAATGCCAGAGTATCCCTAGAGTTCCCGAAAAAAGGCCCCCTCAATTGTATCCATGTCCCTCTATTTATAGATGAAGATAGGCTAGTTCCCCTACGCAGGCCCTTAACCAAGATACTTTGACCCATAGTAGGCAACTCCTGTACACCGAACCGAGCAGACCGAGCCTCCAATACCGAACGATGGTCGCCAACCCTCTTTGGCCGATCCAGTGGTTGTCTGGTTGCTGACTCGAAGCAGACCGTCAAAGGACTGGAAGCAAGCGGTAATGTGACTCGAAGCATAGAAATACTGGTCGCATCACTCTATTGTAAACCAAATAAGTTGTCAACCTCTTCAAGGTTCACCGGTCTAGGTATGCCGACCCACGCGTGCCGAACCACATCCGACCGAAGGACAAATGCCGATCCATCTAGACCGAACGATACATGGCCTTCCTTCCCTTTGCGGCCGAACCACATGTGCCAAACTACGTTTAAAGGCTGAACCACCCACATAGACCGAGCCACTTAATCATGCCGAACCACACATGTAGGCCGCACCACTCATAAAGGCCGAACTGATCGTGTTACTCCGCACCTTTACACCTCCATACCTTTTTTGTTCTGAATCCCATCTAGGCTCAATCATAGCCTCTGGAACTATCAATTCGTAGCCGGGCCAAGTAGCCGGGTAACATATGCCCCCCAAAGTGTGTCGTGTTAATCAACATGACATGCTTTGATTAGCAAGTAATTCCTGCTTTCAGACGCTAGGCCATCCTGAATGGTACCTAACTATTGCTTTTCATTGGTCTTCGATGAATCTTCACGTCACCTGAACATACTAGCTCAATCTAAAAGGGGGCCCTCAACATCTTGTTTTTAACTTTTTAGAAGCCAGATATATATGACCTTTCAAAGGTTCGACCATGTTAGAATTCCTAAACCAACATTACTCCCACGACTCGATGGCATCCGTTCCTTCGTATATTTTCATCTTTCATTTCCATGATGTGTGCATACGTTCATGTACACACACTTTCTATATTTTTATTATTATATTTTATTATTATATTTTTATTATTATTATTTATTATTATTATTATTATTTATTTTTTTAACAAAACTGGGTCGGCTCCTTTGACAAAAAGGCGGCCCGACATACCAATGCCTACCCAAACGGTCAGTACTTGCTTCACCGAACAAGTAAACACGTATTGCCCGGTTCTATTAGGTATAGCCCGTTCAACTTCTCCTCTTACCATATAAAAGCCCCGTCTTCTGCTCCTTTCTCTCCTTCTTGTTTTTACTCTACTTTCACAAGCCCGCATCCTTCTTATCTTCCCAAACATACCAACTCGTTTCTCATCGAACCCTGTACCTCTCCCCTCGCTATTTCAGCTGTTCTCGAATTCGATCGACTCCTCGACCTAGCATCTCGAAACTACTACAAATTCCATAGGTACAAACCTCCTTTCAAACTTGGAATTGCATACGAAGTTTCATTGCTCGAGTGGGTGGCTTCCCCTTTTCTTTGGTTTTAGGAATAGATAGAGGATGGTTGAGAAGAGAGGAATAGATAAATCACGAGGAGGACTGAACTTTAAGTTAGGGCTGCAACCGTCTTTGATGGTTGGAGGCAATAGTCTCTTTGAAGGAGTAGCCGTAGCTTTCAGAGTTCGAAAGTCATGACTTAGGAGGAATAAAGAAGGTGTCGCTTGATGAAGAATCTGAAAGAGAAGGAAGGGTTCGGTGACCCGAGAGTAAGCGCGGGTCGGTATCCCGAGCGAGGGAGTCGTTCGGCCTTGAGGGAGAGCATGGGTCGGTAGGAAATTAGGAAGGTGGTTCAGTATAGACCTAGAGGGCTATTAGGCGATTAGAGAGTGAGAGAGGGGAATGAGTGTAGTGAGTGTGGCTCGACATCTGGCGAGGTGATGTAGGTCGGTAGGAGTCTATGTGAGGTCGGTTCGGAAGTTAGGAGGAGATAGCGAGTGAGTGGGTCGGCATTGGTAATCTAAATTATTTTAACTCGAACACAACACACATTTGGGTAACTTACCTCCACAACTATGCACAACATAATGGACAATGACAAGTAACAAAGCACATAAGCCAAAGGACCTAAATTGGGTTAACAACTCCACAATTTAAATAATTTTAAACACAAATCTGACCCAACAAATGCAAGCAACAACTTCCACAATATATGATGCCAATGTCTGATCCCGAGACTTTTGCTACCGATCATAAGAAAACTTCAGTGACTGTGAACGATAACGGTCTCCAATGATGATAACTTAAAGCTCAATCACGCTATACTATTCTTTAGGACTTCAATTTATTTGCACTCTTTGCTTAAATCATCGCACTAGTTCACACACAACACAGGGGGAATACTCTATTGTTATATTTGATATCTATTGTCTTTCAAGTATAGTTTAAACAGGTATCTATTCAAATTCGTCGTTCTTTAGAGATGTCCAAAAAATCAAGCTCTGCTACAGTTTCTGATAAGCCCGAACCAAGTTCTCGGCAAGAGGTAGTGGGAACTTCGAATCCACCGTCAGTCCCTACACTTGGCATCCCAGATCCGCCTGTTTCTGTTGTAGGCCCGGCTCCCGATGCCGTAGATGGAGCCGTTGTTCTGGACAATCCCATTGATTCAAAAGCCTCAAAAATTGGCGAAACCGCTCTTCGTCGGTTGTGCTCAATCCACGGAATCCCCTTCGACGATGTTTTGGTTCCGTCAGGACAGAATCGGCCTCACCTGCCCCCAACCGGATATACAGCGTGCAACAAATTTATGTGCTGGGTCGGAAGTGTGCCACCTTTTAATCCATTCCTCCATGAAGTGTTGCGGTATATTGGGATTGCTCCGGGACAGCTACACCCTAATAGCCATGCGTTTAGCCATGGCACTTGTGTCCTCTTTATGAGCACCTTATTCAGACTCCCTACTCCCGAGGATATCCGTTATATCTATCGCTTCAACGGACGTTCCGACAGTCCATCCTTCATATTTCTCGAGCCATATTCCAAATGTCAAATCCTGACGGTTGCGTGGAGTAAATTTTCCCAGTATAAGCAAGAGTGGTTTTACGTACGCTGCCCCCTGGATTTGCGAGAAGATGGCTGGAAGGGTGTAAGTTTCATTTTTAGACTAATGTTTGTCTAAGGCTCGGAGTGCATCCTTTTTGAATTTCCTTTGACTCTCATAGGTATCTGCCCACGACCTGAAGGCGTTGGGTATTCTGAGGCCGTGGAGGCCATTCGAGCTACTCTCGTGAGAGACCGGGATATCAAATCTGTTATTTCTAATGAACTGCTTTCGAGGTTTGGATTACTGGAGGAGGGCCATCGAACTAGCCTTCTAATTGGTGCCACTACAACTGGATCCGCTGCGGAAAAAGGAAAGGAGCAGGCCAGACCCTCGGTGCCCCCTGTTGGAGGGGCCCCCGATACAACCGAGGAAGGTGAAATCAAAGAAACCGAGGTGCCAGAAGCGACTAACGAGAATATAGGTTCGGACTAAGCAACAGTAGTTGATGCACCCGGCATCGACGAACCCCCCCCCCCCCTTCAAAGAGGAAAAAGAGCCTAGCTTACAAGTTAAAAAAACAGTGGGCGGAACCTCAAAGGTTACAATAACTCCAGTCGAGAAAAGGTCGTCTCCCCAAAATTTAGAGGGTCTCCTAAAGGGTCTATCTGACCTGACCATCCCTGACGACTTATTAAATTATGGCTTCAATGAACCTGAGGCTATGGGACTTAATTCGCCCATGAGAAGCGATGAAGGTGCTCAGGCTCGTCATCAAGGAGAGAAAACTCCAATAAGTAAGCAAAAAACACTGATCCGTCGGGGGGAAGCACTAGGACACACACAAACACTTACACTTCACCCTACACTTGAATTTTAGTCATCATATGATTCCCACTAACTTGTCCTCACTTGGTTTTTTGTGTAGGCGACATGGGGCGTACACACGGCATTGACCACCTTTGTGGATCCTCTATCTTCTACCATTCCAGTCGGGATTCAGGATCAGGTAGACGATGGGATAGGGATGACGGCGGCGATAGAGATTATCATCCCAGAGAGTCGTCATCTTCCAGAAGAAGAACTTACATCCATTCCTCATATCCAAATGATCCTCCCCCTCAGTCAGAGCACAGTAGGGAGAAATCTGCTCAGAAGGGATCCCAATTCGAAGCTCCCCGCGACCAACATTCTGGTTCGTCGAGCACCAAGCAATCCCATGAGCCTCATAAGAAATCCGTGACTCCGGCTAGATAGACTCCCCCAGCCTCCACACACGACCCATCAACAGCCGAAAAATTAGCTGAGCTTAAGGCTGCATTCCCGAAGATATGTTTCGTTGAAATTTCTCCCGGCGATTCATCATATTCCCGGACATGTCAAACAAAGCGCCATCGCCTGCAACAACGATGTTTATGTCCAGCATGATGCGTTTGTACACTTGGCGGAGAAAGTTTTAGAGGTTTCCATGGAATGTCAACACGAAATTGATCGCCTGAGACTTGAAGCCATTCACGACAAAGATATCATCAAAGCCCAGGATGAAGAACTATCCTCGTACAAATCTCAACTCGAGGCCGCCCAGAAAAATGCCAAGGATACGGCCGAGGCAGTTAGTCGCTTGGACGCCATTCACAAGAAATAAATCGATGAAGCAATCCAGCACAGTGGTGCTCTAGTTTTAGAGAATGATTCTATCCAGAAAG
This sequence comes from Allium fistulosum, assembly GCA_030737815.1. Lineage (NCBI taxonomy): Eukaryota > Viridiplantae > Streptophyta > Magnoliopsida > Asparagales > Amaryllidaceae > Allium > Allium fistulosum. The sequence continues at coordinate 1,251,855,836 of CM060905.1, forward strand.
AAAAGGATATTCTCGCTCGACGGGTTAAAGAACTGGAGAAGCTGCTCGCCAAGGAGAAAGAAGAGAAAACTGCCATGCAGGAAGAGGCGCAATGATATTGCGAAGAAATTGTCGCAACACAACTCCTAAGGACGAAGCTCGATGAGGAACTTTCATAGGTTGAAGCGCTAAAGGAGACAGCTGAGAGTCAACTGGAAGCTGGTATGTAGCCTTTCCTTCTAGAGTTCAAGAAACCGTCGCTTTTGACGAGTAATAGATGTATTCTAACATTTGTCTTTTATGACTTCGTGTAGGCCATTCTGATCCCGAACCAACTCCAAGGAGCGATGGCGCCACGGAGAAGGAAGAGAAAGTGGTTGAGGCACTTCACACTGGGGATACCCCTGGACCCGATGCTCAAGTGATCGGGGTGCTAGATGAGGATAAACTTGAAAATCCCTCGCATGTAGATGAACATGACGAGGTCGAAATCGCAGGCGCCTCCGAACATACTTTGAAGCTTAGCATGGAGGAACAAATCATGGAAGAGGAGAAAAAGAAAGCCGAAGTAAAGATTGAACCTCATGTGGTGGAACTTGATGATCCTCTAAATAGGCCCCTGAAGATAATTCTCCCCGGGGGGACCACACCTCTGGAGGTCCCTCTTCCTCCCCCGGATATCACCTCACTAGGAAGCAAGGGGTCTGTTTGCACCAAAATTGGTCACAAACACCCGATAGTCGTTGAAAGCACCAGTACGCAATCACAATTCACAGATAACAAATATGTAGAGAAATAAAAATGAAGAACACTCAGAAAATTGAAAAGAATAGCAGTAAACAACACAGATTTTATAGTGGTTCGGCGATCTTGCCTGCGTCCACTCTAAAGCTTATGATTTTATTAATTCACTTGATAACTTCAATCTGTTACAGCATATTACAATTGATGATAGCTCTGAAATTCGAATACAATAGTGATCATAAGATGTAGAATTGAATCCGGTAGAGTCTGGACGTTGAATCGCCAAAAGATCCCTTTTCTGTAGGCTTCAGGGGGCTATTTATAGGCGTAGGAGGCTGAGATCGCGCTCAAACTTCGGGAGACTTCTTCTGGCACGTGAGTGGGCCCACGCGACCGGTCCCACCAAGTTTTGACTCGGTCTGTGATCGATACGAATTGATTTCGTATCCATCAAGAATTAGTCCAATCGAGCTAAAACTTGGCAGGAACATTCTTTACCTTGTACGCAAGCTTCTGTGAAAATTTCGTAGCATCTGGACCAATGGTTTGGGAGATATCGTCGATACGAAATGGGATCCTTCGGCATGCTGTCTGGTTCGAATCGACTAATTCGATTCGATGCTTTCGAATCGATCACCTCACGTGCTCTCCCGGTGATGTGGCGCGCATACCTCGCATCGATCCATTCTTTACTCCAAGATGACCGTGTCGACTCCATGAATTTCGCCTTGCTCGTATCGAAGAATAACACGTCACCTAGGCTCGTTGCCCTAATGGATACGAACAAGCCTCTGCTCATGGATTCGAACATGGTCCCATGATGGATACGAAGCAGCGAATCTCTGATGGATGCGAAGTTGACGTAGGTGATCGTTACGAAGTGGACTACTTACTGATGGATTCGAACAAGGAGCCATGCCGATGGATTCGAATAAGTCTCTCTGGCCGAAGGTTGATCGACATGTAGCTCATCGATACGAAGACCTGGCCATTCTGATCGATACGAAGCAAACTCTATTGATGGATACAAAGTCCATCGATATGAAGTGTGGCCTACTGATGGATACGAATGGATGGATTCGAATGAGATGCTACTCTGATCGATACGAAATCGATGGATACGAAATGAGGCCCATTGATGGATACAAAAATGGAGTTATCTCCTTCAATTTGCATCGATCATAACTTGAGCACACGAACTCGGATTGACTTGAAATTTGGAGTGCTGGCTTTCATGACTTTTCTTACCGTGTCCTATCAATTGTAGCCTGATCCGGGCTCGGACAAAATTCATCGATATCCATGGTGAAACAGTGTATAACGAACTTTTACGATGAATTTTCTTTAGTTTTCCAGTCAACTTTTTGGTGTCACGGCCTTGCCAAAAGGCGGGATAACATTTGCCCCCCTGAACATGCCTTGCGATAGGAAGGTGTGTTTTGTAGTTCCATAAGCTGGATGTTCATATCCTATCATCGACCTGTAAAGAACTTGATAGTCTTTCCTGACCATGAATGACGATCGTTCGCGACCGTATGTCATTTGAGGTGATATGTGACCTTTCGAGGTCGGATGCCGTTCGCGGCGAATAACGAAATGGGACCGTTCATGGTCGAATGTCGTTCGCGGCAAATAAAGGAAGGGGACCGTTCGCGGCAGGTAAAGAAATGGGACCGTTCGCGGTTGGATGCCGTTCGCGGCAAATAAAGAAATAGGACCGTTCGCGGTCGGATGCCGTTTGCGGCAAATAAAGAAATGGGACCGTTCGTGGTCGGATGTCGTTCTAGACGAGTTGGACCGTTCGCGATCGGGTGTCGTTCTAGACGAATTATGATGGATTGTGACCGTTCGTGGTCGTATGGTGCACGAGATAAAATGTGATCGTTCGCGATCGGACGCCGCATGAGGCAGAATATGATCGTTCGCGATCGAATGTCATACTGGGTGAATTGTGACCGTTCGCGGTCGGGTGCCGTACAAGGCAGAGTGTGATCATTCGTGATCAAATGTTATACTAGATGAAATGTTACCGTTCGCGGTCGGGTGCCGTACAAGGCAGATTGTGACCGTTCGAGGTCGGGTGCCGTTCGAGGCTAACGGTGACCGTTCGAAGTCGGGTGCCGTTCGAGGCAAATGAGTGTGCCTGGGGGGGGGCCTAGTATTGTCGATGTCAGGTTCACGTTCGGGTGAATTTCTGAATCAACGATCGTGGCGGTTCGTCACCATACAAGGTGTGCTTGTGGACCGTTCGCGATCCAAAGCATACGCGAGTAATTTCTTCTACAGTATTGCAAATATCAAATTAACGTTCACATGAATTCCATAACAGAAATGTCCAAACAAGCAAAGTTTAAATGTCCAAATCAACATGAAACAAAAGCAAAGCAAGGGTGTCAAAGTGTAAATTCTCACTACGAGACGGTCAATAATCATTCAGAGCATGCCTGTGGATCGTTCGCGATCTCATACATGTGTAAATGGTTTGATGATGTTAGTGAGAAGTTTACGACTCGTACATCGTTATTTAAATCAATTGATAACCATATGGTGCCCCGGCTCGGGGTCACCCCTAGCTGATGTAGACGGTGGTCACTCTGGTTCCACTGTTGGAGCTCGCCTTCTCACATACTGAAGTAGCCTACCGTTCCTGATATGCCCTTCTACCTCATCCTTCAGGTGTCTACAGTCATTTGTGCTGTGACCGTTCAGCTCGTGGAATAAGCAATATTTGTCTGACTTTCTCTCGTCGGTAGTCAGATCCCGCCGCATTGGTCTACGATAGGCAACTTGCTCTTGGGTGTCTTGGTAGATCCGCTCCAAACCCTCGTTCAGTTCTGAATAGGTGGTAAATCGCGGCTCCCTCTGTTGCCGCTTTGACCTGTCATCATTTTCTTCAGCCTTTCGCTTCCCTTTACCAGTCCCTGCACCTTTTCCAGGTGAATTACCCCCTCTAACTGCGTAAACATCGATTTCTTCTTCTCTCTCCGTACGAGCATCCTCTAATCGCAAAAACTTTTGGGCTTCATGATAAAACTCTCCCAGGTTCGTAGGTGGATCCTTAGTTAGTGAATTCTTGAACTCCGTGCCATCAGATATTCCAGATACAGCTGCCATCATGACCTTAGATGGATCTGGCCGATCCACTGATGCTGCTGCCGCATTGAATCGCGTCAGAAAACTCCTCAAAGATTCCCCGGCCTTTTGTTTTAGAGTCGCCAAACTCATCACGTTCTTGGGTCTCGAAATATGAACCCTGAATTGTCTCATAAACCTTTCTGTCAAATCTGTCCAAGTCCCAATGGAACCACTCTCCAGTTGTCTAAACCATAGCGCTACAATGTCCGTCAAATACAATGGAAAGCACTGGGCCATGACTTCCTGTGATGCCCCCAGCACTTCCATGTGCCTCATATACTTCGTTAGATGGACCGCTGGATCCGTCCGCCCATCATATATTTCCACCGATGGTAGCCTGAAGTCTGGTGGATTCCTGGCCTGCCTGATCGTAGGAGTAAAGGGACTCCTATGTACATCCTCCAGATCTCTATTGACTAGTCTGCCTCTCATGGCCCGTCTGACCATCTCTGCCAACCTGTCGTTGTCGTCAGGCTGTGATCTTTGAGTGTTACCTTCATTCTGCCCCCTGGCTGAGCGTTCATCCCTCTATTGCCACCAGGTTTCTCAGATGTCCCTGAATCTCTTCCCGGGATTGGATCAACATGCTCTAAGTGTGTGCCCCCCAGCTCCGGCGCTGCGCCAGATGGTCCTTCTCCGTTCTGGGCTCTGGTTGCTCCTTGATTTTGCGCTCCAAGTTTTCCAATCCGTTGAAGCAAATTCTGGATCATTTCCTCCTGTCTCTTCATCATTGTCTCCATCTCATCCCTGGTGATGAAGATCGATGCTTGGTTTTCCCCCGAGGAAGCCTCTTGACTCCCTTCATGCTGACTTTGCTCTGGCCTTTGTCTTTTACTAGTTTGCCTTGTCATATCTTCTCAGATCTGAGCTCTTAAGTCTTCAAATTCAACTTCTAAATGCTAGAACTCCTGAATTAGCCTTCTCAGTGAAAGCACCAAAATGTTTGCACCAAAATTGGTCACAAACACCCGATAGTCGTTGAAAGCACCAGTACGCAATCACAATTCACAGATAACAAATATGTAGAGAAATAAAAATGAAGAACACTCAGAAAATTGAAAAGAATAGCAGTAAACAACACAGATTTTATAGTGGTTCGGCGATCTTGCCTACGTCCACTCTGAAGCTTATGATTTTATTGATTCACTTGATAACTTCAATCTGTTACAGCATATTACAATTGATGATAGCTCTGAAATTCGAATACAACAGTGATCATAAGATGTAGAATTGAATCTGGCAGAGTCTGGACGTTGAATCGCCAAAAGATCCCTTTTCTGTAGGCTTCAGGGGGCTATTTATAGGCGTAGGAGGCTGAGATCGCGCTCAAACTTCGGGAGACTTCTTCTGGCACGTGAGTGGGCCCACGCGACCGGTCCCACCAAGTTTCGACTCGATCTGTGATCGATACGAATTGATTTCGTATCCATCAAGAATTAGTCCAATCGAGCTGAAACTTGGTAGGAACATTCTTTACCTTGTGCGCAAGCTTCTGTGAAAATTTCGTAGCATCTGGACCAATGGTTTGGGAGATATCGTCGATACGAAATGGGATCCTTCGGCATGCTGTCTGGTTCGAATCGACTAATTCGATTCAATGCTTTCGAATCGATCACCTCACGTGCTCTCCCGGTGATGTGGCGTGCATACCTCGCATCGATCCATTCTTTACTCCGAGATGACCGTGTCGACTCCATGAATTTCGCCTTGCTCGTATCGAAGAATAACACGTCACCCAGGCTCGTTGACCTGATGGATACGAACAAGCCTCTGCTTATGGATTCGAACATGGTCCCATGATGGATACGAAGCAGCGAATCTCTGATGGATTCGAAGTTGACGTTAGGTGATCGTTACGAAGTGGACTACTTACTGATGGATTCGAACAAGGAGCCATGCCGATGGATTCGAATAAGTCTCTCTGGCCGAAGGTTGATCGACACGAAGCTCATCGATACGAAGACCTGGCCATTCCGATCGATACGAAGAAAACTCTATTGATGGATACAAAGTCCATCGATACGAAGTGTGGCCTACTAATGGATACGAACGGATGGATTCGAATGAGATGCTACTCTGATCGATACGAAATCGATGGATACGAAATGAGGCCCATTGATGGATACGAAAATGGAGTTATCTCCTTCAATTTGCATCGATCATAACTTGAGCACACGAACTCGGATTGACTTGAAATTTGGAGTGCTGGCTTTCATGACTTTGCTTGCCGTGTCCTATCAATTGTAGCCTGATCCGGGCTCGGACAAAATTCATCGATATCCATGGTGAAACAGTGTATAACGAACTTTTACGACGAACTGTCTTTAGTTTTCCAGTCAACTTTTTGGTGTCACGGCCTTGCCAAAAGGCAGGATAACAGGGTCAAGGAGAAAACGTTTGGCTGAGGAACCTTCGGAGAAGCTGAAGGAGAAAAAGTCAAAGAGGTAGCTATCATCTTGTCATACCTCGCTCGGCCTGAATAAACCTAAATCATGTAGTTGTTTCTTTTTCTTTTTTATAGTCGTTGTGGATAGACTTTGGCTCTGGACTTCGGAGAGGTTGTAAAGGGACTTAATTTTTGATTAGTAAATAAAATTTTGTTTCTTTTGTATTCACATACTCTCATCATTTAGCTTATCACCTAACTTGTAGTTGAAATTCAAAGTCTTGTGGGTTACGTAAGCTCCAGTCCGCTTCCACATGACCTGGAGATTTTTGAATTATTTATACTTTATTCCGTGCTCTGGGGACTTAGAGATTTTTTGAATTGTTTATACTCTAGACCACGGTCTGGGGACTCAAAGTACTCTAGTCCGCGCTCTGGGGACTTAGAGATTTTTTGAATCGTTTATACTCTAGTCCGCACTCCGGGGACTCAGAGTACTCTAGTCTGCGCTCTGGGGACTTAGAGATTTTTGAATCGTTTATACTCTAGTCCGCGCTCCAGGGACTCAGAGTACTCTAGTCCGCGCTCCGGGGACTTAGAGAATTTTGAATCATTTATACTCTAGTCTGCGCTCCGTGGACTCAAAGTACTCTAGTCCGCGCTCCGAGGACTTAGAGTTTTTTGAATTGTTTATACTCTAGTCTGCGCTCTGGGGACTCAGAGTACTCTAGTCCGCGCTCCGGGGACTTAGAGATTTTTGAATCGTTTATACTCTAGTCTGCACTCCGGGGACTTAGAGTACTCTAGTCTGTGCTCCGGGGACTTAGAGATTTTTCAATCGTTTATACTTTAGTCTGCGCTCCGGGGACTTAGAGATTTTTGAATCGTTTATACTCTAGTCCGCACTCCGGGGACTCAGAGTACTCTAGTCCGCGCTCCGGGGACTTAGATATTTTTGATTCGTTTATACTCTAGTCCGCGCTCCGGGGACTCAGAGTACTCTAGTCCGCGCTCTGGGGACTTAGAGATTTTTGAATCGTTTATACTCTAGTCCGCACTCCGGGGACTCAGAGTACTAGTCCGCGCTTCGGGGACTTAGAGATTTTTGAATTGTTTATACTCTAGTCCGTGCTCCGAGGACTCAAAGTACTCTAGTCTGCGCTCCGGGGACTTAGAGATTTTGAATCGTTTATTGATCGACTTTTAATTTTATATGTGTGTTCATACGCTAGATAGATTAATGCAATTTAATTTTGCCATAGAATTGTAACACACAGAACATCAATAGTTCATAGAAAAACAACTTCAAGCCTTTATTAATTATAAAAAATAGGGACAAACTGAATTGTCTTATTACATGTCGGAAACATTGAACAACAAAGGAAACACATACTGGAAACAACTGTTACTAAAATGCGAAAGAAATAGACTAAGTGTAATAATGATGCAAATGCTCGCTATTCCATGCTCGGGGGAGCGTCACGCCATTAACAGTCGCTAGCTTGAAGGTTCCTTTTTCAAGCTTCCGTTCGATGACGTATGGACCTTCCCATGTGGGATTAATATGTGACGGGACTGGAAAAACTCGCTTCAAAACAAGGTCACCCACATCAAAGGTTCTCGGTCGAACTTTTTCGTTATAATATCGAGCGACTCGGTGCCGATATGCAGCCGCCCTCAAATCAGTTTCTTCATGTTTTTCGTCGACAAAGCCCAGCGACTCCAGTAAGAGATCCCGATTTGTTCTAGGATCATAATGAGTCACCCGGTGAGAGGGAACTTCAAGTTCCACGGGTATAACAGCTTCAGTGCCATATGCCAGGTGAATGGAGTGTGGCCAATCGTGGACTTGTGGGTGGTTCTGTAAGCCCAAAGTGTTGTCGAAAGCTAATCCACCCACTTGCCTCTAGCCTTCTCCAAACATTTTTTCAATATAGACTTGATTATTTTATTTACGGCTTCAACTTGTCCATTGGCTTTAGGGTGAGCGACTACCACAAACCTTTTCTCAATGCAATATTTTTGGCAGAATTCTTTGAACTCCTTACTCTCAAATTGAGTTCCGTTGTCCGTAATGATAGTTCGTGGGAGGCCAAAACGACATATAATGTTTTGCACAACAAAATTAATGACCTTTTTGGTGGTGATTGTAGCTAAGAGCACCGCTTCTGCCCACTTGGTTAAATAATCGACCGCGACAATTGCATATTTCGCACCACCTTTGGAGATCGGCAAGAAGCCAATTATATCGATCCTCCATATTGAAAATGGCTATGGACTAACCATTTGTGTGAGTTCTGTCGGCGGGGCTCTCGGGATCTTTGCATACTTTTGACATTTGTCGCATCTTCTTACATAGTCTGTGGCATCTCGATTCACGGTCGGCCAAAAGTATCCATAGTGGAGGATCTTTTTGGCTAACGTCTGCCCCCGGTATGGTCGCTACACTCCTTCATGAACTTCTTTTAAGACCCGCTTTATCTCGTCGTGAGCGATGCACCGAAGTAAGGGAATTGAGAATCCTTTCCGATACATTATTCCATCCTGGATTATATACTGCAAGGCCTTGCGAACGACTTGTCGTCCCTCGTTCTCTCTCAGGCAAAGTTCCATGTAGTAGGTATTCTTTAAACGAGGTCATCCACGACTCCCTTTCAGTTTCCGCCCCTAACACAAAATCTACTTCCATTACGTTTATACTCGGGGCATGTAAGGTTTCGACGGGAACCAAGCCCATCTGTTGTGCATCACCAGTACTTGCGAATTTTGCCAATGAGTCAGCTTCCTCATTTTGTTCATGCGGGATATGCGAAATATTGTAATATTCAAGGTCTGCCAATAGTTCTTGAATCCGAGCAAGGTACGGGCAAGTCTCTGCCCCTTTGCCTGATAGTCTCCCCGTACTTGGTACACCACCAACTATGAGTCACAAAAGATTTCAACCGATTTTACTCCGAGTTCCTTGGTAAGTTTCAAGCCAGCAATCAATGCTTCATATTCGGCTTTGTTATTCGTAGCTGGGAAATCGAGTTTCAAAGCATAACAAATTGATCGGTTTTCGAGAGTTACAAGAATAATACCAGTCCCAGAACAACGGTCGTTGGATGCCCCATCGGTGTATATCTTCCATCGAACGGTTGGGAACTACATCACCCCCACTTGGCTTGTCTGATATGGTGAATTCTGCAATGAAGTCTGCTAGCGCTTGCCTTTGGATAGCCCTCCGTGGCAGGTAAGTGATATCGAACTGACTCAGCTCAATGTTCCATTTGAGTAGCCTTCCAGTGGTTTCTGGTCATTGGAGCACCTGCCGTAGAGGTTGATCGGTATAAACACTAACCGGGTGTGCCTGAAAATACGAATGGAGCTTGTGTGATGCGATCACCAAGCAGTATGCTAGCTTTTCAATCTTAGGGTAATTTCTCTCTGCCCCCGTTAAACGCTTACTAACATAATACACTGGCTTTTGGATTCGGTCCTCTTAACGAATCAAAGTCGCACTGATGGTGTGTTGAGATACAACCAAGTAAACATATAACTCCTCATGGTCTACAGGTTTTGACAGAACCGGGGGCCTCTCCAAGTGTCACCAGAGCTCGGAATGCATCCCCACAGTCCGGCGCCCATTCAAAATTTCTCTTCCCTTTCCTTATCACATCGAAGAAAGGAATACACTTGTCGGTCGCTCTAGATATGAATCGACTCAACGCGGTGACTTTTCCATTCAGGCTTTGTACTTTCTTTATAGTTCTGGGCGCTTGTATGTCTCGAATAGCCTAAATCTTTTCTGGGTTGGCTTCGATTCCCCACGCATTGACAATAAAACCCAAAAATTTTCCCGATGCAACGCCAAAGGAACATTTTAGTGGATTGATTTTCATTCCATAGTACCTGAGTATATCAAACATCTCCGCTAAGTCTCGAATGTGGTCGTTTGACTGTCGTGACTTCACGAGCATGTCATCCACATAGACTTTCATTGTTCTACCAATCTGGTCTTTAAACATCCGATTCACCAAACGTTGATAAGTTGCTCCTGCATTCTTCAACCCGAAAGGCATCACTACATAACAGTACAGTCCAATGTCCGTGACAAAACTAGTTTGTTCCTGATCAGGAATGTGCATCGGGATCAGATTGTATCCCAAATACGCATCCATAAATGACAATAATTTGTGTCCTACTGTTGAATCGACCAACTGATCAATTCTGGGTAAAGGGAAACTGTCCTTAGGGAACGCCTTGTTCAAGTCTGAATAAACAACACAGGTCCTCCACTTCCCATTCGCTTTTCTCACCAGTACGGGGTTAGATACCCATTCAGGATAGAGGGCGTCGCGGACGAACCCATTGGCCTTGAGTTTATCCACCTCCTCTTTGAGAGCAGCGGACCCCTCCGGGTCCATGCCTCTCCTTTTTTGCTTCACTGGCACATACTTCGTGTCAATGTTCAACATATGACTTGCGATGGTGGGAGAAATCCCACACATATCAGAATGAGTACAAGCAAAAACATCTAGATTCGCTCGGAGGAAATCGGTAAGATCCTCTATCATCGAGGGGTTGAGTTGTGACCCAATCTTAAGCACCCGTGATGGGTCATCATGGCTGACTGGAATGTCAATCGTCAATTCATCAGGTGCTGCTTTAGCCTCCTTGGGTTCTTCATCATCGTCTCTCAGATCTATGTCTCTATAGATCTGACCCTGTTTCCCGAGCAAAGGGTCGGGCATTACTTGTCAATTTTCAGCAACACAGATGCGGACAGAGTTGTCCACACCCTTTCCCTTCTCTCTTCGCTGGGCCTCTCTCAGCTCAGCCACATAACATGCACGACTAGTCGCTTGATCGCCATGCACTACAGCAACTCCTCTATCCGTCGGAAATTTCAAGGTTAAACACCACGGGGCCAAAGCTGCCCTAAACTCCGCCAGGGCCGGTCGGCCCAGAAACACATTATACGGGGAATCAACATCCAAAACAATGAATGGTAGGATCCGTACCCTCCTACGTTCACCTTCTCCTAACTCAACTGGCAATTCAATGAAACCTACCGCATCAGTGGCTGCACCATTAAAGCCGTGAATGCGAGCTTTAGATGGTTTCAGATCTTTCGTCTCCATCTTCATTTGGTCATACGCCTTTTTGAAGATAATATTAACAAAACTCCCGCAATCAATCAGTATCCTTCTCACAAACACCGGCCCAATCGTGGCTGAGATGACCATCGGGTCAATGGTAGGTGCCTCCACCTGATCGGCATCTCTGCTCCTGAATACTATATCATCCGTCATCATACAATGTTGTTTCGCTGGGGTCCCGTCTTCTGTTCGAGCAACATTCGAAATCCACATGTTTTAAAGAACTAGCATAGCGTTCCATTTCTTGCCAACTCTTGTCTGCCGGGTGAGGCCCGCCGACTATCGTGTTTATAACCAGTCTACCTCCAGTCCGAGCGGGTTCCTCAGGTCGATGTAGAGCTTGCCCGCGATTGGGGTTGGATGTCCCCTGTCCGCCTTCCTGTGGGTTCTTAACAAACTACTGTAACTTTTTCTATCGAATCGGCTTTTCTATAGCATCATGGAGGTGTCTACATTCTTCGGTATTGTGCCCGTAAGTCTCATGGAAGTGACAATACTTCCCAGTCTGCTTTTATTCCTCAGTGGATTCCTTTAGGCGCGGCTTTCGGTATTGGAATGTATTACAAGTTGATAAATAAATATTCTCCAGAGATGTGTTCAAAGGAGTGTATTTGTTATAGGTTGGGATCCTTGGTTTCCACTTTCCTGCTTCCCTCTTTCTTCCGGAATTTCCTCCTCCGGATCCTTTAGACTGCTCCGGCTTATTTTGAACATTAACCTGGACCTTACCAGAGTTGTCGCCAGATTGCTTTACCGCAATGTTGCTTTGCACTACTTCCTTGCTGGGCCCTAGCGCACTACTTCGCCTCGTCCATATGGCATCTTCTCTTCTCATGAATTGGTTCGCCTTTGAATAAAAACATTCCAGGGTAGTGGGTGGTTTTCCTGCCAGCCAATCGCCAAACTCTGAGTCTGGATATACCCCTAGCATCACGGCCATAAGAATAGCATGGTCATTTGGGTTGCTAATTTTGGTAGCAGCAACGTGAAATCTTTGCAAATATTCCTTTAACGAATCCCCTAGAGCCTGGATCACATTGGATAAAGACATCACGTCCTTTGGGCGAGTGGTATGGATCCTAAACTGCTCCACAAATTTTGTCGCTAACTCATCAAACTTGGAGATCAATTGCGGGGGAAGTCTGGTGAACCACATGGTAGCGATTTCGGATAAGGTTATTGGGAAACATCTGCATTTAGTTGCATCATTTGCCCTAGCCGAGTCCATTATCCACTCATATCTCATTACATGCTATCGAGGGTCAGTCTTCCCTTCATAGGCTGGAATAGTGGGCATATTGAACTTCTAGGGGTACTCCGCCTGTAAGATTGTATCTGTGAACGGTGTATGGCTTCTAGATACGCCCCAATCATCATTGGATAAGCCCTGATTTTCCCTCATCAGTTGTCTGACCATAGCTGATAAATCCGGGGTCTGGATGGGAGGCGGCAAGGATCCGTCCTGCGTGATCGTTCCGGCTGGTGCCTCCTTGGTAAGTGATCTCCCAAATGCACGTTCTGCGGACCCGCTTTGCTACGACCCTGACGAGGTGGTGGAACAGCTTCCACCTGTGCTCCAGATCTTAAGTTTCCCACTCCAGTTTGAGTGCGATTTCCCAGGTACAGGTAAAGGGCCATGGTTCTAGGTAGGGAACTTGGACAATTTCTGTTGGATTGTTCTGCTGCACCTGTTTGTGCCGCTTCAATCCTACGGTGTCTACGCCTGTGATGTTCATCTGATGAAGCAGAGCTGTTAGATGACGAGCAGGAAGCTGGGCTTCCTCCATCATTCTGATGCTATTGCTGAGCGATCTGGGTCATGAGATTGCCGTTAGTTTGAATTTGCTCGTTAAGTTGTCTCCTGCTTTCCACGAGTTCTCTCATCAACTCATTGAACTCTGCCCTAGTGACAACTTCTGATTGGTTTAGGATTGTGGCAGTCCCTGCATCTAGATTAGCTTGTTGATTGTTGGGTCCAACTTGCTGGACGCTGGCGGTTCGTTGACATCCGCATTGTGGGAGGCTGATCTAGTACGTGGTCTTCCCATATTAGAGTTATCCGTCGGAACTCTGAATAGAATCTATGAACTCTTGAGAGTGAACTTGGATCTCCTTCGGGGAATTTCTTCAATACAGTAACGGCAAAGTAGATCCTAACAGCCTGAGAACGTGAGTTTCTCAGTGAAAGCACCAAAATGTTAGCACCAAAATTGGTCACTAACACCCTTGAATAGAGTTGTGTAGAGAGATTAATGAAGAAAGTAAATTAAAATAGAGAAATAATGCAATTGAATGCAAAATGAACAATAGAAAATGAAACACCAGATTTATAGTGGTCCGGCGTAATTTCCTACGTCCACTTTGAATATGATCTTTATTACTTTTCCAATTACTTGAGTACAGATACAATCTGTAAACAAACAACTTGAATGCAAGTTTGAACAGAAGAGAAGTGAGTACAAAAAATGGCAGAGTATCCCTGGAGTTCCTGAAAAAAGGCCCCCTCAACTGTACCCCTGTCCCTCTATTTATAAATGAAGATAGGCTAGTTCCCCTATGCAGGCCCTTAACCAAGATACTTCGGCCCATAGTAGGCAACTCCTGTACACCGAACCAAGCAGACCGAGCCTCCAATACCGAACGGTGGTCGCCGACCCTCTTTGGCCGATCAAGTGGTTGTCTGGTTGCTGACTCAAAGTAGACCGTCAAAGGACTCGAAGCAAGCGGTAATGTGACTAGAAGCATAGAAATATTGGTCGCATCACTCTGTTGTAAACCAAATAAGTTGTAAACCTCTTCAAGGTTCACCGGTCTAGGTATGCCGACCCACGCGTGCCTAACCACATCCGACCGAATGACAAATGCCGATCCATCTAGACCGAACGATACATGGCCTTCCTTCCCTTTACGGCCGAACCACATGTGCCGAACTACGTTTAAAGGCCGAACCACCCACATAGACCGAGCCACTTAATCATGTCGAACCACACATGTAGGTCGCACCACTCATGAAGGTCGAATTGATCGTGTTACTCCGCACCTTTACACCTCCATACCTCCTTTGTTTTGAATCCCATCTAGGCTCAATCATTGCCTCTGGAACTATCAATTCGTAGCCGGGCCAAGTAGCCGGGTAACAATATGCTCGTGAAGTCATGGCAGTCCGTGAATCACATGGGTGACCTTTATGAGATGTTCGATGTGCTTCGAAATTGAATCCTTTGAATTGTTCTTTCAGAGTCGCATCGGGTAAGCTTTTAGGTTTCATTGTGATATCAAGGAGCATTGATGCTAACCCAAAACAGATCAATGCATTGAAAATGATTACTGCCCTAAAAATGAGAAGTGAAATGCAAAGCTTGAAAGGTAAAGTCGCAGCGTTGAGTCGGTTCATCTCAAAGGTGACCAATAAGTATATACCGTTCTTTGATGCCTTCGAGAAGGAGAAACAAAAATTCATATGGACGAAGGAATGTCAACACGTTTTCCAGAATCTGTTGGACCAAAAAGAGAGAGCACCGGTACTATCGTAGCTTTAGAAGGAGAGGGTTTGTTTATTTATTCGGTAGTGTCTGCTCACGCATTAGGTGCAACCTTAGTATGTAAGGATTGCATGATCTAAAGGTCGGTCTATTATATTAGCAAGCAACTCACTGGAGAGAAAAACATTAATATATATATATATATATATATATATATCAAATAACACTTATGACATATACAACATTTTCTCCCCATAATTATATGCTTTCCCCTATCAGTATGCCCATATTCCTCTCCTCATTTGTAATCAACAAGAAGATTAAAGAAAATATGGTTTATAAGGAAGATTATATAATGGGAAGATATGTTTTGCAAAATAACAGTCATGAACACATAGATTTTTGCACCAAACATAATCGCTATAACATATAAGTACAAGATTTTACATTCATACCATAAAAATGTTATCACGGACTTTTTGAACAATAAAACCACTCTTACGAACACACTAATTACATCAACCACAAACATAATATTTAACAAAATTTCAAACAACAAAATCATTCTCATAAACAAAACAGCCACGTCAACTACAAACACCACATTTCACAAAGTTTTTATCCCCTTGAAACATACAACAATTGATGATACCATAAAAAGATAAATCTTACTTATGATTTGCAAGCATCTTATCCCAAAAAACAAATGTTTAATGCTTTATCTTGATTTTGGTGTCTTTGTTATCATTCATTACAGGAATCAGAAGGATTATATCTTGAATTTGGTGGAGGTGACCTTGAGCTTGAAGGTGGAGGTATATAAAGAGAAAATGATCGAGATTGTCCACTTAGTTTCTTCAAAATCTTCCCTAATGTGGATTTAATTCCTTGGATGTTTGATACAATTTTTTTGACTCCATCTTGCCTATTCTCTCATCGAATTGTTTCTCCAACTTTTTATTTTTGGCAAGTTTAATTTGATTTTTAATGGTTAATTTCGACTCGGGTAAAGGTGTTGTATCTATATGAGGTCTCCGACCAAACTACCTCTTTCTCTTCTTCCTTTCCTCTAATATTTTCTTCCTCGTCTTCACTACGTTTTCTCTTCTATTATAACGTCCTTTCTTGTAGTCTGGTTAGAACGACTTTCATATTTTCTTAAATACTCATCCAAACTATCAACTGTAGCTAACTTTTTGGGCAATTGCAGGTAGCTAAAGAATTTCTTAACTACAAATTATACTTCAACATAATCACTAACACCATCAATTACGTTTTGTTCTAAAATTCTCATTATGTAGGCACCATAAAAATTGTCTTTATTTTCCTATTGAAAAGTGCCTAATTTCGTCGTGAATATTTTTTGTCTATTTTACCTCAATACCTCTAAAAATCGCATACAACACTTTATACTTAAAATCATAGATTTGTTCATGATTTCTTATGTATGGAGGAACTTTGTTATTGCTTAATTTTCTCACAAGCATCAAATAGGCCAGCCTGCATAGTATTACAGATCCACCTAATGCCAACAGCCAACATCTTGGCTCACATGGCTAGTTCTCCCATCAAGGTGGCCCGTCAACACCAGTACACGCATGAACCAAGTAAATCCACACCTTCATCAATGGGCGATGACGGCAGATAACGGTCTGACATGCAAATAGCTCTCAATAATCGGTTTGCCCGACCAATGGTCCACTCTCCAATAAGCTTCTCCTCCCCACTCGTCTTCCACCTCAACCGCCCGCACCTTCCCAGACTCTCTTGTCTTAGTACAACTGGCTTTGGTCATAAGCACCTGACTGCCATTGCCAAAAGAGGCTATGACTATATAGTTTCTCTGATGTAATAGAGACATCAACATTGTTCACCTAACAAAAGCGGCATAGTGATAACCACTCCTTGTCCTTTTCTACCACCCTGGTATAGCGTCATTGGACAACCACTCCTTGATCCCATGCCTCTTACTCATGGCTAAGGCATACTCAAATACAGATCGCCAAACAGCGTGTCTCACAAATGAATTATCATAGAAATAAACATATGCATTTGACACACAAGTATGATAAGTTCATAGAATATGATACGGAAGTAAAAAAGATAACATGTAAAGGAAATAAAAGGATTCGATTTGATTGAATAAATGAGTGCATTGGAAAAAGGTTCCAAAATTACTTAAAAATAAATAAGATTCAATCTCAAAAGTCACTCCTCCCTGTGATACATAATGATGTATTGACAAGAAGTAATCAGACTTTGTTAGATAAAGCACGATTAATAATGAGTGAGGTTGAGTTAATATCTTTCTGTAAGAATGTGTACTTAAGCGTAACTACATATGTTAAATTTAATTTTCATCTAAATAATAGTTTATAAGATTATACAAGATAAGAGTGATAAGAAATCCTACATATCTCAGGTCAAGGAGTTGATAGGATATGCGAGTCGAGAGGCTTCATGTAATATTCGCTCGTGAGGGATCTTATGTGGACTACCCCCAAATGAGTTTAGGATCGAACGACATAGGTTGACCGATTTATGTTGTGAACTTAAATTTTTGTAAACTCAAAACTAAATTAGTTTCATACATATGATAAGGTAGTCAATAAAATGTTTATGAATACATGTTACATCGTACCGAGAAACAATTATTGTTTTAGAATTACCAACTTCGTGACTAGGGAATTTCTTTTAGTGGTAAAAAAATGGATTTGGATACGATTCAAAGATAAAACTGATTACATAAGATGAAATGAAATTAATCAAGTCAATATTAACACAACTCATTAGAGTGTCTAATAAGAACTCTATCACATTGAAGAGAAACTATGAGTTTCATATCAATGTTAAGTAAAGAACTTCCTTAGTTGTCAATAAGCCATAAAGGGTGTTGACTTCCATATGACATGATGCATGAACCTAAAATGTATTCAAATTACACTATCAAAATATGATTTTGATAGTTGTACCCAAATGGATATGATCCATTAGCCGCAATTGTGTCTTTTAGAAAAAGACTAATGCAGTTGGAATATAATAAGAAATATTGATAAGAATAACATAGATTTTAGTTATTGAAATTAACGTAGCAGGTTTGTCATTCAACGTGCTTAAATTAATTCAGATTCTACTTATAAAATTAATACCCAATATGAATTTGAGTTTTTGGTACATATATGTTGAAACGAAAATTTTAAATGACAATTAAGAATAGACTATTTGCACATAACAACCAAAGTGTCTCGAAGTTAGTGGGAGCGATAATAAGTTTGTGGGTTTCAGATATGATCCAAGATTCGATACAAAAGTATCATTTGATAAGCATCAAAATTTAGAAAATATATTGACAAAGAAATCAAACAGCTTGATTTTTAGTCAGAATGCAGAGGATGTGTGTGTCTATAAGAAAGAATATTATAAGGTATTATGATATTTATAAACTATAAGTAAACAACATGCCAGTAATTGTTAATGATGTACTCATTGTTAAAATTAGACCTAGTTTGGTTGTTTATCCCTTAACAATGGATTTAACAATGACATCTTTTATATTTACTATAAACGGACGTTGGGATCATCCCAAATAATATAAATATACACTATATTAAAATGTTTAATGTGGAATATATGAGATGAATCCCTTATGCATTGCCAATAGAAATTATCATATATGCTATGTTTTCCACTATATCACATTTCGGTTATGTACTTGGTGCGTTGAGCTAATATCAAATCAGAATTATGCTTATTAAATGATGTTTAAGAGCGTTCTTGAGTATTTTGAAATGTTAGAGAATTGTTTATGGAAACAATTAACTCCTTATGAAGGAATATTCAGACTCGAACTTCGTAAGTGGTAACCGGTATAGTATATCAATCTTAAATTCATGATTAATCTTAGTTAATAAGCTTTAAGTTGGAAATGTTTCAAATAAGAGATTGTGGCGAATTAAACCAATAGGATATGTATATTGCCTTGAATGATTGCAATAATAAAAGCAACGTGTGTGTGTATAAATGCACAAATTAATGGTGTGAGCTAGAGGTGATTCCAAATGTTGAGAATCTCATAACAATGTTATATGATAACAATGCTACGATGTAAATCACAAAAGAACCTAGAGTTTACTAGAAGTCGAGATAGAAACTCAAAAAGTTCCACAAGGTAAAGGCAATTTATCTACATCGGTGAGAGTTGATTGACTTACTAGATAATTAAAGCAATATAGCAAACTCATTCACTAAGGGATTAAATCGATCTATTCTGAGAAAACTAATCTAAATGATGGGAGTAAGATTCCATAATTAACCCCAAGTACAAGTGGGAGATTAAGAGAGCTAGGGGTATGCCTTAGAGCAGATTATGTAATTGGTTACTTATATCTAACTCAATAACCAGTCTTATTTATAATATAGGTATCTGATTTTTATTATATACTTTATTATATAATGATATAATTAGTTAAGTAATTAATTTAAAGTATATCAAATAGAAAATCCTTAAATGATATATTATGTGATAATAATTACAAAGAGTTGTAATCATGAGAAATTATCACAACATAAAATAACGTATTATTTTAATTATTCATGGTTGAGATGTTTTGAGAAAGGATATTGATACATCTAGTTAGACCTGAGTGCATAACGCTCTCCAAATGTTGGGTAGTGCATTATTCATGACTGTTGGACACACCAAGTGGTCATGTACTAATAGTCATTGGATAATAACAGAGTGACTTATCCAAGAGTTTTCTATTGGTTAATGAAAACTAGGTCAAACGAGAAATCTCAAAGTGATGATATTACATAGTTCTCTGGACTTAAGAATATTGTTGAGCTTCAATATGGATACTCCACTTGGATTATTTTTAAATCATGGCATGGTGATAATCGAGCGACTGTATTTGGCTCTGAATTGAAACATTGGAAATGAAATACTATTTGATACAGAATTCGTCTCCATAGTTGTATGTGGTTAGTATCACGGTTGTAACGACCCGCATTTTTGACCGTTCAAGTCGACAAAACATACACACATGTCGACTCAAACAATCCAAAATACAGATAGTTATTGGGGTTAAATAAGAAAAGAAAAGAAAGAACAGAAAACAAACTCAGAATCTCGCAGCGGAAGGGACAAGATATAATAATAAAATAACAGTTCATGAAGCTGTTAAATAAATAAATTTGATTATTATTATACATCATAAATCAGAGTTACATACATATCAGAGATAATACAACAATGCAGCGGAAAAAATACAGTAGTGGAATACAAATGATGTAATACCAAACTCCGTCTTCGTCCTCCAGAATAGATCTTCAACCTTATCTGAAATGCTCAGGCTGACCCGAGCGTAATGAAAAGACAAAACACTCGAGTCAGGACTAAAATATCTCATGTAAGTTAAATCGAATAAGTAAATATGAGTGTGACGGCGTCGGAGATGTTTACGGGTTTTAGACACCTCCTATCCAGTGTTTAACGTGC
This sequence comes from Allium fistulosum, assembly GCA_030737815.1. Taxonomy (NCBI): domain Eukaryota; kingdom Viridiplantae; phylum Streptophyta; class Magnoliopsida; order Asparagales; family Amaryllidaceae; genus Allium; species Allium fistulosum. Next base: position 1,251,876,200 of record CM060905.1, read on the forward strand.
GTGCATTAACTTAAGAGATGTTCGGGATTTCCATCTCCTAAGGATCCGTTAAACTATCTACTATATAATAGAATACGCTATATACAATAATGTCTATCATAAAGTAAAATATCAAACTAGCGTTAAGCCATGACCCATTCCACCCTTAACACATTTTTATTCCCAAGAGCATATACAAGACCGTAGTTTCCCCAAAATCGGAAGTCACCAGAGGACAATCCATATACTAAAGGTACAAACCAAAACGTAGTGGTCGCGAATAGGATAATCAGTATGACAAGGTACATGAGGCGATACCAACTAGGATACTAGTAGTTGCGTGATCCGGACTGATGTTGGGCATAGCAGCTACTACCCTAACACCGCGAAACAACACTCCCATAATCGAGGGGTGCACCCAAATCGAATCACAACAGTAATAGATATGGTAACGAAGAAGTGTGTCCACTAGAGGTGGCGAACCTCAATGGCCCGGCACGGCTCCTGTTTTAGTCATGTCAGGGGTCATCCAATATCATTCTGTTTCTTCAGTCAACGCGTTCACCAAACCATCCACTTCGTTCTGGATCACACTCCGCGTATACTAGTTATTAAAGTGGTTTTCGGTATCGACAGAGAGTATGTCCATATCCGATCCTGGTCTCTTTAATAACTACGTATTATTACACCGGTGGCTCTTTTACGTTTCAAAATCAATTCATAATTGATATCAAAATATCATATTCGCTTCAAAAATCAAATCCATTTCAAATATCATCATATCTATTCAAAACGTAAGATTCCGATTCAAAATTTCATTTTCCGCCTAAATATCTCATTTCGATTTCAAAATCATTTTCGCCTCAAATTCCACAAAATGATTCACATAAACTCGAATTCCAAAATTTAAAATTTAATCAAATCTCAAATCATCAATTTCAACTCGATTCAGCTTCTCAATAAACCATTTCAAATTATCAATTTCAAATACATATTTGAACCACAAAATAAGCCATTTCACTTCCAATATATTTCGAAACTTTAAATATTTCACATTTCAAAACAGTTCATATATTTATATAAGAATATAAGATTCGCTTTAAAACCATTTCGTATTCAAATTAGAATATACTTCAAATTAAACATCCGTATTAAGTAGTTTACTTAATTTCTGGAACAATTCCAATTCAATAAACTTAGATTAACATTCGGATTTCAAGAATTCATTTAAGTATTACATTCCAAATCAATTTCAGTTCAAATCCTATTCAAATCAATTTTGTCTTCAAATTTAATTCAATAGTTTCAATTTAGTCCAATTCACAAATTTCTTTGAATTTCAATTAAATTCCAAATTAATTAAATCTCAATTTCAAATTAATTTTCAATTCCAAACTCAAACTTGAAATATCATTTCATATAAATTTTCTTAGAAATATTCAGAGTTCGATTAAAAGTCCAATCTTTTAAAACAAATCAACTTTAGAAAATTTACGCCGTATTTCAATTTTTTTCTTAAAAATCTAAACTTCGAATAATTAAACAATTTCATTTACCAAGTTTGAATTCCAACATCTCGAGCTTCAATTCAAAATAATTCAATTTCCATAAATTGGATTTTATTCTTAAAATCAATTCATTTAAATAATTTCAAAACAAGTTTTAAAATCATTTAATTTAACCAACCCGGTGTCCGTATATAATTTTCTAACCTATGGCCAAGTGGATAATTATTTCAATTTTAATTTCAAGGATGGATATATATCATTTCAATCCAAATAAATGTCATAGGTATATCAGTTCAACCTATTCCTTAATTTATTCGAAATGATTTAGTTTACAGTTTTATATGCAATAAACAATATACATGATGATAGCATGATATATCAAAATAAATAAACAACCAATATCGACCAATAGCATCCATCACAACCAATCAACCATAAAGCCAATAACATTCACAACAATTTTATAATTATCAATATCGAGTAATATACTGCCAATTTAAATTTAAATTTATTTTGACAGTCAATTTAAATTCTATCAATTAATTCATATATCAATACAGATGATAATTAAACCTACCAAACAACAGCCAATAAATTTCATATCACTTCAGAATATAGATTTAACTAACAAAAATTATTTTAGTCAATTATGAGCGTATAAACACTCACATTTGATTTATTGACGATTTAAAACCCAAATAAAAGTCCAAATTTGAACAGTCTCAGAATACAGCCAAACCAGAGTCAAGATGTCCGGAATGTCAATACAATCCTAACAAAAGAAACCGCGCGTGAATCGGATATCGTATGCAAAAGATATAGCGATAAATGTGCTTGAATTTCAATATTAAAAATAAACAAAAGAAGAACACTTTTATCTCACCCACTGCCACGTCATCTCCACATTCTTTCTTCCCAGCACAGCACTAACGTAAGCTACAGGCAACGCATTTGTTCGTTGCTCGCACGTAGGGAACACTGCCACAAAGATGAACGACGTTCGTTCCTCCTGCCGCGCCGCGCCATACGAGACACCGACCTCCAGAAAATCATCCACGCTAAGCATCCCCGACGACGATCGCGCCCCAAAACCCCCAGCAGCCGCCGCCTACACATAACCCTAGGTCGAAATTTGCCGCCAATCCAACCATCGATTCGTCAAACCAATCACCTAGATGCGATCCCCACAGCTTCCTCTCCAAAACCCAGAAAGGGTTTGTCGATCCGACAAGTTTGATCGCGACGATGATGAACGACCATGGATAAACCTTCAATTCCTGAGAAAACGATAACTCGAATTGAAAAACGAATTGCACCAGCAGATTACGCATTTTGAGAGCTTCAACATATATTTATTTCGAATTTTTCTGAGGAGTTTGAATTTTCATTTGATTTTTGAATTTGTAATTGGATCTAGGGTTTGCAGCCATTGGAAAGGAGGAGCTGATGAAATTTTACGTGTAGACAAATGAGAATAGGCGGAGGCTAGGGTTTATAATGGGTTTTATATAGGTAGGTCAGAAATTAGAATGGATGGATAAGGTTGGATATACGCGCTAACGCCAAAGTGGCCCAAAAGCCCGTTCTGACTCCGGAACGAAATTGTGTCAACCCATATATCAAAATAGATGTTTAAAAATATTTTAAATGCAATGGAAAAGGTTTCAAGTTCAAATTGCATCGTATGAAGAAGTTATGCTAAAATCAATATTTTTCAAATTGATTTCAATTGATTTCAATTGCATTTATTTCAAGGCATTTCGAGTCTGTATGATCAAACGACAAGTCCGATCGCTACGAAACTTAAAATCTAACAATAATTCACCGTTACAGATCCGATGAAACTGGTTTCGTCGAAATCCGAGACAGTTGTAAAATGGCTATTTCTACTGTTTAATTTCAATATAAAATTCCCAATTTTAAACTATTAACTTTTAAATCAAATTTCAATTGTTCACAAATTTCATTTTTAATTTCACAGTAATTAACAATCTTTTACAATGCAGTTTTCTATTATAAATCTAGTATAAAAGATTACATTAGGTTCAGCGTTCAATTATATTGTAATTCAAATTCAAGTTATTTAATTCCAATTGAATTCTTTTATTTCGATTTACACTTTCATTATTGAATCAACCATTTACTTATACATTATTATCAATAGTTTATAATTCATTTACTTTCATTTTCTTCAGCTATCATCTTATTTAAATTCACATTAATATTAAATTACATTCATTTACGTTGGTTTCAATATTATAACTTCAATATTAAATGTAGCATTTTATTTATTTCGCTGTTTACAATCAAATTCAATTCATTTCAATTACTTGTTACACTCAAATTTAAATCTTTACTTACGTTCAATTACAAGTTAACATCTTTATCAAATTACAGTTTCAGTTATTATCTGATTTCAATCAACTGTAATATTAAGTTACATTTATTTATATTAGTTTCAATAACATAAACTTCCACTATTAAATCTACCATTTTATTTATTCTTTGTTTACAATCATAACCAATTTGGTTTACACTCAAATTCAATTCATTATTTACATTCAATACAAGTTAACATCCATATTTAATTTACAAATAAGTTATTTCAGAATTCAGTTTTGTATTTTAATTTGTAATTCACATTTAACAACACAAAATTTTATTTCCTTCGGATTTTTATCCAAAATTTTTATTTTAATTCGTATTTTTAAAGTGTTAAAAATACGGGTCGTTACAACGGTCATCTATAGTTAACTTAAAGTAAAATCTTTGGCCAGAGTAGTATAGTGAATACAGTTAATACTAAATGTTATTATTAAACCAAGGACATTGTTTATTGACTAAGTTGAATGTGGATGATATTTGAATTTTAATCAAAAACCAACTTCTATAAATTCTAAAGTGATATAGTATTGACGAAAAGAATTGGTGTAAATAGTCGTTACTAAAACGTACCGCTTAAATTGTAAAATTATATTTTATGTATAAAGATGTATAACCCTTAAATTTGGTCAAATTGTCACTCCACTAGCTAAGGTAACGAGTGAACGTTAATATTCGAATAGTTCGATATCAATCGCTGACTGAATGTACACCTACAAGTCACAAGACCATTTTGGCGATTTTTCCAAAATACCGCATGATTTAATTGCTTTATAAATTATTATAAATTAATTAAATTATTTATTATTTATGAAATGTTACTTATTTATTTATTTGATGTCATGGGTAATATTTGTATTTTATGGGTGTCATTAATAATTAATTGGATGCGTATATAAAAGTTATATACATACGTATCGATACACATTTAAATACAATTTAAATGATATTAATTACTTAATGTTTTTAGGAAGCTTTGATAATCCATTTGGCCCATCTTACAACCCTCCATGACTTGGTAAATGAAAGGGATATTTTGGTTTTAAACTTTAGATATTGGTCTAGAAATAGTAAAAAAAGGAGAATTTGTCTCCTCCCTTCCGTTATTCAAACAACCATACCTCCTTCATTTTCTATGCTTCTTCCTAGCCTCCATATCATTGTCGTGTGCATCATCCCCCTTAGGCTAGAAATAAAAATGTTTATAGCGCTTTGAACCAAATTCATATCTTAGTACTCCAAGCCTTTGCAATGTCGGGAGATCGATTCAAAGTGAATCTAAGGGAACACATTAATTAATGCATGTTCAATGGCAACATCCTTGAGGTATAAATTCCATTCGATTTTATATTATACTAGTAATGCAGTAGATAGTATATATTACTATTTTATACATGCATTAGTTGCCTTATGTTTCATATGTAATTTAGTATCATTGATTGAGCTATGATAATCAATATTGTTATTTAGACTAAAAAACCTAATATATTTTAATTTTCAAAAAACATACATATATCATATTTTTTATAATTTTAAATGTCCTTACCAATTTCTAATTATTTAAATTGTTGTTTATTGTTTTTACTTATTTATATAAATGTAAAATAGTTTTAAATTGTTTAAAAATTTATAATAAATTCAAAATAGTATTTGAACTAGAAAAATTTGCCACACGCTTATTTAATATGTGTGTGTGTATTTTTTTTATTTTTAATGTTTTAAATTAATACCTATATATTAATTCATATATATGTGTGTGTGCGCATGTATTATAAAACAAAATGGCTTCGGATTAAAAAAAAATTGGTCGAAAACAATTAATATAATATATGTGATTAATATTTATTTTATTACAGTAAATGTATACTTTACTTTGATATTTTAAATGTTCGAAAAAATATTTAGTTGTACTGTTTTTTTATAAAATATATCATCTATATATTTATTTCAAATAATTGAAAAATATTTTATTTTTTTATCCTATAGAATTAAATTTGAAATTTAATTTTTTTTACTAAGTCAAAATGATATTTTAGATATTAATTTTGAATTCAAATTTCACTGACTTTTCCAATATACATACATACATAAGTATATATATATATATATATATATATATATATATGAGTATTTAAAAGATAATTTTATTTTATTCAATATAGAATATATTTTGAAATTTATTTGTAAATTTTTATATATATTATTCTATTTTATTTTATATAAAATAAAATTTAAAATTTATTTATAACTTTATATATATATATATATTAATATGTGTGTGGATATATATATTTAGATAATGTTTTGGGACAGCTAATGTGTATATAAATGGTCAATGTATATGTTTAGATGCAAATCCCAACATTTATATACACATACATTAATTGGGTATACATTACTATGTTGTACATCCAGGTTATATATTTAAGAGTATATAATGATAATCTATACACTAGTTATTTTCAATAAACTCATAAATTAGTTAAATCAGAAAATTAAATATATTTTAATTTTATTTAAATTAATTAGATTAGATATAGTAAAACCCACAAGACTTCATAGGTCCACTATGATCCAGATATGATTTTCTCTCTCTCTTGAAATCTACTTATATTACCCGTTATAGACTAGCACAGTTCTATCACTACTCATAAGCAAGAATATGCCCCACGACTCTCGGAACCTGAACCAGTTATGTATCAAGAGGCCCAAACAGATCGTCGATCCCTTTATATAGAAAGATTGTCTGCATTTGTTAGCTTTAGGCAGCGAACGGGGTACGTGACCTACATTTTGACCGTCTTAGCAGTGGTGGCTGTGTTAGAATCTTGCAAACGAACCATTGGTCCACTCTTGATCCTAGAGGGAGGCACCCAGGCCTAGACCCCATGAGATGTGGGCCCATCATTCCAGATCACCCTTGGTCAACCGACATAGATCTCCTACACCAGTCTTCCATCACCATGTCCCTCGTCTTGCCACTGTCAAAGATCCCATCCCCAACTAGGGACCATGCCACCCATGGCACGCAGAGGTCGGTGTTCGAGAAGAAATGGTAGTCTTACGCTAGCAAATTCACAAGTATCAAGCCAAAAACACAAGCGACGAGGGTTTGTTAGACGAAGAGAATGGAGAGCCCTTCTTCGAAGATATCCTGAATACTTGCATCCACCGGAGGTGTGCTTTGCCTACCATAGACAAGTACGACAAAACCACCGACCTATCCGATCGTATTACTGTGTTCAATTAAATTACCTTGTTGGGCTTACTTTTCAACCATGCTAAGTGCTTTCTATACCCTTCCACGCTAACTGGTTTGACTTCCCGTTAGTTTCTGCATCTCCATGCTGGCAGTAACCACTCATGTGCCCAATTATGCATCGACTTCAAAACTCACGTTTTCGTGTTAAAGACTAGTATCATGACGACGAGTGGGTTTGGTAGCATTAGGAAAGGCCCATCTGAGTCCCTCTGCTCATATGTAAACCACTTCAACAACGATTCAACCCATGTTAGAGGAGTGGACAAGAATAGCTTGGTAGTTGTCCTACTTTCAGGGGTGAGGTTACCAATTAGGAATGTGAAAAGAACTGCAGAAACAACCTACTTAATCCCTAAACAACTTCCTCCAAAAGGAGAATGATGTTATGAGGCTAGAAGAGGCAGACATCTCCAATAATGATGATTAGAGCAAGTGAAGCGATCAAGCTAGTTGAGGGAAGAGAACAACTGCTAAAAGAACGACCAACAAGAAAACAACATGAAGTGCTTAGAGGAACATGTTTCAAGCATATGCATAGAAACTATGCAACTTTGAATCATGAATTAGAAACCGTTTATTTTGTCGCACGAGATCGTGTGTCATTTCAGCAACCGCCATCCCGATCCAGCCGGAGGGAGGAGCTTAGGTGTAATGGAAAGTACTGTGAATTCCATCAGTTCAATGGCCACTCTACCAAAGGGTTTCAACATTTTTATGATGAAACTGGGCGGTTTGATCCAAGGGTATCCTAGTGCAGTATGTGAGATAGCAAGTCTAATAGAGGGAGTCCGACCTAATCCACCTATCCCACCGCAACTGGCGGACGACGACGTAGCCACCATCAACATAAAGATATTGTCTATTAATAGAGACCCTTACGTATATAGGAGTAGCAAGGGTGCTCAAGCTCGTTATAGGAGAGAGCTTGAGACAAACCATCAGATATACTCGGTCGATCTCTAAGCACTAAAAACCTCAAGGTTGAAATAGAAGAGGCTGACATTGCTTTCACCGCATAAGATAAAAGAGGAGTTGGATACCGCCATCATGACCACATGGTCAATCAGTCAGTGTCACTATTGTAAAGGTGCACATGATTTGCATCAATGGGGGTGGCCCTGTTAATGTAATGTTTAAGGAATATATTGACAAAATAAAGCTTCTGCCCACCAGCCTCACTCCTTCTACACTATATAGGCTTCAAGGCTCGCATAGTACCCCTTGAGACAACCTCACACATAGTCACCATTAGCTAATAACCACTCTTGGCCAAAATTCAAGTAAACTTTGTCATAGTAGACTACCCAGCCGCTTATAATATCTCAATAGGTAGACCAGCGCTGATTGATCTAAATGAAATCATAGCCTATTACTGGCTCACAATGAAGTTCCTATTCAAAGGAGGAACATGGTTCATCCAATGAAACCAACAGGTCAACAGAGACTGCTATAGCATATCACTCCAACAAGCAAAAAAAGAGTTCTCATGTTATAATAAGAGTTAGTTATGCTCAACAATGGTACATCCAAGAGAACTCGAGAGCCCTGCAACTCTCCCATTCTTTTTGGTACCACCCAACACCTTGAAGTCAAAGCAACCACAACTACTTCCTCCCTTAAGAGAGTGTGTGAGCCACTCAATGCTCCCATTCATGCAAGGTTCCATGACACTATGACTAGTGGGGATCATCTTTCTCTGGCTAACGCAAGTAAGATGAAAGAGCACAAAGAAATGGAATGAGTAGGTTCACCTCCGTAGGTAAATAGGAACCGAAGATCCCACAACTCCATTCTCCTCAATTCATGCAGACTCATCTGTGAGAGCTAGGGACGACCATAGCCTCTAAGTTTGAGCATAACTGTGTGTCCCGACCAAGGATGTCATTGAGCGCATGATATACGCGCTAGACTAATGTGACCTAGAAGCGAGCAAAGAAGAAAACAACAATGACCCGCTCGATCCCTATATGGAAGATTCAAACATTGACGATGGGCCAGCAACTACGCTCGAAATAGTATCACTTGATGATTACAATCCAAGCATGATTGTCCTGGTTGGGGCAGAATTGAGTCCAAAGAGAAGGAATGAGCTAGCAAGCTTCTTGGAGAAAAGCAAAGATGTGTTCACATAGGGGCATTATGCCATGACTGGCATAGATCCATCAGTAATCTTCCATGTCCTCAACATCGACCCACAATATCATTCTATCTGGCATAAGAGAAAGCCTCTCAATAAAGAAAGATATATTACTCAAGGGAGAGGTATAGAAGCTTCTTGCCATTGGGTTCATTCGTGAATCAAAGAACCAGGTCTGGGTGGCTAAATCTATGATGGTCCACAAGCCAAGCGGTGATTTCTCAAGCCTCAACAAGGCTTGCCCAAAGGACAATTTCCCGTTACCTCACATCAGTCAACTTGTGGATGCAACCAATGAGCACGAGCTCCTCACATTCATGGACGCATGTTCCAGGCACAAACTAGATCGCAATGCATGGTCTGAACCTAGAGCACACCTCTTTTATCACATATGTAGGCCTTTACTACTACAAGGCTATGCTATTTGGGCTCTACAATGCATATTCCACTAATCAACGACTCGTTAAAAAATATTCTCTCAGCGAATCAGCCAATCAATGGAAGTTTACATGGACAACATGCCAGTAAAGTCAGAAAAGGTCGGGTGTCATCTAAAGAACCATGCCGAGACTTTCGATATCCATTGTTGGTACAACATGATAATATCATGAAGTGCTCATTTTCCATCCTACGAGGAAAATTCCTTAGGTTCATGGTGAGCGCCGAAGGAATCGAAGCCAACCGAATAAGGTTTATGTGATCCAAGACATGTAGGTCCCTCGCATAGTCAAAAAGTGTAGAGCCTGAATGTGATGGTTGTGGCGCTGAGTTGCTTTGTATCAAAAGCAACAAATAGGTGCATATCCTTCTTCAACCTTATTGGGAAGGGGAAGTCATTCATTTGGAGCAATGTGTTCACAAAGGCATTCGAAGAGTTAGCAATGGCATCTGGCCTCACCCCTATACTTTCCAAGCCCATAGATGGGGAAGATATATATGTGTGTACCTCATGGTTACTAACCAAGCTGGAACACCCCTAATTTTTTAATAACATCATTCAAGAGATTTAATTAGAATAAATTAAATAGAATAATGTAGAGTGATATGGGGATTTGGATTGGTAAAAGATTATAGGTGGTCATGCTTAATAGAATTAAACGAACTTATAAATGGTTAAGTATTAAGTAATTAAACATAAGGGCATTAGGGTAAATAGCCGCCCATATTTCCCACCCTTGTACTATTTCCCCTTATCCATACATGTTCATTTTCACAAGCAAAAATTTTAACCGTAAGAAAGAACAAGGCCGGCCATTAGGAAGAAAGAAGAGAAGAGAAAATCAAAGTGAAGCTTAGGATTCAAGCTAGAAGAAATCAATCTCAATCAATCTTCAATTTCCTTATCCAATCTAAGGTGAATTATAATCACTACATCTCTATTTTTGGTTTTATAATAATATAGTTTAGGATTTAAGGGATAAATTCATTTTTATAATATATTGAATGGTGATATGCTTGGTCTATAATTTATATGGTTTAAACAAGATTGTTTAAAGGAGATATGCACGGTTTTAGGGTAAAATCGAGATCAAATGATTTTTCAATGCCAGGGGAAAAATTTATGTTATGGAAAACATGATTTTGGAGTTGGGTTTCAATTTTTATAATTTTCCAAGCCGTGGAGAATTAGTTATGAATTTTCAAACGAAAATATGGTTATTTGGGTTTATAAATTTATTTTGGAAAATATATTAAGAATTTGGGTCTGAAATTTTGATATGTTAGATAACATGATTAAAGTGAATTTCTGGAATTTTAAGGGATATTTACTAAGTGATTTAGTATGGAAGTTAAATTATTTTGAAAGGAGGACCGAAATGATTTAATTGTTTTGATAATAGGAAGGGTTTAATTGTTAAAAGTTATCATGTTTTTAGACCTGAGAAATTGTGACAAATATTATCCAAATTATTTAAAAGTTTATGACATCCAATCAAATGTTTACAAGTAGGCAAGTTTGTTACAAAAAGTTTACTTTATTTGGTAAAAACAGCCTTTTGCTCAGAAAAAGGGGTTCCGCCTTCTTTAGAAGGACCCTTCGACTCAGACCTACCGCCTCCAACCAAGTCAAAACCTTATAGGTCGAAGCCAGTAAAACCAATACACATGGTATCATTTAGATGGTACGTAGTGGATTGGAGAAAGGAGGAAGGTAGGGTGTCGAAAGGTAGCTTTCGAAAGGGTTGGTTCCTTAGTTTTATTTGGTTTTGAAAGAAAAGCACTTGCCTATTTATAAAGGGGTCTCGACATGGTCGAAACCTATGGTTTTGAAAGGTATTTCAAAAGAAGCTTTTGAAAGAGAGCTGCCGCCTTTGTTTTAAAGAAGCAGCTTCCGAAGGAGTTACTTAGGTTTTGTTTAAAGCTTTCGGAAAGGGTAGTTTCGACTAAGTCGAAACCCTTCTGAGAATTGATGACCTTTCGATGGTATTGAAGACATTAATGTTGTCGAAAGGTTTGGTTGTTTTATAAATGCAAGCCACTTCCTAATGCTTTCGAAAGGGGTTAGGGGTTTCAAAGGCAATAGTTTCGAAGCTAACCTTCACTTGTTTTTCCCAGATGTTTTAATGCTTTCGAAAGGATGGTTTCAACACCATCAAGCTTCCCTGATACTTTTTGAAATAAAGAATGTTTTCGAAAGAGCTGCTTTCGCCTATGTTCACTTTGACCCAAAACGATGTTTTAAGTGTAAACTCAATGCTTTCGAAAAAGGGTCTTTCAATGGTTTCGAGGGGTAACCTTCATTGGTTCGAAAGGATACTTTCAAATGGGTTCAAAGCTATACTTTTATACTCATGTGATAATACTTTAACAAGGTCGAAAGGTTTCTAAAGGGTTGTTTTAAAGTATTCGGAAGGCAAGAGTATGATGTTTAAAAGTTTGCTTTTAATGCTTTCGAAGGAGATCATACTATGAGGTCGAAAGTAAGGTTTCGAATGATTCGAAAGGTTTTGACCTGAACTCAAATTTTTAAAGGAGAAACCCATGGCTTATAAAGGAGTTTTGAAATGACTTTAAGTATGTGAATTTGAAGAAGTATTGCCTTGAAAAAAATATAAGTTAAAGGGATTAACTATGTTTTATATCAAAAGTATTTCAAGGACCTTAAACCCACTGGAGTGGTATTGTTAAATTGTTATATTTGCTTCTTTAAATATGTATATATTCACATGATAAAGAACCTATAAATGTATTTTGGGGATAAAGGGGTAGAAGAGCCGGCTAGGTTAACCCAGTAGTGAATATAAATTGATTAAACTCCTGAATGAGTAGAATTGCATCCAAGGAGTCATGGAGACCAAAATATAGGATGCCTAAGTCTTGAAGTTGTCTGGGAGATAGGTTCATAGTAAATCCATGAAAACTATGTATGAAGGTAGGTTAGCAGGGGCTAATTGGTTTGTAGTGAACCCATGAAAACTATATTCGGATTAAGAATTGACGTCAGTCAATAGGTTCCTAGTCAACCCATGAAAACTAGGATAAGAAAGAAGTTAATGGAAGCATCAGTGGGTTCCTAGTCAACCTATGAAAACTAGGATGAGAAGTGAGTTACTGGATAAATCCATAGGTTTCTAGTCAACCTATGAAAACTAGGATAAGGGGATTAGTTATTGGAATGACTAATAGGTTCAGAGGGACCCATGAATTAATTAAGTTAATTGGCAGGACCCTATAGGTTCTTAGTGATCCCATGAAAACTATGAAATTGGACATGGTGTCTATGAGTTATGAAAAAGGTTATTAGTAAACCCATGAAAACTAATAGGTTAATATAGACCCTAGAAACTATAATTATGACAGGGTGCCAATTTAAACCGGGGGATGGGAAATCCTAGATGTTTTTATATATGCATATCTACATAATATTTTGAAATGTATGTTTTAACCATTGTGGATGCATGAGCACAGTATATGGTTTTGTAAAGGTTTTAGGATACTAGAGAGGGTAAAACCCGTTCTTCTAAGCGGCGTGGTCTCACTAGATATCTAGAAGGATTGAGATGTTAGATTATTATTCATACCAGGCTTAATGTCTGACTCGAAGTTTTTTTTTCCCCTTAAACTCTTGGGTACTCAATTGATTTTGAGTAGTTTGAGGTTCAGGGTTTTTAGGTTCTCTTCTTAGACGAATACAGTTTCCAAAGGCGTGCAGGAGGCAGTTAATTATTTAGAGTTATCTTTTTCCGCTGTGTATTTTGTTTGTAAAGGCAGAATTATTAGCCTTACTATATACTCTGATCAACCAAGGAGGCATCTTCATATGTCGCTCTTGGTGTATATGTAATAATTATATTTTCCTGAACGTGGTTAACGTTTTTGGGATTATGTAATGAACATCAAATGTTTTGAATGGAATGTAGAAATGTGTTTCTGATTTGTTAAATTTTTTCCATATTTATGTGATCTGTGTATTAATGTATCTAGCACCGCTGTATTTAGTCGCCGAGGATTAATAACTATGGATTAATGCAGCATCTGTAGCCATTAGTTTTGGGCCTCCAGGTAGGAGGATGTTACAAGTTGGTATCAGAGCATAGGTTTATGAAACTTTAAAAGAAAAGTAAAACCTAAAAGCTTTTAAAAACATAATCCAATGAATTTGAAAATATGATCGGGGTTGGGTTAATGCTATAATGACGTATTTGTATTTGATATATAGCTATATATCTAAGTACGTATTCCCCTCTCTCTTAGACCGTTCTTTTATGTCTTACTAAGGGTCGTATGCAGATTTACGAGAAAGAGGATATGGAAGCAGGAAACGGAAGAGGAAATCTATGTGGAGGAAGCACCACTACCAATGGAAATGATCGACCTAATACCAGGAGGAACCAAGGTCGACATGCTAATGCTAACCAAAATGCTGAAGCCAACGTAGGTGCTGGAAATCCGCCAGTAGATGTGGGGATGGTGTTTCAGTCGTTGGCTAATCTTTTGCAAGCAGAAGCTGCTGGTAATGTAGGTGGAGTAAATCTTGTAGTTCCAGTTGGATACAATTATGCTAGGCTAAGCAGAGACTACACCAGTTTGGGTGGAAAGCCATTTGTTGGAACGGAGGATGCTGTTGAAGTTGAGAATTGGCTTTTGAACTATGAGAGGATCTTTACTGATTTAGGCTTGGACGATGGAGAAAAGAGAAGGCTAGCCTCTAGACAGTTGCAAGGGTCTGTGCTTCATTGGTGGAATAGTGTGACAGCCGGAGTTTCGGAGAAAGAGCTGACCTGGGCTGATTTCAGGAGAAGGTTTGAGCAGAGGTTCTTGTCTGAGGTTGCCAAGTCGGCGTTGATGAGGAAGTTCATGGATCTTGTTTAAGGAGATATGTCAGTGATCGAGTACACGACTAAGTTTGATGAGCTATCTCGATATGGATATGCTTTGGTTGACACTGATATCAGGAGGAATGAGAGATTTATTCATGGACTAAGGCCAGAGCTAGGCAGAATGACTATGACTCATGTTAGAGAACCTTGTAACGTGGTGGTGGAGATGGCCATTCGCCATGAAGAGATGCTTGCTGTTTCAGCTAGAGAGAAGCCAGTTGAGTCTCAGGGTTCTCAGGGGAAGAATAGGAAATTCTTTAAGAAGAAAGGACCCCAAAACAAAGATCAAAAAGATTATTCACTGTCAAGAGTACTTCAATGGCGTCCTTTCTAACGGCTATATCGGCCTCCTCCATTCCCTCTTCTTCTTCTCCCCGCATTCCTCTTCCAGCGTTGGCTGTCTCCCCTCCTGCTCTCATCTCTCCTCCTCCTCCCCCTTCTGCTCCTCCAGATCCGTCTCTTCAGGCTTTCCCTTTATTGCCTCCCCCTGCTTCTTCTCCTGTTCCGTCAATCTCAGCTTCGAAGCCTTCTTGGTCTTCCTTGTTTGCATCTAAGCCTAGGAATGCTGGGTCCTATAGTCCGACTGAGTTCACTCTAGATTACCAAGGTTCTCCACTTCCTCCTCCTGATATTTTGGTGTCAGAAGGCAAGAACTATTGGGAAGGGTTTTTAGTGGGTTTTTTTCTTGGTGAACCAGTCAATTACATGGCCGTGATTTCTCATATTAAAAAAACTTGGAAGCTGAAAGGATCATTTGATATCAAATCTGATGGAGCTAATTTTTTTATCAAGTTTAGTTGTGATGAGGACAAACTGCTTGTTCTTCGAGCAGACCCTACATTTATTCGTGGTCAAATGTTTATTATCACAACATGGAAGACTGCCTTTGGATCGGTTCAATCTCTTGTGAGAACTGTTCCAATTTGGATTCATCTTTATAATATTCCCCTAATAGCCTGGACTCTTGTTGGCATCAATTGGATTGCCTGTCATTTGGGGAAACTATTCTGTTTCAATGAAGCAACAGAAAAACGGGAGAGATTGGAATATGCTAAATGTTTAATTGAAATATCTCCTGATAAAGAGCTACCTGAATTTTTGTTGATAGGAGATGGTGAAGAGACATGTCAAAAAGTTTATATCGAATATTCATGGAGGCCACTAATTTGCACGTCTTGTAAAGTTTTTGGTCACTCTACGGAAAACTGTGACATGGGAAAAAATAGTGTTGAAGAGAAAGTTAGCATCGAATCTGATAACTTAGCGAAACAAACTGTTCCCTCAGATAAAATCAAGTCTTCTGTACCCAGGAAAAATATATTGGATAATAGGAAAAATAAGCAACAGAAATGGAAGGCCAAAGCTCCTCAAGTGAAACAAAAAGTAGTAGAACCAAATAAAGGTAAAATGGATTCAGAGATAGACCTAAATAAGGATCAAAACACTATTTCAACTGTGGCTTCCAAAGAAAGAGAGATACAGGGAGTTCCTCCTATTCCAATTGAAACAAATAATGCTTTCGCCATACTATCTGACATTGAAGAAGGAGAATATATAGAAGAGATCATGGTAACAATCGGGAACTTGCAAGCTGCTACTAGTAATTCTATTCAACAGCAGCATAAAGGCAAAACAATCAATTTAATTAGTTCACAGAATCAACAGGCACAAGATGGAAAGGATAATTACAACATCCAACAGGGAACTAATCAGAATACATACTATGAAAAGGAGGTATCAGAGCTTGAGTGTACTGATAATACAACTGCTGATAATTCTACTAGGATTAGTAGTCCTTCAATTAGTCCTTATGCAAACTTAAGGCCACCGCAACAAATTTTCCTGTTTACTCCTGCAAAAGATACAAATACTATTGCAGATTCAGGATCTTCCTCAGAATCTGAATTTTGTTCTGAAGATGACTTAAATGAAGGCAATGAATATAATCATGAGCAAATATTGGCCAAGCTTAATACAAAGAACTCCAAAAAGGGTAAAAAGGGTGCCTCTGCTATGTATCAGGGACAACAAAGAGTGACAAGGCAATCTGCCAAAAAATCAAAAAAAAAATTAGTAATGATAGATAATATAGGATTCTGGAATATTCGAGGTGGGCATGATGAAGCCAAAATATATGAAATTAGACAGCTCATTAAAGGCAATAAGCTGGGAATTATGTGCATCAGTGAAACTAAATATTCTGAAGAAGAAACTAAGAAATTTGCTAAACGTATTGCACCAGAGTGGGACTTTATACACAATCATATTGCAGCTCCTTTTGGTCGTCTTCTGGTTTTGTGGAACCCCAATACTTATAACATTAATGCTTCTGTCATACACAGACAATTCATTCACTGCAACATTGAACATCTAGTTACTAATTTCAAATTTAACACTACCTTTGTATATGCAGATAACATGAAAGCTAATAGGCAGCTCTTTCTTGACTTACTTCCTTCTCTTAGTTCTACAAGCCCTTGGATATGCTTAGGTGACTTTAATTGCATGCAAAGCTCTGCTGATAAGATGGGTGGGTTGCCGCTATCTTTGGGCGATGTGGCTCCTCTTAATAATGCAATCCTTCATTCTCAGCTTCATGAAGTTCCTAAATCAGGTGTTTTCTATACTTGGAATAACTACAGTAGAACTGGTTCTAGAACCTATTGTAAATTAGATCGATCTTACTTTAATTCTGCCGCTTTCAATGCTTGGCCTTCACTTATTTCCTTTTTCCCTACTCCTTCCCTTTCTGACCATAGCCCTATCATTTTGGATTGGGGGGTTAGAAATGATAAAGGTCCTTCCACATTTAGTTTCTTCAATAGTTGGATTTCTGATCCAGAATTCTTCCCTCTGATTGCTCATATTTGGGCTTCTCCCAAATTTGGCAATCCAATGTATGTTTTGCAATCCAAACTTAAAGATTGTAAAATTGCCATTAAAGTATGGTCTAAAAATAAGTTTGGTTCTGGCAACTTAAGGTCTGCCTCTATTAGCTCTGAACTTAATAATAAACACATATTGCTTCAGTCTGACCCCAGTAACTTAATGCTTGCTGAATCTGTGCATGATCTTACCAAAAAATTGAAACTTGCCATCAAATCTGAGCTCCTTATGCTTCGTGAAAAAAATAAACAAAGATGGGATATTGAAGGAGATAGAAATACTAAAACCTTTCATAATACTTTGAAAATTAAAAGGTCTTCTGCTTTACTCCTCTCTATTAAGGATATGCAGGGTTTTGAAATTAACACTCATGCTGGTATACAGAACTCATTCCTTAAGTACTATAAACATCTTTTTGATCTCTCTGACTCGGTTGATAATCTTAATATCCTTAAAGACTTGCCTTTAAATACTATCTCCAATGATCAAGCTAGTAATCTAATCAAACTTATTACTCCTGAAGAGATTCATGCTACTATTTTAAATATGAAAACATCTAGTTCTCCTGGACCTGATGGTTTTTCTGCTATGTTCTTTCAAAAATGTTGGCATTTAGTGAACCATGATTTTTGTAAAGCTATTCAACATTTCTTCAAATCCAACACCTTGTTAAATGGTATTAATCATACTAAACTTGCTCTTGTCCCTAAAGTTAATCTTCCTCAATCTGTCTCTGAATTCAGACCCATTGCTTGTTGCAATGTCATATATAAATGTATTGCTAAAATTATTTCAGCTCGTATGAGAAGTTGCCTTGACTCTGTTATATCTCCTAATCAAAATGGTTTCATTCCTGGAAGATCTATCACTGATAACATCTTACTTTCTCAAGAACTCATAAAGGGTTACAATAGAAAAAATATCTCTCCTAGATGCTTCTTGAAACTTGATATTCACAAAGCTTATGACTCTGTGAGATGGGAGGCTATCATTTCAATTATGTCCAAGATGAATTTTCCTCTTCCATTTCTAGCTTGGATATACACTTGTATTTCAACTGTTCACGTGTCTTTATCTCTTAATGGTGAATCCTTTGGATATTTCAAAACTCAGAAGGGAATTAGGCAAGGGGATCCTATCTCCTCTACTCTTTTCATAATAGTTATGGAAGTCCTCTCTAAACTCATTAATATAGAATGTAATAATAAAAATATTGACTTCCACCCAAAATGTCAAAAACTTCAAATCTCCACTTTAATGTTTGCTGATGATCTTTTACTATTTACTAAACCAAACAATAAATCAATTTCCAGGGTGTTTTTTATTCTTCAAAATTTCAAGCAGATGACTGGCCTTCACATAAATAAATCTAAATCTCATATAAAAATTGCTGGGGCTACTGAAATCATATGCCAGAGCATTCTTACGGTTTCTGGTTTGCAGGTCATGGATAAGAATGCCATGTACCTTGGTGCCCCTATGTGTAAGTCTAGAATTACTAATGCCCAATGCCTGCCTTTATTTGAAAAAATAACTAATAGATTAAATAACTATAATGCTACTAAGATCTCTCAAGCTGGTAGACTTGTCATCATTAAAAGCATTGCCATCTCTATGTGTGCTTACTATTTTAGGCTCTTCATCATCCCTACTAAACTTATTGACATGTTAAATAGGGCTTTTAATCATTTTATATGGCATGGAAATATATACTCCAATAAACTTATTCCAATAGCTTATATGAAGGTTATTTACCCTTTAGACAAAGGGGGATTAGGCATCATTAACCTTAAAAATTGGAACATAGCCACTGCATCTCATCATGTTAACAGATTACTGGGTAATTCTAAGGGGTTGTGGGAAGAGTGGAATAGACTGTACAACCTTAAAAGAGGTAATTTCTGGGTTATGGATGTTAATAAAGATGCTAGTTTCCTTTGGAAAAGAATTATGAAGAATAGAGATCATTACCTCCCTATGGTGCAATGCAGCTCTGACAACTCTTTTTGGTATTCTCCTTGGTGTGCTCCAGGTATGATTTTGGCCCATTTAATCGATTATAACCTCATATTGAACTCTGGTATTCCTCTAAACGCTAATGCTAATGCTTTCATTGTTGATGAGGAGCTTTTTCTGCCGCATGTCAGCTCCCCCGCTTTGAACAATCTCTGGTCCTCTGTTGAGGCTTCTTTCAAGATTGTGGAGCATGCGGGGCTTAACTGGAATGGCAAACTTCACAATACTTCAGTGGTTTACAATACTATAATTCAACAGCAACATTCTCATACTTTCCCTTGGCATACTCGTATATGGAAGAGTGGATCGACTCCTAAGCATAACCTCCTCCTGTGGAAATGCCTGATGAATGCTCTTCACACCCAAGACAATCTGGTCAAAAGACAAATTATCAATCAGTCGGTTTGCACCCTTTGTAACCGTGCTTCTGAAAATGTGGGGCACTTGTTTTTCAATTGCTTATTTTCCTTCGAATTGTGGAAACGGATTCTTCAACATATTACTGAGCGTCCTCCTATCAGAGATTTCTCTCTCGAGTGGGTTCGAATCTTTCAACATACCAGGTGGGCATCGGCCTCTTCATCTCGATTTCTTCGATTCCTCAAGCTTACCATTGCGGCGATTTGGGAAGAAAGGAATTCTCGTAGATTTTTGCAGACTTCCTCGTCGATTACCGCCCTTTTTTTCAAAATCGTCCAGTGATGTATCGTTGTTTCTTTTTCAGGGTCTTTGGCTGTATTGCTTTGTAACCGTTGATCTTTGTTCATTGTTTTTGTTTTAATAAAATGTGGACTGTCCACGATAAAAACAGGCTGGCTTTGCCAAAAAAAAGGACCCTAGAAAGGGGAGGCTGCCATGAAGGCAAAGGCTGATTTGGTGTGTCATAAGTGTGATAAGAAGGGCCATTATGCTCATGAGTGCCGGACGGGCAAGGGAAAGAAGCCTGCTATGAAGAAGAATGTGAAATGCTTCAACTACAACCAAGTTGGGCATTATAAGAACTAGTGTCCAGAGTCAGTCATGGCGGACAGAGGGAAGATATTTGCTATTGGACCACCATCTTCTTCTAGACCTACTGCAGTAGAGAAAGGGAAAACTATGATGGAAGGTACGCTTTTGATTCAGAGTATACCAGTTAGGGTACTTTTTTATACCAGTGCATCACATTCATTTATATCCCAGTATTCGGTTGATAGGTTATGCATAGAGTCCACATACCTTATTACTTCCTTAAGGGTTGCAAATCTAATAGGAGGGTATACAACTCTGGGGATGAGATGTGACCAGTTAGAACTTGATTTGTTAGGTCATAAGTTTGGATGCAGTCTCTATGTTTTTTATTTTGTATATTTCAGGATCATTTTAGGTATGGATTGGTTGGGTAAGTACAAGGCTAGGATATTTTGCCAGGATAGGGGAATATCGTTGAGACACCCAGATAGTCATGACCAAATCATCTTCTTAGTGGAAAATTCCAGTAGGAGTGTTTGGGCTTTTTTAAGCGCCGTGGAGGTTGAAGAAGAGTTAAGTCAAGTTCGAGTGGCAAGGGAATTTGCAAATGTTTTTGAGCCGGTTACAGGACTACCACCGAAACGAGCTGTTGAGTTTCGGATAGATCTTGTACCGGGAGCTGAACCTGTCAATAGACCACCTAGTAGGATGACACCGACAGAGATGAAGGAATTGAAGGTGCAGCTAGTGGATCTTGAGGGAAGGAATTTTATCAGACCAAGTAGTTCTCCTTGGGGAGCAGCTGCAGATTTCATGAAGAAACCAGATGGGTCATTAAGGATGTGCATCGACTATCATAAGTTAAACGAAAGGACGATCAAGAATCACTACCGAGGATAGATGATCTGTTTGATCGGTTGAGTGGAGCCAGAGTGTTTTTCCAATTGGATTTGGCGATGTGGTTCCATTAGTTGAGAGTGGCGGAGGATAGTATTCCTTTGACAGCATTTCGAACTAGATATGGTTCGCATGAGTGGTTGGTGACGCCATTCGGGTTGACAAATGCACCTGCTTTCTTTGTGGATTTGATGAACCGGGTCTTCCGAAAGTGTTTGGATAGGTTTGTATTGGTATTCATAGATGACATTTTATTATACTCGAAAGATGAAAGAGATCATGAGATTCATCTTAGAGTTGTGCTAGAGACGCTGAGGCAGAATCAGCTAAAAGCAAAGTTTTCTAAGTGTCATTTTTGGTGGAAAGAGGTTAAGTTTCTTGATCATGTGGTTTTATAGAAAGGATTGTTAGTCGATCCAGATAAGATCGAAGCTGTGAACAATTGGAAGAGACCAGAGATGGTAACCGAGATCAGAAGTTTTCTTGGACTTGCTGGCTATTACCGGAGATTCGTTAAGGATTTCTCGCGGATAGCAGCACCTTTGACTAAGTTGACCAGGAAAGATGTGAAGTTTGTTTGGTCCAACAAATGTGAGGAAGGGTTCCTTAAGTTAATGCATTTGTTAACCAGTGCGCCAGTGTTAGTAATTCTAGATGATAACCAAGGGTTGGTAGTATACACTAATGCATGTGGAACTGGATTGGGAGCAGTGTTGATGTAGAGGGGCAAAGTCATTGCTTACGCATCTAGGCAGCTTAGACCGCACGAATTAAGATATCATACTCATGACTTGGAGTTAGCTGCGGTGATTTTTGCCTTGAAGATCTGGAGGCATTATCTCTTAGGAGAGAGATTTGAGTTGTATACCGATCATAAGTCATTAAAGTATATATTCTCTCAAAAGGAGTTGAATATGAGGCAGTAGAGATGGCTGGAGTTTTTGGCTGCTTATGATTTTGGTATAGAGTATACTCCGAGGAAAGGAAATAAAGTAGCAGACGCTTTTAGTAGAAAACATCAGAATGTGGTGTTAGAGATGTTGGCAGAATGGAAGGATGTAGAAGCCTTGGCCAGTTGTGGTGTGTAGTTGAAATCCACTGCTAATTCTAGTCAGTGTATTGCCATGTTGTCTTGTTTTGAAGTTCGACCCGTGCTGATCGAGAGGATAGCTTCTAAGCAGAAAGATGATCCAGTTTTAGCCGAAAGGATTAGAAGGCTTGAAGTAGGATCAGAGATGGAAGACCTAAAGGATTTTAGTCTTGACCAAAGAGGATGGTTGAGAAAGAAGGGACGATTATGTGTACCCGATGTTGAGAACTTAAGAAGGGCAGTTCTGGAGGAATGTCATCGATCGAAGTTTACAATTCATCCTGGAGGGACCAAGATGTGTCAAGATATGAAGAGGAGCTTCTATTGGGAAGGCATGAAGAGGGATGTTGGCTTATGGATTAGGCAGTGTGTAAACTGTCAACAAGTAAAAGCCGAACATCAGACGCCAAGTGGGTTACTTTGGCCTCTAGATATTCCAGTCTGGAAATGGGATTCGATATCGATGGATTTTATAGACGGGTTGCCGAGGTCGAACAAGGGAAATGAAAGCATATGGGTTATAGTGGACAGGTTGACCAAGAATGCCCATTTCATTCCGATCAAGTCAACCAGAACGGCACCTGTTTCGGCTAAGTTGTTCATGAAGAACATAGTTAGACTTCATGGGATTCCTAGTAGCATAGTTGGCGACAGAGATGCATTATTCACTAGCGAATTTTGGAGGAGTCTACAAGAAGTATTAGGTACCAAGCTCAAAATGAGTACAACATATCACCCATAGACGGATGGGAAGACATGGAGAGTCAACAAGGTACTCGAGTATTTATTAAGAGCTTGCGTATTGGACTTTGGTGGATCTTGGGAAGATCACCTACATTTGATTGAGTTTTCCTATAATAATAATAGTTATCAGACTAGTATAAGAATGGTGCCTTTTGAAGCTCTGTATTGCAAATCGCCTGCATGTTGGTTGGAGACTGGAGACAGATTGGTCTTAGGTCCAGATTTGGTAAGAGAGGCGTTAGAAAAGATTGACTTAATCCGAGGACGAATGAAGTAAGCTTAATCCAGGCAGAAGAGTTACACGGATAAGAGGCGTAAAGACCTAGAGTTCTCAGTAGGAGACATGGTTTTCATTAAGGTATCACCGATGAAGGGTGTGGTACGGTTTGGAAAGGCAGGAAAATTAGCATCGAGATATGTTGGTCCATTCTAGATTGTAGAAAGAATTGGAAAGCTCGCGTACAGAATAGAGTTGTCGAGTAGTATGGCAGGTGTCCATAATGTATTTCATGTATCCCATCTTCGCAAGTTTGTGCATGATCCAAAGGCTACCGTTCCTCAGATAGAGTTGGAGGACTTGGTAGTAGAGCCTGATTTGACTTTTGTTAGACAACCAATTCGGGTTGTAGCGAGGGATGAGAAATGATTGAGGACCAAGACAGTCAAGTTGGTGAAAGTTCAGTGGAGCGACAATGAGAAGGACTATACTTAGGAGACAGAGGATAGGATTCGAGATGCTTATTCTAATCTGCTTTGATGGTATGTCTATATTAAATTTATATAGATTAACTGCTAGTCAGGTTGGCTAGTATGGATGTTAGGACTTGTAACAAATGATTGATATGTTTGCTAGTTAGTCCTTATTGAATTTTGAGGAAGAAATTCTTTAAAGAGGGGAGCCTGTAACACCCCTAATTTTTTAATAACCTCATTCGGGAGATTTAATTAGAAAAAATTAAATAGAATAACGTAGGGTGATATGAGGATTGGGATTGGTAAAAGCATATAGGTGGTCGTGCTTAATTAAATTAAATGAATTTATAAATGGTTAAGTATTAAGTAATTAAACATAAGGGCATTAGGGTAAATAGCCGCCCATATTTCCCACCCTTATACTATTTCCCCTTATCCATACATGTTCATTTTTCACAAGCAAAAATTTTAACTGTAAGAAAGAACAAGGCCGACCATTAGGAAGAAAGAAGGGAAGAGAAAATCAAAGTAAAGCTTAGGATTAAAGCGAGAAGAAATCAATCTCAACCAATCTTCAATTTCCTTATCCAACCTAAGGTGAATAATAATCACTACATCTCTATTTTTGGTTTTATAATCATATGGTTACGGATTTAAGGGATAAATTCGTTTTTATGATATATTGAAGGTGATATGCTTGGTTTATAATTTATATAGTTTAAATAAGATTGTTTAAAGGAGATATGCACGGTTTTAGGGTAAAACCGAGGTCAAATGATTTTTTAATGCCATGGGCAAATTTTATGTTATGGAAAACATGATTTTGGAGTTGGGTTTCAATTTTTATAATTTTCCAAGCCGTGGAGAATTATTTATGAATTTTCAAAAGAAAATATGGTTATTTTGGTTTATAAATTTATTTTAGAAAATATATTAAGAATTTGGGTCTGAAATTTTAATATGTTAGATAACATGATTAAAGTGAATTTCTGTAATTTTTGGGGATTTTTACTAAGTGATTTAGTATGGAAATTAAATTATTTTGAAAGGAGGACCTAAATGATTTAATTGTTTTGATGATAGAAAGGGCTTAATTGTTAAAAGTTATCATGTTTTTAGATCTGAGAAATTGCGGCAAATATTATCCAAATTATTTGAAAGTTTACGACATCCAATCAAATGTTTACAAGCAGGCAAGTTTGTTTCAAAAAGTTTATTTTATTTGGTAAAACAGCCTTTTGCTCAAAAAAAGAGGTTCCTCCTTCTTTAGAAGGACCCTTCAACTCATACCTTCCGCCTCCAACCAAGTCGAAACCTTCTAGGTAGAAGCCAGTAAAACCAATAAACATGGTATCATTTAATTGGTACGTAGTGGATTGGAGAAAGGCGGAAGGTAGGGAGTCGAAAGGTAGCTTTCGAAGGGGTTGGTTCCTTAGTTTTATTTGGTTTTGAAAGAAAAGCACTTGCCTGTTTATAAAGGGGTCTTGACATGGTCGAAACCTATGGTTGCAAAACGTATTTCAAAAGAAGCTTTTGAAAGAGAACTGCCACTTTTGTTTTAAAGATGCACCTTCCGAAGGAGTCACTTAGGTTTTGTTTAAAGCTTTCGGAAGGGGTAGTTTCGACTAAGTCGAAACTCTTCTGAAAATTGATGACCTTCTAATGGTGATGAAGACATCAATGTTTTCGAAAGGTTTAGTTGTTTTATAAATGCAAGCCACTTCCTAATGCTTTCGAAAGGGGTTGGGGGTTTCGAAGGCAATGGTTTCGAAAGGGGTTTCGAAGCTAACCTTCACTTGTTTTACGCAGATGTTTTAATGCTTTCGAAAGAATGGTTTCGACACCATCAAGCTTCCCCGATACTTTTTGAAATAAAGAATGGTTTCGAAAGAGATGCTTTCGCCTATGTTCACTTTTACCCAAAACGATGTTTTAAGTATAAACTCAATGCTTTCGAAAGAGGGTCTTTCAATGGTTTCGAGGGGTAACCTTCATTGGTTTCGAAAGGTTACTTTCAAATGGGTTCAAAGCTATACTTTTATACTCATGTGATAATACTTTAACAAGGTCGAAAGGATTGTTTTAAAGTATTCGAAAGGCAAGAGCCTGATGTTTTAAAGTTAGCTTTTAATGCTTTCGAAGGAGATCATACTATGAGGTCGAAAGCATGGTTTCGAAGGAGTCGAAATGTTTTAAGACCCAAACTCAATTTTTAAAGGAGAAACCTATGGCATAAATAAAGGAGTTTTGAAATGAATTTAAGTATGTGAATTTGAAGAAGTATTGCCTTAAGAAAAATATAAGTTAAAGGAATTAACTATGTTTTATATGAAATGTATTTCAAGGACCTTATACTCACAGGAGTGATATTGTTAAATTGTTATATTTGCTTATTCAAATATGAATATATTCACATGATAAAAAACCCATAACTGTATTTCGGGGATAAAGGGGTAGAATAGCCAGCTAGGTTAACCCAGTAGTGAATATAAATTGATTAAACTCCTGAATGAGTAGAATTGCATCTAAGGAGTCAGGGAGACCAAAATATAGGATGCCTAAGCCTTGAAGTTGTCCGAGAGATAGGTTCATAGTAAACCCATGAAAACTATGTATCAAGGTAGGTTTGCAGGGGATAATTGGTTTGTAGTGAACCCATGAAAACTATATTCGGATTAAAAATTGTCATCAGTCAATAGGTTCCTAGTCAACCCATGAAAACTAGGATAAGAAAGAAGTTAATGGTAGCATCAGCAGGTTCCTAGTCAACCCATAAAAACTAGGATGAGAAGTGAGTTACTAGATAAATCCATAGGTTCCTAGTCAACCCATGAAAACTAGGATAAGGGGATTAGTTGGAATGACTAATAGCTTCA
This sequence comes from Allium fistulosum, assembly GCA_030737815.1. NCBI lineage: Eukaryota > Viridiplantae > Streptophyta > Magnoliopsida > Asparagales > Amaryllidaceae > Allium > Allium fistulosum. The sequence goes on from CM060905.1 coordinate 1,251,902,942, forward strand.
GGGGGACCCATGAATTAATTAAGTTAATTGGTAGGAGCCTATATGTTCTTAGTGATCCCATGAAAACTATGAAATAGAACAGGGTGTCCATGAGTTATGAAAAAGGTTATTAGTAAACCTATGAAAACTAATAGGTTAATATTAACCCTAGAAACTATAATTATGACAGGGTGCCAATTTAAACCGGGGGATGGGAAATCCTAGATGTTTTTATATATGCATATCAACATAATATTTTGAAATGTATGTTTTAACCATTGTGGATGCATGAGCACTGTATATGGTTTTGTAAAGGTTTTAGGATACTAGAGAGGGTAAAACTCGTTCCTCTAAGCGGCGTGGTCTCACTAGATATCTAGAAGGATTGAGATGTTAGATTATTATTCATACCAGGCTTAATGTCTGACTCGAAGTTTTTGTTTTCCCCTTAAACTCTCGGGTACTCAACTGATTTTGAGTAGTTTGAGGTTTAGGGTTTTTAGGTTCTCTTCTTAGATGAATAAAGCTTTCGGAGGCGTGTAGGAGGCAGTTAGTTATTTAGAGTTATCCTTTTCTGCTGTGTAATTTGTATGTAAAGGCATATTTATTAGCCTTACTATATACTCTGATCAACCAAGGGGGCATCTTCATATGTCGCTCCTGGCGTATATGTAATAATTATATTTTTCTTAACATGGTTAACGTTTTTGGGATTATGTAATGAACATCAAATGTTTTGAATGGAATGTGGAAATGTGTTTTTGATTTGTTAATTTTTTTCCATATTTCTATGATATGTGTATCTATGTATCTAGCACCACCATATTTGGTCGCCGAGGATTAATAACTATGAATGACTGCAGCATCCAGAGCCGTTAGTTTTGGGCCTCTAAGTAGGGGGATGTTACACAAGCAATCAGTGCTTCCTTGGTCATAGAGGAAGAGAAGGTTCAAAGGCGGATATATTATGTTAGCAAGAGGTTATTGGGTAGATTCAAGATACATCAAGTTGGAGAAGCTAGCTTTCTACCTCCTAATGTCGATTCGGTGGCTTCTGTCGTATTTCCAAGCTCACTTGATCAAGGCTCACCAACGAACCACTTAAGCAAGTATTGAGCTGACTCGATACAGCGGGTTAACTCTTGAAATGGTCTGTGGAACTTGAAAAACATCACATCACCTACTCCCCTTGAAATTCCATCAAAGGCCAAGCTATGACCTATTTCATAGTAGGGTGTTCGACTTCAAACAGTGGCGAAGAAGAGAAAATCACTAGCCGATAAGCATGGCAATTGTATGTAGAGGGCGCGTCCAATGAAAAGGTGGTTGGGGGTCGGTATGGTCCTGGTCACTCCTAAAGGCAAGGAACTTTGCTTTGCCATATGCGTTAGCTTCAAGTTCATACATAATGAAGCCGAATATAAAGCCTTCCTAGCTGATCTTAGGATGGCTAAAGGGTTATGAGTAGAATCTCTTCATGTGTTCAGTGACTCATTGTTGGTCGTCAATCAGATCGACGAGAAGTTCTAGGTGAAGGGCAAAATGCCGGCCCTATATGTTGCGAAAGTTAAGAAATACGTCTGCACTTTCTTAGACTTCAAGATAGACCAAATATCACATGAAAAGAACGTTATGGTCGGCCAATTAGCCAACCTAAAAAGTGACCCTGAGGAGAGCTTCCCTCGGGTTTCGTTGGAGGATCGAACTACCCCTTGCTTCAAGTTAGGGGAAACCACAATGGAAATTGATGAAGCTCGGATGACAACCAAATGTCCCTGCTACTATACTATCTCATAAGTGGTGAATTGCCCATGGACAGGAAAGTGGCCTAGGAGGTTCTTTATCGAGCACCACATTACACGATAATGGATAGGAAACTATATCGACGGTGGTACTTCACTCCCTCCAGCGGTGTTTAACAAGCAAAGAAGATGGTCAAGTACTGGAAGAACTATATGAATGCTTCTACGGAGATCACATCGATGTGCAAAGCCTGGCAAATAAGGCTGCCCGCAAGGCTATTATTCTCCGAACCTTCTGACCACCATAACGGCTTTTTGACATCTAAGGGATTGACCTAATCAAAAAGCTCCCTAATGCTAAAGGAGGATATAATCATGTCATCAACGCCCTTGACTACTTCACCAAGTGGCGGAGGTAAAGCCCCTCACGGGGGTCACTATGCCCAAGATTCTGAACTTTGTAATCAAGAATATCGTCTGTCGTTTCAAACTATTAAAGAAGACCATCATAGACAATGACACGCAATTCAAGACCGGACAATTTCAAGGTTTCTACAAAAGAAATGGGATCGAGTAGTGATCCTCCTCGATCATCCATCCGTAAGCAAACGGTTCAGTTAAAGCCATGAACAAAACCACCAAGTCAACATTAAAGAAGTTCCTCTGTAAGGCAAAAGAAAGTTAGGCCGAAGTGCTCCCGCTAGTGCTTTGGTCATACTGGATGTCGAGCCGAACCTCGACCGGGCATTCACTGTTCTCCTTAGCCTACGGGCATGAAGCTATGCTAGTCAAAGTGAATGTCCCATCCCCTCAATGCCTCACTCATGACCCCAAGAAAAATGAAGAATTACTAAGGCTCTAGCTTGATACTTTAGAAAAAAGAAGAGTAGAGGCAGAGCTCTACATCAAAGCCTATAAGAGAAATATAGCCAAGCATTACAATGCTAGAGTAAAGCTCTGCCAATCCATCACCTATGACCTAGTTCTATGCCGAGTCTTTGCAATACAAGGAACCCAACCAATAGAGTATTGGGGCCAAACTGAGAAGGTCTGTATGCTGCCAACATCATGCTAGCCAACGAAGCATACCGCATTTCATATCTGGACGACACCCATGTTCCGCACACTTGGAAACTAGAGCACCTTCGAGCATATTATATATAAGAATTTATAAGCCATAATTATATGGCAAAGAACTTTTTTAATAATCAGTCTTTACATGAAATGAAAAGAGAGCATTCCCAGGCATTCATATGCAGATACCAACAACCATAAGGCTATCCGACGAGGATGAGCCACACAACGCTCTCTTTCTTGCAACGAAGGTCGTCACCTAGGGCTATACAAAAAGGACGTGCCTTACAACACCCTCTTCTTATCTAGGATCACCATCAACCAAGGCTATCCGATGAGGTCAAGCCAAGAAAACGATGCTTTCTTTGCCAGGGAATGCCGAAATGGCCCTATGATGATGTATGAGCTAATCAATGCTCCCTTTCATGTCAAAGACACTTTCATAATAATGACACGATTACCCATGGTGCAGTCTTGATTCATGCATTCATGGTGTACTACTCCATGAGGATGTGTAAGCCAAACAATGCCCCCTTCTATGTCAAAGGCATCGATGAACAGATGGCGTGACCACCCATACCGTAATCCCGATTTGTTCACCCATGATGCTACATATTCCCCTAATGAGGCGAGGAACTAGTGCCAAGTTGGGCATGATTACTCACGAAGTAGTCCCATTTTTTACGGTCGTAGTACAACCACATGAGGATGCATGAGCCAACCAACATTCCCTTTCGTGTCAGGATATCATCGCTGGGATGGCACGACCTCCCATGCTGCGGTTCTGATATCTACATATGTCATGTACTGCTCAGCGAGTATGCACAAACCAAACAATTCTGTCTTTTATGCTAGTGGCATCGTTGACTATATGGCACGACTACCCATTTCATGGTTTTGATTCATTCTTCCATGATGTTACACGTCCTCCGAATGGGGCGGGACACTGATGCCAAGATAGGTGTGATTACCCATTTAGTATTATTGAACCTGGAATCCATAGTGCGGCCTTGTAAGGATGCATGAACCAATCAATGCTCCCTTCTGTGCTGGAGACACCATCGCCAGGGATGGCATGACCACCTATGCTGCAGTCCTGATTCCTACGTCTATGGTACTACTCTATAAGGATGTGTTAGCCAAACAATTCTTCTTTCCATACCAAAGGCATCGATGAATAGATGGCATTACCACCCACTCTATGATCCCAATTCATTTTCCCATGATAATGTCCATCACCCTAGAAGGGCAGAGCATAGGTGTCAAGATGGACATGATTTCCCATGTTGTAATCCCGTATATGTAATGTTGGCATCTCAAGCATCTAGGATGGCCTTATCTTAGCAAAATTGCCCCCTCCCCATATGGCCTACAGATACAGGGAATTCGAACCAATAACACAAGGGCCTAACATCCAGCAAAAGGATGCCCCGACAAGGTCCCACGACCGCTAAAGCTTGCTAACTGGCGACAGACCGCCTCAGGAAAAGATAAGTCTGTTTGGGCTACTTGTTTTTTTTATTTCTTTTTACTTGTTTGTTAAGTTATGTATAAATGCCTATGTCTATGTACTTATTTGAATAGTCAAGGGTCACTCGGGCCGCTTGGTAGAAAATAAAAAACAAACAAGAAAAGTGGAAGAAAACACAGTGGACATGCATGCATGCAAAATACTAGTAGAAAAGTGAATCGAACATGATAATAAAAACTATTCGATTCGTATCACAAATCATCATTACATAAAAAGCTCATTACACAGTTGGGCTTCACCCGATAGACATACAACAATAAACCAAAAGATGACTATCCACCCCCACAACTCAAAGCGGCACAAGGATTTCAATACTTGGATGTCATCATCATGCGTTATATGCTTGTCCACTTATGAGGCAACATCTGCAAGTGTCCCACTTTGGATATCGATTAATGAAGCTATATGCTCCAAGGATAAATCGACCGAGGGGGGAAGGGGTTCTTCCACCAGCCACCATCTCTACTGCAACCTCACAATTGATCCCATCATACTGCTCCTGCAGAAGGAAGTTGATAACTAAGGGAAGGTGATAGTTGACCACAAAAAACATATTCAACATGGTCGTTAGCCTGTCATTCCACTCCTCTCCCAAGGTAGTTGTTGCCCTCGCATGCTCCTTCTAGGTCACATAATGCTGGTGCTGCTACAAGTAACCCCTCATCTCATCCACCTCCTTGCGGCTAGCCTCTAGATCTGTCGGTAGTCAAGTGAGCTTCCCCTCAAGCCTCTCCTTCTCCTCTACCTCCCTAACGGTAGTGTCAGTAGCCACCTCCGCCATGTGCTTCGTCCCTTCGGCCTCAAGAACCCGCCTCTCGAACTCCCTAGTATTTCCCTCTACCTATTGACGAGCCATCCTTTCATCCTCGACATGCTTCCTCAAAGCTTGCAGGCCTATATGAATGTGGAGGTCCTGAAGCCCAGCCCGCACAATGAGCCAATAATGAATAAAAAAGAAAGGGGAAAAGAAAGAACTACCAATTCCATGAACCCTTACCAAGTGCATCCTTCGGGTGGGTGTCCACCATAGCCTCCAAGGAGTAAGGGCCCTAAACAGATCTGGATTGGCACATATTAGCATGCCCTCCAAAGTTGTAACACCTCGTAAATTAAACAGAAGTTAATTTAAAAAAGGAATTAATAAGTAATTATTAAAGCCTAAAAATAGAATTTTTGGAAACATTAGAATTTGACTACAAAACTTGCATCATTATGTTCGTGGAGATTTCCTGATCAACTTCCATATATAAAGTTTTACGACTAGAGTACAAACGAAGAAGTTATTAATGTTTGAAGTTTTCAGATTGGAAATAATTCAGAACCAAATAAGGAAATAAATGTTAATTAATAGAATTAAATCTAATTAAGGAAGCATGGAAGGAAATAAATAAATGAATAGAATAAGTAAGGAAGGAAATATAAATATAAACGTTAAAGCTAACGTGACTAACACAACGGTCAACAACCAACATCCACTGGTTGACTGCTGGTGTCGAACCAGTCGACCAGTTGAGATGGACAAGCAACAGTATGAACCTTGGTCCAATAACCCGGATTTAATATAATTTAATCTTATGGATATAATTGATTTGAGCGCCTATAAATATAGGCATAGCCCTTGCTTTTCTACTCATATTTTCTGAATCAAGGAGCAAAGCTCTGCCATTTTATTTTCTCCATAAATTCTAGGAAATATAGAAATTATAGAATAGCATACATATATATATGTGTGTGTGTGTGTATGTGTGTGCGTGTGCGTGGAATAGCGGAAATAAAGAGAGAAAGAATAGGGATGAAACGATTCTGCAAAGAAAAGGTAAATTCTAAATCTAAAGTTTATAACTACGTTAAATTCAAATCTCTTCTTGGATCTATAATTCTAATAAATATATACGCGCTTTAATACATATTTTGGTAGAAGGAAAGGGAGTCAAATAAGAACAATGGATTAGATCTGGAGAATTGGAGGCTGAGAGGTGGGTGAGAAATTACATATTTCTATATAATATTAGAGGTGTAGGCTTTTATATATATATATATATATATATATATATATATATATATATCGTTGTGAATCTGTTCTTTGTATACTAATTGTAAATTTTGGAGGTGTAGGCTTATATATATATATATATATATATATATATCTGTGTGTGTAATAATTTTGAGAACCTTACCTTCATATTCTGTGCATTGTTAAATCTGATTAAATATCGTATGTACCTAAATTGGGAAAATAATGGTGAAAGTCATTCCTAAAAGTTATGAATAAGTCATTAATGTAAATCCCAGGTTTATTATTTGAATGTTATATGTCATTAAACATGAATTGAAGATTGTTACGAATTGGATTGAGATTTAAGTAATATTTTAATTCATTAGAATGAAGTATGCTACAATGTTAATTTCTATAAATTATCAAACTTTACAATTAGCATGAAGGTACATTGTTTGAAAGAACAAGGAATATGATTAAAAGAAAGAGATGTACAAAATATGGATGTTTACCATATTTTGTACCATCTATTTCAATAATAACAGAAACGATAATTCCTTGTAATTCCAAACATAACACAAATCAACTTTTAGGTAGTTTATGGGAAATTACAGAGTTGACATTACCTTTTGGGAAGATGTAGTTCTAATGCATTAAAATATAGAAATCCCTAAATGTAAAATCATAGTATTATAAATAGAGATAATAACAATAATTCTATGATAATTTAATATACATGTCTTAAGATAAGTTAGGAAATAAATAATAAGCAATGAAAGTAGTAACAAGACAACTGAATAAGGAATTAGGAAAGTTATACTAATCAAAGAAAGGTAGTTATTAGTTAAAAAGGAACCGTAAAATATATCTAATTGTATTAATTAGAAATCAAGCAGTAAAAAGTATTTAATCTAATAATAGCAGTAAATGACATTTAATAGTAATAAAGAAGTAAGGAGTAAGTTCATGTAAAAGTGTCTAAATACTAATAATTGAACTTGGGAGGTACGGTGATTTTACAGTTAAATTTATATAGCCTTAAGTATACATTATGACGGGTGTGAATTACCAGATCTAGGCAAATATTTAAATCAACTATGAAGGATATAGTCATTAGTAAGGGTTGGAATGCAAGGTCGGTAATGTTGCACAAAAGAAGTCTGCCCTCCGAAAGATGCTACCAGCGGTTGTGTATACATTGTACTGATATAAGACATCTCCAACTATATGACCCATAGGAATATACTTCGTGTATAAGTGAAGAGAATATACCGAAGTAGGTTCGTCTCGGGTTGAAGTCTTAAATAGCCAATTATGGTCCACTTCAATCCTTATAGGCGTAATAAGTAACCAAGTGGGCATTTCCTTGATCGCATTTGGAAATCTAAATGGGACGGTGGGCGTAAGCTTAGCACTGTGTCAGCAAGGTTGGTACCATGTATGCGAGGAGTAAGGCTATACACATAGGTCGAGAGCATCATCGATCCTAGAGCGGTCATTAGAAAGAATTGGGTTTTATGCCTAGACAAATTATGCTTAGACGGATTACCCCATGGGAGATAGGTCGTATTAGAAGGCGTTAACTTAAGAATAGCATAAATGCGACATATAGAAGGGTCCCTAAAGCTGGATAATACTTGACTCCCTTGTTGGTCCTAGAGCCCTATGATTTTTGATCCTTACATGATTGCTAATGATGATGTACATTAGATCCAAATAAAGGGAAGTAAAAAATCTATATGTTGCAGATATCCGGAAGTAAGAATTGAGCTAATTCTCGAAGGAAGGTATGTAGCAATCACTCCAAGATGACAACCGAATTTTTAATATATTCTGAAAGAAGATAAGTCAGAAAGTAAGTGGAAAAGAAGAAAAGTCCAAAAGAAGGGACAAATAAAACCCACTTTGAGTCCGACCCCATATGAAAATTTTAATAAAAATATTTTGAATTTCCTTAAAATTAGTTGAAACGGTTTTCAAAGGATTTATTTAAAAGTAGAAAAACCCTATTTTTTAAAAGTAAGTGAATATAAAAAAAATCGTCATAAAAATATCTTTTTATTTAATAGAATTTCTAGTGAAAGATTAAAACTGTTTGGACCAAAAAATTTAGTTAAAAGGGGTTTCAATAAAGGGGCATTTCTTCTACAATAAATAGAAAATAGAGCATATGTATAGCTCGATAATTTTCTGATTTTGTAAATTTAAACTTTACAAAATTCTTTTAAGGGGTGGACAGTAGGAAGTGGTACCGATTTAAATCCAAATTAAAAGAATGAAAGGGAACAAGCCCTCGAAAAAGAGAGCGACATGAATTTAATGAAAAGGAGACAAGAACTCGGAAATAAAGTATTAGGCGAATGCACTACGATGGTTCAATAAAGAAAACAGTCAATTGAGAGAAAAGCTATATAAGAGAAGTAATTTAAATAAGAGCAGTTTAGGTAGAAGAAAGTTAAATAGTAGTAACATTATAGAACGTGTAAGTAGAAATAACGCTAGGAATTTATATTAAAACAATGTTAGTAATCCAATCAGAAACAGTATAGGAGAAAACAAGGAAAAATGGATATTTTCCATAATTATGCGCATCAATTGCATATATCTTTTAGAAGTCCCTCTCATATGCTATCAAAGGCTCTGTTAAGATTGAAAGTGGAAAGAGAATAAGTGATAGGAAAATAATAGAATGGAAGTTGTCCTTGTATACTCCATTTTTTATTGTTTAAGTGCATTTTTGAAAAATGGTTTGGTATAAAAAAATTCAGACTTTGGAATAAAAAACTTAATAAATGACTTGAGTTAAAACTTAAAACCCTACATTTTAAGAAGTAAATTTTTTGTTTTTAAAAGGCTTTAAAGGAAAGGTTCCTTTTAAATTGCTAACATTGACATATGGAACTTAATAAATAAACTTGCTTCATAAATTCTAAAATATAGTTTTAAAAGTTTCTAAGTTTGTAGTTTTAAAGCTAAAAGTTTTGGGTTAAGTACTTCGTGACTGTGAAGTTTAAATTTTATAAAGGGAGGTAAAAACCAAACCAAGTTTTTGATATGGAGTAGATACGGAAGACTTCCTAGGTAGGACGGGGCAAAATTTAAGGCTATGAAGGAAATAGCTACGAATGGTCATAAAATAGCAACAAGGAATCCCCGTAGAATATAACGAATATTGGTCTGAACCTAGAAATGTTTTATTAGGTACGTGTGGAAGCCATAAGAAAAACCTAAGGAATAATGAATGGTATCAAAGTACACTTCTGCAAGTTCTAGAGTATAATCATGTGAAAGATCAAGGATAAAGAAAGTAAATACCAAAATTTAGAAATACTATCAAGAGATTTAGATTGAATGAAGATAATAATAGAGGGTAATGAGATGACAAACACACATAGAGGACGCTGGTAGACTCAAGTTAAGGAGGGCAAGATAGATAGTGGAAAAGTTACTGCTAATTTTCCAATGAGTTATTCTAAATGTGCATAATTATATTTCTTACCCACTGCAGTGTGGGAATGCACAAATTATCCCATAATCAAATGTAATAATTAAGATAACGGATGGACCTTATTTATTAGAAGCCAAAAGAAGAGTTAAGATATGTGGGTTATAGTAGAATGACATATTAGAGAAGTCCATCTTAATTAAGTAAGAAGTGATAGGGTCACAACATCATTAATATTAGTTGATGTTGAAGGATAACTTCCGGCAATTTTTTCTTTTAGGCTTTGGGTTGTAAGCATTAGTTGTCTCTATTGTATAAAATGCGTACGATATTATGGGAAATGTTCCTTTTTTTGGTTTTTTGGATTGACGCTGCATCTATTAGAAAATGGTATATAATCTCATAAAGGACACTTAACTAATGCAAACAAAATGTATATATAAGACTGGAATTTATAAAATAAATTAGAAAATCTATCAGTTTAGCTACTAAAAGTAAAACAAATTTAAGACTTAAAAAGTTCTAAATATTTAGGGAATTAAACTTTTAGCAACCGAGAAAGGTTGTTGTAAAACCACGGATCACTATCCCTATGCCTTAAAAGATGAAATCTATAAATAAACTTGTGTGCTAGTTGTTTTAAAATGAAAGAAAAAGTTTTCATAATTTGAAAATTTACTGTGTGATAGGATAGAGTCAGCCATAGATGTTAACCCATTGACTAAATCCTGATTGCATGGGATGTGGCTTAATTTGTTTTGAAAAGTTAAAACAAACACATTTGAAATTTTTGTTCAAAAATATAAAATACTTTTGTAAAAGTTTTGGTAAATGAGTTTTTAATTTAAAAAAGAAAAAATTAATTAGTTAAAAAGGATTTTGAACGAGAAAGAGAATTTTTTTGATTTTTTTGAAAATTAACACATTCTTAGCATAGGAAAAGTTGACGGGTCAATAAATATGGATTTTACTGTTCAGTAGAAAAAATAGTACGTAAAGTATAGTTAACGATGAAGGAAAAAGCTGTTTTAGCTTTGGAATTTCTTTTTCCATGCCTTGTTGATAGGAAAACAAAAAAAAACTTATTTTGAAATAACTCTATTTAAAAAAAGTTTTAAAATAAATTTTCTTATACGGACTGTACTTGGAAAAGTTGGAAAAGAATCGGGGCAAATGAGAAGGTTCCAAGATGCAGTGGAATGGGTACACAAGAGAAGGATGGAAATATGGAATTCTGCATCTGATCCCCTTTTTGGCATAAGAATATAGGTTTAGAAAATCAGATTTTCTAAATTTTGAATGTTAGAAATGATGTGCTAGGTATTGGATGGTAGAGATTTGATACAAAATTGGTCGAACCATACTCTTATTCATAAGCTGTGGAAAAATGTTGTGTGAAAACATAGATTTTGATTTTTAAGACTTTCATACATATAGAACTGCCAGTATATATAAATTGTTTGCATTATATTTTCAAAATTGTTTTAAAGAATGTACTCATTGAGGAGGCATCGATGTAGTATTATTTTGTGTACATATCATATGTGTTGTGACACACCGTGCACTTAACAAGATTGGCTACAAAATTGAATATACACCAATTGGTTGGACAACTTAGAATGGTTGTGCGTTTTGTTACATGATTCAAATTTTGATGAATTTCGGGGATGAAATTCTTTTAAGGGGGAAGAATGCAACACCCAGTAAAATAAAATAAACATAAATATATTAAAAATTGAGTTAATCGGTAATTATTAAATCCCATAGAGTTTCTGAAAAAGTCATAATTTGGCTATGAAACTTACACCATTGTGTTCATGGTGATTTTCTGATCAACTTTCATATATAAGGTTTTACGATCGGAGTTCAAATGAAAAGATTATTAACGTTCGAGGATTTCGGGTTGGAAATCATTCAGAACAAATTAAGGAAATAAATGTTAGTTAGTAGCATTAAATATAATTAAGGAAGCATGGACGGAAATAAATAAACGAACAGAATAAGTATGGGAGGAAATATAAATAAAAACGTTAAAGCTAATGTGACTAACCCAACGGTCGACAACCAACATCCATCGGTCGACCGCTGGGGTCAAACCGGTCAACCGGTTGGGGTAGACCGGTGGCAGTATGAGCCTTGACCCAATGAGTCGGATTTAATAATTTAATCTAACGGATAGAATTGATTTGAGAGCCTATAAATATAGGCCTAGCTCCTCACTTTTCTTCTCATATTTTCTGAATCAATGAGCGAAGCTCTGCCATTTTCTTTTCTTCACAAGTTCCAGGAAATATAGAAATTATAGAATAGCGTATTATATATATATGGAGAATAGTAGAAAATAAAAGAGAAGAAGAATGGGGATGAATTAATTATATAAAGAAAAGGTAAATTCTAAATCTAAAATTCATAACAACATTTAATTCAAATCTTTTATTGGATCTATAATTCTAATAAATATGTATGCTCTTTAATACAATTTTGGTACAAGTAAAGGGAGTCAAATAAGAAGAATGGATTTAGATCTGGAGATTTGGAGGCTAAGAGGTGAGTGAGAAACTATATATTTTTATATAATATTGAATTTATATCTTTGTGAATCTATTCCTTGTATGCCTATTTGTAAATTTTGGAGTTGTAGGCTTATATATGTACATATGTATGTATGTATGTATGTATGTATTTATGTATGTATGTATAATAAATTTGAGAACTTGCCTATATATTCTTTGAATTTTTAAATCGGTTAAATATCATATGTACCAAAATCTGGAAAGTAAGGATGAAAGTAGTCCCTAAAAGTTATGATTAATTCATTAATGTAAATCTCGGGTTTATTATTTGAATGTTTTATGTTGTTAAACATGAATTGAAGATTGTTGCGAATTGGATTGAGATTTAAGTAATACTTTAATTCATTGGAATGAAGTATGTCGCAATGTAAATTTCTATAATTTATCCAACTTTATAATCATGTATGAAGGTGTATTGTTTGAAAGAACAAGGAATATGACTAAAAGAAAGAGATGTACAAAATATGAATGTTTACCATATTTTGTACCGTCTATTTCAATAACCATATAAAAGGTAATTTCTTGTAATTTCAAACATAATACAAATCCTCTTTTAGGTAATTTATGAAAAATTACAGTGTTGACATTACCTTTTGGGAAAATGTAGTTCTAATGCATTAAAATATAGAAATCCTTAAATGTAAAATCACAATATTATAAATAGAAAAAATAACAACAATTCCACGATAATTTAATATACGTGTTTTAAGATAAGTTAGAAAATAAACAATATGCGATGAAAGTAGTAACACGACAACAAAATAAGGAATTGGGAAAGTTACAGTAATCAAAGAAAGATAACTATTAGTTAAAAAGGAACAGTAAAATATATTTAATTGTATTAACTGGAAATCAAACAATAAAAAGTATTTAATATAATAATAAGTTGTAAATGACATTTAATAGTATTAAAGAAGTAAGAAGTAAGTTTATGAAAAGTGTTTGAACACTAATAATTGAACTTGGGTGTGAATTGTTAGATATAGACAAATATTTAAATCAACTATAAAGGATGTAGTCATTAGTATGGGTGGGAATGCGAGGTCGGTAATGTGGCACAATAGAAGTCTGCCCTCTGAAAGGGGTTACCAACAGTTGTGTATACACTGCACTAATGTGAGACATCTCTAACTGTAGGATTTGTGGGTATATACATTCGCGTATAGATGAAGGGAATATGACAAAGTGGGTTTGCCTCGAGTTAAAGTCTTAAACGCCCAAGTAGGGTCTACTTCAATCCCTATGGGGTATTAAGTAACCAAGTGGGCATTTTCTTGATTACATTAGGCAATTTTAATGGGACGTTGGGCGTAGGCTCAGCGCTATGTCAGCAAGGTTGGTACCATTATACGAGGAGTAGGGTTATACACATAGATTGAGAGCATTATCGGTCTTGGAGCAGTCGTTAGGAAGACTTAGGTTACGCTCAGATAGACTACACCTCCTACTAGTGTAGGTTTCGTATGGAACATGTCTTGTTCACCTTTTGAATTCAATCGACTGATCAAGCACTTTCAGTCGACTGAATCCTGTAACAATCCAATATTATGAAAAGACACTTCTCATTATCAAAGGATATCTCCTTTCTCAAGTGTTGCATCCATTAGATTCTCACAGAGAACTCTTACCAGAGGATGTAACTCTTGATACACTATAAATGCACTCAAGTTTCAATGATCAAATTACCGAATTTTCTTATCTTTCTTGATCTATAGCGCATAGCTTTCTTGATTCTATTGCTTACATTCTATACAATCATTGCTCACAATTCCACTTCCATATTCTATAAGCAATTCTAATCTTCCAATTCTTCATACACACACAATTATACACGTCATTCTTGAGGAAAAGATTATAGGAAGGGTGTAATAAAAGTGATAAATCCGTGTTATTCAGAACACACAAAGTCAAGTTAGTCCAGTTTGTAAGAAAGTCCTATTCAGTTGCTCAGGCGGTCAAGTCCTGTTCTATTACTCAGGCAGTCAAGTCCTATTCGGTTGCTCAGGCGGTGTAATACCTTTTCCTCCGGATTAAGTGAGGGTTTCTAGCTTTAATTCCAGAAGGAGTCTGGGACTAGATGTAGAACGGGAGTTCGAACTAGTATAAAAATTCCTGGTGTCATTTTACTTTACTGCTATTATTTTCCGCACTAGTTATTTATTATATTCCATATCACTCGATCCTATAGCATAGTCACTTTCATTTGGTATCAGTGCAAGGTCATCATTTAACCATAACATAGTTATCTGATTTTTTTTAATATGGAAAACGACACCAGCACTGCTACTAACACTATCTTTCTTGAAGGTCAATCTACTGCACGACGACCTCTATTTAATGGAATGAACTATAAATATTGGGCTACTAGAATGAGAATTTATATACAAGCAAGTAGTTATGAAACCTGGAACATTATGCAATCTGAATATACTATACCTACCACTGAATATTCAGCATGGTCTAACACATAAACATTGGATGCTGCTGCAAATGCTAAAGCTATGAATATGTTATATTGTGCATTAGACAAAAATGAGTTTAATAGAATAAGCATGTGTAAAACTACTCATGAAATTTGGCGTACACTTAAAGTTACACATGAAGGTACTAACAAAGTAAAATTTCTATGCTCAAAAATCAGTTCCAGAATTTTAAAATGAAGCAATATGAGACTATAAATGAAATGTACTCTAGATTTCAAGATATATATATCATTCTTTGATAGCATTAGGAGAAACTTATATAGATTTTGATATTGTTTCAAAAATCCTCAACTCTTAACGGATGAGTGGGAACTGGTAACCGAGGTTTCCTCTAGCCAAACGACACTTAATATACTTATTCAAACTCTTATTTTTTTCACTTTTTACTTCATTCTTTTTCGAATTTCTGCCATTACTCCTCCTTCTCACTTCAAATTCATTCAAAAAAGATCTCAACTTTTTCACATTTAAAGCCTACTCTTCAAAATCCAAACCCTAGTCTACTAAATGGCACCCAAAGGAGCTAGATAATCCCAATCTACAACCGGTCCTTCTGATTCTCAGATTCGAGGATGGTTGCACAATGAACGAGCAGCACAACGATTCGACAAAATGAAAAACTCTCTTTTTTTCGAAGGTTCGTTTGTCAAATTTCCCGATTTTTCTCCGTATGCAATCCAAGAGTTAGCTCATCGCAGCGGCCTAGAATCTCTAATCGATTTTGCTGCAAATAACAACAAAATCAATCACCTCCTCATGAAGCTTTTCTACGCCAATCTAAATCTCAACCACCGTACCATTTCAAACCCAGACGATGCCATTTGGACTTTGGTATGTGGCGTCAAGATTTTTCTTCCCCTTCAACGACTTGCTAGAATTCTAATATGCCCAGACGAAGGAGAAAAATTAGGCGAAATATTCGTTAATATGGAAACTCGAGATCGTACTAGTCATATGTTTCTCTCCGACGACTTAACCGAACTAAAAGCGGTTGCGCTACGACCCAAGGCTCAAATCATGCATCGTGCGCTAACCCATACCATCAACCCAAGAACCGGGAGCTATGAGAAAGTTTATAGGAGAGATTTCCAATCTTTGTATTCTATTTGGGGAGGTTGTCGTGTGAATTGGGCAAAAGTAATCTTGGACGAATTTCAGACCTTCAACCAAGGTCGCATGAGAACGATTCACTATGGCACATATATTATGCGTATTCTAAAACACTTTGACGTTCCTTTTGTCGACTTAGACTGCTCATACATTGGTTCCTTGAATACCAAGACGCTTAGCTTGATGAACCTACCTAAGCAATATCGAGACCATACTATCATTACCTATGACCATTGGCTTGAAAATCAATCTTTCGGTCAAGCACAACCATCCTCTCGTCAACAAACTTCTCATGTTCAAGCTTCCACTTCATCTCAATCTCCTCCACCACGAAGAGAAATCACCGAGATTAAAGAAATCGATACTCGAGCTCGGCCTCAAGAAGCCGTGACTATTCTTTCTCAAAACCAATGACTGCTTGATCAACGTCTGTCTCGAGTGGAGTCAAATGTTTCTCGCGTTGAAAAATCCATCTCAAAGGTCAACAAGAAACTCAATCGTATAAAGAGATTTCTTAACAATATTTGGGAAGCTATCACTTGCTCTCAACCTTCTTCTGCATCTGTTCACGTGCCTACTTCTCATGGAAAACGACCTACTGAGCACTTCACATGGTCGACATCAAATGAAGAACAAGAAGAAGAAGGAGATGAAGTTGGTGGCGAATCTGGCGATGAAGAGACCGAAGGCGATGAAGCAGGAGAAAGCTCCAATGAAGGTAGCAATGGTGAAGAGTAAGGTTATTTTTCTTTCAATCATTGTTATTCGGATGAACTTGTATGTTATTTCAAACAATGTCTATGTGGTTATGTGTTTCTGTGGTGGTTATTTTAGACTAACAATGTAATATTTAAACATTGATGATGTGTTCTTGTTTTGTATGCTAAATTTCTGAGTTATCATCATTTGTATCTTTGTTATATGCTATGCGTCTTTGTCATTGTTGATATAATATTTTCTACTTTGAGAACTCTACTTTTGTCGATGACAAAGTGGGAGAAAAGATTTATTTACAGGAATATATAGCATAGACTCAGGGGGAGAAAACTATAGCACAATTGCAGGAATATATTCAGGGGGAGAGATAAGTCAACAAAGCTTGTCGAAGATTCGTCTATAGCAAATGGAGTTGTCATCAAAAAGGGGGAGAATGTTGGATTATAGGTTTTGATTGCTGACATGAAACAACAATTCACGAATCTACGACTACTACAACATTCGGACTCAACGACTCAAAGTATGGTTCATATAGTTATATATTTTAACAAGAGTCATCAAATGTGTATATAGAGTCTAGTTTAGTGCTTTGTTAAAATCTTTCCTCAAGAATCATCATTCACATTCAACTAAACTTGCATGCATATTTTAATCGAATTCAAAATACACACACATATTCTTTAATGTACTGAACTGCACTATTCAATCGACTGACCAGGTATATTCAATCGACCGAATTAGTAGTTATATTTTTATATATAACACGGACCAGTCGACTGAACACACCTGGTCAGTCGACTAAGTCTGTGTATATTACTTGTGCACTTTTTGAATTCAGTCGACCGACCAAGCACTTTCAATCGACGGAATCCTGTAACAGTCTAATATTATGAAAAAACGCTTCTCATTATCAAAGGATGTCTCCTTTATAAAGTGTTGCATCCATTAGCTTTTCACAGAGAACACTTACCAGAGAGGTAAATCTTGATACACTATAAATGCACTCAAGTTTCAATGATCAAATTACCGAATTTTCTTATCTTCCTTGATCTATAGTGCATAGCTTCTTGATTCTATTGCTTACAAAATTTTATACAATCATTGCTTACAATTCCACTTCCATATTCTATAAGCAATTCTAATCTTCCTATCCTTCATACACACACAATTATACACATCATTCTTGAGGAAAAGATTATAGGAAGGGTGTAATAAGTGACAGATCCGTGTTATTCAGAACACACAAAGTCAAGTTAATCCAGTTTGTAAGAAAGTCCTGTTCGGTTGCTCAGGCGGTCAAGTCCTGTTATGTTGCTCAGGCGGTCAAGTCCCGTTCGGTTGCTCGGGCGGTGTAATACCTGTTCCTCTGGGTTAAGTGAGGGTTGCTAGCTTTAATTCCAGAAGGAGTCTGGGACTGGACGTAGAACGGGAGTTCGAACCAATATAAAAATTCCTAGTGTCATTTTACTTTACTGCTATTATTTTCCGCTCTAGTTATTTATTATATTCCATATTACTCGATCCTATAGAACAGTCACTTTCAACATGCACCACCTCAAAGTTGTTTGTTGGTTTGTTTGTCATTAGGAGGCAAGGCTAGATAACCCTTAGACGAGTCTTTAAGATGAATTAGAATATGGCTAAATAGTTGTAATGTCGTTATTAGGCCCTAACAAGAGGTTTCTCAGTGTACGCTAGTAATTCGGCCTAGACACTAATGGTGGATGTTCGGCGTGTTTCGGAGTTATGGATACAAGCGGGGAATGTATCCTGGTCCATGGGGGGAATGCGATACTTATATGTATGTATGTATGTGTATGTACATATGTAATTATTGTATACATTGAGTAGGTTGGGCGTACTTTAAGCGTACATGAAGTCAAAATGACTAAGCTTTAAATAATAGACATAACATGTGATGGATAAACAGTCGCCATAAACTAGTGTTATGGATAAAGTATGTAATTTACCAGTCACCAGAACTTTTTTCTTACCCCCTTCTCATACAACCCACATGATAGATTTAGAGGGATATGTACTGGCATAAGGCAGAAATGATGAAAGGACAGATTTCCTTGTGCATGCTCAGCACTGACAAGTGTACGAGATACCCGAAGTATTAGCCTTGGTCAGTGTATGTGTATGTTTTTTATATTATTTATTCCACTGTGAGTCCTTGTCGATAGCCTCTGATATAGTTTTTCTTATTACAAGATGTCAACACAAACAATTTGTACCATGATGGACTTGGGTTTTCAATTTAGCAAAAATTTGGGTCCACTAAGGTGCAGGTTATTACTAAAGCCACCCTCGTAAGTGATTATACGAGCATCTACAGGCTGGCTTCATCTCCCTCTTCGACCATGTTTAGAATGGTTGAACCCATAACCCCAAACTATATGCGCTTGTAAGGACCAGATAACTTCCGCCTCCCTTGAAAATTTGAAGGTCGGACTACTTCCAAAGCTTTCCAGCTCCTCTATGTGGGGCCTCTTGGATTACACCGTCTCTGCCCCCATGTCGGCCATAGTCATGCAGATGATATATGCCGAAGGCTGTTGCACAAGTGTAAGACCGATCATGGGGAAGAGGCACCCCCTCAAAGTGTCCCGATTGAGAAGTCGAGGTAGTTTGTTGTGCTGACATTTGTTGTGAAGTCCTACTAGAGCTAGCTAGGCCCATGTAATAACCCGCACCTTAATGGGCCCAAATTTCGACTAACCCAAGTCCATTAGGATACGGATAGTTAGTTTTGGTAACCTATAATAAACATAAGTATATTAGAGAACTATCTACATAAACTCATAGCAAAATAGAAAAATATAATATAACATATATGCTGACCAAGGCTGCTACATTCGAATCAATATTATTCCTTTAGTATCTAATTGTCTTGCCAGCGTCGAGCGTAACTGAGAAGACTTCACCATATGTAGTTCCTGTCTTGCACCAGTAGTCCATCCCTTTAAATCTATCATGTGGGTTGTAATGAGGAAGGGGTTATAATGTAACAACACACCTCGAAACGGGCCTAATTATCGATCCAATAATAGGCTCATTCCTAAGCTGGCTGTTGGTTGGTAAATATGATACAACAAACAATATACATAGCTATCTATTTATGCTATCATAATCTCATAGCGGAAAGGATAAAATATAATATCAAAAATAAAGTATCCATTTCATAAAAATCCAAATCTCAGATATACAACATATCATCCTAAATATCCAAGATACAATGTCCCAAAAACAACAACATGCCTGAAATTTGGTACATCAAAATATATCAAAAACATAAACAGATAGATAAACTACCAAAAGTCTTTGCCTCTGCCTTTATCTTCTCAATCAACACCATTTCCCCTAACCTTTGTGTTGTAATAAGGAGGGGGTCGGACTAACAATGTTTGGTGAATGAAAATCTCAAATCTTACCATAACAGTATTTGGGCAGTATCATTTAGATAAGAAATAGGTCTTACGCATCCTATATTATATCCTACCAAGTATACCTCTAACTGTAAGCCTAAAGGCTTTTCTAGTTCAAGTCCATAACGTATCTTCAACTATAGGCCAAAGAGCCTTTCCAGTCCAATGCAACTACCGTCAATCATGTCCTAACAATGTGAGAGGAAGTACCTAAGCCGCTTAATATGCTTTTAATGGAAATTAGGCCGACTCTGATCATTTAATATCTATGTCCACGGTAAATTCCCGTTATTTAATACCTAACCCAAGGTGAATCCCTCTCTGGTACTCCCTAATTGACATTGCACGAAATCTCATTAGGCCACTTAATACTTCTTTATAGGAAGAGGCGGATCCTACAATAGCCACTTAATACCTCGACTCCGAAGCGGGCTCTTTCCTAGATTTTCCATACCGCACCTAGTAGATAATCTATATTATGGCCCATACCTAAACCATGATGTCTCACATTAGTCTGCCTATTCGTAAGTATTGGAAGCCAAATTAGCTGGACAGATTTACCCTACAGTATTGGGACTTACCTCGCGTCCATTGTAGGTACTTATTATAGGTGATTGTCCCAATGTCACGCTGCTAGTAGCCAAATTAGTTGGGCAGACTTCTGTGTGCTTTTGACTGATCTCGCATCCTTATAAATTAGCCATTTTCCCACTCACCTAACATACTACCATAATTACATACTATGTATATAGTATATCTCACATGTATTTACACACTCATATAAGGAAAACTCCTTATTTCGCTTTAATTATGGACTAATTTCCATAAATTCCTTCCTATGGGTTTTAATACTATTTACTAACCTCTTTATTCCATATGTTTAACACATTATTAATTATACGCTAATATATTATACTTATGTAATTTAGGTTAACTAAATATTCTTAAGCGTGCGAAATTTAGGCTAACTAATATTCTTTATTCTATAATAATCGTTTAAAATGTCAAAACATCCAAATTTATACAAGTCTTACTCCATACAATAACTTACAAATATCTAATATCCTTAGCCAAACACTAGACTTGCATTAACAAAATAGAATCAAATACCAAACTTATTTTATATTAATATAGTAAGAATCAGCGTCTTGTTTCAAGGAATAAAATTTACAATTTAAACTCTTTGTATTCTATTCAACTTTAATATACACGAACTTAAAGTGAAAAAGGAATTCATATTTAAATTACAAAAATAGGTAGTGCAAATTATGAATTGGAGAATTCGCACCTTGCACACCATTTCGTACTTATTTTCTTTTTAGAACTCTTTAGCACATCAATAGAGAAAAGTTGAAAGTGGAATAGAATATAAAATATTCAGATTGCAATAACAAAACAAATTCTACTATTTTAATATAAAATAATTGAGATTCCAATAAACTTAAGAACTGACATTTCGTATGCGGGATTTGGGGTTTTAGTTTTAGGGCTTCATAAACAAAATTCCCCAAGGCACAAAACAAATCCAAACTTCTACCATACAAACACTAAAATGTGAAGGACTAAGATTTCCACTCACAAATTGTATCAAGCTTCACTTTGGATTCAATTCATTCAGATTTCCTCACTTTGAAATGTACTATAATTCAATTCTATATTAGATTCAGAACTCAGAGATTGGGGAAGAATAAGAAATATAAACAGGAAATTATTGTCAAGGACAAAATTTCTCAACGTTTTAACCTCAAGGACAGACTTTCAGTATTTTAGCCCGAAGGACAACTTTCTTTAGGTATCAGTTTTTAGTTATTGATAGCAGTTTATAGGTATCAGTTTGTAGTTATCGGTAGCAGTTTTTAGGTAGCAGTTTTGGAAGAATGTTTGTCCTTATGAATAATTTTGGAAAAATGTTTGTCCTTATGAATAATTTTGAAAAAAATGTTTGTCCTTGTGATTAAAATATTGAGCTCGTGTCCTTAAGACTAAAAATATACAAATTTTTGTCCTTTAAATTAATCCCCCAAATATAAAAACATATACCTATATACATCTATTATCTTTTTCCTTGAACTTGAACTCTTAAATCTAATCAAGGAAGAAGACTGACAGTGCTTCACTAGCGTTCCAAATAATTTGTGAATAAAAGTGAGGGGCTGGCCTCTTATTTATAGTGGTTAGAATGCATCAGAACAGTCGGATTTAGGTCAGTTTAAAGTATAAAATCCGGACCGTCAGTGCCAACCCTAGCTGCCTCTCAAGCTTAAGTCGATCGCTCACCCTCAAGCAGTCGACCGGTCAGGGGAGAGGGTCGACCGATCCCTTTATTTGGAATGTGAATTATTGTTTGTCGTTTCTTTTTATATAATTCCTATTTTATCACTTAACGTTAATGATTCTCTCTAATGTTAATTACCTGTTAAACGTAAAATATTTATTACCTTATTTAATTTTTAGATTGACGTTATTTAAATTCAAATTTTGGTTTCGTTTGAATTATTTTAAATTCAAAAACTTCAAACATCAAAAACTTTTCCTTTTGAGCTCCGGTTACAAAACTTAATATATATTAAAGTTGATCAGAAAATCACCACGAACGCAATATAATAACTTTCATAGCAAAATTTCAACATTTACAAAATTTTCGTTCTTAGTCGTATTCTTAACTAATTAATTACTTGTTAATTTTTATGAGGCGTTACATAGAATAATGTTCTAGTGACTGGAAAATTTCATACGTTATCCATAACACTAATTTATGCCGATTGACTTTCATTTAAGTGTTATGTCCATTATTCACGGTTATTCCATATAATTCCATCTACCAAATACTAAATACAATGACGTAGGTACCATCTTAGGTTATTTAAGACTTATTATATAGGGAGAGGCAGACCCAATGGCCATTTAATATCTTGCACCCTGAATTAAACCCATTGACATCCCTAAAGGTACTGAGTGAATTTATACTTCAAATTCGAGGCGAACCCTTGGTATATTTTTCCATGCATATACGCAAATGTATATCCCTTCCCCACGGGTTCTATGGTTGAAGATGTCTAACATTAGTAGTGCATATACACAACTGTTGATAGCCTATAGGTAAAGGGCAGATTGTGTAGACCTCGACACTAATACATCCACGATATTCACGTGTTAAGCATCCAAGTGTCGGAAAGAGAGATCGTTGGGCAAAGAGAAAAAAGGAAGATAGAATCTCACAAAAACGTGACTAGTAATATATAATATAAACAAGTCTTTGAACAGGAATGGAACTTTAATATACATACACATATCATAGTACAACACTAACCTATAACCAGCCCTGGACAGTTATAACAATATGTCCTTACAATTGCTGATATCTATAAAAATAACAAACGGTGGAAATAAAGGGAATATATGAGAGATACGTCTTGGGCATCCAGCTCGACTCCTGAGCTCCAAAGCATCCAAAGCTAATCTGAAAATATGCTTGGTTTGACCCAAGCATTATAAGAAAACAACGCCCAGGCCAGTCTGATAAAACCAGTGTGAGAAACTCAAATAATAGGAATTTCATTTATTATAACTTGTAAATCCTTTAAAATCAAAGGCATCTCAAAAGACCATGCTGCACATAAACACGGATGGGTTTTTACCTTACGATAACCAAAACATTTTCTATAGAAAATTCAATTATATTATAATAATGTTTAGGGTTTCAAATAGATTACGAATATAGCTGAAATTGTTACATTAATTAAATTCCAGCATAATAGGTATACAACAAAATCCATAATAGCACGTATTGGGAATGGATTCCATTGATGACTAGGCTACTGGGGTACTGCCTGCCATAGTACACCTCTACAAAAATGTACCGAGGTTAACAAGAACGTCTTGCACCCCTTCTCATAGGACCAGCCTACCCCTTACTGGATAGTACCGAATATAACAGCACTCTGATTGCTTTGCAACCTTTTTTGAGAGCTCTAACCAATCCATAAAAATGAATGCATATCCAAAAAAGTGATGATACACCATAATTGGGAGCGACCAACTTAGCCTTGTTGCATATCCCATGTTTTAGTCATTCCCGGTTGATGAGCCTAGAGGCTACGTTTTACCTTTTTTTTCTCCTAGCAGACCATCTTGTAATGCTGCCCTCCAAGCAGCAATGCAATTCCAACATTCATCCATATAAGTTGTTCAAGATATGAACAAATCGAAGGCACTACTTCTACTACATCTATTTCGGAATCACCCTCAGGATTAGTAGTATGTAGCCCTAGAACTTCCAAGGACTTCATCTTCGATCCTATCATCATTAAGATGTCTTCGACGCGAATGCATATGTTGGTTCGGAGTGGTTTTGGGATAACATATCTGATCCCAGTCTCTCCAAACCAACAATGATAAATTTCTAGTTGACTCATTCCCGGTTCTTTTGGAAGTATACAACAAGTATTCGAATCCTCAACGAGGAACTCGCATATACAATCATACTTCCTAAGTCAAAACTGGTCAAGATTTGATAGTCGGTTATTTAACTATAAAATACACAAACAAACAAAAAATCTAGAGATTTAGTTACCCATAGCAACCCCTAAGCCTCAAAAACAAATCTTCATTTATTTAAATATCTTTTCATAACATTTATCAAAACATTCATATACTTATCTCACTGACATAAGTATATTCATAAAACATTATGAGAGATTTCTTTTTTTCAAAATCATATTAAAAGAATCAAAACAAATGTTATTTAAATTAGAGATAAGGATAACCCCAAACATTATTCCTTCGGTGTTAAGCATGGAAAGATAGTTCCACGCCACCATGAATAAGAAGGGAAACCTCATCTCAAATTCTTTTATAAATTTATTTAATAAATACTTTTAATAAAGCATTTCATTTATGAAATCTCCTTTTCCTTAAATTCAAAATCCATTTATAAAACTCTTTTATAAATATCCAAAAATCATTTTTAAAATCTTCTTTTATAAATATCCAAAATCATTTATAAAACTCTTTTATAATTCTCCAAAATCATTTGTAAAACATTTTTTATAAATCTCCAAAATCATTTATAAAAACTTTTTTATAAATCTCCATTTATAAATTGCTTTTTTTCTTAAAATAATTGAACAACTTACAAAATTATTTAAAACACTTATCCTCAAATTGATATAGAATTAAAGTCAATTTAAAAACCATAATTTTACAAATTTAAAAGGAGGCTTACTTACCACAATGGTACTCGAATCAATTTACGTTTTAATTTCAATTTAACTTCAGGTCACAACACAAAAATTACCTAAGCAAAATATAAATAAAATCCATAATCTAAAATCAACGAATAATACGTAATTATAAACTAACCGACAAATACATGTCCAAAATAACCTAATAGCAGGAGGGTGGTTTGTCCTACTAAATGGATGTCCAAACAATCTATTAAGTTTAGTTATAGCAGAACGGAGATTTATTCTACTAAAAGGATGTCCAAATAATCAATTCAATTAAAACTATAGCAGAACAGTGTTTTATTCTGCTAACAGATGTTCAAGTTTAGTATAACTTATTCATAGTCATTATCTACTTAATGGCACAGACAAGAGATCCTTTGGTTTAAAACCAGTTTACTTGTATAAAGAACAAACTTAAAAATAATTGATAAAGTTAAAGACTAAACCTTTATTAAATAATATTTAATTCTTTATTAATTAATAATTAGATCATTATTTAACTACTAATTGAATCTTAAATAACTATAACTAAAATATTAATTAAACTTAATTAATTCTTAATTACAGTCGTAATTAAATCCAATTAGATTAATTAATTTAATCCCGCATAACTAGTAATTGATTATTATTTAACCCTAATTAAATAATAATTAATGAAATAAGTAAACTTAATTATCAAAATTATTTATTTATTACTTTTGTCTTATTAATCATTAATTAAATTTCCTTAATTAATTAATTAAAATTAATTAACTTTAATCCATAATTGAACCTTAATTAACTAACTTAATTTTAATTAATTAATAATTGTTATAATTAAATAATTAAATAATTAATTAATTATTAAACCCTTATTTAATTACCAAAGTAATTAACTTTTGAACTTACTTAATATTTTGAAAAGATTTTCAAAACCATTTCAAAAAGAATCATTTTAAAATCTAAACTCTAACTTTTTCCGAACCGCATTCATAGCGCCTTTGAATGCAACTCATTAAAGTTAGATTTTGTTTAGATCTAACTCCAACTTCACTTCTAACTTCACTCTTAACTTTACTTCACTTGAAAACAAATATATAAGTTTTTATTTTGAAAACTAAATAAAGTTTTAATCTTTTAATAACTTGAAAACAAATAAACAACTTTTGATCTTTTCCAAGTGATCTCCCATCTCATTAGCATACAATTTACAAACTTTCATAACACTGGTTCAAATAACCAATTTTAACATCAAAATTAATATATATCATCACATATATAAGCAAGATGACAACTTTAACAACAAACCAAACTTATAAGCTACATTTAACAAGTCAAATTCAAACTACAACTAATATTACACATATACATACACAAAAACAACGTGGATTTACAACCAAACATACAATACATTACACAAATAAACATGGCAATATAAATGTAAAATCTTTTCAAAATATAAAATAGTTTGCTCACCAAAACATAACCAAAACAAAGCAACTTGAAGTAGAACTTTGGAAAGAGCATTGATCTTGTATTTCTTTCTATAAAAACTTGATTTTAAGTCAAGGATGGGCACATATAGGCTCGACCATGATTCCTTGGGCTCAGCCTATGATGGCTTAGGCTCGGCCATGCCTTGTGGAAGTGAGTATGGCTTTGATTTATGAAGAAGAAGGTGTTTAAATGGATGTGTAAGCATTTAAAGAGGAAAATGAAAAGAAAATTTTAACTTCGAAATTTTGGAAGACATTAACATTGCTTTGAAAGCTTAAAAGAAGATGTAAAATTTTAGAAAACGCAGAAAATGAAATGGTGGAGGAGAGAGAGAAAAGTTGAGTTAGTTTTATATAAAATGAAGTACAAAATTACCTAAATGCCCTTAAATTACTTACCCTCCTCTCAAATTTGAACACATCACCACCTTATCCCTTCATCATGATCCACACATCTAGAACCCAGGGTCTCCCACATTTACCCATTGTGTAATGCATGAATTAGTACTAATGTGTAAGAGATGTGGGTGATAAGTGACTTTTCATATTTTATTTTGATTTAAAACTTGAAAATTGTCACATTTTATCCCTTAACTTAAGTAAACATATATTAACCTTTATTATATTACTAATCCATACTTATATTATTTGTAAATGTGTGTATGTGTTAACTAAGGTGTTCTTAACATTTTAAACAACTTTTTGATGGTGAAAAATTAAAAATTTTGAAAAGGCTTTTCGGTCACAATTTCTTATTTCCTTTCAAATAATCATTTTTGTAAACCAAATTCAAAAATGAAATTTCAATAATTAGTTATGAATTAAAAGAGGGCTATTTTGATTATTAAAACCATTATTTGAATATCTAGAATTAATTAAATATTCACAAACCAAAGCAGTAAAATTCCGAGTTGTTACATTCTCCCCCCTTAAAAGAATTTTGTCATTGAAATTTCACCGCATGAATGACCGATACAATCCATAAGTCCGCATGATGTTCATAGATCGTTCATATATAAAAATTAGATTCGATCCCTACTCGAATATGTAACTTTACTTCCGAACAAGTAACGCTCACCCGATTTTTTAGTGTGGACTCTGATCAGGCTCCTTGATTAGGAACCTCTGTTATCATTGGATAGCCATGTACTATGATAGAAAACTTTGGTTCCCTATCAATAACACTTATCAAGTGCTCGCCGTCAAGAATCGAGTGATAAATCCTTATCTAGAATGGTGTAAAACACCTTAAGTCATATACTCGAATCTTGGATCGAGAACTATATGAGATAGGGAAATGATCCACATACAACCTATATACTCCTCTAAAGGTTTTTATTTACCCATTTACCTTCTTACCCTCCCTCAAATATTTATGAAATCATTTCATAACATTTTCAACTTAGGTTCAAACATTTTTAAATGATACAACTTATTTATGAAACCTTTCATCATCCAAATTTATTAACATGGGTAATACCCTCCTATATCCTAAGAGTGTATATATACAAACATTTGATTTTCAATTCTCTTCACTTTTAACTATTCAAATGTAAACACAAAATAATTTTGGGTCTGAGTCAACCAATTCAGCCTCTTTACCCATTTGTCTGGCAAGTAACTAAGAAGAGTAGGACGTTGGTATCCAAACTCAGTCCTAGAGTTTGCTTTTTCTTAGACACTTTTAAGGTAAATGTGTTTATTAATCGGCCCAATAACATCAAGTAATATTTAACCTCCTAAGTGTGAAAATCCAAAAGACACTGTTTAATAAAACCAAGCTTATTAAACCTTCTTATTAAATTAATTCAATTTTAAAACATCATGTATTAACCCATTTTAAATCAAGATAACTTTACATTTTGAAAACTTAGGAGCCAAATACCCGGTTTCTATTTCAAAAATCTTTTGAAATGATACTATATATTTAATCCATAGGAAATATACATATGGTTCGAGTAACCCCAAAATGAATTAAGGAACCGGGTACTATCAAACAGTATCATACATCCCCTAACCAAGAAGGGTAATACTCAAGAGACATATTTACCATCTGAACACATCTCTTTCCCATTTTAAGTTATTTTCGGGCCACTCGAACTAGTTAACTTAAAAATACTTCTTCTATCTCAAAATCCTCCTTTTTGAGACAATACTTTACATGTTTTCAATAAAATATTTATCAGCAATTTGCTTTGGGTTCGTTCGGATTTGAACTCGTTTTGATTGTACAATGATAAAGAGAATAATTTACTAGGTGCACTACAACTACAACGTTCGCCTAGGCAAACATCTGATCGTCACTTAGAAAATTATTCTGATTATCACAATAAAAATTGAGACTCGTTACCCGAACCAGTCTAAAGAAAATACTTCTTACTTAAAATTTCCATTCCTAAAACTTTTATACTTAAACCAAAACACTTTAAAGCTATATTATTATTACTTTCCAAAACCTTGAAAATCATTTTTCAAAGTACCAGGATTTAAGTCCTTAAGTTTCCTACTTAAATCTTTTTATTTTAACAACCCATCTTATAACCAGGTCTTTATACCATTTTATTCTATAAAATCATTCCTAAATATTATAACTTTAATAAACATCTTTTATTAAACCAAATCCTTAGTCCAACATTAACATCGAATGCCTTATAGTCAAATTGTGAAACTTAATTCACAAGGTGTTCGTTTCAATATTACCCCGATTTCCTATTTTCCCAACCTATATTTTCAAAAAGAAAACTACCTATGTATACACTCAACCCTAGCCAATGCTCAACTAGACGAGCATAACTAATAAAACCCTAACTAATAATAATATAATATTATCATTCCTTAACAAACAATACATCAAAAATAACTATACTATTTTTTTGAAAATAATTCTTTTATACAAAAAATATAATCCTAGGTAAAATTACCATTTTAAAACAATATTGTGTCAATTGGCTTAGTTCAAGTGCTTAGGGATCCCTATCAATAATGTTAGCTACTCGTATTAACCAGAATCCACATGTCACTCAACAGATCAATCAACACAATATAAAACATTTTTATATCACTAACAAATACACGCTCTAATATATATACACATTCAAACTCATTTTAGGGTGTTACTAACCCTATCTCTAATGAGTTTACCCCACCAAAGCCAAGATTATTGCTTAA
This sequence comes from Allium fistulosum, assembly GCA_030737815.1. Taxonomy (NCBI): domain Eukaryota; kingdom Viridiplantae; phylum Streptophyta; class Magnoliopsida; order Asparagales; family Amaryllidaceae; genus Allium; species Allium fistulosum. The sequence continues at coordinate 1,251,932,891 of CM060905.1, forward strand.
CCTTGTGCTCTGATACCAAATGTAACGTTCCCCTTAAAAGGGTGGTGCCTACACCTTGGTAGCCTCAAATCTGATTTTACGGCCAGAATCTCAACTGTAAGCACCTAGCAAACCAACCCATGAATTTCAGAGACGTGTAGGCATAAGAGTCTAAGCTTCGGCACAGTTCACAAAGCAAGAACCCCTATCACGTTACTCCAACTTTGCAACCAGATTTGATAGTCGGTTATTTAACTATCAAATACACAAACAAACAAAAATCTAGAGATTTAATTACCCATAGCAACCACTAAGCCTAAAAAATCTTCATTTATTTAAATCTCTTTCCAAAACATTTATCAAAACATTCATATACTTATCTCACTGGCATAAGTATATACATAAAACATTATGAAAGATTTCTTTTTTCAAAATCATACTAAAAGAATCAAAACAAATGTTATTTAAATTAGAGATAAGAATAATCCCTAACACTATTTTTTCGGTGTTAAGCATGGAACGAAAGTTCCACACTACTATAATTAAGAAGGTCAGTTAAAGGAAACCTTATCTCAAATTGTTTTATAAATTTCTTCAATAAAGCCTTATAATAAATCATTTTAATTTATGAAGTCTCCTTTTGCTTAAATTCTAAATCCATTTATAAAACTCTTTTATAAATATCCAAAAATCATTTATAAAATCTTCTTTTGTAAATATCCAAAATCATTTGTATTTTTTTGTATAAATCTTAAAAATCATTTATAAAAACTCTTATATAACTCTCCATTTATAAATTCCATTTTTTTAAAATAATTGAACAACTTACAAAATTATTTAAAACACTTATCCTCAAATTGATATAGAATTAACATCAATTTAAAAACAATAATTTTACAAATTTGAAAGGAGGCTTAGTGACCACAATGGCACCTAAATCAATTTACGTTTTAATTTCAATTTAACTTTCAAGTCACAACACAAACATTACGTAAGCAACAGATAAATAAAATCCATAATCTAAAATCAAGGGATAATATGTCATTATAAACTAACTAACAGATATATGCCCAAAATAACCTAATAGCAGGACGGTGGTTTGTCCTGCTAAATGGATGTCCATACATTCTATTAAGTTTAATTATAGCGGAACAAGGATTTATTCTGCTAAAATGATGTCCAAATAATCAATTCAATTAAAATTATAGCGGAACGGTGTTTTATTTTGCTAACAGATATTCAAGTTTAGCATAACTTATTCATAGTCATTGTCTACTTAATGGCACAGACAAGAGATCCTTTGGTTTAAAACCAGTTTACTTGTAAAAAGAACAGACTTAAAAATAATTGATAAAGTTAAAGATTAAACCTTTATTAAAAAATATTTAACTCTTTATTAATTACTAATTAAATCATTATTTAATTACTAATTGAATCTTAAATAACTCTAATTAAAATATTAATTAAACTTAATTAATTCCTAATTACAGTCCTAATTACATCCAATTAGATTAATTAATTTAATCATGCATAACTAGTAATTAATTATTAATTAACCCTAATTAAATAATAATTAATTAAATAATAATTAATTAAATAATTAAACTTAATTATCAAAATTATTTATTAATTATTTTTGTGTTAATTAATCATTAATTAAAATTAATTAACTTTAATCCATAATTGAACCTTAATTAACTAACTTAATTTTAATTATTTAATAATTGTCTTAATTCAATAATTAATTAACAAATTAGTTATTAAACTCTTATTTAATTACCAAAGTAATTAACTTTTTAACTTAGTTAATATTTTGAAATAATATTAAAACCATTTCAAAAAGGATCATTTTAAAAATCTAAACTCGAACTTTTTCCGAACTACATTCATAGCGACCATCGATATGCACGCAACTCGTTAAATTTAGATTTTGTCTAGACCTAACTCCAACTTCACTTCCAACTTCACTCTTAACTTTACTTCTCTTGAAAACATATGTATAAGTTTTTATTTTGAAAACTAAATAAAGTTTTAATCTTTTAATAACTTGAAAACAAATAAACAACTTTTGATCTTTTCCAAGTGATCTTCCATCTCATTAGCATACAAGTTACTAACTTTCATAACACTTGACCAAACAACCAAGATTAACATCCAAATTAATATATATCATCACATATATAAGCAAGATGACACCTTTAACAACAAACTAAACTTCTAAGCAACATTTAACAAGTCAAATGCAAACTATAACTAATATTACACATATACATACACAAAAACAACGTGGATTTACAACCAAACATACAATACATTACACAAATAAACATGGAAACATAAAGGTAAAATCTTTTCAAAATATAAAATAGTTTGCTCACCAAAACATAACCAAAACAAAGCAACTTGAACTAAAACTTTGGAAAAAGCTTTGATCTTGGATTTCCTTTTATAAAAACTTGATTTTAAGTCAAGGATGGGCACACATAGGCTCGACCATGATGCCTTAGGCTTAGCCTATGATGGCTTAGGCTCGACCATACCTCACGGAAGTGGGTATGGCTTTGATTTATGAAGAAGAAGGTGTTTAAATGGATGTGCAAGCATTTAAACTGGAAAAAGAAAAGAAATTTTTAACTTTGAAATTTGGAAGCCATTAACATGGTTTTTTAAGCTTAAAAGAAGATGTAATTTTTTTTAGAAAAAGAAGAAAATGAAATGGTGGAGGAGAGAGAGAAAAGCTGAGTTGGTTTTATATAAAATGAAAGTATAAAGTTACTTAAATGCCCATAAAGTACCCGCCCTCCTCTCAATTTTGAACACATCACCACCTTATCCCTCCATCATGATCCATATGCTTAGAACCAAGGATCTCCCTCTTTTAGCCAATGTGTAATGCATGAATTAGTACTAATGTGTAAGTGATGTGAGTGATAAGTGACTTTTCATATTTTATTTTGATTTAAAACTTGAAAATTGTCACATCTTATTCCTTAACTTAAGTAAACATATTATGAACCTTTATTATATTACTAATCCATGCTTATATTATTTGTAAATGTATGCATGTGTTAACTAAGGTGTTCATAATATTTTAAACAACTTCTTGATGGTGGAAAATTGAAAATTTTGAAAAAGCTTTTCGGTCACATTTTCTAATTTCCTTTCAACTAATCGTTTTTTTAAACCAAATTCAAAAATAAATTTTCAATCATTAGTTATGAATTGAAAGAGGGCTATTTTAATTATTAAAACCATTATTTGAATATCTAAAATTAATTAAATATTCATAAATCAAAGCGGTAAAATTCCGGGTTGTTAACTCTATTGATCTCACATCCCAACCTGTTCTAAACTAAACCAATTATCCTAGGCCTAAGCATTATGCTAGACCCATTAATTCATGTTCATCCTAAATGTATTATTGAGCCTATATAATTTCCAAATATGAAATTATACTGCCTCCTAATATTTAATTCGTATCTTATACGCTTATTACGTATATTCTCTATTTCGCTCTTGCATCCCATAAAGTTCCATTGTCCATAATAAAGGTCTTCGTTATTCTAATTGAACAACCACTAATGACATTTATTTATTCATTATAATTCAACCTATTACTCCTATTTCATTTCTCCATAAATGCCATATCAAATCTTTTAATCAGTCCCATTAAACGCATTCATATCCACATTTAATTCATGTAACTCCCTATTAACTGCACATTTATTACCCTACTGATTTTGGAGTTACTGTCTTTCTTCCATTTGCACCTCCTATTCCTATAATTTACTATGCTATTAATAACCAGTCATCCTAATTATAACTAATACGAATATCGTTGTATATTACTCTATATCTATATAATCGATAGGAGCGGTTATATGTGTATATATATAAAGTTGTTCCTATTTCTAACTCATTAATTCTTACGCTTAAGAATTTTAGAACATACTTGTTAACGGGGTTTTTAACCTAGAAGAATTCAGAAGAAGTTAGAACATTCAAGCTAAGCTGGAATGACTCGGAACTTGACTGGAAGACCTAAAAGTACATAACAAAGGAGCCCTGAAAGTTTGGACCAAAAATACGCCAAGTATTTGGATCGGCACCGATCCAGTCCAATTGGATTGGCACTGATCCAAGTTAATTGGTTGTGGATGTCCCAATCCATATGCATTATGTTCCTACAACACTCCTAAGCTTACCTACTAAGTTTGATGACATTTCGAGCAATCCGAGTTGAAGAAGTCAAGACTTGTCCTATGCAAGTTACAGTTCGATCTAACTTGCTAGTGATTCATCGTCGAAACAAGTCAACAAGCCATGAAATTGCAAGGGAAGCCTCGCTAGCAGATAAGGGAGCTTGTGGGATGGAAGTTGCGTAAAAATTGCACAACTGTTTGGATCGGTACCGATACGATCCAATTGGATCGGTATCACTCCAAACAATTAGCTTGGTTTACTCCCAAAATTCATGTGTCTCCTCCTATTGATGATTAGAAGCCTCTGGTGCTTTGGTTTCGATCCAAGTGCTATCTAACTCATATAAATACCATCCAATCTTCAACGGAGTGGGGGTTGGCTTTTCTGATCACTGGAGAGACTCTGCTACGAAGATTCTTCAACCTTCTTCTCCCTTATAATGGCTGCTATGGGACAATTGAGATCCTTTCTTTTGTCCCCTTCAATGGTAGCTTGATTTCCTTGAATTCAAACATACAAATTGTAATCAACTTTTACATGTGATCGACAGTCAATACATCAATAATATCCATAAAGTGGACGTAGGCTTTGTTAACAGCTAAACCACTATTAAAATCTCTTGTTCGTTTACTTTTTCTACGATTTATTGTTGCTTTTTCTATCTTGTTTGCCTTAATAAATAGGGCTGGTGCTTTCACACTCAACCCAGGGTGTTGATCCATTTTTTTAGGTTAACATTTTAGTGCTTTCACTGAGAACTAAACTCAAGCTTAGATCTAGCTATCTACTTTGGATCAGATAGGTTCAGAAGTTAGATCCTTAATCTCTATTCGAAAGATCTGCTGCTAAAAATCAATAGCTCTAGGAAGAAAGAGAACGGCTTCTGGAAGATCCATAGGGACAGTAATTGCGGGAGAGGAGATGAATCATCAGTAAATTGAAGTCAATGGCGCCAACGTAGGAGATCAAGTGCCAGGATCCTCTAATCAATGCGAAGTTGTTACCATAGATGAATTGAATAAGATGGTCGACGAGATTAATCAGAAGATGGAAAGCAGTCAGAGAGCTCTTATAGACAAACTTAATGCCCTCTTGACCTTACAATCACATCATACTCCAAGAACCATGGTAGAACCTACGGCTGTCGTAGAACAAGAGAATTCCTCTGTCTTGGGCCTAAACAAAAGAAATGGAAAACAGCAGGAGAAAGGGGTGATATGTGGAACTGCAGGAATTGATTTGGAAGGAAATGCAAGTACTCCACCAACTGCAAGGCAACCAGTTGCAAACTTAAATCTAGGAGTATAAACCCTACATGAAGATATAGCGATGGATCTCTCCGACTTGGAGGATGTTGAGCAATTCGATAATGACAAGTTGGAAGGAAATGTGGATGCATTCAACTACGCCAGGGAGACCCATACTCTTCTATTCGACCAATCGCAAGCCAACGGAACCCCGAGGGAGTGCCTCACCCGAAGATAGGAGAGCTTAGGCTTCAGACCATTCACCGAGATCATTTGCAAAGCCAAACACTCGGTGTATTTACCAATAGCCGACCCCCGGATCACCGGAGATCTGAGGCATATATCGCGGATATGGTCAAGCGACTAATGGATGAGAGTAAGGACAGAAGGAATGATGAATGTGGATCCGCTCCAAGTCAGAATCCTTTCACTGATGAGATTTTGAATGAGCGATATCCAAAAAAGTTCACTATGTCAACTATTTCATCTTATGATGGAAAGAAAGACCTGAAACCCCATTTATACAAGTACAGTTGGTACATGGACGGAGCGAATGCTTTGGATGCCATTCGATGTAGATGTTTCCCAATTTTTCTAAAGGGAATTGCTTCTATGTTTTTCACTAGGCTTTCGCCAAGATCCATCTCCACTTTCGATCAATTAGCAACAAGATTCCTTGATCAATTCAGACTTTACACGGTGCAGCCTATAGATGTGATGCCTTGTCTAGTCTTTTCCAAGGATGAAATGAATCTCTTAAGTTTTTCATGAATCGGTTCAACACCACGGTGACTGAAGTAAGCAATCCAAACGAGGATATGGTTTTTATGGCCTTGGTTCGCGCCATCCACCTCGAAACTGAATTTGGAAAATGGATCAAAATGAAACAACCTACCACTAGGAAAGACTTCAATCGACAAGTCAATACTTGAGATTGGAAGAGGCACAAGAATTAGAAAGGAAATCTGCTAGCTTACAACCGACGAACATTGGCAGAGTGGTAGGCGGTGAACCAGGACATAAGTACCTACAGGACTGCTGAAGGAAATGTGGGAAAGGATTGAAATCAGAAAAGGAAAAATTAGAATTCCAACAAACGAAATGGTAACAATAAGCAGCTTAAAGGCTTCAGGCCCGAAGATTATACCCTGCTCAATGATACTCCAGAGAACATTTATCTTGCAACACAGGGGATGGAGGAGTATAAGAAGCCTCCTAAGAAAGAGGCGGGCGACTGAATAGCAAAAGTGCTCCAAGAAGTATTGTCGTTTCCATGAAACATATGGTCACAACACAAATGAGTGTCATTACCTGAAGAACTTGATTAAGGAGCTGATTCGGGAAAACAAGCTTCAGTAATGCATGAGAAAATCATAAAATCCTGACCAACCCGTGGCTCCCCAAGCTCCTAGAGATCGAGGAAACTAAGCTGGAACCAGTGAAGAGGGATCTAGTCGAACTGTCCAGAGACTCATCATTGGAACAATATCTGGAGGGCCCTATCCAACGCAGAAGAGTTGGGGAGAAATGGAGCGGTATGCGAACTTATTAAAACACGCTCCGAAGGGTTCGTGCCTTGCAATCAAATATGGAACCTTTGCCAAGTAGCAGAGAACCTTGAACGATGATATAGTATTCCGAAATCAAGACACCAAAGGGATAGAAGCTCCAACTTTCGATCCTATGGTCGTAACAGTAGGAATCAGACACGCTGTGGTCCGACGTGTATTGATGGACAGCAGTAGCTCTATAAACATCCTCTTTAAACACACCTTTAATCAAATGAAGATCAGTATGAAAGATGTATCTGCTTGCCATACAAAGATCCAAGGATTCACCAGTGACCCTAAACAACCCGTCGAAACGATTGACTTGCCTATAGAACTTGGGGAAAGTGACCGAAGAGTCACCCTCATCCAAAATTTCATGATCGTAAGCGAAACTTCCGCATACAATGCCTTCTTGAGATGGCCTGCATTGGCAGATTTAAGAATTGCTTTAGCCTAGTGGTGTCTTACCATGAAAATTCCAATGGAGAACGGAGTTAGAGTGATCAAAGGAGACCAAAGTGCCACCAGGGAATGTTATATCGCAGAACTGCGCGAATCTAAAAGGAAGATAAAAGGGAAGAATTTGTGGAGAACTCTCTACATTCACAAACCTGCCAAATAGCAACTACAGAGCCATCCATGGTTTGGGGACCATAGATGATTAGATAAGGCTTTGGACCCTAGAAAGAAGAGTTCAGGGGCGGATCGAGCAGCACTGGCAGAATTGACGATGTCTGTCCCTGTCGATATGGATAACCCAACGCAGGTCTTGAAAATTAGATCGCACCTTGGAAACAAGATGCGATTGGAACTCACTAAATTTCTTCATGCCAACTTGGATGTGTTCGCTTGGACACATTTCGAAATGTGTGGGGTATCACCGAAAATTGCATGTCATACACTCAACATTGATCCCAAGTATACATCGGTAAAGCAGAAGAGGCGCAGACCGTGCCCCGAATGGTCCAAGGCGCTGAGAGAAGAAGTAGACAAGCTGATGGCCAATGGTTTTATCCGTGATACGATCTGCCCCGAAAGGGTATCTAACCTGGTTTTGGTCAAGAAGTTCAATGGGAAATGGCGAACTTGTATCGACTACTCGAACTTAAACAAAGCCTGCCTGAGAGACAACTTTCCTCTACCCAGAATTAACCAGCTTAAAGATGGAACTGCCGGACATGAATTGCTATCATTTATGGATGCATACTTGGGATACAACCAGACCTTGATGCACAAACCTGATCAAGAAAACACCAGCTTCATCACAGATCTAGGATTATACTGCTACAAGATAATGTTGTTCGGTTTAAAGAATGTTGGAACAACCTACCAAAGATTATTAAATGCCAAGTTTAAGCATTAGATCGGGAAGACAATGGAAGTATATGTAGATGACATGTTAGTTAAGTCGTGTATAGCCGCAAATAGTTTGGATAATCTCGCCGAAATGTTTGAGATACTCTGCAAATATGGAGTGAAATTAAATCCCCATAAGTGCCACTTTGGAGTGGCCTTGGGAAAGTTCTTGGGGTTCATCATAAGTGCCAGTGGCATCGAGGCGAATCCAGAGCAAATTACTGCTCTACGAGAGGTCAAGGCCTAAGGAACAAAAAGGAGTTACAAAGCCTAAATGGAAAAGTCGCAGCGTTGAGCCAGTTCATCTCAAAAGACACTAACAAATGCATTCCGTACTTTGATGCACTAAAGAAAGGAAAGAAGAACTTCGAATGGAATAAAGCTTGACAAACCGCGTTTGAAGAGTTGCTACGACAAATGAAAACCCCACCAATCCTATCAAAGCCAGTAGACGGAGAGGACTTATTCATGTACTCAGCAGTCTCACCTCACGCATTAAGTGCTGCTCTTGTACGTGAAGAAGCTAGGATCCAGCGACCCGTATACTACATCAGTAAATGGTCCACTAGAGCCGAGAAGAACTATCTGAAACTGAAAAAACTAGCATATTGCCTCATGATCGCGTCTAGAAAATTACGACCATACTTCCAAGCGCACCCGATCAAAGTCTTGACAGATCAAACCTTGAAGCAGATATTATACCGCCCCGAGACCTCCGGACAACTTATCAAATGAAACATCAAGTTGAGCCAATAAGAAATCACATATCATTCCCAAAGGGCGATCAATGTGTAGGCTTTGGCATATTTCATTGTCGAGTTTACTGTAAGGGATAACGAAGAAGAAATTACTCCAGAGGTGGAAACACTCTGGATGATGTTCGTCGATGGTGCATCCAACAACTTCTGCTCAGGAGCAGGGATAGTGCTTGAAACTCTAGAAATACGATCCGTCTGCTACGCCCTACGCTTGGAATTCCCTGCAACAAATAATGAAGTGGAGAATGAAGCATTGATAGCAGGATTGAAAGTCGTAAGGGAACTCGGGATAAAATATGTTCACATCTATTGCGACTCTCAACTAGTTGTTTGTTAGGTAAAAGGCGAATATCAGGCTTAGGGGAGAACCTCGCCCTATACCTATCTAAAGTATAGGAGCTGTTGAACCGACATCGAGCAATACACCATAACTCATATCCCGAGAGAGCAGAACACGAAGGTAGATTATCTAGCTAAGGTTGCCAGTACCAGGGAAGCTCAGTCATTGCGACTAGTCCCGGTTGAAACTCTGACTACTCCAAGCATAAGTGAGATGGAAGTAGTTTGAATTTTTGAAGCGACCGAAGAATCAGAAACATGGATGACGCCCATTAAAGACTACCTGCGAAAGAAGCTTCTTTGAAAGCTACCACGGTTTATAATGCAGGATGGGATACTCTACCGAAGGGGATTCTCTACCCCCTTGCTCAGATGTGTGACCAACGACGAAGCTCAAAGGATCCTAAGGGAAATTCATGAAGGCGACTGTGGAGAGCATACCGGGGGGCAAACCCTTGTAAAGAAAATTCTCTGATATTGGTATTTCTGGCCAGTAGTAAACCGCGATGCAACAGATTATGCCAGACGGTGCAACCGATGCCAAAGATTCAATAAGATCAAAAGAACTCCCTCAACAGAGCTAATGCAGATGGTTAGCCCATGGCCATTCGTAATATGGGAAATCGATTTGATTAGCGTATTGCCAATAGCTAAAGGAGGGGCTAAATATGCTATGGTTGCCGTTGACTATTTCACCAAATGGGCCAAAGCGGAACCGCTGCCCACTATTACCACAAATAAAGTTATTAATATTGTCACTAAAAACATTATTTGCAGGTTTGGTGTGCCAGAGAAAATCATCACTGATAATGGGACTCAATTCGAAAGAGCTGAGTTCAAAGACTTTTGCAAACGCTTCCGAATCGAGAAGAGCTTTTCTACGGTCGCTCATCCGCAAGCAAATAGGCAAGTGGAAGCGGTAAGCAAGATCATCAAGTCCACCATCAAAAAGCGGCTAACTAAAGCTAAAGGGAATTGGGTTGATGAACTTCCACTCGCACTATGGGATTACAGAACAACACACAAATTAGTGACCGAGCATACTCCATTCACCTTGGCATATGGTTGAAAAGCAATGATCCCCATTGAACTAGAAGTCCACTCTCATCGAAACCAAAATTTCAATCATATGCAAAATGAGTAGCTCCTACTCGAGTTGCTCGACATGGTCAATGAAAAGAGAGAAGAAGGAGAACTAAGAACCACCACCCACTAGAAAGGGTCGCACGGTACTTCAACTCCAGAGTTCACAATCGAACCTTCGAAGTAGGAGACCTCATCCTCAAATGGGTTTATCCCGTACCGGGAATATTTGGACCAAACCAGGAAGGGCCGTATGAGATCGGTCAAAAGCTAGGGGATGGAACAATCAAACCGACAACCGTTGACGGAATCCAAATTCCCCAAGCATGGAACGGTGAATCGTTGCGTTGTTACTTTACCTAAAACTATGTACTTCTTATTTTCAGCAAATAAGCCTTCCCGGAATACCGGGGGCATTGTATATAGGCAGAACTTGCCCAACTTTTCTTAATAAAATTGCTTTGCTTTCTGAATCAATAAAACCGTGTTCATAAAAGTAACCTGCTTAGTCGACGGGGTCAAATTGGCTCAAAACCATCCAATTGGTGCTTGGGAGAGTAAAACCATGCTCAAGTATGCCTCACCTACCCGCCGAGCCGACGGAAGAAAATTGACTCAAACCGTTGATCGGCGAAACTCGATCCCCGCCCTCTAAGGACCAATGTTGCTCCGGCAACACTGGGAAGGCCAAAATCAAAGCCGTAAACTCCCATAAGCCGCGCATTACTTTTTAACCCGTGGAATCACACTTTCAAAACATGAACTCCTCACGTTTCCCAAAGATTGGTAATGTCGAGAAGTTCCAAACCGTTCCGGATCGACGGGTCATATCGATCCCAAAAGTCGCGCATCCTATATGGCGCGCACACTCCTAAAAGCCACGCATTTCATAAGCCGCGCACATTCTTAAGTACCGGAATTTCCCTGGCAATGCCGGGAAACTCGTCTGTTGCAGGATTAACCGGAATCCACTCCCATTATCAGAAGTACAGACATATGAACCCAGCGGAGTGCAATCTCCTGAAACACGAGTTTTTGAGGATAGAAACTACAAAATAAACTCGATGGAAAACATTCGAGGAACCACTCGGATCAACCGATTGGAAATCCGGTGTTTAAAGTAAATAGTCGCATAAACTAGGGGGCCGCACACACCAATACTCAAATAAATAAATAAATAATCAAACACTTCACAGTTTTGTTACTCCAAACAATGGATTTTGGCAATGATTACATGACTAAACAGAATAAGTGAGGAATAAAATCGACATAAGTGCATGAAACGTCGAGAGGTAGACGAGTAAAGTTACAATCAAAATATCAACATTATTACTTATAACATTCTCTATACAAAGTCAAAATGTGGGGGCCGTACCCACACAATATCGGCCAAAAGATAGAAAAACACAAAATATCAGTATGACAACAACAAAAGAATATTAAGCACAGACTCTGCACTTGTACAAAAGGTGATCAAAAACAAAACAGCAAAAGAGGACGAGAACAAATCAAGACGTCTTCTCACTGCTGCCCCGATCTCCTTTCCCACCTCTAATTTTCAGTTTCCTGGGCCTATCTTTACCCGGGGCACCCTCACCGAAGCATGACCACTAGAGGAACCTCCTTTCCCCTTATGCTTGTAGGGTCAATGAGAGCCATTTGATGACTTCCTCTGTGCTTCAACCTTCTTCTTTTTCACCGCAATAATCTGTTCCTCAGTCTTCGACTGCTCTATTTTTTCTTGCTCTGGTTGGTTGCCATAGTCTGCTTGCTCTTGCGCACCAGTAGCTGCCAAGCTTTCCTCTTGAGAAACAGAGGGGTCATCCAAACCATGTAGAGCCTCAATTTGCTCAGAATGCGGACTGGGCTGCGAGCCAAAAGCAGAGACAACTGTTGATGCAGTTAAAATAGCAGCAGACCCAGTGTCGTGATGAGAAGGTAATCCAGCAGGAATAGGAGGTTGATCTACAATATCATAATAAAGGGCGGTTATCTCAGCAATTTCATTAGGCATGAATTGAAAATCTTCAAGCATGGGAAAGAGGAGAAAGTTATATGCAGTGAGGGTTTGGTCATGTGCAATGACTTCAGAGCCTTTGCTGTTGCCTTCCTTCGATGGTTGCACGATCATGGGAGAAGTGGCAGCGATCCCCTCGCCGGTATGGAAATGCAAGATGGCTCACCCGGTCCTGAAGGAAAGTGTTCGGCAGTAGCCTCGGTGGTGGCCGTGGCAACGGTGGATTCTCGCTCCCCCTCCAGCTTTAAGATTCTCTGACCTTCCACTAGAGCTTGGTGGGATTCCTCATTCAGGTAGGCCTGAACCAGCTCCTCCTTGGAACACCCACCACCCATGTCATCAAACAGGGCCAGAATTTCTTCCCAAACCACCGCGAGCATGCGAGGGAATGATGGGCCCAAATAAATGAGGCTACCTTGATGAAGCATGGAGTTAACATAGAAAACAAGAATAGTGGCATCCAAGCCTTCCATTTGTCTTGCAAAAGTATCTTGGAGCTCCGAAAAGCTTGTCTCCGTGCTAGCCTTCTCCACGGCTAATTGATTTTTCTCGGCTTCTAAAGCTAAAATTTTAGCACGTAGAGAGGCAATTTCTTGGGATTGTTTAGTGACAACTTTCTTTCCGCCTCGATCATTGCCTCACTTGCCTTTAATTTCTCTTTCAAAGCCGCCTTGTCGATATGGCGCTTTTTTATCTTGTCTCTGAATATGAGAGCGACTCATCAGTTGCTTGCTTCAGCTCTCTGAGCAAAGAAGCACTCTTACTTTCTCTTTTTAAGTCATCGTCTCTCTCCTTCTTCAACCTTTCAATTTCTGAGCCACGGTCCGCAAGCTGCTTCTCAAATTCGTCTTTTTCAGACTCAAAAGAGAGGATCTCCTAGTAATTATTTTGGTTAATGGTAGAAAGTTGCATGCACGGTTTCTCCAACCCCTCGGCCTGCTCCAAGCCGCTTTGGATCGCTTGAAGATGAGGTGAGTAAGATTCTACGCAAACCGACTTCAGGTTGGGCTTTTCGAAAACAACCCCCTTTAAGAATAAGTGGGGAAATGCAGCCTGCAAAAGAGAGGGACCGGAAGGGAGAATGTAAGGAACTCGCCTTGAAATTGGAAGAGGAGCAGTAACAGCGTGAGGGGAGGAGGTCACGGCTCCAGATGTGGAAGTAGGAAGATGTTCTTGATCTTTCTTTAACTTCTTAGACAGGTCTCCCAGCTCAATAGGACTCTTCCTTTTTTTCTTGGTCGCTTCCCCTGTCTTGGTCTTGATCCTTCTCAACCCGTCGGTGCTTCTCTGCCTCATTATCTTTTCTCCTCCTTCTCTCTTCATCGGTTTCACAGGAGGAGTAATATCGGGATGAATATCTTTGTGAACACTAAGACTCGAGCGCTCGGTTAAGATCACTATAGAAGCCCCGAGACATGATACCTGCGGAAAATAACAAAATGAATTTAGGAAAAAAGACATTTGATGGATTAAAAAATTCTAGGAAAATAACAGTGAAGTGTGTGATCCTAGTGAAGCGTGTGCTACAGTTTAACGACCCCAACAGAATAACACAAACCGGATAGATCGCCAATTAATGTCAGGATATTTATTTTGGTAGGAATTAGTTGAGAAGGCTAGCAAAGCAACCCTTCCGAAGTAATATCTCCCATCAGATCCTTCACATCTACATAGATGTCACTCGCATCTTCGAAGTCAAATTCGGCATCCCCCGACAAATGGTTGGGAGCAGGTTCGGCTTTAGGAGGAACTTCTTCAAAGTGTTCTTTTGGAGGGGGCGATGGAGTGTATTCGGGACTCGGCTCCAGGGCCTTATCACCCAAATCAACATCGCATTCGTCGATATCTGTATCCAAGTCTATTTCCTTGTCGATTGAAGGGAGTCCCTCATCGGTCTCTCCTTTCTCCCTTCTCACAATTACCGAAGCTTTACCCTCCCGATGAATCAACTCCTCTTCTTCTCCTCTGGGATCGGAGGCTTCTTGGGTGAACTATCAGTCTCAGTTGGAATTTGGGTTTCCTCAGAAATTTCTGCTGACTCGCCAGATGAATCTCTATCTTTCTCTTCATCATCATCATCTTCTTCGTCAGAATCGCAGGAGGTAGAAACCGAGCGAGCCCAAGTTTTGGAGCGAGAAGGGGCACTAACAAATCCAACTGATCTCCTAGGATGTAGAAGCCCGCATTGGTGAAGATTCTCGTCAGTGAGCAGAAATCTGATCGTGCACTCTCGAGCATCGACCGCTTTAAGGGCACTGAGAACAGGCCCGAGTGTTGGATCTTTATTAATCCTTGGAAGGACTGCAAAAGAGTAGATGATCGTTCAGAGGACTTTCTAGCAGCTAAAAGAAATTCCATGCATAGTAAGAAGAACTTACATCCTGTAGTCCATAGACGAGTAAACCCCTTTGGACATTTGGCAAAGAAAAATTGGTTTTTGAATGAAGGGACATTACTGGGAAGGTCAAGTATAAGCTTCCGACCGCGTTGCGCCTTGATATGAACAAGGGATGGATTATCCTCCCTCTTTTTAAATAGCAGAAGATACTGCAGCTCGGCAAAGTTCGGAGCGCAATTGAGTGTTCGCACGAACAGAACATATAGGCAAGTCAGCATGCCATAGCCATTCGGTTGAATCTGAAATGGAGCCAGCCCCATATTATGAAGGGTCGCCATCAGAAAATGATTAAATGGGGGCACAACACCATACATGCACATGTAGAGATGGCAGGCCACATATCCAGAAGGCGACCGATGAGCGAATTGACCTCTTTATGGCAGAAGTACATCATCCTCTAAAATGTCGTATTACGAGCAAATGCTTCGCAATGCCCTATGTGTAAGAATCATGGAGGTTTTCTCCGGAAGATCCAGCAGAACCCTGAAGTTGGAGGGAGTGCGATCGACAACGGGGCCAACTGGAATTAGGCGACTATACTGTCATGAAGTTATAGAAGTAGCAGGTTCAACCGGGATCGATGAGGACTCCGCTTCGAAAGCAGGTGAACTCCCCTCGATTGACTTATGATGGGAAGATTAACGTGTCATTCTATATAAGAAAGTTGTATTAAAAACGGTCAGGTGCGCATAATTTCTAAACTATAAACCCTTAACACAGATGATACTTGGAATTTGGAAGATGATCGACGTGTATCAATCACCAATCAGACTCCAAGCATTAACCGTGAGTGTGTGCGATGTGTAATCTACGCGAGAACGGGCACGGCGTCGTGAACGCTGCGAGCGGAACATTCCGTGTAGATGGCTCACTCACACGGGGAAAAGTAATCTGTATTAGCTATTAATATCATTTCTTCTACACTTACCCATTATCGATCAACGATCAATAACGGACCCATCGTTTGAAGCAACATGGAAAGCTCTTCCTATTCCAGGAACACTAACTGTGCAATAATAAGACTAGTCCAAATCAAACGACTGTGAGTTAATGGTTCCGAATCAGGAAGGAAATTATCAGCATAAGTCAATTTTAGTTTCCTTGAAGATGATAACAACCTAAGATGCGTATAAGACGTCGTCTCGGGTCATTATTACCTCCTAGGAAAACCAAAATTAGTCCGCAAGAACCAATGCCGAGACTAACTGCGTGACTGGATGCAGGTCAATTCTGATTTTATGGATGGAAATAGCATGACATGTCAACCACTAGGGAAAAGCCCTAGTTTCGTTCTGTGAAAATCCAAAACATGATTTACTATTCCCTTCCAAAAATTGTAATCAACCCGAATCTTCAACTAGGTCCTTCACCGATGCGACTCCATCAAAAATCAACCATGATACTGCAAAACCAACTTCACCAACCTTAGAGATTGAGAAGAATGATGATAAGGTCCTCAATCTAAGATAGCTCGAACCACTGTGCTTTGGATCGGCAACGATTAGATCGGTGATGGCTTAGGGCAGGCAAAGTCACGGCGAAGCTCCTCAAGATGATGGTTAGCAACGCTCGAAGGCGGAAGTTGACAGCGGTGTTCTAGTGGCAGCAACGGTTGGATCGACTAGGGTTTGGAATCATTTGGATTTGCTCGGCTCGAAGTATGAAAATGAGGAATAGGAGATCTGATCCCATATATATATAAAAAAGAAAGCCGAAAATTTTGCAAAGTACTTGGATCGGTACCGATATGATCTAATTGGATCGGTACTGATCCAAATTATTTCCCCCTGTATGACTTCAAACTTTCCAACTTTGCTCAACTTGATGATGGTATTCATTTTAGAAGTTATCGAGTTAAGGTCACTCCGTAATAACGACTAATGGAGATTCCCACTAAGGATTAAATAGCTAGCCAGAATGTCATAGGCAGCTAATCAAGGAAGGTTGGTATGACTAATAAAGCTCCATGAAATGGAAACCATAAGATAAGTAATTCTAGAGCACGCCTTGTTTCCAACTAAAGCATGTCTGTGGGGCAAATATTAACCGGGTTTTTAACCCAGCGAAAGTCAGAAGGAGTTAGAACATCCAAGCTAAGCCGAAATGACTCAGAACTTGACCGGAAGACCTAAAAGTACATGACAAAGGAGCCCCAAGAGTTTGAACCAAAAATACGCCAAGTATTTGGATTGGCACCGATCTGATCCAATTGGATCGGTACCGATCCAAATTACTTGGTTGTGGATGTCCCGATCCACATGCGTTATGTTCCTACAACACTCCTAAGCTTATCTACTAAGTTTGATGGCATTCCGAGCAATCCGAGTTGAAGAAGTCAAGGCTTGTCCTATGCAAGTTACAGTTCGATCTAACCTACTAGTGATTCATCGTTAAAACAAGTCAACAAGCCATGAAACGGCAAGGGAAGCCTCGCTAGAAGATAAGGAAGCTTGTGGGATGGAAGATGCGTAAAAATTGCACAACTATTTGGATCGGTATTGATCCGATCCAATTGGATCGGTACCGATCCAAACATTTAGCTCGGTTTACTCCCAAAATTCATATGTCGCCTCCTATTAATGATTAGATGCCTCTAGTGCTTTGGTTTCGATCCAAGTACTATTTAACCCCTATAAATACCATTCGATCTTCAACAGAGTGGGGGTTGGTTGTTCTGATCACTGGAGAGACTCTGTTACGAAGATTCTTCAACCTTCTTCTCCCTCACAATGGCTACCATGGGACAATTGAGATCCTTCCTTTTGTCCCCTTCAATGGCAGCTTAATTTCCTTAAATTCAAACATACAAATTGTAATCAACTTGTACCTGTGGTCGATAGTCAATACATCGACAAAATCCATAAAGTGGACGTAGGCTTCGTTAACAGCCGAACCACTATAAAAATCTCTTGTTCATTTACTTTTTCTAGCAATTTAGTATTGCTTTTTCTATCTTGTCTGCCTTGATAAACAGGGCTGGTGCTTTCACACTTAACCTAGGGTGTTGATCCATTTTTTGGGTTAACAATACTCTTATATGTACATTCTGCAAGGAACAATTATTTTTACATTTTAATATATTAGAGCTACCCTTCCCAAAAGGATTAGCATTATAACTTTCCATAAATTACCCAAAAGTGAGACTTCTGCTTCATTTGAAATTATAAGGAATTATCTCTTTTCTTTTATTGAAGTAGACAGTGCAAACTACGGAGAAGAACATTTATACTTTACACATCTCTTTTCTTTTTAGTATATTCCTTGTTATTTCAAACAATGCACTTTTTATGTGTAGATGTGAAATTTGATAATATATGGAAATTACACAAAAATAGATACAACTAAATCATACCCACAACGCTTCCAATAAATTAAAACATAGAAATTGACATTCCAAGTCAAATTAGGGAAATCTAAATTTATACTAATAATTTACAATCCTATTATCATAAATCTAAAATAAATCTTATAATCTTATCGGCATTCTAGTTTAATAAATCAGGAAAATGGGCACAGGGAAGAAGTTGATAAAAAGTTTAGTCTCAGGGACAACAAGTTTGATTTTTAGTTTGAAGGACACTTTTAGTGTAAACAGAAAATGATAGTTACAACTATCATTCTGTGATTTGCAATAGAAAGTGTCCTTCAGCCTAAAAAGCAAACTTGTTGTCCCTGAGACTAAATTTTTTTTCAACTTTTTCCTTGAGCCTAAAAACCCCTTAATAAATTTAGGGACTGATTTCCAAATTCCTAGATTATTGTGTAAATAACATTCCTATTCTAATTAGTTAACTTACAAAATATGTAAACGAAATTTCAAGTGAATATGTGCTTCTAAGCGTATAACTCCACATATCTAGCATATGCATAATAAATAAATAAACCTCAATGATATAGATTTCAATGTTATATAGAAATCATATAATTTCCCACTCATCTTTCAAGCTTTTCAAATCTCTCAAATCTGAATTCATCCGCTTAATTTGACTCATTTTCCATTCTAATCCCAAAGAATATGTATAACAAGATACATACTATTAGAATTACAAATATGAGAAGAGATCTGGGGTTAAGGGGAATATAGATTTATAATTATGAAATTTACCTTTTTCCATGGTATAGATTCGCTTCTTCTCTTCTTCTTTTTTATCTTCTGTCCTTCTCTGATTATATATAAACATATAATACAATATTTTAAAATTATAAAAATGATGGAGAAGGAAAAATGACAAAGCTCTACTACTTTGATCAGAAAATATGAGAAGAAAGGTGAAGGGCTAAGCCTATATTTATAGGCGCTCAAATTAATCGTATCCATTAGATTTAAAATAATTAATCCGGACCGTTCAATCAAGGTTCAACCTTAACCCCCATTGTTCAACCAGTCAATCACTCCCTTATAGGCAGTCAACCCATAGCAGTCGACGGGCCCAATGAGGTGGTCGACTAATGGAGTCCACACGGTTAATATAATTTATTTCCTTTTAAATTCCAATTTAATTATTTTCGTTCCAAAAACTTTAGGCACTGATAACTTCTTCGTTTGAACTCCGATTATAAAATTCCATATATAAAAGTTGCTTGAAAAATCGCCACGAACACAATGGTGCAAGTTATGTGGTCAAATTCTAATATTTGCTCAAATTCTATTTTTAAGCCTTAATTATTACTTATTAATTACCTTTAATTTTATGGGGTGTTACGGTCCACCATCTGCAAAGTTCAAATGGACCGTTACAAAACACAAACAAAGATAAAGCTAACAAAACTTCAAAGTAAACAGACCCAAAAAATAAAGCTACTGTCATCACATTGGTCCCTCGATCGCCTCCTATTTAAAGGTAGTCATGGGGGCCTCACACCACTAGTTTTAGAATTTACCCCTTTGAAAGTTAGTGTGTTGGAGGCATTGTGTGTGTTACCTAAACTGGAGACCCACAAGCTGGAGGGGTCTGTAATGACCCATAATTTTAAAGTCTTCGAATTTGAATATTTAATATATTTAAATATTTGAATTTGAATTTAAATATAATAAAATTTATGTTTCAAATAACTGCTCGATTTTTAGTGGCATGTTTTTAAATGAATTTATAGGATTTTTTCATAATTTTTAATTTGGAAAATAATTAAATTTTCGTTTGATGCATTTTGCAGCAAATGTTGGTATTTTTGGAACTTCACAAAATTAGATAACAAATGTGTTTGTATATTGTTTTGTGATCATGTCACATTGTATTGTGTGATTGTATTTTTATTTCTGTCATTCGCGGTTCGTACACGAACATGACATTGTGTAGTGAAGTACCAAAAACCAATATGTCCACTTTTAATTTCTATACCAAGCATTTCATTTTCTTATGCATCGTGCTCCTTTGTTTTGTGGCATGGATAATGGATCTTGATTTGATTTGGGGTGATGGAAGTCATGTCATAACTTTTGGGTTGCTTTGCTTGGAAGCTTTGGTTTGCTTTGCTTTGAAGTAATCTAGTTAGTTTTGTTTATATATATGCACACATCAACACAATAGAACAGGAGCACATGCAACAACATAGAATACTCTTCTCTTCTTCATTTTCTTTTCTTGAAAATGGAAAACAACATCCCTCAAGTTTCAAAAATCACCACCTTACACACCATCGACTTTTAGTCCCGACTTCCAACTGCAAAGTACAGAGTTAGGTCTCTAGTATTTTATAAAAATAGTCGACTTGAGTTTCGATGGCCGGAGCAGCCCAGTTGCTCAATGATCGTTAATGGTCAGAATTTCATGAAAATTAAGTTCAACGAATTGGACAATGGAGGATATGGTTGCGTTCGTACCGACGAACCATGATTTTTAGTGGTGTATGCAGCATGTCTAGTGGCCGAAGTTGGCCAGAGTTGGTGATTGAACGTTTCCCATTCATGTAGCGATTTCCAGCAATGTAGTCGGCTAGGGGAATCACGGTCAGTGTTGGAGTGATCGTGGGGTTGAGACGAAGGTGTGGTGATCGGAGTTGGCAACTCCGATGGTCAAAAGCACGTGCAGTGGCATAGTTTAGGGTTCCGTCGAATTGTTTTAGGGGGTTGCGCCTTTTATCGTGCTACAGGCGGAGGAGGCCATCGAGTTCGATGTGGTTGGGCTCAGAGGTAGAGTGCCGAGTTGGGGTTTTGATGGTGGTGGTTGCGTGCGCCAAGAGCGGTTATGGAGGTGATGGTCGCAAGTTGATCAAGGTGAGCTTGTTTTGATCTAGGAGGCGCGAATTGAATTTGGGGAGGAGAAGAACTGTAGTTTGCGGGTTCGGTTTGTGTTTTGGGCCTTGCTGGGCTAAGTTTGGGGTGAGAGTTTTATTTTATTTTATTTAAATATGAATTGCTATTTGAATGTCCTAGATTTTAAAATGTCATAACTCCTTCGTTAGGAATCCGATTGATGCTCGATTTCTGGCATTAGACCCATATTGACAAGTACAACATTATGGTATAAATAGTTGATAGTTTTAATGAAGTATAAACTAATGATAAAATAATAGTGATTGAATATTATTACGTTGATTTAAATAGTAACATAGTTAAATAAATTATACTTCGTTTGTGATATCTTTTTGGCAGAATAAATCATCGTTCTGCTATTTTAAATTGAATTGATTATTCTAGACATCTTATTAGCAGAATAAAACATTGTTTTGCTATTATATTAATTTGGTCGTTTATTGTACATATGCTAGTTAATTTTGAATTATGTGCTATTGTCTATTTACAATTGTTGATAAAAATGTGTTTATCATTATTTATTGATTGTTGAACTGTGCTCGAACTGTTTACAAGTAATTACCCCTTTTATTTGGCATGGGTTGGGTATAAAACAATTATAAGCTAACACCTTGTGATTAATTTTACAATTTGACCATAAGCTGTTTAGCGATAATATTGGTTTATTAAATTATTATAATTAGCTATAAAAATTTAATATTAAGTGTTTAAACTTAAATTTAATGAAGTTGTTTGAAAGGTGATTTTTCATAACAGACATTGTTTACAAATTATTTGTAAATATTCCAATTATGGAATTGAGTTGATTTACATAAAGTGTTGTTTAAATTTATAAAACGAGTTATAAATTTGATTAATTAATGTTGTTTAAATTTATAAAAAGAGTTATAAATTTGATTAATTATCTTATAGGATAATTAATGTTGTTTTAATTTATAAAAAGGTGGTTATAAATAATTAGTGTTGTTTAAAATATATGAAGAGTTATAAACTGATTTTAGAAATAGCTTTTGAAGTATTTGTTTACTTTCATGCCTGAATAAAAAGAATAGCATTTACCTTAGACTTTCCGTAGCACTTTGTAAAAACATCTATAAACACTTAAGAGCTAAAATTATTTTTAAGTGAATACCCATACCACTCTTATGAAACACTTATACCTTATTTAGGTATAATTTAAAATTAATATTGATATGAAAACCATTATTAAATATTGGTTAATTTAGTAAGGAGGCTCATTGTAACATATGCTTTAGTAACTCTTTTATTTAATCTCCTTACAAATGATGTTCAAACCAAAGGTTATCTTTCCAAATAAATTTGTAAAGGTTGTAAGTTGAAAAGGGTAGTTAAATTATTTCAAAAAGTTTTAATAAGGGTTAAATCACTTTATTAATTGAAATACTCTTAGTAAAATTTGAGTATATATTTTAATAAGGAAATCGCACCTTTTAACATTGTCATATAATTAGAAGGAGCTTACACCACCCTTTAACTTAGATTGACATTTAGTGACTTTTTGGTTAAAAGGAAATAACAACCCTTTTAGCTATCTCATTTGATTAGGAGGGATCTTCACCCCTCTTAGTTTCTCTTTGGGTTAAAAGGGTATCACACCCCTGTTTAACCATATCTCTTCGTCCATTTGTTTTGTCGATCTAAGACGATTTGTTGCTCGTTTAGAGCATTGATAACCTTTCTCGGAAATGACTAAATAAAGAGCGAGTGAGGGAAAGCTATATGGGGTTGCCCCCATTAAGGTATTTTCATATCTACTCTAGATTGGTTTCAGTGGTACGCGTGTGGAGATGTGAAATACTCAGATACTCGGTAAGGTTGGCGGAGTCCGACTTGGAGGTTTCCGAGAGCCATCGTAGTTCTTAAGTATATATTGTAGAAGTATACTTTTGGTAACGGGGACACACCCTCCTCGTCATTGTTGGAAAATTTTCTCTTTGTTTTGATTTGACCATTTGAGTTGATTCATTTTCCATTGCATCGAGAAGCGTCCTAGGCTCCCCTCGATGTTAATTTTCCCTTTTTATTTTCATAACCTTTGTCTTATAGTTTATAGGTTGTTTTGTTGATACCTTGGTATATCTTTACCTAAATTTTCATATTATGTTATGTTTGTTCTGCTTGTTTATTTATGGTTGTTCTTCCCGCCTATTTACTATATTTCTATTATACTGCATGTTTATCGCATTTTTATTGAATGTATCCTAAACTCCTTTGGAGTATATTAGCTCCGTAGTTTGGCTTGAAGAACTACGTTTAGATTTGATCATGTTCCAAATTTGGTGCACCTAATTTGTGCGGCTACGTAGGCAGTCGCTACGCTGGTGACCCAATCCAATAAGTTAATTAGTTTTTCCTTGTCTCGTATTAACATTTTCATGTTCAGTATATGTCATTTATCATATGTTGATGTATCTTTCATGCCTACTATTTTATTCCACATGACATGTTTATTGAGTTTGCAGGAAAGTATGTTGTTCTCTCTCTCTCTCTCTCATTAGAGTTGTGCAGCGAAAGATTTATAGTCTTTGAGATTTGTCTATATTAAAGTACATCCAATATATATAAGATTTCTCTAATGAGTTGTATTATTAAAATTATATCCAATACATTTAGTTTAGTGTTTTATATTTATAAAAGTGATGATAGTTTAAAATTGATAGTTATCATTGTTTGTTTTAGCGGATGGGTTTCCGATGATTTTTAACTAGTCCAAAAATCCAGGTCGTCATAGGGTCTTAAAGGAGGAACCCACGATTCGTTGGTTGATCTGGCTCCTATTTTCACCTGTCTGTCCCCCCCCAGGCATCTCAGAAGTATGAGAACAACTCGAATACTATGTGATAACGTGGTTTGGGACCACCAAATCTTCTAAAAGTGTCGAATCAAAAGCCTCTCACTCACCATCATGGTCTGGATCTAATTCGGCGGCCTCCTCATCCTCAATTTCCACTACCGGCCTCAAAATCGACTCACTAATGACAACCCAATAGGTCTATTTGCCTACCTGGTAGGGGTTTGAGCCACTACTTCCCCATTTCTAAAAATTGCCTCGGCCTAATCAGCCCCACACGACGAAGGTTCTCATATGTCAGAATCAAAGCCAAGTTCTTGGCATCATCAAACGTCTCCCTTATCTGACAAAGATATACTTCATTAACTATCCCACCCAAACAAACACATGTAAAAGCAACTACGGCAATAAAGAAAACGTTAGCCTTTGTAACAGACGAGTGCAAGGTAAAAGGGGGGACTAAGGGTAAAACATACCGGGGTATTGAAAGCTCGTGTTGTAAGCGTTGGGTTGATAGTGGCCCAGACAAAGAAGAAGTGATCATGATATGATGACACTTTCCTATGAGGCCAAAGAAAAGAGGAGATTTGTTAATCCTCTGGAGATGTGTAACATCCCCATTCCGGGGCTCGAAAATAGATATTATTGATGTTGTAATCATCCTTATCATTATTTCCCAATAATAGAATGAGATCCTTTATTGAATCATTAACACCAAGAGCACCGGAATTTACGAATTTTAACAAAACATTTCATTCATTAATTTTCAAATACATTACAATTCATATACATAACCCCACGAATACATCATTCAGATAAAATATAATAATTGCATATATAATCCCAAGAGCGACATATGAAGATGTCCCATTGGATGATCAGAGTATAACTACCTAGATGGTTATAGTACCCATCATTACATATATTCAACCAAAATAAAAGGTAGTTAAACTACTGCACAACGAAAATATAATCTTCTATATCGTAGCTTGCCTCTTGCGCGTTTTCGGAAGCATATTCATCTAAACCTGAAATGCCCTACCCTTGGCCTACTCAATTCCAAATTAAGCACCCGAGAGTTTAAGGGAAGTCAAAAACTTTGGGTAAGATGAAAGGTTTATTGTGAATAATATTATACCATCTCGAACCAAAATATAGGTACTTAGTGAGACCACACGACTAAGCGGAACGGGTTACCCTATCAAATAATATGAGACCCATAACATATCCTACATCCAAAATGATTAGCACATAATCATACAATAATGGGTAAAATGAATAGTCTAGCATCCACTAAGGTCAAAGGGTTACACATTCGCATAATTACTTAATACCAAAACAGTCCATAGCATAGTTTTCTCAGGGTCGCTATGAACCTATATTAGATTTGTTAAGCCAACTAAAAACCTATCAGCTGATTCAGACCAGAATTTTCCAAACAAGTCAACGGTCTTCTAATCCAGTCAAAAGAAATATCGATGGTCTTCTAAGATCGGTAGGAAAATATAACAATGGTCTCCTAAAAATGGTAGGAGAATAGACTAACCGTCTCTTAAAAATGGTAGGAGAGAATATAGATGAGCTACTGACCCAGGACAAGGTTTACAGATAATTCAACGGTCCTCTAATACAGTCAGAAGAGATATCAACTGTAACCTAAATATGGTAGGAGAAAATACTAGCTGTCTCCTAAATACTATAGGAGAAATATAGGTGAATTACAAGCTACGAGTTCCTTCTGATGCGTATTCTCTAAAATTTAGCCTAAATCGGCAAAGCCCTACGCATTGGAATCTATGGACCTGACCAACCGGGGGCTTAACGGTTGGATCATAAGGAGCGACCCTACACCAGTCTTGAAATGACCCACTAGAACAAATTTTTTTTTTAAAACATTCAGTGGCCATTTAATCAAGAAAAATATTTAATTCAATTTTTCTTCTATCCAGGACCTTTCTGCCAATAAATAATGGTTTAATCATTTTATCTTAAACTTATATATATAAAGATATATAAGTCATCTTCTACCTAAATCAGAGTATAAAACTTTTGAAGGTAGAAACCTGTTGAGTATTGCTTAAAAAAATACTCTCTACATAGCAATAGTGTTTCTTTTTCAAAACTAGGTTTTCCCAATTTTTTTTTTTTTTTAGATTAATGCATTACCATTGATTCTTTGTCTCAAGGCTCCTTATTTCACATATATGCTTCTGATTTTCTTACTGGGTAACTTTGCTTTTACTTGTGCATGTGTGTGCATGTTTCTGTGCAGGTGTGTTCAAACCCAGGCTATAATAAAGTGGATCCTAAGTGAACACAAGCAACATCTAGGCGTAATGGAAACGCGCCTAACTTATACATGAGAGGTCACAAGTTCGAGTGCTATGCTGGTCGGTTCAACCCAATTTTTATTTTTTTTCCTTTTTATTTTTTTTCTCCTGAGAGCAAAACTGTCTGAACCTACTCTATACTTGGCTATGAAGCAGATCTAAAACTTGATTAAAAACACTTGGGTGCTGTCTTAACCCAGGCTCAAGAAAATGGCTATGTTAGCCCCATTTTGGTTTGCACTACTTAGTTACCAAATACTTGTTATATCATTTTCTTTTCAAGCAACTCAAACTCTTCCTATCAGATTTAAATTTTTTACTTGAACATGGATTTTCTTATGCCAGTTCTATGGATATACTTGCAACCCACAAATTCTTTCAAACTCAGATTTTCTATCATTTTAGCCTAACTGTTCTTGAAACTTGAAATTCAATTTCTTAACAAAGCATTTTGCAAAACAAAATACATAAGTTCTAACTGATACATATAAATTCAACACTTACAAAACAGCAAATAACATTACATTGGTTTTTCTAAGCAACTTAAACAAATAGCTTAACATAATTCAACATGAATGTCTAATTTAGCTTCAGCAAAGACTTTTAAAAACATAGCATCCAAATCCTAAGCAGTTTAACATCCAAAGCCTGATCAAAGCAGTCCCTATTTCCCTGCAAAATCACCATGAACTGCCCCATATAAATATGAGACACCCAATGGTGCATGAACACAAAAGGGTCAGACTATTTGTCTGGTGTGAATAATCTAACTGAAAACATGATTTATTTCAATTCCATTTATATTCCTGTACTTTGCAAGAATAAGAAACTCAATATCTTCTGTGTGCATGTTTTTGTGAAGCATGTGCATTCATATTAGTGCCAAACAGATTATATATGATCACAATGTTTTAGTTCATAGAAAACAACCACAAGATTCACCAATAAGGCATCAAAACAACCAAATACAAACTTCAATCCAGTTATCATCTCCTTTTCAACTTTACTGGCCATCAGGGATTTTGCCCAGGCCTCTACTGAATCTATTCCTAGAATTCATTATCAAATTTATCAGGGACTTTAGCTACTTTCTTCTTTTTAAACACACACTGCCTGGGACCTTTCTCTGTTAACCCAGCACACTCAGGCCCCTGGGTATAAATATACCATGTGTGAACTTGCAATATTCCCATTGCCAAGCTATACTTTGGTAGCCCTAAGATCCCAAGTCCTTAGTTAAATTACTAAGTGTTTTAATATTTTTCATAGCAGTGCTAATCCCTTCTGCATCTCACTTCTTAATCAGAGAAACATAAATGATGCAAGCAACATATATTCATCCAGAATTTGGTAAGTTAAATTCTCAGAAGCAACCATTTTATCATAAAGGAGTGAGGTGACTTCTTAGCACATTATTTTGCCTATGGGTTTCACTGGATCAAGATGTAAGCATATGGTCCTGAGTAATTTTCCAGATATATATATATATATATATATTCTTCCCTACCTCTGGTTCAATCAGATTCATGATCTGGCTAAACCACAAGTATATTTGATTTGGGTATTTCATAAAACATAGAAGCTCAGCACATGTACAACATTGCACTTCTACATTTTCTTTTGTTTTAATTAATATGAGGCATAAGCAACAACACAATGTCACAGCCCATATTTCTTTCTGCCTTTAGACCATATACCCACTACTTGAATCCGGGGATTTTACAAACAACTTAAAAAGAAAACTTATCAAAGAAAACACCCAATCTCAAAGTTAACCCATATCTCAGACAAACATTTTAGTTCATAAATACATGACTCTTATTTTTCCTGGGTAAATCAGATAGAGGTTTTACCCTTAAACAAATCATTCACAAGCCAAAGTCATCCAATCATAAAACATAACTTGTAAAAGAAAATTAGTTCAAACTGGCTGCCTCAATATTCAGGTCTTAATGCCAAAGTTTTCAGTGAGATTACTCACATTAATCCTTCTTCTTCCTATGCCTTATGAACCCCTTTTTAGTCTTCTGCCTTCTCCTATTTTCTCTGGTTTATACTTTGTATATTTTCTTTTTAAGAGGTAGAGCCAACATAAAGCCTTACCACACCAGGTCTTCTTATATGAATTCTGGCTGCTACTAGGGTTTTAGGAAATTACCAAATGCCAATTTTACCCTACCAACTATGATCTGCCTCTTATTCTAACATTTTAGAGAAAATGGGTAAATAGTCATGGTATATTTTCCAGAAAATATACCTCATTGTCCCGGTCATGTTATTTGCATGATTTCTTCTCTTTTCTTTTTCTTTTCTAAAGTAAAAAGGAATTGCTAAAAATGGATAAAGTACTTGTCCAATAGCTCATACCATTTTCATGCAAATGTTAATTTTTTTCTTTTTATTTCTGCCAGTATTATTTTGTGCCCATGTATAATACATGTATGCCTACCCTGGCCTAAGTCTCTTTTTTTTTTCCAAGGCTTGATGATTTCTGCCTACATGCATATACTTGTAATTCACATATTCTATTATGTCTATTGATTGTTGCTTATTTTATCACACAGAAAACTGTGTACATGTTTGTGCACTGCCTTGTGCACCTGTACATGTTTTATACTTGCTATCTGCAGTTCAATTTCCTATATATATTTTTTTCAATGCAATTTCAAACAGATACAAACTAAATTGAATCATGAAATTACTCACAAAATCAGGGTTATCACAAGTCTCCACCCTTAAATCTTAAATCTCAATCTGGTTTTAAAAATGTCAATGAGTCATATCTTTTAATCAATTTGGGCATCCTAACACAATTTTGATTTTCTAGATTTAATTCTACTCGCTCAGGAGTTTAAGTCTAACCACACCAATATTGGAACAACTCTAACTGGTCATTTGTTTCCCAAATCCTCAAGGTCACAAAGTTGGGTGATATCATGAGTATGTCATCAATTCAATATATGCAGTAATGACTGATCAGTATATAAAAATGAGCATACAACACATCATCAATTAATTAAATATATGTTCAATACGATAACTAATTTATATACAAATTACTTTTCCAAGTAATAGATTCCTCTTTAAAAACTCTTTCAAAAATAGTCTAATATATATATATATATATATATATATATATATATATATATATATATATCCTTTCTTTTGAAATCTAATAAAAATACTTAACAAAATCATCATTTTGTTTAAGTAAGATTTAACTCGAAAATAGAATGAATATCTTCCAAGTGTTATAAAATAGTCATCTTCCACCTTTTTAAAATCATAGGCTACCGCGCTATAAAAATTCGCTTCGCTTATCTTCACGCGCTAAAATATAGGCCGTCGTGTCTTAAAAATTTACTTATTTTATGCATTAAAATATAGGCCATCACGTCTCAAAATTTTCACCATCGTTGCCTGCTAGAAATAAAGGTCGTCGTCTGTTAAAAATAAAGGTCGTTGTGAGTTTTGGCGAATAGTCGTCATACATTAATAACCTCATAGTCATCGCATAAAATAGAGGTCATCGAGTATAAAATAAAACAGAGTCCTCGCGTATACTTGCCTCTGCTTAATTTTGTGCACAGTATATGCTTGCATGTACACATATTATCTTTAATAATAGTTGTAATACATTTGGTGTCATATTTTTTTTGTGTCAGCGTGAACTACCAAAAATATCCTTCTGGGGATATTATTAAATCTTTTAAAATTAGGATCTAGCAAATAAACTCACTTTACAACCTCAAAATGTCCCTCTACAAATATTAACAAATTTTAATATTACATAAAAATGAGATCTAACAAATAAACTTGTTTTACAAATTCGTTTTTTATTTATTAGTAACAGAAATAAAAATTTAAACTGAAAAAAAATTAGATATTGAAACATAGAAATAAAAATTAAAAAAACTACACTTGATTTCAACGCAAAATATGATTAAATATTTGTGTTTTTTTTTAATATGTTGAAACACATACAATTTGTAGAAAAATAACTCATGGACAAAGCGCATGCGGAATCACTCTTTAACATATAATGAGTGAGCATATTATTTCTAATTTGGTGTGATGGCACTTAATGAAACCTTCGTGTCCAATAGTGTGTGTATACTTTCCACGCCCTAGCTTCCATGCAACACGTGTCCTCATAGTTTAGTGCATTTGGGTGACATTGAACGCTATATATACACACACGCGTGTACTTGCATGTGAATGAATTTCGTGAGTAATATATACATATTTTCCTTAATGAATTTGCATGTTTGTGAGCTGGCATAGTTATGTGGCCTTCGCATGCTTATTATATATATTTTTTTCCGAAGCCTTCGCTATGTATATTCTTCAGACTTGCATCGCGTACAATTATTTGCATGGCCTTCGTATATTACTTATTCAATATAAGGTATGTTCTCCACTACAATTTCATTCAGGCTCTCGCAAACAATTCGTTTACAAGTTGCCGCGTCTATTTTAGTCTTCGCGTACAGTTGTCATGGAATTTATGCCATCGCTTGGAATCACAAGGCCATCGTCTGCTTTTGACTTAAAGTCTTCGCTTCTTATAATATATGTGCCTTCATGCGTGTATTCCTTCTTATATATTTGTTTACATTTGAGCGTCACTTGCAATCATACAGGGTCATCGCCAATAATGTATGAGCTGTCGTATATAATTTATTCAAGCCTTGGTTTTATATATTAAAATGTTGTATCTTCGTATGGTGTTTACTTTTCTATTCTAGCTTTCGGGCATAATTTTTCTTGTTCTAATATAAAGTTTAGTTTTGGAAGACTGATTTTACTTGATTAAATATGGTTGAATAATAGCATAAACCTTAGCTGGGGGCCAAGGCCCAATGTACCATCATCTTACTTTAGTGGAGGAGCAGTTCTGCAATAATGGAGCGATAATGGACATGAATCGTGAATTTTTCGAGTGACCGGAACCATATTCAAACGCTGAATTGATTTCACAATGGTGATCATTCAAGGTTGTGCTCAAAGGAAGTTCATTAACGCACCGACGTCATATAGATCATCAAAACAAACAAAAACGGAAATGGAAAAGCAACATGAAAGGCTATAAAACTACTCAACATCCAAAAAACGATTTAAGATTCAACATGGCATCAAAACAAAAAACATGATAAATCTAAACAAGAAATACTCATTGATTGAGGTCAAGGTTGCGGTTGCGAAATGAAGGAAACAAGGTTAAAGTTTTTTCTTCGTTTTCTCTCGTTAATGGAAGAAATTTGCAATAGCTTGATAAAGACTAAAGAAGAGAAGAAAATGGCTATCTATAGATAGCGATGGCCAAAGTGAGCAGTTAGGTGGGAAATCATCTGGACCGTCTAGGTTTCATCATCAACAGTCACATCTCTGAATCACTGTAGCAACGTCTCGAGAAACCAATCGCCAAAACCAATAGCATAGAGACATGTGTCAGCATCCTTAAATGTGCAAGTTATAAGTGATCCTTTGCTCGCACGCACGAACTTTGGAAGAAAAATACTGATCAATTTTCTCACAAGTCTCAAATGGGCTGTAACGACCTGGATTTTTCGACGTTTAAAATTTGAATTCAACGAAGATTTTGAAATAAAATTATTTTTATAAAATAAAAATTTGATAACGAAAACTAGATATTTGGAATGGTCCATTTAAATAAAACCAATAAAATTCGTTTCGCGTTAAAATTCGTCCGAAACACGGTCAGCACAATTTTTCCGGGCGAATTATCAGATTTTAAAGTATGAATATTTTTACATTGAAATGATCTAAAAAAAATTTTTGATTAAAACGTCAAAGTTCGTTCTATCCAATTCCGATCTTTTGTAGCTCCGTTTATCTAGAATTGCCGTTGTCGTTCAATTTCGAAGCGGTAATAGCGGCGACAGATGAGATTTTGCTCCGAACGTCGTAGCACAGTTTTGATTACATCGTTGGAATCGTCTCGTCGCGTTGGTCTCCGAGATATATTTGTTTTCGTATTTTGGCTTCCATGGCAAAACGCTACATGGTTGAAACATTGGTCCGTGACCGTGCGGGAGTCATTATTGCTCACATTCTTTTCACATCCCTTCAGCCCACATATGTCTCTCAGCTGTTATTCCTTTGTGCTCCCCTCGACATATTAAATGCGACATTTAATGTTCCTCTTTCCTCTGTGTGTGTGTGTATATATATATATATATATATATATTAGATGCATCTCTTCGTGGCAATAGTGCTGGAGAAAAAAATCTTACCTATCTCATAAATTATATAAAACCAATCTATAATTCTTCCTCCTCGCGAAAAAAAACTCCTTCCCCTATATTTTACTTCTCTTCCCTTCTCTCACCCCCGGCCGCACTCTGCTTGCACCGACCCACGCCCGTTCCAGCCGCCACCTCCCTGAGTCATTCCCGTTCCACTGCCACCTCACCACTACCGAGACCGCCAACCGCACCCCACGAGACCGCCACTCACAGCTGCCGAAGCCACCGCACCACCCTAATCCACCCAGCCCAAGCTCCACCTTCCCGCGAATGACCGAGCACACCTCCTCTCCTCACCCGCCTGGACCCCACCGACCTGCACCTCCCCGCGAACGACCCCTGGAGCCTGCCTCACCAACCCGGCCGCGCCGAAAACCCGACCCTCCATCCACCTCTTCCCTCGTCGAAGCCACACCCGGACCCGCATTCCACCACCTCAGCCAACCTGCGCCTAGAGCCCTGCTCCCTGTCTAAACCACCTCCTCTCTCGGTTTTGGTGCGTGCGTGTGTTTTAAAAAAAAATGCAAACGCGCATGAGAAAGGAGAACAACATGTTGCAGTGAGGAGTAGGAGGCCACGCGTGAGAGAGGAATTTTAATGTGAATTTATAATTTATTTTGAAGTTAATATTTAATATTTTGGATATTTAATATTTAGATTTGAAATTAAGAAATAATTTCGAAATCTAATGTGAATTTATAATTTTCGTTGAAGTTAATATTTAATTTTGGAAATCTGTTAAAGTGAATTTAGATTTTAAAATGAAATATTAATCGAACTATTTTAAAGTTATGAAATTGAATTAAAATGGTTATATTGAAGATTAATGATATTTAAACTCGTTAAGTTGATTATTTGAAATAGAATGAAATTTGTTAATATTGTATAGGTAATTAAATTTTAATTAAATATTTGATTTAATTAAAGAGAGAATTTTATTGAATAAAATATAACGATTAAATTGAATTGTTGTGAATTAAAGTTCAATTAAAAGTGTTAAATTAAGAAATCAAGTAAATTAATTCTGAAGTTAATCGGATTGAATATTTAATAATAAAACTTTTGTATTTAAAGATTTAACTCACTTGGTTAATCTGAATGGTAATGGAATTTGGCAGTTATGTGATGATGAGATAGGATTTTCACAAAAATATATTTTGAAAGGGTAATTGAAAGACGGTATTTACAAATGAAATGTTGGAAAATAAAAGATATTTTATCTTTTAGATAAAATGGTTCTGTGAAATGAAATCGAGAATTTGGTCGAAGAGATTATTTCCGAAAATGAGTATATTACTAATAAGTTTAATATGAATTTGTAAATCGAGATGTGAAATTTAATTCAAACTTGAATTCGATTGCCCATACTAAGTCGATGCAATTTGTTTAGTCCGTTAAACTTCTGTACCTATATTATTTGATTAGAATTTACTTGCATTAGAAAATATAGTCCTGGCTCGAGTGTATTGTCTTTCCATTACGCTCGGGTCCCCTCGAGTTATTTCAATTCTCGAAGACCTTAGTTACTTGAAGACGAAGACGGAGATTGGAAGACCATACTTACTATTATTATTCCGCTGCATTATATTGACATGTTCAGTTAAAATGTATAACTCTGATGATATTGAAATGGAATCAAATGTATATTGATAGACATTTTTGTATTTATGTTATTATTATATTTCATCCTTCCGCTATGAGATTCTATATATTGTTTTCTTTCTCTTCTCCTTTTCTTTCAAACCCCTTGATAATTCGTCTTTTTGAACGATTCGGGTCGGGCATATGTGGTTAAATGTCGACTTGAATTGACCAAAAAGGTGGGTCGTCACACTTGGTATCAAAGTTGAAGGTTAAGCGAGAACCTTGGCTTTGGTGGGAATTAACTCCTTAGAGATAGGGTCAGTAGTACCCTATAATGAGTTAAAAGGCAAGAGAACGGATTTGTATTATATATATATATATAGACACACACACATACTAGTATTTTGTAAACTTATTATAACTTAAAACTCTTGAAGAAAAAAAGATTATAGAAGAGTTGAGTATATTATAGGCCTGACCTGTTAAATTTAGGAACCATCAAATTTTAAGGAATACCTTATTGGAATACCTCGTCCACTTATAGGATGGCAAAATCTGAAGAGCAGAAAGCAGCACATCGAGCATGAAGAGCATTTGCCCGTAAGGAACGGGAAGAAGAAATAGAGGAACGAGAGAGGCTGTATAGGGAAAGGGCAGAACCAAGACCTTATGATAACATTATTTGTTATAGGTGTCAGGAGAAGGGACATTTTGCAGCCATGTGCGAGAAGAGAGATAAGGGAAAGAAAAGTGAAGGCCAGCATTATCGATCCGAGATTTTTTGTTTTAAATGTCGTGAGAAGGGACATTTTCCAAGTCATTGCCTAAAGGTGAAGAAAAAGAAACCCGCACTCACAATGTCAGTCGACCAATCAACCATTTGCTTCCACTGTAGGCAGACTGGACACATAGCCAGAAATTATTCCGAGAGACAACGTGGAAGGCAAGCTCTATTGCGCCTAGGTCGAGCTGATACCCCAGGTTCATAAGGGATAATGGAAGTACGGTGTACTTGTGTAAGAAATGCAATAGTTAGGGCCACATTGATGTAGAGTGCACCGGGCCTGTTGAAGCACCACCCGAAAGGATAAATACCGAAGGATTGTTCTCAAAGTAATATGGAGAAGTGGGTGAAGCCGTGCAGGACTCGTTATTTCTTAACTTCTAGCTAGTTGTGTCCAGGTCAAGGATTTTCTTTTGGTGCAACCTTGTGTATGGGATATAGGATCCTATTGTATTCTTACTTTTTGAGTAGTTGATGCGCCAAGGTTAATGATATGTATAATTAAATTCTTAATGTTTTTCGTATGATAAAGGTTTGGGAATATCCTTAAGCAAAGAAGAAATCGAAAATAGATAAAAATTAGCACGTATTGAAATCTTTCGGTAAAATGTTGGAGGCAAAGCTATCTATAAAGATATGTTGAATGAATACCGTTTATTATTTAGATATTGTACTAATGTGGGAAATTTTTTGAAGTAATATAGGCTATGTAATTAATCTAAGAAAATATATACAATTATGAAATGATTTATATTAGAAAATGACCAATATAAATAATGGTTTTGACTAGAAAAAAAATTGAATATGAGAATTTGAGGATTGGAATTCCGATTTCCTCTAAGGTGTTGGAAAATAATAATAGTTGTAACTCTTAAGTCAAAGGATGATTGTTATCCCGCCTCTTGGCAAGGCCATGACACCAAGGAATTGACTAGTAACCAATGACGGTTCGTCTTAGAGATCGGTTGTACACAGGCTCCCTATGGATATCGATGAATTTTGTCCGAGTCCGGATCGAGCTAAAATTGATATGACACGAAAAGCGAAGCTTTGAGAGCCAACGTTCCAAATTTCAAGACAATCCGAGTTCGTATGCTCAAGTTACGATCGATGCAAAATGAAGGGAACAACTCGGTTTTCGTATCCATAGCTAAGCCTCTATTCGAATCCATCCCTTTCGTATCGATCAGAACAGCAGCGACCTCGCATTCATCCAAGAGCCTCAATTCGAATCGATCGAGTTCGACTCCATCGGCGAAGCCACTGTTCGAATCGATCGTACAATGACGAGTTCATATCCATCCTGGAAGGCCTTGTTCGAATCCATCAAGGCTCCTTAGTTCGCATCCATCAGGTAGTCATTACTTCGAATCCATTGCCTCATCTTCTGTTCGTATCCATCACATCTTCATTTGTTCGTATCCCTCAAGTTGGAACAACTTCATCGATACGAACAAACCAACCACCATCGATTCGAACTACGCCACCTTCATCGATACGAACAGAACATGACCATCGATACGAACTGAGGGACTCTCATCGATACAAACTGGGCTACTTCAGTCAATACGAAATGGACCATCACTTTTATCGATACGAGCAAGGCAATACCATCGATACGAATAAAGGCGGAGATACAAGGAATACTCACCACGTCACCACCAGATCACACGCGACCATCGATTCGAAGTGATCGATTCGAACAAGACCGAGTCAAACAGTATCGGGTCGAAATGAGGGAATCAAACGAAACAGCCAACCGAAGATCCTAATTCGTATCGATCATATCTCCTAATCTACAGGTCCAAATGATATGAAATTTTCACAGAAGCTTATGGGCATGCTAGAGAATGTCCACGCCAAATTTCGACTCCATCGGACGCAATCTTGGTCGATACGAAATCCGTTCGTATCGATCACGGATCGGAGCGAAACTTCGTGGGCTTGGGCACGCGGGCCTAGTCACGTGCCAGAGAGGGTCTCCCGAGATCTGAGCGAAATATCAGCCTCCTACACCTATAAATAGAGCCCCAGGGCATACAGAAAAGGGGATCTTCTTCTTCTTTGAATTCTCCAACGCCTAGACTCTGCCGGATCCAGATCTAAACTCCATAGCTGCTGCCAATAACGAAATTCACTGCTGTAAATCATCATTATCTGCTGTAATTCATTGAATTCATTTGTAATCATCAAAGAAACATCAATAAAGCAATCAACTTCATAGTGGACGTAGGCAACGCGCCGAACCACTCTAAATTCTTGTGTTTCTGTGCGTTCTTATTACTTTCATTATCTGTTTTTGGAGTTTTTGTAGATAATCCTCTTTTTCCATTTAATTTCTTCATTTTATCTCTTCAAAAACTTCCGAAGAGTGTTGTGCGCAATTTTGGTACAAACACTTTGGTGCTTTCATTGAGAAAAAAAAACCCAATTTTTCTCCTACTCCTTGGATCTCCTATCGATACCGGATTGCATAAATCCAAGAAGAAGATCCAGATCTTAAACTTTGAAGCCTTTCCATTCTATTCAGATCTGCATCAGATCTAGGAAAGGACTTTCATTAATTCACCATGGTAAGTACACGAACTACCTCTACAGCTGCTGATCAAGGAGGACGGGACAGGCAGAATCCCGTGCAATTGCCTCCATCAAACCAAGATGCCGCCGGACCTTCAGATCCAACAGGCCCGGTTACCAGACAAGAGTTTCAGATGCTGCTCCAAGAATTGACCCAGAGTCGACAACAGCTAACTGAACAACTGCACGCCAACACAGAGTTGACCAACCAGTTGAATCGCCAAAGGCGCAGAAGATCCAGAAGAGACCAAGGTTCTTATTCTTCCACAGAGAGTTCAGCCTCATCTGACGGTCATCACAGATCCACACGCCCACGGCTGGATGTAAGCTACACCCAGGCCACAGGGCACCAACCTGCTTCGAATCTTGGGCAACCCAGAACTGGATCATCCGCTAGTCATCAAACAGGACCTTCATCCCGAGGAGGTGCTGCTCCTTATCATGTCACAGGCAATTTTGCTACCACCACCACTACTGAACAAGGGGTTGATGCTGGAAACCGAACTGATCCTCATCGAAGCCAGCGAGAGCATACTCCAGAGCTTTATGTCCTTGAGAATGTTGAACCAAGGAGGCGAGGCGCGGACCGTCGACCGCGTCTGATCCAAACTCGCGCTGTGGAACCCGACCACACCTTGGCACAACATGGTCCTAATGTCCGAATGCCGGATATACCAACAATGATCCACCAAATGATCCGTGAAAGTCAGGGTCTCTCTAATGATGACTGGGAATCTCCAGGAGTCATACCCCTTTCACCGATGACATATTGTATGCTGAACCACCTCGGCGCTTCAGGATGCCAACTTTGCCGGTATATGAAGGAAGTTCTGATCCCAATCAACATATCCTGAAATATGAATGGCTGATGAATGCCGCAAGAGCTGATGATGCAGTCAAATGCCGTAGTTTCCCCATTTCTCTGGGGGGCATTGCAACCATGTGGTTTACTCGTTTGCCACCACGATCCATCTCTAACTTTGACCAGATGGCCACCAAGTTTGTCAAACAATTCTGTATGCACGTGGCGAGGCCTAAAGACGTTAACACTCTGTCTAGTGTTACACAAGCTCCCGGAAAAACACTTAGACGTTACTTGGAGCGATTCCATGCTGCATGCGCAGAAATAAGCAATCCCGATGATAACTCTATCCTAATGGCATTGACTAAGGAGATTGATCCTGATTCCGAGTTCGGAAATTGGTTAGCTGGAAAACCACCTACGTCATTGAACCGTTTCTATTCCAAGGCAGCCCAATTCTTGAGAAGGGAGGATGCGAAACAGTCTAGGAAGCAGGATGATGCAGGGCCCAACATCGAGGGAATCCAGAGTAACATCGCTGTTAAACGGTCCGGAGAGAGTTCTGGAAAAGTTCAGTTGAACGTACAAAATAAACAGAATCAGCAAAGGGACAATGGAAATCAAAGCAAAAAACGCGATCAGAATCGTGGTCCACAGCGTAGAGCTTCCATGTACGATAATTACACTCCATTGAACACGTCGTTGGAAAATGTGTATTTGAAGACCTGCAATACCATGCAATACAAGAAACCTGCCCCGAAACCACCAACTGAAAGACAAATCCAGACAGGGAAGTTTTGTAGATTCCATGAGAGTTATGGCCATAATACAAATGAGTGTCGTCATTTACAAGATCTCATTGAGAAACTGATACGTGAGCGGAAGTTGGATCAGTATGTGCGGGCGCCGCAGTCAGGTGGTGCGGGCCCATCAAATCAGAATCATGCACCAAACCAAGAAAGGCAAGAGGAACCCGCTCGTACTGGTGGGAGGTTGGTTATCAATACAATAAGTGGTGGTCCTCATCCAGTAGACCGAAGCTGGAAGGAAATGGAGTCGTATGCCAGCTCTATCAGGCATGCAGACTTCGAGTGTTATAATAGTTTTGATGAAGGGGCTCCGGCCAAGCAACAAAAGACGATGACAGGTGACGTCGTGTTCAGGAACATAGACGCTGATAAAGTCGAGGCCCCCACTATCGATCCACTGGTCATCTCAGCTCAAGTAGGTCCTGCTTAGATGAAGAGGATCTTAGTTGACAGTGGAAGCTCTGTGAATATCATGTTTAAACGAGCTTATGATCAAATGGGAATGGAAGCAAAGGACTTGAAACCTTGTCAATCTCGAATCCATGGTTTCAACGGAAGTGCTACTATACCCACTGGAATGGTGGAACTGCCAATGGAGTTGGGAGTTGGAGAATGTCGGAGAGTACGAATGTTACAGTTCGTTGTGTTGGACATAGACTCCCCTTATAACGCTTTCTTGGGCCGACCGGCCCTCGCTGAATTCAGGGCAGCCATTGCCCCATGGTGTTTGACTTTAAAGTTTCCCACTGATCGTGGAGTGGGAATCATTCAAGGAGATCAGGCTGCTGCAAGAGCCTGTTATGTTGCTGAGCTGCGAGAGGCACAGCAAAAGGAGAAAGGAAAGGGCGTAGAGGAATCTCTCTGCGTCCGCTTTGCTGATAATTGACAATTAACGCCCGGGCCTAGGCCCGGGCACCCCAGCCAATTCCAAAGGGATCTTGATCCAAGAGAAACTGAAGACGAAGAAGAATCTAAAGAGAGTCAAGCATCCCCGCCCGAACTGACGATTGATGTCCCAATTGACGATGACGATGATTCAAAAATGATAAAGATTGGGTCTCAGCTAAGCCAGCAAACTCAAGAGGAATTGGTTGAATTTCTACAGGCGAATCTTGATGTATTTGCCTGGACGCATTCTGACATGTGTGGGATCTCGCCGGACATCGCGAGCCACACTCTGAATATTGACCCGCGGCATGTCCCGGTCAAACAGAAAAGGCGTGGTATGGATCCAGAGAGATCTGCCGCCCTAAAAGAAGAAGTAGAAAAGCTTAAAGCGAACGGGTTCATTCGAGATGCGCTATATCCTAAATGGGTGTTGAATCTCGTGCTCGTCCGAAAGCCAAACGGAAAGTGGAGAACATGTGTCGACTATTCCAATCTGAATAAAGCTTGTTCCAAAGACAGTTTCCCACTTCCTAGAATCGATCAGCTAGTAGATTCGACAGCTGGGCATGAGCTCTTATCCTTCATGGACGCATATTCTGGCTACAATCAGATACTGATGCATTTACCTGATCAAGAACATACCAGCTTCGTAACCAATCTGGGACTTTATTGCTACAAAGTTATGCCATTCGAACTCAAGAATGCCGGGGCTACTTACCAACGATTGGTTAATTGGATGTTTGCCAATCAAATCGGGAAAACAATAGAAGTATATGTAGACGACATGCTTGCGAAGTCATGATTTTCCACCGACCATGTTAAAGACTTGGAAACTATGTTCAACATACTTCGAGAATACAGAATGAAGCTCAACCCACTAAAATGTCACTTTGGAGTTGCATCCGGAAAATTCCTCGGGTTTATCGTCAACGCTCGGGGAATCGAAGCTAATCCTGAAAAGATTTGGGAAATCAGAAATCTTGAAACTCCGAAAACTATAAAGCAAGTCCAAAGTCTCAATGGGAAAGTAGCAACATTGAGCAGGTTCATTTCAAAGTCCACTGACAAATGCATTCCCTACTTCGATCTGATCCGAAAAGGGAAACGAAACTTTAAATGGACCACGGAGTGTGAGGGCGCTTTCCAAGCACTAGTTCAACATCTATCAACACCACCTATCCTGTCGAAGCCTATTGATCATGAGAAGTTGTTCGTATATTTGGCGATATCAGAAAACGCTATCAGCGCTGCATTAATTCGAGAAGAAGACAAGATACAGAAGCTAGTATACTACGTCAGCAAGCGATTGACTGGGACTGAAAGGAATTATCCAAAATTAGAGAAGTTGGCTTATTGCCTTGTTGTTGCATCAAGAAAACTCCGACCGTATTTCCAGGCACATCCCATTATTGTTTACACCGACCAGCCGTTACGACAGGTCCTTTCGCGGCCTGAGACGTCTGGTAGGTTACTCAAGTGGAACATTGAACTAAGCCAGTTTGACATTACTTACACTCCAAGACGGGCCATTCAA
Organism: Allium fistulosum; assembly: GCA_030737815.1. Lineage (NCBI taxonomy): Eukaryota > Viridiplantae > Streptophyta > Magnoliopsida > Asparagales > Amaryllidaceae > Allium > Allium fistulosum. The sequence continues at coordinate 1,251,974,463 of CM060905.1, forward strand.
GGACAAGTCCTAGCCGATTTCATAGCTGAATTTACCGTTCCAGAGGACTTGCCCGAAACCAGTGAATCCCCCGAATACGTCTGGAAGCTTTATACCGACGGTGCATCAAACGACCGGTGTTCGGGCGCTGGTGTTGTACTTGAAACTCCCGAAGGCCGATCCATATGTTACGCTTTGAAGTTCGATTTTCATGCGACTAACAATGAAGCTGAATATGAAGCCCTCTTAGTTGGCTTGAAACTCGCTAGAGATTTGAGAATTATCGTAGTAGAAATTTATTGTGATTCGCAGTTAGTTGTGTGTCAGGTACGGGGAGAGTATCAAGCGAGAGATCGAAGGCTAGCTGCTTACTTAGCTCGAGTTCAGGAAGTGCTAAATAAGTATGATTACTATGCCATTTATTGTATACCTCGAGAACGCAACCAAAAAGCCAATTCATTGGCGAAGCTAGCCAGCACAGGTGAAGCTCAGCAAATGGGACTCGTTCCCACAGAGACGCTAGCTTCTCCAAGCATTGACCGGGCGGAAATAGACTGGGTATGCGAAACCATCGTTGAAAAGGACTCATGGATGAATCCACTCAGAAATTACATTGAGCACGGAACCCTGCCGGAGCGCAGGGGTGAAAAGATACAAGTCCTTCGGAAGGCCTCACGATTTACCATCCAGAATGGAATCATGTACAGAAGAGGGTACTAAGTCCCTCTACTCCGGTGTATCGCTCACGATGAAATTAAACGAGTACTACACGACGTACACGAGGGAGAATGTGGCAATCACACCGGAGGGCAAGCACTTGCCAAGAAAATACTTCGATACGGATATTACTGGCCGACCGTGAATCGTGATGCGTCGGATTATGCAAAGAAATGTGATAGGTTCCAAAAATATGCCCGAATTCCTAGAGCTCCTCCTACCGAGATAATGCAAATGTTCAGCCCATGGCCGTTTGCAATGTGGGGCATCGACATCATTGGTGCTCTACCTCTGGCAAAAGGTGGTGCGAAATACGCCATCGTCGCAGTTGATTACTTTACAAAGTGGGCTGAAGCCGAAGCTCTTGCTACCATAACGATGAAGAAAGTAATCAACTTTGTAGTTCGCAACATCATCTGTCGATTCGGTTTCCCACACACCATTATTACGAACAACGGAACCCAATTCGACAGTGCTGAATTTAAAGATTTCTGCAAACGATTTCACATCCAAAAGAAATTCTCTGCAGTTGCACACCCTCAGGCAAACGGACAGGTCGAAGCAGTTAATAAAGTTATAAAATCCATTCTGAAAAAACGACTGGAAAAGGTCGGAGGCAAGTGGGTCGATGAACTTTCTATGGCTTTATGGGCTTACCGAACAACCCACAAGACTGCGACCGGTCACACTCCATTCTCTCTCTCTTATGGTTCAGAAGCCGTTATTCTGGTTGAGCTAGAAGTACCTTCTCATCGTGTGACATACTATGATCCAAAGACAAATGCTATATTACTTGATAAATCTCTCGATCTATTAGATGAGAAGCGTGAAGAGGCTGATTTGAGGGCAGCCGCGCATCGAAGTCGAGTCGCCCGATTGTACAACGCCAAGGTCCGCCCGCGAACCTTTGAACTAGGCGATCTCGTCCTGAAAAGAATTTATCCGGTTCCTTCGCATATGAAGCCGACATGGGAAGGACCGTATGTTATTGAACGAAGGCTCGGAGATGGCACATTCAAACTATCGACCGTTGACGGTCTTACTCTGCCAAGAGCCTGGAATAGCGAGAGTCTTCGTCGCTACTACACATGACAGGCTATGTTTATTCATTTAGTTTATTTTCCATTTTGCAATTTGTTTCTGCATTTCGAAATTAGAATTTGTAATAAGGCAACTGACTTTGCCATATTTTCTTATTTCAGCAATAAAATGCAATATCTTCGAGCCAGAGCTGTGATTTACTTGAAATGCTTCATATGATCATCACTATGCACGAAGAGCTAAGTTTCACCATACGGTGGAATTTATTCAAATAGGGAGTGACTGTGATGAAACCGGTCACTCACTAAGTGAAACCTGAGCTCGGGGACAAGCCATCACATCAAAGTCAAAAAACGGATTGATACATGACAATCCCTCACTTAACTCCCGGTTCCCAGAGTGCGAACTGGAGTATTAAAATACGTCTACGAAGAGGGTGGACCCGTCCGCCTAACGACTTCGTCCGTATCTGAACCAAGTTTGAGGAGGGTGGACCCGTCCATCTAACGACCTCACTTGTTAACTCAGGGTGGATGTGATCTGACCATCCATGGTCCTGATACACCTTTCGTTCCCAGAGTGCGAGCGAAATCCAAAAAAAACATACTACAGATGTGACTGACCGTCTGCTTATCAACTCTGAACTCCCAGAGTGCGAATCGGAGTATAAACATCAACTCTGAACTCCCAGAGTGCGAGTCAGAGTATAAACATCAACTCCGAACTCCCAGAGTGCGCGTTGGAGTATAAACATCAACTACGGGTTCCCAGAGTGCAAAACAGAGTATAAACATCAACTCCCAGAGTGCGCATCGGAGTATAAACATCAACTCCGGGTTCTCGGAGTGCGAAACGGAGTATAAACATCAACTCCGGACTCCCAAAGTGCGAAACGGAGTATAAACACCAACTTCAAGTTCCCAGAGCGTGTTGAAGTATAAATATCAGCTCCGAACTCCCAGAGTGCGAGTCGGGGTACAAAGGTCGATTCTGAGTCCCCAGAGCGCGGACGTATGACTTAAACTTAAGCCGGCGTGACCAACCGCCAATAAACAAATGAGGATCCCCGGAGTGCGGATATGATCATCGACAATCGGACATGCGTGAACAAACCGCTCAATCTCCGCTTGTCTCAAACATTCATTCAGTGGCACTAGACTCAACATGTTATAAGCAAGAAGCAATCGCTGACTGATGTTCCATAACTCATCCCCAAGATTGGAGGGCAGGACTTAAGCATCGACCATTGACTGAAGCGACGCGACGTCAAAATTCAACTCGCTTCCCAGTCACGAACCATGTCCACAGTTTCCAGACTTGGTGCAAAAAGACAAACTTGACTCTGAAGCTGAAACTCTACAAGTGCATTTCAAACATTGAAACACTTAAACAAGTACGCAAGAAGCTAAAAAGAAAAAGTTTCATTTCTACTATTTATGAAAGAAATTCGTGTACAAGTTTGTTCCAAAAAATTCTTACTAGCAGGGGCCGAACCCACATCTATACACGGCCAACAAAATACAAGTCAAAATAAACCAGGAAAGCATGCCTAATCTTTCTTCTTCCTTGGCTTCCTTCTCGGTGTAGACCCGCTGGAGCCGCCACTATTTTTCCTCTTTGAGCCTTTCCTTTCGGTGGTCGGTCTCCAGGCGGTGGCATGATCTCAACATCCTCCTCCGAGCTCGTATGAATAGGAATGCTTCCCGCGGGCGGAGTCGGAGGAACAAGATCAAGTGCAGAAGGTGGAATGGGCACACTGGTGATGAAAACTGTACTACCAGGAGATATCATTCTGAGCGGAGCTGGACCGGGCGCCGCCATCATACCTCCAAAATTGCCACCATGAGCCGCTGCTGCCATTTCAGCGTCGATTTGGGCGAACATCTCCTCTTCAGTAACTGCTCGAGCCCCGCTGGGGGCATCAGTAGTCGGCATTGAAGAACTTGTAGCAGGAGCACCTCCAACCATGACAAATGGCAAGTCAGCTAAAGGATCGCCATGACGGCAAAAGAGTTCTTCCATCGACTGCTCATCGAACACAAGCGTGCTTCCCTGCATATCGTCAAGTGGGGCAGTTGTAGTTATGGTGATCGCTTCGGTAACGATAGCCTCCTGTGTCTGATGTGATTCTTGAGTAACAGGAGGCCCGACATGTGCAGCATCGATCACTGGACAAAGAATAAGAGAACTGTCAGAATTTAATTCAAATAAAGATTCTGACCTAAGGCAGATATGTGGAATGTTCAGAATACCTTCCTTAGTTTGACTTGTCGGCGGCAGAACGGCTTCAGTAACTTGTTCTGTAGCCGGAGACATCTGCGGCTGATCCGGATTGTAAGCAGAAACAGCTTGGGGATCGACCGCAGATGATGATTCAGGCTGGGTTGACGTTGGGACTTCAAGACTTGCCTCATGATGTTCAACCCTTGAACCCTCTCCTACTTCGAAGCGCGGGGCACCGAGCTTTTCCCTTTCATGTAGAATCATTGACTCATGGAGAATCTCCCTTTTATCTTCAGTCAAAATGCGATTCTCGAGTTCAAATTCATCTACAGACTCGCCCAAATGCGTCTCCTTCTCTTCTTCAACTAATCGGCCCCAGGCGTTGTAAAGATGCACCGGATAGTCGTCGAGCCAGGCTAGCCCTCTGTGCCTCGGCACATTAGTGTTGTAAACAATGAGAAGGTCTTCAATATCAGCCTCTAGCCTGGACTCGACCGATTTCACTTTCTCTTCAACCTCAGTCTCCACCTTGCGGACTTTAGCCATAGCCGCATCCCGTTCACCCCTAAGCAGAATAGCTTGTTCGCACGCCTCTTGGGCTGCATTGTTTGCATCATCCTTTTCCTTGGCCATGTCGGAGAATTTGGCCTTAAGCTCATTGAGTTCCTTGACCGCCGCATCCCGTTCGGCGGTGACTGTGGTATTCCGATGGCCCATCTCCTCCACCAAGGCAACATGTGTCTGCCTCAACCTCTCCATGGCCACATTCGCTTCGTCAGCTTTTTTGGTGGCCTCAATTTTAGATTTCCGAGAAGACTCGGCCTCAGCAGTGAGCACTTGAATAATCTGGTCCCTTTGAGCGAGTTCGGTCTCCATTTTCTCAAGCGCTTTGGCTCGCTCAAAGGCCACCTTAGAAGCTTTCTCTGCATCCTTTACCCACTCTCTGTACTGGGTGTAGATGTCATGAACGTAATCATGCATCGTGTTTTCCACCCCTGATGGAATTCTTTTTAAATGAGGTGGGAAGACATAGCCATCGAAGCATATATTCGAGAAATCCTTCTTCATCTGAGCCAATTTAATGGCCCCTTCTCCTGTGGGCTCAACTGGGACCTGCTCTGCAATAATGAAGGCCGTGGTTTCGACTCTCTGGAGATGAGTCTCGGATCTAGAAGTGTGAGAAGATGGCCTGTGACGTGGAGGCTCTGGTGGATGTGGGACAAGAACAGGAGGTGGAGATGGAGGTCTAAGAGGTGGAGAGCGAGATCTAGATCGATGTTTGTATTCTCTGTCCCTGTCACGCCCATATCTATCTTGGTTAGAGTACTCGCGATCGCGGTCTCTATCTGAGTCTCTCCTACGGGAATCATAATAGGAAGAAGCTTTTCGGGCCGAGCGAAGATTCCCGAGCATTGATCCTCTTCCGGACATCGTACCTGAAAATGGGAGATGAAGGAAAAGTTAGTGACTTCTTAAGTTGGACAATTTACAGTTATGAATCATGTAGTGTAGTGAAGTGTATGCATGTGCAACCCCCCGACCAACCGAAAATGTTGGCCGCACTCATAGCAAGCGACCCGCTCAGTTCAAGAGCATTATCAAGCTCCTCCATCCCGGTGTCGTGTTGAAACGACACATAATCCGGAATTGGAATATCAGCAAGCCCTTCGAAAGGATTCTCTACTTGCGGGGGAGGAGCCTCCGAAATCCTAATCCCCTGAACAGGCAAAGACATAACCATGGATTTCAATCTCATGGATTTAGAATGCTTGTAAGCAGCTGCCTTGCCTTTTCTCCTTCCTCCTGAATCCTGGACGTCGGAAGAAGGCCCAGCCTGGAGCTCGGTATCAGTAGGCGTTCTCTCCGGATCAACTTCATCAGCTATTACGACTTCGAGCGCCTTGCGCTTCACCCGCTTCTTAAAGACCGCTCTAAGTGTCCCTTCCAGCCTTATGCTCTGCCTCCGCTCAATCAGCCCAACAGTTCTCAGGTTTCTGTCAGTTAGAACCAAGTCGATGTGCCTCTCTTCACCCGGAACCATTTGGTGGATCCGAACTAGCTCTCTGAAGTATCCACCGTCAAGTCGGGAGATTGCAGCTGTGAAAGAAGAGAAGTATGTCAGTTTTGAGGTCGGTCATAATTATCTCGATAGTTCAAGTGAAAAATTGCAACACTTACATCTATCCAACCATCGCCTAGCAATCCCGGGGGGCACCGAATGTAGAACCATTTAGTTTTAAAGTAACTTAGCCTTCCCCAGGAGCCCGTTACAATCTGGCAGTTCCTGACCGCCTCCAAGAAGGTGAAAGAAGGGCTGTCCCCACGACTCTTAATGTTAAATAGATATCTGATCTCGATCGGCTTTGGTGGTCGAAAGAGAATCTCCATAAACAGAATGAAGGTGTTGTTCAACAAAGCATACCCATTGGGGTGTAACTGGGAAGGAGCTATTCCAAGGAATGATAACATCTCCCTTATATGTTGATTGAAAGGAGGAAGTGTCCCCACCGTGCAAGCATGACGGTTGAAAGCGGTAAACCCCTTCGGGGGAACATGTGGCATGTCATTTGGCCCAGGCAATAACACGTCGTCAAGTGACAAGCCATGCCTTAAACAAATCCGTCCCAGCATATCTTCAGAAATACCGAACAGCACAGAATCTTGAGGATTCATAACGAACCGGGCACCCGGAAGCTCGTCCGGAGTTGGGTCTATAACTTCGGCTTCAATGACCGGTATCTCGATGGTTGAAGGAATTAAACTCGGGAGTTCCTGCTGTCGTGAACTTGAGGGTTCCATGACTAACTAGCTTATGAAAAATCATTGTTAAACAAACAATAACGCTCGTACATCCCCCAGTGTAAAGTGTGTGAGTGTGTTGTGCAGTGCAGTATTGTATATCATTTGAGAAGTTCTACAGAATTGGAGAAAGCATGAAAACAATAAAACTTCAAGATTCAGTCGGAATGACCGTCATCGCTGACCGTCACAACCGTGCCATCCAGTTATTAGCAATCAATCCAAGTTAAAGTTTGTTAAAATTTTGTTAGAGTTGCAGTTCCATCGACGAGCTTCGAAGGGAAATCAAATATGCAGTTCAACGGTCAAGTCCAATTATGCCAAAATGAAGCTCGTCGGAATTAGATGTTCAAATGCACAAGAGTTTTCGATATCATCGAAGTTAGGCCCATTGTCGATCATCAAAGTTCAAGTTTACATCGATCTGTGTAGTAGTTCGTATCCATCAGGGGAACGAATTCGAGTTCGTATCGATCGATCAAAGACGTTTTCGTATCGATCCCATGGCTCGCAATTCGAATCGATCAGAGCTTATTACTTCGTATCGATCAGAAAAGCATCTACTTCGAATCGATCAGAGAGCATCAATTTCGTATCGATCATAGGATGTCAATTTCATATCGATCACTGTCGATTCGAAACTGCCATTGCTAGGCAACTGTTCTGTGACCGATACGAAGCCCAAAGCAAGACAGTGATACGAGATTTCAATTCGAGGATCGAAACGAAGCAAGACACTCTCTTCCTTAATCGATACGATATTGTGCCCAAAAGACTGCCCACCAACCATGTCGAATCCGTTGTTTCGTCTTCTTCCCCAGATCGATTCGAACTCCATTCCTTCCTTCTTCGACCTCACATGTTACCCACTTCCATGAGCAACGTTCGGACATGAGCTCGAATGGAATAGGATGGCATGAGAATCTGGATCTCGTCGTTTTGGGACTAGTTTTGTTCATTTGATTACCTGATTTATATAACTGGTTTGGGGGATTAAAGGGTTTGAATCAATTCGAAGTCGAGCAGTTTTCCTTTCTTGGTCTCAGAAGCGATACGAAAGAAAGGCACGAAAGTAGAAAAGTAAAAAGTGGAAAATGGCTAAGTCCACAGTATTTATATGGACTCGAAGGTGAAGGAAAAAATGATTCGCCTTCCAATGGATTCGACCGGTTACAAAGCGTCACCACGGGATCGATTCGAACAAGCTGTTCGAATCCATGAACTCGAGTCTGTATCGATACGAAGTCTTCACCAAATCCATCGATGCGAAGCCCTTCTTCGTATCGATCATCTTCGACTCCATCTCCAGAACATCGATACGAGCGATCAGTTCGAACCCATCGATACGAATTGTCTACTCGTATCCAATGACACCAGATCCATCGATTCGAAATACACAACAGGGGCTGTTCTGAAGGCATTGAACTCCATCGATACGAACAACCGCTTCGTTTCCATCGAACCCCACATCCATTGATTCGAAATGCACATTTCGTATCCATCAAAGCAATGAATACCGATGCGAAAACAATGCTTTAACCTTCTACATCGATTCAAAAGAGAATCGATACGAAGGACCATTCAAAAACAACTGTCGAGCGTTGTTACAATTCGAATCTCACATTGGTTCAGGAGAGGATCGATACGAAATTCGATACGGGATAAACTGACAACGACTCATGAACGTACAAACGTCAACAAGAGTCAGATTAACATATATGCATATATTTCGGACTAATATTCAATATTCCAGATTTACAGGAATTGGAAACTCATTTGATAACGATTACAACAACAAATGGCTAATCACTAGCGTACAACAATCAGTTGCAACAATACAGGGTACAGCAGTTGACAGTCAACAGTTTACATTATCAAGAAAAACAGTCGAAGATTACAGCTTTCATCGAAAAGACGATAACTATTCAGAATGAAGATTGCAGCACTTCAAAGCACATCATGTTTCCACAAGATGTACTTTGGGGGGCAAATGTTATCCCGTCTTTTGGCAAGGCCGTGACACCAAGGAATTGACTAGTAACCAATGACGGTTTGTCTTAGAGATCAGTTGTACACAGGCTCCCTATGGATATCAACGAATTTTGTCCGAGTCTGGATCGAGCTAAAATTGATATGACACGACAAGCGAAGCTATTAGAGCCAACGTTCCAAATTTCAAGACAATCTGAGTTCGTATGCTCAAGTTACGATCGATGCAAAATGAAGGGAACAACTCAGTTTTCGTATCCATAGCTAAGCCTCTATTCGAATCCATCCCTTTCGTATCGATCAGAACAGCAGCGACCTCGCATTCGTCCAAGAGCCTCAATTCGAATCGATTGATTTCGACTCCATCGGCGAAGCCACTGTTCGAATCGATCGTACAATGATGAGTTTGTATCCATCCTGGAAGGCCTTGTTCGAATCCATCAAGGCTCCTTAGTTCGCATCCATCAGGTAGTCATTACTTCGAATCCATCGCCTCATCTTCTATTCGTATCCATCACATCTTCATTTATTCGTATCCCTCAAGTTGGAACAACTTCATCGATACGAACAAACCAACCACCATCGATTCGAACTACGCCACCTTCATCGATACGAACAGAACGTGACCATCGATACGAACTGAGGGACTCTCATCGATACGAACTGGGCTACTTCAGTCAATACGAATTGGACCATCACTTTTATCGATACAAGCAAGGCAATACCATCGATACAAATAAAGGCGGAGATACAAGGAATACTCACCACGTCACCACCGGATCACACGCGACCATCGATTCGAAGTGATCGATTCGAACAAGACCGAGTCGAACAGGATCGAGTCGAAATGAGGGAGTCGAATGAAACATCCAACCGAAGATCCTAATTCATATCGATAATATCTCCTAATCTACAAGTCCAAATGATATGAAATTTTCACAGAAGCTTATGGGCATGCTAGAGAATGTCCACGCCAAATTTCGACTCCATCGGACGCAATCTTGATCGATACGAAATCCGTTCGTATCGATCACGGATCGGACCGAAACTTCACGGGCTTGGGCGCGCGGGCCTAGTCACGTGCCAGAGAGGGTCTCCCGAGATCTGAGTGAAATATCAGCCTCCTACACCTATAAATAGAGCCCTAGGGCATACAGAAAAGGGGATCTTCTTCTTCTTTGAATTCTCCAACGCCTAGACTCTGCCGGATCCAGATCTAAACTCCATAGCTGCTGCCAATAACGAAATTCACTGCTGTAAATCATCATTATCTACTGTAATTCGTTGAATTCATTTGTAATCATCAAAGAAACATCAATAAAGCAATCAACTTCATAGTGGACGTAGGCAACACGCCGAACCACTCTAAATTCTTGTGTTTCTGTGCGTTCTTATTACTTTCATTATCTGTTTTTGGAGTTTTTGTTAGATAATCCTCTTTTTCCATTTAATTTCTTCATTTTATCTCTTCAAAAACTTCCGAAGAGTGTTGTGCCCAATTTTGGTAGAAACAACGATATAATTTAAACAAGTTTTAAACTATTAAGTATTTTAGTAAGTAAAATGAATAAGATTTTTTTGAAATCTAGTTTTGAAAAGTTTATAATGAAATTGTTTGAGAAATGTTTATGAACTGAAAAAATTTAAGGTTATTTATGTATAAAGGATTTTTGTTAAGTATTTGATTTTGAAAAGAAATTGTGGTTTTAAAACTTAGTTACTTACGAAGTGATTTTAGAAAAGAAGTGATTTTATATAGATATGACTTTATGTAAATATGAAACTGAAGAAAGTTTTGAAAACTGATGATTTGGAATTTTAAAATATATGAATGTTGAATAATATTCAATTTGAAAAATGATTGTTGAAATCGTGGGTTAAAACTAATTGGATAAACAAATATGAACTAAAGGTGAAATGATTATAAATAAAGTCATGACTTGTAAATTGTTAATGAAATAAATGGATGTTGCAATAAAGGGTTATAATTAAAGTTGTGATAACCTTTAAACTCGAGTAATGTCTTATAAAAAAGAGCTAAGCTTTATAAATTGGTTATAAACTTAAGGAAATTTCTTATGAAATGGTCCGTAAATAAATGTAGTATTAAATGAGAAATATCACATGTGAAAATGAATGTAATTTAAAATGAAGAGAAATATAAGCAATGTTATGAGAATGAATATATTAATGTTTTATATTAAATGAAAAAAAAAATTCTGTGAAACAAATATTAAAGTATGAAGTGATATTTGTATTAATCAATGAGATTAATAATGAATTTAAATTAAAATGTAATTGTGATGAAACAAATTGGAATAAATACGTAAGTTGTACGTATATTGTTTTATTCGCATATTTAATTTGATCCGGATTTGAGTACACATGTTTGAGGTGAATTACACCATTTCGTGTTATGATTTTTCATTCGATTCTTGATGGTGAATATTTGATATGGATTTTTGGTTTGATTCTAAAATTCTCTATCATAGTATATGGCTATGCAAGGAGAATGATGGTTTCTAGTCAAGAAACCTTATCAAAATCCGCATTAGGGAAGTCGAATGAAAATACTAGTTCGAAAGCGAACTTGTGTGATCGAGCGATCGAATGTGATATTGCGTGATGACGACATATGTACATCTTATGTTCTAATATAATTGATATGCTTTGACGCTGAAATTGAAAGTTGTCGGGTTGGATATCCTTTGTAATTTTAGTTGGAATTTTTTTTATGCAAACTACTATTAATTTAAAACCATTATACAAAACTATTTTTATTTTATTTTATATACAAAACTATTTTTATTTTATTTTATATACAAATCTACTTTACAAACTATTCTACATACAAAACTATTTTTATTTTGTTTTATATACAAATCTATTTTACAAACTATTTTATATAGAAATCTATTTTACAAACTATTTTATATACAAAACTATTTCACAAACTATTTTATATACAAAGCTATTTTTATTTTATTTTATGTACAAATCTGTTTTACAACTATTTACATACAACGGAATTTATATAAGAATAATTTGATATATTCGAGACTATTGATTTTAAAAAAGTATTTGATCGGAAAGAAATTTGATTTTATATGATTTGATATAAACATAGAACCGAAGTTGTGAAAAACAATTGATTAGAAATTTTGATAATTTTGAATTTTGAATGATATTCGATTTGAAAGGAAAAATGATTATTGAAATCATATATGAATTTAAAGCTAAACCGATATTTGAAAGTGATTGATTTCGAGACCTTTGACTCTATATAAATATTTGATTTAAAAGTTTTCGAACTTATATAAAATGAATTGTATAAGTACGAAGTTATTTCGAAAACTATTGATTTTGAAAGGTACTCGATTTGAAAAGCGATGATCTTATATATAACGGAATTATATAAGAATGATATATCCGAAATTGATGATTTGAAAAGGTACTATGTATAGTATGATATACATTTTGAAATTGAAGATATGGAAAGTACCTTCTGCTTGATTATCCGCTTTGTGGCCATATTGGAGATACATTCTATTGATTCTATTGATTGATTTAGGTCATCCGGACACAAACTCCTGAGTTCCTTCGAATTCCATAGCGTAACCTATGGTCTTATGACCTCGGCTGCATAGCGAAATTCGCAGGGCTATGAAGGCTTACAATTACGGATGTTTCCTGGGGGAACCAAGCGAAACCATTGTGTAACTGCGACCTATGGTCGTTTTCGGTGTAATCCGCCTGGGTAGAGCGATTGCCCTAAGGTACAGATGTTTCCTGGGGTAACCAGGCGAAACCATTGTGTATCTGCGGTCCACATGGTGTAATTTGAGGGCAGATGACTGCCTTGAGTCTATGGGTGATAGAGACGTAACCACCAGTGTTACTATTAAGTAGACTACGATCCATGCGAGTGTTTTGCATAGCGTAATTCGTAAAGCAGTGACTGCTCACGGGTACAGATGTTACCTGGGGGATCCAGGCGAAACCATTATGTATCTGTGATCTGTGGTTGTTTTGGATGTCATGGTGTAAGACGTGGGGCAGTAGCTGCCTAAAGTCACCTGAGGCAGGGCCGCTCTATCCTCTCGACATAGCAAGAGAGCGACCTTAGGGACTGCGTTCCATGACGATCTCGTTCGTTTGATTTCGGTGATTGGATTTTACTTTCTATATCAGTTTTGAAAAGTTTTTTAAGTATTTTCACTGGGTGTTGAAACGGGTCTACTAAGTACTTAGAGATTTCAAGTCTTACGCTTGATCAACGTATTACTAGATTCTGTAAGAACAAAGATAAACTTGTTGAAACATCGAGTTATCAAAAGTATTTTCAATATAAAACTATTTCGATATAAAAGTATTTTGTTATAAAAGAATTTTTAACAAAGAAAACTAGATTTCTGTTTATCTTTCTGTTTTCTTATTCCGTTCTTTTCGAGGATGAAATTTTTTGAGTGGGGGATATTGTAACGACCTGGATTTTTCGACGTTTAAAATTTGAATTTAATGAATATTTTGAAATAAAATTATTTTTATAAAATAAAAAAATTGACAACGAAAACTAGATATTTGGAATGCGTCCATTTAAATAAAAAAAATTCCGCATCAAAATTCGTCTGAAACCCGGTCAGCACAATTTTTCCGAGCCAGTTATCATATTTTAAAGTACGAATATTTTTACATAGAAATGATCTAAAAAAATTTCTGATTAAAACGTCAAAGTTTGTTCCGTCCAGTTACGTCCTTTGAAGCTCCGTTTATCTAGAATTGTCGTTGTCGTTCAATTTTGAAGCGGTAACAGCGGCGACAGATGAGATTTTTCTACGAACGTCGTAGCACAGTTTTGATTACATCGTTGGAATCGTCTCGTCGCGCTAGTCTTCGAGATATATTTGTTTTCGTATTTTGGCTTCCATGACAAAACGCTACATGGTTGAAACATTGGTCTGTGACCGTGCTGGAATCATTATTGCTCACATTCTTTTCACATCCCTTCAGCCCACATATGTCTCTCAGTTGTTATTCCTTGCATGCGCCCCTCAACATATTAAATGCGGCATTTAATGTTCCTCTTTCCTCTGTGTGTGTGTGTGTGTATTAGATGCATCTCTTCGTGGCAACAGTGCTAGGAAAAAAAATCTTACCTGGCTCATAAATTATATAAAACAAATCTATCTTCTTCCTCCTTACGAAAAAAAACTCCTTCCCCTATATTTTACTTCTCTTCCCTTCTCTCACCTCCAGCCGCACTCTGCTTTCCACCGACCCACGCCCGTTCCAATTACCGCCACCTCCCCGAGTCTTTCCGGTTCCACTGCCACCTTGCTACTACAGAGACCACCTACCGCACCCCACGAGACCGCCCCTCATAGCTGCCGAAGCCACCACACCACCCTAATCCACCCAGCCCAAGCTCCACCTTCCCGCGAACGACCAAGCACACCTCCTCACCCGCCTGGACCCCACCGACATGCACCTCCCCGCGAAAGACCCCTGTAGCCTGCCTCAGTGACCCGGCCGCACCGAAAACCCGACCCTCTACCCTACCTCTTCCCTCGTCGAAGCCACACTCGGATTCGCATTCCACCACCTTAGTCGACCTGCGCCCAGAGCTCTGCTCCCTGTCCGAACCACCTCCTCTCTCAGTTTTAGTGCGTGCGTGCGTTTTAAAAAAAATGCAAACGTGCATGACAAAAGAGAACAACATGTTGCAGTGAGGAGTGGGAGGCCACGCGTGAGAGAGAAAGCAGAAAAAAGGAAAAAAAGAAGAAGAAATGTTGTGCGTTGCATAGAGGATAAGAGAGGTGAGCAGCCGTTTAGCTTAGTTTCTAGCCCGGTACTCTGTTAAGTAGCAATACCAAATTTCGGCGGTGTTCGTGTGCATGTGTCCGTATCGCCGTGCCCGTATCATTCTATCATATACGCGAAGGTGAGCGATTCTCAGCTCACGATTAGATTTTCGTATTGCAAGTATCCTACGATATTATAAACAATTGGTTGACAATTATAAATACTTGGTTGATAATTATAAATAGTTCGTTGATGATTACGATCGATATTGAAATTAAGAACCATTGGTATTTAACACGGTGATATATGATTTAGCTGAAATAGTTTAAATGTTTGATTTGAATCCCAATTGCAAGTGAAACCCGTTAACTATGGAAAAGTTTGAATATTGGATGCTGACTGATTTATTGATACCTGTCGCTATTATATTGTTGTTGTATGTATTGATTTGGAGATTGAAATTCGAACCGGAATATGGGTTGAAATGATAAATACCCAAATTAAACCACTTGGCCTAGGATAGAAATTTAATAATAAACACTGATTGGTCAATTGAAATTTATTTTGGATATTTAATATTTATATTTGAAATTAAGAAATAATTTGGAAATCTAATGTGAATTTATAATTTTCGTTGAAGTTAATATTTAATTTTGGAAATCTGTTAGAGTGAATTTAGATTTTAAAATGAAATATTAATCGAACTATTTTAAAGTTATGAAATTGAATTAACATGGTTATATTGAAGATTAATGATATTTAAACTCGTTAAGTTGATTATTTGAAATAGAATGAAATTTGTTAATAGTGTATAGGTAATTAAATTTTAATTAAAAATTTGATTTAATCAAAGAGAGAATTTTATTGATTTTATTGAATTAAAATATAACGGTTAAATTGAATTGTTGTGAATTAAAGTTCAATTAAAAGTGTTAAATTAAGAAATCAAGTAAATTAATTCCGAAGTTAATCGAATTGAATATTTAATAATAAAACTTTTGTATTTAAAGATTTAATTAACTTGGTTAATTTGAATGGTACTGGAATTTGGCAGTTGTGTGATGGTGAGATAGGATTTTCACAAAAATATATTTTGAAAGGGTAATTGAAAGACGGTGTTTACAAATGAAATGTTCGAAAATAAAAGATATTTGATCTTTTAAATAAAATGGTTCTGTGAAATGAAATCAAGAATTTGGTCGAAGAGATTATTTCCGAAAATGAGTAGATTACTAATAAGTTTAATATGAATTTGTAAATCGAGATGTGAAATTTAATTCAAACTTGAGTTCGACTGCCCATACAAAGTTGATGCAATTTGTTTAGTCCGTTAAACTTCTGTACCTATATTGTTTGATTATAATTTACTTGCATAAGAAAATATAGTCCTAACTCGAGTGTATTGTCTTTCCATTTCGCTCGGGTTAGCCCGAGTTGTTTCAGTTCTCGAAGACCTTAGTTACTTGAAGACGAAGACGGAGATTGGAAGACCATACTTACAATTATTATTCTGCTGCATTATATTGACATGTTTAGTTAAAATGTATAACTCTGATGATACTGAAATGGAATCAAATGTATATTGATAGACATTTTTGTACTTATGTTATTATTATATTTCATCCTTCCGCTGTGAGATTCTAAATATTGTTTTCTTTCTCTTCTCCTTTTCTTTTAAACCCCTTGATAATTCATCTTTTTAAACAATTTAGGTCGGGCATATGTGGTTAAATGTCTACTTGAATTGATCAAAAAGGCGGGTCGTCACATGGGCCACCCCATATGGTCTTACCGGCCTGCCTAATGTTGATGGCTAGCACCTTGGCCCTTATCTTGGCCTACACTGCTAGTTCTCCTATCAAACTGGTCCACTTAACATTGGTACATGCATGAACCTAGTAAATCCCACGCATTCATCAATGGGCGATGGAGGCATGCAACAACCTAACATGCAAATGGATCTCAACTGGGCGGCCCGACCAACGATCCACTCTTTAGCAAAGCTCCTCTCATGTCTTCCACCTCAATTGGCCATGCCTTCCAAAGGTTTTTGTCTTGACACGGCAAGCTTTGGCCAGAGGCGCCTGAATGGCGCTGTTAAAAGAGGCTGGAACTATGTTGTTGCTATGATGAGACTGACACATATGACACTGTTCATCTGACAGAAGTGACACTGTGATAACCACTTCTTTTCCTTTGCAGCCACCCTAGTAAAGTGCCACTACAGAACCACTCTCTGATCTCATTCCTCCTGCTCCTGAGGAAGGCATGTTTAAGTATAGATCGTCGATCGGCGATCATCTCACCAAACACAATCTAACTGGCATCCTAGCTGGCATACGCATTAACCAAACAACCAAATCAACAACTAAGAAAAACTCCAGGACTTTTGCAGTGCGATTTCGGCCATCCAGCTTGAATTCTAGCACCTATAAATATAGCCAAACACGCATTTTATGGAGATTGAAGATCAAAAGTTCTCACGCATTTTATTTTCTTGTTATTGTCTCTTGTAACTCAAGCTATTGTAAGAGAAGCACAGTGGATGTAGATCAACTTAGATGGAATGGAACCACTCTAGGTCTTATGTCTCTTAATTTATTACACATATTATCTCCTTATTTTACATTTAAAATCAAGATATTAGTGAGTAACCTTTGATAATATCAACTCTCAACCATAATTTCTAGGTTGGATAAATTTTTAGACAAAAATATTATTTTAGTAGTTGTTCTCTTGGCCTCAACCCTATTGTCATTATTTTAGTAATGTTATCTTCCAATAGCATATGACCAACTTGGTGTCGAGTTTTATTTCATATCAACATTTTCTAAATCTATTCCCTTATGACCATTTTTTATTATTATTGCAATCTCATTAACATGAATCTTCGTAATTGTTCCCAAAGCACTCGACCGTAACCAAAACTCATCATCCATGGCTTTTTAAAAATTCCTCTATTATTGGCATAGAATAATTGGATTAAAAGCAAACACATTTTCATTTTATTCGGACCATACTAAAACAGGGAGTCAATCTAGGATTCTTCACCTTCATAAGATAGTTTGGAAATTCATTCAAATTGTAAAACACACCTAATTTTTTTTCATCTTTGATAATTCATTGAAGCAAGCAACTCTATTTTTTTCATTATATAGCCAATCCTTAATTTGTTTAGAAGTGAGTTGATTATGAGTTTTGAATTAAACGATTAATTATTGCAATGCGATTCTTTTCCTGGATTGCTTGGGAGCCACTTATGCTTGAGTTTTTGTTGATCCAGAAAACAAATTTTTTAGATTTAAAAAACAATTATTTTGTTTTTTTAAAAGTTTATTTTTTTGATGATATGAATTTTGATGAAATGAAGAGGAGTTATGAACAGCGAAGGAGAAAAGATGTTTTGGAAGACGTGAGCCTTGACTGGAAAGATCCCCATTTTAAAAACTAAATTTGGTAGTTTTAGATGTTTGGAAAAAAAATTCAGAATCTCAATTCATTTGAAATTCTTCCTGAAAGTTTATAAAACAACATTGCCTATATCCAAATGTTTGAAAATATGGGTCAAACAACTAAGGTAGCATTTGGTTTAGAATGAGTTTTGTGTTTTGAGTTTTCAACATTAGTTACAAAATATGAGAGGATTAGAGGGACGATGGATATGATGGAAGGAAGATGGAGGGGACCATGGAAGGGATGGAGAAACGATGAAAGGATGGACCGTTTCTCGTGCTTTTCTTATTTCTCAAAACATGAAAAATAAAAAGCTGTTTTCTATTTTATATGTTAACTTTGTTTTCTAAATTAGTCGTTTTTCATAATATACATGCGTCGTGCGTATTTTTGTATGGACGAAAACCCAAAAATAAAAAGGGTAAACCAAACACTACCTAAAATTTTCAATTTAGACGCCTCAAAAATGTTATTCGATGTCTAGACCTATACAGATTTTTAACGCATGTATTTAGCTCAAATTTACCCTATTTTAAACACCTAAATTTTACAGTCAAATGTCTTAATTTTATTTGTTGATGTCTGAATTTTTTACTCAGGCATCTAACGTGATGATGTATTAAACAAAGAATGATAAACTTTCAAACGTTTAGTTCTTATATTTCTACATTTGACTTTTGTTTTTAGATGTTAGGATCATATGTTCAGATGTCTTAAACGCTGATTAACATTAAATATTTAAGTTAAAAATTTTGTTAAATAATTTATCTTTTGATATCCACTTATGTTTAAGTAAAATTTTGTTAATTACAAGTAGCTTGTCATGTATATACATAATGATAGAAAAGTAGTTTTATCATCTTATATATTAAGTTCAGAATTAATACGTACTAATTAAAATTGGGATTAAGCTAGAAAAATATAAATTATAATCAATTGGAGTTAAATGTATTTAATTCTTCATTTAGTTTGAACTCTAACTTAAATAATAAATATATTTATCAAAATTTACTTTGCATATATAGTAAATGTATATTCATTCTTACGTGGTCCTAATTTTATGGTGTTTAGTATTGAAAATATTCATACGTATCGATAATTATCTACAAATTGAAATGAATTTAGTGTCATTTATTTCACATTTTAGATAAGATAAACATATTCACCATTTTAATTTTTTGTTAGAATAAAATACAAATTTTAGATATTTATCATTTTTAACTCTCTGTTTTGATTCCTATTTGAATTAGAGTCATATCAGATAATACTGTCATTCAACTGATCGAAAGAAATTAATTACTGACAATTCAATATGGGAAATTGGCATTATTAGTAATGTAATGTTTTCAAATTAGATATAACTTATAGTCAACGTTAGTTTTTGTTGTATAACGCCATTTTCTCCAAAAAAAATATTAGTTATACCTTGTGCACCTTGAAATTATTTAAGCATATATATTATTTTAGTAGCATTTCTAAAAAGTTAGAAACCAAAAACGTATGTTTCACCTTTAAGTACCGAAAAAAATCCAAGTCAAAAAATTATGTGAACCATGCATCAATAGCATGGGTTTGAATTAGTACAAATGTAACCAAGAGTCATGAATTCATTTTTCTATCAAGTGTTAAATTACTTCATGATCTTGCTTATTTATTCCACTCAGCACTTATCTTTTTGAACTCAGAACAAACTTCCTTTATTAACCAAAAGTTATGTACATATATATAGAATATTTACAAAGTGCCCTAATATATAAGCTACTAGAAAAACACTCTTACATCAACCCAAAGTTTGAAAATAGAACCAGCCCATAGCAAGTTTTGGGTACACAAACTACTTCACCAACTACCGAATTCTCAAAGTTTTTCACTTCACTAACACCAATCACTTAGTTCATTCAATTCATTTGAAACAAACTAACACATTCCATATTTCCACTAAAATGGCGGCTTGGAGAAAAAACAATGAACTGTAGCAAATATTCCAAAAAATAAAACCCATGCTCCTCAAAGGTTAACCACATACCATCTTTCAACGTTGCCCTTGAAGCGCCTCACGGATGTCTATGTACATACCTCCATTCCTCTGCTTGCATGTGAGAGAAAGATAAGTTGTTATCCTTCTGATCTACTCCTTATCTTATGTTGAAAGAATTCGTTGTATAATAATCCCTAATTTGTTCTTTGTAGGCCTCTGACTTGGTCAAAACAAGATTTTGCTCTTTCATAGTTCATTCATTTGTTCTTGAATAGATCTAATTTTCTTGTCAGTAAATTCATGTAAAAGAGAAAATGTAAATTTAAAACAGGGACAAACCAAAGCACGTTTGGAGGTTGATGACTTGAGAATTTTCATGATAAAAAACATAAACTAAAGATGGATAAATCATCCATCCTAGGTGGTTGGTATGAATTCTTAACTATCTCCTTGTTGCATATATGGCTTCATCTTGCCTGTCTGTTATGTTTTGTTTGAATTTTGTGGATCCGATTTTAATTGATTCTAAGATATGATTGCATATTTTTGCTTTTATAAATTGAGAATTGCCAATGATCCTATTACGTTCTCTCCGAATTGACCAAAAATAGTTCGAAAACATGATTCTGGCTAAATCACTACTTTTATTTTTCCAGTTAAATCTTGTGATCGTGTTTTCGATCTCTATTTTAATGCTGAAATCACAAGTTTGAGCCACAAACCACTTTAATTTAGCACAGCACCACTTCCAAATGTCATCACTAAATGAACAGCTGAAAAATAGGCATTCCACATCCTCGTGGTTTTGGAAGCATAAACAGACTAAGGATCCACATTTATGCATTTTTGGACCAATTTCTATTTCATCGGCATGCAGTGGTTAAGTACTTTATACAAACAAACCCTCATTTTTGGGACATGTATATTATTGCAAACAAAATCCACCTAGTGCACGTGACTATATGATGTTCTCATGTTATTCCAAGTAGATTTGAAGTTATATATTCAATTAATTATTGCACGACTAGATCCTGAAAGAGAGTGCGGATTAAGGATCTTAAGGCTAATTTAACACTAGAGGGGGGTGAATAGTGTTTAATGGATTCTAAGACTTATATGGACTAATTTAAAACTTATGATATAAACAAATGCATAACTTAATCACAGAATCAAACATAGATGCAGAAAGTAAATAAAAAGCAGTAAAAGGAAAGAACACACCAGATTTTATACTGGTTCGGAGTTACCCTACATCCAGTCCTGTACCAAGGCAAACACCTCATACAGATTTTTATTATACCAATGTCGAGATTACAATCCTCAATTTCTAAAGGCCTTGAGGTACCCTCCTGTCTTCGAGTCCGGGGCAAACTCTCTTGATTTACGGGACACAAGATCACCCAATTGATTTCCAGGCACAACCACACCTTATAGAGAGACTCGATAAACTTTTGATTACAAATTGATCCTATAACTCTGAATAGCACTTTGATCTTCTAGAGAGGGTAGAGAATCAAACAAGAATGAGATTCTAATTTGATTCACTTGAGAATTCGGCAGAATTTCGGTACGATCTTAAAAATATGAAAATTTTAGAATATGGATTTGTGGAGAAAAAGGAGTGAAGAAAATAAGAAATTAGTTAGTTAAAAAATTCGTTTGTGAAGCCTATTTATAGACCAGTAACGGTCATAACCATTCGTGAAGAGATTTAAACGAATAGATACTTCTTTTGAAAATTGAAACTTTTGAATTTAACAGCCACCATGTCGACATGGAGTATCCCATCATGTCGACATCCCTTAGTTAAAAATAGTGTAAAATTTGTTTTGAAAATGGTATTGAAAGGAAAATAAGATAAAATGATTCTAGAGTAAAATAAACTAATTTTCCTATGTTTTAAAATAAAGAAGAGTAGAAAAATATATTTTTAGAATGTATATATAAATTTGATTTTAAATCTCAAGTATATATATATTATAAAAGAATATTTAAAAATCAAAAGATAGTTTTAAAAACAAACGAAGTTTAAAACAAGAGTTTAAAAAACAAAAACAAAGAATATTTAAGGCTAAAACATCTTTTTGAAAATCATTTGAAAAGATAATTTTTAAGGCTAAAACATTTTGAAAAGCAGTTTTGAAAATCATTTTGAAAAACCATTTTGAAGTAGTTTTGCAAGCTTCTTCCTGCAGAATATCTCATCTCATCGGGACTCGAGAACTTGTACAAAACCAGGATGTTCGTGGGTTTGTAAGCCACTTGTCGTAGGTTTGTAAGCTACTTGTCGTGGGTTTGTAAGCCACTAAGAAGATAGAAATGGGTTCCATCCCAAATGAAATTTGGAATGAAGATTTCTATGCTATTATGAAGTTTTAACAAAAATTAGACGCTTATCTTGAAATCTTGATCTTGATACTCTAGAGTCTTCAATCTTGATATCCCCATTCTGAATATTGAGTCTTGAGTCTTTATACTGATCAGTCTTCAGTAATCAATACCTGCATATATATATATATATATATCCTGCATAGTTCCTGCATATGCATATATATCTAGACAATAGTCTTAGTATATATTTTATAATAAGATAAGTTAAAAAGGTTGTTGTCATCAAAACCAACATTTCAATTCCTAACAATCTCCCCCTTTTTGATGATAACAACCTGTATTTATAAAATATACTTACCATACCATAACTCCTATCATAACCCCCCCTTACTCCATGACTCCCCCTTACTCAAATCATAACTCCCCTTTACTCCAAGCCAACTAATATTTTATAACTTCTCCCCCTTTGTCATCAACAAAAAAACTTCATACTAATAAATTCCCTGAACTTGATATAAGATAATCAACCATAATACAATAGAGTAATCCATATATAAGTGTAATAAGTGCTAAGTGCGATCATAAGTATGAAATGTGATCATAAATGTGAAATGTGATCATGAGTGTGATCATAAGTGTAATCCAGAAGTAAATCAATCATCATCCAATCATATTTACAGTAATTATTCAATC
Source organism: Allium fistulosum (assembly GCA_030737815.1). Lineage (NCBI taxonomy): Eukaryota > Viridiplantae > Streptophyta > Magnoliopsida > Asparagales > Amaryllidaceae > Allium > Allium fistulosum. The sequence continues at coordinate 1,251,997,468 of CM060905.1, forward strand.
CAATCATATATACAAACCACACCAAATGTTTTAAATAAATTAAGTCAATCAAGTTTAAAACACACCAATCAAATCAAACAAATAACATACAGAATGACTAGACATTCCTTGGTACTTCCACCCATCCATCTTCTCCAAAGATAGGGTCTGCTTTGATGGCATCCCATTCTTCTTTATCTTTGTCGAGAGTGACTGGTGGATTTCCTTCGATATCGTCCTTGTTAAGGGCTGAGATCATCCAACGAAGGGCGTCGAAATGTATCTCTTGCTCCTTGATCATCTGCATTTGACTCAATTCTAAGTGGCGCTGATTACGAAGTATGAATGTAAGGATATTCTTGAATGAAGTGAAAGTTTCCTCAAGATTATCACTTAGATTCTTAATCGGAGAAGCCATAATTCAAGAAATAGAAAGACATATGAAAGGGAGTGATTAGAAATGAAGTTTGATAATTTATTCTGGAAGAAACATGTATAAATAGGGGAAGAAAGTCGTTTAAAATGAATAGACACAAGTTAGTTACATGAATTTAAAATTTGAAAGTGTAACTACTTTATGCCCGTTGCATGTCGACATGGGGGGATGGGGGATGTCGACATGCCTCTGCCTAAAGCAACAATTTGCTTTGTTTTGAATATTATGAACAAATCTATGCAACTAAAATTTGTATAATATAAAAACAAGCAATTACAGAGACAAGTGAAGTTGAATAACAGGAAATAAAGGATTTCATTAATGATTCTAGTTAACATTACATAAAATAATATAATATAACTAAAATAAAGGAAAATACATGGATATAACTTGAAGCAAACAAGATAACATGAACTAAAACTAATTAGATGAAGATGAAGAAGATGATAGTCCAAGCTTTCTACTAACTTTCCCGATGAACTTGTTGATTTTAGTGGAAATCTTATCCATTTTCTTACTCATCGATCTTTTGAGTGTCTTTTGATTTTCCACTATAATTCTTTGGTTATTGAGAATGGTCTTATTGGATGGATTAGTGGGATTAGTAGGATATTCAATAATATCTAAGGAAGTTTCTTGATCTTCCTCTTCCTCCTCTTCGATTTCCATTCCTTCCTCTTCCTCTTCTTCTTCTTCTTCTCCCTCCATTTCTTCCATCTCTTCGTGAGCAAGCCTTTCTTCCTTTTCCGTAAGTGTTTCATATGGTTGAAACACTAATGGAATTTGCATAAGGGAAATGTTTCCATGGTTGAACACTTTTCTAGTTATAAATTCTTCCCTTTTGAAATCAACTCCAAAGTAATTAAAAATTTGAGTGAGATAAATTCCATGATATAATGTGTTTTCACCCATAGTAAAATTCTTGGGCCTTAGCTCATCCAAAATAACTTGAGCCCAATTGATATCATAATTTCCAAAAATTGCAAAAAGAGCTTTGCAAACTTTCAAAGTTGGGTTGTTGTAGTTTCCCGACCTTGGTATAAGAGTGTGTTGAATAAGAAGGTTAACAATACTTGCTTTTGGACGAAAATAACGGTTTTTGAATTCAAAATTGTCATCCCCTTCAAAGATGTGATGAAATGTCTCTCGATCATTTTCATTTATTTGAAATTCTGAGAAATTCATTCCGGTATACTTGCATCCCAAAATATTTCCTAAAATTTCACAATCCAAAACTATTTGTGTTCCTTTAACACTACTCCAAATTTGTCCATCTTGCCCATCATAAAAACCACGATTTAAATTCGCATAAAACATCTTAACAAGGTTTGGATAACATACAAAATCATTTTGTTTGTTATCTACTACACTAAGAATAGAACATTATTGAAAATGATTTTCAATTTCATAAGAAGGAAAATCTTCAAAAATAGCAAATTTCCCCGTATGAATTTTACCAAAGTTTACATAGTTGATGTAAGCTTTGATACCTTCCGGGTCATTAAAGAGAAAGTTTTTGATAGATTTTGGAAGTCTAATGGTGTTAGGAGTGCTTGAAGAGGACATTGAAGAAGTTTGAGAAGAGTTGAAGATAATGAAGATAAATTTGAAATTTGAAATAAAAGTGAAAAGTGATGATAAAGAGAGTGAATTAAATAGAGATTCTATAGACATGTTCTCTGGTCAAGAGGCATCTTTCCAGAGCATTGAAGTTGGTGAAAAGGTGGAGGGAAATTCAAAAGTTTGAATTCAAATTTTGAAATCAAATTTTTGAGGGGCATGTCGACATGGGGTATCCAGGTATGTCAACATGTGCCTATTGAATCAAAGGACAAGTGTCTATTCCTAATTTCTAATAAATGTATATATTATATCCTATATTCTACTTATATAATTCCTGTGATATCATTAAATATAATTTAATATTTAAAATATTATTAAAATAATATTATTTTTGAATTTAAAATTCAAATTTCAAGGGATAAATTTGAATTTAAAATTCAAGGAATTTAAAAAAATCAAGCAAACAAACAAGCATCCATTCAAACAAGAAAAAATAAAAATAATGTAAATGCGTACCTCTTTTTAGATCCGTACTCCCATCGTCGTCTGATTCATGAATAGCAGTGAAACACAGATTTGAATTATCCATCTTCTTTTCATCGTCACTGGATGATGAGTCTGAGCCATCAAGAGTTACTGTGTATGCTTTCTTTCTTTTCCTTGACGAATCATTGTTTAAAGGAAACAACTGTTTATCTGGATACGGACAATCTTTCCTATGATGTCCGACTTTATTACAATTGTAGCATCTATCATTGTTGACGTTCTCTGTATTATTTCTTGAATTTCTTTGATCATTTCTTTTGTAATTATTCATTTTTCTATATTTTAGGAATTTCCGGAACTTTCTTGTCATGAAAGCAATCTCCTCATCACTGTCTGGTTCCGAATCTTCAGTTGTTGCATTGAATGCTAATGACTTCTTTTCTGTAACCTTATTTTCTCTTCTTCCTTGCAGTTGAACTTCATAAGACATCAAATTCCCAATCAATTCTTCTATTTTCATTAGACTGATATCATTTGCTTCTTCGATTTCAAGTGTCTTTTGATCCCATTCTGGAGTGAGTGAATTTAGAATTTTTCTGACATGGTCTTCCTCCGAAAAGCCTTTTCCCAGTGCAATTAGTGAATGAACAATATCTTGAAATCGATAATACATGTCGGAAATGGACTCATTTGCATGCATTTTAAACAATTGAAACTGATTAGTTAATATGGAAATTTTAGTCTGTTTAACTTTGATTGTTCCTTCATGAGTAACTTGCAAAGTTTTCCAGATTTCAAATGCAGACTTACAAACAGACACTCTATTAAACTCATTCCTATCTAGTGAACAAAATAATATATTCATGGCCTTTGAGTTATTTTATGCAACACTCTTGTGCTCAGTAGTCCACTGGGCAAAATCGGTAGTGGTTCAACATACTCAGTTTGTGTGACATTCCAAGTGTCTAATCCTACTGATTGTAAATAAATTTTCATTCTACAAGCCTAATATGCATAATTACTGCCATTGAAAAATGGTGGTCTGACAGTAGGCTGACCTTCTACTAATGAACTAGTGTTAGTGTTAATAGAACTAGTGCCAGAGTTGACATTACCAGTGTTGGTAGCTATTAAAACAATTTTCAAGTTTTAGATTATAAAAACTATGAAAACCAATGCTCTGATACCAATTGAAAGAGAGTGCAGATTAAGGATCTTAAGGCTAATTTAACACTAGAGGGGGGGTGAATAGTGTTTAATGGATTCTAAGACTTATATGGACTAATTTAAAAATTATGATATAAACAAATGCAGAACTTAATCACAGAACAATCACATAATCAAACACAGATGTAGAAAGTAAATAAAAAGCAGTAAAAGGAAAGAATGCACCGGATTTTATATTGGTTCGGAGTTACCCTACATCCAGTCCTGTACCAAGGCAAACACCTCATACAGATTTTTATTATACCAATGTCGAGATTACAATCCTCAATTTCTAAAGGCCTTGAGGTACCCTCCTGTCTTCGAGTCTTGGGCAAACTCTCTTGATTTACGGGACACAAGATCACCCAATTGATTTCCAGGCACAACCACACCTTATAGAGAGACTCGATAAACTTTTGATTACAAATTGATCCTATAACTCTGAATAGCACTTTGATCTTCTAGAGAGGGCAGAAAATCAAACAAGAATGAGATTCTAATTTGATTCACTTGAGAATTCGGCAGAATTTCGGCACGATCTTAAAAATATGAAAATTTTAGAATATGGATTTGTGGAGAAGAAGGAGTGAAGAAAATAAGAAATTAGTTAGTTAAAAAATTCGTTTGTGAAGGCTATTTATAGACCAGTAACGGTCATAACCATTCGTGAAGAGATTTAAACGAATAGACACTTCTTTTGAAAATTGAAACTTTTGAATTTAACGGCCACCATGTTGACATGGAGTATCCCATGATGTCGACATCCCTTAGTTAAAAATAGTGTAAAATTTGTTTTGAAAATGGTATTGAAAGGAAAATAAGATGAAATGATTCTAGAGTAAAATAAACTAATTTTCCTATGTTTTAAAATAAAGAAGAGTAGAAAAATATATTTTTAGAATGTATATATAAATTTGATTTTAAATCTCAATTATATATATATTATAAAAGAATATTTAAAAATCAGAAGATAGTTTTAAAAACAAACGAAGTTTAAAACAAGAGTTTAAAAAACAAAAACAAAGAATATTTTAAGGCTAAAACATCTTTTTGAAAATCATTTGAAAAGATAATTTTTAAGGCTAAAACATTTTGAAAAGCAGTTTTGAAAATCATTTTGAAAAACAATTTTGAAGTAGTTTTGCAAGCTTCTTCCTGCAGAATATCTCATCACATCAGGACTCGAGAACTTGTACAAAACCTGGATGTTCGTGGGTTTGTAAGCCACTTGTCGTAGGTTTGTAAGCTACTCGTCGTGCGTTTGTAAGCCACTAAGAAGATAGAAATGGGTTCCATCCCAAATGAAATTTGGAATGAAGATTTCCACGCTATTATGAAGTTTTAACAAAAACTAGACACTTATCTTGAAATCTTGAACTTGATACTCTAGAGTCTTCAATCTTCATATCTCCATTCTGAATCTTGAGTCTTTATACTGATCAGTCTTCGGTAATCAATACCTGCATATATATATATATATATATATATATATATATATATCCTACATAGTTCCTGCATATACATATCTATCTAGACAATAGTGTTAGTATATATTTTATAATAAGATAAGTTAAAAAGGTTGTTATCATCAAAACCAACATTTCAGTTCCTAACAGATCCAATCATCTTTCTCTTTATGGACACTAGTCCCAATTGTTTCAGTGTTGAACTATCCTAAGAAACCGACGTTATCAATCATCCACTCCTCATTCTCAATAATATCGTTAACCATCATGTTTTCCCCTTTGATTCTTTCCATCATGTCTACCCTTGGTCAAATAATAAGCCTTTCACCTTGCCGTCATGGGTTGTACCACATAGAAGTTGATTTACCATCTACAATTCTCTTTTCCATACATTTTAGCACTTCCCTTCATATTTTGAGCACGTTTTTCCAAATGCCTAAATATTCATCCCTAATGTCCATTTCCCAAAATGATTGATTTTTAATATACTTTGATTTCATCCATTTTGTCCGTTTTCTGTCCTCGTTCATCATTTTCCAAATCAACTTGATATCCAAGTCTGTGTTTAGCTCTTCGAAAGCTCGAACACCTAATCCACCTTCCACTTTTTCATGCACGCCATCTCCCATGGAACTTTTCTCAATCTATCCTTCCATAAATTTTTTTTGACATACATGCTGATTTTGTTAATTATCGCAACTGGAAGCTTAAAACATTGCATCTAATACTGGATAATTGGAAATATCGTGAACTTGTTAAGTTCCAGTCTGCCTCAAAAACTTAGTAATTTCGCTGCTCATCCATTTATTATGCTTTTGATTTTCTCAACAAGGGACTCGCAATCTTTATCTTTCAAATTCATACTAGACAAAGGGATTCCTAAATATCTTATTGGAAGTTCGCTTTGTTTGATGCTCAAACCTCTTCTATTTCTGATCCTTAGCTAAACCCTCCTCCAAAGAAATCAACATACTTCTTCTTACTCAAATTTAATCCTACGCTTTCTTGCATTGATTTAAACACATCTTGAATGGATTCTACTCAAGTTCTATCTACTTTCACGAAAATTAGAATATCGTCTACATAAATAGTATGAGTGATTTTATTGCTAGACGTTGTTGATTTGATTAAACCCTTCTTCAGCTTCTCCTCCATTAATAGAGTGAAAAAAATCCATGACAAGAGAAAACAAAAACAGCGATATAGGGTCCACTTACTAAGGCCTGGTGTGCTATGGAAGAAACCATGTAGATTCCTCTGGCTCGTAATGGAATAATTTGGTAACGAAATCATTTTCATTATTTTTGCAACTTTATTTCTTGCAAAAATTTGCAAGACAAACTATATATAAACACCTTAAGTGAAATGGATTCTTCATCTCATGATTCTTGTTCTTCTTCTACCGTCTTATTTAACATGCGATTCATTTTCCTCTAGCATATTTTATTCATCTAAGTTAGAAACATATATTTTCTTTCATCATCTTAATCAAATGCCTAACGATGTATATTTTAGGTTCATTATTTTTCATTAAAAATATTGCATCAAACCCAATATATTTTCCCTCTTTTGGTTGCACATTTTATATGAACTTGAATGTAAAGTGTTGAAAATTAACTTAAGGAAACATTGTAAATAATTAGAGATATTATACATTAAGTACTCGACGATCCACTTTTTTGGTACCGATGTTCGTACTGGCACTACAACACGAAAAAAATGAAGAAGCTGGAATAACTCATAAATATAGTAGCGCCTAGCCACTGAGAGTGTCCGTTGTATTTTTGGAAATAACTGACGATCTTGGACTGTAATACAGTGGAAAGAATTAAGAAAAGGATCATAAATAATTGCAGACATGATAGACTATACGAACATGAATGTAAAACCGTGAAATAAAATTAAGAAAAGGTTTGCAAATATTTAAAAAGCATAAGCCATTGGATTTGAATGTAAAAAAAGCAAGAGAAAAGCAGGGAGCACTTAGTGGTGTAATAGCAACAGTTTTATTTAATTTTTCTTATTCATTGCTCCCGTAACATTTTGAGAACATAACAATTTTTCTCGAACCATCAAGTTTTTGGTGGTATAGCGAATAGAGCCAGTGACATATTCTGTGATAACTAAATGTCTTAGTCGAATGAGGGAGTTAAAAATATATTAATTATTGAAATAAATAAATAAATTTCATGAAGTACCCTTAGTTTCCTTTTTCATCAAATCAATTAATATCTAAGTTTTCCCAGTAAACCTTGACCAAACCTTAAACCTATATTTTCTTTTTAAAAATATTTACTAAGCGAGGAAAAGAATTATGATAGCATGAAATGCCTTAACTCCGATGAAAGTTATGAGAAATGAATCAACTTATGAAAAAACATCAATATTTTAGAAGGATTCAACAAAGAGAAAATTGTATTAGTTGGTGACAAAAAACATCAGTTTCACACTTTCAATTTTTTAACGTATTCTGCAGCCGTTCGCATAGTATAAGATACTGGGTTTGTAAGATGTCATGTTATCGAGCACTTTAACCTCATGAAGTATTTTGGCATGAAACCTTGCTACACTTTTTATTTATTCAATTTTGTTATTAAGTACTCCAACTACTAAAAAGTTATGATATTTAATGCATCACCACGCTGCATTTTATGCGATACTCTCGAGTTCATTAAATGATGGATAACACCGTTTTTATCATGTTAAAACAGTTGGCTCATAACGTTTTGTTAACATAAAATGATAAAGGTCCATTGTTCTACCTATAGCATAAAAACCAAAATTCCTGCATGATAAGTTTTGATCGCATTAGGACTAATATCGTGACAAAGTTCCACTCAATTTATTTTACTTTATACTTTTATACCCTTTTAGTTATTAGGAGTTCCCTAAACTAAATCACCAATTCCGGATATATAATTATAGTAATGAGTAATCATGAATGTATCAATAACATTGATGATCAATTTTGAATTGTCTTAGGGTTAAAGAACAACATAATTTAATAAAAATTCGAAGTAATAATTGAAGTATAATGTACTCAAGATAATAAAAAGGTATTTTAAGTAAAACAATAGCCATTAATAATATTGAGAATCAACAAAATAAAAGAAAATTACTAATTTAGTATTGGATGAAGATGAGGCTTGAAGTTCAGAATGAGAAGATGAATGAGTGATGAGAAAGAGACAAATTTTAAGAAGGCAAATTCTACTCATACATCATTAATTGCTTTACCCACACCATAATTTTTTTATAAAATTTTAGACAAAAATGCCTCTATTTAAGAAAATAAAACTAAAAATTAATATTAAAGAATCGAAAATTCATAGTAAAATCACTATAATTTCTTTTACAAAGTAACTAAAATTTCTATATACCATCGGTTGAATAAAGTTTAAATTCCATTTAGATACCAAATTCTATTTATACACTTTCAGGTTGTATTTATGCGGTCAATTTCAACATTTTTCATTTCTAATAATAAATTTTAAATTTTTTGCTAAAATCATTATGATTCATAGAATATGAAATTCTTCTTTGTCTTTTACTTAAATTAAATGATTTAAATTTAACATCAAAAGTGAAACAGTTTAACATTTTAATATTCAAAAATTAAATTAAATTTGCTATATATAAACGATTAAATAATTTTGAATTCCATTTAAGGTATTTAAATTTGAAAATTGAAACTTACAAATGTGAATCTGAGAACCTTATTTTAATTACAGGAAAATACCGTAGAGAGGACAAATTTAGAGCCTTTTTTAGTACCTAGGACAGCTCACAAATACTTTATTTCCAAAGATAAAAAGGACAAGAGCGTTAGAATATTTTTAAAAGCCCTAACCGTCATGTGCGTTTTCTTTTTTTTCTTCAATCTCATTCTTCTCCTTCTTCTTTAATTTTCTTCGTTTTCTCTTTTGCACGTTCAAACTTAAATTTTCTTCTTCATTCTTCTTTATTGTCGTGCACGATCCATTCCTGTAACGTCCCAGATTTTCGCGTTCGAAAATCGACATCCATACTTTACATCGTACTCGAATGTCGTAGATTCGAGCGTTCAAATCCGAGTCACCGGAGCTTATAACACAGTTAAGTAAATATCACGGCGGAATAAAAAGAATATAGATATACAACATCTGATACAATATCCAGATACAATGATGATACAATGAATATCTATATACATCAGAGATATGATACAATAAATTGCAGCGGAAAAGAAAACGATAACATTAGCAGCGGATAATCTCCATCTTCAAAGCACTAATCCAGAAATAGCTTGAACTCCCAATAACGATACACCAAGATAAGCAAGTGCAGTCCGATCCAAAGACTGAACTAGCTCCAGATAACCTACTAATCTGACTATCTGAAAAACCAAACTCTAGACTGCTCGTGTAGAAAAATTTTGAGCATCCAGAGTTTAGGAAAGAAACAATAAACTCCGGATCAGTCATGGGACTGGTGTGAGCAACAAAACAGTTTATCTTTAAAACAAATAGCAAGAGAATTTAAAGTCAATTCGCAATGCTTTTGGAAAATGAAACTACCATAAGACCTCCCACCACACACACAATGCAAACGCAGACTTGGAGGAGATTTCTTCTTATGTTAGTCAAAGATGCTTACTACGCTAAATCAAATCATTGGATATTATTACTAGTGCATAGTGCAGAAAACATTTCGAAAGTATAATATAAATCTTAGCCAGCATAGACATTTCGCACTTATGCCTACTATAGCTACCATGTTCAATAGCAGGTTACCACCACATTCCATGGCAGGTAATACAACTAAAACCGTACAGGGCTCGTATTGTTTTGTTTGGATTTCCAACAAATGGTCAGGCTAAGGAACTTTCTATTCCATGAAAGAAACGCCTCTGGCGGGACGTTCCGAGAACCAACTGTTCTCTGCCAAACAAGGCCGGCAACCCCTTTTCCCAAGGGATAAAAGAAACCTCAGATATGCCACCCCCGATCCTTTGGGACCTTTATCCGAGCGCTCGATAACCAACATCACACATCATAAAGAAAGTGTATCCACATGAGTAAGTTTCTGGGCTCCATACCATGATACTACCCTTTTCCAGAAGGAATGGTCATACCCTAGGGGAGCTACCCCTGAAAACCTTGCCGCACAATTCCTGTTTCGACCATTACCGGGTTGTGAGGCTCGACGAAGTCTCGTCCACAAAGCTACGCTTTTTCAAAAAGCCACGCTTTGGGTCAACAGATGATCAACCTATGATCACAAAGATAAATGATCAAACAAATGATCATATCACAAATGATCAAACACTGATCATCACACAGCAACACTCAGCATGCCACATTACCAAATTGGGATATATCGCTGATAAATTTCAACTACATAACCTCTGAGCTCGTACGTCTCAGAGAAGGGTGTTAAGCTAAGAGAATAAATTCTCCGCCACCAACAGAAATGTATTTGAAAGAAATCGGCTTTATATCTCAAAGTGTAATGTCAGACATGTATCCATATAAGTCTGTTCCGGGTTCGAACAGAACCGAAGGCACTTCTCACGAAGCCCTTGCAAATCCGGATAATTTTCAATCACGTCCGGACTTCCCGTCACAAAAAGAGTGATATAAATCTCTATACCGGCGCGACTTAGTGCAGAGACATTCGACAGGTTGTCCTTTCATTTTCGAAAAATATCCGGTCTTCAAATGCTATCCATATACGACGTATCACTATTCGGAATGAGTTATACGACCCAAAGGTCCTTTCCCGGCTAACCCGAATAGTGAGCGAAATATTTAAAAACATACGGATATTGGGATTTCAATTAAGTCACAACTTAAACCCAAACTTTCTTTTCAAATGGTTTAACAAATTACCATTTTAATCCTTTTAAACAAAAAGATTCATTTTAACAACCTTCAATGGTTTAAAACAATTTCCACACTTTAATCTTTTGAAACAAAAGATTCATTCATAGATTTTCCAAATCAATTTCCATTTCAATTCAACTCGTTAAATCTTTAAATCAAAGATTTAACTCATAGCTTTCAAAAACAATTCATTCATAACTTGGAAAAACCATTTTTCAATTCAATCTTGAAATTCCTTTAATTAAACTGGAATTTCATTTCTTATCTGAAAGCTTTTATCTTTTGAAAACAACAGTTTTCAATTTGGAAATCTGATTCATTCATACGAGTTGAAATCCTTGGTTTAAATTCAAATTCCCAAATTAATACTTTAAAATGGTTTAATTCATACAAACACATTTATATCATCTTTTATCCCTAGTTTCCAAATCATAGTTTTAATTTCAAACTTGAATTCAAATTTAAATCTAATTATTTAAATTTTCAAAACTCGATTAAGTTATTCAAAATAACTTTTATCTTTGAAATTCTATTTCAATATCTCTTCACTTTTTATTTTAACCCAAATTTCAAATTTCAAAATCAATTGAAATTAAAATTTCAATTTCAAAAACATCAAATTTAAATTATCTGTGACTTAACCGATTTCCACGTGAAATCCATATTTGTGTGTGTATAGTGTAGTCCAGGGGTTTTACACACAATAGTGCACAACATCAATCATCACAGATATATCGATAAGCGGTATAATCCACAACGCTTATCTTCATTCACAGATTCATAGATAAAGTCAATTTATCAGTCATAAAGATTCATCAATACAATTCGATGTGGGTTTCGAATATCCAACTGGAATCCGACTCCCTGTCGCATCGAAATTCCAAATGTCGTTTACGGGTCAAGGGTTTCATATTCACATGGTAATATATCACAGAATAGAAATTTCAAATCACAACATAAATCAGGGTATATCACAAAGCATCATATATCAGGGATATCAAATAATCAAATCATCCAATAGAATTCAAACATTCATAAGTAAGGTCAAGTATTTAATAATCCTTTATAAGCAGAATTAATTAATTATTTAATCTTAAGTAATTCAATTTATTTCAACTTAAATCAATTACTTATGAATAAATTATCAAATCTTGATTTATTAATTTATAAATCATTTGATATACATTAATTTATCAAATACTTTTAATTAATTAATTTATCCTTAATTTATCATATTAATTAAATTAACCTCTGAACCAATTTCAAAATAAATTAACCCCTTAATTACCTTCATTAAGAAATAACAATTTACAATTGATTATCTTAATTATTTCTTTAATTTACATTACATTTTTAACTTACAACTTTAATTTATAAAGGAAGTTTATCAAAAGTCAAGTTTAAATTTTTGTTTGAAAACAAATTTACTATTAAAAGCTATTTTAATTTAAACTTGTTTTCTTTAAAACAATTCAGATTTAAAAACTGATTTAAATTTCTAGATTTGGATTCAAAGAAAACTTGAATCCATCAATTTCACTTTGATTCAAAACTTTGATTTAGACTTACTTCCAAACCTTGATTTAATTGAAAACTTGATAACATCTTGGTTTGAAGCTTATTCAAATTCGTTATTTTGCTTCAGGTCAAAGAAACCCAAACCAACAATTCCGATCAAACGCTCGAGCAACCACTCCCTTTACTTCGAGTTCAGACCCGAGCTCTTTCCCATTTTCCCCGAGTCAAACTTCGAGACACCTTCCTCTTCCCCAAACTCCATTTCCCAAATACACACACCCATACGTGCACGTGTACAACTACTGGAACCACCCACCACCTCCGACGAACCATCCAACACATCCAACCTCATCGCGGCAACCATCGCTAATCGCCAAAACACCTTCCCTAGCCTCGAATCGAAATCGAGCAATACGCTCCAGACTTCACCAAGAACACCCTCCAGAAAATCTCTCGTCCCCCAACCTCTGGCCATCAGAGGCTACAAAAATTCGACCGAAGCTTCGCCATAGTCCCCTCTACCTTCCCTTTGAACCACGTGCAACTCGGTCAACTCGTGATGATGAAATCGTCATGTTTACAGACCACCACCAAACTTAACGTTAAACCCTACTTTTACCTCCACCGAAAAATCTATGCATTCGAAAAATTTTTAGGCATTTTTCCTGTTATAAATCATCTTCAATCTTGCTTTATACGAAATTTCAAAAATCAAAATTTATCGTATCAACTGAATTTGGCAAAAATGCAATTTTTCTTCATATTCAAACTGCTCTTAGACTACTTAAGTAAAAATCTTCATAATGCTTTTAAAAATCATAACTTTGTATGTTTATTCAATTTAGGTAATCAAATCAATGTTTTAAGACACTTGAATTTATCACTAGATTTTGTTTTACTGTATTTTTACCCTTTCCAGTAAATCTATATATATTTATTACTTAAAAGTATTTTTAAAACTTTGGTCTTGTTAATTCAAACCTTTTTTTTTTGTTTAAATAACAAAGGCTATCAGTGAATGATTTAAGAGATTTGTATTTTTTCTTTTTGTTTAGCCTCTAAACTTAGAACAGGTATGTATATGCCTGTACATACATCTGTTAATTCTTATGTGTATAGATATACACACATATGCAGATAATCATACAAGCAAAATCACAACTTCAATATCAGATCAACAACAAGATATACATCAGATTCAAAAAGGTTGCTCACCAGGCTCAAAGTCAGAAAGTTTGCTCTTTTCTTGTTTGAAACAGGAAACTTGAAACTTGCATTTGAAACTTGCACTTTTTAGTTTTGATTTCTGAAAACTTTGAACAAGCTTGAACTTGAGAACTGAAATGTTTGAACTGGAATTTGAAAGCTGGAATCTTTACATTTCTTACTTGGTTAAGTAGAAGTTTTTTTTTTTATAAAATTGTTGTTTGATTGTAACATTTTTTTTCTTGTTTAAAACTTTGAACTGGGATAACTCAGCCTTTTGTATACGAAATAAAGTGAGGTAGTTTGATAAATAAACAAGTATGTAGAGCTTAGATAGTTGTATTAGTACACATAAAACCTAGCTAGTACGAAAGAAGCCAGAGATTTTTTCTTGGCCAGGCAAAGTTTGTGGAGGCTGAGAGGATTTTTCACATTTCGAATTGACCAATGTTGCTAGCATTAAATGCAAGAGTCCTTTATGTTTCCTCATACTCTTATTTGTACATAGATGTATTATATTTTACTTTGTTCAAGTTGATAAATTATTTTACTTGCCTGCATATATTTTGTACCTGGGGTGTTTATTTTGCGAGCACTTGTTCATACTTATATATATATATATTGTTTCTTGCTTTCGGCTGAGGATGATTCTCTTTTGTATACTAAAGATCTTGTATTAATTATTATTGTCCTTGTTTCCACTAGTGCAGACTTGAATATGTATCTTCTTATGTCTTCATACTTTTTTCTTTGTATTGACTTCGGCTGTACAAATGAAGATATACATACTTGTTGACTTTTTATTTTAAATCTACTTACTTATATTCAATTTATAAATTCAAATATTTATTATTATTATTATTTAACCATAAATTCAAAATTATTTATTTACGATTTAAACTCAAGTCAAATATATATCTATATATTTATTATTTTCAAATTCACTCATATTTGAATCGGGGAAACTCGCTCCAATTTTCTAATTAAATTTACAAATTTTTATCCAAAATTTTATTTAATTATCAATTTAAATAAATTTAAATTTCGGGGTCGTTACAATTCCTGTTAACCTGATTTTGATTTTCATCTCTTTGAACACGTCAGTGGAAATTTTCGAATTTAGGTATGATTCTATGTTTTTTTCTCCTTTCTCTTCTATCAGTGTTTTAATTTTGTTATTTCTAACATTCTCCTTTTTTTTCTTTGTAAAAATTAATTTCAATTTTGTTGCTATGTTTTCTTCTTTCATATTCTATGACAAATTTAGGCAGTAGTAGGTATGTTCTGTTTTTTGTTTTTGTTTTTTCTAATGCAGCAACGTTTTCTTATTTATTTTAAATTGAGTGTTGTTTGGTTTTTGCTCACTGATGTATATCTTGAATTCATATTGGTTTGGATTAAAATGTATTGTTGTGTTTTTTTCAGTAAGCATCAGCTTTTAGGTGTCATTTTTAGGTTTTTTTAATATCATTCTTCACAGCAATAAAGTTTTGAACTGTTTTATTGTTTTGTTTTTTTGAGTAGATATAACAATGAAGTTGTTATAGAGTAAATATGATTATATTCATCAAACATTCAATGGATTGAATTAGTGTTTCATTAGATCATATATTCAATTAAATTTGTTTGAGTATCATTTTTGTTATTAATTTCAATATCAGATTTTAGGTATCGGTTTTACAGTCTATAGGTATCATTTTGAAAAAAAAATTGTTACTTTTTTATTTTTGATATTTGAATCTAAAAATGAAGTTGTTACAGATTAAATATGATGGTAAATGAGTTGAATTAGTGTTTTATTACTATCAAACATTTACTGAAGTTTGTTAGTATCAAACATTTAATTAACTTTGTTTTAGTATCATCTTTCTTATTAATTTCAGCATTAGATTTTAGGTATTAGTTTTACTATCTATAGGTATCATTTTTGAAAAAAAAATGGTTACATTTTTGTTGTATAAAGAAAATTATCATACTATAATAAAATGACAATCTGAAGCAAACATTTTTTTATTGATGTTCTTTTTTCTTGCATTCATATTGGTTTGATTGAAATAGCAATCAAGGTATGTTTTTATTTTATGTGTTTGTAGTTATTTGGTGATGCTGTGTCATTATTTTGGAAAATAACCAGTATCAATTTCTGTTTATGTTAGTATCATTTTTTAGTTCCAGTACCTGTTATTTTGAGTTTATGTTAGTATCATTTTTAGTTTAGTACCAATTTTTCTTAGTATCAGTTTTTGTTACTATCCTATTGTACAACGGTGCAGATACTAATATAAGATTTGATATTAAGATTTTTAGTTTAGTATCAGTTTTAGAGTAACAGATGTGTTGCGTGGTACCAGAAAGTATTAGAATTTGATATTAAGATTTTTAGTTTTATATCAGTTTTGGAGTAATATATGCGTTGTGTGGTATCAGAAATATTAGAATTTGATATTAAGATTTGAAAAAGTGTGAGATTTTGTAGTGTTGTAGTTTTTTCATTGGTGAGTATTAGATTAGTGCTTATTATCATTTTTTAGATATTAGATTTTTAAAATGTTTTACTACATAGTACAAGAATGTAGTTCTCAGTTTTTAGTTATCGGTAATAATTTCTAGGTATCAGTTTTTGAGTTAACAGTTATTAAATTTTGTTTTAATAGATTTTTAAATAATTATTTGCAGGCTTTTTCCCTTTAGCTATGGGTATAGTTTCTATTGAAAATGTGGATAAGTGGAAATGATTTTTGAATAACTTAAAACAAGTGCTTCAAGAAGATCGTGATTTGGTTTTTATGTCGGATCACCTTCAATGTTTGATTTTAGGTGTTTGTGAAGTTTTTCCTTCAGCCATTCATAATTACTGCTATCTTCATATGGAACAGAATCTACTTTCAGCAGTAAAGGCAAAGAATGTGAATATGCCTATTGTTTATTTGTTCAAGATGTATTGCAGAGCTTCTAATATGCTAATGCTATAAATCCTATTCCTAATCTCGATAAGCCTATTGTTGATGCAAGTATTGAAGATGCTATTAAGCCAACTAAGGAGAAACGTGGTGCCAGTAGGCTTGCTATTAAACGGAAATGATGATTTGCATGTTTTTAAAATGAGCAAAATAGATAGGGTGTATGCAAGCAATATGGTCACAATAAGCATAATTGTCAAGTTTCTAAGAAAATATGATATGATTTTCATGTTTTTATGAATTTATTAAGAATTATACTTGGTTGTATGTCTTTTTTATAGCAATTTTATGTAATTGAACTTGGTCATGTAAGTATATTGGTTTAGCATATATTAATATGTACATTGATTTGCTCTTTATAATTGAACCTGGTTATGTAATATCACTTTTAGTTTATTGTTATGTGTTGAAAATATATAGGTGGTATGGGAAGTGTTGAGTTATTGTGTTTTTATGTTGGTTAGTTTATTCAAAATTATTTATGTTTGGTATCATTTTTTGGTACTATTAGTATCAGTTTCGAGGCATGTAAAAATTTGGTATCACTTTGTATGCTATTAATATCACTTTTAGGTATCACAAATTAAGGTATTGGTTTTTGCATGCTTTTAATATCAGTTTCAGGTATAAACAATTACCGTAACAATTTTGTATGCTATCAGTATCATTTTCATGTGGTAATTTTTATTTCCTTTCTAGTTTTGAAGTGACTTCAATAATCTGTTTACTAAGTTGTCATGTGCAAAACTATGAGAAGAACTATGAACTTAGATGTCAATATATAATTTAGACTATATTATGGTGAAATGTTGACAACTCAATATATGACGTAGAAGTGTAGAAGTGTTGTTCGGTCTTAATGTTGTTGTCAAATTATATCAAACAATTACTGGGTGTTTTTTTGCACATATGTAGGTATAATTTTTGTTGGAAATAACATTTAAATTTGGGTACTTTTGGCACAGGTCCTTATTAAGTTTCAAAATTCACGAAAAGTCCTTCACTAAATTTCAGTGTAAATTAGGTCCCTGTTTTTTATTCACGATTATTGCAGAGCATGATGCAACATTTCATAAAAGTTGTTGACATTTCTGCAACATTTCTGTACACTGTGAACATAGTCTATGAAAGTTGCTGAAATATCAACACTTATTTATAAAAGTTGCTGATATTTCAGCAACATTTATGTACACTGTGAACACAGTTTACGAAAGTTGCTGAAATATCAGCACTTATTTATAAAAGTTGCTGACATTTCAGCAATAATTTTTCTTTGTTTTTACAATAAAACTTTGACACGGATAGTTGCTGAAATATCAGCACTTATTTATAAAAGTTGCTGACATTTCAGCAATAATTTTTCTTTGTTTTTACAATAAAACTTTGACACAGATAGTTGCTGAAATATCAGCACTTATTTATAAAAGTTGCTGACATTTCAGCAATAATTTTTCTTCGTTTCCAGAAAACAGGGACCCGCTTTACAATGAAACTTTAACAGGGACCCGCTTTATAATATGAAAGTATAATAGGGATGCCTTCCTAATTTCCACAATTAGGGAGGCATCCCTATCATACTTTCATATTGTAAAGCGGGTCCCTGTCAAATTTTCATTGTAAAGCGGGTCCTTGTTTACTGGAAACGAAGAAAAATTATTGCTGAAATGTCAGCAACTTTTATAAATAAGTGCTGATATTTCAGCAACTATCTGTGTCAAAGTTTTATTGTAAAAACAAAGAAAAATTATTGCTGAAATGTCAGCAACTTTTATAAATAAGTACTGATATTTCAGCAACTTTCATAAACTGTGTTCACAGTGTACATAAATGTTGCTGAAATATCAGCAACTTTTATAAATAAGTGTTGATATTTCAGCAACTTTCATACACTATGTTCACAGTGTACAGAAATGTTGCGGAAATGTCAGCAACTTTTATAAAATGTTGCATCATGCTCTGCAATAATCGTGAATAAAAAACAGGAACCTAATTTACACTGAAATTTAGTGAAGGACTTTTCGTGAATTTTGAAACTTAATAAGGACCTGTGCCAAATGTACCCTTTAAATTAATTTATATAATAACCGAGCTTGAATTCGAATCAAAAAGCTAATATATATGAGTTTGCATTGTTTTAGTATCAGTTTTGTCATACATGACAATGAACTAAATAATCAAATTTATAGAGCATCACATTATATCAAAGCCAATGGGTATCATTTTTGCATATATGTAGGTATCAGTTTTGCTGGAAATAACATTTAAAATAATTCATAAAATAAGCAAGTATGAATTTGAATTAAACAACTACTAGACTGTGCAGTTAAAGCGCTCGGTGGATCCAATGCGGTAGAGGTGCAAAAAGTCATAGCGGGATGTAGCGAAGATATAGCGGGATATATCGGATTACTCTAAAATAACATATAAATCCCATACTTGTTGTTTTTACAAATATATAGATAGTAATTATGTGAAAAATTAACATTCGATTGAATTATAATTAATACAAAAATAATTTTAAATAAAAATATGTGTAAATGTATTGTAAATGAACGTAAAACTGTTATATAACTTAATTTAATTTAGTAGAATATTAGAGTATTATCATTTCTAAACATATATAAAAAATTCAATGAAAGTAATTAATTTCATAATTTTTATAGCGTATAAATATCATTTTTCAATCCAATTTTTTATAGAAGATATAGCGGAAATAGCAGAATATAGCGGAAATAACGGGATATAGCGAAAATAGCGGGGATTAAAGCGGAAAGGCTATATGTTGGGGATATATGGAAAAATCGTAGCGGTAGAAATCCGTTATAAGATATATCGGAGTTATAGCGGGGATATAGCGGGGCATTAACTGCACAGCAGTACTAGATATGAGTTTCCATTGTTTTTGTATCACGACAAAAACTTTTGTCATGCATGACAATGAACTAAATAATTAAATTTATAGTGCATCATATTATATAACACAACTACTGGGTATCATTTTTCTGTATTTTTAGGTTTCAGTTTTTTGGTAAATAACATTTAAAATAATTTATAAAATAACCAAGCATGAATTCGAATCAACCAACTACTACATATGCGTTTTTATTGTTTTGGTATCACTTTTGTCAATGCATGACAATGAATTAAATAATTAAATTTATAGTACATCATATTATATAACACAGCTACTGGATATCATTTTTCTGTACTTGTAGGTTTCAGTTTCGTGGTAAATAACATTTAAAATAATTTATAAACTAACCAAATATGAATTCAAATCAAATAGCTATTAGATATGCGTTTTCATTGATTTGGTATCACTTTTGTCATGCATGACAGTGAGCTAAAATATTAAATTTATAGTGCATCATATTATATAATACGACTACTGGGTATTATTTTTGCATATATGTAGGTATCAGTTTTGTGGTAAATAACATTTAAAATAACACAAGCATTTTCTATAGCAAGACAAAGAAAATACAAATAATACAAGCAATAGTCAGCGTCTCAAGAGAGAAAATTTTATCTAGTGTTCATATTACTTGAACTGAACACTTAAATGTACGTTACTTGAATTGAACCGAACATCAATTTTTACAACAGAAGCTAAATTCAAATAGTTCTAACTCAAATAATCCTAACTCAACCCTCAACCGTATGTTACTTGAACAGAAATTTGGTCAATTTTTATAACAAATTCACTTTTTAATGTTTTCTCTTTCTTTTAAGTGTAGACATAAAATCAGCCAAATTCCAACAGCGGTCATTGTCCGTGTTGTTGTTCAATTTCTTGTTGATGAATTTCGTATTGCTGTTCAATTTCAGGCCGAGCTAGGATTTTGAAATTTAGCGATTGTTGATGAATTTCGTGTTGCTGTACATCGATCGTTGATGTTTGCGATTGTGTTGGAGATGATTTGTTTGTGATTTCAGCTGTCGTTGTTACATTGAGATTAATTTTTGAGATCAAAGGTTGAGAACGAGTATGAAAATGAAGACGACGATTGAGTTCCGTGGAAGAGAAAGTAAAGAGATGGTTTAAGTAATGAATGAGCTTTGGGCTGTCCTAGAAAGAAAAAAAATAAAATGCATGTCATTTTGTCTAATTTGTGAGCTTAATTTGTCCTTTAAAAAATTTCTCCTTTTTAATCAATGCATGAGAGAGAGAAAGTCAATGAAATGACATAAAATTTTGTTTTATTTCAAATTAAGAGTAGTTTTGTAATTTATGTAGTATATTAAGTAAAAAATGGTTCTTCTGATTTTAGTAATTTTTTCGGTATATGTATAGCAATTTACGGTGTATGAATAGAATTTATCTTTTAAAAAATGACAATGTATAATATTACATATTTTTAATTATAATGCAGAGTCAAACTATGGCGTCTTAAACAAACTTAAAATATAACAAAGTTCAAATACATGTGTTTTTTCAAGGTGGTGCTAAAGACATCAGAGTTTGTACTAGTGGCACCGCGGTCGGCTGAAAATCCCCGATCCAATAGTTGTTTAGTCGGCGGTTTTCCGAAGATTGCACGGTAAAAATCAAATTTTTTTTTTTTCGTATTTCTTCGCGCATGTACCGGGTGCCTTTGGTCCTTTATTTATTTATTTTTAAAGTTGGATAAACGTTTCGGAAAAAGACATTGGAACTGTGCACTTTTTTCCTGTATTGAAATCTGCTCTTCTCCCAGGTAACAAGTTTTTAGCTTTTGCTTCCTCCACCGAATTAGGGTTTATAAAATGCCCAAACCAATGAAAAATCGGAAATTTTCTCGCCAAACTCCAAGACCCCAACAGTCAATTTCTAATCCATCAGGTTTTATTTTCATGTGCGATCGCTTAACGAAAGCAGAATGTTTCCGAACCAAAACATTCGGACTCCCACTGTCGAAAATTGATTCAGTGCATAAGATCAACCCGGGCACATATCTTTTCTTATTTGATTGCAAACTCAAGCTTTTGTACGGAGCTTATAGAGCCGTTTCTCACGGCGGTGCGAATTTAGTTCCCACTGCTTTTGGCGGGAAGTTTCCTGCTCAGGTAATATTGGTCAGAGATATTTTGTGAGTAAAAAGAAATGAAATTTTATTGAAAAATTTGTTCTTTATAATAAAGAAACTGCAGAATGGGTTTGATAGGTTCTTTGCAGAATATATGATCATTATATTCAACATACGCAAATAGAGCTATGGATAATTTTAGTATGAAATGTGGCTCATAGTTGAACGTATGATGTAGGCAATTAAGGGAAGTTTTGTAAAACGTTATCTGGAAACAAGGCTTTACTAACATCTGGTGTGAGCTTATCTATAGATTACAGTGGCAAATAGCTAGGTGACAATACTTATATTTTATAAGAAGGCGGAATATAAGTATGTGAATTATACATAACAACGTATGTCATCAATTCATACCCATATGGATTTTATACATGTCAGGTAACTTCGGACAAGCTGATATAATTCTCAATTTATATATGTAATGCTATGTTAGTAATACCTAGTCTGGTATCACATCTGTAACTATTTACCTGCTAAATACAAATACTATGTCAACATTGAAATAAAAAACATGGCCGTAATACTTGCTTGATTTTAATCAATATCCATGTTTTCTAGAAATAACCATTGCTTATAGTGAAGAGTCGGTTAAAATTGCAGATTTTTTGAGGATATTTTGCATGTTTAGGTTTGTCGTGTTTTAAGAGGATTGAGTATAACCTACAATTGTTATCAGCTGGTTGTAAAAGTAGATACTAGGACATTTAGAGAAGACGTGGATTGTTCCACTAATTTTTAACATTCAACAGAAGCACCCATGTCAGTATGGTAAAAGCTTTTACTATCATGTTTATTGATGAAAAACTTATACCTTTCAAAAGAATATAATGATGTTTCACTTAATAATATGCTACATTGAATGAATATTGCAATAAAATACATGCATTCTTTGCTAATTGCGAGGACAAATAGTTCAACATGTGTGTACCGGAGTAGTATTTTCGGGAGGTCACCATTATTGCTACTACTCTTGCGGTCTTTTCCAAGCATTCTATGGTTCAAATATGAAGTATGATCATTAAACGCTGATTGGTTTTCAATGTGTTTGTTTACCATCAGAATTCTAAGTTTATCTGTAGTGTTTTTATATATCAATAAACATTAAGAACTCCAGCAAGTACAACAAAAGTGATTAACGCTTAATAGTTATAGTTAGATGTAAAACACTTATTGATATACGTGCTCAATGGCATTAAATACCTTTTAGAGTTCTCATTGGATCAAAATTTTGATGTGTGCATTAGTTGCAGCCTTGACCAATCATTTCAGTTTGTTTATGGAAGTGAACTTCCGATCGTTTAGTATCCACTTTAATTTGTTTTTCTTTTACATATTTCATCTAGGATGTATTGGGCAACATGTATATCTTTTTATATATTATTCCACCATTTAGAGTTCTCATAGGATACGGTCTTCTGATGCATGCATAGTTGCAGCCTTGACCAATCATTTCAGTTTGTTAGGTGAGGTAAAATGGTGAAGTAAAATTATGACGTTTTTTTTGTTTATTATTCACTTCAATTCATTTTCCTCTTACATAAAGGGTGTATTGCTATATGTCATGACATATCATTTCTAAAACACTAAGATGACTTGCAGGTGAGATTCAGGATAGAAATGGATTGTGCTCCTCTGCCCGAGAGCATCTTCAAAGCTGCTATATCTGACAGTTACTTCAAGTCCAAATTTCGGCCTGAGCTTGACCTTCAACAGGAAAGTTGCCTTCTTAAATATGCAAATTATATTAGTATGTGGACTATGACTTTGTGTTTTAACACTGAATTGGTATATCACATATGTTTACCTATTACCACTATGCCTTTCCTTATATTCAAATTCATAGGCATATGGGTATAGTAACCATTATATGTGTTATAACCATGGATCAAGAATTTGTTTGGAACCTTAGAACCGCGGCCGGCCCACTTCCAGTAATTACCAAGATGGAATTTAGTCTAAATTCCAGTGTTACAAGTGCTTCAGAAATATTTAAAAATTTATACCAAAACATGTTAATAACTGCAGTAGACGTGGGAATAATAAAATATCAAATCAGACCAGATAATACAAAAAATGAGCAAAAGATAAAATTATTTTAAAAACGTCACTTTTGTCGTTTCCACCCCTATTTTGCTAGCAAAACGTGGAACAGAAGTAGTAAGAAAAAATCAATAATTGGATAAATTGTTTAAGGGAAAATCTATTAGAACATAAAATGGTGACACAATTGACAACATAATAAATATCAACCATTAGATATTAGATTTCCCTCTGATTTCATCCCCATAAATGAACACAATGAGATCCAACGGTCAAGATCTCGTATCACATTTTGTATTTCTTTTGGTGTCTCAATAGCCGCTCCATTGTTTAAATCCGATAAATATACGAAAAAAAGAAAGAAAATATAAATATACCTTGTGATCAGTTTATTAATGTGCTTCTATAAGTACTGAATTCCGAATGTGGAACCAAAAATGGAATTTCCTGAGGAATCTTGAAAATATCAAATGTTAATGATGCAACTGGAATCTGGAACCTTGAATCTTGGTCATGCCACATATAATCATCTGTGTTATAAGTTCGTAACACAGTTTTATTTTCTCTCAATTAGTTTAATCCTTGATTGTTTGTTTTCATGTTTTCTCATTTTGACACAGGTTGACAGCTTGTTGGCTTTATTTCAAGCTGCCACAAGACCTCAACCTCCTCCATTATCCTCATTTGCAACAATGCCCTCAAACTTAACAACGGCTCAGCCTCAACATACTGTGGTGCCCTCCATTTCAGCAGCCACAGCTCAGCAAACCACTACTAGAGGTGAGCATTTGGTTAGTTTGTCAATCAAAAGATGTTGAACTGAAATTGAAAATCGATCCAAATCAACCAAAAAAATTTGGTTGGTTTTTTTGGTTTAACTGAACCAATAAATATTTCACACTCAATGTACTAAAATAGGAAACATAAAGTCATGATTGACAGATCATGGTGTTTTTATCTGATAACTTATATTAACAGTTGTATTGATTGATAAAGTAATCTAATAAATTATTAAAACAATAATTTTTCTAAGGTGATAAAATTTTGGTTAATTCGGTTAAACCTGTAAACAAATAAAATCATTTTGTAAATTGACTATAAACCAATTTAACATTGCAACCAAACCTAACTGACCAAAATGAACTGGTTTGGCCGATTTATTTGGTTGCAACCGAATATTGCTCATCCCTAACTATGATTCCTTCAATTTCAGAAAATGCTCAATATCAACAACCAGCTTTGCAACCCTCTCAAGTGTATAATCAGTATCACTCTGCACCACCACAATTTACTCAGGAATACCACACTGCACCACCTAATTCTAGCCAGCAATACTTAGGTGCGCCACCTAATTCTAGCCAGCAATGCTCTGGTGCACCATCATACCCTAATCAACAATACTACGCTGCACCACCACGGTCTAATCAACAATACTATGCGCCACCAGCTCAGGCACCACCTTTACAGTCATTAGGGAATCAGTATCATGTAGGGCACCCACATCATTTGTCTCAGGTACCATCACAGCCAAGTTATCAGCAGTATGCTTCAAATGTAAGTTATCCTCTTCAGCCACAACCGATGAGCTTTCCGAATGCTGCTGTTGCTGCAAATATTGCTTACCCTCGTGGAAATGTTGTCCCAGCTTAGAGGTATGCACTTTGATTGATTTGTGATTGGATATTAGTGTATTACTTTGTGGTTTATAAAGCAAGGTTAATTTCCATATAAGACCATGTAAAGTACGAGAAGATAGCTATACTAAATTGTAGTCATTTTGTTCATATTATTTGGTATAACTAGATATAGATTAAATTTGGAATAAAACACCGACCAAAAATACTTAGTAAGCAACATGAATGTTAATGTATTGTAAGTCTTTGTTACAATATGAGTTTTAAATCACATGTATTTAATTTATTCGTCTGTTCACTCATTGTGTTATCATCCTATTTTATTTTACCAGTACTCATGCACATGTACATAGAAAAAGAACCTTTTTACATTTTTTTTTCCTTAAAAAAAAACTTTTGGTACTATAAATGGTGAAACTGGTAGCAAAATAATTTTGGTGTCTTTAGGGTTCAAACCTAAGACCTTTGAAACTCCAGTCTAGAGCACTCATTTAGCATGGGTATTTTTGTAATTTCAAAAGTTTCAAATGGAGGTATTCTCGTTATATATAGATTCTATTTATTTATCACACCAGTTGAATATGAATAACGTATTGGCTATATCAGATATGGATATTTGTGCCGTGCAAGTATTGTCCCGTCACCATAGCTTTCTCTGGACAAGTTTATAGTACAGGGCATTGTTTTAGAAATGTGTCATAACATTATATTCCAATAGATTCATAGTATTGTCCCATCTTTCACCATAGCTCTCTCTAGACAAGTTTATATTACGGGGCATTGTTTTAGAAATATGTCATAACTTTATATGTTTATAGTATTGTACCATCTTTCACCATAGCTCTCTCTAGACAAGTTTATATTACGGGGCATTGTTTTAGAAATATGTCATAACTTTATATGTTTATAGTATTGTACCATCTTTCACCATAGCTCTCTCTAGACAAGTTTATATTACAGGGCATTGTTTTAGAAATGCGTCATTATCTTTATGTAAACAAACAGATTCATGGTTTTACTTGGTAGTTAGAATTATAGAAGCCGCCCTTGATGGTAGATAAAGTGACATCGATCTTTTGGTCAGTATTAAATTTGTACAGTAGATTTGTTTCAACTAATATAATTGATTCACCAAAAGGAGTATTAGAACATATGATGGTTGGTAAAACTGAAATGGTGAATATTATGTGTTTTGTGTATATGAGCTTTTATATCGGAGATGGTTATAATTGTGGTTAATGATTTTATTATGTTTATATATCATGGTTCCTTTATGGTAACTGCCAGGACGTTAAAGTTCCGCCAAGTATAGCTGTAATATGACATCATGGTTATAACATATGTTTGAGGTCTTTGATGTCTATCTATTTTCTTGCGAAAGGACCACATTGTTACTTTATTTCTTATATAGATTATCATGAAAACTTATTGGCATCTCACATACAGCAGCCGGAATTCATAAGCAGAACTCAGTGGGTAAAAGTTAAAGTTAAAAGAACAAATTTTTGGGTTTGTTTTGAAAAGGACGAGGCTGAATGGTTAATGAAATAGGCGATTAGAGTTAGAAAAGCTGTTTGGTTAGAAATATTGTTCTGAATAAGTTACCCCATTCACCAAATTTGATTCAGTAAACATTTATTGTTTTTTTGCACCATTGAATGCTGATTAGCAATATTTTACATCTTTACCTTTTTTAAAACAATAAATTTACCATTTTCATTTATTTTAATATTATACCACAACATGATTTTTATAAATTTATGTACTAGTCATCCCTTTTCAATTTCAAGTATGTTTCTTATTTGTATTTATTCCTTTTCCTTTTATTGTATTTTTTATTATTAAATAATATATTTAATAGAAATGAATAAAATTTGAAAGAAAACTATTTAATAAATGTTCTTTGCAATTTTTACAACACCTGAACGATAACTTTCATATATAATTATCAGCAGTATCAAGATTATGTCAATTTTTTAGAACTCATTTCTATTTTATCATATACATATGTATATTTTTCATATATTTAAAACTTGTAATTATTGAATGTTTGTTTGTATGTTTTATAAAATAATTTCGTGATTATGGCTAAATTATTCGCATATTATGAAGGGTAATAATGTCAAAATGACAACTTATGGTTAAAAAAAAAGAAAAAAAAGAAAAGAAAAACTCAAATCAAAATACAAACAAACAACAATTTAATCATTCAACAATCAACATTAAGCATTCAGTGTACAACAATCATCATTTTGCCTTTAGCATTCAGCATTTCAGAAAAAGGATACCTTAATCTTAAGATATGTATGTAAAACGATCATCATTCAGGATACCTTACTCACAATATTTCAAAAAAAGGATACCTTAATCTTAAGATATTGGTCATATATATTTATGTAACTTCATAATGTTTTAACTTTAGTTCAACAACTCTTCCTTATCTTTCCATCATCTGTACCTACTTCTCATGAGATATGCCACTTCTAGTAATTGTAATTGGATCTCACTAACGTTCACTGCAATTTTTTTTTTTTTTTATAAAAGAAAAGCTTTAAAAATGCTCTGATACATATTGTTATATGTGTGCTGCAGGTGAAGCCTTTGGACAATGAGAGTTTGCGACTTTCTCGTTCCTAAGTGACTAGTTAAGTTCGGCAATCATGTTGATATAGAGTTGCTTGCACCTCTTCGTTTACCCTTTATTTTACTAGTTTGCATGCAAAATGTTTTCTGTCATTGTAGATATAGTGACTGCTTATGTTCCAGCAGTACTGCATCGGTTAGCTAGACTTCGGATTTGTTGTTGTTGTTGGTGTCATGTTATCTTTGCAGTCATGTTGTGATACTATTTGTGTTACTCTTTTGCTACTTCATTAGGGATGCTTGTTAATGTTGAAGTCGCTAGCGTTGAAGTGTCGCTAGCTTTAGAAATGGAAATATATTATTTCTATAGTGTCAAATTTAGAAATTTCTTAAGTCATCTAATTTTGATGAGGCTTTACCAATATGGAATCTCATACGAGTCCTACACTAATAGTGTATAGGTTGTTGCTCAAATAGTGGTGGTTGCACTAAATACATGCAATGTATTTTATTCGAAGTTGTATGTGCACAAATTCTTTTTTCGTCAATCGGTGTATGGTTGTAAGACTTCCATATGTGGCATAAACTTTGCATTGACATCCGAACGATGCGAAGGAAAGAATACGTGTGTATTTAGCAATACCAAAATACTAAGGTAAAGTCAGCTGCTTACGAATCCATTCAAAGAATGTATGACCCTTGATTTCTTAGTGGCATCCTTAAGCAAATATATTTTGTGTGAACATGTCTCTCATCATCAGCATATCGCTAGGACGTTTGTAGCTTGCTTAAATTTCATACCTTCATCTACATGATCAATGCTTTCGCGATTCACATATTTTCCAACTATGAGGATATGACCCTTTTTTTCAAGGAAAAAGAATTCTCTCTTGATTGGAGTTTCAGTTCATGTGTTTCATATTGAACCCAAGTATGACGGTCGCATGAATGAGTTGTGGTTGAATCATAATCAAAGTACGACATCCGAATTTAATAGTTACTATCGAGTCAAAAGATAATCATGCTTCATGCTGTGATTTTTTTATTTAACATAGATACTATTAACATATAAAAGCATCTTAATGAGTCGTTTTATGTTTGTACGTCAATTGCACGAAGAGTGTTGTGCACACTAGCTTATTCGATTCATTAATAGCATTTTCTCGATGAACATATGACCAAGAACATTTGGGATTATTGTGATTTCATATCAATCCATCGTAACTGTAATTGACACCACATAAATATAGAGACTTCAATACACATTTTCGGTTGGCACGTCGAATCTCTAGAGATTTCGTTCCTGTTTCGACATGGACCAGAACGAAATGTAGAAAATCCCGTTCCGAGATCTAGGGCAAATGAATAAAATTACGGTGAAAATTTAGTAAGAAAGCACTCTAAAATTCATCTCAATCAAACAAAAATATTCATGATAAAATTTAGTAAGAATCTTACACTTTATATTACTACGATCAATTCATCTTCACTTTTCATAAAATTCAGATAAAATTTGTTTCGATCAGCAAATTTACATGATAGAGAATCATATTCGATTATAAAAAACTTAGTAACATCAAATCATATAAAACTAAAATTTTCTTCATTGGAAGAATTGTGCTTTGTTGATTTCGAGCAGCATCCATCGGCGATGACGATTGAAGGGGATCTCGATCAAACATCCAACGACGATAATGGTTGATGGGGATCTCGACTTAGCATTCATGTTGATGAGGTATTGCGTGAGAGGTATTGCTTATGATAGCCATTTAATGTTATCAACAACAATAGCAATATGTTTTTATGATAGTCAGTTGTACCTATTTCACATATGATTATAGTGTATAATTAATTACTTTTAGACTCGAGCAATTTTAGCTACTTTCTCAATTCCTTCCCTTTTTAAAACTTATGACATAGAAATTTAAAGTTAGCGAAACTCAACATTAAAATTAGAGAAAGCTCGACCCATTTTTTCATAATAGGCTATCGAGTTTGAAGCAACCGCAAGCTATCGAACCTATCGCGTGTTTAAAATGATGGACTAATCCGGTCTACAACGGATGAGATAGGTAGATTTCAAAGTTTTTTCCTATTTAATCATGATGGACTTATGAAGTCTAATGATTTTTAATAGATCCAATATAATTAATTTAAATAAAATCTATTTTTTTTAATTAAGTAATTAATCTGTTTTAATTAATTTAATGTTTAAATAAATTAGAGTATACCAATATATACTCATTTGTATATAACGTGCATGTGTAACATAGCAGTGTGTACATAGTTAATGTATACGTTTATAGATGTTGGGATTTACATCTACAAGGTATACATTCACCATTTATATGTGCACCGACTATCTCAAAACATTGTTTAATATGTATGTGAAATTTATATTATGTACAAATAATTTTTGAAATATTAAATTAGTAAATTAGAAACTATGGTTAATATTCATCTTAAATTGTTTAGGATGAATAAAATAAAATTTTGAAAATTATAATAATTAAAATAATTTGTTAATGAATTAAAATTAATATATATATATATATATATATATAATAAGAAAGTCTGGAACATCCAAAAACTCAGATGTGTTCAAACTGATAAGGTTAATTCTTTAAAGGAGGAGGTGAATTACCCGAACGAGCGGAGTCACAAGTCGAACTTGATGTAGGAATTGATCAAAATTAACCTCATAACCACCGTTTGGTACCTCTGGAGAGAGCGAAACGACTGGACTTTTAATAACAAAAGGAAGGAAGTTCTATCACTTACTGCTCAAACAAATCGAGATATTAGTACTGTAACAACCCTGTATTTTGTAAGTATTTTAAATTGAATTTCATGATTTAAAAACTTTATTTATTTATCAAAATGGATAAATTTTGTTATTTTAAATATAAATTTTGATTTTTATGTGAATTATAATTCCAAACATGAATAAATAGAGTATTTTCTTGAAATGTGAATTTTTGTCAATGTTGTCAAACTTTGACTTTTAATTTAAAAATTTAAAAGTTTGAAATTTTGAATTTTATCTTTTATTATGAAAGTAAATAAAATTTTAAGAATACTGCTTTTCGTTTCGTTGAAATCTGATTTATATTGTGAAAGTTATGCCTTTTACACTATTGGATGTAATTTGTTGTATTTAACAAAATTGTTATTTTAATTTTATATGAATAATATTTTGTTTGTTATGTCATGTTCTAATGCATGTTTACAAGTGTAACATGATGTTATGTATCTATTTTAGTTTTAAAACATTTTAATAGTGTAATTGAAATTTTCTAATGTCAGTTGTCTTTTGTTTACAATTTTTAATTTCTAGTTTCAATTAGTTAAAGTAATTCTTTATTTATCTTTTTATTTTCTTAAGAATTTATTTTATTTTCATTTACACTTTATTTTTGTTCAGCATTTATTTTATTTTACTTGACTTTTTATTGGATTAGAAGTAAAGTTATAATTTTCCAAAGTTAATTGCATTTTTGTTTGAAATTTAAGTCTAGTTTCAATGTATATATACGTTTTTGATTTTAAAGGCATATCTTTAAAAGGTATTTATTTAACGTTATTGTATTTATTGGTTTGTGAAAGCTTCTTGTATACACCTTTCTTAAATATATAGGTAACACATCAATTAGGATACGTTATCTATTTTTAAGTGGAGGCATACGTTACGTTTTGATTTATTACCTCTTTACCTTTCCATCCATTGATTTCATACCATAACTCCTCAATATTTTGGCCGTTCATTCCTTAACTTTAGCCGTGAGTTTTATTCCTTTTTTTTTTCACGTGAAAACACTTTCTCATTCACAAATTTGCAGCCATCATTTCAGATCTGAAAATAGGTAATGGCTTCCTCTTCCTTTTCTACTTTTTCTTCTTCTTTTTTGCATGTTTTGGCCATGATTTCTTCATATATTTGCATGCTCTCCACTCTAGTTGCCTCGGTCATAGCCTCCACCACCTCCTCCTCTTCACCATCCACCGCCTATCACCTCCTCTTCCTCTGACCAGATCTGGCCATACCTTTCCCATGACCAAAAACTCCACAAAAATGTTGCAAACTCCTTAAAACATGCCTAACTGAGCCTAGTCTTCATCACCATCACCTTAGATTGCCTTGGCCACCTCCTTTGCTCCACCACCACATAGATACCACCACTACCCATCACTTTAGCCTCTGTCCAGATCTGACCTGACCTATGCATGCCATGGTCGAGCCATAGACCCATGTAGCCGAGCCTAAAAAGTTCACCAAAACTCCACTTTGCCTAGTCCATTGACCTTCCATGCTTTGTAACTTCCATACTCTTCATATTCTCCTTGTAACCATACCTTTATTGATCCAAACCAGACCCTATTTCAATCTAAAACATGTTGTGGCCGAGCCCCAACATGTGTGGCCGAGCAATAGTGTGAGCAAGTCAAACAAAAATGGTTTGAAAGCTAGGCAATGTCATTTGTCTAGCCTAGTTTTCATTTATTCCAATTTAATCTTTTGTATTGTAATTATATTTATATGGTGCTTTGTTTTATTTTTGTATACAAGATTTATATCTTGGATCTCTCCACTCAAATCAAAAATTGTGCTATCGTGCTTTCTGGAATCCATGTGTATTTTGTTTTGCGAAACCCAGCTTTAAAAGGTGAGTAATCACACCTCACATTCATACTTATATAACTGTGAATTGATAGCAAGTGAAAGTGTAGAAATTATTATATCATGTTATACCTGCCTATGTTATAAATTACATGATGTTAACCCTGTTTATAACCCTGTCATATCATCTGTTATGCTATATTTTTATTTTACAGTTATTCTATTCTGTTTATCACACTGTAAGTTCCCTGTAGAATAGAATCACTATGGGTTGAAATGATACATACCCGAATAGACTTTAGGATAAGGAAAAATCGTTATGGGTTGAAATGATAAGCCTGAGCGATTTTTATTTATTTTTTATTTATTTTTATTAACCTGTGATTGCGGGTTTGAAATGATAGAACCCGGATTTTTCTTTGTAAATTACGGATTGAAATGATATATTATCCGTATCACTTGACCTAGGTTAGAAAATATTATATAGACCCGTGGTTATTTTATATATTTTTTTGGAAGTTTTAAGTATTTTAAAAAGGTAAATTTTGATATTTTGATTTAAATTTGGTTTTTAAAATGATTTAATAAAGTGAAAATGATTTTTCTATGTGTTAAATATGTTAAATAAATGAATGGAAAATTGTGATTTTCAATATAACTTAATTTGGAAATTTGTGATTTGGTTTAACAAAAATGGAATTTTAAGTAAAGAAAATAAAAATGGAAATTAAGTTTTATTTATGAAATGAAATTTAAATTTAAGTGTAAAGAGAAATTGTTAAAAATGTAAAGAATAAGAAATTTGTACACTTGAATTAAATAAATGAATTGTTGAAAAGTTTGATAATTATTGTAGAATTTTCCTTTATAATTTTTTTAATTAAAGGGTAATTAAATGACCATGTTTAAAGTGAAAAGTATGAAATTTTATAAGTCAAAATGGTTTAAATTGAAGTTTAATTGTTGCTGAAATTCTCTTTTAAATCTGGAAATTCTTTTAGTAGCACTTCATAAATGCTATCGTTTCTGAATAATAACTAAGATCTGAACTAAATGAATCTGTAGCGCTTTGTAAGTGCTGTAGTTACAGAAGTAAACAAAAAGGAAATTTAACTAAGGGCTATCACAGCACTTTGCAAGTGCTGTCTTTGCTGAATTGAACTAAAATCTTTAAATAGAACCCTGAATTATTACAGTAGTTTTTGTGAATGCTGTCTTTTCTGAATTGAACTATTTTTCAACTAAAACTGAACTATTACAGCAGTTTTTAAATGCTGTTTTTGCTGAATTGAATTGTTTTAAATGTAACTTACCGTAGCATTCTCTAAGTGCTGCGAAAGCTGAAATTTACATTGTTTGAAGTATTTAAGTGAATAAATGAGCTCAGAAAAGGCTAAAATTCTGGGAATTCAATATTTGATTTGTAAGTATAATGACTTCATATTTAAATGGTGTAAATGAATTATTTTGATTTGAATATAAACCACTTTGAAATTTATGAGTTAATACAATGTTTGAAATTGGTATAATTGAATGAATGAACTTAAAGTGTTATAACTTTGGTAATGAATATTAATTTAGAAGTATTATGATTTTTCTAAGTATTATGAGGTCCTAATGACAATATTTCAAGTGTTATGATTTCCAAGTATTTTGGTTTCAAAAAGTTTGGTTTCAGAATTGTTATGACTTTGAAAGTACTATGGTTGGAAATGAAATTAATTGGAATTGTATTTAATTAAGAATTGTCTTTATATATATATTAATTTGAAACTTGTTGAAATTAAATATTTAAGGATATGACTTTATAAGGTGGTTTGACTTAAGATGATTTAAAAGAATATTTCAAGTTTAATAAATTGAAGGAAACTTTCAGTGATTTGGAAATTTGGGTGAAATATAAATGATATATTGATTTGGTACTGGAATTTAAATGATGTATTATTGCTTTTATTTTTGAAATATAGATGATATATTTGTAAGTACACGTGTAGTACTAAGGATCGTGTAATATGGTATGTTAATGCGGAAACTATTTGAGGAATGATTTTAACATTATTCTAAGACTCAATAAAAATAAAATATCCACACTAATCTCTGGATTGTAAGATCATCTCCTTTGTAGTGCACGGTATGCACTTATTCTCTTTTTGTCGCTTTCATATAGTATTCTCGTCGTATGATCTCTGAAGCTTGTGTCATGAATCAAAACTCATGAATCAACATTCTCCCCCTTTTTGATTGATGATAATACTTATGTGACGAAGTAATATTGACATATATATTATAGTTCTCCCTCTAAATATATGGCGACTTTTCTGCAAAAATTTGTTAGTTTGCATATATTTCTCCCCCTTTGTCATCGACAAAAAGGAATACTTATAACAGATTAAAGTAATGCAAAACATTTAAATTTACATGGTACATTCTTGAGCTTAATTAGAAATAATTTAAAGATGTTTGCTTAGAACATAACATAACAATAATTAAGAAACAAATAAAGTACAAGAAATTCTTGAAAGCAAATAAATTGTAAAAGTACTACAATTACTCCTCATCATCGTCGGTATCCCACTGTTCTAGATGAAGATTTTCATCGAGAGGAGCTGGTTCCTTACCCCGTCTTTGAGTAGTAGGTGCGGGAGTTGCCGATGTGCTGGAACTTGTGTTCTCGGATGTAGACCAAGAGAAATTTGGTGCTGGTCTTTTTCCAGGAGCAACAAATGAAGCACCGGCTTCAGAAGAGCATGATAAGGCATCCCATAAATTTACGAAGAAGCCTTTGATCTTCTTGAAACGCCCATCAATTTTTCGAAGGCGAGAATCCAAAGCTAGTTGATTTTGGGCGAAAATATCAATGGCAGCCGCTGTGCTAGTACCGGGAGGTGGTCTTTGGATAGAGGTTTGACGAGTTATACGTTCTGTAGAATGAGTGGATGGTTGAGTAGTATGATAGCTGCGATGTAGTTGTTCTCGGGGAATGGTACGCCATTGCTGAAAGGTTGTAATTTGGGATGGTGCATCGGGTAACTTCATTAATTTTATTGTTCGTGAGTCAAAGGTACGAACTTTGGATGTTTCGGATTCCGGAGCATGGGTGACAAAGTTATTAATCAACCGCATTATGTATTCTCCATAATAAATATGGAGCATTTTCCCTTGGTTGAACGTAAGGAATTCATCCATAAGAAGTTGTGTCCAATTTACCCGAATATTTCCACACATAGCATATAACGCCTTGAAGTTTTCGGGATATACTAAGTGGTATGACCCTCCTCTTGGAACAATAGACTTCATCATGAATCGATGAAAAAGTCGTGCTTTAGGTCGGAGAGATGAAGTTTGCCTTAAATCGGTAGCATCATCTTCAAAGAATAGGTGACTTAGGCGGTCACGAGTTGATGGATTACAGTCTACATCATGTAACGAGATTCCACCCGGTCAAGCATTTAAAATATGATTCATTCGATCAATGGAGAGAAACATCGAAGTGCCACAAACTGATGTCCAAACACAATTTTCAGTGTTTCTCGGTGGATTTACAAGATTGAGATTTGCTAGGAATAACTTTACCATTATATGATTAATTTTCAAGTTGTTTTTCCTATGGTCAAGAAAAGCATCAAGACCACTTTCAAGAGCGGCATTTTCAACACCGTAGGCGGTAAAATCAGGATAACTTACAAAAGAATCCTCAAAGATTTTTGCATCTTGAAGCCTTATCCATCTTTCTAAAGCTTTTTCACTTACTAGCCAAGAAGCAATCTGAGAGTCTACAGGAGTTGAGGAAGATTGGCCAGCAGTAGTCTTAGATTTCTTCTTGGGTGCCATTTTTTCTTTGAAGAATTTGAAGAAATTTAGGAAGGTTGTAATGGGGGCTAGGGTTAAAATCTGTTGTGGGAGAGTAAAGTGAAGAGGTGAGATAAAAAGGTGAATGGTTGGGTTAAAATATGTAGGCAATTTCAGCAGAAAAGTTCGTTCGGTCGGCTGAAATTCCTGGGTCGGTCGACCGAGTTAAGGTTCAGAATAGTGCTGAAACTTTCGGGAAGAGCTTCGGTCGACTGGTGCAGGGTATTCGGTTGATCGAGTTAAAAAAATGTTGTAATGTCATTCGGGAAACAAGTTCGGCTGACCGAGACAGGTTGTTCGGTCGACCGAGATGGAAGAAATCTGTTTTTAAAAACTTCTCGGGACAGCTTCGGTTGACCGATTCAGACTTTTTGGTCGACCGAGGCATGTGAACAGACAATTTTATGCTGTTTTTCAAACAAGAATTATAGAAGTATAATTATATTATTACATCATATATATCTATACATCTTATTCAAAATAATAACATAGATATATTAAATTATAGCCATGGTGCATCAGCATCGACGTTCCCATGAATTTGGAGATGGAACGTTTTCTACCGGTGACCATATTGGAGCTATTGGAGATTGAACATGGTCAGAAGGAGATGGAGTTCTGTAAGAAGGTTCAGCAACATCATCCTTCTTAGATGAACAAAATTTCATGGCAATCTTTTCAAGGAAGCTTAAACGTCTTGCCGTGACTTTCTGTTCGTAATAAAGTTCCCTTTGCATATTCATCTGTTGTTGTTGGTAGTGATGAATTTCATCAATCTTTTGTTTGGTTGATGGAGATACTACCACTTCCTTTTTCCCTTTCTTTTTATCAGGTGTATAACCTGTATGGGAGTCTTCCCATGGTTTCCACCTGTGTCGGGGGTCATTATCTGGAGAGGAGAATTCTAAAACACGATTAGGCATTGGAAAAGTAGGATGGGGACCATTTTCAGGGATGCGATCAGAATAGTCGTCGTCCGGGGATGTATAAGAAAGATGAGAATTTTCAGAATTGTAGACGTCATTGTTAGAAGACATTTTTGTTTCAAGTTTTGTTTTGTAAGTAGATTTTTTGTATTTTATGTTCTATTCAATAAACATATGTATGTATATATAACCATTTATTTCCAAAAAAATAGTGGTTTAAAATCAAATTTTAGTTTTAATCACAGAACTTTTTAAACAAAAACTGTTTGTAAATGAATGACATACAATGCTTTAGAGTCAAAAATAGTATATTTTGAAATTAAGTTTTAATGGTACAAATTATAAACAGAGCTGGAACAAGAAACACCCATAGCCCAAGTGGCTATACTACAACATCTAACATATACGTTAGAAGTCATGAGTTCGAGTACCGCTTTGGTCAGAAAAATAATTTTTGTTTTTCCATATTTTTCAATTTTTTTTTATTTTTTATTCATAAGTCTTTAAACGACATTATACCTAAATCTCGTCTTAGTTTTATAAAAGTATTTTCATTTAGTGGTTTAGTAAAAATGTCAGCTATTTGATTTTCAGTGTTGATAAATTCTAGATTTATTAATCCTTTTTCCAAACAATCACGAAGAAAATGATGACGAATATCAATGTGTTTTGTTCGTGAGTGATTGACCGGATTTTTAGAAAGATTTATTGCACTGGTATTATCACAATAAATTATTGATTTTTCAAGATGACAATTAAAATCTTGTAATGTCTATTGCATATATACGACTTATGCACATGCCAAAGCAGCAGATATATATTCTGCTTCACATGTTGATAAAGAAACACAGTTTTGTTTCTTACTAAACCAAGAAACTAAGGAACGTCCAATGAAGTGACACGTTCCGCTCGTACTTTTTCGATCCGTCCGACTTCCTCCAAAATCAGCATCACTATAGGAAACTAATTCGAAAGGACATTCTTTCGGATAAAATAGTCCGAAATCTTTGGTTTTAGTTAGATAGCGAATAATGCGTTTAACTGCTCTCATATGTGATTCTTTGGGATTTGCTTGAAATCGAGCACACAAACAGACACTCATCATAATATCGGGGCGACTCGCTGTTAAATAAAGTAAAGAACCTATCATACTACGATATAACTTTTGATCAACACTTTTGCCATCTTCATCTCTATCAAGATGAATCGTTGTACTCATAGGAGTTGGTTTGGCAGCAGTGTTTTCAAGACCAAAACGTTTGATTAAATTATAACAATATTTTTCTTGATTAATAAAAATTCCATTTTCAATTTGTTTAATTTGTAATCCAAGAAAATATGACAATTCTCCCATATGAGACATTTCAAATTCATTTGTCATTATAGTTGAAAATTCTTGACATAATTTTTCATTTGTCGAGCCGAAAATAATATCGTCAACATATATTTGAATTATTAAAATATCTTTATTAGTTTTCTTAATAAAAAGTGTTTGATCTACTTTATCAATTTCAAAACCAGATTCTAATAAATAACCTTTAAGACGATCATACCAAGCACGTGGTGCTTGTTTTAAACCGTATAACGCCTTTTTAAGTTTATATACATGATCCGGAAATTTTTCATGATTGAACAAAGGTGGTTGTTCAACAAAAACATTTTCTTTTATGAATCCATTTAAAAATGCACTTTTAACATCCATTTGATATAGTTTAAAATTATGAAAACACGCATAAGCTAATAATATTCGTATTGCTTCAAGTCGGGCGACTGGAGCAAACGTCTCTTCGTAATCAATACCTTCTTCTTGATTATATCCTTGTGCAACTAATCTAGCTTTATTCCTTGTTATATTTCCTAGTTCATCTGCTTTATTTTTGAAAACCCATTTAGTACCGATGACTGATTGGTCACTGGGTCTAGGAACGAGTTCCCAAACTTCGTTTCGTTCGAATTGATTTAATTATTCTTGCATGGCAAGTATCCAGTAGTCATCAGTTAAAGCTTCTTTTATATTCTTAGGTTCTATGTTAGAAAGAAAAGCTACATGACCAACTTGATTTAATTGATGTCTGGTTTTAACATTCGTATTAACTTCTCCAATTATATT
This sequence comes from Allium fistulosum, assembly GCA_030737815.1. Taxonomy (NCBI): domain Eukaryota; kingdom Viridiplantae; phylum Streptophyta; class Magnoliopsida; order Asparagales; family Amaryllidaceae; genus Allium; species Allium fistulosum. Next base: position 1,252,036,978 of record CM060905.1, read on the forward strand.
TTGCACAGGATGATCTCTTAAAATTCTAGGTGGAGATTTTATTATATTAGACGTCACGTTTGTATTGGTTTCATGAATATCAAAATTTTCATTTGCATTATTATTTTCATTCTGAATAGATTCATCATCAGAATCAATAGTAACACTTGGATTTATATTTTTAAAATTTTCGTTGAAAGAAACATGCAAACTTTCTTCAATAATTTGAGTTCGTTTATTATAAATTCGATAAGCCTTGCTTCGTTCCGAATATCCAACGAATATACCTTCATCGGATTTTGGATCGAATTTACCTAGTTGATCTTTAGTATTTAAAATAAAACATTTGGAACCAAAAACTTTTAGATATGAAATATTTGGTTTTCTTCCATTTAGAAGTTCATATGGTGTATTTTTAGTTAATGGTCGAATAGAAACGCGATTTAGTACGTAACAAGCAGTGGCTACAGCTTCTGCCCAAAAATGTTTCGATAAATTTGTTCCATTTAGTAAAGTTCTTGCACATTCTTGTAACGTTCTATTTTTCCTTTCTACAACTCCATTTTGTTGTGGTGTTCTAGGAAAAGAGAAATTATGGTTAATACCTTTCTTGTTACAAAATTGTTCAAAAACTTCATTTTCAAATTCGCCTCCATGATCACTTCTTATATTTTTAATTTTCAATGTTTTAATATTTTGAATTCTTTTAACAAAAACTTTAAAATTATCAAAAGTATCACTTTTATTTTTCAAAAAGAAAATCCAAGTATATCTAGAGAAATCATCTACAATAACAAAAACATATCTATTATGGTTAATAGATTGCACTTGAGTTGGACCAAAAAGATCCATGTGTAAAAGTTCAAGTGGTTGTTCTGTAGATATTACTTTCTTTGATTTAAAAGAAGATTTTGTTAATTTTCCTAATTTACATGCATCACAAAATATGTTAGTTTCGAATTTTATATTGGGTAATCCTTTAACTAATTTATTTTTCGCAAGTTTGTTGATGGTATTAAAATTTATGTGACAAAATCTTTTGTGCCAAAGACAAGAATCGTTTTCTTTAGCTACTAGACACAAATTTGAATCATTATTAACATTCATATTTAGGATATAAATATTTTTATCTCTATTTCCTTCGAAAATGATGTTGTGATTTTTATCAAAAATGTTACATTTATTTTCTGAAAAAGTTATATTAAAACCTTTATCGCATAGTTGACTAATACTTAATAAATTATGTTTTAAATTTTTAACTAATAAAACATCAGTAATGAGAGGAAAATTAGATGTACCGTTGCTATTAACATTGCCTTTGCCGATGATATATCCTTTTGAGTTATCTCCAAAGGTGACTGCTCCTCCATTTGAGTATATAATGTTTGATAACATTTCTTTGTTTCCAGTCATGTGTTTTGAGCAACCGCTATCTAAAATCCATTTTCCTCTCTTCTTATGTGGTACCTGCAAAAATTTATAAAAAGTTGGTACCCAATCTTTTTAGGGTCCTAAGAGTTAGATCTTAGGAAGCCAAACCCATACGGGTTCAGAATTCCCTTTATAGACATAATTTTTGTTATTATGAACAGTTTCCATAAAACTTTTGATATTTTTATTCCTTATCAATATATTATTTGTTTTTGGAATCCATATCTTAATAGTTTTAGTATTTGAATAAACTGTTTTCTTAATATCTTTCTTAATTTTATTATTAATTTTACTTTTAGCAAAATTATTTTGTTTCTTAAACCTAGTCCAGATTTATTGTTAGAAGTTTGAGAGTTTTCTAATATATTAGAAAGATTTTCTCTTCCTTTATTGAAATTAGAAACATTTTTAGAAATATCATCAAATTTTGTTTTAAGACTAGATTTTTCTAACTCTAAATCCTTAATTTTAGATATTAAACTATTATTTTCAAAAAGTAAAACATCATTTTTATTTTTCTGAATTTCTAGTTCCTCAGATATTGACGTAATTTGAGAAGATAAGTTAGAATTCGATTGTTGAGAGATTTCAAGTTCTTCTTCCAATATTACCTTCTCATCTTTTAACATATCTACTTCTAAAACTGTTCTATCTAACTTTCTTTGCAACTCCTTATTTTTCTTTTTAAGTTGTTTTGTTAAATTTACTAATTCAGAGTTTATTTCAATTAAATCTTCAAAAGTAAAATCACTTACATCGTCTGACGAAGCCATGAAGCATACATTTGCTTGTTTATTATCACTTTCACTCTCTGATGAGGATGATGAGTCAGTGTCGTCCCAAGTGACTGAAAAAGCCTTTCGTTTGGTTTTATCCTTCTTGAAGTTATTCTTTTTACGATCTGGACAATCTTTCTTCATGTGTCCTTTCTTATGACATTCATAACATTCCATTGTTGAAGATGATGGTTTGCTGCTATTGGAATTTTTGTTGGAATTTTTGTTTCCCTTGAATTTGTTTCTGTTGAATTTCAAAAACTTTTTGAAATTTTTAGCGATCATTGCCATATCTTCATTAGCTGAGTCGGAATCATCTTTTTTTGCTTGGAATGCTACAATTTTCTTTTCTTGTGCTCCATTTCGTTTTGCCTGCAAATTTACTTCGTAGGACATTAAATTACCTATCAACTCTTCTGGTTTTAATGTTGACAAATCAGTTGCTTCTTCAATAGCTAGGACTTTTCGTTCCCATTCGTCCGTTAAAGAATTCAAGATTTTTGTAACAACATCAAAATCAGTAAACTTTTGTTCTAGTGATAATAAAGCATGATAAATATCCTGAAATCTGGAGTACATGTCATTTATAGATTCATTTGGCCTCATTTTAAAATTTTCAAATTGATGTTTCAGCATAGAAATTTTGCTCAATTTAACTTTGTTCGTTCCTTCATGTGAAACTTTAAGAGTTCTCCAAATTTCATAGCCGAAAGTGCACATGCTAACTCTATTAAATTCATTTTTATCTAATGCACAAAATAAAATATTCATAGCCTTAAGCATTTGATGTAGCATCTAATTTTTGTGTGTTACTCCAAGTCGAGTATTCTCCAGTAGGAATTGTGTATTCTCTTTGTATAATATTCCAGATATCAAATCCACTTGATTGCATATAGATTCTCATTCTAGTTGACCAATAATTGTAATTTATACCATTGAAAAGTGGAGGTCGTGAAGTCGATTGACCTTCTGTGAAACTAGAATTAGTGTGAGTGTTAACATCGTTAATTTGTGTGGTTGCCATATTACTAGAAATAAGTAAATATCAAATAACTTTGTGATGGTTATAAGATAACCTTGCTCTGATACCAAATGTAAGTACACGTGTAGTACTAAGGATCGTGTAATATGGTATGTTAATGCGGAAACTGGTAATAACAGTAAAGTACAAATTAAAGTAAGCACACCAGGAATTTTTATACTGGTTCGAACTTCCCGTTCTACGTCCAGTCCCAGAATACCCTCTGGATTTAAACTAAACCCCTCACTTAACCCGGAGGAATAGGTATACGACACCTGAGCAGCCGAACAGGAATTTTTCCGCCTCAACAGCCGAAGAGGACTTCAACTTAATACAAATAGTTTGTTGACAAATGTGTTCTGAATAACACTGATTGTCTTTTGATAGTACAACTTTCCTATAATCAAATCCTCAAGAGTATATATGTGTGTGAAGATTTATAAGGAAGATAATCACGTAGAATCGAAGTATATGAATAAATTCAAGGATTCTAGTGATGTTAAATAAGAATGAATGCTTTTATTTGCAGAAATGAATAGAGATTAGATTTCAGAAATATAAACAAGAATCGGTTCTTGTAGAAGTGAATTGAATATGTTTATATAGTTGTAGAAGAGTTGTAATCTTTCATGAAGAGTTTTAGTTAACAGTTGTGTCCATACCTCTTGAAATAGAGGACATTCCTCTTCATGAAATGATCGCGTCTCTTCAGAAAACTAGCCGTTTTTCTCTGGTCGGTCGACCGGAAAACCTGGCCGGTCAGCTGAGTTTAAAAACGTATAGAAAACAGAAAGTCACTGTGCACATGATACCGGGTCGGTCGACCGAAGTTCCTGGTCGGTCGGCCGACCTGATGTTATTTGCACAGTGAACACTTATTTTGATATAAAATGTTTTGTGTGCTTGTATAACTATTTGAGGAATGATTTTAACATTATTCTAAGACTCAATAAAAATAAAATATCCATACTAATCTCTGGATTGTAAGATCATCTCCTTTGTAGTGCACGGTATGCACTTATTCTCTTTTTGTCGCTTTCATATAGTATTCTCGTCGTATGATCTCTGAAGCTTGTGCCATGAATCAAAAATCATGAATCAACAATATTGATTTGGTTTTGGAATTTAAATGATATATTATTGAATTGGTTTTGAAATGGAAATGATATATTTTTGAATTGGTTTTGAAATGGATATGTTTTGGGTTTGAAAGTATGTATTATTTTGAAATAAATGATATGATTTTGAAATGGTTTAAAGGATATATTTTGATCTGAAACATAAACTGTTTTAAAATTTTTAACCACAGGTTATAATTACGATTGGTTGTTAAAGAGACCGGGATCAGATATGGACATACTCTCTGTCGATACCGAAAACCACTTTAACAACTGTGTACGCGGTGGAGTTTCCAGAATGAAGTAGGATGGTGGCGACGATCCTAAAGGTATATGCGTGGACCCAACTCCCGTGAGTTGGCATAAGGTGGCTAAAACAGGAGCGATCTCGGGCCAATGAGGTAGCACCTCTTATCGGACGCACTTCTTCGATACCATTCTATTACTTTGTGATTGTTTGGGTGCACCCCTTGATTTGGGAGTGTTGTCCGAGGTGGAGCGGTAGTGGCTGCTATGCGTTTCCATCAGTCCGTGTGCGTAATTGGTATATCTACCCTGGCATTGCCTTGTGTGCCGTGTCACCTACCATATCGAGCTTTACTATGAGTTGTGATTTCTCCCATAGCCTGTGGAGTATCGAGGGTAGCCCCCATTTTGGGAGTATGCTAATACTGGATAGACTACTGGGACTATTACGTGTTAAGGGGAATATTGGGTCACTCCTTAATGTTATTTAAAAGTATGTTTATTTTATATTAGACATTATTATAATAGCGAATATTACTACATAGTAGATAGTTTAACGGATCCTTAAAGAATGGGCGATCCCAAGCATTCTTTAAGTTACTTGTACCTTTATTACAGTTCACTTGAGTTGGTTTACATTGTATAAGTATGTATGTCCTGACTCGAGTGTTTTGTGTTTTGCTTTACGCTCGGGTCAGACTGAGTGATACAGCATTAGAGACTCACCTTTGGAGCTGGAGTTTTGCTTTGAAGAACCAGATATCTATTCATTTTGTTATCTAGTTGATTCCAGTTGTTTTCTGAGTTGTACCCGATTATCATACTGTTACTCCTGTTGTATCTTTGTATTCCTATTGTATCTTAATAACTCTGATGTATTTATATAGTAGCTTCATGAACTACTATTTCTTTGTTTCCGCTGCATTATATTACTCTGTGTCTGTGATATGTGATTATCTATTTACTATATATGATGAGTTTGCCAAATTTTTATTTACAACGCGGTATTTTGAGTAATTCAAGTCCGACATGTGCGGATGGGAATGGTTGAAAATATCGGGTCGTTACAAGTACCATTATTAGAAGAATTGCTAGAAGAAAATTTACCAGCTTAAAGGCACAAGAAGCACAAGCACCGGAGAGGATGAGCTGGATGGCAGCGTGCAGAGAAGATCAACCAAGGAATTGGGATCCACCATAGCTGATTTTTGAACCCTAAAGTAAGAATGTTTTGAGTTAAAGTTTGTCTTTAGCTTAAAGTGTTCAGTTGTATTTGTTCTGGTTGTAACTTCTGATGTACTAGTATTGGGTCGCAATGCTCATTTGAGATGAAATAAAATTAACCAAGATCTTAGTTGAGACTATGAAGCCTAAATTGATTTTAGATCTAATTTAAAATTTTGAATAAAATCTTCATTTTATTTCTTCTGTTTAAAATTAGTTTAAGTTTAATTTTAAGTTGTATGTATGTTGAATAAGCACAACAAATGCATCCATGTATGAAAGTGCAAGTGCAACATAAGGAAAGTGTACATAACAAACATTGTTTAGGTGTTGTGGTTTACACCGCAAAAGATACATTTCCCCTTTATATATGCCTTTGCCACTCAAAATATTTAATTTTTAAAATAAGATTTATTTAATATATGTATATATGTGTAGTTGTTTATAGTAGAATAGACTTTGTTTGTATAACATGTATTAAAGTTAAAATAGACAATTTGAAGTTGGTTTTAATTAAAAGATAGTTTAAAAAAATTACTATATTTTACATAAAAGTCTATTTTGCAAACTTTGGGTTAACTACGTTCACACATACACACACATATGTATGTATGTATATATGTATGTATATTCATACACACACATAAAAAATTAAATCAATGTTTTGAAACAAAACAACATAAAAATTATATTAAACTAGTTTGTAATTTATAAAACATTCCTTCAAACAATAAAATTAATCTAGCTTGAATCTAATTGTTAATTAAAAATGGAAATCAAAAGTTTCAAAAGCTTTTTTTTAAAAACAACTTATGAACTTTAAATTCTCTTAATTTTTCATGTAAACAGTAACTAAAACTATTTAGAAACAACTTGTAGTAAATGCATGCAATTCTTAACCTTTATAATCTGAAACTTAATATATTTAAAAAAATTGTTTCAAAAATTTATTCAAATAATAATTTTCTAAAACAAAAATGAATTAGACGAACATGCATATATAAATTCATGATAATGAGATTCAGATCTAAATCATATACATAATATGAACAAACAAACAAGAGCAGTAATGAATCCAAAATTATTATCACCGATAACATAGAAGAACAAATAAAAGAACAAGGGGATGTTAAAACATATTACTAAGATGACAATACAACCGATTCAAAAGAAGAAATTAGATATCCAAATCATAATCCAAAATTCATGCAGGTGAAAGCGGTAGAGAGAAGGATGATTAAAAACATATAGACATGATGAATTCATGTATAAATAAAAGATTACCTTTGAGATGTAGCCAATAGAAACACCTTGAATGAAGAAATGATTTCTAGATTCAATGAATCAATCTTTAGATCTAGTAGCAATCGAGATATAACTACCTTTTGATTACTTTTATTTAAATTTAGTTTTGGAATTTTGTAACCCTAGCCACGATGAAATTTTCAACCCTGGTTGGATGTGAGAAGAATGGCAAATGACAGAGACAAAAGAAAAATAAAGGAGAAAATAAAGATATCATTACAGATATGACAACCCACCTTCTTTTAATTAAGATTTGTCTTTTCATTTCAAAACCAAAACCCCTCTTTTCCCTCTCAATTATGGCCAGCCATAGTACGGTGGGTTTGGGCCCTAAAAAATTTCGAAAACAAATTAGTATTAATCACATTTAAATCCAATAATTTTTTCCATCGATATCATATATCAGTACGCGCATTTATAACTTTTATATACGCACTTTATTAAATACTAACGGTATTCACGTAAATAATATAAAATTTTAATAACTAATATTTCACAAATATTAATTTATTTAATTTATTTAAAACATTTTAGTATTTATTATATTTAAATTAAATTTAAATACTCTATTGACATCGTATACCGATACGCGCGTTTATAGCTTTTATATACACACTTTATTAAATACTAATGGTATTCAAACAAATTCAATAGAATTCAATAATTAATATTTCATAAATATCAATTAATTTAATTAATTTTTATCGATTAAAAATTAATTAAATCGTGTGGTTTATTCGGAATATTCATCATTTTGGTTGTGTGACTCAAATGTGTAAATTCAGTCAGCGATTAGTATCAAACAGTTCAAATATTAACATTCACACATCACCTTGGCTAGTGGTCTCTCGACTTTACCATGTGGAACAATTCATAGTATGTCTCTCGACTTCTAGTGAGCTCTAGGTTCTTTTTCATATTGTACCGCGATATTGTTATCATATAACAATGTCACGAGATTTTCAACATTTGAAATCACCCTCAACCCAATTATAAATTTATGCATTGATTTATACTTCTTACATTATAGTAGCCTTTGGTTGATTCAACTATTACTTACTGTTTGGAACAATTCCAATTTAAAGTTCTTAACTTAAGTTTGAACATAAATTTAGGATTGACATACTATACTCGACATCACTAATGAAGTTCGAGTCCATGCACTCCTTCATAAGGAGTTCATTGTTTCTATAAAAAATTCTCTAGTATTTCATAAATACTTGAAAACACTCAAAGTATATAGTAGTTTTAATTCAGATTTGATGCTTGTTCCATGTATCAAATGCATAAGCAAAGTGTGATATTGTAGAAAATATAGCATGCACGATAATTACTATTTTTTTTAAAATGGTACTTTATATACAACATGTCACTAGGACAACATATCACATGTCAATAAACGTTCGAATCACACTACGCTAGTTTCGAACTTGTGACCTCTCGCACCAAAGCCGAATCACTTAACCACTGGGACAATGGTGCTTGTCACGATAATTACTATTGCCAATTCATAAGGAGCCCATATTACATGCTCGATATTAAATAAATTAATATAGTGCATGTGTATATCGTTTTGGGACATTTCCAACATCCTTTTATACTGATTATAAAAGATGTCATTTTTAAATCCAATGTTGAGTATTAAATAACCAATTGAAATGATTGTAACATGAATACATCATGAACAATCATAATTTTGTTGTTTACTTACATTTTTAGAAATATATTTTAGCACCTATTAATATTTTTTTCTTATAGACACACGCTATCTCTGCATTTTGATTCAAATTCAAATTATTTGATTTCTCTATCAAAATATCTAGTTAACTCCGATGCTTATTGAATAACATTTTCGTATCATTTATTGGATCATATCCAATACTCACAAACTCAGTTACCGTTCCCACTGACTTCGAGATATTTTTGTTGTTATATGCAAACAGTCTGCTATAAATCATTATTTAGAATTTTTTGTTTCAACATATATGTACTAAAACTCATTTATACCGAGCGATAAATTTTGTGAGTAAAATCTGAATTAACTAAAGCATGTTGTATGACAAATTTGTTACATTAGTTTCAATAATTGAAATTTTGATGTTATTCTTATCAATGTGACTTATATTCCAACTGCATTGATCTTTTTCTTGAGAACACTTTTTGCAGCCGATGGATCATATCCTTTGGGTACCAATATCAAAACCATATTTTGATAACGTACTTGGAACCCATTCCAGATTTGCGCATCATGCCACATGGTAGAGTCAATACTCTTAATGATTTACTTAAGACCGAGTAAATACTTTTCTCGATATTAATAAAATTCATAATTTCTCTTTGATGTGCAAGATTTATCATTAGACATTCTTATGTGTCATGTTTATTTACTTCGGTTAATTTTATTCCATCCTTCGTTATTAGTTTTAACTATGGATTCTATCCAAATTCATTTTACTACCAATAATTTCTAAAAGAAATTCCTTTGTTACGAAGTTGGCATTTCTTGAAACAACGATTGTTTCTCAGTGCAATAGAATTGGTATTCATAAACATTTCATACACTACCTAAATATATGCAAGAAACTATATTAGTTTATGATACTTATGTTCATAATGTAAATTGATCAATCAATATTGATCTATTCCAAATTGCTATGGGGTAGTCCGTACAAGATCTCTTACAAGCAAGTATTACGTGAAGCCTCTCAGCTCACACAACCCGTTAACTCCTTAATTTAGGATATGGAGGGGTTTCTTAAAAACTTTTATCATGTATGATCTCATAAACTATGCCTTGGATAAAATTAATTTGAACCTTATATATTTACTCTTAAGTACATGACCTTATATAAAGAAGTTAACTCAACTTCACTCGTTATCAATGGTACTTTATCCAACAAAGTCTGGTTACTTCTTATTAATACATCATTATGTATCACATGGAGAAGTGACTTCTAAGATTGAATTTTATTTATTTTTAGGTACTTTTGGAACCGTTTCTCTATTTAGTCACTTATTCAATCAAATCAAATTATCTTATTTCTTTTGTATGTTGTGTTTTCTACCCATTTTATATTCAATAAACTTATCATAGACATACTACATGTAACAATCTGATATTTATGGGTAATTAATAATAAGAATGATTTAATTGGCTTAAATAGATTTTTATAAATTAAATAACACTAATTTTGGATTTTACAAATAATATTCAAAATTTATAATAAAGTAACTAATGCTGAAATTAAATTATTTTAAGAATAATTATTTGTTCAGAAGATTGTGGAATAAATTAATTAGAAAAATTAATTAATGAATGGATTTAAAATATGAATTTTGAGTATTTAAATTTAAATGAATTAAAAATATAGAAATGAATTGAAATTATATAATAAATATTTTATTAAAATGATAAGAATTGATTATGAAAAAATAATGATTCCATAATCTATTTAATAATCTTGAAACATGATATTTGAGTTAATATTTAGAATAAAATGATAAATTAAATTTTATAAGTTTGGAATTTTATTAGTAAATGAATTTAAATAAAATAATTAATTATAGATAATTTTTTTAATATGGTTGGTTGGTAGGAAATAAAATGTTGTATTATTTGATTTTTAATTGGGCTTGGATATTTTGTTTCATGAAATAAAGAAAGATGAAGAAAAAGAAAAGAAAGAAAATGAAGAAGAAAATGAAAAGAAGCCCAACTCTCACAAGCCCAAGAACCAAACCCTAAAACCATGTTTCCTGAACTTTCCCCATCTCTAGGATTTTCTAACTCTAGATGTTTCTTCCCCATCTATATATACAACATCAACGTTTACCTTTTTTTACTTTAGAAAATCAGTAAAACCCCCAAACCATACCACCTTAAAATTCAAACTAAAATAAAAAATAAAACATATAAATTTTAACAATAAAAATAATGGCTTCTTGATGATCTCTACACCACTTGGCAAGCTTTGATTCAAGAGTTGATAATCAATTTGAGGAAGAAAGCCATTTACAGCAAGAGGTAAAAGGAGAAGCAGTGAGGGAGAAAAGAGGAGTAGGAATGGGCTTAAAGTGTAATTGTGCAACTTCAATCAAACATGAGTACTTTAACTCACAACTATGTTTATACTAGTATGAATTTAATGTTTGTAATGTTGATATGCCTTTGTATCTCATTTCGAACCCATTGCTGAAACACAGTAATTCCCCTTCTCTGATCATATAATTCTTGCAATTAATTAATTGATTCTTAGTTGGGTGTTGATTAGATCATTGAATGATGGAGAAGGGTTGTATAGGGAGGAATGTTGATGAAGATGGAGGAATAGGAGAGGAGATGGTCAGAGATGCACGATTTACAGGCATAAAATTTGTGTGCCTGATGCCTTACCTAATTTTTACCCAAACAAAAGCTCGTCGAACCTTAGGCCCATCTCAAGGCGAGTTGTTAGGTTGATAAGGTTAAACAATATACAGTACACAGAGCTATCTATCTATACTTTCAAATCTCATAGTGGAATGGATAAAATATAATATCAGAAACAAGTACCCATCTCATAAAGAAAACCATTTCAGAAACATAACATGTTAAATATTACAACATGTCTACATAAAGCCTCCATAGTACAATATTCCAAATAACATAACTGCCTGAATTGGGTATAATAAAAATAATTAAAAAGCATAAATAAATAGATAACTACCACAAGTCTTCACCTCCACCTTCGTCTCCTAAATCAGCATTACTCTCTCTAACCGTGTTGTAATGAGGAGTGGGTTAGACAACAAATGTACAGTGAAATGGAAATCTCAAGCTTTATCATAATTGTACTTGGATAATATTATTTAAAAAAGAAATATGTCTTATGTATTAAAATCATAACATACGTATAAAGTCAATTGTAAGCCGAAGGCTCTTACAGTCCAGCTATATAATATACGTATAAAATCAACTATAAGCCCAAAGGCTCTTCCAGTCCAACTATACAAAAGTCAACTGTAAGCCAGAAGGCTCTTCCAGCCTGACTATACAACTCTAACGTAACTAGCGTTTTCAATGTAAGAGGAAGCATCTGAACCACTTAATACCCCTTTAATGGGATTTAGACAGACTCTGATCATTTAGGATCTATAAAATAGGCAAACCCCCATCATTTAAGCCCTAACCCCAAGGCTGGTCCCTAAATGGTTCTTCCTTAATGAAATCGTAAGAAATCCAATTAGGACACTTAATAGTTCACTTAAGAAAGAGGCGGATCCTACCATAGCCACTTAATACCTCTAAACCGAAGTGGACCCTTCCTAAGGATTTCATCTATCGCATCCAAAAGTGCAACTTAGGACCTATAACCCACTCATGACGTCTCACATTAGTCCGACTATTCGTAGGTTCTGGTAGCCAGATTGATTAGGCAAGTTTACCTTACAAAATTGGAACTAACCTTGCGTTCACTGTGGTTATTTATTATAGACGATCTCCCACATTAGTCTGCAAAGTCACACCGTTGGTAGCCAGATTTAACCGGGCAGATTTCATGTAGCTTTGGACTAACCTCACATCCCTATAACTTAGTCATACCCTGTGCAGTTAAAGCGCTCGGTGGTTTCAATGCGGTAGAGGTGCAAAAAGTCATAGCGGGGATGTAGCGAAGATATAGCGGGATATATCGGATTACTCTAAAATAGCATATAAATCCCATACTTGTTGTTTTTACAAATATATAGATAGTAATTATGTGAAAAATTAACATTCAATTGAATTATAATTAATACAAAAATAATTTTAAATAAAAATATGTGCAAATGTATTGTAAATGAACGTAAAACTATTATATAACTTAATTTAATTTAGTAGAATATTAGAGTATTATCATTTCTAAACATATATCAAAAATTCAATGAAATTAATTAATTTCATAATTTTTATAGCGTATAAATATCATTTTTCAATCCAATTTTTTATAGAAGATATAGCGGAAATAGAGGAATATAGCGGAAATAACGGGATATAGCGGAAATAGCGGGGATTAAAGCGGAAAGGCTATATGTTGGGGATATATGGAAAAATCGTAGCGGTAGGAATCCGCTATAAGATATATCGGAGTTATAGCGGGGATATAGCGGGGCATTAACTGCATAGGTCATACCTTATATGTATACCAACTATATACTTATATCATCTTACACGATTAACAATTGAGGCCATATAAGGTATCTCCTTATTACGCATCTAGTTAGGGATTAACTCCCTAATTTATACTAACTTCCTTCCTACAAATTAATATTACATAACTATTCTAATAATACTAATTATCACGCTCAATATGCTATAAGCAATACGTAATTGGTTTTAATGGTCAATACGTTAATATTATATACGTATATATTTATGCGCGGAATTTAATGTTTAATCATTACGTTACAATAATTCGATAATAATTCGTTTACAAGGTATTTTGAAATATCAATCTCATATAAATCTACAATTCCAACGAGAACTGCTACTGTCATAGCCAAATAAAATAGATTCGTATAAACATGGAATACCTACAACTTGTTCCATATTAATAAATTAGAATCCATTCTCTACTTTAAAGAACACATCTTCACAAATTAGATTGCCTACGTTCAATTCAACCTTTATACACATCATTTTGGAGTGAGAAAGGAGTTTGTTATTTATTTAAGTGATAGAAATAGGCAATGCAAAATACAAGCAATTCAATTCATACTTTACACACCATTTCTAATTTATTTTCTTTTTGAACCCTTTAGCACTCCAAACTAAAACAGAGCAAGCATGTTGAATGGACCATAGATTATCTAATTCTAAACAAGAAATTACATTCTAATATATTGATATAAAAAACAATCATAATTCCAACATATATAAAGATTGATATTTACTTCGGGAAATTCTGGGAGTTTTAGATGTTATATTTTCTTTTACCAAAATTTCCCAAGGCATACATCAGATACAAATAAATACTATTCAATTACAAAAATATGAAAAACTTGATATTTCCACTCACAGAGAATTGTTTGCATCTTAACTGGATTTTCTTCCACCATGTCTAATTCTCTTTCAGATCTCGTTCTTTTGAAATATACAATAAAGTATATTTTATATAGAAATTAGATCTAGAATCAGAAACTAGAGAGGAATAGATTAGAAATCAAATGAATTAAACATCTAACCCTCTTGCCTCCAAATCCCAACTGATTCTGAAACCCGAAGAAGAAGAAGAAGAAATCTGATTTATGTTGCTCCTAATTCTATGTTTGTTTTTTCCTCGTTTTTGAATATACAACAAATAGATTGTGTGTGTGTGTGTGTATTAGGCTTCAGAAATTAGAAGATAGGGAGAAGAAGGATTAATTTAAATTAGAGATTAGAAATTAGAATTACTTACCAGAATTTTGACTACTTCTAAAAACGTAAGGGGAAATATTTTGATAGAGCTTTACCTTATCTTACAAAATTTTATGAAGGAAAAGTGGGGTCTAGGGATCTAATTATAGAGGTGAGAAGGAATGAGAGCTATTGGATTTAAAATAAACAAATCTGGAACGTTCAAAAGAACACAAACCCTAGCCATTATTCAGCATCACGTGTTGTAGCTCAGGGGTCGACCAATCCCCTCCATGTGACCTTTTGCTTTCCTTCGTTTGATTTATGTTATTTATTTAGTCAATACCTTATTTAATTTATACGTTAACCAATTTATAATTAACATTTACTTAAACGTTAAGTCTTCCTTAACTTTAACTATTATTTAAATTCAAAATTTAATATTCAAACTTTACATTTTTAATTCAAATTCAAATATTTCAATTTTAAATTCAAAAACTTCAAACATCCGTAACTTCTCCGTTTGAACTTCGATTTCAACATATTATGTATGGAAATTGATCAGAAAATTGCTAAAGTCGCAATGGTGCAACTTCCGTGATCAAATCCCAACATTTACAAAATTTCCATTTTTATCCTTATTTTAATTACTTAATTTTTTATTAAATTTTACGGGGTGTTACATTCTGCCTCCTTAAAAGGATTTCGCCCCCAAGATTATCAAGGGAAGATAATGTAATGCACACTTAGTAACCATGCCATACAACCAATTTATTTACAATAATCTACACAACCATCCACTCAACAAAAAATGTGATGTGATTATGTATGCAAACATGCTATAGGTGAGCTCAATCCTAACGTGAATGCAAGGTCGTTACATATAGACATGTATGCAATCACCCTAAATATATATGAAATTCTATATGAGTGTAAAAATAACAGTAAAAAGTGTGTTAACCATCTCGTACCATGCAATCTAGTAACCACGATGCAACCAAAAACCTTATTTTTGAAGAGAAATGTTTAACAAAGAAAAGCTCGGGATGAGAAACATTCATCTTTTCTTCGGTTTTCTACTGGGTTATCTCCCTATTGGACTCAAACCAATCTAGTTTCTTTATTATGAAGCCTCTTAATACCATGCTCCACAATGCGTGCGATGGCCTGGGGGGAGGGGGTGATGAGCTTTGTTTCAACATCAATTAACCGATCAGGCTCTATTACAGAGGCAATGTCGTGCAGACATTTCCTCAAGTGTGGAATATGAAAGATGTCATGGACTTCCACTAACTAGTCTGGAAGCTCCACCTAATAAGCAAGTTTCTCCCACCCTCTCTAAAATTGGGAAAGGTCCAACAAATCTTGATGCCAACTTCCCAATATACTAAACCTTATAACCTTTCTAATTGGAGAAACCTTAACGAATACCATGTCCCCGATTAAAAACTCAAAACCCTTTCTTTGCCTGTCCGCATAGGACTCTAACGGTCTTGTGCGGTCTACATTCGCTGCCTAAACACTTCTATATTTTCCATGGTTCTCCAATGTCCATGATGCAAGCTCTCAAAAATCTTCTAAATTCAAAGTCATTTCCAAAGCAGATTACAAACTCCTCCAGAATTCACTAGTGAACAAAGGGTCTCTATCACAAGAATGCTAACTTGAACTCCATGTAGTCACACTACTTCCTTGACATAAATCCGTGTTAGAGATATTGCAATCCTACTACCCTTAATGGGAATAAAACAAGTCAACCTAAATAGAATAATTTCCCTTTTGACTCCTAGGCAACCTATCCATAATGCCTGTCGATTTATACTCCCAATTCCAAGTCGGAACCTCCAATGGTAATAAAAACTCTCCAGGTTTTCCTTGCTCAGTATTAGTCCTTTGACATGTCAAACATCTAGAAACAAATTCTTCATCCTTGACTAACTAGAAAATTCTCTTCACATCTCTTTACACTTTAACTCATTCAGGGCGAATGGTGACACTCCATGAGTTTTGGGTTTGAAGCATTCTAACCTAATTTCCATACTAACTTTCAGTCTTATCTTTGGTTTACCGCAGTTAAGTGTCCTTATGAAATTTCCTTATTTTCAATGTTTCGCAATACACACACACACACACACACACTCTTAGCGGTCTAATCCCATCCCTAAAACCAACACAACAATAAAACAAGAACATGTCTTATACCATATCAAACACTTTTCCTCAAGGAGACAACTAGCAATTTCAACTCAATAACTCTAAAAGAAATTTTGTTGAAAGCTGCTCTTAATTATTAACTGGTATTAAATGATGTTGGGTCCTAGTGCTCCTTACCAATTTAAGATGGACATTCTTACAATGTCATTCCAACATTACCCACCTTAATTTTCCTTCTTAGTTCTAATAAATATCCATTACCCATAATAACTAGTTATTAATGTCAAAATTGACAGTCTCTAATAAATCCTTATTTAATCACTTTTAATCTCTTGTTAGTTTCAAAATTTACTTATTATAAGTATTCAATTCTTCCATAATTACCATATTAACTTCCTTAATCAATCCCCTATTTAATTCCTTTTTATCCTTTATTATTTACAAACTTATTGCCTATTAAATCTGTAATTAATTCCACAAATCCTATAATTACTAAGCTGTTTATAGTTAATGCAAATACTGTTGTTAATTACGCTATTTATGTATTTATTATTTCTAATTATTAATTACTAAACTAGAGCACCCCTTTCCATTATTTAGTTTATAAGAGCCATCCTTCCTAATAGGATTACCATTCAAAATTTCCATAAATTAACCATAAGTGATATTTTTGCTTTGTTTGAAGTACAAGGGATTATTTCATTTTTTTTATTGAAGTAGACATTGTAAACTACAGAAAAGAATACACATCTTTTTCCCTTTTTGGTATATCCTTTGTCAATTCAAACGCCGCACTTTTATTCATTTAAGGAATTAGATAATTTATGGAATTACACGGAGCCTGCTCCTTATAAATCAAAATATGGAAATTCACATTTCGAGGGCAACCTAGCTTACAACCCACTATAGATCTGGAATACCTTAACAACTTAACTAACATTCTACAAATAAGTGCTTAAGACCGATTTCAAATTTCCTGATCAGGCTATACATACTGTTCTTATTTTATTAATGCTCTAAAACCTTTGATCCTTTCTTACTTAGATGGCGATCCCTATCTACTCCATAAAATGTAAACTTAGAAACCCACATTACGCTAGTATGCAACATTTGAAATTCAAACTTGCAAAAGAATTTCCACATCTTAAAAGGAAACTTTTAAGCATACATTTCAAAAAAATTCCAACTTTTCAAAAATAGTTTGGGTGAATTGAATTCTTAAAACATCTAAACACCATGTTTTATTTTATTCCATATACCTATTCCATTTTTATTAAACATTTGGACCCAACCTTCCAAAAATATTTAAACCCAACTTTTAAAAACTTTCAAAACATTTACCGCTTTATTCTCGACCCTAAATTTAAAGATTCTAAAATTGCTTAATAAAATAATTTCCCTTCTCGAATAATTTTATTTCAAAGGCTTACTTCTTTTAAAGTAGGGTCTTTAACCTAAATTATTCAAAAACTCAATAGCTAAATCAAACCATCAACAATTTCAAAAATGATTGCTTAATCCGAAAAAGGAGCAAAATAATTTTCCTCTTTCAAAACTTTCTACATTAAAGATTTATTCCTTTAAATTGTGGTCTTTTAGTTCAAAACATTCAAAAACATCTTCTCCAACTTTAAACAATGAGAAGTGGAGTAGACAAAGCAAACTCTTATCCCATCGTTTTCCTATCCCATTCTCATCACTTCTCTTCAACTTTTTTTCTAACTAGATTACTAATCCTATTTTATAAGTCCCCAACGCCAATCCTATCCAAATCTCTCAATATTGCCTCAGTTCATATTTTTCCTACTTAAATTGCTTCAACATCATTTTAATCAAGTTCCATTTTTATTTTTAAAAAGAAGAATTTCTAATGAACTCCTAAATTTATGAAATAGGAAAAATCACCAAGTCCAACCTACGCTATATTTTATATTTATGTCAAAAAAAGGAAAATTCCTTTATTGTAAAATCTTTAACCTGGAAACTTTTTAACTCAACTAATTTTTTAAACTAAGAGTTTCAAAAAATGAAAAATCCTTTAATCAAAACTTTTGACTCCACAACTTCTTTCTAAACTATGATTCCAAATTTTCTTACTTTTTCAAAACAACAACTTCTTAACAAGTCTTTTGAAAAAATCATTCAAAACATTTCAAAGAAGTTTCCATAGAAAATCTCTTTATCAAATTCTTTCACAAGGGGTTAGATTTTAGAAAATCTTTTTCAAAGCAGCAACTTCTTTTTAATTGTCTTCTCTGTTGCATTTTCTTTTTCTGTCATCCCTTACTTCTAAATATTTACAAATATACTACTTTGTAGTATTTAATTGTTACCTAAGATGCTTATTTACTATTCCTATAAATGTTAATTGTCCGTAATAAAGGATCATTATTTTAACCTGACAATCCATAAAGGCATTTATTTATTCATTCCAACCTTCTTATTATCCTTCCATAACTACCCTAATAGTCTCTTTAATTCCATTTGTATTCTAATTAAATTATTGTAACTCCTTATTTATTGAATACTTACTGCCCTATTAATTTTAGAGTTATAATCTTTTCCACTTACATTCCTTACAATACGACCTTTATCGCTCATTCCCTACTCTATTCATTTTTCCAACCCATAGTCGGCTCACCCATCCTTTCGGAATATGGTCGCAACTACTTCTATGGTCGGAAACTATAGAATAAATTCAAATAAAGTATATATATATATATATGTATTTATATATAGCTTGGTTTTTGAAAAATACTTTCAAAAATAACAAATACACCTATCCCCACTGATCGGGTAACCTAAGCTTTGATACCAGCTATAACAACCTACCTTGAAACGAACCTAATTTCGACCCAACAAAAGCCCGTCGAACCTTAAGCCCATCTTAAGGTGAGTTGTTAGGTTGATAAGATTAAACAATATACATTACATAGAGCCATCTATCTATACTTTTAGAATCTCATAGTGGAATGGATAAAATATAATATCAGAAACAAGTACCTACCTCATAAAGAAAACCATTTCAGAAACATAACATGTTAAATATTAATGTTATCCCAACTTTTGGCGAAGTCGAGATACCCAAAGATTAACTGAAAATCAATGATTATTAATCATGAACATCGATTGTGCATCGCAGGTTCACCATGGATATCGATGAATTTTTTCCGAGTCTGGATCGGGCTACAATTAATAAGACATGTCAAGCAAGGCCATAAGAGCCAGCATTCCAAATCTCAAGTCAATCCGAGTTCGTACGCTCAAGATATCATCGATGCAAGTTGGAGAAAATAGCCCTATGTTCGAATCCATAAGCCCGGCGTTGGGTTCGAATCCCTCGAGAATAGCACATGCTCGAATCGATCAGAAGAAAGCCATGCTCCGAATCCATCAACCACACACTGGTTCGAATCCATCCTCGAGGCCTCGCTTCGAATCCATCAGCACCGAGCTCCAGTTTGAATCCATCGAAGGCAGGATCCTTCGAATCCATGCAGGCAGAGGAGCTCCGACTCCATTCCAAAGCACCGACATCATCGATTCGAAGGAAGCTGACCTTCGACTCCAGTACCTTCGAAACCCATAATAAGACGACTTCGAATCGATCCACGATAGCGCATCTAGATCGATTCGAACAAGCGCAGTTTCCATCGATTCGAAGGAAGTAAACCTTCGAATCCAGCGTCTCGAGTCCACCAGATAAACACGGCTAAGGACAAGGATTCGACCCAGTCAACTCGGCAAAAAAGTCGGATCGATACGAAGGAGGCGCTCCACGTCATCACAGAAGCGCATGCTTGGATCGATTCGAAGCAATCGATTCGAACGCAATCGATTCGAACAGAGCACTGCCACCAGAAATGCAACCTTGAATCAATCATAACTCAAGTTCTACATGTCCAAATGCCATGAAATTTTCACAGAAGCTTAAGCACATACTGAAGAATGTTCACACCAAATTTCAGCTCGATTGGATGATTTCTCGATCGATTCGAACATAGCTTCGGATCGATCCCAAAGTAGGTCCGGACTTCCAGAAAGCGGGCATGTGGGCTCCCTCGCGTCCCAGAACTGGTCTCCCCTCAATTTAGGCGAAATATCAGCATTCTACACCTATAAATAGAGCCCCTGGTCATTCAGAAAAGGGGGTCGGACAATTTTGAGAGATAAAGAGCGCCCAGACTCTGCCAGATTTACTCCAGATCACCATTGCTGCCTTAGATTCAGATTTAGTTCAGGAAATCAGTTGCAATACAACACACGAAATTGTAATCTTCGAGCATCGAGAAATAAAATCATAAAAACCTTGAAGTGGACGTAGGCCAGAGATAGCCGAACCACTATAAATTGTGCATCACTGTTCATTATTTCTTGATTGCTGTTTGTTACTTGCTTAGATCTGTGATTTGTGTGTGAATACGGTTGATTTGTATTCATACGCTGGTGCTTTCACTACACTTGGGGTTTGTGACCATTTTTGGTGCAAACACTTTGGTGCTTTCACTGAGAAGAACTAGCACCCGCTACACCAGATTCAAAGTTTAGATTTGGAATTTTAAGGATTCAGATTTGACTCTACAATGACTCGACAAACTAGACAAAGAACTGAGAGGAGCCAACAGGCAGGAAGTCAAGAGGCATCCTCTGGCGCTGGAGAAGGACAAGCTTCGATCTACATTACTAGAGATGAGATGGAGGCTATGAATAACCTAATGCAGGAAAGAATGATGAAAAGCCAACAAGAGATGCTGCAGAATTTCTTCGAGCAGATGAGAGCTGCAGGGACACAGAACCTTGGACCAGCTACAGCGGCTGTGAATGTGGAACAAGGAGCTAGGGCTATGGAACCCAACGGAGGATAGAATACAGAACCAGAAGGCAATCAACAAGGGCTTGGGGGCAGGCCCGCAGGATCCAACGCAGAAGTACCTTTGGAAGGAGCTCAACCGGCTAGGGCCAACACAAATGCTAACGAGCCGCCCGAAGAGTACGTACCAGAATTCCCTACAAGACTCGGAGGGCAAGACCGAGACATGACAAGGGGGCAACCCCTAGATGGAGATGAAAGAATGATTGGCCTAGTGAGACGACTCATGAGAGGAGGGTTGTCAGGAGGAGGATTGGAAGAAGTTAGTCGGAGTCCGTTCGCTCCGAATATCAGGAATGCAAGGAACCCTCCAAAGTTCAAACTACCAATGCTGGATTCGTATGACGGGAAGTCGGATCCAACCATGCATATTACCAAATACATTAGACACATGGACGTACTTGGAGCATCCGAGGAAGTGATGGCACGATGTTTCCCTTTATTTTTATCAGATTTGGCTGCACTTTGGTTCAGACAATTAGAGACTGGATCAATCAGAACATGGGGCGAGCTTGTGGATTGCTTCATGAGACAGTTCAGGGTCCACGTAACACGGCCCAAGAGTGTGATGACTCTAGCTTCAATAAAGCAAAGGACCGGAGAGTCCATAAAAGATTTTCTGCTATGATTCAATGCAACGGTGGCTTCTGTAGATCATCCGGATCCATCAATGATTCTGATGGCGGTAGTGGCAGGAGTTGGGGAAGGCACCGAATTCAAAGACTCTTTGACTAAAGATCCACCGCAAGATCTTGGAGAGTTTTTCCATGAAGCTGAAAAATTCATTCGGTTAGAAGAATCATGAGCCGAGAGGCAGGAAATAAATGTTGCACAAGGCGAAGGAACCGCCAGGGAACAGTCCAGGGCAGACGAAGGAAAGAGAAAGCAGGAAGGCGTACATGATGGTCCTGATAAACGGAAGAAATTTCGAGAGCCTAGATTCAGGCAATACACAGATTTGACGGCAAACCTAGAAAGGATTTACACTGAAACTCGGGGGCAACTCCCGTATCGAAAACCACCCAGGAGAGATCCCACGGAGCGGGAACGCAGGACTGGAAAATACTGCCTATTCCATGAGCTAGATGGGCACACTACCGATGAATGCCGCCACCTGAAGGATGAGGTGGAAGAACATGCCAGGAGTGGTAGATTGCCACAGTATGTCAGAGAACGTGCAACGGCGGTTAGGCCCGAACAACTACCGCCTCAACCTAACAGGGCTGATCCTGGATCGGGATCACGACTCGTCATCAACTGATCACGATGGCAAGGGCCAAGTTCAGGATATGAGCTTTGGTCACTTGGTTTCCTTAGATTTGATTTCAAAATAAAATGGCTATTCCACTTACTCATGTACGGGAACCGGAGAGATCCCTAGGCATGCTCTGAGATGGTAATAGATCGCTCCGCCCGGAGAGGCATTATCTAGTTTTTTTCCCTTTGTTTGAGATTGAACACTGGAACTTGAATTCAGTAAATAAACATGAATTTCCCTTTGACCAGAGAGTTGAGGGACAAATAATGAAACTTGATATGATATTGATCGCTTTATGATCCTACCCGGAGAGGTAGGGTCCGGAGTGCAAGAAGTGAGTTGCTTCGTCGGAGAGCGACAGGATCAACTCACTTAAGCATCGTTTCCTATTCACCGGAGAGTGATTGGATCAGGATTCGATAAGAGCCCGGAGAGGCTATGATCGGCCCATGATTTAGGCCATGACATCGCTTAATGTTCAGATTCACTGAACCTGAGTGCAGGAGGTGAGTCGCTTCGCCGGAGAGCGACAGGATTGACTCACTTAACGTTGTTTCCCCTTCACCGGAGAGTGACAGGATGGGATCCAACATGAGCCCGGAGAGGCTGTGATCGACCGACGATTCAGGTCATGACATCGCTTAATGTTCAGATACACTGAACCGGAGTGCAGGAGGTGAGTCGCTTCGCCGGAGAGCGACAGGATTGACTCACTTAACGTTGTTTCCCCTTCACCGGAGAGTGACAGGATGGGATCCAGCATGAGCCCGGAGAGGCTATGATCGGTCGAGAACGACCAAGACATCGCTTTTACGCCCTAACTGGGGCCGGAGTGTAAGGGGTAGAAAGCAACACCGGAGTGCAATAGGATCTTTCTATTCGATCGCTAAGTCTGGAATGGGCTTGGCAAGGGTCCGGAGTGACCATCGATAATACGGAGAGACGGTAGAATCTCATTCTTAACTTCCACTGAAAGAAATTGATAACGATTCGGCTTCGAACAGCCACGGACTTGATTGAAAATACTATAAGCTCTGAGTAAAACATGAACTCACTGAATCCGACTTAAGACTGATCAAAACATGCCTTTTACCAAAAAGGCATGTTTTGGGGGACAAAATGTTATCCCAACTTTTGGCAAAGTCGAGATACCCAAAGATTAACTGAAAATCAATGATTATTAATCATGAACATCGATTGTGCATCGCAGGTTCACCATGGATATCGATGAATTTTTTCCGAGTCCGGATCGGGCTACAATTGATAAGACATGTCAAGCAAGGCCATAAGAGCCAGCATTCCAAATCTCAAGTCAATCCGAGTTCGTACGCTCAAGATATCATCGATGCAAGTTGGAGAAAATAGCCCTATGTTCGAATCCATAAGCCCGGCGTTGGGTTCGAATCCCTCGAGAATAGCACAGGCTCGAATCGATCAGAAGAAAGCCATGCTCCGAATCCATCAACCACACACTGGTTTGAATCCATCCTCGAGGCCTCGCTTCGAATCCATCAGCACCGAGCTCCAGTTCGAATCCATCGAAGGCAGGATCCTTCGAATCCATGCAGGCAGAGGAGCTCCGACTCCATTCCAAAGCACCGACATCATCGATTCGAAGGAAGCTGACCTTCGACTACAGTACCTTCGAAACCCATAATAAGACGACTTCGAATCGATCCACGATAGCGCATCTAGATCGATTCGAACAAGCGCAGTTTCCATCGATTCGAAGGAAGTAAACCTTAGAATCCAGCGTCTCGAGTCCACCAGATAAACACGGCTAAGGACAAGGATTCGACCCAGTCAACTCGGCAAAAAAGTCGGATCGATACGAAGGAGGCGCTCCATGTCATCATAGAAGCGCATGCTTGGATCGATTCGAAGCAATCGATTCGAACGCAATCGATTCGAACAGAGCACTGCCACCAGAAATGCAACCTTGAATCGATCATAACTCAAGTTCTACAAGTCCAAATGCCATGAAATTTTCACAGAAGCTTAAGCACATACTGAAGAATGTTCACACCAAATTTCAGCTCGATTGGATGATTTCTCAATCGATTCGAACATAGCTTCGAATCGATCCCAAAGTGGGTCCGGACTTCCAGAAAGCGGGCATGTGGGCTCCCTCGCGTCCCAGAACTGGTCTCCCCTCAATTTAGGCGAAATATCAGCCTTCTACACCTATAAATAGAGCCCCTGGTCATTCAGAAAATGGGGTCGGACAATTTTGAGAGATAAAGAGCGCCCAGACTCTGCCAGATTTACTCCAGATCACCATTGCTGCCTTAGATTCAGATTTAGTTCAGGAAATCAGTTGTAATACAACACACGAAATTGTAATCTTCGAGCATCGAGCAATAAAATCATAAAAACCTTGAAGTGGACGTAGGCCAGAGATAGCCGAACCACTATAAATTGTGCGTCACTGTTCATTATTTCTTGATTGCTGTTTGTTACTTGCTTAGATCTGTGATTTGTGTGTGAATACGGTTGATTTGTATTCATACGCTGGTGCTTTCACTACACTTGGGGTTTGTGACCATTTTTGGTGCAAACAATTAAAAAATGTTTACATAATTCCTCCATAGTATAATATTCCAAAATAACACAACTGTTTGAACTGGGTACAATAATAATAATTAAAAATTATAAATAGATAGATAACTACCACAAGTCCTCACCTCCACCTTCATCTTCTAAAAACAACATCACTCTCTAACCTGTATTGTAATGAGGAGTGAATCAGAACAACAGATGTCCAGTGAAATGGAAATCTTAAGCTTTACCATAATTGTACTAGGGTGGTGTTATTTAAATAAGAAATATGTCTTACGTATTAAAATCATAACATACGTACAAAGTCAATTGTAAGCCGAAGGCTCTTACAGTCCAACTATATAACATACGTATAAAATCAACTACAAGCCCGAAGGCTCTTCCAGTCCAACTATGCAAAAGTCAACTATAAGCCAAAAGGCTCTTCTAGTCCGACTATACAGCTCTTACGAAACTAGCATTTTCGATGTAAAAGGAAGCACCCGAATCACTTAATACCTCTTTAATTGGATTTAGGCTTACTCCAATCATTTAAGACATATAAAATAGGCAGATCCTCATCATTTAAGATCTAACCCCTAGGTGGGTCCCTACATGGTTCTTCCTTAATGACATCGTAAGAAATTAAATTAGGCCAATTAATGCTTCACCTAAGAAAGAGGTAGCCAATTAATACCTCTAACCCGAGGCGGACCCTTCCTATGGATTTCACCTATCACATCCAATAGCGCAGCTTATGACTCATAACCCACTTGTAATGTCTCACATTAGTCCAATTATTCATAGATACTGGTAGCCAGATTGACTAGGCATGTTTACCCTATAGAATTGGGACTAACCTTGCGTCCACTGTGGTTATTTGTTATAGGCGACATCCCAATTAGTTTGCAAAGCCACACCACCGGTAGATAGATTTAACTGGGCAGACTTCCATGTAGCTTTGCACTAACCTCGCATCCCCATAATTTAGTCATACCTTATATGTATATCAACTGTATACATATATAATCCTACATGATTAATAATTGAGGCCATATAAGGTATCCCTTATTACGCCTTTAATTAGGGATTAACTCCCTAAGTTACACTAACTACCTTTCTACAACTTAATATTACTTAACTATTCTAATAATACTAATATCAAATTCAATACGCTATTGGTTTTAATAGTCAACATGTTAATATTATATACATATATTTTTATGCATGGAATTTAAGGTCTAATCATTACATTACAATAATTCGATAATAATTTGTTTACAAAGTATTTTGAAATATGAATCTCATACAAATCTACAATTCCATCAAGAACTGCTACTACCATAGCCAAATAAAATAGATTCATGCAAATATGGAATACCTACAACTTATTCCATATTAATAAATTAGAATCCCTTCTTTGTTTTAAAGGACAGATCTTCACAAATTAGATCATTTTTTGTTCAATTCAACCTTTATGCACGTCATTTTGGAGTGAGAAAGGCGTTCCTTATTTATTTAGTGAAAGAAAGAGGCGGTGCAAACTACAAGCAATTAAATTCATATTTTACACACCATTTCTAATTTATTTTCTTTTTAAACCCTTTAATACTCCAATTTAAAACAGGGGAAATAGATTGAATGGACCGTAGATTATCTAATTCTAAAAAAATAAACAGATTCTAATATATTAGTACCAAAAACAATTATAATTCCAACATATACAAAGATTGATATTTACTTAAGGAAATTCTGGGGGTTTTAGATGTTATATTTTCATTTACCAAAATTTCCCAAGGCATACATCAAAGCTAAATAAATAATATTCAATTATAAAAATGTGAAAAACTTGATATTTCCACTCAGAGAAAATTGTTTGCTTCCTAACAGTATTTGATTCCATCACGCTTAATTCTCTTTCAGATCTCCTTCTTTTGAAATATACAGCAACATGTATTGTATATATAAATTAGATCTAGAATCGGAAACTAGAGAGGAATAGTTAGAAATCAAAAGAATTAAACATCTACCCTCTTACCCGAAAAATCCTAATTGATTCTAAAACCAAAAAAAGAAGAAGATGAGATCTATTTCATTCCGCTCCTAATTCTCTATTTGATCTTTCCCTTTTTTGAATATACAACAAATAGATTGTGTGAGTGTGTGTGGTGTTAGGTTTCATAAATCAGAAGATAGGGAGAAGAAGGATTAATTTATGTTAGAGATTAGAAATTAGAATTACTTACCAGAAAGTTTACCGTTCCTAAAAATCTAAGAGGAAAGATTTTGATAGAGCTTCGTCGTCACTTACAAAGTTTTATGAAGTAAAAGTGGGGGTCTAGGGTTCTATTTATAGAGGTGAGAACGAACGAGAGCCGTTGGATCTAAAATAAATAAATCCGAAACGTTCAAAACAACACAAACCTTAGCCTTCTTTAAGCATCACCGGTTGACCGCCTCGACCCACAGGTCGACTGCTAGCGGCGACTGGTCGCAGCTCAGGGGTCGACCTGTCCCCTCCCTGTGACCGTTGCTTTCCTTCATTTCATTTATGTTATTTATTTATTAAATACCTTATTTAATTTATACGTTAACCAATTTTTAATTAACGTTTGCTAAAACATTAAGTCTCCCTTAACTTTAAATGTTATTTAAATTCAAATTTTTACATTCAAACTTCAAATTTTTAATTCAAATTCAAATATTTAAATTTTAAATTCGAAAACTTCAAACGTTCATAAGTTCTCCGTTGGAACTCCGATTTCAACATATTATATATGGAAATTGATCAGAAAATCGCCATGGATACAATGGTGCAACTTCCATGATCAAATCCTAACATTTACAAAATTTCCATTTTTATCATTATTTTAATTACCTAATTTCTTATTAAATTTTAAGGGGTGTTACAGCCGACGGAACCCACCCAAAGTTATTTGATAGCAATGGAGGTTAGGTCGGCATTGATAGATCGCATTGGATTAGAGTAAAATAAGGACAAGTAGATAGTTGATATTTTAGGCAAGATAAGTAGAGGGGAACAATTTCCCTATGTTAGTAGATATGCAGTTGACAAGAAAGGATATTTGAGGAGCGATGGACATCTTTGCATTCTAAAGATAGATAGTGTGTTGGAGAAAATGCTTATGGAGTATCACCATTCAAGGATGACAATTCACCCTAGAGGAGATAAGATGTACAGGGATATGAAATGGATTTTCTATTGGCCAGGAATGAAGAAGAGAGTAGTTGAATTTTTTTCTAAATGTTTAACATGCCAAGGGATAAAGGCTAAGCGAGAGAAGCCGGAGGATTGTTAGTACCATAAGAAATCCCAACTTGGAAATGGGAACATATATCCGTGGACTTTATAACTGGGTTACCTAGGAGTCAAAGAGGCAATTAAGCAAGTTGGGTCATAGTGGATAGACTTACTAAAAGCACCCACTTTATTTCCATTAGGAAAATAGGACTGCAGCATCTCTAGCGCAGATTTATACCGAGGAGATGGTTCGACTCCATGGAATTCCAGTTAGTGTTGTTAGTGATAGAGACCCCTTATTTACCAGTGAGTTTTGGAGGAGTTTGCAAACAGCTTTAAGAATTTTTTTGAATCTTAGTATAGCTTACCACCTGTAGACCGATGGATAAACTGAACGAGTGAATAAGATCTTGGAGGATTTGTTGAGAACTTGCATCATGGAATTTGGAGGACACTGGGAACCACTGTTAGTTGAATTCGTTTATAATAATAGCTATCAATTAACGACTGGTATGGCACCCTTTGAAGCACCCTATAGGAGGCAATGCAAATCGCTAAACTGTTGGTGGGAAACCGCCGACAAAATTCTACTCGGGGAAGATTTGATTCGCGAAACTTTGGATAAGGTAGAGTTGATTAGGCAATACATGTATAACGCTTGCCTTTTAGACCCTCAAAAATCGACACTAATACGTCCAGTGTATTACGTGCCGAGCATTCAAGTGCTGGAAAAACCAATTGTTAAGGGTAAAAAGAAAAAGAAGATAGAACAGAATCTCACACGAATGGGGTAACATATATTATTTCAATAATCTTTATAGTGGAAAAACTTTTAAATACATATATCAGAGTCTATCCTAAGCTCAGCCTGGACAGTTATAAATGTTTGTCCTTACAAATGCTGAAAAACAACAAATACAACAGAAAAGTAAACTACATCTATACGTCGATGCAGATCTCCATCTCTCCTCTGGAAACTTCAAGCGTCTTCGGATAATCATGAAACTACTCGGATCTAACCTGAGTATTAAAAATACCCGTATCAGTGTGGCAAACTAGCATGAGAAACACAAACCATAAATATATATGACAATGTCATGACATTGATGCCAGACAAAACCTTTGAAAAGAAGAGTATCTCATTAGAACACGCTGCACATAAATATGGACGGGTTTTTACCATATGATAACTTAAACATTTTTATCAAATCATTTGATATTATTTCTAATGACATTGCTCTAAAAACACTTTTCAAATAACATATTAAAATATCCAAAATTGTTACATTTGTTAAATTCGACAGCATATTTAGGTATACAATCAAGTCCGTAAAGGTACATATTGGAGAATGGATTTCCAACAATGACAAGGTATGGTATTACCTTCCAACAGTACATCTCTAGAGGAATATACTGACACAAAGCCCTCTACCGACACAGAACTGGCCTATCTCTACCATAGATAGTACCGAATATGTCATCAGCCCGGTCTTTCCCGACCAATCCGTGGCCACAACATACACAACAAACCCGATATATAGAGGAAAATCTAAAAAGGTGATAATCATCTCCTACTGGTTGTGACTTACATAGCCCTGCTGCATCTACCCTGTTTTTTCCATTACCGTTGTGTGCGGCTCGAGGTAACGTTTTACCTTTCTCAAAATAGCAAATCTCACTTTGAATGCCACATTTCCATTTCCAATGACACACTAATGGGCTTCCACAAAAGTATCACCCTTGAGTTCATATGCCTCAGGAAGGGTGTTAAGTAAAAGAGATTTTACCTCCTACACCACCAAATAGATGTACTGTTAGCACCAAAATTGGTCACTAACCCCCTTTAGAAAGATTGTGTAGAGAGATAAATGAAGAAGATAAATTAAAACAGAGAGATATAGACTAAACTAACTACAGAGATCTAGAACACCAGATTTATAGTGGTTCGGCGTAACTTCCTACGTCCACTTTGAATTGTAATCTTTATTGCTTTCCCAAGTAGTTAAATACAGATACAATCCGTACAATAATGGCTTGAGTACAAGTTTTAACCGAAAAGAGCGAGTCTTGAAAGCGGCAGAGTCTCCCCAGTGTTCTCGAAAAAAGGTCTATTTCACTGTGCCCCTGCCCTTCTATTTATAGACGAAGATGGGTTGGACTTCCCTCACGGGCCTAAGAACAAGGTATCTCGGCCCACAGTAGTCAACTCCAGCACACCGAACTAGGCATTTCGAACGAGCCATGCCGAGCGAGGAAAGCCGGTCGAGGCCTGGGATGCCGAGCGAGGGAGATGCCGGTCGAGGCCTGGGATGCCGAGTGAGGGAGATGCCGGTCGAGGGGAGATGCCGAACGACTTACTTGTGCCGAGCGAGGCTATATGCCGAACGAGGCTCCACGCCGAACGAGGTTCCACGCCGAACGAGGCTGGGATGCCGATCGAGGCTACACGCCGAACAAGGTTCCACGCCGAACGAGGCTGGGATGCCAATCGATCCCTCAATGCCGAACGAGGTTCCACGCCGAACGAACCTGGGATGCCGATCGATCCCTCAATGTCGAACGAGGCTCCACGCCGAACGAGGCCCCACGCCGAACGAGGCTGGGAGATGCCAATCGATCCCTCAACGCCGAACGAGGCTCCATGCCGAACGAGGTTCGACGCCAAACGATGTCTACTGTTTGGTGATCCTCACATTACCGGGTCAATTACCCGGATAACACTTGCCCCCCAAAGTGTATCATGTGGATGAACATGATGCGCTTTGATTCACGAGCACTCCTTATTTTTTCTTTAAACCTTTGTTCTGTCCTCTCGAAAGTGATCTCCTGAATGCCGAATGACATATTGAATGCCGAATGACATATTGAATGCCAAACGACATTAATGCCGAACGAGGAAGGTCTCTTGACCGGTTCTACCGGTCGCTGACTATTCGCCTTCCTCCTTTCCATCTATAAAAGTCGGCACTTCACTCTTCCTTCCCCTTTTACTTTTTACCTCCACTCTAAGCACCCATACGAACTCAACCTTTTCCAGACTTTCGCCAATAATCTCAACCTCCCTTTAGATTCCCGAGTCCTACACGTTACCTTTCGACTGCTCTCAGTGACAAATCCGAGTGGTTCCCACTTCCAAATCGAGCACCTCATCAGACTTCGATCCCTTCTTCTAGGTATGAACCTTTCATTCACTCGATTCTCTCCAATTAGAGATTTTAGACGAAACTTGAATTTACGACCATCCTCTAACCCATGAATAATGGAAGTCGCGTAGATAATGAAAGTAGATTCGAGGTTTTTAGACGTGCCTTAGGATTAGATGGAGAGGAAGAAGAAGAGGGTGTCGGAGTGAAGTTCAGAGTTGGGTCTAGCGTGCCGAGCGATGTGGCTCGGCATGACTTGCCGAAGGACTCAAAAATGCCGAGCGGTAGAGATGGAGGGTAGGACGGAAGCTGGCATTGGTTTGTGGTGCCGAACGACGCGGCTCGGCATGACTTACTGAATGCCGAACGAGGTAGAGGGAGTGTAGGAGGTCGAGTCTCTGCAGCGCCGTTCGACATTAAGCTTGACAGCAGGCTATGTCAGTCAGAACCATCTCGACTCGAACACAATGTATTATTGACTTAACATACCTTTTACGCACGAGCATATGACAGCGAACAAGGACAAGGACTTAAACAATTAAGCATATCAAACATCCAGACTGATAACTCCCTCGTTTTGACAACTATAAACCTGAACTTAACTTGTTTAAAACAGATGATAACCTTTAACGCATAGTGTCGATGTCGAGATCACAATATAAACCATTATACGACAAGCTCTCGTAGACGGTCAGCGATGACGGTCTTCGAAGATGATAGTTTAAAGCCTAACTCTGTTTGAGCAACCTTATGACTTGTAACTCTTTGGCACTTATACTTGAATGATTGCACTAGTTCACACACTACACGGGGGGAGTATTTTTGTTGATAAGTCTAATGTCGATTGTTTTTCAAGTATAGTTCAAACAGGTGTTTCATCAGATTCTACACACATTAGAGATGTCTAGGAAATCTAGCTCTGCCACAATCTCGGACAGACCCGGGCCGTCTTTTTACAAGAAGAAGTTAGAACTTCAAATCCGCCTTCTATTCCTGCACAAGACATGCCGAACCCTACGACCGCATCTGTCGAATTGGCTCCCGATGCCTTGGATGCAGCGATCTTTTTAGACGATCCGATCGATTCTCAAGCCTCGAAGATTAATTAAAGCACGCTCCACCGTATATGCTCAGTACACGGGATTCCTTTCGACGACGTGTTGGTTCCACCGGGACAGGATCGTCCCCACTTGCCCCCAGTAGGATATACAGCCTGCAACAGATTCATGTGCTGGGTCGGTAGCATGCCGCCATTCAACTCCTTTCTTCAGGACCTGTTACAGTATATTGAAATCGCCCCATCGCAATTACACCCAAACAGCCACGCATTCATATACAGCACTTGCATTGTCTTCATAAGTGTCCTCTTCAGGCTCCCGACTCCCGGCGATATCCGTTATATCTATCGCTTCAAGAGACGGTCAGATAGTTCATCTTTTGTCTTTCTTGATCCGCATAACAAGTGTCAAATTTTGACTGGAGCATGGAGCAAATTCGCTCAATATAAACAGGAGTGGTTCTACGTGCGTTGTCCTTCCGGCTTCGCGAGGAGATGGGTGGAAGGGAGTAAGTCTTTTTTTTGGATTAATACTCGTGTTTGGAGGAAACTGCACCTTTTCTAACTCTTTCTATACTTTTATAGGTATCAACCCCCGTCCCGAAGGCTCCGGGTATTCTGAAGCGGTCGAAGCTATCCGAGCCATTCCCGCAGAAGACCGGGACATCAGATCTCTCATTTCAAATGAATCACTCACGAATTTTGGACTGCTGGCGGAAGGTCGTCGAATAAGCCTTCCTCAAGGCGTCACTATACCCAGGCCTGCTTCAGGCAAAGGAAAAAAGCAGGCTGGGTCTTCAGCACGTAACGCTCCTGATACACCAGAGGAGGGGGAGATTAGAGAAGCCAGAACGCTTGAAGTACAGGGCAAAAATGTTAGCCCTGCTCGGGACCCGATAGTCGAAGTCCACGATATCGAGAAGATACCTTCCCCTTCGAAGGGAAAGAAGAAGTTGACCTACAAATTGGGGAAGAAGACGGTGGGTGGAACCTCTAAGGTCACCCTTACTCTAGTAGAAAAAGAGCCTTCTTCTCAACACTTAGAGAGTTCGTTGAAAGGCTTGTCAGACCTAACTATTCCCGATGATTTGCTCAACTATGGCTTCGATGATCCAGAAGCTCTTAAACTTCATTCGCCCGCGAGAGGCGATACAGGCGCTCGGGCCCAAATCCAGGGAGAAAAAACTCCTATTAGTAAAGATAAAGAAACTGGTCCGTCGGGGGGAACACTAGGACACACACGGACACGTGCACTTCACCCTGCACTTCAATTTTAGCCATCACTCTGTTCTTTTCTAACCTGTTGTTATTCTCATTCTATGCAGGTGACATGGGACGCACTCACGGACTTGATCGTCTTCGCGGGTCATCTATTTTTCATCATTCTGGCCGGGATTCGGGCACCGGCAAGCGCCGAGACAGAGATGACTCTGGAGACCGAGACTATCGCCCCCGAGAATCAACTTATCGAAGGAAATCATACAGCCAGTCCTCATATTCCCACGATCATCCTTCTCAATCAGAGCACGACAAAGAGAAGTCTATGTAGAAGGGGTCCCAATCCGATGTCCCTCGTGATCAACACTCTGGTTCATCTAGCATACGACAGTCTCGGGAACATCGCCAGAAGACCGAACTTTCAAAGCCATCTTCTCCTGTTCCCGCAACAGACCCGACAATATCGGAGAAGCTAGCCGAGCTTAAAGTTAAGTTCCCAAAAATCTGCTTCGATGGTCTAAAGTTCCTTCCGGCGATCCATCATATTCCGGGGCATGTCAAACAGAGCGCCATCGCTTGTAACAACGACGTTTATGTTCAACATGACGCGTTTGTTCATCTAGCTAAAAAAGTCTCGGAAGTCTCTGTTGAGCGTCAACACGAAATCGACCGCCTGAAGCTTGAAGCCATTTTTGATAAAGACATTATCAAAACTCAGGATGAAGAGCTCTCTTCGTATAAGTCCCAACTCGAAGCTGCCAAACAAAGTGCTAAAGATACTGCGGAGGCCGTCAATCGTCTGGAGACAACCCATAAGAAAGAGATTGACGAAGCGGTCCAGCGCTGCGGGGTCTTAGCTTTAGAAAAGGATTCTGTTAAAAAAGAAAGGGATGCATTCACCCTGCAGGTCAAAGAGTTGAAAGAACTACTCTCTAAAGAGAGAGAAGAAAAATCGACTGCCTAGGAAGAGTTGCAACGATATTGCGATGAGATTGTTGCTACGCGACTCTTGAAGGCACAGCTTGACGACGAGCTCTCTAAAGTTGGGATGCTAAAGGATGAAGCCCGTGAAGAGGGCAAGAGAATAGCATCTGTGGAGATTGACTCTCGCCTTGAGGCGGCTACAGAGGCTGGCAGAGAGGAGATCAAGTGCTTGTTCGACCCGCTGATAGCTAAATACAACGCCCGTGTCCTCATGCATCAGGACTTAACTTTTCTTGGCGAGGGTTACCTCGAATCTCTAGCCGAGGCATGGGAAACTTTGATAAAGATTAGGAAGGTTGAGTCAGGTACCGAGGAGGTTGACGAGGATGCTTTAGTAAAGGAATTTCTTAGGGGGAATGAGCCTTCCGACTTGTCTGCAGCAATGGCTCTTTTTGGCAAAGGCTCTTCTCCGTCAAAGGAAAAAAATGACATTGTTGGTCCGTCTGGGACCGAGTCTCCAGCTCCTCCTCCTACTCAATCGGCTGATCGGCCAGTACTTGATCCATTCGAGCAACACGCTGGTTATGACCCGGAAGACCCTGGCCTCGACATTCATGTGCTATCTCCCATTCTAGAGGGTGAGAATCCTCGGACGGTTGAAAGCCAGCAAGAAACTGGTATATAACTCTTCTTTTTAAAGTTCAAAGAACTGTCGTTTTCGGCGAGAGGTTATTGTATTCTAACGTTCGTCTCTTGTGATTTTGCGTAGGGCATTCCGATCCTGATCCGACTCCAAGGAGCGATGACGCCAAGGAGGAAAAGGGGAAAGTGAGCGAGGCTACCCACACGGGAGTGACCTCCGGTCCCGATGCTCACGTGATTGAGGCGCTCGACGAGGATAAGTCTGAAACTTCGTCCCCCGTCGAAGAAAGTTATGAAATTAAGATTACCGGCGCTTCTGACCATACCTCAAGGCTGAGCATGAAGGAGCGGCTCGAGGAAGAGAGGAAAATGAAAGTGGAGATCAAGGTCAAGTCTCAAGTAGTAGAACTTGATGACCCTTTGAACAGGCCTCTAAAAGTCATTCTTCATGGCAGAACCAAATCACTGGATGTTCCTCCTCCCACTTCTGACACCGTTTCTCTAGCGAGCAAAACGTCAAAGAGAAAATGCGTGGGAGAGGAGTCGTCCGAGAAAACGAAAGAGGAAAAGAAGCCAAAGAAATCGAAGAAGTAGCCACTACACTCGTTCAACGAGAGTTAGCTTAGATCATGTAATTATTTTTATTCATTTATTTTCGTAGTCAATGTAGATAGACTTTTGACTCCGAGTTTTGGAGGAGTGGTAGTAGAACCCTATTTTGGATTAATAAATAAAGTTTAGTTTCTTTGTCTTTCAAATGACTTTTGTCTTTCAGCTTTCTGTATAACTGTGGTCAAAACCCGAGCTATCGTGAGTTATATAAACCCCAAATCCATTTTCATATAACTCGGAAATTCGTTGGGGTTGTACATCCTTTATTCCACACTTCAGGTACTTAGAATATTTTTTAGTCTGTACTATGGGGACTTGATGCCTTCAAGTCATTTGTACTCTAGTACGCATTCCGAGGACTTAGAGATTTTTAGTCGTTCATACTCTGGTCCTCACTCTGGGGACTCAGAGTATTCTAGTCCGCGCTCAAGGGAACTTGGAGATTTAAATCATTTATACTCTAGTCCGCACTCCGGGGACTCAGAGAACTCCAGTCCACACTCAGGGGACTTGGAGGTTTAAGTCGTTTATACTCTAGCCCGCACTCCGGGGACTCGGAGTACTCCAGTCCGCACTCAGGGGACTTGGAGACTTAAGTCGTTTATACTCTAGCCCGCACTCCGGGGACTTAGAGTACTCCAGTCCACACTCAGGGGACTTGGAGATTTAAGTCGTTTATACTCTAGCCCGCACTTTGGGGACTTAGAGTACTCCAGTCCGCACTCAGGGGACTTGAAGATTCAAGTCGTTTATACTCTAGCCCGCACTCTGGGGACTTAGAGTACTCCAGTCCGCACTTAGGGGACTTGGAGATTCAAGTCGTTTATACTCTAGCCCGCACTCTAGGGACTTAGAGTACTCCAGTCCGCACTCAGGGGACTTAGAGATTTAAGTCGTTTATACTCTAGCTCGCACTCTGGGGACTTACAGTACTCCAGTCTGCACTCAGGGAACTTGGAGATTCAAGTCGTTTTTACTCTAGCCCGCACTCTAGGGACTTAGAGTACTCCAGTCCGCACTCAGGGGACTTGGAGATTTAAGTCGTTTATACTCTAGCCCGCACTCTGGGAACTTAGAGTACTCCAGTCCGCACTCAGGGGACTTGGACATTTAAATCGTTTATACTCTAACCCGCACTCTGGGGACTTAGAGTACTCCAGTCCGCACTAAGGGGACTTAGAGATTTAAGTCGTTTATACTCTAGCCCGCACTCTGGGGACTCAGAGTACTCCAGTCCGCACTCAAGGGACTTGGAGATTTAAATCGTTTATGTGCGTTCGTACGCCAGACAGAATAATGTAACTCTAGTTGTTTGCCATCAGATTATAAGGCATAGAAACATCAGTAATTCATGGAAAAGATGGCTTCAAGCCTTTATTAATGAAAACAAACTAAATCGTCCGATTGCATGCTTAAACAAAAACTAAGAATCAATGGAACAAAAACATACGGGAAATAATTGCACCTAAAACACGAAAGAAACAGGCTAAATATAATAACGTCGCAAATGTTCACTATTCCATGCTCGGGGGAGTGTCATGCCATCAACGGTCGCTAGCTTGAAAGTTCCCTCTCCAAGCTTCCGTTCAACGACATATGGACCTTCCCAGTTGGGATTCATACGTGATGGTACCGGAAAAACTCATTTCAAAACGAGATCACCTACATCAAAGATTCTCGGACGGACTTTTTCGTTATAATATCGCTTAACTCGGTGCCTATATGCCGCCGCCCTTAACCCAGCTTCTTCACGTTTTTCATCAACGAAGTCCAGTGATTCCAACATGAGATCCTGATTCGTCCTAGGATCATAATGTGTCACCCGATGTGATGGAACTTCAAGCTCCACGGGTATAACAGCCTCCGTGCCATATGCCAATGCGAATGGAGTGTGGCCAGTCGCGGACTTGTGGGTAGT
This sequence comes from Allium fistulosum, assembly GCA_030737815.1. Classification (NCBI taxonomy): domain Eukaryota; kingdom Viridiplantae; phylum Streptophyta; class Magnoliopsida; order Asparagales; family Amaryllidaceae; genus Allium; species Allium fistulosum. Next base: position 1,252,075,028 of record CM060905.1, read on the forward strand.
TCTATAAGCCCATAGCGCTGTTGGAAGTTCATCTACCCATTTTCCTCCAGCCTTTTCCAAACGCTTCTTCAATATGGACTTGATTATTTTTTTCACGGCCTCAACTTGTCCATTAGCCTTAGGATGAGCAACTACGGCGAACTTTTTCTCGATGCCATATTTTAAACAGAAATCTTTGAATTCCCTACTTTCGAACAGAGTTCCGTTGTCTGTAATGATGGTTCGCGGGAGGCCGAAACGGCATATAATGTTTCACACAACAAAATTAATGACCTTCTTGGAGGTGATTGTGGCTAAGGGCTCTGCCTCGGCCCATTTGGTGAAGTAGTCGACCACAACTATTGCATATTTTGCGCCACCTTTGGATATAGGCAAAGATCCGACTATGTCGATTCCCCAAATTGCAAACGGCCAGGGACTAACCATTTGCGTGAATTCCGTTGGCAGAGCTCTTGGGATTTTCGCGTATCTTTGACACTTATCACATTTTCTTACATAATCTGCAGCATCCCGATTCACAATTAGCCAATAGTATCCGTAGTGGAGGATCTTTTTTGCTAATGTCTGCCCCCTAGTATGGTCGCCACATTCTCCTTCGTGAACTTCCTTCAAGACCCGCTTTGTCCCATCATGGGCAATGCACTGGAGAAAGGGGACCGAGAACCCCCTCCGATACATTACTCCATCCTAGATCACATATCGCACGGCTTTACGAATGACTTGACGTCTTTCACTTCTTCTTTCGGGCAAAGTCCCGTTTAGCGGGTATTGTTTGAATGGGGTTATCCATGATTCCTTCTCGATTTCCGTTTCCAACACAAAATCGACTTCCATTACATCTATGCTTGGAGCATGTAAGGTTTCGACGGGAACTAATCCCATTTGCTGTGCATCGCCAGTACGTGCGAATTTAGCCAGCGAGTCGGCTTCCTTGTTCTGTTCATGCGGGACATGCGAAATGTCATAATATTCAAGGTTCGCCAATAGTTCCTGAACCAAAGCAAGGTACGGAGCAAGCCTTTGTCCCCTTGCTTGGTAATCTCCTCGCACTTGGTACACCACCAATTGTGAGTCACAAAAGATTTCAACTGATTTTATCCCGAGTTCCCCAATAAGCTTTAGGCCAGTAATCAATGCTTCATATTCTGCTTCATTATTCGTAGCCGGGAAATTGAGCTTCAAAGCATAACAAATCGATCGATTTTCTGGAGTCACAAGAATTACACCAGCCCTAGAACAACGGTCGTTGGACGCCCCATCGGTGTACAATTTCCATCGAATGGGGGGAATGACACTGTGACTATCTGGTTCGTCCGACACAGTGAACTCAGCGATGAAGTCTGCTAATGCTTGCCCTTGTATAGCTCTTCGTGGCAGGTATGTAATATCGAACTGACTCAACTCGATATTCCATTTTAACATCCTTCTAGAAGTTTTTGGTCGTTGGAGTACCTGTCGCAAGGGTTGATCGGTATAAATACTGACGGAGTGTGCTTGAAAGTATGGACGCAGCTTACGTGATGTAATCACCAAGCAATAGGCCAATTTCTCAATTTTAGGATAATTTCTTTCTGCCCCCGTTAAACGTTTGCTAACGTAATACACCGGCTTTTGAACTCAGTCCTCCTCGCGGACCAAAGCCGCACTTATAGCATGTGGGGATACGGCCAAGTATACGTACAATATTTCATGGTCTACTGGTTTTGACAGCACTGGAGGATTTTCTAAATGCCTTACTAGAGCTCGGAACGCTTCCTCACAGTTGGATGTCCATTCGAAATTCCTTTTTCCTTTCTTTATTATATCGAAGAAGGGGATACACTTGTCTGTGGCTCTGGATATGAATCGGCTCAGCGCAGCCACTTTTCCATTCAAGCTTTGTACCTGTTTTATAGTCTTGGGCACTTGTATGTCTCAAATAGCTTGAATCTTTTCCGGGTTAGCTTCGATTCCCCAGGCATTAACATTGAATCCTAAAAACTTCCCTGACGCAACGCCGAAGGAACGCTTCAGAGGGTTGATCTTCATCCCATAGTATTTGAGTATGCCAAACATCTCTGCTAAGTCTCGAATGTGGTCGTTTGACTGCTTTGACTTCATGAGCATGTCATCCACGTAGACTTCCATTGTTCTACCAATCTGGTCTTTAAACATTCAATTCACCAGACGCTGATAAGTTTCTCCCGCGTTTTTCAATTCGAAAGGCATCACTACATAGCAATATAGCCCAACATCTCTGACAAAACTAGTGTGTTCCTGGTCCAGAATGTGCATCGGGATCTGATTGTATCCCGAGTACGCATCCATGAATGACAATAACTCATGTCCGGTAGTGGAGTCGACCAACCGATCAATTCTAGGTAATGGGAAACTGTCCTTAGGACATGCTTTGTTTAAATCAGAATAATCTATGCAAGTTCTCCACTTCCCATTCGCTTTTCTCACTAGCTCGTGGTTTGACACCCATTTAGGGTAGAGGGCGTTGCGGACGAACCCATTGGCTTTGAGTTTGTCCACCTCCTCTCCGAGAGCAGCGGACCTCTCTGGGTCCATTCCTCTCCTTTTTTGCTTAACTGGGACGTACCTCGGGTCTATGTTCAACATATGACTCGTAATAGCGGGTGAAATCCGGCACATGTCGGAATGTGTCCAAGCGAAAACATCGAGATTCACACGGAGGAAATCACTAAGGTCCTCGGTCATCGAGGGGCTGAGTTGTGATCCAATCTTCAGTACTCGCGACGGATCATCTCGGCTGACTGAAATGTCAATTGTCAGTTCAGCCGGTGCTGCGTTTTCTTCCCTGGGTTCCTCATCATCGTCTCTCGGATCTATGTCTCTATAGATCCGAGAATTTTGCCCGAGCTAGGGCTCGGGCATTTCTTGTCAATTGTCAGTATTCTGAATGCGGACGGGCTAGTCCGCAACCTTTCCTTTCTCTCTCCGATGGGCCTCCCGGAGCTCAGCCACATAACATGCACGACTGATCGCCTGGTCGCCATGAACAACACCCACTCTTTTGTCGGTCGGAAATTTTAAAGTCAAACACCACGGGGACAATGCTGCTCTGAATTCAGCCAGGGCTGGTCGACCCAGAAATACATTGTATGGGGAATCTACATCCAAGACTATGAAAGGTAGGATTCACACCCTCCTACGATCGCCTTGTCCCAGTTCAACTGGCAACTCAACATACTCCACTGCATCAGTCGCTGCACCGTTAAAGCCATGAATACGAGCTTTAGACGGCTTTAAATCCTTCGTCTCCATCTTCATTTGGTCGTACGCCTTTTTGAAGATGATGTTAACAGAACTTCCACAATCAATTAAAATTCTCTTCACTAGTGCTAGCCCGATTGTCGCGGATATGACCATCGGGTCAATGGTAGGAGCCTCCACTTGGTCGGCATCTCGGCTCCTGAATACTATATCGTCTGTCATTGTCCGCTGCTGCTTAGCTGTGGACCCGTCCTCAGTATTTGAACAACACTCAAAATCTGCATGCCTCAGGGAGTTAGCATACCGCTCCATTTCCTGCCAATTCTTATTTGCAGGATGAGGTCCGCCTACTATCATGTTTATGACCAGTCTACCCACAGTTCGAGTAGGCTCCTCAGGGTGACGTGGAGCTGGTGCGCGACCAGGATTGGACGTTCCCTGTCAACCCTCTTGTGGACTCTTTACAAACTCCTGCAACTTTTTCTGCCTAATCAACTTTTCTATAGCATCATGTAGGTGCCTACACTCTTCAGTATTGTGCCCATAAGTCTCATGGAAGCGGCAATACTTCCTAGTCCGCTTTTGCTCCTCGGTTGACTCCTTTGGGCGTGGATTTATGTATTGAAAGGTATTACAAGTTGATAAGTAAATATTCTCAAGAGATGCATTTAGTGGGGTGTATTCGTTATAGGTTGGAATTCTCGGCTTCCATTTCCCTGCTTCTCTTTTCTTCCCCTGATTTCCTCCTCCGGACTCCTTAGATTGCCCGAGCTTGTTTTGGACATTGACCTGAACTTTCCCCGAGTTGTCTCCGGATTGCTTTACAGCGATGTTGCTTTTCACGGTCTCCTGAACAGGCCCTGGTGCCTTATCTCGCCTTGTCCACCTGGCTTCCTCCCTTCTTATGAATTGATGAGCCTTTGAGTAAAAATGCTCTAGCGTAGTTGGAGGTTTTCCCGCTAACAAATCTCCAAACTCTGAATCCGGGTCCACACCTCGCATCACAGCCATAAGAATTGCGTGATCATTAGGATTGCTAACTTCAGTAGCCGCAACATGGAATCTCTGTAAATACTCCTTCAACGACTCCCCTGGAGCTTGGATTACACTTGATAGAGACATCACGTCCTTTGGACGAGTAGCATGTATTCTGAACTGTTCTATAAATTTCGTTGCCAACTCCTCGAAACTGGATACAGACCGCGGAGGAAGTCGGGTGAACCACATGGTAGCGATCCCAGATAGAGTTATTGGAAGCATCTACACTTGGTTGCATCATTCGCTCTAGCTGAATCCATCATCCATTCATATCTCATCACATGCTGTCGGGGATCGGTCTTTCCTTCATAGGCCGGGATAGTTGGCATGCTAAACTTCCTGGGGTACTCGGCCTGTAGAATCATGTCTGTGAATGGAGTATGACTCTTGGATATCCCCCAATCTTCATTGGTCAGGCCTTGATTTTCTCTCATCAGTTGTCTGACCATAGCCGATAGGTCTGGGGTTTGTATGGAAGATGGAAGGTTGGAGTCTGTTCTACGAGATCGGTTAGGTTGATGCCTCCTCTGCTGGCGATCTGCCAAATGTGTATCTTGAGGTTCAGTATCATTGGCGTCTTGGTGAGCCGGGCGTCCAGTTTCCACATGGGCTCCAGATCCTAAGTTTCCCGTTCCTTCTTAGTTGCGGTCTCCGAGGTGTAAGTGATTCCTAGTTGATCGATCAGCAGCACCTGCCTGCGTAGTTTTAGTCTTGTGGCATCTATGCCTGGGAGGTTCATCGGACGAAGTCGAGCTATCAGATGAAGAGTAAGGAGCTGGACTACCCCCAGCATTCTGATGCTGTTGTTGAGTGAGCTGAGCCATAAGGTTGGCGTTAGATTGAATCTGTTCTCCAAGTTGTCTCCTGCTTTCCATGAGTTCTCTCATCAAGTCGTTGAATTCTGTTCTGGTGACAACTTCCATTCGATCTTGGGTGGTAGTTCTTGCACCCAGATTTGCTTGCTAATTGCTAGGTCCTATTTGTTGTACGCTAGCAGTCTCATTGACGTTCGCATTATGATAGGCTGATCTGGTACGTGGTCTTCCCATTGTAGAGTTTTTGATAAGAACTCAACGGACGTCTTATGAATGACTTGGATCTCCTTTGGGGGATTTATTCAATCCAGTAGCTACAAAGTAGATCCTTGTGTCCTGAGAATTCGATTCTCAGTGAAAGCACCAAAATTGGTCACTAACCCCCTTTAGAAAAATTATGTAGAGAGATAAATGAAGAAGATAAATTAAAACATAGAGATATAGACTAAACTAACTACAGAGATCTAGAGCACCAGATTTATAGTGGTTCGGCGTAACTGCCTACGTCCACTTTGAATTGTAATCTTTATTGCTTTCCCAAGTAGTTAAATACAGATACAATCCGTACAACAATGGCTTGAGTACAAGTTTTAACTGAAAAGAGTAAGTCTTGAAAGCGGCAGAGTCTCCCCAGTGTTCTCGAAAAAAGGTCCATTTCACTGTGCCCCTGTGATGCAGCCAAGGAAGTGAATTCAACGATGTAAATCGAATCCATCTAGGATCTCACACGATTAGCGAAAATAATCGGTGAATCAATGATAAATCGATGAATTGATGGATTGATGATACCCAAGATAAAGCCCAAATCCGTTGATCACGAAGATACCAGATTCTAGCAATCTTCGACACGTTGATCGCGCACGATGCCATGAGAGAAGATCTACAATTCTTCGAACATTGATCAAGGGCACTTGATTCCGTGAATTGGCTTCAACAATCGTTGATTCGAGTGCACTCGAATGCCGAAGGTGGAGATAGGAGATAACACTCAACTACCAATTTTAATGGAGGCACAAAGCACAAACCAAATTTTTATTCAAAAATCCACTTCTTTACAAATGACCTCACATCCCTATTTATAGAGATTTACAACTCAACACACGACTTAAGAAAATTACAACACAAGCGACTTACAAAACAAACGACCTAACAACAAACATCTCGAACGACTTAACAAATACAACCGACTTAAGAAAATACAAAACTGGTTACAACACACGACATAAGAAAAAGCGGTATAGCTACATAACATCTTCAGCGACCTAGCATTAGCGACCCAAGATATCTTGTTCGCGACCCACGACCTACTGGAAGCATCAGTGACTTAAGGAATGCGGCAGTCAATCAGCGACCTAACATTAGCGACCCAAGATATCTTTTTCGCGACCCGCGACCTACTGGAAGCATCAGCGACTTAAGGCTTGCGACATAAGGAATCTGCGACCTAGGAAAATTCGCGAGCTACAGGAATTGGCATAGGTCGTTCGCGACCTAAGGAGGAGGGCATAGGTCGTTCGCGACCTTCTGGAGCTTCTCGCGCGCGACCTAAGGAGTTGCTCTGCTCGCGATTGCTCTGCTCGCGATTCAAATCTTCAGCAACCTTGGAGTTAGGTCGTACGCGACCTAGGGCTTGTTCGCGACTTACTGGCGATGCTAGGGTTTGCTCGCGACTTACTGGCGATGCTCGCGATGCAATTTCTGGAGAGGCTTCGACTTTGCGACTTAGGATCTCGCGACTTAGCAATGAGGTATGCGCTGCATCATCCTCCCCTGGTTGAAAAGAATTCGACCTCGAATTCACACTCTCCTCTTCTTCGACAAGCATCTCCCCATAATACGGAAATAAGTGTTTGACGTTGAAAACGTCAGCAATATGGATATGATCCGGCAGTCTCAACTGATAAGCATTCTCATTAATCTTCTTTACGATTTCCAAAGGACCAATCTTTCTAGCAGCTAGTTTGTTGTAAGTACCAACATGAAATCGATCCTTGGTCAATACTGCATATACAAAATCTCCTTCTTTGAAGTCAACATGTCATCGTTTAATATATGTGGATTGCTTATATTTCTCATTCGCCTTAAGCAATCGTTCCTGCACAACCTTGTGACACTCTTGCAATTCATTCACAAAATCACTAGCCCGTTTGATCATTCCTTTTTGCTGCGGAACTACAAATAAATCCAAGGTCCTTTAGGAATTGTTGAGTACACAACCTAGAATGGACTGAACCCAGTGCTACGATTAACTACATGGTTGTGTGCGAATTCAGCTTGACATAACTTCGAATCCCAACTCTTCAAATTGTCATCCACGAGGCATCGCAATAGATTACCTAGGGATCTGTTTACAACTTCCGTCTGTCCATCCGTCTGTGGATGATAAGCACTACTGAATTTCAGCTTAGTTCTGACCATTCTCCATAGACTCATCCAAAAATAACTCAGAAAACGAGTGTCTCTATCTGATACAATAGATTCTGGCAATCCATGCAAGCGATATATCTCTCTAAAGAACAACTGTGCCACATGGACTGCATCTGCCGTCTTCTTACAAGCAACAAAATGTACCATCTTCGAGAAACGGTCCACCACAACATATATAGAGTCATTTCCCCGTTGAGTCCTTGGCAAGCCCAACACAAAATCCATGCTTACATCAACCCACGGTTTTGTAGGAACAGGTAAAGGCATATACAAACCCGCAATTGTAGCTGTCCCTTTCGAAACTTGACAAACATGACATCTTCGAACAAACTTTTCAACTTCCCGCTTCATCGAGGGCCAATAATAAGACTGAGAAATCAACTGCAATATGCGATCCCGACCAACATGTCCTTCTTCATGCAACTCTTTTACAATTTTCAGTCTCAAGCTGCAACCTGGTACGCACAATCGATTCCCCTTGAATAAGAATCCATCTACCAACACAAACTCATTAGTACTCCCATCCTTGACTTTCTCAACAATTTTCGCAAAGTAAGGATCTTCCTTAAACAACTCTGGCAATAGTTCAAATCCTATCACTTCAACCTTCATCGTCGTCAACAAATGATTCCTCCTGCTCAAGGCATCAGCTACACGATTCGTCACCCCTGATTTGTGCTTTACAACAAAAGTAAACTGCTGCAGATACGCGACCCATGAAGCGTGTCTAGCTGAAATTTTGTCCTGCCCTTGCAAATGTTTCAAAGCTTCATGATCTGTATAAAGAACAAACTCCTTTTGAAACAGATAATGTCTCCAGTGCTTCACAGATTGAACAATTGCGTAAAACTCCACGTCATAAGTGCTATATCTCAACTTGGCTCCAGACAACTTCTCACTGAAATAAGCAACTGGTCTTCCATTTTGACTCAATACTCCACCAATCCCAACCTTCGAAGCATCAGTGTGTAACTCGAACAATATCTGAAAATCCGGCAGTACCAGAATGGGTGCTGTCGTCAAAAGTGTCTCGATCTTCTCAAAAGCTAATTCTGCTTCCTCTGTCCACACGAACTTCTTTCCTTTTATGCAATCGGTTACAGGTGCCATCACACTGCTAAAATGTGGAATGAATCTTCGATAAAAAGATACCAACCCATGAAAACTCCTCACTTCAGTAATTGTCTTGGGTTGTGGCCAACTCCTGACAGCTTCCACTTTGCTTTCATCCACTTGAATACCCTCCTTCGACAGAACATATCCCAGAAACAAAACATTGTGCGTCATGAACACGCACTTCTTCGTTGCTACATAGAATTGCTCCTGTCGTAGAATCAACAGCACTTCTCGCAAATGCTGGATATGCTCTTCCATACTCCCACTATAGATCAAAATATCGTCAAAGTAAACTACTACAAACTTCCCAATAAATGGTCTGAAAATCTGGTTCATCACTCTCATAAAAGTACTAGGAGCATTTGACAAGCCAAACGGCATAACCAGCCATTCGTATAGACCTTCCCTAGTTTTAAAAGCAGTCTTCCACTCATCACTCGATCTAATACGAATATGATGGTATCCACTCTTCAAGTCAATCTTTGAGAACACAACAGCCCCACTCAACTGATCAATCAAATCATCGAACCTCGGCATAGGAAACCTGTATCTCACAGTGATCTTGTTTAGAGCCCGACTGTCCGTACACATCCGCCAAGTCCCATCCTTCTTCGGTACCAATAAGGCTGGCACTGCACAAGGACTCAAGCTCTCCTGAACACGCCCTTGTTCTAACAACTCCTCCACCTGCCTTCTCAGTTCCTCATGCTCCTTAGGACTCATCCTGTAATGTGGCCTGTGAGGTAATGCTGCCCCTGGCACAAGATCAATCTGATGCTGGATATCTCTCAACGGTGGTAACTCCTTTGGCAACTCTTCAGGAAACACATCTCTGAATTCTTCCAACACTAACTTTACCTCCTCTGGAACTTCAACAGATTCAGTAGCTTCATGTCCAATCAACAAGAACACCTCTGGACTCTCCTCTACTTCTTCAACAAACTCCTTCAAAGTCAACAAAGTCTTCAGCTCCTCAATCTCTTCTGACTTACTCTCTCCTTGCTGTCTCTTCTTCGGAACTAAAATGATCTTAGTACCCTCAAACATAAAGCTGTAGCTATTGGTTCGACCATCATGCTGCACTGCTCGGTCATACTGCCATGGTCTTCCCAAAAGCAAGTGACAAACATCCATCTCCACCACATCACACCAGATCTCATCTTTATACTTCTTCCCAATAGAAAATGGAACATGAACTCGCCTGTCCACCTTCACCTCTCCTCCTTTCCTTAACCACGCTAACTTGTAAGGATTTGGATGCTTCTCCGTCTTCAACTTCAACTTTCTCACAGCTTCGGTAGAAATGATATTGTCACAACTTCCCGCGTCAATCACAAATTTACACACCTTCCCCAGTATAGTGCATGTCGACTAAAAGATATTACTCCTCAACCAACTAGCCTCCTCTTCCTGCTTCGGTGTCAAACATGATCTCCTCAACATTAGATTACATCCTTCATCTCTCGACGCGATATCCTGTTCATCCTCCTCAACTGGACTAGAATAACCTTCATCAACATCCTCACCTTCCACTTCAGCAATCATAGCTCGCCTCTTCAGTTTCGGGCATTCATTACTCTTGTGACCCACTTCCTGGCAATTATAACACTTGAAACTTTTGTTGACCTTCGCCTTCGCAACTTCATTCACAACTGGTTTACTGACAGCTTTAGAAACATTGGAACTCCCACTAGCACCCTTTGCTCTGAGTATTGGAACTTGGAAACACACCACCTCCTCGTCATCCCTGCTTCTCCCAAGCCAACGCCTTCTGGTGCGCTTGAGCCACAGATCTAGGGTCAAACATATTTACCATATCCTGGATCTGGATCCTCAACCCCCCAACAAACCTAGCAGTCAATTGTTCCTCCGTCTCCATAATGTCATTTCGCGCAATCAGTTGATAAAACTCATCAGCATAATCATTAACAGTCTTCGTCCCTTGCCTCAGATTCTGCAACCTCTGATACATGAGTGATTGATAATTGTAAGGCAAGAATGTAGCCTTCATCATCTTCTTCATTTTCTCCCAAGCAACAATCTTCGACTTCCCCATCCGTTCTCGTGTAAATTTGGTTTGCTGCCACCATGCCATAGCTCTCCCTCTCAACCTAGTAGCAACCAACTTCATTCGACGATCTTCTGGAACCTCCTTGAAATCAAAGATCTCTTCAACATTAGATAACCAATCTAGAAATTCTTCAGCCTGCATACCACCCTTAAACTCTGGAATTTCAATTTTCATTCCGGACTCCCATTTGTGATCATACTCTGAATGATTTCTTCCTTGGATTCGATTTCGACCATGAACACTACCACCATCAAACTCCTCATCAAAATCTGATGCATATCGATGTCGATCATGACCACCAACATCTCTACCACCACCATTTCTATCACCAACATCCCTTCGATCTACATTCCTATCACGATCGTCAACATTTCTACGATCATGATCTTCTCTTCTCTCCCGATCTGAATGTGGTGAAACTCTATTTCCCCCATGGCTCGATTTAGGTGAAACCCTTCTTCTACTTTGATTCATTTCAAGCATCATTCTCTCTAATCGACCAATCCCCTCATTCAACTTCTCATTGAATTCTCGCTGATTCATTGTTCCATTTCATCGGCCTCTTCTCTTCCATACAAAGCATCAACATTGCAATGACGTTGAGCTCGTCTCGGTGGCATGATTGAACTTCAAACAAATCTTCAAAAATTCAAACTTCACACTGCTAACATGAACACTTCACGAAAAAAATGATACACGGCTTTCACAAATCAATGGACAATCTCGACCCTCCAAGCTCTAGGTCGCAATTCTCCAATACGGCGCAGAATTTCAAACTTCACTTCGGCGTGCAAAAATTCCAACAATCAAAATTCAAACACTTTCCGAACTTTGATCCAAAATGATATGGATCGAAACTCCCAACTTGTTGCAACTTCACAATGAACACGATAAACACCAAACTTCTAATTCTCGAAACCCAATTCTCCAAATGATGCAAACTTCTTGCGATCTAGCTCTGATACCAAACTGATGAAGCCAAGGAAGCGAATTCGACGATGTAAATCGAATCCGTCCAGGATCTCACACGATTAGCGGAAATAATCGGTGAATCGATGATAAATCGATGAATTGATGGTACCCAAGATAATGCCCAAATCTGTTGATCACGAAGATACCGGATTCTAGCAATCTTCGACACGTTGATCGCGCACGATGCCGTGAGAGAAGATCTACAATTCTTCGAACGTTGATCAAGCGCACTTGATTCCGTGAATTGGCTTCAACAATCGTTGATTCGAGCGCACTCGAATGCCGAAGGTGGAGATAGGAGATAACACTCAACTACCAATTTTAATGGAGGCACAAAGCACAAACCAAATTTTTATTCAAAAATCCACTTCTTTACAAATGACCTCACATCCCTATTTATAGAGATTTACAACTCAACACACGACTTAAGAAAATTACAACACAAGCGACTTACAAAACAAACGACCTAACAACAAACATCTCGAGCGACTTAACAAATACAACCGACTTAAGAAAATACAAAACTGGTTACAACACACGACATAAGAAAAAGCGATATAGCTACATAACATCTTCAGCGACCTAGCATTAGCGACCCAAGATATCTTGTTCGCGACCCACGACCTACTGGAAGCATCAGCGACTTAAGGAATGCGACATTCAATCAACAACCTAACATTAGTGACCCAAGATATCTTGTTCGCGACCCGCGACCTACTGGAAACATCAGCGACTTAAGGCTTGCGACATAAGGAATCTGCGACCTAGGGAAATTCGCGAGCTACAGGAATTGGCATAGGTCATTCGCGACCTAAGGAGGAGGGCATAGGTCGTTCGCGACCTTCTGGAGCTTCTCGCGCGCGACCTAAGGAGTTGCTCTGCTCGCGATTGCTCTGCTCGCGATTCAAATCTTCAGCGACCTTGGAGTTAGGTCGTACGCGACCTAGGGCCTGTTCGCGACTTACTGGCGATGCTAGGGTTTGCTCGCGACTTACTGGCGATGCTCGCGATGCGATTTCTGGAGAGGCTTCGACTTCGCGACTTAGGATCTCGCGACTTAGCAATGAGGTATGCGCTGCATCACCCTGCCCTTCTATTTATAGACGAAGATGGGTTGGACTTCCCTCACGGGCCTAGGAACAAGGTATCTCGGCCCACAGTAGTCAACTCCAACACACCGAACCAGGCATTTCGAACGAGCCATGCCGAGCGAGGAAAGCCGGTCGAGGCCTAGGATGCTGAGCGAGGGAGATGCCGGTCGAGGCCTGGGATGCCGAGCGAGGGAGATGCCGGTCGAGGCCTGGGATGCCGAGCGAGGGAGATGCCGGTCGAGGCCTGGGATGCCGAGCGAGGGAGATGCCGGTCGAGGCCTGGGATGCCGAGCGAGATGCCGGTCGAGGGGAGATGCCGAACGACTTACTTGTGCCGAGCGAGGCTCCACGCCGAACGAGGTTCCACGCCGAACGAGGCTGGGATGCCGATCGAGGCTCCATGCCGAATGAGGTTCCACGTCGAACGAGGTTGGGATGCCGATCGATCCCTCAATGCTGAACGAGGCTCCACGCCGAACGAGGCCCCACGTCGAACGAGCTGGGAGATGCCGATCGATCCCTCAATGCCGAATGAGGCTCCATGCCGAACGAGGTTCCACGCCGAATGATGTCTACTTTTTGGTGATCCTCACATTACCGGGTCAATTACCCGGATAACATGTACGTTTGTAAAAACCAATGTACGTGGTCTTAGAAATGCTATGTCAGACATTCATCCATACAAGTTGTCCAGGAACAGGATAAACCAAAGGTACTCCTTCTACATCCCATTCGAGAATCACCTTTAGGATTAGTAGCAAGAACTGTAACATCCCCCTACCTGGAGGCCCAAAACTAACGGGTACGGATGCTGTAGTCATCCATAATTATTAAGTCTCGATGACCAAATACGGTGGTATTAAACTCGTTGATACACAGAAACACATTAATATGGAAAAATTTAAATTTCAAACAAAATCATATTTTATTTCAAAATATTTCCAATTCATTACATAATCCCATATTTGCAAATCACGTTCAGATAAAATATATTTATTACAACATACGCCAAGAGCGACATATGAAGATGCCCCCTTGGATGACCAGAGTATATATAGGCAATATAACAACTTTGCCATTACAAACAACACGGCAGAATCAAATAAAAGAAAACTCTATATAGCTATCATGCCTCCTGCACGTCTTTGGAAGCTTTATTCGTCTAATGAGGTACCTGAAAACCTCAACTCTCAGACTACTCAAAGTCAATTGAGTACCCGAGAATTTAAGGGGAAAACATAAACTTCGAGTCAGACATAAGTCGGGTATGAATAATAATCTACCATCTCAAATTATTTAGATATCCAGCGAGACCATGTCGCTTAGCGGAACTGGTTTTCCCCTGACTAGTATCTCAAAACCTTTATAAAACCATATACTATGCTCCTACATCCACAATGGTTAAAAACATAGTCATTTCAAAATATTATGATGATATGCAAACATTTTAGAACATACAGGATTTCCCATCCTCTGTTTAAATTGACTAACTGTTATATTTTATAGTTTCTAGGGTCACTATTAACCTATTAGTTTTCATGGGCTTACTAATAACCTTTATATAATGTATGGACTCCCTGTCCTATTTCATAATTTTCATGGGTGCACTGTGAACCTATTGGCCCCCGCCAATTAACTTAATTAATTCATGGGTTCCCCTAAACCTATTGGTGACTCCAATAATTTCTCTCTTATCCTAGTTTTCATGGGTTGACTAGGAACCTAGTGACAACTGTCAATAACTTAATCCGAATATAGTTTTCATGGGTGCACTACAAACCAATTGACCCCTGCCAACAAATCTTTATAACATAGTTTTCATGGGAGCACTATGAAACAATTGGTAACTCCAATAACTTCCTAGCCATAGTTTTCATGGGATCACTATGAACCTGTCTCCCTGACAACTTCCAAATTTAGGCATCCTATGTTTTGGTCTCCCTGACCTCTTAGATGCAAATCTACTCATTTAGGAGTTATATTCACTACTAGATTAACTTAGCTGGTTCTTCTACCCTTCATCCCCAAAATATAGTTATAGGTCCATTATAATATGAATATATTTATTTTGAAGAAGCAAACATAATTACATAAGATACCACTCCTGTGGGTTTAATATAAAACATGGTTAATCCCTTTAACCTATTATTTTTATGAAAGAAAGCTTCTTATCAAACCATTACAAAAACTCCTTTAATTTAGCTATGGGTTTTTCTTTTAAAAATGAGTTTGGGTTACAAAACCTTTCGACACCTTCGAAACATTGCTTCTGACTTCATAGGATGACCTCCTTCGAAAGCATTAAAATCTATCTTTCAAAACATTAGGCTCCTGCCTTTCTAATACTTTAAAACCTTCCTTTCGAAACTTTTCGATTGCATTATGGTATTAACATTTAAATTTAGAAGCATAGCTTCGAAACTAGTTGAAAGTACCCCTTTCGACACCATTGGAAGCAACCCTTCTGAAATCATTGAAAGTCCCCCTTTCGAAAGCATTGGGTTTATACTTAAAACATTATTTGGGTCAAAATAAATATAGGCGAAAGCATCTCTTTCGAAACCATCCTTTACCATATAAAAATATTGGGGAAAACATGATGGCGTCGGCACCATCTTTTCGAAAGCATAAAACATCTGGGTAAAATATTAGAAGGTTGGCGTCGAAACCCCTTTCGAAACCATTGCCTTCGAAACCCCTAACCCCTTTTGAAAGCTACAGGAAGTGGCTTAAACTTATAAAACCAAGTACTTTTCAACAACATTGATATCTTCAATACCATCGAAAGGCTAAAGAACGGCAGCAGGGCTTCGACTAGGTCGGAACCCCTTCTTTCAAAACATTCTTTCATAACCCATTCGAAAGCAAACTTATGTTAATGGCAACCATTTCGAAACCTTTTTAAACCCTCTTTCGAAACCTCATGCTTCGACTCCTTCAAAGGCTAAAACAAAACAAAGGTAGGCGCTTCTATTTTTAAAATAAACCAAGGTTTTGACTCCTTCGGAAGCCATGCTTTTGACACCTAACCTTTCGCCTTTCTCCAATCCACTGCGTACCATCTTTGTGATACCTTGTGTATTGGTTTCGGCTTTGTAGGTTTCGACTGGGTTGAAGGCAAAAGGTCTGTGTCGAAAGGTACTTCCCAAAGTAGGTGGAACCCACTTTTCTGAGTAAACATGGTTTAATACTACTTAAAGCAAACCTTTTTTCTAACTAACCTGCCACATGTCAACACAAGATTGGTTGCCTTAATGTTTTCAAATTCTTTTCTAAAATAACTCCCGCTAATTTCAGATCTAAACCCTTGTTAAGTTAATCAAATAGGCCCTTCCATTAAGCAAAACCGATTTTGCAAAGAAGTCCCTCTTCTAAAATAATTTAATTTGCGTAGAAAATTATTTTGGAAAAATCCCCAAAAATTCCAAAAATTCACTTTAATCATGTTATCAAACATATCAAAATTCCAGACCCAAATTCTTAATATATTTTCCAAAACAAATTTATAAACCCAAATAACCATATTTTCCTTTGAAAATTTATAACAATCTTTCCATAGCTTGGAAAATTATCAAAATTGAAACCCAACTCTAAAATCATGTTTATACAATATAAATTTTTTCCATGGCCTTTAAACATCAACATATCTCGGTTTTACCTTAAAACCATATAAATCAATTTAAACAAATCAAATTTCAAGCATATCATCATTCAATTCATCTTAAAAACGAATTTGTCCCTTAGATTCAAAACATATGATTCAAAACCAAATAGGGATGGAATATTATTCACCTTGATTAAGACAAGGAGATTGGATTAAGATTGATTTCCCTTAATCTTGAATCTCTAGCTTTGATTAAATTTCTCTTCTCTTTGGTAATGGCCGACCCTTCTTAATATTCTTACTTACGTTTTCAAAATGACATGAATAAGGAATAAATGGTAGGAATGAAAATATATAAGGGTAAGGATTATGGGCGGCAAATTCCTAATATACCTCTATGTAATTTGATTAACCCAAAAACCCATTCTTAAGCCCATTAATTACTTTGTTAGGGACGACCTTAATTAAGTTTATTCAAATCTCAACCCCCTTATCACTTAACATTTACATTATTCTATTTAATTTATCTAATTAAATCTCTTGAATAATGTTATAAAAAATTAGGGGTGTTACAGGCTCCTCTCCTTAAAGAATTTCGTCCTCGAAATTCAGTAAGGACCAAATACTAAATATAGCAATCATCTGTAACGAGTCCTAACAACTATACTAGTCTACTTGACTAGGAATTATCTATATAAATCTAATATAGACATTCCCTCCAAGTAGATCAGGATAAGTATCTCGAATAATGTCCTCTGTCTCCCAAGTACAGTCCTTCTCGTTGTCGCTCCACTGAACTTTCACCAACTTGACTGTCTTGTTTCTCAATCTTTTCTCATCTCTCACAACAATTCGAACTAGTTGTCTAGCAAAAGTCAAATTAGGCTGTACTACTAGATCTTCCAACCCTGTTGGAGGAATAATGGCCTCTGGATCATGCACATATTTGTGAAGATGAGACACATGAAATACATTATGGACACCACCATACTTCTCGGCAACTCTACTCTGTATGCGAGCTTTCCAATCCTTTCTATAATCTGGAATGGACCAACATATCTCGGTGCCAGTTTCCTTGACTTTCCAAACTGTACCACACCCTTCATCGGTGATACTTTAATGAAAACCCTGTCTCCAACTGAGAACTCTGGTCTTTACGCCTCT
Source organism: Allium fistulosum (assembly GCA_030737815.1). Taxonomy (NCBI): domain Eukaryota; kingdom Viridiplantae; phylum Streptophyta; class Magnoliopsida; order Asparagales; family Amaryllidaceae; genus Allium; species Allium fistulosum. The sequence goes on from CM060905.1 coordinate 1,252,092,545, forward strand.
TATCTGCGTAACTCTTCTATCTGGATTGAGCTTCCTTCATCCGTTCTCGGATTAACTCAATCTTTTCTGACAACTCCCTAACCAAATCTGGACCTAAGACCAATCTATCTGCAGTCTCCAACCAACATGCAGAGGATTTGCATGGCCTTCCATACAAAGCTTTAAAAGGCGCCATTCCTATATTAGTATGATAACTATTATTATAGGAAAACTCAACCAAATGTAGGTGATCCTCCCAAAAACCACCAAAATCCAACACACAAGCTCTCAACAAATCTTTGAGTGCCTTGTTGACTCTCTCTGTCTGTCCATCCGTCTAAGGGTGATATACTGTACTCATCTTGAGCTTAGTGCCTAACACATCATGTAGACTCTTGTAGAATTCACTAGTGAATAAAGCATCTTTGTCGCTGACTATGTTACTAGGAACTCCATGAAGTCTAACTATGTTCTTCATGAACAACTTCGCCAAAACAGGTGCCGTCCTGGTCGACTTTACTGGAATGAAATGGACACTCTTAGTCAACCTGTCCACAATGACCCATATACTCTCATTTCCTCTGCTTGACCTTGGCAACCCATCTATAAAATCCGTGGATATCGAATCCCATTTCCAAACTGGAATCTCTAAAGGTTGAAGTAACCCACTCGGCTTATGATGTTCGGCTCTCACTTGTTGACAATTTACACACTGCCTAACCCACAAGCTAACATCCCTCTTCATGCCTTCTCAATAGAAGCTCCTCTTCATATCCTGATACATCTTGGTCCCTCCACGATGAATCATAAACTTAGATCAATGACATTCCTCAAGAACTTCTCTCCTCAAGTTCTCAACATCTGGAACACATAATCGTCCCTTCTTTCTCAACCATCCTCTCTGGCCAAGACAAATATCCTTCACATCATCGACCTTGGTTCCAACCTCAAGCCTTCTGATCCTCTCGGCTAATAATGGATCCTCCTTTTGCTTAGATGCAATTCTCTCGATCAACACTGGTGGCATTTCTAAACATGACAACGTGATAGTACTCTGACTAGAACTGGCAGTCGATCTTAACTGCACACCACAACTGGCCAAAGCTTCTAGATCCTTCCATTCTGCCAACATAGCCAACACCACATTCTGATGTCTTCTGCTAAGAGCATCTGCTACCTTATTTCCTTTCCCAGGAGTATACCCTATACCAAAATCATAAGCAGCCAAAAACTCTAGCCACCTCTGTTGTCTCATATTCAACTCCTTCTGAAAGAATAAATACCTTAAAGACTTATGATCGGTATACAACTCAAATCTCTCCTCCAAGAGATAATGCCTCCAAATCTTCAAGGCAAAAATTACCGCAGCCAACTCCAAGTCATGAGTAGGATATCTTACTTTGTGCGGCCTAAACTGTCTAGATGCATAGGCAATGACTTTGCCCCTCTGCATCAATACTGCTCCCAATCCAGTCCTACATGCATCAGTGTATACTACCAACCCTTGGTTTCCGTCCGGAACTACCAACCCTGGTGCATTGGTCAACAAATGTTTTAACTTAAGGAATGCTTTCGCACATTTTTCAGAACAAACAAACTTCACCTCCTTCCTGGTAAGCTTAGTCAAAGGCGCTGCTATCCACGAGAAATCCTTAATGAATCTCTGGTAATAGCCAGCAAGTCCAAGAAAACTTCTAATCTCGGTCACCGTCTCTGGTCTCTTCCAATTGTATACAACTTTGATCTTATCTAGATCGACTGACAATCCTTTCTCTGAAACCATGTGACCAAGAAATTTAACCTCTTTCTTCCAAAAATGACACTTGGAAAACTTCGCCTTTAGCTGATTCTGCCTCAGCTTCTCTAGCACCACCCTAAGATGATCTTCATGCTCTCTATCATCCTTAGAGTATACCAAAATGTCATCTATAAACACCAACATGAATCTATCCAAATACTCTCGGAAGACTCGGTTCATTAAATCCACAAAGAAAGTAGGTGCATTCGTTAACCCGAATGTCATTACTAACCACTCATACGAACCATATCTAGTTCGAAATGCTGTCAAAGGAATACTGTCCTGTGCCACTCTTAAATGATGGAACCCCATCGCCAAATCCAACTAGGAAAACACTCTGGCTCCACTTAACCGATCAAACAGATCATCAATCCTCGGCAGAAGGTACTTATTCTTTGTCGTCCTTTCATTCAGCTTATGATAGTCGATACACATCCTCAACGACCCATCTGGTTTCTTCACGAAGACCACGGCCGCTCCCCATGGCGAACTGCTTGGTCTAATAAAATTTCTTTCTTCTAGATCCACTAGCCGCACCTTCAATTCCTTCACTCAGTCGGTGTCATCCTGCTAGGTGGTTTACTTACAGGTTCAGCTCTTTGCACAAGATTTATCCGAAACTCAACAGCTCATTTCGGTGGTAGTCCTATGACTGGCTCAAAAACATCTGCAAACTCTCTTGCTATTCGAACCTGACTTAGATCTTCTTCCACTTCCATTGCGCTTAACAAAGCACAACTACTCTGATCAGAATTCTCTACTAAGAATATAATTTGGTTTATGACTTTCAGGGTGTCTCAAAGATATCTCCCCATCCTGGCAAAATATCCTGGCCTCATACCTTCTCAACCAATCCATACCCAAAATGATTCCGAAATCTACGAAATCGTAAACATACAAACTGCATGCAAACATATGACCTAACAAGTCAAGTTCTAACTGGTCACATCTCATCCCCAGAGTTGCATACCCTCATATTGGATTTGCAACCCTTAAGGAAGTAAGAAGGTTTGTGGGTTCTAAGCATAACCTATCAACCAAACATCGTGATATAAATGAATGTGATGCATCAGTATCAAAAAGTATCCTAACTGGTATACTGTGAATCAAAAACGTACCTTCCATCATAGTCTTTCCCTTATCAGCTGTAGTAGGCTTAACTGATGATCCAATAGCAAAAACCTTTCCTTTGTCCGCCCTGACTGGCTCTGGACACCGCTTCTTGTAATGTCCAACTTAATCACAATTGAAGCACTTCACATTCTTCTTGTCTGCGGCCTTCTTCCCCTTGCATGTCCGACACTCATGAGCATAATGACCCTTCTTATCACATTTGAAGCACACCAAATCAGCCTTTGCCTTCTTGGCAGCATCCCCTTTCTGGGCTCCTTTCTTCCTAAAGAACTTCCTCTTCTTTCCCTGAGGACCCTGGGATTCAACCGAATTCTCACTAGCACAACCAGCCAGCACCTCTTCATGGCGAATGGCCATCTCCACCACTACATTACAAGGATCACGGATATGGGTTATGGTCATTCTAGCAAGCTCTGGTCTTAGTCCTCGAATGAACCTCTCATTTCTTCTGATGTCAGTGTCTATAGTGGCATATCCATATCGAGATAGCTCATCAAACTTAGAAGCATACTCGATTACTGACATATTACCCTGGACTAGATCCATAAACTTCCTCATCAATGCCGAATTAGAAGCCTCAGATAAAAACTTTTACTTGAGCCTCATTCTAAAATCAGCCCATGTTAACTCTTCCTCCAGAACTCCGGCAATCACACTATTCCACCAGTGAAGCGTTGCCCCTTGCAACTGCCTAGAGGCCAGCCTCCTCTTTTGCCCATCATCCAATCCTAGATCAGTAAAGATCTTCTCACAGTGAAATAGCCAATTCTCAACTTCAACAGCATCCTCCATTCCAGAAAACGACTTTCCACCTAGACTGGTGTAATCCCTGCTCAACTTAGCATAGTTATTCCCTAATGGAGCGACAAGATTAGCTCCGCCAACATTACCAGCAACTCCAGCTTGCAAAAGATTGGCCAACAACTAATACACCATCCTCGCATCTACTGGTGGATTTTCAGTACCAACATTAGCTTCGACATTTGGGTTAGCATTTGCCGATCGACCTTGGTTCCTCCTAGTATTAGGTCGAGCATTTTCGTTGGTTGTGGTGCTTCCTCCACCTAGATTTCCTCTTCCATTTCCTGCTTCCATATCTTCTTTCTCATAAATCTGCATACGAGCCTTAGTAAGATATAAAAGAATGGTCTAAGAGAGAGGGAAACATGTACTTATATATATATATATCAAATACAAGTACGTTACTATAGCATTAACCCAAACCCCGATCATATTTTCAAATTCATTGGATTATGTTTGAAAATCTGTTAGGTTTAACTTTCTTTTAAAGTTTCATAAACCTATGCTCCGATACCATCTTTTAGGTTTAACTATCTTTTAACATTTCATTTCAAAATATCTCCAATTCATTACATAATCCCATATTCGCAAATCATGTTCAGAGAAAATATATTTATTACAACATACGCCAAGAGTAACATATGAAGATGCCCCCTTGGATGATCAGAGTATATATAGGCAATATAACAACTTTTCCATTATAAACAACATAGCATAATCAAATAAAAGAAAACTCTATATAGCTATCATGCCTCTTGCACGTCTCTGGAAGCTTTATTCGTCTAATGAGGTACCTGAAAACCTCAACTCTCAGACTACTCAAAGTCAATTGAGTACCCGAGAGTTCAAGGGGAAAACATAAACTTAGAGTCAAACATAAGCCTGGTATGAATAATAATCTACCATCTCAAATCATTTAGATATCTAGCGAGACCACATCGCTTAGTGGAACTAGTTTTCCCCTCACTGGTACCTCAAAACCTTTATAAAACCATATACTATGCTCCTGCATCCACAATGGTTAAAAACATAGTCATTTCAAAATATTATGATGATATGCAAACATTTTAGAATATACTGGATTTCCCATCCTCTATTTAAATTGACTAACTATCATATTTTATAGTTTCCAGGGTCACTATTAACCTATTAGTTTTCATGGGCTTACTAATAACCTTTATATAATGTATGGACTCCGTGTCCTATTTCATAGCTTTTATGGGTGCACTATGAACCTATTGGCCCTCGCCAATTAACTTAATTAATTCATGGGTTCCCCTAAACCTATTGGTGACATCAATAACTTCTCTCTTATCCTAGTTTTCATGGGTTGACTAGGAACCTAGTGACAACTATCAATAACTTAATCCGGATATATTTTTCATGGGTGCACTACAAACCAATTGGCCCCTGCCAACCACTCTTTATAACATAGTTTCATGGGAGCACTATGAACCTATTGGTAACTCCAATAACTTCCTACTCATAGTTTCATGGGATCACTATGAACCTTTCTCCCCGACAACTTCCAAATTTAGGCATCCTATGTTTTGGTCTCCCCGACCTCTTGGATGCATATCTACTCATCCAGGAGTTATATTCACTACTGGGTTAACTTAGCTGTTTCTTCTACCGTTCATCCCCAAAATATAGTTATGGGTCCATTATAATGTGAATATATTTATTTTGAATAAGCAAACATAATTACATAAGATACCACTCCTGTGGGTTTAATATAAAACATGGTTAATCCCTTTAACCTATTATTTTTATCAAAGAAATCTTCTTCTCAAACCATTACAAAAATCCTTTAATTTAGCCATGGGTTTTTCTTTTAAAAATGAGTTTGGGTTACAAACCTTTCAAAACCTTGTTTCCAACTTCATAAGATGACCTCCTTCGAAAGCATTAAAATCCATCTTCAAAACATTAGGCTCCTGCCTTTCTAATACTTTAAAACCTTCCTTTCGAAACCTTTCGATTGCATTAAAGTATTAACATTTAACTTTAGAACATAGCTTCGAAACCAGTTGAAAGTACCCTTTTCGACACCATTGAAAGTAACCTTTCCGAAATCATTGAAAGTCCCCCTTTCGAAAGCATTGGGTTTATACTTAAAACATTATTTGGGTCAAAGTGAATACAGGAGAAAGCATCTCTTTCGGAACCATCCTTTCTCATATAAAAATATTGGGGAAAACATGATGGCATCGGCACCATCCTTTTGAAAGCATAAAACATCTGGGTAAAATATTAGAAGGTTGGCGTCAGAACCCCTTTCGAAACCATTGCCTTCAAAACCCCTAACCCCTTTCGAAAGCTACAAAAAGTGGCTTAAACATTTAAAACAAAGTACCTTTCGATAGAATTGATATCTTCAATACCATCGAAAGGCTAAAGAATGGCAGTGGGGCTTCGACTAGGTCGGAACCCCTTCTTTCAAAACATTCTTACATAACCCATTCGAAAGCAAACTTATGTTAATGGCAACCCTTTAGAAACCTTTTTAAAACCTCTTTCGAAATCTCATGCTTCGACTCCTTCGAAGGCAAAAACAAAACAAAGGCAGATACTTGTCTTTTTAAAATAAACCAAGGTTTCGACTCCTTCGAAAGCCATGCTTTTGACACTTAACCTTTCGCCTTTCTCCAATCCACTACGTACCATCTTTGTGATATCTTGTGTATTGGTTTCGGCTTTGTAGGTTTCGACTGGGTTGAAGGCGAAAGCTCTGTGTCGAAAGGTACTTCCCAAAGTAGGTGGAACCCACTTTTTTGAGTAAACATGGTTTAATACTACTTAAAGCAAACTTTTTTCCAACTAACCTGCTACATGTCAACACAAGATTGGTTGCCTTAACTTTTTCAAATTCTTTTCTAAAATAACTGGCGCTAATTTCAAATCTAAACCATGGTTAAGTTAATCAAATAAGCCCTTCCATTAAGCAAAACCAATTTTGCAAAGAAGTCCCTTTTCTAAAATAATTTAATTTGCATAGCAAATTACTTTGGAAAAACCCTCAAAAATTCCAGAAATTCACTTTAATCATGTTATCTAACATATCAAAATTCCAGACCCAAATTCTTAATATATTTTCCAAAATAAATTTATAAACCCAAATAACCATATTTTCCTTTGAAAATTCATAACAATCTTTCCATAGCTTGGAAAATTATCAAAATTATAACCCAATACCAAAATCACGTTTTATACAACATTAAATTTTTCCATGGCCTTTAAACATCAACATATCTCGTTTTACCATAAAATCGTATAAATCTATTTAAACAAACTTGTTTAAATTAAACAAATCAAATTTCAAGCATATCATTATTCAATTCATCTTAAAAACGAATTTATCCCTTAAATTCGAAATATATGATTCAAAACCAAATAGAGATGGAATTATTATTCACCGTGATTAAGATAAGGAGATTGTATTGAGATTGATTTCCCCTAAGCTTGAATCTCTAGCTTTGATTAAATTTCTCTTCTCTTTGGTAATGGCCAACCCTTAATATTCTTACTTACGTTTTCAAAATGATGTGAATGAGGAATACATGATAGGAACGAAAATATATAAGGGTAAGGGTTATGGGCGGCAAATTCCTAATATACCCTTATATAATTTGATTAACCTAAAAACTCATTCTTAAGCCCATTAATTACTTTGTTAGACACGACCTTAATTAAGTTTATTCAAATCTCAACCCCCTTATCACTTAACATTTACATTATTCTGTTTAATTTATCTAATTAAATCTCCTGAATAATGTTATCAAATATTAAGGGTGTTACAAGCAGTCCTTGCATTGAAGATTCAAAATGAAGGTATTACTGTGACCATATGTATATAATATGGGAATTACGAGGTTAGTGGCAAGCAGCCCTACATTATGAAGATCTTCGTCTTCAAAATCGTTGTCTTTAACTTGTCTTCACTTTCGAATGCGTATATTGGTTCGAAGTGTTTTTCAGATAGGAATAACCCAAATCCGATCCCGCTCTCTCCGAACCAATTATCGATAAAAATATGTGTATATGTGTATACAGAAATGTTAAGCCTCTTTCGTCAAATCCACTTTCTTCTTTTACTCAAAATATTATTTCACTGTAAAGATATTTTTTTATCCAATAAAATATCTTTTAGAGATATATATCTTTAAACCATTTCTTTTTCGGGATATACAGAATTATCAAACCACGTTTTAACTTCGGATATACCAAATCATTTCCTTTTTAATTACTTAGGTAAAATATTTCCATATTCTATTATTGGCATAATTAATAAAGATTTTATTTTTTCGAAACATGCTTTAAATAGGTTAAAAACAATGTTATTTAAGGCATCGTTCACTGTAAACCAAAATCGCTTAGTATTGAGTAAAAAGGATTCATAGATTTTAGATTAATTATATTCAAGACTAATTTCCGTATTCAGCCTATACTATTAGTCGAATAATGGTGAAATCACCTTTCACGTGGATAGTACAAGTTCCCTCCTCAGAATTTAATATAGAGTTTAACTTGAATGTTCTCTTACCATCAAAATCCTATTTTAAATCTTGTTTAACCTTTTTGGAAAACTTCAAATGTCTTTTCTTTTATCTTAAGAAAATGCGGTTCGAGTAAATCAAATTAACTATCCTCTTCGATGGGCCAGTCCCGATATCTAGGGGGAGCAGGCAACTGGTTTCCCAAACTCTAGCGTAGAGACTATCTCTCTATCACTCATAAGGCGATCAAGTTATTTGATCGACTCTAAACTTTTTAAAATACTTGTGCAATTGTTTAAAATACATTTCCAAAAGATTCAGGAAGAAAAACCCAAGTTTAAAACATTTGTCCAAAAGTTATCAAATTCCGTCGCTACATTGCCTGTGATTAGTGACTTTAAAGCTTTATAGATCAAAGCACCAATTTTATTATATATACGAGTATATATGCACGCCCAGGTGGGCCTGCATTTAATCACAATGTCATGCATTTATAGTTGTACCTATGGAAGTAGATTTGACAGTAACATTGTAAGCATAAACTAAACTTGAAGCAACACCCGAAAAGATGGAGATAATTGAAGAATATTTATGGAACCAGTAACTTGAAAGCATTCATAGTTTTATCATTCGTTTCTTTCGTTTTAGTTTATTTTATACTATTGGAAATGGAAATAATACTTGTACTTTTACATGCATATGCTTTTTTAGTTAATGAGGCCGTGAGCAAAAATTATCTAAATACATCAGGGAAAAAAATCTATTACAAAATAAATGAGATTCTTGCCCATTTAGCATTATTTTCGTTCCAAAAAGAACCAAATATAAATATTTATATTTATGCTCTCAAATCAGTTTATATGCAATATTAATATAAATCTATAATCTATAAATATTTATATGTCAACTGATAGAAAGGAACTTTTTATTATGGTAGTTTAAACATTTATGATTAAATGTATGAATCATGTGAAAAAACAAATCATTGCTGTACAAATTTAAGTTAGTTAATGATTAACATTATTATGTAAAGATCATATGTTGACAACCAACAAAGACATAGACTATGCTAATTGCTGACATAGCATGTAGATTCATCATAAATCGTACATTGCATGTAAATCTTAAGTAATCTGCAAATTGTGAAAAACAAAACATTATCACTTTTGAAGAAGGAAAACGAATAAATATTTTATACGGTGTAAATCCTAGTGCGATAAATTAGATTAAAGAACTAAATAATTATGTAAAGCATTGGTTTATCAAATTCTTACTTGTAGTCTTATGTCAATTCTTTCCACAAAAGACCATGCTTCCATGCTCAAATCCAGATCCACTTTAGATGTTGTAGGGGCTCGAGTCCCTGGACAAATCTCAAAAAGCAATTAATAATTAGGTGTATTTATTAAAATTGATATGATGGTCCATTATGAAATCAAGTGTAAATATAAAGTCAATAATCATTTTGTTTGTTTTTATTCCCTTTTCAATGCGTGTTGATTTTCATCATAAAAACCAAAAAGGAAAATTTTAAAACAAAATAATTTAATACATAATAGCTATTTAATTATATTATTATTTGAAGCACATCCCATAAGCAATCAATATTTAATTGTGACATATAAGCATATTGCTAGAAAGGTGTAAAAATATAGCAAAATGGAGTTTCAGTTCAACAGTCTGATGGGGAAACAATGGATATAATTGCTTATTTATCGAGACAACTAAGTCTGAAACAATTATTTATCTTGTAACAGTTTGAATCGCAACCTAGTCTGAAACATAAAATACCCTACAATCTATCATAAAATTAATCTATGTATGAACTTTCATAAAATAAATTTATGTACTTCATATATGTAGTTGATCTAATGATAATAGAGACCAAACATGATTGCTCCAAAGATCCGAGAATACAGTATTAGATAAAGTATTGCATTTATTTTATGCGATGATGATTCTGGTAGCATTTGTCATGCTGTAATGAAAATGTTTAAGGCTTTTGTATCCATCTTTACTTATTTCTATTTGCGCTTAACTTTCCATTAGTTTAAGCTTGTGGCATATTTAAATCAGATTTCTTCACGTTTTAAGCATTTCCCATGATTAAACTAAAGAAGAAAAAAATCTACTCAATATACTGTTTAATTTATATTACACAACATGATTCATCAATTCTTCATAGAATGCAATTTATTTCAAAACAAAGATTCTAAAAGATAATATATACATACGAAATGATAGACAATGAAAACACTCCTGCATGATAGACTTATAAAAGAAAAAAAAAGGAATAATGGCATATTTATGAGTTTAAAGAGGATTTAAAGCGTAGAAAGCCTCAATACAAATTAGCTTCTAAGCGTCGAAGAAAATAACACAATGACAACGATCTTGATTCAAAAATAATTTTAATAAAAAAAAATTTAATTAATTGCAGATGAAAATAATGACCATACAATTTTGAAATCAACTTAATGTATATAATGAGTAATAAAGGATGAAGCATCAAATCAACTCACTTAACGTATATCTAGAATTGACATCGCTTACAACTACAACTGGTTTTCAATACGATTTTGTTGTCTCGCAGTTAAGGGAGATCGATATTGAGGGAGGTTGCCGTTGAAGCTACGTCATTTCAATTTGTCAGACCAATTTAACATCCATGCATTTAACATAACAGTTGATGAAATCGGGCCAAAAAATAAAAAAAATAGTAAAACGCACAGATATAATAATGCAAAAATGCTTTTTATCATCTGTTTTTTCTAATTAGATGCACTAATTAATTCATTTAATATGAGAAAGCGGTTGTACAAATATGAGAAAGGGGAACATGAAGCAGCAACACCAATATCCTAATTTAGCAAAAAACTTCGTTTACTCTTTTCTGTAACCACAGATCCATGCACTAAAGCACCAATGCACATGTAACATGAATTCTACGTTATGAAATTTTGGTGAAATAAGAAAGAAAACATGAAACAAAGTATCGGACATTTAGTAAAAAAGATATATATCTTATGTTAAGACACTAAATATACAAACCTAAACATACTTGTTATTCTATGAATAAATTCAGGCCGTTGATATTACTTGCTATATCATCGCATCATTTGGAACTCAACAGTTGTGTTTCTCTGCATTGGAGTTAAATTGTTTGCTCTCCGCATTTCTTGGAGTCACGTATCCCTGAACTGGAAAAGATAGTACAACATGAGACAGTTTGCTTCAAAAAATTGAAAAAGGTCGTTGAAACCAACTGGTTGAGTATTCCTCATGTGTAAACCATTTCAATATGCATATTGTTTTTTCTATACACCAATCTCGTGAGACATTTATTTACCTCATGATCAGTTGGCTGCCATTTCAATTTAGATGTCTTTCTGTTATAGATAAGAAAAACTCCATCCAGAACTAAGTATAGCAAGAGCCGAAAGATGCTTTGATAACTCCTGCTGAAACAAATTTCTGAAAAATGATAAATACCAAGATCAAACTATAAATACATTATAATTCATGGTGATGCCCAGCCAATGGGGAAAAAATATAGAAATATGCCAGAGTTTTCCTGAGTTGACCCCACTTTAAAAAGTTAGGTACTAATAAGATGGTCCAAACAAACCTGATATCTTAAGAAACACAATAAAAATATTAAAATTGTATATGTTAAATCATACATGTTTTTGTCTTGACATATGTAAACAATTTCTTTCTCATCTACATAGGAAAACACTAAAGACCCCTAATCTATAGTCTATAAACAGCTAATATGCAAATGCTATTCGAAAATAATCACATGTAGGAAACATAAACACTAATATTTCATTTCCAAACATTGAGCATGATGCTTTCAAATTTCTTTGTATATCTGTAAGAGGTAAAAATTTCAAGTGATATTAGGATAACAATAATATAGTTATTCCACTAATTACATAAAGCTAAATAATACTGATCCAAAATGTCATATTGCATCCCCTCATTCTTCTTTCACATTGTTGTTATACAGAGTTAAATTTAGGAATAAACATGTGTTATGTATCTCCCATGCATCCAAAAACATCATGACTGCATAAACGCAAAGAAAAAATATTAAGTACAGAATAACTATTATAAAATAATATCAAATAAATGATGTAATACTAAAGAACTAAAAAAAGGTGATAACAAAAGGTAAAACAGTCCATGAAAAGAAGACGATTGGAAATCGGTACCAAAAGCATCACATTTCACTGTTGATTCTCATATATTTTTCAAGAATTAACCATGTCATATCTAGTATTCATAGTACAATATATAAATAACATAACAATAGAAACAACTTGCCATTTAAGAGATGGGTCAAAAATAGATAATGCTATTGTATACTGTCGAGCAGTGTAAACAAATACGGATGCAGCTCCTCCAAATACTATCATCGTAGCAATAGAAAACGCCTTCCCAACTAAGATAACGAAATATCGTAAGTGTTCATAAGTGTATATTATATCAGAGATGAATATAGGCTGCCATTGAGCAAGTAAATAAAGACAAAATTGCGAGAGAAATATATACATATTTACTTTGTGTATAACCGGATGCCAATGGTTTCAATTTTCTAGAATCAACATGTGAATACTTATCCTGCCTTAAATCATTCGCAGTGGATGCCGTAATAACGGGCTGCTCACTCGGCAGTTGCCACCTGCATAAACAAAGTCTGATTTCAACAACAAATTTAAATAGGTAACTATTGCAAATGTTGGTGCTATGATTAACAGGAAATCCTTAACCTCAACTGCCAATAAATGACAGAACTATGCTTCATTATAGTAACCAATACTCAACCCACGATGAAATGAAAAAGGCTTTTCTCTGCTAGATTCATCTATTTCAACTGCCAATCTTATTATCATTTTTTTTACATTGGTAGTTGTTATGGTCCAATATTCAGATAATACTATTTCTATGAATTTCAGATGAAACATATACAAAATAATATTTCAAATTGACAGTTAAAATAAATGTTTTAACAGTTGATATTGTCTTAACATTTTGAAAATGTTAACAGTTTTGAAATGATCACATTTTTTGTAGAATGTAGACATGATGTTCATAGTATAGATTGGACATCTAAAGTTTCACTTGATTTTGAGTATTGTAGCACTAAAAACCATAGGTGTTTAGAATGGAGCCTGGCGAAAGTAGAGTGTAGCGGATCCTGCCGCATTTCCGATTTAAAATAAGTCTTATCAAATATATCTGGAAAAATTAAGGAACATGCTCGTTTATCACCGAATAGCAAAAATTAGCATATTAAAAATATACTTTTATGTGAGTTTTCTGCAAAACGTCATTAGTTTCACATACAGAGAATATATCTATGTGCATATAAAATCATGCAACATATAATGTATGCGTGCAAAACTTGCATGTGCACGTAGGTGTTATAGTTCAACGTACAAACAATAGTCTAAAAATTAATAAGTGCATATACTTTATCTTTAATGCCCTACTGCATTCTTATCAACAATCAAACACTGGATCAAGCTCCCATGCTCTGGAAATAGGCGCACACTGAGAAAGGCCTCCTTACATCATTCAGTAGGCTCCCCTCTACATTCAGAGTAGGGGATCCATCCCTGAAGGGGACAAAACCATTATTCAAATAAAACACGTGCATAATATCAACAATTGAAGTTCCACTTATAATGCAGCGGTTACATATCAAACACTTGACATAAGTGTACTATGGAATGTATGATCAAATCACAAACTTTGGAAACAAAATTTTCACGTTAAAGCATCATTCGTCAAATAAAACGACCCACGATCCACAGATTACCTTTTGGGACCAAAAGTAGCCTGAGGCATAGATACGTAAGCGCTTAAAGGATTCAAAGCATCATTCGTCCCAATTCAACCAAAGGAAAAAGAAGCAAATAATACCTAGCCTATCTCTGGCAGTCCATCGAATCACTATCATCAACGCTATCTCTGGTGATGCCGCAAATATTGATTCGCAAGTTAGAGAGGCTAATCGATGGGGAGGGGTTCCAGATTTTATGAGACATGGTATTGAGGAATTTGATTAAGGAGGGGGACAACGACGCTGTCTCTGGTGAAGCCGCCTATATAGATTCGCTAGTTAGAGAAGCTGATCGAGGGATGGTTTTTAGCTTTTTAAGGAATTGGATTGATGAATTTGGGGAAAAACGCGGTTAGGTTTCATGAAGCGAGAATGCAAAGGGGAGGAACGCAAATAGATCAGGTGGGATATGCGAGGGCATTTTGGGAAGTTCAAAAAGACGCGGTTGAAGCCAGTTGATTGAAGTTTCATTATTAGTAGTAAAGATGTGTGTGTCCATTTTTATAACTCAAATCCCTTTTAAAACATTTTAAAATATTTATGAAATTTATTTCATATTTTTAAAGATTAAAAAACATCCATTTTAAAGAGTTGAAAACAATATTTTACGAAATGACAACGTGACGATTTAAAAAATTTGATTTGGACATATCTCAAACTTTACTAAACAAAATCTTGATTTTTCTTTTTCATTTGAAAGCCATGCCCATAAGGAACCGGAAAATTCTTATTTCAAAGAATTCAGACTTATCTTTTTCCTACACACTTGTTTAACTTTTCAGGTCGTGAAATCACGAGCTGCCTAAGCGCGATGGCTTTTTTTCACATTTTAGTCAATTTTTTTAAAACTTGTCCAAAACACTTTTAAATCATTTCAATACCATATTAAACTCTATTAAACCAAATTTTCACTATTTTACTTTATTAAAATCTCATTTTCACTTTATTCCATATCTTTAGTATTATATTATTATAATATTCAATTTCCATCTTTTTAATTCAAAATTCTTTTATATTAAACCATATGATATTTTTCCTTGTATTTTCCACCTTTTAAACTTTATTTTCATAATCAAACCATTTAATTTACTTTTTTCCAAATAAATTAAATACTACTCTTTACTTTTCCAAAACCATTTCTATTTTCCAAAAACGATATCGTTTTGATTTAAAATTTAAAAGAGGCTTGATATTCCTTATACACGCATTATTTCAGAATATAATAAGGATTATTTCCCATGAATTTACCATGGCTATTTAAAGTGATCATTTCAATCTAATGGATATGATTTTCGTATTATTATCAAAATAATTCTAGTTAACTCAACCAAGTCAATATATGATTAACATAAGCAACCAATCAACCATTAATTAATCATTTTTAGCATCCAAACTATACTAATCAACCAAGTGTACCTACATAGCACCAATCATAGATAATTTTAAGATATGTTAAAATAAGATAGAAGTAGTGTTTACACTTTCATGCTATCCGACTCTATGTGTATTTTAATCGATGAAACGATCCCTTTCTCTGCATCGAAGCTTATGGGACTTGCCTCCGGACCTTAGTGATGCTTGGTCAAGCTTGTGTGGAGGTGGAAGCTTGGCTTTGAGATTATGGTGGTGTGGGCCATGTACTTTAGTGAGGAAGAGGTGGAGTTTGGCTAACTTTTTGAAGCAATTTGATATCGTATGTGTATGGAAACAATTTTAGCAGAACTTCGACACGGTGTTAAAATATTTTTCCTATTTAGGAAGCCATTGAAGAAGAGCTATTAGAGAGCTCATGAAAAAGAAGAAGAAGAGAAGTGAATTTGTGAAGAAAGGAAGAGGATATACATGAGTATTTATAGGGTAGAAATACTTGTGCATGAATTACCAAAATACCACTCTCCTCCCATCATAGCTTCGACCAAACCCTCCTCCATGTGCCTTCCATCACTTCATGATGTCTTAGGTGTGTAGGTGTGTAAGTGATGGTGAGTAGATATTAAATTTGCTTTTTTATGTTGCATTTGTTTGTACATAAGGAGTTTATATGTATACATCTTTAGATATTTCTTTTGGCTTTGATTTGACTAATTGTGATACACATTTATATGCGTATGTGCATGTATATGCATATGTGTGAATGTGTGTGCATGTTCAGCAAGGTTTCTACAACTTAAAATAATTTCAATTCGTCAAATCATTGTAAATCCAAAATCTGATTTCTTGTCATATTTTTAGTTTATTAATCAAACTATTTATTTATGTAAACCAAACTTGAAAATAAATTTCCCATCATCTTTTAATAATTAAAACAAGATTATCCAAGCTATAAAATCGCGTCAAATAATATTAAAATACATTTAAAAAAAATACAAAGTCAAACAGTCAAAATGCGACTAAGTTTATATATATCTTTATGAAATAAGTTTATATATTTATAAAACCATTATAAATCACTTATTATCATTGTAAAATAATTAAAATGGATTATTTATCATTGAAAACAATCAATCGAATATTTAAAATTAATTAAATATTCCTATTCAAAATGATAAAATTACGGGTCGTTTCATTCTTCCCCCCTTAAAGAAATTTTGTCCCCGAAAATTAACCACAACCCTGAACTCAAGAGAGTTTACCAAAAATATTATCTTTAAACTCAATTCCATATGATATACACATATCATCCGTAATATATGATACAATCTTCTACTTAAATTACACAACTTTATTTTCGAACTAATATTGATCCCTTGATCCTTCATTGCGGACTCTGATCAGGCTTCTTGATCATAAACCCTCGCTCCCCTTACAATGCTCTCAACTATGATAGAAAACACAAGTATCCAACCACAAATCCTCATTAATGTTTGTCGTCAAGAATCGAGTGATAAATCCTTTTTCGAACCGATATAAACACTTCAAAGTTCCGTACTCGAATCTTAGATCAGAATCGTGCAACGAAACGATCTACGTATCTCATACGTACTTAGTTATATCTAATTCCTTTTTTAAAATTATTTATGAAAACATTTCATAAAATCCCATCCAAATGTTTTGAACTTTTTCATATATCCCAAATATTTTTAACCCTTATTTGGAAGATACCTTTAAAAGTTATTCTTCTTAGTTAAATACTCTTTTTAAAAGTTTTCGAAAAACACAGCTTTTAATAAATTAAGCATTACTAAAATCTTCTACCAAGTTTAACGTATCAAAATCTCATTTATCAAACACTTATTTGTCAAAACACTCAATTTTCAAAATGACTTTTATTTTTAATCAACTTTCTTAAGACTTCAAATACCAGTTTTATTATTCCAAAATATCGCAATATATATTTTATTTAAACATTTTAATAAAGATATAGCTTTACTTTATAAAGAAAATGATCAAAGAAGTAAAATTCGTATAAAAAGTTTCCTA
Source organism: Allium fistulosum (assembly GCA_030737815.1). Lineage (NCBI taxonomy): Eukaryota > Viridiplantae > Streptophyta > Magnoliopsida > Asparagales > Amaryllidaceae > Allium > Allium fistulosum. Next base: position 1,252,110,024 of record CM060905.1, read on the forward strand.
AGTCATTTAAATATGAGATAAGAGAAGCTATAATAGGGATCATGCATAGATATATATACAATTATTTGAACTATTATATTTGCTAATCAACTATACTTAAACCATAATTAATTGTTTTACATACCTATGATAATTCGTTGACATATTCCTAATATACTAAGGATATCCAAAATACTACTACTCCCTAGCAACTTCCAACCCTACCAAAACGCATATCAAATCAATCAGATTCGGAGGTCGATGGACCATCCAAATCTGAGAACATTACCACTTCAAACTCTTCTTCCTCCTGTTCATTATCTGCTTCATTTCTGTCATCTACTTCGTTCTCAAGATTCCATCCTATAGGATGTTAGGGTTGTCCTTGGGGAACCCAAAGTGAGCAACAGGGTTTCTCAGGAGGATATCCGAAACCTCTTATTCTTCCTCATTATCTGCCGTTCCTTCTCAATCAATATCTGAAACGTGTGACTCTCCCTCAGATATAGGAACGTCCATGTCCCATATAATGTGATCGTCATTGATGTCTTCTAATTCATTGGGGATGTCATCCATCTATTAAGTTGTTGAATCTAGGTTATTCCTTTTTACCATCATATTGGGTTCTCTTATGTAACTTCTTCAGGTCCTGATCTTGGGGATCTGTTACCCACATCATTTTGTCTTGTGATCCCTAACTTACTTCTACATCATCTGTTATCTGGATCACTTCTTTGTCACTAGATAATAATACAAGTTCCGGAGTCTTGGGTTCTACTATCATCATAGCCATAGGATACCCATCCTCATAGTAACGGGTATGTTCATCAAACTCTTCCTTTACCCATGGCATATGGTTTTTAGATGACCCTTTTTCTATTCCGTCATTGTCACTAGAAAGGATTAGTAAGTCATCCTTTCCTTCCCAATTTGCTCTTGAGGATTCTCCTTTGGAACAGTTCCAACCGTAATTGGAAGGCTTCTATAATAGACAACAAAATACTTAGAATCATATACTAAGCTTTTTAACTATTCTAACCTGAATCTAATATCATATTTTAACAATTTTCTTACTAACTTAACTTCTTAAACTGTCATCTTTATGAAACATCTTATAGTCAAACTGCAAAATTCTAATCACAAGATGTTCCTATACCAATTTATGTCTTTTAACCAACCCATGGTAATAAATGAATATTATTTTCCCATAATTAACTATATCTTTTGAAAGGATGACCCTTTTATATTCAAAATATAATCCTAGGTAAAATTATTTCATTTACCAATTTTTCCAAAACAAAAAATCATTTATATATAGCATTAACAAATACGCGCTCATATATAATACGCTTAACTCATTCTATGGTGTCACTTACCCTATCTCTAATTAGTTACACATCGTAGGGTATTACTAACCCTATCTCTGAGTAGACTTTACCCCTACCAAGCTCAGGTGTTCGCTCAACCAAAACTCTGATACCAATTGTACCGACCGGGCTTTTCGACTCTCGAAAATCGACACTAATATGTCTACTGTATTGGCAAACCGAGCATTCAAGTGCCGGAAAATCGATTGTTAAGGGTAAAGATAAAAAGAAGACAGAACATAATCTCACACGAATGGAATAACTTATATTATATCAATAATCTTTATAGCGGAAATTTTTTTAAATACATATATCAGAGTCTATCCTAAGCTCAGCCTGGATAGTTATAAATACCTATCCTTACAAATGCTGAAAAATAACAAACACAGTGAAAAAGTAAACTACGTCCAAACGTTGATGAAGATCTCCAGCTCTTCTCTAGAAACTCCTAGCATCTTCAGCTAATCTAGAAACTACTCGGATCTGACCCGAGTATTAAAAATACCCGGATTAGTCTGGCAAACCAGCTTAAGAAAAGAAAATCATAAATATATATGACAACGTGTAGATCGACTTTGATGCCAAACAAAACCTTTGAAAAGAAAAGTATCCCATAAGACCACGTCGCACATAAACACGGATGAGTTTTTACCTTATGATAACTAAATTTTTGTTATCAAATCATTTGACATTATTTCTAATGACATTGCTTTGAAAACACTTTTCAAATAACATATTAAAATAGCCATAATTTTTACATTTGTTAAATTCGACAGCATATTTAGGTATACAATCAAGTCCGTAAAGCTACGTATTGGAGAATGGATTTCCAACAATGACAAGGTAAGGTACTACCTTTCGACAATACATCTCTAGAGGAATGTACCGAGAGCAGCCCTACCGCCCTCTACCAACATAGAACCGATCCACCTCTACCATAGATAGTACCGAATATGTCATCACCCCAATCATTCCCAACCTATCTGTTGTCACAGCATACACAACAAACAGAATATATAAAAGGAAATCTAGAAATGTAATTGTAACGACCTTAATTTTGACTAATATTATTTAGGACATTTAATTAGATAAATTAAATGAAATAATGTAAATGGTTAAGGGAATTAAGATTTAAATATTGGAGGGTAGCCGTGCCTAATTAACTAATGAACATAAAGAGAATTCAAATGAAATAAGATAAGGGCAACATAGAAATAGGTTATATTCTTATACCCTAAACCCTCATGCCACTTTCATTTCCACGTTCATTAACAAAACTAAATTCAAGAGAGGTCGGCCACCATTAGGAAAAATCAAAAGGAAGAAGCTTAATCAAATTCATTCAAGAGCAAATCTCAACTCCTTAACAACATGGTAAGGTGAATAATAGATTACATCTCATATTTTCTTATTTTCGTTTCTAGATTAGATCCAAATATATTTTGTAAAGTATTATGACATGTTTTGAATGATAAATAGATATATATGTTTGTTGATGAATTTTGTTTGTTCACATAGATTTTTTAATAAGTTATGATTTGAAAAACCTATCAAATGACATCTAAATGCCTTGCGATTTTGATATAAGGTTAGGAATATTAATTTAGGGATGGGTATTAAGTTTTATAATTTTCTGAACTAATGTGGATTTATTATGAATTTTCTAGTGAAGAAAATGGTTAAATTGGGTTTAAATTAATTACGGCTATTATATGTTAGCTTTGGGTCAGAAATTTATATATGTTAGAAAACATATTAAAAGTGATTTATGGGAATTTTTGAAGAATTTTCCTAAGTGTTTTAATAAGTATATAAAATTATTTAAGGTATGGAACTTAAATGTTTTATATGTTTATAAAAGGAGAAAGGGCAATTTGTAAATGTTTTAAATTGTTAACCTGAAATTCGGAAGCATTTTTAGATAAGATTTTGAAAAAGTATTGGCAACCAATCATATGTTGACAAATAAAGAAAGTTAGTTAGAAAGAAATTACTTTATAAAGTTAATAATCAGTTTTATAAGGTTTATCTGCTTCGCCACTTATAGAGCACCTTTCGACCTCATACTACCGCCTCCATCTAAGTAGAAACCAATACACATGATATCAACTTCAGTACGTAGTAGATTGGAGTTGGGCGAAAGGTATGGAGTCAAAATAGGGCTTTCGAAGGGTTTGAAGTAGCTTTTGAAAACTTATAACTATTTTGGCTGTAAATGAGGCTTTCGAATGAGATGACTTTTGATTTGGTCAATTGTTTTAAAGAAAAGAGCTTTCGAAAGAGGTTGCCTCCTTTGTTTTAAAAAGAAGCTTTCGAAGGGGTCGAAACCCTTGCTGCCGCATTCTACCTTTCAAAGCAATGCCTTCGAAAGTGTTCTTTTGTTTTAAACCCTGAAGCCACTTCTCCAATGTTTTCGAAGGGGTTGGTTTTGATACCATCCACTTCTTTTATTTTGGAAAATTCTTTTGAAAGAGTTGCTTTCATCCCAGTTCTTTTAAGACCCTTTTAATATTTTGAAAGCTAAACTCAAAGGTTTCGAAAGGAATGGTTTTAAAGGTTTCAAAACTATGTTCCACACATTTTACTTGAACCCAATGCTTTCGAAAGGTTTGTTTTAAGTAAAGGACTTTAATACTTTCGAAAGGTATCTAATGAAGGTTTCGAAGGGGAGGTTCTCCAATGTTTTTGAAAGGTTTACCTTTAGTGTTTGAATGGAAAGTTTCCAATGTTTTCGAAAGGCAAATAGGAGTGTTTTAAAAGGAGGATGTCTAAGGTTTTATAAAGCTTTCGAAAGGGACACTTTCAATGTTTTCGAAAGGTATGTTTTGGCCTATCGGCCTAATGTTAGAAGGTAAAGTAGTTAACTTGTTTCAAAAAGGGTACTTTCAATATTTTCGAAAGGGGTACTTTCAAAGGTTTTGAAAGAGATTGTTTAAAGATTTTAAACAAGGGTTCGAAGGTTTTCATCAATAATGTTTTGAGTAAAGCATATATCATGGCAAAGAGATTTGAGAAAAGAAAATAGTATGTTTTCCTTGTTTAAGTAGGATTTAAGGTGTTAAATCAATTTGAAAGATGTTTTCAAGGAAAATTTGATGGGTAGTTAACCCTAAGTAAACGACTCAAATATTTGAATACCAGCTGGGACTGGTATAGGGTCACACCCTACACATTAGCTATAGCCCCTAGCTAATTTATCAAAAGTTCCAGTGTGTATGGCTTAGTCACAGGTAAGGCTTAACAAAACTATATTGTTTGTAGGGCCTGAGTCCAATGGTTAGTAGTTAGCCAAACAAAACTATATTGTTTGGACAGATAGTCCATTTATTACCTGATTTATGAGCATATATGATATTGCTATCATTGTTTTAATCAGTTTGATTGCAGGATTCTGATTTGCAAAAAGATATATTTTAAAGGGATATTAGTGAGGGGAAACCCATTCCGCTAAGCGATGTGGTCTCACTTAATACCAAAAAATCGAGGTGTATCAGTGTTATTCGCACCAGGCTTTATGTTTGACTTAAAGTTTATGTTTTCCCTTAAACTATCGGGTGCTCAAAATTAATTTGAGTAGATTGAGAGTTAAGGTTTTTCAGGTTTAGTAGGTTGGACGAATAAAGCTTTCGAAGACGTGTAGAAGGCATAGCTTGCTATGTAGGAGCTACTTAGTTTTGTTTCCACTGTGTTGTATTAAGACTGATATGTCTATTTAGTAATCTGATCATCCAAGGGGGCATCTTCATATGTCGCTCTTAGCGTATTTTGTAATAATTATATTTGATCAAAACCTGGGAATCATTTTGGGATTATGTACTGAATATGAAATATTGATTTGAAATGTAATCAGAAAAGTTATTTTAAATTTGTGTTGATTTTATTTCATATTCATGTGCTTCTAATATTATGGATACCATTAACATTACCGTATTTTGTCACCGGAAGTTAATACTATAGATGATTGCAACATCTATAGCGCTTAGCTTCGGGCCTCAAGATATGGGATGTTACAACTTGGTATCAGAGCATAGGTTTATGAAAAACTTAAAAAGAAATTTCAAACTTAAAATTATTTTGAAAACATAATCCTAAGGAATTGGAGAAAAGATTGGGGTATGAGATAATGCTATAGTAACGTACTTGTATTTGTTATATATAAGTATACGCTTTAGCTCTATTCTCCCATCTCTCTTAGGATATCCTTCTGTATCTTACAAAGGCTTGAATGCAGATTTTACGGACGTAAGATATGGATGCTAGAAGTGGAAGAGTTAACATTGGTGGGGGAAGCACCATAACCAATGGGAATGCCAAACCAAATACTAGAAGGAATCCAGGTCAGGAACAAGCTGCAAATGTGGGTGCTAGAGTCCCGCAAGTCGATATGGGAGCAATGTATCAGTTTTTTATTAACATTATGCAAGCATGAGTTGACGCGGGGTTGGCTGGAGTAAATGCTGAAGGAGGAAATCAAGAAGCTCCAATGGTTAATAATTATGCCGTGTTGAGTAGAGATTATGCTCGGTTGGGAGGAAAGTCGTTTATTGGTACTGAAGACACAATCGAAGTGGAGAATTAGTTACTTCATCGTGAGAGGATTTTTGCTGATTTGTGGCTCAATGATGAGTAGAAAAGGAGACTCGCTTCTAGACAGCTACAAAGGGAAGCATTGTATTGGTGGAATAGTGTTGCGGTTGGAGTCAATGAGGATACTATGACTTGGGCTGAGTTCAGGAGGAGATTTGAAGAAAGATTTATGTCAGAGATTGCTAAGTCTACTATGCTCAGGAAGTTTGCTGAATTGGAGCAGGGAGATATGACAGCGCTTGAGTATGCAACCAGATTTGAGGAGTTAGCAAGATACGGATACACCATGGTTGATACTGTCATCAAAAGGAATGAGAAGTTCATTCGAGGGTTGAAGCCTGAGCTTGCTAAGGCCATATTATCGCATATTAGAGACCTATGCGATGTTGTTGTTGAGATGGCTTTGAGGTAGGAAGAGATGCTTTCTTTTCTTGGAGGAAACAAGGCAAAAGGAACTCAAGGAGGGTAGAACCAGAAGAGGAAGTTTTTCCATAAGGAAGGAGCTCAGAAAGGTGGAGCTGCTAAGAAAGGAAAGGAAAATGTTGTCTGTTATAAGTGTAATAAGAAAGGATACTATGCTCATGAATACCGGATAGGCAAAGGAAAGAAAGCTGTTGAGAAGAAAGGAGTGAGATGTTTCAATTGTGATCAGATTGGACAATATAAGAACCAGTGCAAGGAGCAAGCCAAGGATGGAAAAGGCAAGATGTTTGCATTGGAACCCGCTACCTCAAGACCAATGACAGAGGAGAAAGGAAAAGCTGTCTTGGGAGGTACGCTTTTGATTCATGGTATGTCATCTAGAGTTCTATTTGATACCAGTGCATCGCATTCTTTTATATCTTGTTGTTTGGTAGATAATCTTAACCTAGAACCTTCATACTTAGTTACTTCCTTAAGGGTTGCAAATCCGGTAGGAGGTTATGCGACTCTTGGGATGAGATGTGACCACCTAGAGTTTGAATTGTTAGGTCATACATTTGTTTGCAGTTTGCATGTATTTGATTTCGTAGGATTTGGGATTATTTTGGGTATGGATTGGTTAAGTAAATACAATGCTAGGATATTTTTCCATGATAGGAAAATATCACTCAGACACCCTGACTGTAGTGATCGGATAATATACTCCGTAGAAAACCCTAGTTTTGAGGTTATTGCTTTATTGGGTATTGTGGAGGTAGAAGATGAGTTGAATCAAGTTTTCTTTTTTAGAGAATTCATAGATGTCTTTGAAGCCGTAGTAGGATTGCCACCAAAACGATCCATTGAGTTTCAGATAGATTCAGTACCAGGAGCAGAACCGGTGAGTAGACTGCCAAGCAGAATGACACCTACCGAGATGAGGGAACTAAAGGTGCAGTTGGTGGATTTGGAAGGCAAGAATTTTATCAGACCAAGTAGTTCACCTTGGAGAGTAGCCACAGTGTTTGTAAAGAAGCTGGATGGATCGTTGAGGTTACGTATCGATTATCATAAGTTGAATAAGAAGACGAAAACAATCGATATCCATTACCTAGAATTGACGATTTTTTCGACCTGTTGAGTGGAGCCAAAGTATTTTCCTAGTTAGATTTAGCAACAAGGTTCCATCAGCTTAGAGTGGCAGAGGTAGTATTCCTTTAACGGCATGTAGAACCAGATATAGATCGTACGAATGGTTAGTAATACTGTTCGGACTAACTAATGCGCCAGCATTCTTTGTAGATTTGATGAACCGAATTTTCCGATAACTCTTGGATAGGTTCGTGTTGGTATTCATAGATGATATTTTGATATACTCTAAAGATGAAAGGGAGCATGCAGTTTATCTTAGAGTGGTGCTTGAGACATTGAGGCAGCATCAACTAAAAGAGAAAATTTCGAAGTGTCATTTCTGGAATAAGTAAGTTATTCTTGGTCATGTAGTCTCATACAAAGGGTTGTCTGTAGATCTGACTAAGATCGAGGCGATGAATAGCTGAAAGAGATCCGAGACAGTGACTAAGATAAAGAGTTTTCTCGGAATAGCTAGGTATTATCGGAGATTCATAAAGGATTTTTCGCAGATAGCAGCATCGATGACCAAGTTAACGCGAAAGGATGTGAAGTTCGTTTGGACCGATAAGTGTGAGGAAGCATTCCAGAGATTGAAACACTTATTGACTAATGCACCTATGTTGGTTGTTCCAGAAGGTAATCAGGATTTAGTGGTGTACACGGATGCATATGGAATAGGATTAGGAGCTGTGTTAATGTAAAGAGGTAAAGTGATTGCCTATGCTTCTAGATAGCTCAGATCGCATGAGGTTAGATATCCAACTCACGATTTCGAATTAGCTGCATTTATGTTTACATTAAATGTGTGGAGACATTACCTTATGAGAGAAAGATTTGAGTTGTATACAGATCATAAATCGTTGAAGTATTTATTCTCTCAGAAGGAGTTGAATATGAGACAACATAGGTGGTTAGAGTTTTTAGCTGCTTATGATTTTGGTATTGAGTACACACCAGGAAAGGCAACAAGGTTGCAGATGCACTTAGCAGAAAACATCAGAATCCAGTATTGGCAATGATAGCTGAGCGGAAAGATTTAGAAGTACTGACTACATGCAGAGTATAGTGGAGATCTGAAGCTAGGTCTAGTGAGGAAACAGTAATGTTGTCACGTTTAGAAGTTCGACCGGTGATGATAGAAACAATTGCTTCCAAGCAGAAGGAGGATCCATTATTAGTTGAACGGATCAGATGGTTAAGGGATGGAACAGAGAGCAAAGACTTGAAAGATTTCAGTCTTGACCAGAATGGGTGGTTGAGGAAAAAATGACGATTGTGTATCCCGAATGTGGGAAACATTAGAAAGGAAGTTCTTGAAGAATGCCATCGTTCAAAGTTCACTATTCATCCGGGAGGAACTAAGATGTATTAGGATATGAAAAGAAGTTTCTTTTGGGAAGGTATGAAGAGAGATGTGCTTATGAGTGAAACAGTGTTTGAAATGTCAATAGGTAAAAGCCGAACATCAGAAACTAAGTGGGTTAATTTAGCCTTTAGATGTTCCAGTATGGAAATGAGATTATATCTCAATGGATTTTATAGACGGGTTTCCAAGGTCAAATAGAGGAAATGAAAGTAAATGGGTTATAATGGACGGGTTAACGAAGAGTACCCATTTCATTCCAGTTAAGTCAACCAGGACGGCACCTGTTTTAGCTAAGTTATTTATGAAGAATGTAGTTAGACTACATGGAATTCCTAGTAGTATAATAAGTGATAGAGATTCCTTATTCATTAGCGAGTTCTGGTAGAGTTTATAGGAGACTTTGGGTAGCAAGCTCAAGATGAGTACCGCTTACCATCCGCAGACAGATGGGCAAACAGAAAGGATTAACAAAGCCTTAGAAGATTTGTTACGAGCTTATGTGCTAGATTTTGGGGGATCATGGGAAGACCATCTACACTTAGTCGAGTTTTCGTATAACAACAGTTATCAGGCTAGTATAGGGATGACACCGTTTGAAGCTTTGTATGGAAGGCCATGCAAATCTCCAGTTTGTTGGTTAGAGACCAGGGATAGGTTAGTTCTTAGTCCCGATTTGGTTAGGGAAGCTGTAGAAAAGATTGAGTTAATTCGAGCCAGAATGAAGGAAGCTCAGTCTAGGTAGAAGAGTTATGCTGATAAAGACGGAAAGACTTAGAGTTCTCAGTTGGAGATCATGTTTTCGTCAAGGTATCACCGATGAAAGGTGTAATTAGATTCGAAAAATCAAAGAAATTGTCACCGAGATTCGTTGGACCATTTCCTATTGTAGAACGGACCGGGAAACTCGCATATAGAGTGGAGTTACCAAGTAGTTTGGCAAGAGTCCACAATGTTTTTCATATTTCTCATCTAAGGAAGTTTATTCGAGATCCAGAGACTATTATAGCACCGACGTGATAGATGACTTAGTAGTGGAGCCGAATTTGACTTTAGTTAGAAAACCAGTTCGTATAGTCGCGAGAGATGAGAAGAGCCTAAGGAACAAGACAGTCAGATTAGTTAAATTCCAGTGGAGTGACGACGAGAGAGACTGTACTTAGAAAACCGAGAGCATGATTAGAGACACTTATCCTGACTTGTTTCATGGTATGTTTTACCTTTATGATTGATTTTGGTGAGTTCCTTTTCGCAATTTCGAGGACGAAATTCTTTAAGGAAGGGAGTCTATAATGACCCTAATTTTGACTAACATTATTTAGGACATTTAATTTGATAAATTAAATGAAATAATGTAAATGGTTAAGGGAATTTAGGTTTGAATATTAGAGGGTAGCCGTGCCTAATTAACTAATGAACATAAAGGGAATTAAAATGAAATAAGATAAGGCCAAAATAGGAATATGTTATATTCTTATACCCTAAACCCTCATGCCACTTTCATTTCCACGTTCACAAACAAAACTAAATTCAAGAGAGGCCGACCACCATTAGGAAAAATCAAGAGGAAGAAGCTTAATCAAATTCATTCAAGAGAAAATCTCAACTCCTTAACAACAAGCTAAGGTGAATAAGATGTTACATCTCATATTTTCTTATTTTCGGTTCTAGAACAGATCCGAATATGTTTTGCAAAGTATTATGCCATATTTTAAATGATAAATAGATATATATGTTTGTTGATGAATTTTGTTTGTTTATATAGATTTTTATGATAAGTTATGATTTGAAAACCTATCAAATGACATCTAAATGCCTTGCGATTTTGATGTAAGGTCAGAAATATTAGTTTAGGAATGGGTTTTAAGTTTAATAATTTTTGAATTAATGTGGATTTACTATGAATTTTCTAGTGAAGAAAATGGTTAAAATGGGCTTAAATTAATTACGGCTATTATATGTTAGCTTTGGGTTAGAAATTTATATATGTTAGAAAACATATTAAGAGCAATTTATAGGAATTTTTGGAAAATTTTCCAAAGTGTTTTAATAAGTATATAAAATTATTTAAGGTATAAGACTTAAATGTTTTATATGTTTATAAAACGAGAAGGGGCAATCTGTAAATGTTTTAAATTGTTAATCTCTGAAATTCGGCAGCATCTTTAGAAAAGATTTTGAAAAAGTATTGGCAACCAATCATATGTTGACAAACAAAGTAAGTTAGTTAGAAAGAAATTACTTTATAAAGTTAAAAATCAGTTTTATAAGGTTTATCTGCTTCGCCACTTATAGCAGCACATTTCGACCCTATACTGCCACCTCCATCTAAGTCAAAACCAACACACGTGGTATCAGCTTCCGTACGTAGTGAATTGGAGTTCGGTGAAAGGTATGGAGTCGAAACAGGGCTTTCGAAGGGGTTGAAGTAGCTTTTGAAAACTTAGAACTATTTTGATTGTAAATGAGGCTTTCGGATGAGGTGGCTTCCGACTTGGTCAATTGTTTTAAAGAAAAGAGCTTTCGAAAGAGGTTTCCGCCTTTGTTTTAAAAAGAAGCTTTCAAAGAGGTCGAAACCCCTACTGCCACATTCTAACTTTCGAAGCAATGCCTTCGAAAGGGTTCTTTTTTTAAAACCCTAAAGCCACTTCTCCAATGCTTTCGAAGGGGTTGGTTTCCATCCACTTCTTTTATTTAGGAAAATGCTTTCGAAAGAGTTTCTTTTGTCCCAGTTATTTCAAGACCTTTAATGTTTTGAAAGCTAAACCCAAAGGTTTCGAAAGGAATGGTTTTAAAAGGTTTCGAAACTATGTTCCACACATTTTTACTTGAACCCAATGCTTTCGAAAGGTTTGTTTTAAGTAAAGGACTTTAATACTTTCGAAAGGTATCTAATGAAGATTTCGAAAGGGAGGTTCCCCAATGTTTTCGAAAGGTTTACATTTAGCGTTTGAATGGAAGGTTTCCAATGTTTTCGATAGGCAAATAGAAGTGTTAAAAGGGGGATGTCTAAGGTTTTATAAAGCTTTTGAAAGGGACACTTTCAATGTTTTCGAAAGGTCTTTTGTAAATGGTTTCGAAAGGTATGTTTTGAGTTATCGATCTAATGTTACAAAGTAAAGTAGTTAACTTGTTTCGAAAGGGGTACTTTCAGAGGTTTTGAAAGAGATTATTTAAAGATTTTAAACAAGGGTTCCGAAGGTTTTCATCAACAATGTTTTTAGTAAAACATATATCATGGCAAAGAGATTTGAGTAAAGCAAATAGTATGTTTTCCTTATTTAAGTAGGATTTAAAGGATTAAATCAATTTGAAAGATGTTTTCAAGGAAAATTTGATGGGTAGTTAACCCTAAGTAAACGACTCAGATAATTGAATACCAGATGGGACAGGTATAGGGTCGCGTCCTACACATTAGCTATAGCCCTTAGCTAATTTATCAAAAATTCCAGTGTGTAGGGCATAGTCACAGGTAAGACTTAAATAATGTTACATACAGAAAGGAATATACAAAGAAGGATGATATATTATTGGTGAGCCTGCAAAACCATTAGGATCAGTTGACCCTGTGAGAAGTAAGTTAAGGACAGACCGTCCAGGAGTATGTCTAACTGATGTTAGATTATTTATTTTGTCTAGTAGGGCCCGAGTTAGCCAATGGTTAGTAGTTAGCCAAACAAAACTATATTGTTTGGATAGATAGTCCATTTATTACCTGATTTATGAGCATATATGATATTGCTATTATTGTTTTAATCAGTTTGATTGCAGGATTCTGATTTGCAAAAAGATATATTTTAAAGGGATATTAGTGAGGGGAAACCCATTCCGTAAAGCGGCGTGGTCTCACTTAATATCAGAAAATCGAGGTGTAATAGTGTTATTCACACCAGGCTTTATGTCTGACTCGAAGTTTGTGTTTTTCCCCTTAAACTCTCGGTTGCTCAAAATTAACTTGAGTAGATTGAGAGTTAAGGTTTTTCAGGTTTAGTAGGTTGGACGAATAAAGCTTCCGAAGATGTGCAGGAGGCAAAGCTGCTATGCAGGAGTTATTTAGTTTTATTTCCGCTGTGATGTATTAAGACTTATATGTCTATTTAGTACTCCGATCTTCCAAGGGGGCATATTTATATGTTGCTCTTGGCATATTTTGTAATAATTAAATTTGATCAAAACCTGGGAATCGTTTTGGGATTATGTATCTGAATATGAAATATTGATTTGAAATGTGATTAGAAAAGTTGTTTTAAATCTGTGTTGATTTTATTTCATATTCATGTGCATATGATATTATGGATACCATTAACATTACCGTACTTTGTCATCGGAAGTTAATACTATAGATGACTGCAGCATCTGTAGTGCTTAGCCTCGGGCCTCAAGGTAGGGGATGTTACAGTGACATTCATCTTCTAATTGGTGAGACCCACATAGCCCTGCTGCATCTACCCTGTTTTTGCCATTACCGATGTGTGTGGCTCGAGGTAACATTTTACCTTTCTCAAAATAGCAAATCCCACTTTGGATGCCACATTGTCATTTCCGACGACACACTAATTGGTTTCCACAAAAGTACAACCCCTGAGTTCATACGCCTTAGGGATGGTTCTTAAGTATAAGAGGGGTTATCTCCTACACCATCATACAGATGTACGTTTGTAAAAACTAATGTACGTTGTTGGGTAAATTCTCACCAACGGTCCAAAGCTAGACAAACCAAATCACCTCTGCCGATTCAACTCATCTCCTACCTCTGCCGAACCAACCAGCTTCTCAAGCTCCTACCGAACCAGCTTCTCAGAGCTACTACCGAACCAGCTTCTCAGAGCCATTACCGAACCAGCTTCTCAAGCTACTACCGAACCAGCTTCTCAAGCTCCTATCGAACCAGCTTCTCAAGCTCCTACCGAACCAGCTTCTCAGAGCCACTACCGAACCAGCTTCTCAAGCTCCTACCGAACCAGCTTCTCAGAGCTACTACCGAACCAGCTTCTCAAGCTCCTACCGGACCAACTCCAAACCAGACCTAGGTACTACCACCTAGCACCGAATCACCTACAACCGGTCCACTCTACACTCCAACCATCTCCGAACCAAGCGATGCCGAACCAAAGAGTCTACCACCTACTGCCGAGCCAAAGCAATACCGAACCAACACTACCAGGCCAGATTACATCAGCCCAGGCCCACCAGCGACTATGTACATCCAAGACCCCTGCCCTCAGCCTCACTCTATAAATAGAGGGGCAGGGGTACAACAATGGGGACAAGTTTGGAGAGCTCAAGCACGGAGAGAACTTTAAAACAGCTTTCTTTTACTTGTATCAAAGCTTTGTACTTGTAATCTAAACAAGAGAAGAGAAATAACATATAAAGTGGACGTAGGCACATTCTGGCTGAACCACTATAAATCTGCATGTCTTTTTACAGTTTAGCCCCTGCTTTTCATATATTTGCATAAATCACCCAAATCACTAAGAACAACATAAGATCTACTAAATCATACGACTTTGAGGTGTTTGTCCATTTTTTGTGCAAACATTTTTGGTGCTTTCACTGAGAGCTAGAAGCTCGATGCTTCAGCTTCATCCACTTAACATTTTTCCTAACAGCATTGTTCGCCACTTGGAAAACATGCCTCCCAAACCAAGAAAAGATGTTAACAAAGGAAAAAACATTGCATCCAGCAGTCTTCCGGATCCAGCTGCCACGAATCAAGTAAATCGTCCTCCTCCAGTAGCAGTAACAAATGAAGGACAGGCTAATCCGACCACTCCTGCCACAGAACAGCCCGCAGCAATTACTAGGGCAGATTTGGACAGGGTTGTGGTTGAAGTAACTAACCGCTTCACGTCCCAGCAGGAAGCCTTGGTGGACCATCTCATGTCACGCTTAAGGGATGCTGAAGAGTCCAATCGCAACAATGAATCATGGGGCGAGTCCCAGTCTAGAGGATCTCAGAGACAACAAAGATCTTCCTTCTTCGAAGGAGCTAACGGCAGAAGTAGCCATGGTAGGATCCGAGATCGAGCACAGCCCGAAGTTAGGCCTGAGGAAACGTTTGGTACCGAACCCAACGGGGGAGGTACCGGGCGAAGGTCAACTGTAGCTGAGCCTGTCATACTGCCTAACCACGGAAACGCCAGTGAACGGGGCCGAGCTAGAGTCCAGCCCGAAGTTGGACCCGAGGAAGTGCTTAGATCAGAACCCAGTAGGAGAAGATCAAGGCAAGGGCCAACCGCAGCTGACCCTAGCATGCTCCCAGAAGATCAAAGGCAGCCATTAGAAAATATGAGGAATGATAGACGATATCATCCCTATAGGTCATCCGGACGGAATCAATCCCACAGAACAGAACCAAACTCATTTCTATCTACTCCAAATTCTGATGAAAGGATGGCACGCTTATTCAGAGAGTGCGTCCAACGGGAGCAAAGAGATCGAGGGATATGCGCTAGGGTAACCAGCCCTTTCGCCCGTAATATCGAAATTGCTATCACTCCCCGAGAATGGAAGATGCCAACAATGGAACCTTACAAAGGAACCTCCGACCCCGTTGTACACTTACAGAGGTACACACAACATATGCTCATGAGTGGAGCGACAGAGGGAGTACTGTGCAAATGCTTTCCGCTCTTCTTAGTAGATCTCGCTACCTCCTGGTTCTGTCATCTACCCCAGGGATCCATCAGCTCGTGGGAAATGTTGAAAGAAAAGTTTATCAGTCAGTTCCGCATCCATGTGGAACAACCTAAGGACGCTTATTCCTTATCCAGCGTCAAACAGAAACCTGGAGAGAAACTGCAGCAATACCTAACCCGATTCAATGCCGCAGCAGCCGCGGTCCAAGATGCCGATGAGAAGCTTATCCTAATGGCCCTCTGTAGTGGTGTGCATCCGGACACTAAATTTGCTAGAAGGTCGACGAAAGAAAAACCAGCTACTTTACCCGATTTCTTCCATGAAGCCGGGAAATATATGAGGCTTGAGGATGTTGCCGTTGAGGGGCAGTCAGGACAGCAAAATAAGGCAACTCACAGCAACGCCCCTGCTGTGGCAAGGGACGTTCGAAGAAATGATTCCAGAGACAATGCTGGGGGCAAGAAGGGAGAAAAGCGCCTATATCGGCCTGGACCGAGATTCGACACTTACACTCCTTTGAACGAGACCGTCGAAAATATCTTCCTTGCCACCCAAGGCGAAGTTAGATACAAACGCCCACTATACAAGAAGGAATTAGATAACGCACAGAAGTCTGGAAAGTTCTACCGCTTCCACGAATCTCACGGGCATGACACCAATGAATGCCATCATCTCCGGGATCTGATTGAGGAACACACCAGAAGGAAGAAACTGGAACGCTATGTAAAAAGTCAGGACATGACTCCAGCTCCTGCCAATGAAAACCCAAGGCTACCCTCACCAGAGACCGGCAGAGGAAACCGCAATGCTAGCGGCTCTAGTCAAGAGAAGATTGTGGTCCATACCATCTCGGGAGGACCACACATCGCAGACAGGAGCTGGAAAGAGATGGAAAGATATGGAAAGTCGCTCAGAGACAATAAAGACAGTGTCAATTCAGTTATAGAAGAACGCCACCCGAAAAGGAAAGAAAGTGATGACATCACATTCGGTAAGCGTGACCTAGAAGGAAGGCAATACCCTCACATGGATCCCATGGTTATCTCTGCCCGGCTCGGTCCCGCCGAAGTTTACCGAATCTTAGTGGACATTGGAAGCTCAGTAAATATCCTGTTCAAACATGCCTTCGACAAAATGAAACTATCAATGAAGGATGTATCTCCCTACGATAAACCACTACACGGTTTCACTGGAGATGCGAAGATGCCCCTCGGGCAACTGGACCTCTTTGTTGAGATTGGAAGCCATCCCCGCTCCATTGTACGGAAACAGACGTTTGTGCTAATAGAAAACCGTTCGGCCTACAACGCCTTCTTGGGAAGGCCGGCCTTGTCTGACTTCCAAATTGTCCTAGCCCCATGGTGCCTAAAGATGAAATTTCCAACGGACAATGGAGTAGGGGAAGTAGAAGGAGACCAGGACATTGCTCCAGACTGCTATGTGACCGAACTTCGCAACAACCACAGGAAAGATAAAGGGAAGGGTGTAGAGGTTGCCCTCTACACGAAAAGTCTAGAAGCATAGCAACTAAAGAAAGCCCCTCCTCTTCGATATACCAACGACCCTTTCAATGAATTAGACCCTAGGGACAAAGAGGAGGAGGCCACCGCCGAGCCTGCAGAGGCTATGGAGTTTGTATCTGTAGACAAGCACGACTCAAGTAGACTATTAAAAATTGGGTCCCAACTAAAAGCAGAGTTGAAGGAGCAACTCATTGACTTTCTCCGCCACAACTTGGATGTATTCGCATGGTCACACGCTGATATGACCGGAATCTCCTCCGACGTAGCATGCCACGTACTAAACATTGATCCTACCAAGGCACCCGTAAAACAAAGAAAGAGAAGTATGGGGGCAGAGCGATCAGCAGCCCTCGACGAAGAAGTAAAGAATCTACTCGCCAATGACTTCATACGAGAAGCCATCTACCCGGAATGGATCGCTAACCCGGTGCTGGTAAAGAAGGCTAATGGGAAGTGGCGAACATGCATTGACTTCTCCAACCTAAACGACGCCTGCCCAAAGGATTGCTTCCCACTTCCCCGAATCGACCAACTTGTAGACAGCACAGCCGGGCACGAGCTCTTATCTTTTATGGACGCATACTCAGGGTATAACCAAATTCCTATGCATGCTCCCGACCAAGACCACACTAGTTTCATCACCGACCGGGGTTTATACTGCTATAAGGTAATGCCTTTCGGACCTAAAAATGCAGGAGCCACCTACCAGCGCCTTGTCAATAAGATGTTTGCGGGGCTAATAGGGAAAACTATGGAAGTGTACGTGGATGACATGCTGGTAAAGTCAAGGAAAGCCGACGATCACGTAAGCCACCTAGGCGAGATGTTCCAAGTACTTCGACAGTATGGAATGAAGTTGAATCCTCTAAAATGCTCCTTCGGAGTGTCATCAGGAAAGTTCTTAGGACTCATCGTCCATGCCAGAGGGATTGAAGCAAACCCTGAACAAGTCCGAGCGCTAAGGGATATCAAGATACCTTCCACTCGGAAGGAAATGCAAAGCCTGAATGGAAAAGTGGCCGCCCTAAGCGGATTCATCTCCAAAGCAATGGACAAGTGTGTCCCCTTTTTCGAAGCTCTAAAGAAAGACAAAGGAAAGTTCGAATGGACCGACGAATGCCTGACCGCTTTCCTTAACTTAATCGAACACCTCCAAAAACCACCGGTACTCTCAACTCCAAGCGAAGGCGAAGAATTATACCTGTACCTTGCTGTGTCATCTCACGCCCTAAGCGCTGCCTTGGTAAGGGAAGACAACCGCACGCAGCGGCCAGTTTACTTCGTTAGTAAAAGGTTTACGGGGGCAGAAGTCAGATATCCTAAACTTGAGAGGGTAGCATACTGTTTACTAATCACATCGCGGAAACTGCGTCACTACTTCCAGTCCCATTCCATCAAAGTTCTGACCGATCAACCACTGAGGCAGGTACTCCATCGTCCCGACACTTCTGGGCGACTACTTAAATGGTGCATTGAACTGAGTCAGTATGATATCACCTATCACCCTCGCACCGCCATCAAAGGACAAGCCATGGCTGATTTCATTGCCGAATTCACTACCAACGAAGATAAGGAGCAATTGGAAATAGCAGAAGACATCAAGTGGAATCTCTTTGTGGATGGTGCATCAAACGAACAAGGCTCGGGGGCAGGTGTGGTAATAATCACTCCCAGGGGAAATAAGCTGCACTATGCTATAAGGTTGGAATTCGCTGCCACCAACAACGATGCAGAATATGAAGCAGTGATAGCTGGATTAGAACTTGCCATAGAAGTCGGAGCCAATTCTTTGTGCCTTCATAGCGATTCTCAACTTATTGTTAATCAAGTACTAGGAGAATTCCAAGCTCGAGAAGAACGACTCATAGCATATTTAAAGAAGACCAAGTTACTTCTCAGCCGATTGGACCACTACTTAGTCAAACACATCCCTCGAGAAGAGAACCAAGAGGCCGACGAATTGGCAAAGCAAGCAAGTATGAGAGACATCGCCATTTTCGGAGCAGTAACCATCTCAAAGCAACTGACCCCAAGTTTTGAGCAAGTAAATCTGATAGCTGCAACCGAAGAAGCAACTTGGATGACTCCCATCCGAGACTACCTACAAAATGGCACACTACCCAACGGGCGTAACGAAGTCAAGAAAATCTTGAGGAAAGCTTCCCGCTACACAATACAAGAAGACATCCTCTATCGGCGCGGGTTCTCTAACCCGTTATTAAGGTGTGTCGCTGGGAGGGAAGCCAAGGAAATCTTATTCAACATTCATCAGGGAAGCTGCGGAGATCACACCGGAGGGCAAACATTAGCAAAAAAGATACTCCGGTATGGATATTTCTGGCCCACCTTAAGCAAGGACGCCTTAGATTTTGTCAAAAAGTGTGATAGATGCCAGAAGTTTGCTAAGATTCCGTGGCTACCAACAACTGAGATTACTCAAATGACCAGCCCTTCGCAATATGGGGAATTGACTTAATCGACGAGCTACCAATGGGCCGAGGCGGGGCCAAATATGCTATAGTGGCAGTCGACTATTTCACCAAATGGGTGGAAGCGGAACCTCTGAATAAAGTATCTTCAGCAAAAGTTATTAACTTCTTGATCAAAAATGTTCTGTGCAGGTACGGAGTCCCACTCAAAATCATATCAGACAATGGACTTCAGTTTGACAGCGAGGAATTCGCCAACTGGTGCCAAGAGCACGGAATTCACAAAAGCTTCTCATCCGTAGCGTATCCCCAGGCAAACGGACAAGTCGAAGCCGTCAACAAAATTCTGAAAACTCTAATAAAAAAGAAGCTCGAAAAGTCAAAGGGCGCTTGGGTGGATGAACTTCCTACGGCACTATGGGCCTATCGCACATCTTTCAGAACATCGACAGGGCACACTCCTTTCTCTTTGGCATACGGATCAGAGGCTATGCTCCCAGTTGAAACCATTGTGCCTTCCCACCGTAGGATCCACTATAACCTAGAAGAGAACGAAGAACTCCTTCACATGTCTTTGGATCTAGTTGAGGAGAGAAGAAACGATGCAGTCCTTAAAGCAGCAGCCCACAAACAAAAAGTGGCGGCACAATACAACTCCAAAGTCAAGCATCGTACCTTACAAGAAGGGGATCTTGTCCTCAAGCTAATCTTCCCTCGTCCCGTAGCGCTAGACCCAATCTGGGATGGACCATATGTAATTCATAAAGATCTCCACAACGGAGCCTATATTTTGTCAACAGTGGACGGAGAGGTGTTCCAGAGGGCATGGAACATCCAACACTTCCGTCGATACTTTTCTTAACCTGTATTGCCCATATAAAGTGAATTAACAAAGAGAATCAGTGGACGTAGGCATTTTCGTGCCGAACCACTTTAAAAAACCTTGTCTCTTTTTTAACTTGTTCCTTTATATCTTGGCTGCTTGTTAACTTTATCCTTTTCTGTTGAACAAAATCCTATGCATACAGCATTTCAATTCAAAGCACTCCACAGCGCAACTTCACCTGGACAAGACCTAACAGGTACTACGCTAGTCTATGCCCTCGCCAATGAGACACATTTGCTCCGGCATCCCTCTGCTGCGGGTTAACTCATTGCTCGCGACGGCCCTTAAAGCCAACTGTAATGAGCCGATTATAAGCCACCGAGAAGGCCGACTATAGCCGAGGTAGCTCATTACGGCGTTCGGCTCGCCGACAACTGTGAACCGACTATAAGCCCCAACATAAGGTGTGGCCAGCCAGGGGCAGTTCACAGTTGACGATCAGCACCCACGCTAGCCAGCCACAGTAAATCGAATAATACCCACGATTACGGGCCATAATGGCCCGGGTAGTTACTGTGCGCGATCTCGGCTCCGATGTGTCTTAAGTGCGGCTGTGGTAAAAAATAATTAACTCCCCATGGAGGCGTAAGATGGGTGACAAATGTCTCCAAGACCCACAGCTAGGGAAAGTGACTACAAAGCCCGTTTGCCACGAACTTAAGCACATCGAAGGCCTTCCGTGATTGGAAGTTTTACTATTTCACATATTTCAATTTTACTTAAGAAACTTTTCTCCTATCCTCTATAACAATCCCTGAACTACAGGACACAGAACAAGAGACGCTCGCTAATAGAAGCAGATACTCACAGCAAGATACTGGACCGCGTCCCTTACTCGGTCACACAGGATAGTCAAAGCTGCCATCTACAAGCAAAATATAAAGGGCGGTATTTCCTTCTTTCATATATGACTATAATTTATTCACACCTCACGCTAACATTGCAAGTCATGAAATTATGACATCAAACACAATTTAATTACAAGAATATGCATCGCTATATTTCTCATACGACATGTCAAAATAGCAAAAACATTCAAAAGACGACAAAATCAGCTTAAGTTAAAAAATTACACATCAAGAATAGAGCTATTTATTACAAGTAGCAAAAATTACAACCTAAGAGTTACTCTACTGTTTTAAGACTAACATATACAACCATGTCAAGTCCACAAAAAGAATTTTCCAAGTCCAATCAAGGAGCCGGCTGCGTCGGAGTATTGACCTTATCCTGTTGCCCACCTGTTCGGTCACAGAATGGAATCATTAGTGATAAGCAAACAGAGTTAACAAAAGAATAAACTAAAGAAGAAAAGGTTACCAGCAACTTCCCCTTGATCATCTTGGTCGTCATCCCCTACTTCCACGCCAGCCTCCTCAGCTGCAAACAACCGCATCCCCTCCTTCACCGCTATCTTCTCCTCCTTGGTGAACTGAGCGGTTACCGCATCCATCCTAAAGGCCGTTCCACCCTCCTTATCCGCCTCAGCCTTGGCCTCCTCTAAAGCCCTGAGGTAAATCCTAGCCATAACCCGGGGGTAGTCGTCCATCCAAGATAAGATTCCTTGCTTCCAAATGCGAAAGTACATATCCTGCAGCATATCATCCATCATCCCCTCATTTTCCTCAAACTCCCTCATACGAGCCTCAGAAACCGATAGCCTTGCAATGGCAGCATCCCTCTCCAGTCGGTATCGCGAGCAGTCAGCCTGAAGGGACCTCCTCATCGCCTCCATCTCCTCCTTTAGCCTGACCTGAGCAAGCTCTGCAGCTTCAAGCTTCCCCGACAGCTCCTCTACCTGCTCAAGATCCGCCCTCCGAACCTCGTCCACTGTCGAGATGGCCATATTTATCTGCTCCTTACAGGCAGCCTCCATCTTCCGCAATTCCGCCTTACTAACCTCCTCCATAGTCTTCCTCAACCGCCCGAAGGCAGCCTCATGCTGAGAAATCTGAATGGCCTGATCAGCAAGTTGTTTGGCCTGGTCCAAAACCATCAATCGTAGTCGGATGTTGGCACTCCCAATCTCCTCTCCAGCCTTAACCAGCCGGGCATGATGCCCCATCAGCTTCCTAGTCTCCTCCGCCACCCGATCAATATTAGCCTTGGCCTCGTCTCCCAGGTAACTATCCGAGTAGTAAGTAAATCGAGATCTAAGGACTTGGCCTCATCAAGCACCCGTACCATGGGATTGCGGGGAAGAAGGTGCTCACCGGTAACCTCGTCAAAGGTAATATCATGGGAACTTGGATCCAGATCAGGATGACCCGCAAATGGATTACGAGCCAAGCCAGGACGATCAATCTGAGTAACGGTAGGATTTTCAGACGGGTGCGGAGAGAGTGCGAACTCAGTATCCTCCTCTGTGATATCATGAAGAGGCTGAACTAGGGGCTGAGGACCAAGTGAAGGTTCGGATAAGGGATGACTCCTCTTTCTCTTTTGAATACCCTCTTCAATAACCCCGAGAAGAGGACGATAGCCGACTACATCCCCGGAACGGTGGGTCGAAGGCTTCGGCTTGGCGGAAGCTTTAGAGAGCTTGTATTGTTCAAGCCTGTGCCGAAGATCTGAGGCCTTGGCCGTTTTACCTGCTCCTGATATGAAGAACAAGTGTCACAAGCTTACATTGATCCATAATTCGAGAAACGCGGTAAATTAAAAGTTAAAAGAAGAAAGGAAACACATTAGTTATACAAACCCTGAGGAGGAGTAGGATACTGCAATGAGTCATGGATTTCATTCCAGGACGGGAGCGGATCATAAAATATTCCTAAGTCCCTATCATAAATGGAGCCTGCAGGAGTCAAAAGTTCACCTTGAGTCGTCGGAGCCACCTTGGCTGGAATAGTCTGAGAAGACTCGCTTGCACCGGTCCCGGCCTTGTCAGCTTTCCCGGATTTCTCTACCAAAGCCGGTTCTCCGTCCAGCCCCTCGAAAGCTTGGTGGAATGCATCATCCGTCCACTCCTGAATCTCGCCTGCTTGCCCAGGAAGCAAGGCCCCGATGCCATCGCCACCATCTCCACCCTCACCTCTCTCCTCCTCCACATCTTCCTTCCCCGGAGTAAGTGGACAAGTGCTGGAGGAAGGACCATCCGACTTCTTAAGCTTCTTACCTCCGACCACTGGAGATTTTGAGAAAGGCTTCCTCTTGCCACTCTCTACTGTGACACCTCCCTTAGCTTGAGCAGCCGCCCTCTCCTCCGTCGTTTCCCTCTGCTTGACTACTGACTGTTGTGGAAGGATCAAATTATACTCCAGAAGGGTCGCATTTCTGATTAGGTAAGCAGCCGATCTATCTCTCCCGGGGATAGCTTCTATCTCGACCGCCGTCTGAACCAGGCGGTCATTCTCCACAACCGCAAAACCACCTGTCGCTAGCAAGAAATAAAAGCACGTAAGATAAAGCACTGTAGTTGTAGCGGAAATTATAAATAAAGCTTCACACTTACAGCCGGAGGTGAAGCGACGAATGGAAACAGAGTCACCCCTGATGAAGAACCATTCTTTCTTGAACATACTGAACTTCGAGTATAAGTCCAGGACGGGCTTAAAGGATACGGCAGATTCCAAGCTGATATAGGGAGACCCCTTCTTGTAGCCTCTCAAGTTGTACAAATACCGGATCTCCCGGTTGGAAGGAGGACGCCCATATCTCCTCTGGAAGATGACGAAGAGACTCACCAGAATGGCATAAGAGTTGGGTTGAAGCTGGAATGGGGCCACCTTTAGATATGTAAGAAAGTTGACTACCCAAGCATTAAGAGGCAGGATGGCACCACACATGCAGTGGTATCTGCTGTAGGCAAAGTACCCTTCAGGAGGGTCATATGACATAACTTCTCTCCCTGGCAACAGCATGCGCGCTCTATCGATTCCGAAAGAACGGGAGATGACATCAAGCTGCTCCTCCTTGAGGGAGCTGGGAAAGCAATCGGGCGGGGAGTTCAGAAGTTCCTGAGGGCCGTACCCGTCCACCAATGATCTCGGGGCAGTTCCGTGACGTTCTGGTCCTGGCTGAGCAGGGGGCACTGCGGAAGATTCTCCTTCGCCCTGGGATTTCTTTTTATCTGATCGAGTTTCTGCTTTACGAGACATTATCTACAACATCGGAAGAACATGTTGTTAAAACAGAGGAAATAAACAAACAAGTACATGTAGTCCGGAATTTCGCTCGTGATATGAAAAATGAAAAAATCAAGTGTATAAAGTTCATTCGGCACCCAGAGTAAATGTTCATTCGGCACCCAGAGTACACGTTCGTTCGGCTATCCAACTCTCAATCTCATTCGGCGGTCATGCCCTCCGAATGAAAAAGTTCATTCGGTGCTCAGAACCCCCATGCTCATCCGGTAATCCAAGAATGACAAGTTCACTCGGCACTCAGAATACATAGATTCATTCGGCAGTACCTGATTCGGTGTTCTGAAGCAATTCAGCAGAGAACTTGATTCGACAGGAATGTTTGGTTCGGCTATCTTGGATTGGAAGGGAATAACGAAAGTATACAGCCCCTACTTATAGGCAAATATAGGATGCCGGACCAGTTGGATCGGCACTCAGCGATCGAATGAAAGGAAACAAAGTAGGCCATACGCCAGCATATACCCCACTTTGGGGGGCAAATGTTGGGTAAATTCTCACCACCGGTCCAAAGCTAGACAAACCAAATCACCTCTGCCGATTCAACTCATCTCCTACCTTTGCCGAACCAACCAGCTTCTCAAGCTCCTACCGAACCAGCTTCTCAGAGCTACTACCGAACCAGCTTCTCAGAGCCACTACCGAACCAGCTTCTCAAGCTACTACCGAACCAGCTTCTCAAGCTCCTATCGAACCAGCTTCTCAAGCTCCTACCGAACCAGCTTCTCAGAGCCACTACCGAACCAGCTTCTCAAGCTCCTACCGAACCAGCTTCTCAGAGCTACTACCGAACCAGCTTCTCAAGCTCCTGCCGGACCAACTCCAAACCAGACCAAGGTACTACCACCTAGCACCGAATCACCTACAACCGGTCCACTCTACACTCCAACCATCTCCGAACCAAGCGATGCCGAACCAAAGAGTCTACCACCTACTGCCGAGCCAAAGCAATGCCGAACCAACACTACCAGGACAGATTACATCAGCCCAGGCCCACCAGCGGCTATGTACATCCAAGACCCCTGCCCTCAGTCTCACTCTATAAATAGAGGGGCAGGGGTACAACAATGGGGACAAGTTTGGAGAGCTCAAGCACGGAGAGAACTTTAAAACAGCTTTCTTTTACTTGTATCAAAGCTTTGTACTTGTAATCTAAACAAGAGAAGAGAAATAACATATAAAGTGGACGTAGGCACATTCTGGCTGAACCACTATAAATCTGCGTGTCTTTTTACAGTTTAGCCCCTTCTTTTCATATATTTGCATAAATCACCCAAATCACTAAGAACAACATAAGATCTACTAAATCATACGACTTTGAGGTGTTTGTCCATTTTTTGTGCAAACATACGTGGTCTTAGAAATGCAATGTCAGACATTCATTAATACAAGTTGTCCAGGATCAGGATAAATCGAAGGTACTCCTACTACATCCTATTTGGGAATCATCCCTAGGATTACTAGCGAGCAGTCCCGGCACTGAAGATTTCAAATTGAAGATACTTCCACTATATGTATATAATATGGGAATCAGGAGGTTACTGGCAAGCAGCCTTACATTATGAAGATCTCTGTCTTTAAAATCATTGTCTTCAACATGTCTTCACTTTCGAACGCATATATTGGTTCGAAGTGGTTTTCAGATATGAATCACTCAAATCTGATCTCGGTCTCTTTGAACCAATTGTCGATATAAAGATGTGTATATGTGTATACAGAAATGTTAAGCCTCTTTCGTTAAATCCTCTTTTCCTCTTTTTCTCTTTTCCTCTTTCACTCAAAATATTATTTAACTTTGAAGATATCTTTTTATCAAATAAAATATCTTTTAGAGATATATCTTTAAACTATTTTTGTTTCAGGATATACAAAATTATTAAACCTCTTTTTAACTTTGGAATTACCAAATCATTTCATTTTAATTACTTAGGGAAAATATTTCCATATTCTATTATTAGCATAATTAATAAAGATTTCATTTTCCGAAACATGTTCTAAATGGGTCGGAAACATTGTTATTTACTATAAACCCAAATCACTTAGTATTGAGTAAAAAGGATTCATAGATTTTAGATTAATTATACTCAATACTAATTTTCGTATTCAACCTGTATTATTCGTCGAATAACGATGAAATCACTTTTTAAATTCACGCTGATAGTATAAGTTCCCTCCTCGGAATTTAATATAGAGTTTCTAGAATGTTCTCTTTACCATCAAACTCCTATTTTAAATCTTGTTTAACCTTTTTTGAAAACTCCAAATCTCTTTTCTTTTATCTTAAGAAAATGCAATTCGAGTAAATTAAATTAACTATCCCCTCCATCGGGCCAGTCCGAATAGCTACGGGGAGCAGGCAACTGGTTTCCCAAACTCCAACCTAGAGACTATCTCTCTGTCACCCATAAGGCGATCAAGTTATTTGATCGACTCTACTTTTTTTAAAATACTTGTGCGAAGATTCGGGAAGAAAAGCCCAAGTTTATGACATTTATTTAAAAGCTGTTAAATTTCGTTGCTAAATTGCCGGTGAATAGTGATTTTAAATCTTTATAGATTAAAATGCCAATTTCATTATATATATATATATACATTCATTTTTATCACTCAAATCCCTTTTAAAACAGTTTGACATATTTATAGAATTAATTTCATATATTTTTAAATATTTAAAAACATCCATTTTAAAGAGTTGAAAATAATATTTTACGAACTGCTAAAAAGCGACGATTTTAAAGACTTGATTTGAACATATCTCAAACTTTACTAATCTTGATTTTTCTTTTTCATTTAAAAACCATACCCTCAAGGGTTTGGAAAATTCTTATTTCAAATAATTTTGACTTATATTTTATCTTACACATCCGTTTAACTTTTCAAGTCGCGAAATCGAGAACTACCGAAACGTGACGGCTTATTTTTCACCTTTTAGTCAAAATTTTCAAAAATTATTCGAAACACTTTTAAATCATTTTAATACCATATTAAACTATATTAAACCAATTTTTCACTATTTTACCTGATTAAAATCTCATTTTCACTTTATTCCATATCTTTAATATTATATTATTATAATATTCAATTTCCATCTTTTTAATTCAAAATTCTTTTATATTAAACCATATGATATTTTTTAATGTATTTTCCACCTTTTAAACTATTATTTTCATAATCAAACCATTTGATTTACTTTTTTCCAAATAAACTAAATACTCCTCATTACTTTTCCAAAACCATTTCTAATTTCCAAAATCGATATCATTTTGATTTAAAATTCAAAAGAGGCTTGATACTCCTTATACACACATTATTTCAAAATATAATAGGGATTATTTCTCATGAATATGGCTATTTAAAGTTATTATTTCAAATGTGATGGATATGATTTTCACACTATTATCAAAATAATTCTACTTAACTCAACCAAGTCAATATATGATTAACATAAGCAACCAATCAATCTAATAATTAATCATTTTAGCATCCAAACTATACTAGTCAACTAAGTATACATGCATAGAACAATCACATATAGTTTTAAGGTAGATTTAAATAAGATAGAAGTAGTGTTCTTGCTTTCATGCTATCCGACTCTAAGTGTTTTTTAGTCGACAAAACAGTCCCTTTCTCCTCACCGAAGCTAATGGTTTTTGCCCCCGAACCTTAGTGATGCTCGACCAAGCTTATGTGGAGGTGCAAGCTCGACTTTGAGATGATGGTGGTGCGGGCCGTGCACTTTAGTGAGGAAGAGGTAGAGTTTGGCTAACATTTTGAAGCGATTTGATATCATATGTGTATGGAAATAATTTTAGCAGAACTTCGACGCGGTGTCGAAATATTTTTACTATTTAGGAAGCCATTGAAGAAGAGCTATTAGAGAGCTCAAGAAGAAGAAGAAGAGAAGTGAATTTGTGAAGGAAGGAAGAGGATATACACATGTATTTATAGGTTAGGACTCCTTGTTCATGAAATTACAAAAATACCCCTCCCCTTCCTTCATAGCTTTGGCCGAACCCCCCTCTATGTGACTTCCATCACTTCATGATATCTTAGGTATGTAGGTGTGTAAGTGATGGTGAGTTGATTTTAAGTTTGATTTTTCATGTTGCATTTGTTTGTACATAAGGAGTTATATGTATATATGTTTAGATAATTCTTTTGGCTTTGATTTGACTAATTGTGATACACATTTATATGTATATGTGCATGTATGTGCATGTTCAAACAAGGTTTCTACAACTTAAAATAATTTCAATTCGTCAAACCTTTGTAAATCCGTAATCCGATTTCCGGTCATATTTTATATTTTTAATCAAACTATTTATTTATGTAAACCAAACTTGAAAATAAATTTCTTATAATCTATAAATAATCAAAATAAGATTATTTAAGCTACAAAACCATATTAAATAATATTAAAATCCATTTATAAAAGAATACGAAGTCGAACTGTCAAAATGCGATGAAGTTTATATATTTTTATAAAATAAGTTTATATATTTATAAAACCATTATAAATTACTTATTATCATTGTAAAATAATTTAAATGGATTATTTATCATTTAAAACAATTAATTGAATATTTAAAATTAATTAAATATTCCTATTCAAAATGATAAAATTATGGGTGGTTACAATATGAAGGCAGCGCAACGCAAGATTGCCAAAAATCCTACGTAGATAAGAGGAGAAAAGAGTTGGAGTTTGAGGTTGGAAACATTGTGTTTATCAAAGTTTCCCCTCTTAGGAAAGTCATGAGATATGGAAAATCGAAAAATTTAACACCAAGATTGTTATGCCTTTTCGAGTTTTGGAAAGAATAAGGAAACCTGCTTACTGCGTAGAGTTTCCAAACAAATTAACCGGAGTTCAAGATATTTTTCATGCCCCGCACTTGAGGCAATGCCTTTATAGCACAACTTCTACTGTAGAGGCTGATCAATCAGGGGATATTGAGACGGTGCCAATAGCATCCCTTGCTACCACACGCATTATAAAGCATGGAACTATGAAGCTCCGCAATAAAGAAATCAGGTTGGTTTGAGTACAATGAGAAGTCAACTCGATGGAAAGCACATGGGAAACTGAAGAGAAGATGAGGATCTCTTATCCTGAGCTTTTCACTGATAAACTCTTCTCTCCAAGTTTAGGTTTTGATTGCGTCATGGTTGCTAGATTGGATGGTAAGAGATGGTTGCTACATTTTTTACTATTATTTTGCACTCATATAGAAATTTTATGCATGTTTAGGGTGCTTGCATACATACTTATTTGTCACGATCATACACTAACGCTAGGATTGAGCTCACTTATAGTATGTCTACATAAAAAATCACATTCTTTTTTACACTTTTGGTTGAGCAGATGGTTGTGTAGATAACTTGGTTGTATAACATGGATGTTTATTGTGCGGTACATTGTTTGTCCATTGGAAAGATTTCGAGGACGAAACCCTTTTAAGGGGGAAAATGTAACATCCCATGAAAATTAGTACGAAATAAAATAATATAAATTAATTAAATAAGATAAGGCTAAAAATGAATTTTTTTTTGCAAAAGTTCGAATTTGATCGTGGAAATTATGACGTTGCGTTCGTGGCGATTCTTTGATCAATTTCCATATATAATATGTTGAAAACAGAGCTCAAATGGAGAAGTTACGGACGTTTGAATTTTTTGGATTCAATTTTTTTTACATAGAATTCAAATTCAAATAATTAATTAGTTATCAAATTTGAAATTCCAAAAGCAACAGCAATTAGACTTGGGGGTTAAGTACTCATTAAAATTAAAGTTAACGTTAAATGAGTAATAGAGGAATGAAATAAATAAAACAATGATAAAATAAACGTTCCCTGAAATAAACAAATTGATCGACAGCCTACCCTGGGATGGTTGACCACTAGTGGTCGACTGTTAGGCTAGAGGCGGTCGACTGGTGGAAGATAGTGACGGCTAGGGTTTTCACACTTTGAACGTTCAGATTTTTATTATTTTAAACCGACTTAAATCTGACGGTTCTGGTACATTCCAATCACTATAAATAAGAGCCTAGCCCCCTCACTTTTATTCACACTTTATTTTAGGGATTTTAGCGAAGCTCTATCAGTCTCTCTCTTCTGATTTAGAAAAAAAGTTATTCGGGGTTTTAGGAATTCTAGATGTTTATTGTAACGATCTGCATTTGTTACACCTAAAGATGACACTTAATACATCCTTAGTATCCATGCACCGATCATTTAAGTGTCCGAAAGGCAGGTCATTTAGGGTGGAGAAAGAAAAGATAGAACAAAAGAAACTAAACAACATAGTATTTCACAGCGAAACGAAAAATATATATTAATTAACATAAAAATTAACATGGTCATTTCCAAAATGATACATTAGAGTCATAATAGTACAAATTCTACCCTGGGACAGTTATAACTGCCTGTCCCAGCTTAAAATACATAAGACATAGCGGAAAAAAGATAAATAATTAGCTATCGATGAAATCACCTGCTCCAAGCTCCTCCAAAAATGAATCTGTGGAAAACCTGAACTACTTGGCTGCTCATACAAATTTGAGCACCCAAGAGTTTTACGAAAGGAAATAAAACTCCAGGTAACAGTAGAACTTTACAGTTGTAAATCTGTGGAAAATCTGTGGAAGAGTATCTGTCAAGACTGTAAACCTAATACCGTCTCGAGTGAACTTTACAGTTGTGTAAGGATTTCACAATCTCTGAAGGAAACCTGTTAAGGTTCGGAGTTTATCTTTGAAGTTGGATGAGTAGAGTTGGATCTGTCAGTTAGGCAGAAGTGAGTAATGGTATCTTGATACCTCAGGTAACAGTAGCTGTGTGATGAGATGCAGTGACTATGGATGTTCCCAAAGATGTTTTCTTTGGAACAAGTTAATGAAGTGTGTCTGTTTCGGTGTTGTGGCTGAGTTCAGCAGGGTGTTTCTGTTTGGTTTGGGTTTCGAGTTTCTCGAAGAGCTTTGGATTGAGAAGTCTTTGGCATCTGTGGCAGTAGTGCAGCTCGGAGTATTCTGTGCATTGGCAGGAAGTTTTCTGGCTGAGCAGTTTTTCTGAAGATAGAGTTCAGAAGCAGTATAGTGAATCCATTTCTTCGATGGATTGGATAGTTAAGTATGAACTGTTCTGATTGGTAAAGAGAGAACAGTTTTCTTTGCATTTTGGCTGGGTTGATCGCAAGAGTGACTTGCGATTGCTGAGTATTCTCTTGAGTTATCTGAGATTTTCTGGGATGTGTTGTCCAGTCTGTGCTTATGTTCATCATCAACATTTTCATTCTACTCCAGATCAGAGTGGTGTAGCGGAAGCAGTTTGGCGAGTGCTCCTGTTTGTCTTTTCCAGATAGGAGAAGTTAGTTCGGTCTTCTGATGTTTGTGAGTAGAGTTGGTGTTCTTGGTCTTGGTTGATCTTGAGGAGATCATTGTGTGGAGTTATTTTTAGTCTAATTGGTTTCTAGAAGCATCAGCGAAGGTTGAGCTGATCAGGAAGGATCTGTAGTTAGCCCAGGATCATCTGAAGATTTTGTGGATAAGAGACGGAGGAATTTGGAATTCGAAGTTGGAGACTTCGTTGTTGTTGAAGTTTTCTCTGGTAAAAGGGAGCTATAAGATTGGGTAAGTCTGGGAAGTCAGCTCCGAGTTGTTTTGGATCTTTTCTGTGATCTAATTTGGATAAGTACTTTGATCTACAAGGTTGAATTGTCAGTTTGGATAACTGGAATTCAATGAATTTTACATATCTCTGAGGGAGTATGTGTTTGATCTATCTCTGGTTTTGGAACCAGCAGTTCTGGAGGATTTGGTTGTTGAGTCAGATTCGTCTGTAGTCTGATATTCTGTTTAGTTTTGTAGATCTAGATGAGTAGGAGCTCTGATACCACTTGTAACGTCCTAGGCTTTCTCTCCATATAAAGTCGCATCGTTAATAAGAAAGAAAGGGGTAGAAAATAGAAAAGAAGAGAAGAAAGAAAGAAACAACAACAACGATCTCACAGCGGAACGAATAAATTATATTAATAACATAAACTATTACATAGTATACAACAATTTACAGAGTTACACAGCATATACATCACTTACTAGACAGTTATAAACATCTGTCTAGACATTACAACTCAAATACAAGACAAGACACTATCACAGATATCAACACAGCGGAATACTATATCTACGAACGCCGAAGCCTCCTGCTCCATTGCTCCTCCAGAATATTCGTCAAAGCTAAACCTGAATCCCTTGGCTACTCGTAAAAATTTGAGTACCCAAGAGTTTATAAAACAGAAATAAAAACTTGGGTCAGACATGGGTCTGGTGTGAGTAACAGGTTAAACTTGCTTAACTTCAAAACCTTTAGAAAGAAAAGGTATCACGTAAGACTCCCCACAAATAAACATGGGTAAGTTTTTACCTTATGCTAACCAAAACATTTGATAGGAAATCCAGTTATATTATAATAGGGTCTAGGGTTTTCAAATAAATATGAAATAGCTGAAATTGTTACATTATTAAATTCCAGCATACTAGCCACAAAGTGGGTTATACAGTCAAAACCGTAAGGGCACGTAGGAAGAATGGGTTTCCATACAATGGCAGGGCTACTGGGGTACCGCCCGTCACAGTACGTGGCCTAGATCACCGTACCAAGGAGTACGCCCGCTCCCCTGCAACACAAAGCCGGAACCATCCCTTACTGGATAATTCCGAACAAGATAACCCCGTAGTTGGCGCGACCAACCACACACTAATCCAAATAAAAAGAAAAGGGACCTCTAGACAGGGATCTATCTTGCTCTCAGTGGGTGCTACCCACGAAGCCTTGCTGCACCTCCCCTGTTTTAGCCATTCCCGGTTGATGAGGCTTGAGGTTACGATTACCTTTAATCAGAACATATCACTTAGAATGATCATCGTCCACCTGACGATGTTCTGAAAGCATTCAATCCATACAAGTTCGTTACGGGTTCGAACGAAACCGAAGGCATTATCTCGTTACACTCATTTTGGAATCACCCTCAGAGTTAACGACAATAACCCTTGCACTCTGAATCTTCATCTTCACTTGAGATTCACGACCTATCGTAAATTTGGATCGATGTGGTATTCGGGTCTCCAAACCTGGAATCCCGGTATACGGAAACCCGATCCCGGTCTCATCGAAATCCAAAACGTATCTTTTAAGGGCCAAGTTGTTTTAAGGTTAAAACAATTCAATTCTTATCTATATACACAAAGATAGATAATTCAATAGATAATCTACATTATCATCCCAAACAGATAATTCACATTATCATTATAATTCAACCAAACATCCATATCATATATCAATCATATCTCATCAGAGATATCAAACAATGAAATACATTCAATCTCATTCATCCATCCTTAAGCAATGATTTATATCATCTAATTAATTTAAAGTGAATTAAACTAATTACTTCATTCTATAAATCCTACTTACTTAATTATTAATTAAACCAATTAATTAATCATTACTCTAAGTATCCATCTTAATTAATCAGACATAGGTCTGGTGTTAGAAAACTCAATACAACCGAATTATTACTTTTAGAACTCCTTTAAAATCAAAGGTATCTCGTAAGATCACGCCGCATATAAACACGGACGGGTTTTTACCTTATGATAACTAAAAAATTACTTATGAAATCCAGTGATATTATAATAATATCTAGGGGTTTAAAGTAATTAGATAAAATAGCTAAAATGTTTACATCTCATATTTCAAGGCTACAAATATAATAGTACACCTCTAGAAAATATACCTAAGGGCTACAGATGCATCTGTCTCTCTGCTACACAGAGCTAGCTGCCCCTTTAACATGACATGCTGAATTACCTCATCCCTTAACACCGAGGCTGCAAACATTTCCCCTCGATGCCTACACGCAAAACAACTCCAAGGGGACAATCTAGAATGGGATGATGGCTCCTAATGGTAGCTAAACACATAGCTCTACTACATACCCTATTTTAGCCACTTTTCCGGGTTGTGAGGCTTGAGGCTACGCTTTTAACTTTTCTATTGGCATACCATTTTGGAATGCTAACATTGTCCTCCAGGCAGAGATGCAATGCCAGCATTCATCCATACAAGTTGTTCCGAGATCGAACAGACATTCAAAATTTGCTATCTTCCCTTTTGAAATCTCCCTCAGGAAGGTAGTATAGCTCCCTAGCATACTTCATCACGAACGTTATAAGTTTGGAGTGGTTTGAATAAATCTGGAAAACTAGTGTCTCCAAATTAAGCGATAATATCTGGCTAACCCAATTCCGGTTCTTTGGAAGTATGCAACAGGTGTTCGAGTCCTCACTGGGGGACTCGAATATACAATCATACTTCTTGAGTAAAAACAAGTCCAGATTTGATAGTCGCTTATTTAACTATCAAATAATCAAACAACAACAATTCAGAGATTTAAGTACCCATAGTAACCACTAAGCCTCAAAATAAACCTTTCATTTATTTAGATCTCTTTCCAAAATATTTATTGAAAGATTCATATACTTATTCCACTAGCATAAGTATATTCACAAAACATTTATGGAAGATTTCTTATCACAAATTCATATTAAAAGGATTAAACATGGGTTATTTAAATTAGAGGTAAGGATAATCCCAAACACTATTCCTTTGGTATTAAGCATGGAACAAATGTCCACACCCATAATTAAGAAGGTCAGTTAAGGGAAACCCCATCTCAATTCTTTTATAAATTTCTTCAATAAATCATTTTAATAAATCTCTTCCATTTATGAAATCTCCTTTACTTAAATTCCAAACCCATATATAAAACACTTTATAGATTTCCAAGTTTATTTATAAACATCTATAAATATCCAAAATTATTAATTAAACTATTTCCCAAATTTCAAAATCTATTTTCAATTTATAAAAATTCCTTTTATAAAAATTTCGTTATTCAAAACAAAACTTCTTTAATAAATTTAAATCAATAAAGTTCCTTTAATAACATCAATTATTTAAAACATCTTTAAATAAACAAGTTATTATTTAAACGTCCTTCATTTAATTATTTTTAAACCACATTAACAAATTAATGATTTTAAACATTCATTTAAAAAGTATTAAATTAACTTTAAACATTTTAATAAAATAATTGTTTAATTATTCTTTAAATACCATATTTAAAATGATAATAAACTTTAAACCATTTCAAAACGGATATAAAAAACTATTTGACTTCACAAAATGAGATAGTGGCTTAGTGACCACAATGGTTCATTTAGTTGAGTTTGACTTATCCAAATTATAACATGGGTATTTACATAACAAGCAGATATGTAAAAGAAATCAGCTAATAACAATCAATCAACATATAGGAAAATGTCCAAGTTACCATAATCACAGAACTGGGTTCTATTTCTACTTAATAGATGTCAACATAATCTATTCAGTAAATTATAGTAGAACGGTGATTTATTCAACTAAATAGATGTCATTTGATTTCATATTCATTTGAGGTTATTTAAGAGTAATCTACAAAGAAATCCCTTGGATTAAAAACATTCTTTAAAAGAGAGTTGCTTTAAAAACAAAATCGATCTTTAGAAATAAAGTGGTTTAAAACTTTAAAAAATTCTATTTAATAATTTAATAACATTTAAACTCTTATTAAATAATTAGACCTTTAATGAATAATTAAATAATAATTGACTATTGACTAAATAGTTGAATAATAGTTATCCTTTAAATAAATAATTAAACCATAATTAATCTTTAACTATTTATTAAATAATAATTTAAACTTTTAAATAATCATTACATATCTAATTTAATTAATTAAATAATCCTGAATTAAAACTTAAATAATAAATTAAACCATTATTAAAAATAATTAGATCATAATCAAGTTTTAATTACATCTTAACTTAATTGGTAATTAATTAAGTATTTAAACTCTTTCTTAATTATTAAAATAATAATTAACCTTAAAAATAATAATTATATACTAATTCCTTTAAAAAAGTATTAGCTAATAATAAATCTTATATTGACTAACTAATTATAATTAACTTACTTAATTTTTAATTGAGTATAGATTTCCTTTATTAACAACTGATTAAGTACTAATTACCTTACTTAATTAATAAAATAATCATTAAATAATTAAAGAAATAATTAAATAATAATAATAGTTATTTAACCATACCTAAAATAAGTTTTGAAAACACTTTTCAAAAGATATAAGTACAAACACTTTTAATTCAAAAAGAGTCCATTTTCACGAACTACATTTATAACGACTATCGCTATATGACCTGAAATTTTCAAAACTTGATTTTTAAATTTAAATCACTTTCAAACTCTTGCTTATTGAATTTACTTACTTTAAAGACATATGTAAAAGGGTTAGAAACTAACAAAGTTAGAAACTTGAAATTCTTTTAGTAAATTAAACTTTATAAAACACGATTTTTATTTTTCCAAAGGATCTCAAGTCGCTTCATTAAGTCAAGAGCAAACTTTTTAGCATATACAACATAATGTACATCAGACAACTTAACCTACATTCTATTACCACAACCAAAAGCAAGATCTTATCTTCAAAGTTAATCACAACATGTAGATTTACCAATCTAACTCCCTAACTCATATACAAGCATACATGAGCAAGATTAAAACATGTAAACAAACTAAATTTTTTTCTACAAGTTCATTTCACATAACAACCAAGCATACATATCAACATCATAACCAACAAATTAAGAAATGATTTTCTTACAACTATGCATGTAATAAAATTAAATTTAGAAACTTTAAGTAAAAGGGTTAGTTTTCTCACCCTAAGGCTATCCAATCGAACCAAACTCCCACTAACACTAGAAACCACGCTAGAGCTTGGCTTTAACTTTGGAAAAATATGATTTTGAAGGCCTTAAGGCCCTAAAAAAATTTATCCATACATTAAAAGAATTCAGCCATGGTCTTTAGTGGGTGGATGAGGACTTTCTTTGGTTAAGTGGAGTTATAGAAGTGTAGGGAAATGCCTTAAGCAAGATTTGAAAGTTTTAAAGGTGGAAAAACTTAGATTTTTAAACTTAAGAATTAAGTTTGGAGGCCATTAAAAACTAGAGGGAGAAGATGAAGCTTGGGCACTGAAAATAAAATGAAACAATAAGGAAAAAGAATTAGGAATTTTTCTTTTATACAAAATGTATAAATCAAATTACTGAAATGTTCCTAGGGTACATACCCTCTATCCATTTGATGCCACCTCACCCATACTTGCTCTCTCCTTGTCCCTCACGTGAAAAGCAATGGCCCCTTTCATGAACACTAGCCAACAAGAATTTAATGCATGGTACTTTGATGTTTCAATATGTTTCAAATGGCATCTTTCCTTTTAACATTTTTAATATAAATTCTTATTCCATAAAATGTCACATTACAAACATATAACTAACTTAACTAAAGCATACATGTATATACACATATCCTAACTTTATTTAATAGAGAATGCATAAACTTATACTATCATGTTCAAAATGTTTCCAACAACTTTCAGTCGATGAAAAGTCGAAAATTCAGAAAACGAATTCCAGTTACATTTTCGATTTTCCTTCGAACTAAATATTTTTGTAAAGAAATTTTGAAACTATTTTACCATCATTGACTATTATTTAAAAGGAGCTTTATTTTAATTATAAAACCTACTATTTGAATATTTAAAATTAATTAAATATTTACAACTTAAAGTAGTAAAATTATGGGTCGTTACATTTATTACTTTATTTCTAATTCTATTCTCCTCCAATCCCTCAATTTCTGAATCTAATCTATATACACAAATCCCTTGTTGTATAAATAAGAGATCTGAAAGAGATTATTGAAGGCGTGACAAATCCAAAAAGAGAAAGAGCTAAGGACCTACAATGAGTGTAGTATTTCTATTTTAGTATTTGAATAGTATAGTTTGGATTTGATATATGCCTCGGGGAATTTTGGTTTACTAAAACATCACATTAAAAACCCTTAAAATTCCCCTAAAGCGAAATGTCAGTTCTTAAGTTGGAATCTCAATTTTTTATATTAAAATAATGGAATTTGTGTATATTTTGCAATTTCAATATTTTACCTTCTATTCCACTCCTTATCTTCTTCTTCGGATCTGATTAAGGGTTTTGATTAGGAAATGGTATGCAAAGTACAAATTCTTATTTGTAGTTTGCACCGCTTATTTCCACAATTTTAATAGAAATTCACTTTGCCTATGTAGAAAGAAGTTTAATATAGCATAGAGTATGTAAATTGTAAGTTTTTATTATTGATTTATTCCATTGTTTTAATGTAAAATAAGTGGGTTAGGATTTGGTTTCTATATAGGTTTGTTAATTTGATTTTTGGATATCAGATTTATGGTATATGTGTTAATATGGAAGTGACTTGTATAATTTTGAAGACTTGACTTTTAAACGTTAGTTTAGGGCATAAACTCTGCACGTTTAGAATTTACTAAGTGCATGTATGTTTGTGTGTATTAGCATAAATGGTGTATAATTATAATGTATAAATGGTGTAGTTAATAGGTTATTAAATATTATTGAATTCCCCTTTAGGAAAGTAATTAATTGTAAAAGCGAAATAAGAAGTTTTCTTATAAGGCCTTAATTATGGATTCGGTGAGATGTGTAATAATAGATATATAGAGAGTGCTATAAATTATGACTAAGTTATAGGGATGCGAGGTCAGTCAAAAGCACACAGAAGTCTACATAGCTAGTCTAGCTACTAGCATTGTGACTTTGGGGCTGATGTGACTTGGGTATTATCTCTTACATTGATATGACTAAGATATTTAATGGTCAAGAATCTGCCTAGTTTCCATTAAAAGGGATTAAGTGACTTGGGTACTATCTCTTACATTGATAGGACATTATTGACGATAAATATGGGTTATTAGGCTGCAAGCATAATGGCTATAGAGTTGGATTGAAAAAGCCTTAGGGACTAAAGTTGGAAAGACATAGAATAATGTTGATATACGAAAGACATATTCCTATTTAAATTATACTGGAGATTTTTATTCACCGGACATATGTTGTTCTGACTCCCTCCTCATTACAACACAGGTTAAGAAAGACGATGCTGAAGGCAGAGGTGAGGAGGAAACTTGTGGCATTTATCTGTTTATCTATTCATGTTATTTTCTGATGTACCCATTAAAAATAATGTTATATTTCAAAATTGCTGTACTACGGATATATGATGATTGTTATTGGTATTGTGTTATAGATCTTTATGACATTTGAATTTTAAATGGAATGAGTACTGTTTTTGTTATTATATTTCATCCTTCCGCTGTGAGTTCTGAGTGTGTAGATAAATAGCTCTGTACTGTTTCTTTATACCAACCAACAGCCAACTTTGGAACGAGTCTAAGTTTTGATTGGCCTTTCCTGGGTTGGAAACTTAGGCCCGTTTTAGAGTAGGTTGTTATAGTATGGGATGTTGATGTGAAACTTATTCAATTATTCAGTGTTAGTAGACGACACTCAATAGACGGGAATATGGATTATTCTTAAGTAATGTGACGCTCGGGGTAGAGCAAGTTTATATGCTCAATGTAGAGAAAGTTTATATGCTCGGTGTACATCAAGTATATATGCTTGGGATAGAGTGATAGGGATAATTGAGTTATGGGGGTGAACCCATATGTAGGTTGTCTATCATAAAGTGCTCCGGGATATGATTAGGAGTTAGCGGGAATCAGATGGCCAATGTCTACCCTAGAAGCATGATCGTGGGGTCACGCCCCAGTTCTACGACATTTTTGTTATTGCTGTTGTATTAGATGCATATCATGGGATTTGAGTGAAGGGTTGTGTAGCCCTAGCCTCTTTAGTCACTACTGCTAGCAGTCTGTTACCATAAGGGCATGATCTAGGTCGTTATCAGTGCATAGGATAGTCTTACAGTGTGTTTATGACATGCAGTGAACATAGTCACAATACTAGGTTGGTGACTGAAGGCTATAGGAGCGGATCCGGACAGTGTAGCCCTAGGCTCTTGGAGTAGGCGGGGTAGCTGCTAGTCTCCCTTCTAGCTCTACATGGATTGTAGATACGTACATACTATTTATACACCTCACCCAAGTATTAGAGTGGAGCCGGGTAAATAACCTAGGTGCTCTTGGAGATGGCGAATAACCATGTTGTGGTTTTGACTGGGTGGCATAATCCAAATATTATGAAATTATTGGGTGGTTTGACCCATTCGTTATGAGATGACTCCACTAGAGTCTTGATGTCCATCGTGCAGTCAATTCCTGTCACCATTAGATTGAGGTACATATTTTTTGGATATGTATTTGTGATAAGGATTATTTGATGTATGTTACACTTGATTATATGGTATCTTAGAAAAAAGAGTTTTATATATCAATGGACAATATTTATATTACTTTCACTTATCACATCTAATATATCATTATAAACATAGTCTGACATTTGTGTTATTTATAATACTCGGGTCAGTCCGAGACCTTTTAGGTACTGGGACAATATGACCAACTTGCGTTATCTGGGCTTAGTGGAGACTAGTACATTATATGTTGTATATTATTTGAGTATTATATGACCTCATATATGTATATTTTGGTGTTATATATATTGGACATACCTTGTATATTCAGCACTATATATTATCACCGCGATTCTGACTCTGTGTTCTCTGTTATTTACCGTATATTGCATATTGTTCTATCCTAGAGGCACACATATTTATTGCTTTGTGCCAATACTGAGTACGTATATATGAGTTATTTATTCCATGTTTTCTTACATACCAGTGTTAGCCCAATGGAATATTCACGTGTGTACCCCATATCGTCTCATTTCTCCATATTATCGACATTATAACTTAGTAATACTCTTGGATAGTATGCGTATAGTGGTGAGGGTGTTACAATTGGTATCAAAGCTAGGTTTAGAACAACACATCATATATAAGAGACATGAGTCAAGAACTTAATGAGACTTAGAGTCCTTATCCCTTTGGGTGAGTTGGGTAGTTGCCTTATAATAAAAGGATAGTAGGAATATATATATATATATATATATATATATATAATTACTAGGATAATCATCTGGGGACGTATCTGTTATTTTCTATGTATTAGATATTCGGATTTTTGATATTTTGTGTATGAAAATATCAAATGATTGATCTTGGGTGGCTTAATATTGATTGTTGTGTTTTGATTTGTTATTAATCAGAGTGCACATCGGGAAATCTATTTATCGATTTTCACTGAGTGCATTGGTCGTTGTTATTTATATTTGTTTGGTTACTAATAATTGTTTGTGATGAATTAATTTTTTTATTGATGATTGAACATATGTATGTTTTTATTAAAGTTGTAAATGGATTTAATTTTGATCTTTATTTGTTTTTAACAAATGTATGAGGTATTTGTCGATATTATATTATGTTTACTGAAATGGTACTTTGATTTAATATTGATGTTCAAAGTGTATTTGAAAAATGTCAGGATATTATTAATTATTTGTTAAAAATAAAGACTTTTGTTATATATAGTTTATTATTATTGTTATTATATATTTTTGGAATCTAGCAAATGTTCTATTAGAAATCTATTGAAAAGAGTGCATTATAAGTTTGATGATTACTTATTGTGATCTGATATTTAAAGTATCAAAAGGGATTTACTATCTAATGTATATTTAGACAATGTATGGAATTTTTTTGAGGATAATGAGTATTGGTTGTTATAACATCCTCTATTTTAAGGCTTGAAAATAAGCGCTACTGATGCTGCAGTCATCAATAGTGTTATTTTTTGGTGACAAGATGTGGTTATGTTAATCATATTAATAACATCAGAAGAACATGAATATAAAAAAATAATTTCAAACACATTTCATTAGTCAAACTTTCATTAAATTTTAGGAATAAAAATTTTCACATACGTTACATAATCCCATTCGTTGCCCACGTTTAAAGAAAATATAATAATTACAAAATACTCCAAGAGCGTAATATGGAGATGCCCCCTTGGTTGATCAAAGTCTAATACTTGACAGTTATAAATTTTGTCATTACATCCACTCAAACATAGCATAAGCTTAAAACAACATAGCAGAAATAAAAACTCCTAATATTAGCTAGCTTGCCTCCTACATGTCTCCGGAAGCTTATTTGTCTAACCTGAAAATCCTTACACTTGACCAACTGAATTGAGTAGAGGGAAAAATAAAAAAAGTTAGATCAGACAAAAAGTCTAGTGTGATAATAATATACCATCTCGAACCAAAACAGATATCTAGTGAGACCATGCCGCTTAGTGGAATTGGTTTTCTCCTCACTAGTATCTTATCTAAATATGTCAATCACAAATCTTGCACCTAAAACCACAATGGTTAGAATAATTATATGCATGTATGTAGCATGGGTAATTCTAACTAATCTGTCCTCCTAAGGAAACGCACACCCAAGGTTTACCCTTCCAAAAATATACTGTCTGTCTCCTACCAAATGGACTGTCTGTCTCAACTTATAGTTTTCATCGGATCACCGTGAACCTATTAGTTTTTACTAATAACATCTCTTCTAATCATAGTTTTCATGGGATCACTATGAACTTATTAGTTGTCACTAATAATATCCCTTCAATTATAGTTTTCACGAGATCACCATGAACCTATTAGTTTTCACTAATAACATATCTCATATCATAGGGATCACTATGAACCTATTAGTTATCACTAATAATATATCTCATATCATAATTTTTATAGGATTACTATGAATTTATTAGATATCACTAATAATATCTTTCAAATCATATTCTTTTGATCAGTTCTGGGTATCCTAACATACTAGATCTATCTGATCTCCTGGATGCAATTTTACCCACTCAAGAGTAAGTCAAACCATACCCACTACTGGAACAACCAAATTGGTAATTCTACTCCTAATCACAAAAAGCAACATTGGGTCATAATGATGTTAGCATGCCAATGATAATTATGCAATATAACCGATCAAATGATGACAAGAACATATAACATCATTTGTTCTTGTTCACTCAATAGTCAATAGTCATTGGCTTATGTTCACTCAATAGTCATTGGTATCATAAATTACTTAATTTAAGTAATAATTCTTTTGGCAAAAATCTATATAAAACTTTGGCTGAAGCACTATTTTATTTCCTTGAAAACATTTACCTTTATAGATGATCAATAACTTAAAAATCATCCTTTAAAACAAGGAAAACATAGCCCATTACTTAGCTAAATCCTTGTGCCAAAACACTGCCATCTCTAAATAACCTTTAAATCATTAGGTACTAAAATGAGGTTGTCGAGCCTCAAAAACAGGTTTCGAAAACAAATAATTCTAATTTATAAAATATAAGGCCGAAGTCAATGGTTGTCAAATTTCTAATATACATAGGTTGTCACACAAATAATACTTAGCTTTTGGTTTGAATAGTATAAAGCTTACATGCCTAAAGAGTAATGATGTTGAATCTGTAAGTTTACGGTATCCTTGCCATAAAATAATAATTGCCGAAAATATAGACTTACGGCGTCATTGCCACAAAACAATGGTTGTTGGAATTGTAAACACACAACATCTATGCCACTTAGAATGGATGTCGAAAATAAAGGGCACCGCATTTGAAAAGAACCTTTTTTGAGTTACGAAATCACAGAGTTGCCGAATCTCGACAACTAGAGTTACTGAAATCCTACAAAACCTAGTGACGAACTTCTACATAAATAGATACATTAGATACCTATGAAGTAGATATTGTTTGTTTCTCTTCGTATAGATGTCGAATTTTTATAGTTATGATACCTCATATAATCCAGATATCGGCTTATTAACAGGGATTTCGGCCCTCTAAGTTGATGCTATGGCAACTCTGTAAATAAACTTAAACTGACTTAGTTCTTTATAAAGACATTTCTTTTCACCATGTAACGACCCTAAATTTTAGTAACATTATTTAGGATATTTAAATGGTTAAGTAAAATAAAATAATGTAATGATTAGGGGATTGAGATTTGTGTAAACTAAGGGGTAGCCGTGCCTTGTTAATAAATAAACTAAAATGAAT
This sequence comes from Allium fistulosum, assembly GCA_030737815.1. Taxonomy (NCBI): domain Eukaryota; kingdom Viridiplantae; phylum Streptophyta; class Magnoliopsida; order Asparagales; family Amaryllidaceae; genus Allium; species Allium fistulosum. Next base: position 1,252,154,629 of record CM060905.1, read on the forward strand.
TGGAATGAAATAGATAAGGGAAGTTAAATAAGGGACAAAATAGGAAAAAACACATTCTAATATCCTAAACCCTTAAGCCGCGTTCATGTTCATTATCAAAATCAAAATATAGAGGCCGACTACCATTAGAAGACACAAAAGGAAGATAATCAAAAGGAGAAACTAAATCAACTTAATCCATTCTCAAATCTCAAACTTCTTAATCACAAAGCTAAGATGAATAATGACTGCATCTCATGTTTTCTAATTGTTTTCTGTTTTAGGTTAAATCCGAATTATTTTGCAAGGTTTTGCCATGTTTTGATTGTTAGAAATAAATATATATGCTTGTTGATGATTTATGATATTTCATATGGATTTTATGATATGTTTTAATATGAAAACCCTATTAAATGACATACAAATGCCTTGTGATTTTAGATTTAGATTAGAAATGATATTTTAGAGATGGGTTTCAATTTTCATAATTTTTTGAATTAATGAGGATTTTATATTAATTTTCTAGCGAGGAAAATGGATAATTAGGTATAAAATAATTTATGGCTAAATTATATATGTTTTGGGCCTGAAATTTATATATTTTAGAAAACATATTAAAAATGATTTATAGGAGTTTTTGTAGAATTTTCCTAAGTGTTTTAATGAATATATAAAATTATTTAAGGTATGGGACTTAAATGTTTTATATATTTATAAAAGGAGAATGGGTGTTTTGTAAATAATTTAATTTGTTTATTTTTGAAATCTCAGCAGAACTTTTACAATATAAAATCAGCAACCAATAATATTTTGGCAAATAACGTAGGTTAGTTGAAAAGATTACTTTAGAAAGCTAAAAAAGATTTTATATGCTTTTTACATGTTTCGCCACTTTCGGCACCTAGGTTTCGATTGAGTACTTCCGCCTCCATCGCCATCGAAACCAATGCCATAGTACAAAGACTTGGTACATAATGACTTGGATATAGGCGATAGGTACTGGGTCGAGACAATGGGTTCCGATGGGGTCGAAACCTTACTTTGCTTTCAAATGAAAATACGCCTGCTTTGCTTTCGAAAGGAATGCTTTCGACTAGGTTGGCTTTCGATTGGGTCAAATTGATTTAAGGAATGGTTTCGAATGTGGTCGCTCCTTTTGTTTTAAGTAAATGCTTTCGAAGGGGTCGAAACCCCTTGCTGCCGCATTCTACCTTTCGAAGCAAATGGTTTCGAAAGGATACTTTGTTTTTAAAACCTTGGTCGCTTCTCCAATGCTTTCGAAGGGTTGGTTTCGACACCATCACTTCTTTACTTAGGAAATTGTTTTCGAAAGAGTGCTTCCGACTTAATTGTTTTACGACCTTTTGTTCTATTGAAGGTAGAACCCAAAAGTTTCGAAAGGAAAGGTTTTGAATGGTTTTGAAAGGTTTCCACATGTTTTACTTGAACCCAAATGCTTTCGAAAGGTTTGATGTTTACAAAGGATTTTAATGCTTTCGAAAGGTCTAAATGAAGGTTTCAAATGGGTGGTTCTCCAATGGTTTCGAAAGGTTTGAAAGGAAGGTTTTTAATGTTTTCGAGACGCAATGTTAAGTGCTTTAAAGATAGTATGTCTAAGGTTTTAAAACTTTCGAAGGTGATGTTTTTCAATTGTTTGGAAAGGTCTATTATGAAGGGTTTCGAAAGGGTATGTTTTGTCCTTCGGCCTAAGGTTATAAATCAATGTGGTTTACTTGGTTTAGAAAGGGATACTTTCAATGGATTCAAAAGAGGTACTTTCAAAGGATTATATGTTTTCATCAACAAAGATTTATGTAAAGTATATATATAATATGACAAGTTGATTTGGGTAAAGCATAGAATATATCTTCCTTGTTTAAAGTATGATTTAAATGTTAAAATCAATTTGAGAGAAAAGGTTTTTCAAGGAAAATTTTAAGGGAAGATTACCCTAAGTAAAATGACTCAGATATTAAAATACCAGATAGGACTGGTATAGGGTCGCGCCCTATACATTAGCTATTAGCCCCTAGCTAATTTAGTCCAAAATTCCAGTGTGTAGGGCTTTGTCACAGGTAAGACTAAAATGGTGTTACACAAAGAAAGGAATATACAAAGAGAGGATAGGTTATTGGTGATCTCGCAAAACCATTAGGATCAGTTGACCCTGGAGAAGTAAGTTAGGGACAGACCATCCAGAAGAGGAGCATCTAACAGAATTAGATTATTTGTATATTTTGTCTGGTAGGCCCGAGTCAGCCAAAGGTTAGTAGTTAGCCAAACAAAACTATAGTGTTCAAACTGATAGTCCATTTGTTACCTGATTTATATGCTTTCATGATATTGATGTTTTTGTTTGTTTTAATTCCGCTGTGTTTTATTAAGCCACTTATGATTATATAGTACTCTAGTCAACCAAGGGGGCATCTTCATATGTCGCTCTTGGCGTATTTATGTAATAATTATATTTGTTCTGAACCCAAAAAAGCGATGGGATTATGTAATCTGGATATGAAACTGGTTTTATGAAATGTAATCAGAAATGTTGTTTTGAAATCTGTGATTTTGTTTCATATTCAAGTGCTTCTGATGTTATGGATACCATTAACATTACCGTTTTTGGTCACCAGAAGTTAATACTATGGATGACTGCAGCATCTGTAGCGCTTAGCTTCGTCCCTCCAGATAGGGGATGTTACAACTTGGTATCGGAGCATAGGTTTATGAAAAACTTTAAACTAAAATGATTTTTGAAAACATAATCCTAAGGAATTAGAGATAAGATTGGGGTATGGGATAACGCTATAGTAATGTACTTGTATTTGTTATATATAAGTATACGCTATATTTCTAGTTCCCTATATCTCTTAGGCAATTCTTCTATATCTCCTAAGGCTTGAATACAAATATGGATGCTAGAAGTGGAACAGTAACCTTGGAGCGGGAAGTACCACAGCAAATGGAAATGCCAGACCAAATGCCAGGAGAAACCCAGGTCAGGCACAAGCTGGAAATGTGGGTGCTAGAGTCCCGCAAGTTGACATGGGAGCAATGTATCGATTCTTTGTCTATATGATGCAGGCGGGTGTTGCTACTAGAGTAGTTGGAGGAGGAGTTCAGGAAGCTCCAGTGGTCAACAACTATGCCATTCTGAGTAGGGATTACGCTCGGTTGGGAGGAAAGCCATTCATTGGAACTGAAGACGCCATTGAAGTAGAGAACTGGTTACTGCACTGTGAGAGGGTCTTTGTAGATTTTAGGCTCAATGACGAGCAGAAGAGAAGGCTTGCGTCGAGACAACTTCAAGGAGCAGCTTTATGTTGGTGGAATAGTGTGACGGTTAGAGTTAACGAGGAGACGATGACATGGGCTGAGTTTAAGAGAAGGTTCGAGGAGAGGTTCATGTCTGTGATGGCGAAGTCTACCTTGCTCAGGAAGTTTGCTGAGTTGGAGCAGGGGGAGATGACTGTACTTGAGTATGCGAGGAGGTTTGAGGAGCTAGCAAGATATGGCTATGCTACGGTTGATACTAATATTAAGAGAAATGAGAAGTTCATAAGGGGATTCAAGCCTGAGCTTGCTAGGGCTATGTTACCGCATATCAGGGATCCTTGTGATGTTGTAGTAGAGATGGCTTTGAGGAATGAGGAGATGCTTGCTTTTCTGGATAAAAATAAGGCAAAGAAAGTCCAGGTGGGGTAGAGTCAGCAAAGAAAGATTTTCCCCAAGAAAGGAGCTCAGAAGGGTGGAGCTGCTAAGAAGGGAAAGGCGGTAGTGGTCTGTTACAGGTGTGACAAGGAGGGACACTATGCCCATGAGAGCCGGACAGGCAAAGGAAAGAAAGCTGTGGAGAAGAAAGAGGTGAGGTGTTTCAACTGCGATCAAATTGGTCATTACAAGGACCAGCGCAAAGAGCCTACTAAGGATGGAAGGGGCAAAGTGTTTGCATTGGAGCCAGCTACCTCGATGCCAACGGCAGAGGAAAAAGGGAAGGCAGTGTTGGGAGGTACGCTTCAGATTCATGGTATGTCAGTTAGCGTTCTGTCTGATTCCGGTGCATCACATTCTTTTATATCTCATTGTTTTATAGATAAGCTTAACCTAGAACCTGCATATTTAGTTACTTCCTTAAGGGTTGCAAATCCAATAGGAGGATTTACGACACTTGGGATGAAGTGTGACCACCTAGAGTTTGATTTGTTAGGTCATACCTTTGTTTGCAGTTTGCATGTATTTGATTTCTTAGGGTTCGGAATTATTTTAGGTATGGATTGGTTAAGTAAGTACGATGCTAGAATATTTTGCCATGATAGGAAAATATCGCTTAGACACCCTGACTATAGTGATCAGATTGTGTATACCATAGAAAGCTCTAGTTGTGAGGTGAATGCTTTGTTAGGTGTTGTGGAGGTACAAGACGAGTTAAATCAAGTTTTCGTGGTTAGAGAATTCGCGGATGTTTTTGAACCTGTAGTAGGATTACCACCGAAACGAGCCATTGAGTTTTGGATAGATTTAGTATCTAGAGCAGAACCAGTGAGTAGACTACCAAGCAGGATGACACCTACCAAGATGAGGGAGCTGAAGGTACAAATAGTGGATTTGGAAGGCAAGAATTTTATCAGGCCAAGTAGTTCACCTTGAGGAGCAGCCGCAGTGTTCACTAAGATGCTGGACGAATCGTTGAGGTTATGTATCGATTATCGTAAGTTGAATGAGAAGACGATAAAGAATCGATATCCATTGCCTAGAATTGATGATTTGTTCGATCATTTAAGTGGAGCCAAGGTATTTTCTTAGTTGTATTTAGCAACAGGTTTCCATCAGCTTAGAGTAGCAAAGGATAGTATTTCTTTGACGGCGTTTAGAACTAGATATGGATCGTATGAATGGTTAGTGATGTCGTTCGGACTAACTAATGCGCCAGGATTCTTCGTGGATTTGATGAACCGAATTTTTCGAGAGCACTTGGATAGGTTTGTGTTGGTTTTCATAGATGATATTTTGATATACTCTAGAGATGAAAGGGAGCATGAAGTTCATCTTAGATTTATGCTTGAGACGTTGAGGCAGCATTAGCCGAAGGCGAAGTTTTCGAAGTGTTATTTTTGGAAGAAGGAACCGAAGTTTCTTAGTCATGCCGTTTCAGAGTAAAGGTTGTCTGTAGATTCGACTAAGATTGAAGCGGTGAATAATTGGAAGAGACCTGAGATAGTGACTGAGATAAAGAGTTTTCTTGATTGGCTGGATATTATAGGAGATTAATTAAGGATTTTTCACGGATAGCAGCACCGATGACTAAGCTAACACGAAAGGATGTGAAGTTTGTTTGGACCGATAAGTGTGAGGAAGCATTCCAGAGCTTGAAACACTTATTGACTCATGCACCTGTGTTAGTTGTTTCGAAAGCGAATCAAGACTTAATAGTATATACAGATGCATGTAGAACCGAGTTAGGAGCTGTGTTAATGCAAAGAGGTAAAGTGATTGACTGTGCTTCTCGACAGCTTAGACCACATGAGGTAAGATACCCGACGCATGATTTGGAATTAGCCGCGGTGATTTTTGCGCTGAAGGTGTGAAGAAATTATCTTTTGGGAGAAAGATTTGAGTTATATACGGATCATAAGTCAGTAAAGTATTTATTCTCTTAGAAGGAGCTGAATATGAGGAAGCACAGATGGTTGGAATTTATAGCTGCTTATAACTTTGGAATTGAGTACACACCGGGAAAGGGCAATAAGGTTGCAGATGCACTTAGCAGAAGACATCAGAATGCATTATTGGAAATGATAGCTGAGTGGAAGGACTTAGAAGCGTTGACGACATGTAGAGTACAGTGGAGATCTGAAGCTAGATCTAGTAAGAAAACTGTTGTGTTGTCATGTTTAGAAGTTCGACCAGTGATAATTGAAAGGATTGCTTCTAAACAGATGGAGGATCCAGTGTTAGTTGAACGGATCAGGAAGTTAAGGGATGGAGCGGAGAGCGATGACTTGAAGGATTTTAGTCTTAACTCGAATGGGTGGTTGAGAAGGAAAGGAAGGTTATGTGCTCCAAATGTGGGAGACATAAGGAAGGAGGTTCTTGAGGAATGCCATCGTTTAAATTTCACTATTCATCTGGGAGGAACTAAGATGTATCAAGACATGAAGAGGAGTTTCTTTCGGGAAGGTATGAAGAGGGATGTAGGCTAATGGATAAAGCAGTGTTTGAACCACCAACAGGTAAAGGCCGAACATCAGAAGCCAAGTGGGTTGCTTCAGCCATTAGATATTCTGGTATGGAAGTGGGATTCTATTTCTATGGATTTTATAGACGGGTTGCCAAGATCTAATAAATGAAATGAAAGTATATGGGTCATAGTGGACAGGTTAACAAAGAGTGCCCATTTCATTCCAGTTAGTCAACTAGGACGACACTTGTTTAGCTAAGTTATTTATGAAGAATGTGGTTATACTACATGAAATTACTAGTAGCATAGTAAGTGATAGAGATTCTTATTCACTAAAGAGTTCTGGAAGAGTCTATAGGAGATTTTAGGAACCAAGCTCAAAATGAGTACCGCTTACCATCCACAGATCGATGGGCAAACGAAAAGAGTTAACAAAGTCTTGGAAGATCTGTTAAGATCTTGTGTGTTAGATTTTGGGGGATCATGGGAAGACCTTCTACACTTAGTCAAGTTTTCGTATAGCAATAGTTATCAGGCTATTATAGGGATGGCATCGTTTGAAGCTTTGTATGGAAGGCCATGCAAATCTCCAGTTGTTGGTTAGAGACCGGGGATAGGTTGGTTCTTGGTCCGGATTTAGTTAGAGAAGCTGCAGAGAAGATTGAGTTAATTCGAGCTATGATGAAGGAGGCTCAATCTAGGAAGAAGAGTTATGCAGATAGAAGAAGGAAAGACTTGGAGTTATCAATTAGAGATCATGTGTTCGTCAAGGTATCACCGATGAAGGGTGTGGTTCGATTCGGGCAATCAGGGAAGTTGGCACCAAGATTCGTAGGACCATTTCCTATATTAGAGAGGATCAGGAAATTAACATATAGAATAGAGTTACCGAACTGTTTGGCAGGAGTCCACAATGTTTTCCATGTTTCTCATCTAAGGAAGTGTGTTAGAGATCCGGAGACTACTATAGCACCGACTATGTTAGATGACCTAGTAGTAGAGCCGAACTTGACTATAGTTAGAAAGCCAGTTCGTACAATCCCGAGAGATGAGAAGAGGCTAAGGAACAAGACAGTCAGATTAGTTAAAGTCCAATAGAGCGACGATGAGAGAGACTGTACTTGGGAGACTGAGAGCATGATTAGACACTTATCCTGATTTGTTTGGCGGTATGTTTTACCTTTTTAATTGATTTTTTGTGTACCTTATCGTAATTTTGAGGACGAAATTCTTTAAGGAGGGGAGTCTGTAACGACCCCAATTTTTAGTAACATTATTTAGGATATTTAATTGGTTAAACTAAATAAAATAATGTAATGATTAGGGGATAGAGATTTATAGGAATTTTTGTAGAATTTCCTTTAGTGTTTTAATGAATATATAAAATTATTTAAGGTATGGGACTTAAATGTTTTATATATTTATAAGAGGAGAATGAGTGTTTTGTAAATAATTTAATTTGTTTATTTCTGAAATCTCGGCAGAAATTTTAGAAAAGAAAATTAGCAACTAATAATATTTTGGCAAACAAGGCACGTTAGTAGGAAAGATTACTTTAAAAAGCTAAAAATCAAATTTATATTCTTTTTACATGTTTTGCCACTTTCGCACCTAGGTTTCGATTGAGTACTTCCACCTTCATCGCCATCGTAACCAATGCACATACTATAAAAGACTTGGTACATAGTGAATTGGATATAGGCGAAAGGTATTGGGTCGAGACAATGGGTTTCGATGGGGTCGAGACCTTACTTTTCTTTCAAATGAAAATGTGCCTGTTTTTCTTTTGAAAGGAATTCTTTCGAATAGGTTGGCTTTCAACTGGGTCAAATTAATTTAAGGAATGGTTTCGAATGAGGTTGCACCTTTTTTTTTAAGTAAATGCTTTCTAAGGGGTCGAAACCCCTTGCTGCTGCTTTCTACCTTTCGAAGCAAATGGTTTCGAAAGGATACTTTTTTTTTAAAACCCAAGCCGCTTCTCTAATGCTTTCGAAGGGTTGGTTTCGACACCATCACTTCTTTACTTAGGAAATTGTTTTCGAAACAATACTTTTGACTTAATTGTTTTACGGCCTTTTGTTCTGTTGAAGGTAGAACCCAAAAGTTTCGAAAGGAAATGTTTTAAATGGTTCGAAAGGTTTCCGCATGTTTTACTTGAACCCAAATGTTTTCGAAAGGTTTGATATTTACAAAGGATTTTAATGCTTTCGAAAGGTTTAAATGAATGTTTCAGAGGGATGGTTCTCCAATGGTTTCGAAAGGTTTAAAAGGAAGGTTTCTAATTTTTTTCGAAAGGCAATGTTAAGTGTTTTAAAAACAGGATTTATAAAGTTTTAAAACTTTTGAAGGCGATGTTTTTCAATGGTTTCGAAAGGTCTATTATGAAGGGTTTCAAAAGGGTATTTTGGCCTTCGGCCTAAGGTTAAGTGGTTTACTTAGTTTCGAAAGGGATACTTTCAATGGATTCGAAAGGGGTACTTTCAATGGTTTAAATGTTTTCATCAACAAAGATTTGTGTAAAGTATATATATAACACGGCAAGGTGATTTGAGTAAAGCATAGAATATAGTTTCCTTATTTAAAGTATAATTTAAAGGTTAAAATCAATTTGAGAGAAAAGGTTTTTCAAGGAAAATTTTAAGGGAAGATTACCCTAAGTAAAATGACTCAGATATTAAAATACCAAATGGGTCTGGTATAAGGTCGCGCCCTATACATTAGCTATTAGCCCCTAACTAATTTAGTCCAATATTCCAGTGTGTAGGGTTTTGTCATAGGTAAGACTAAAATGGTGTTACACACAGAAAGGAATATAGAGAGAGAGGATAGGTTATTGGTGAGCCCGCAAAACCATTATGATCAGTTGACCTTGGAGAAGTAATTTAGGGACAGACCGTCCAAAAGAGGAGTATCCAACAAAATTAGATTATTTGTTTATTTATTCTTGTAGGCTCGAGTCAGCCAAAGGTTAGTAGTTAGCCAAACAAAACTATAGTGTTTGGACAGATAGTCCATTTGTTACCTGATTTATATGCTTTCATGATATTGGTGTTTTTGTTTGTTTTAATTCCGCTGTGTTGTATTAAGCCATTTATGACTATATAGTACTCTGGTCAACCAAGGGGGCATCTTCTTATGTCGCTCTTGGCGTATTTATGTAATAATTATATTTGATCTGAACCTGGGAAAGTGATGGGATTATGTAATCTGGATATGAAATTGGTTTTATGAAATGTAATCCGAAATGTTGTTTTGAAATCTATGATTTAGTTTCATATTCAAGTGCTTCTGATATTATGGACACCATTAACATTACCGTATTTGGTCACCGGATGTTAATACCATAGATGACTGCAACATCTGTAGCGCTTAGCTTCGGGCCTCCAGATAGGGGATGTTACACAAATTTCTATTGGTTAGTAAAATACTTTACCAATTTCTTTTCAGAAAATAGCTGGAAGGACAGTTTACCTTCCCCAAAATAATTTGCAAACCCATTTAAATTATATTATTAATTAATTTTAGTTAAATTTTTTCTAACTTAATAAATCATAGAAAATTTTAACCACTTCGGAAAAATCCCAAAAAGTAGAATTTACCTATTCTTTCTCATATAGAAATTTCGGAGCCAAAATAATTATTTAATTATTTTTAGTAATTCAAAACGGAAAAAACACCTTTTCCACCTTAAGAAATTCATAAAATATTCATATTAACTTGGCAAACCATGAAATTAAAAACCCATCTCCAAAATATACGTTTACACATCATATCAGAAATTCAATTCAATTAGAGATCAAAAACTTAGGTTTTACCTTTAAAACCCTTTTAAACAATTTCATAAAAATTCCAATAAATAATCATTGCATCCAATAATGATATCAACCATCAAATCTTGACATATTATCATAAACAATCCAGAAATCAATCAATAATTCGATATCAAAACACAAATGTTATTCGACATTTTGGTCCGGCTATATCCGAACTGATTGGATAAGTTAGACTCGGCTGTCATCAAGGCCAGTAAGCCCAAAGCGATGATTGTGGAGTCCAGAAATCAAGTACAGATGGTAATATGAAGCCATGATCGAACGGAATTGAGAGATATGCAATGCAGAATGTTTAAAATATGGAATATAATTTAATCTGGAAAAGGGATTGGCTATAATCCCTCTCAACCAAAGGGATCAGTCTACTTCAGCAAAATAACTGTAACTCAGTGAAAAACAATCGATATCTCGAGATCTAGAAGTTCAATACATATGAAACTTTGGAAACAAGATGTGGGGACCTTAGGGAGTACACCCTAGGGATTTCACCCCAAAAGGAGCAAGCAAGAGGGATCGACCCTCTTCCCACTAGAGGGATCGGCTGGAATCATGATACACAACATGTTGCAACAAGGATTGATCAACAAATCAAGTTCTACTAATCCAGTTGGCATGAAACATGGAGGTTAGGCATAGTACAACATGGAGAAACTTCCATAAGGATCGCACCCCCAAACTCCTCCAAAATAGGGATTGGCCCCGATCCTTATTTCTTAGGATTTGGATCATGTGATCCCTCCTGTGGGCCCCTATGGTTTTGGAGATCCTTCTACCAAATTTTCAAGGAGATATTTTGCCGTCTTCCTCTATAAATAAGGCTTGATTGTTCATTTTTAGGATCTTTTGCACTGCCGGTTGTTTTGTACTCTTTTGTAACTAAGGATTTTAATCCGATCCCTATTATACTCAGTTTACAAAGTGATTAATAAAGCTATCTCTTCAAAGTGGACATAGGGAAACAACGATGAACCACTATAAATTGTTGTTTCTCTGTTATTTGCGTAATTCTTATTATTTTATTGTCATATTGTCTCTATTTACATTTAATATTCTTCATTTATACCTCTACAAAATCTTTATTGGGTGTTTGTGCCAATTTTTGGTGCAAACATTTTAATGCTTTCACTGAGAAGGAGATTCTTGGCTCTATTTGGATCCCTTTTCTGTTACTGGATTGCATAAATGCTAGAAAGAGATCTAGATTTATTTTCAAGTAGTTTATCCATTCTATTCAGATTTTCAAAAGTCTAAGGAAACTATCAACAATGGTTAGGAACACCAGATATACCTCTCAAAACGCAGAAGGAAATGAGAATGCTAGCAACCAGGAAGGAGGCTAGAGCAATCTAGTAGTAGATGTTAATGCTACCAATCTAGTTGATGTTCAAAATCCAGCCGATTCCATCACAAGAGCTAATTTCCAAAATCTGATGAGAGAGCTCACGGATAGCTGTTGACAGTTGAACCAATAGATTCAGACCAATATCGATCTAATGAATCAACTCAGGGAGCAATAGCGTGGGAAAACTAGTAGGGAGCCAATCCCTTATTCTATATCGAAGAGTTCTAGTTTATCAGATGATTATCACAGATGTGAACGTTGCATGTAACAACCCGCATATTTTATGATTGTATATTTAAATGTTTTATTTAAATATAGCATCGTTAATCGGATTAAAGTCTGAAATATTACTTTTTTTAAACAGTCGAATTGGGACTCGAGACCAGTTCCATTGAGTCCAAAATGGCGTTTACAACTTTTTTGAGTATAAACATCGATATGTTTGGAGTTGATTAGAATTTTGATGTTTTCATTTGGGGCTTTGGGTTTGGGTTTCAGCCCACAAACCCAATAAGAGAACCCAACTCCTTTATCAAACACTCTAACTCAACTCCTCTTCATTCATTTCTATAACGAACGCGATTTTTCATCGCTCGAAAATCGACATTAATACGTCTACTGTATCAACTGCCGAGCAATCAAATGCCGGAAAACCGAATTGTTATGGAGAAAAAGAAGAGGTAGAAGAAGACAGAAGAAAACGAAAGAAGAAACAACAGAAAAACACAGAACAATATCAGAATCTCACATATCGCAGTGGAACAACATTTAATAGATAAATGAATAATCTTTAAATCAAAGAACTATATCATTTTATACATTACATCATCAGAGTTTACAACAACAATATACAACACAACTGGACAGTTATATGAACTTATCCTCATACAGAATACACAGCGGAATAATAATATCATATACAAGTGATACGTCTCGCCATCCAGCTCGCCACTGAGCTCTACAGCATCTCCTGAATCCAGAATGACCTAATAACCTGACTCTAGACTGCCCTTGTGGAAATTGGTGGGCACCCAGAGTTTAGGAAGGGAACAATAAACTCCAGGTCAGTCATAGTGACTGGTGTGAGAACTAAAACAGTTTATCTTTAAAAACAACAACAACAACAGAGGAAGTGGAAAATATCCGCAATGCTTTTGGAAAATGAAACTACCATAAGACCTCCTGCCACACACACAATGCAAACGCAGAATTGGAGGAGATTTCTTCTTATGATAGTCAAACATGCTTACTACGCAAATCATTGGATTATTATTATTAGTGCATAGTACAGAAAACATTTCGAAAATATAATATTAATCTTAGCCAACATACAACCATTATTGTATGACTACTATAACTACTATGTTCAATAGCAGGTTACCGCCACATTCCATAGCAGGTAATACAACTAAAACCGTACAAGGCTCGTATTGTTTCTTTGGATTTTCCAACAAATGGTCAGGCTAAGGAACTTCCTACCGCCATATGGGATTGCCTCTGGCTGGACGTCCCGAGAACTAACTAGCTCTCTGCCAACACAAGGCCGGGTTACCCCTGTAACTAGGTAACTCACGAATATGCCATCCCCCGGTCCTTTGGGACCTTTATCCAAGGCGCCTCGATAAACACACAATCACACAATAAATGAGATCGGAGTATCCTCATAGGTTAAATACCAGGGCTCCATACCTGATACCACCCTTTTCTAGAAGGAAATGACATACCCTAAAGGGCGCGACCCTCATAACCTTGCCGCATATTCCTGTTTCGACCATTTCCGGGTTGTGAGGTCCTGACGAAGTCTCGTCCACAAAGCTACGCTTTTTCACAAAGCCACGCTTTGATCACAAATGATCAATAAATGATCATCACATAGCAACACTCAGCATGATACACTACCAAATTGGGAGTATATCACCGATAAATTTCAACCACATAACCTCTGAGCTCGTACGTCTCAGAGAAGGGTGTTAAGCTAAGAGAATAAATTCTCCGCCACCAACAGAAATGTATTTGAAAGAAATCAGCTTTATATCTCAAAATGTAATGTCAGACATGTAACCATACAAGTCTGTTCCGGTTTCGAACAGAACCGAAGGCACTTCAAAAGAAGCCCTTGCAATCCGGGTATTCACAATCCCGATAAAACTTCCCATCACAAAGGAAATCTCTATACCGTAGCTATAGGTGCAGAGACAATCGCTAGGTCATCCTATCGTTTTCATAAATACCCGGTCTTCACCACCGGTCTTCAATACGATCCATATCGTCGTATCACTAATTCGGAATGGGTTATATGACACAAAGGTCTTTTCCCGGCTAACCCGAATAATGAGCAAAATATTTTAAAACATATGGATATAGGGATTTCCATTAAGTCACAACTTATTACCCAAATCCTTTCCTTTAAATGGTTTAACAAATTACCATTTTAAATCTTTAAACAAAAAGATTTACTTCACAAAGTTTACCCAGTTTCACAGAGATTCATTCACAGATTTCCAAATCAATTTCCATTTCAATTTGATTAACCCATTAAATCTTTAAATTAAGATTTAATTTATAGCTTTCAAAACTATTCATAATTCAAGTCTTTTATAATATAAAAGATACACCTTTTAAAATCGTCTTTGATTTCAAAATAAAGTTTAATTATCGTCACAAAGGTTAATTCATAGTTTTTCCAAACTATTTACAATTTCATTTCAACTCGAAGTGTTTCAATACAAATTTGGAATCTTTTCACTTTATGAAAGCTATTATTATTTGAAAATAGATAGTTTTCGTTTTTGGCAAAAACTGGTTACAATTACACGGTTTAAAGTCGTTCAAGTAAAAACTTGAATTTAAATTTAAATTTTCAAATACCATATTTTAAATGGTTAAAAACCCATATAAACACCCTTTATACTTATAAAAATCTTTTAGACCATAATTCCCAATTTATTGAATTCAATTCAAAATATTGAATTCAAAAATTTAAATCAAATGATTTAAATTCCAATTTTAATTAAGTTATTTAAAATAACTTTTATTTTGAAACTCACTTTCAAAAACTTTCAATTTCAAAACAATTTTGGATTCAAAAACTCAATTTTCCCAAAATTGATAAAAATCTGTGACTTAACCGATTTCCACGTGAAATCCACATTTGTGTGTGTATTGTGTAGTCCACGGGTTTAACACAATAGTGCAACAACATTCAATCATCACAGATCAAATATAACAATATATTTGATAAGCGGTATAAACTATAACGCTTATCTATCATTCACAGATCACAGATATATAAATATCACAGGTAAATAAAACACGAATCACACAAATCAGAATATATCCCAAAGCATCACACATCAAAGATGTCAAACAATTCAACATCCAATAAAATCCAAACATCCATGAGTAGGATTAATTAAATTATTTGATTAATTCAAATCAATTTCACAAATATTCAATTTTCAACTCCAAATCAATTTTCAAATTTATTTTCAAATCCCAAATAAAATTCCAATGAATTTCCAAAATATTTCTTTTTTTAAAATAAATTCTTTTATCTCTTCAAATCTATTTAAAAATCCAAATTTAAATAAATTTTCAACTTATAAAAATATTTCCCGAAATCCATTTATAATAAGATTTTTATCTTTTAAAACTCCTTTTAAATTTATCCAATTATCAAAAATAAATATTTCGATAAATTTTCAACTTGAATTTCGAAAATCCAATTTTTATTTATTTCTGGTATCCAACGATACCAAAAACATATCCGGCTAAATTATAGCCTTCAACAATATTCAATTCACAAATATAATCACACGGCGATTATAAATAAATCAACACACAACATTGAAATAAATTCAAATGTTTGAGGAATCCAGTTGGATCCCTCCAACCTGTTTCCTTGCATCCACAGATGTTAGCACAATACCAATTCCACTTCACAGTGAAATTATCGCTGTATATGGGATTTATAAATATTATCCGCTATTATGCGGCGCAATAGGGTCTTATCCGCTATATAATGCGGGAAATCAACTCCAAATACATATATAATACCAATTCCACTTCAATATGGAATTATCGCGGTATATGTTTTTAATAAATAACCTCCGCTTAATATGCGGCGTATAGGGTCTATTTAACAATTTATCATCCAATCATCACAATCAACAATTTTAAATCTAATTATTTAAAATTTAAATCGAAACAATTATTCGATTGAGTGAGAAGTTCTCACCTTTGCTTTCAATAACGGTTGCAGCGTTATATTTCGAATAAAATTAAACGCGCGTTTAATTTTACTCAAAATTTTCACTGACTCCAATTGACTCCAAACCAGCTCCATTGCATAGTGCTCGTCAATACGATTCCAACGCAATTCGTTTCATGCGAAACGGACCTCGTATGAAAAAGTTACAGTGTTTTAAAGTTTGTACGAATTATATAATATAATAATTCAATATCTATTTTTATTTTCTAACCCTAAAAGAAAATCTGGCCGTTCATTTTTGTTTCTCCAGATCTGCACCATCACTTATGCTTCTTCCTCAACGTGAAAATCATGTTCAAAGCCGTGAGTAAGAAACCCATAGCCTCCATTTTTCCATTGAATTATACTCCACCATCGATGAACTAGAACCCATCATACCACCGCCAAACGAAAGCCCTTGCTTCACTCCACCTTCACCATCAATAGCTTGAAGCTCGGCCACCTACAACCCTCGAAAAACATGCCCAAATGTGTGGTCTTCGAGCTCGATTTCCCGTTGATTCGTTGCTTCGTTTTCGATCATCACCGTATGGAATCGAAGCTCTCGACGAGCTCTTCAACTTTGTAGTTGATCGTATTTGCTAATTCTTTACGGATTAAGAGAGATTAAGAGGAGAAGAAGATGAAATTTTGGCCATAGAAATGAAGGTGGCGGCTGGGCATTGAAATGAAACCCTAGATTTTAGTTTGCAAATGTGAAAAGTTATGGCATTTTATAGAAAATTGCTCAAAACACTATTCATCGAAAATTTTCCGAACTCCAAATCGAGCGTGCCGGCTGGCGTTTCTAAGGTTTACCCCGCGTTTCGAACACAATGGAACATGTTTCGGGAGCTAATTCGATCGTATGAGAGAGTTACGGAAATAAACGATCAGATTTAAATTAAACCGATTTAAACCGATTTCGATGCGTTTTGGCTTGCCCCGGACAAACCGTACATCTGATTAACACGAAATTTGAAACCATACAATAAATTCACATTACGGATCCGATGAAACTAGTTTCGTCGAAATCCGAGACTGTTTGAAAAATGACTATTTTTAGTCGTCAATTAAATATTAAAATATTCAATTTTCACAAATTGACTTTAAATTCAATTTTAAAAGTTCACAAACATCATTATAACTCCAATATGATTTAATATAACTTTATAAATCATTTTTATACACATTTAATCCAGATTTCAATTATCTACCCAATTTCAAGTATTAAATTAATAGTTTAATCGCCCAATTTAAATCATTATATTCTAATTTAAATTCATTCGGCTTATAAATTCCACTTATTAATATTTAAAATCAATTAAATATATGAATTTCAAATGATAGAAATTCTGGGTCGTTACAATTTCATTCCTCATTTCCTAACACTCTCAAGCTAAAGTAAAAATGGGGGAAAGAAGAGGAAATTAAAATTCCTAAACCTTAGTTTTGATTAGGAAACTCAAATTCAAGTCCAAAATCAAGGAGAAGCTTAGGTAAGCATCCTCTTCATCTTCTCCATCTCTATCTCTCTTCAATTTACAGAAATTCCTATAACCTAACTCAGGAAAAACTTCACCTTTGATAATAGATTGAAGATTCTAGAGGTATATTGAAGAGGAATTGGTCTTGCTTTGTTTTAAGGCTTCTCATTCGTTGTCTTTGAGTTTTAAAGGTGAGTTCTTTAACTCACATCTACGTCTATAACTTTCACTGTTGTTAGGTATGAATTCCTAACATTTATTCATGTTCATTTGCTTTTGATTTGAATTGATTTGGTGAATTTTCCAATTTTTGGGTTTTGAAGTCCAATTTTATGAAAATCCTACTATGGATGTTTGGACATGATATTTGGGGTGTATCGAAGAGCCTATAAGGCTGGGTTGTCGCTTGGCATAAATCCCTAGTCGTTGTTGCTCGTTCGATCCCTTTCGAATCATTTTGGCCATCATGGCCTAGGCAAACTGTTGCCCAGGCCAAGTGACCAGACGTCTGGATATCAAGTCCAGACGTCTGGTTATAGACTTGGAGGAAAAAAAATAAGCACGTAGAAAATAAAATGGCAGAGATCAATTCCAGACGTCTGACTTATAGGTTTAGACGTCTGGATTGGGTCTCATACGTCTGCCTGGAAATTTCAGACGTCTGGGGGTTTTCTGAATTAATTCCAAAATCTAAATCCAGACGTCTGGATTCTAAACCAAACGTCTGGAACTGCCAATTTTGCCTATTTTGGGATGTTTTTGATTGGATTTCCAATTTTAATCGATTTTTGTCGATCCAGTTAGTTGTTATCACTTATTATCGACTTTGATGACTTCTTTCTTTGGATTTTTGGGAATATCCGTTTGATGGATTTGATATCGATTTTTATGGTTTTGATTCACGTCGTCGAATGTGAATTTTTGGTTGATCGATTGTTTCTACAATCGTTTTCTGTGATTTGTCACTTTTAAAAATACAAAGGTTTCTATACTAGTAGTAAATATTCAAACGCTTTCACAAAGATGATTTCAATACCATTTTTAATACAAAACTCGTTTTTAAAACCGTTTACCAATCTATTAGTATATACAAACATTTACCTTATTCGTATGAGAAATCTAATTAAACGGCTTAGCAAAACAAGTGGTATGAAACGCTTGCGTTTGCTTCGTCGGTTAATTCTTGGACTTGTTCGATTGGAAATCTACAATCTGTTCGTAAATATTTAAGTTAAGCTAGTGGTTATGGGACATGAAGCCTAACTCATTTATTTACTAGCTTAGTGTAATTTACACTTATTTTCGAGTGGAAGTCTACAATTTGTTCGTAAATATTTAAGTTAAGCTAGTGGTTATGGGACATGAAGCCTAACTCATTTATTTACTAGCTTAGTGTAATTTACACTTATCGATCAATGATGATCATTTTGAGATTTAGACTAGCGATGTGCGATGTCTCTTTGTTTGTGTGGGGACTAAACCCCGTTTGTGGAGCTTCGGCTCAAATTGGTGGGGTAGGGACCCATGGTCTTCGGGCCGTTTGTGGAGCTTCGACTCAAATTGGTGGGGTAGCGACCCATGGTCTTCGGGCCGTTTGTGGAGTTTCAGCTCAAACTTGATGGTTAGCGACCATGGAATAGCGTTCCGTTTGTGACACACGTGTTGGTGAGTTTTCATGCTCCCGTTTGCGATAGGCCTTCCCCTTTTTGTGATTTCTGGATTTCTAGTTGATGATTTTTAGAATTTGTGTTTCACCGATTTTTGCGATTGGAATTGATATGTTTTGTCAATATTTGTGTATTGGTGAATAATTTAAAGAATATGACATTCTTTTTAGTGTTTGAGAATATTTGAGATATTGTATGATTTTTGTTGTTACCTTATGTATACTTGTCACAGTATGGCATTTTTGTTATCATACGTTTTTGTCATATCTCTTATTCTATCTCATTTTATATGATATTTATAGCTAGACTGATCCGTTTATTATTTTCTTCTTAAATAATACCCGGGTCAGACGGAGGTATTTCAGGTACTTTTACTTGACTTCTTATATGGGACCATCATCTGATTTTTGGCTAACTACTTTAGATTAGTAGTTTTTGCTTTTATACATTTGAGATAGAGACTCCTTGATGTATACTTATTCTTTTTTCTAGCACTTGTACCTATTCTTTTGTGACTTAGTGGATCTTATATGACCACTACTTTGATATACACTCCTATATGTTATATTCATATCTGTTTCCACCTTTGTGATATGAATATCTGTGACTGATTTGTGTTATGTTTATTTCTATATTTGTTTCCGAAGCCCGCATAGCCACTGTGTGGTAGCTTTGAGTTTGTATTTGATATCTCGGATTTCCTCTTGAAATGAAATGTAAGTTATATCATCTGACATATCGGTACTCGCACAAAGCAATTACACAGATGGTCGCTCCTCAACAGCCTTATTCTTTGTGCTACTCGACGGCATTACCCCGTAGTGTCCTTGGCTAGTGTGAGTATAGAGGTGGGGCACCACAGCTTGGTATCAGAGCCAAACTTCGGAACAATGTAGAATAATCTAGCAAGGATTATTGTCCTAAGTCTTTCTTAGGAGTCGTGCCTTAGGATTTAATTCGAGTCTTAGGACCCGTTCTATCCTATTTTCTTTTGTGATGCCTTGTTTTATCAATCAAGTGTGTTTGATATTCATTCTGAGAATAACATTTTTCCTCTTCTTTCTTTCTTTCTTAAAGAAGAGAAATGGTTAGATCTTGCAGTCCTAGCGCTGGTCAATCCAGTAGTCCTTCTCTGGATGGCATATTCATGTCTGCCCAACAACTTTTGGATCTTGTAAAGAATCAAAGGTTTATCCATGCTTTGAGTAAGAACCCCAAAAAGGTTTTACCTTTGAAACTAGAAGTGCCTTTCAATCAGCTTGTAGATATCGCTCTTCGACTTGAAGAGGCCGATAAAGAAAGTGATGTTGAAGTTGTGGATGATAAACAAAACTTCAACATCAACAAGAAGAGGCATATTAAGTTCAAAAGCCCTAATCCCAACAAGAAAGGGAAGCATGCAACTTCGGTAGCAAAGACTCATACCTCTAGTCGTGGACAATGCTACAATTGTAGTTCTAAGGACCACTATGCAAATAAGTGTCTGAAACCTCTTACTTGTCGCTATCGCAAAGGTTTGGGTCATCTTTTATTTTCATGTCCCAAACTTCAAAGTAGGAGAGAGGGAAAGCTGAATGTTGTGCAAGCCCCTAGTAACACTTCTCTTGGTCAAAGTATTTCTCATTCAGCCCTTGATGGCATTATTTTATTTTGTGGTCTTCCTATTCAAATTTCTTTTGATTCCGGTGCATCTCACTCTTTTATATCGAAAGAACTTGTTGTTACTTTTTCTTTAAATATTATGGGCTTGATGACTTCACTGAGAATTGCGAATCCGGTTGGTGGATCCGCAACACTCAGTTTACTTTTTGAAAAATGTCAAGATTATTTTATGTGATTATTCTTTCCGAGCCGATTTGCATGTTATGCACTATTTAGGTTTCGGAAATGATTTTAGCAACGGATTGGCTTAATCGATATTAAGTCCACATCCCATGTCCCAGAAGGACTATCCATCTTTGACATTCTCAATCTGTTAAGCAGATTTTTATTGTTCTTAATGATTTTGATTTCCAAATTCGGTGGCATCATTTTATTCTTTAAACCCACATGATGTGAAAAATGTTATTTCTCTCATTCAAGTAGTTTGTGAATTTTCCGGTATTTTTGAGCTTTTCTTAGGATTACCACCTAAGTGATCTATTGAGTGGTGCTAAGGTCTTTTCAGCTTGACCTTGCCACCGGTTTTCATCAGCTACGAGTTGCGGAGGGTAGCATCCCATTTACCGCATTCAGCACTCGTTATGATTCTTATGCGTGACTCGTGATGTCATTCGGTTTGTTCAACTTATTTCATCCATCTTATGAATCGAGTATTCTGCGAATATCTCGATGAGACCATCCTTGTATTCATTGATTATGGATGAAAACAACAATTTAAAATTTGCAAATCTTTTTAATAAGATATTTATAAGTATGATTTGATTTTGTTCTTAAAACGAGCAAAGAATATTCGTAAAATTTTTAAGAGACATGTTTATCATATAGAAGATGATTTTGTGCTGTTTTGCCCATTGAGTGCTTTAAGAATTCTGGTCGATGCGCTTGATCAACGTTATCGATAGGAATCTCCTAAACGCTATGATGAGACAGTCAGACACAATAAATTGACTTGTAAAAAGAATTTTTTTCTAAAAAGATGATTACATAAAGTTCATTATAATTTTGAATGTCTTAGCTTTTTGGGAAAGAGGTTCATTTAAAAGAACTCCTTTCCGAAGCTCCTATTCTTGTGATTCCCGAAGGGAACCAAGACTTCACTGTTTGTACCGATGCTAGTCGTATTGGTTTGGGTGCCATTCTCCTGTAAAGGGAATGTGTTATAACATATGCTTCTTGACAATTAAAGCCTGCCGAGACTAGATATGCCACTCATGATCTAGAGCTCGCGGCTATTGTTTTCGCCCTTAGAATTTGGCGACGTTATCTTTTGGGGAGAGAAATTTGTTCTCTACACCGATCATAAATCTTTGAAGTATTTGTTCTCTCAAAAGGAACTTAATTTGCGTCAACAACGTTGGCTCAATTTCCTTGCATCTTATGATCTTGATATTCTCTATACTCCTGGAAAGGGTAATCGAGTTGCCGATGCCCTTAGTCGTAAGCAACAAGCAGTTGTTTCAATGATGATATCCGAAAGGGAATGATCTCGAGACTTTATCCACTTGTGAGATTTGAGATCGTGAATCCAATTTATCTTCATCTCTTATTTTGTGTAGCCTTGAGACTCATCCTTCTCTTTTGGACCGCATCCTTGAAGCTCAAAGGCGTGATCCCGAATTGGCTCTTCTTAGCCAAAGTTGTAGGGATAAAATTAATATCGAAGATTTGAAAGACTTTGATATTGATGCTCGTGGCGGTATTCGAAAGTTTGGTAGACTTATTGTGCCAAACATTTGTGATCTTTGTAAAGACATTTTAGAAGATTCTCATCGTTCTAAATTTACCATTCATCCCGGTAGTAGTAAAATATACGCGGATATGAAGCGACTTTATTATGGGATGGAATGAAATCTGATATTTCTAACTTTATTAAGCGTTGCATGACATGCCAACTCGTAAAGGCCGAGCATCAAAGGCCCGGTAGGTTATTGCAACCTTTGAACATTCCAATTTGGAAGTGGGATCAAATTTCCATGGACTTTATTGACAGTCTTCCCCGTTCTCGTTCGGGTCATGACAGTTTATGGGTGATTGTCGATAGACTTACAAAATCCGCCCATTTTATTCCCGTTCAGTCCAATCAGACCGTACCTCTTTTGGCTAAACTCTATGTCAAAAAAATTATTAAATTGCATGGAGTTCCTACTTCTATTATTAGCGATCGTGATCCATTATTTATCAGTGGATTTTGGAAGGGTCTTCAAAAAGCTTTGGGAACAAAGCTTAATTTTAGCACCGCTTATCATCCTCAGTCCGATGGACAAACTGAGCGTGTGAATCAAACTTTTGAAGATCTTCTTCGTGCATGTGTTCTTGATTTTGGTGGAAGTTGGCAAGATCATATTTCTCTTGTTGAGTTTTCCTATAATAATAGCTTCCAATCTAGTATTGGTATGACACTTTTCGAGGCACTCTACGGAAGGCCGTGCCGATCTCCTTCGTGTTGGCTTGAAGCCGGTGAGAAGCTGGTTTTAGGTCCAGATTTTATTCATGTTTCACCTATGAAGGGTGTTGTGCATTTCAGTCGATCGGGAAAGTTAGCACCTCGATATATTGGTCCATTTTCCATCACCGAACGCATTGGTTCCGTGGTTTATCGCCTTTTATTACCGGCTCAGTTTTCTGCTATTCATGACGTATTCCACGTCTCTCAACTATGGAAATGCCTTAGGGATTCTGATTCTATTCTTGAGCCCGTTGTAATTGAAGAAATTAAAGTTTCACCTAATTTGACTTATGAGCAACATCCTATTCGTATCATTGCTACAAAAGTTAAACGCCTTCGAAATAAAGATGTTCCTCTTGTGAAAGTTCAATGGTCCGTAAAATCCTAAGGATTGCTCTTGGGAATCTAGAGAATTCATCAAGCGAACACATCCGGACTTACTCTCTCGTGCTCATTAAGGTGAACTTCTCATTTTAAAATTTCTTCCTTTGTGTTGTTATGCCTTAGTATGGTTGTTACCTTTTATTTTCCTCTTAATTATTGCAAGGACGCAATTTCTTTAAGGAGGGGAGTCTGTAACAACCCGCATATTTTATGATTGTATATTTAAATGTTTTATTTAAATATAGCATCGTTAATCTGATTAAAGACTAAAATGTTACTTTTTGTAAATAGTCGAATTGGGACTCAAGACCAGTTCTATTGAGCCCAAAATGGCGTTTATAACTTTTTTGAGTATAAACATCGATATGTTTGGAGTTGATTAGAATTTTGATGTTTTCATTTGGGGCTTTGGGTTTGGGTTTCAGCCCACAAACCCAATAAGAGAACCCAACTCCTTTATCAAACACTCTAACTCAACTCCTCTTCATTCATTTCATTCCTCATTTCCTAACACTCTCAAGCTAAAGTAAAAATGGGGGAAAGAAGAGGAAATTAAAATTCCTAAACCCTAGTTTTGATTAGGAAACTCAAATTCAAGTCCAAAATCAAGGAGAAGCTTAGGTAAGCATCCTCTTCATCTTCTCCATCTCTATCTCTCTTCAATTTACAGAAATTCCTATAACCTAACTTAGGAAAAACTTCACCTTTTATAATAGATTGAAGATTCTAGAGGTATATTGAAGAGGAATTGGTCTTGCTTTGTTTTAAAGCTTCTCATTTGTTGTCTTTGAGTTTTAAAGGTAAGTTCTTTAACTCACATCTACGGCTATAACTTTCATTGTTGTTAGGTATGAATTCCTAACATTTATTCATGTTCATTTGCTTTTGATTTGAATTGATTTGGTGAAATTTCCAATTTTTGGGTTTTGAAGTCCAATTTTATGAAAATCCTACTATGGATGTCTGGACATGATATTTGGGGTGTATCGAAGAGCCTATAAGGCTGGGTTATCGCTTGGCATAAATCCCTAGTCGTCATTGCTCGTCCGATCGCTTCCGAATCATTTTGGCCATCATGGCCTAGGCAAACTGTTGACCAGGCCAGGTAACCAGACATCTGGATATCAAGTCCAGACGTTTGGTTATAGACCTGGAGGAAAAAAAATAAGCACGTAGAAAATAAAATGGCAGAGATCAATTCCAGATTTCTGACTTATAGGTTCAGACGTCTGGATTGGATCTCAGACGTCTGCCTTGAAATTTCAGACGTCTGGGCGTATTCTGAATTTATTCCAGAACCTAAATCCAGACGTCTGGATTCTAAACCAGACGTCTGGAACTGCCAATTTTGCCTATTTTGGGCTATTTTTGATTGGATTTCCAATTTTAATCGATTTTTGTTGATCCGGTTAGTTGTTATCACTTATTATCGACTTTGATGACTTCTTTCTTTGGATTTTTGGGAATTCCGTTTGATGGATTTGATATCGATTTCTATGGTTTTGATTCACGTCGTCGAATGTGAATTTTTGGTTGATCGACTGTTTCTACAATCGTTTTCTATGATTTGTCACTTTTAAAAATACAAAGGTTTCTATACTAGTAGTAAATATTCAAACGCTTTCACAAAGATGATTTCAATACCATTTTTAATACAAAACTCATTTTTAAAACCGTTTACCAATCTATTAGTATATACAAACCTTTACCTCATTCGTATGAGAAATCTAATTAAATGGCTTAGCAAAACAAGTGGTATGAAACGCTTGCGTTTACTTCGTCGGTTAATTCTTGGACTTGTTCGATTGAACTCTCGTGACAATTTTCGAGTGGAAATCTACAATCTGTTCGTAATTATTTAAGTTAAGCTAGTGGTTATGAGACATGAAGCCTAACTCATTTATTTACTAGTTTAGTGTAATTTACACTTATTTTCTAGTGGAAGTTTACAATTTGTTCGTAAATATTTAAGTTAAGCTAGTGGTTATGGGACATGAAGCCTAACTCATATATTTACTAGCTTAGTGTAATTTACACTTATCGATCAATGATGATCATTTTGAGATTTAGACTAGCGATGTGCGATGTCTCTTTGTTTGTGTGGGGACTAAACCCCATTTGTGGAGCTTCGGCTCAAATTGGTGGGGTAGTGACCCATGGTCTTCGGGCCGTTTGTGGAGCTTCGACTCAAATTGGTGGGGTAGCGACCCATGGTCTTCGGGCCGTTTGTGGAGTTTCAGCTCAAACTTGATGGTTAGCGACCATGGAATAGCGTTCCGTTTGTGACACACGTGTTGGTGAGTTTTCATGCTCCCGTTTGCGATAGGCCTTCCCCTTTTTGTGATTTCTGGATTTCTAGTTGATGATTTCTAGAATTTGTGTTTCACCGATTTTTGCGATTGGCATTGATATGTTTTGTCAATATTTGTGTATTGGTGAATAATTTAAAGAATATGACATTCTTTTTAGTGTTTGAGAATATTTGAGATATTGTATGATTTTTGTTGTTACCTTATGTATACTTGTCACAGTATGGCATTTTTGTTATCATACGTTTTTGTCATATCTCTTATTCTATCTCATTTTATATGATATTTATAGCTAGACTGATCCGTTTATTATTTTCTTCTTAAATAATACTCGGGTTAGACCGAGGTATTTCAGGTGCTTCTACTTGACTTCTTATATGGGACCATCATCTGATTTTTGGCTAACTACTTTAGATTAGTAGTTTTTGCTTTTATACATTCGAGATAGAGACTCCTTGATGTATACTTATTCTTTTGTCTAGCACTTGTACCTATTCTTTTATGACGTAGTGGATCTTGTATGACCACTACTTTGATGTACACTCCTATGTGTTATATTCATATCTGTTTTCGCCTTTGTGATATGAATATCTGTGACTAATTTGTGTTATGTTTATTTCTATATTTGTTTCCGAAGCCCACATAGCCACTGTGTGGTAGCTTTGAGTTTGTATTTGATATGTCGGATTTCCTCTTGAAATGAAATGTAAGTTGTATCATCTGATATATCGGTACTCGCACAAAGCAATTACACAGATGGTCGCTCCTCAACAGCCTTATTCTTCATGCTAGTCGACGACATTACCACGTAGTGTCCTTGGCTAGTGTGAGTATAGAGGTGGGGCGCCACATTGCAGAACTGATGGATATCACACATAAGCATCTGGTCATCAATAGGAAAACCTATCTAGGTTGCCAGGACCGACCGCGGTCGGTCCCTCTAGAGGGAGCGGGGCCGATCCCTCCTCCAGAAAAGGAAATTTGGCTCCTCTCGTTGGAGCACAAGCTAGAGTCGCTGCGGTTAATTTGGATGCTGGAGTTCAGGTGGATGTAGACTAGTTACCTCCCTGGAATGACGATGATCTCTCAGACATTTCATAAAGCAGACTCTCTATAGGTCCCCAAGGACCAATCCTTACATGAATAGCTAAAGATCCAATAATTCCAACATAAATGGACTCCTATTAATATGGAATTGGTTGAATTATTCGATTTGAATTTCAATTGTAAATTCATCTAAAACTTCTTAAAGGAAAAGGGAATTTTTTTTGATCAAATAAAACCACATAGTTTAGAGTTTGTTTGCATGGTGCATGCCTTATTTAAAGATTCCTCAGATTCGTACAAGAACCACGATGATTTAATCCCAAGATAAATAAAAGGGTTCTTTGAGTAAAAACCATTTGATCATTAATTATTCAATTTTAATGAGTTGATGACCCTGAAAAAAGAAGGAAAGCTGGAATGCCAACAGGCGTCCGTCTATTCTCTAATTCACCGGACCCGATAGTACACATTTTGGGAACGTCTAGTGCCAAAGTCACTGAATGGGTAAGTTGCCAATCCCTAAAATGTACTATGTGATGTACTTTATCTATGCATGTGATATGCATCGAGGGGATGTTGAGCCAAGAAGGCGTGGAACGACCCGTAGACATCGATCGGACCATTCACGTGAGATGGAGCACAACTACCGCTTGGCTCTATCTATCCAAACGTCGGACTTGTCGGCTATGGTTAGACAACTAGTAAGGGAGAACCAAGGCTTGACCAATGACGATTCAGGGATCGTGAGAAGCCATACCCCATTAACGGAAAATATCCTATACGTTAAGTATCCAAGGAGGTTTAGCATGCCGTTGATGCCTGCCTATGAGGGAAACACCAACCCCAAGCAACACATCATGAGATATGAATGGTTGATGGATTCCACACGAGATGATGATGCCACAAAATGCAGAAGTTTTCCTATTACTCTCTCTGGCATTGCAACGATGTAGTTTACTAGATTACCCCCATGGTCAATCTTTAGATTTGATGATTTGGCAACAAAATTTATGGAGCAGTTCCGTATACACACAACTCGCCCCAAAGATGTGGTGTCCCTATCAAGCATGATCCAGGCTCTGGGAGAATCACTGAAAGATTATTTGGAGAGATTTCATAAAACCATCATAGAAGTCAGTAATTCGAATGACTATTCAATATTGATGGCGGCAACAGAGGGATTGACCTAGAATCTAACTTTGGTGATTGGTTATGTGACAAACCACAAATCCGTACCATCTGAATCGACAATAAACCACACAAGTCCGACCCAGAAAGCACATATGAAGAAAAGTCATGAGAAAGAAAGAAGAGAGAAGAAAAGAAGAGAAGAAAGAGAGAAGAAGAAACCAAATAAAACAATACAGAATCTCACATCGCAGCGGAAAACATATAATTTCATATCAATGATCTTTACAGAATAGAAACTGTATATACATACATCAACCAGAGTTCAACAATCAATCACCAATCATTAGCCTGGACAGTTATAATAACCTGTCCTTACAATTGCTAATAATATAAATAACAAAGCAGTGGATAATGAACAGATATGTGTATACGAAAATGAAGATCTCCAGATCTCCTGCTGAAGCTCCAAAAGCATCAAATCCGAACCTGTAAATATACTCGGTCTGACCCAAGCATTGAAAGGGAAGAACGCCCGGATCAGTCTGGTAAACCAGCATGAGAAACACACTCAACTGAATTTATTAAATTACCGAACTTTTCCTTTCAAAACAAAAGTATCTCGTAAGACACGTCCACACATAAACACGGACATGTTTTTACCTTACGATTACCAAAACCTTTCATATCAAATCATCTGATTTATACTAGTGTCTAGTATATACAAATAATATTAATCATACTGAAATTGTTACCATTATTAAATTCCAGCATATAGCCTAAAATGGGTAATACAATCAAAATGGCAGGCACATAGCGGAGTTGGATTTCCATACAAATGACCAGGTGAAGGGACTACCTTCCGATGGGTACACCTCTAGATTGATGTCCCGAGGCACATAACATCTGCCCTCTACCAACACAAGATCAGCCTACCTCTGTAACTAGGTAGTACCGAATATGTCATCCCTCATTCGTTATAGACCTTTTCCGAGGGCCCTCATAGCATACAAACCACAATAATTTACGTCCCGAACTTCATTGCGGAAAGAAATATATCTAGAAGGGGATGATCATATCCTAATTGGGAATGACCCACTTAGCCCTGCTACATCTAACCCTATTTCGGTCATTTCCGGTTGATGAGGCCAAAGAGGTAACGATTACCATTCACATATCGCATATCTTTTGAATGCCACATTCGCCATATCCGTTGACTACTAATTGCCTTTCACAAAAATACAACCCTTGAGCTCGTACGTCTCAAGGAAGGGTGTTAAGCTAAGAGAAGTTGCCTTCTCCGCCACCAAACAAATGTACGTTTGTAAAAACCTATGTACGTAATCTCATAAAATGCAAATGTCAGACATTTATCCATACAAGTTGTCTAGGAACAGGACAAACCTAAGGTACTCTCCTACCACATCCTGTCGGAAAATCCCTAGGATTAGTAGCGAATGGTCCTTGCATTGGATATTTCATAACGAAGAGACTACTGCTACTATATGTATATTGGGATTTTAACCCCAAATGATCAACAAGCAGTCCTCCACTATGAAAATCCTAAACATCAATATCATCGGCCAACCTGCACAATCGTTGTATAAATGTTGGTCCGAAGTGGGTTTCAGATAAATCTGATCCTGGTCTCTTCGCACCAACAATGCAAAAGCGTTTCTCAACCTCACACAGAAACTAAGTCTCATAGACTTATCACGTCTCCAACTTTCAACTTGCTATCCTTTGGCCAAGAAGGAAGCTCGATAGATTGGAGTAATACTCCGCACTATAGAATCAATATCCTCAACAAAAACGATAATCAAGCCTACACAAATGGCTACGTACTAAGTGTACGACTAAATAGTTCCTACATCAGGTCGAGGAACTAAAAATTTGGCCAAATTCGATAGTCGGTTATTTAACTATTAAAGCAACAAACAAATATCTAGCACCATATGCAATCACTAGGCCCTTTTAATCAATCTTTCATTAATTAAATCACTTTCCAAATATTCACTTTAAATTATCTTTAAAAAGATATAATTCCAAAACCATTTCAATATTTCACCATTTGGAAAACATTTCCATATACTTATTTAAAATAAGTAATTCACAATTCTTTTTATTTTCAACACTTGGAAAATATTACATATACTGAAATCATGATTAAGTATATATTTTATTCTTTAAGGAAAACATTCTCTTAAACATATTTATTTGGGACAAAATGAATGTTGCGTAAAACATCGTTACGACAACCTAAAATCATCAGTATAGGGATTCGGTAATTAGATAGGTATATAAATCCCATATACTATACAAAACATCTTTTTCGAGAATCATTTACTATAACAACGGTGTTATAGTCCATACTTACCTTACTTCTCGAAAACATCTATTTCAACAATGAATGTTGAAATCTATGTATTCGATACTTTAACACATTTTAAAACATCTAACTCCATTTAAAAGATCACTTTTCAAAACATTTATTTAATTTAAAGGGTTATTCACTGTCCAAAATCGTGAATATAATTCTCTAACTAAATTCATTATTTCTACATATTTATTAAAGGGTTATCTACTGTCCAACATCATGAATATAATTCCTTTAATAAACTTTTATATTTAACCTATCAAATTCAATTGATTTCGGATTTATAAAACAATGTTTATAATTCAAATTTCTATTTTATAAAAACTTCCATTTATAAAATTTCTTTATTAACAAATTCCATTTATATCATTTATGTGCCAAAATCCAATTATAAGTAAATTCACTTATAATTCTCTTATTTACAAATTCATTCCTTTTATAACTTCATAATTATAAATCTTATTCACTTATAAAATCCATTTATGACTCATTTTAACACTTATAAAAATCCTTTATAATTCCAACATTTTGATTTATAAAAATTCAATTTTATAAATCTTATCTATAAATAAACCATTTATAATAAGTCCAAACTCTCAATTTAACTAAATTTACAAAATGATCAACTTCATATTTCAAAAATCACATTTTGCTTATATTTCACAAAAATCATAATTTTTTATAATATAAAAATTATAACTTCTTATTTGTTTAAAATAAATTCATTTCCTTAACAATTCAAAAATCATATATTTTCAAAATCACTTTGAAATCCTTATTAAATTGAAATCATCAATTTAATATTTTAAATCTCCAAAATAAGGCCCAATGCTGCAAAAATGCTGAATAAGGTGATCACATCAATCATATCAATCCTAGCATCCAAAACATCATATATCATATGATAACAGCATATATCACAATATCTATAAATAAAATCAACACTGGTGAGGAATCCAGTTGGATCCCTCCAACCTGTCCTCCTGCAACAAATATACATATTAGAAAATATGTACAATGTCCGCTTCGAGGCAGACACGCATACAAAAGGTCATCCGCTCGTACACGGGAACGTATAGGATCTCATCTGCTCCAATAGGCAGGAATATATCCAAATACCAATCAATATATATATATATATATATTATCATATATCATCCAAACAATCATCAATCAACATAAAATAAATTTATTCTCACTTATATAAAAATATCAGCGAGACAGAAAGAGTGAGTTGTACTCACTTTGATTCCAATAGCAGATGCAGCGTTTTATTCTGAATAAAATTAAACAGGTGTTTAATTTTACCCAAAATTTACGCTAGCTCCAATCAACTCCAATATGCTCCATCGCGTAGTGCTAATCGAAATGAACCTGACGCAACTTATTTCGTCAAAAACGAACCTCGTATGAAGAAGTTACAACATTTTAAAGTTTATATGATTTTATAATATAATAATTTACAATTTTTTATTTATTTTAAACCTCAAATTAATCGTGGCCGCACGTTTTTGAATTAAGAGACCTGGGCCGCGTTCTACATCTTCTTCCCAATTCGAAATTTCCAGGCTAAATCGCGTTTAAACTCATATCACTCACGATCTTTGACCACGAAATGCCTCACCACTCATGCCCTAGAAGATGATCGGAGCATACCATGTCGAAGGCCTACGCGAGCTCCCCCAATGGCCAGCGACCACAACCCCCTAGCTTGGCCGTTTTCTTGAATTTCGTGCTCGAACACACGTGTTCATCTGATTTTTGCCGTCGATCCTCTCCATGAAACTCGATCATCACCGTTGGATGTGAAGATCACGATGCCCTCTACAATATTATAGTTGAAGATTTTTCGAATCGGTTGATGGATTGGAAAAAAGAGGGAAGGCGAATCAAACAATTTTGACCATTGAATATGTAGGTGGTGGCTTACCCTAGTTTCTTTAGGGTTTGTGAAAAAAGAAAATTATGAAGTCCTTTTATAGAAAATTTCGCGACACTATTCACCCAAAAAATTTTCAAACTCCAAACGAAGCATGCCGCATGGCGTTTATAATGTTTTACCCCTATTCTGAACACAATGGAATATATATCGAAGGCCAATTCGATCGTACTTGGAAGATAGGTTTTCGAATCGACTTATTTAAATTAAAATTTACTTAAACAAATTTCTACACATTTCAGCTTGCCACGATTAAACCGTAAATCCGATTGACACGAAATTTGAAATCCTATAATGATATAATATTACGGATCCAATGAAAATGGTTTCATTGAAATCTAAGACAGTATGAAAAATGACTATTTTTACACGTTAATTAAATATTAAAATATTCAATTTCTATAAATTAACTTTTAATTCGATTTTAGAAGTTTACTAACATCATTCTAATTCAAATAGAATTTAATTCAACTTTATAAATCATTTTAATTCACATATAATTCAAAATCAAATTATTTCTGCAATTCCAAATATTAAATTAACAATTTAATTATCCAAATAAATCACTATGGTCAAAATATAAGTTATTCAACTTATAAAATTTACTTGTGAATATTTAAAATCAATTAAATATCCGAATTTCGAATGACAGAAATTCTGGGTCGTTACAGGTTAGTTGGCAAACCAGCTGTAATGTTCTATGCAAAGGCAGCTCAATATTTGAGGATAGAGGAAGGTAGATGATCTAGAAAGAAGAATGTTGTGGGATTAAGTAGGGAGGGAATGTAGAGTAACATTGCGGTGACACAATCCGGAGAAAGTTCTAGAAAAATTGAAGTAAACGCCCAAAATAAATCGAATCAGCAAAAGAAAAGCGGTGATAGGAACCGTGAGCGAAAAAGGGATTCTGAAAGAGAAAAGTCAAGGATTCCAATGTATGATACCTACACACCATTAAATACATCCCTAGAGAACGTCTACATGCAACACCATGCAGTATAGGAAGCCACCTCCGAAAGAATCGATGGAGAAGCAAAAGCAGACTGGAAAATGTTGCCAATTCCACGAACGCTATGGTTATAACACGAATGAATAGGCATTTCTGGGATGTTATTAAGAAACTAATTCGGGAAAGAAAACTACAACAATTTGTTAAAGCCCCACAGGATGGCGGGCAGGGGATATCTAACCCCAACCGAGGACAAGCACCACACAGGGCCGAGGAGCCTGCACCGACTGATGGATGATTAGTGATCAATACAATAGTTGGAGGACCGCATCCAACTGTTAAGAACTTGCACGAGATGGTGGGCTATGCTAGTGCAATCAAGCATAATAATTTTGAGTGTTGTTCAAGTACAGAAGATGGGGCTTCGACAAAATAGCAGCGTACAATGGCAGACGATATTGCATTCAAAGGCAGAGATGCAGATAAGATGGTGGCACCGATGCTCGACACAATGGTCATTTCGGCCATGATCGGTCCTGCCTTAGTGAGGAGGATCTTGGTTGACTTTGGAATTTCCATGAATATAATTTTCATAAAGGATTACGATCAGACGTGGATGGAAGCCAAGGAATTGAAACCTTCTAAAGCTCGCATTCATGGTTTTAACGGTGCTGTGACTGAAGTTGTTAGTTATGTCGAATTGCCTATGGAGTTGGGAGAAGGTGATCGCGGGAGAGTGCGGATGTTGCCATTTGTTGTCTTGGACGTTGACTCTCCATACAATGCTTTTTTGGGCCGACCAGCCCTAGCTGAATTCTGGATAGCTATTGCCCCATAGTGTTTGACTTTGAATTTCCCAACTGATAACGGTGTTGGAGTTATGCATAGTGATCAGGCGATCGGACATGCCTGCTATGTGGCTGAATTGAGGGACGCTCAATGGAAGGAGAAAGGTAAGGGTGTGGATAAGTCTCTCCACATCCAAGCCACCGAAGATTGACAAGCAGCGCCTTGGCCTTGGCTAGGAAAGCCACACTTGGTTCTATAAAGACATAAATTCAAGGGATGATAAGGAGGAGCCCAAAGAGACCAAGCCTATACCGGTTGATTTGACGATTGACATCTCGTTTAGCCACGACGACCCATCACAAATCCTAAATATTGGATCATAGCTTACCCCCTCCCCTGATGATGAAAGAACTTGCTGGTTTCTCCAAGCGAATCTTGATGTGTTCGCTTGGACTCATTCTGATATATGTGGGATCTCGCCTGCTATTGCGAGCCACTCATTAAACATCGACCCGAGGCATGTCCCGGTGAAACAGAAAAGGCGTGGCATGGATCCGAAGAGATCTGCCGCCCTTAAAGAGGAGGTGGATATGCTCAAAAGCAATGGGTTTATTCGCGACGCCCTCTATCCTAAATGGGTATCTAATCCTGTACTTGTGAGAAAGGCAAATGAAAAGTGGCGGACATGTGTTGACTATTCATATTTAAACAAAGCATGCCCAAATGGTTTTCCCCTTCCAAGAATTTACCAGCTGGTGGACTCTACCGCAGGACACAAGTTGCTATCTTTTATGGATGCGTACTCTAGATATAATCAAATCTTGATGCACATTCCCGACCAGGAGCACACCAGCTATATTACCAACGTTGGATCGTATGTATGGTAGTGCCATTTGGATTGAAGAATGCTGGAGCACCCTATCGGTGCTTGGTCAACCGAATGTTTAAAGATTAGATTGGAAAGACCATGGAGGTATAAGTGGATGATATGCTCATAAAGTCACGACGATCAAGCGACCACGTTAGAGACTTAGCAGAACCATTCGATATCCTTCGATATTACAAAATAAAGGCCAATCCTCTAAAATGTTCGTTCGGTGTTGCATCAAAGAAGTTCTTGGGTTTCATCGTCAATGCTCGTGGAATTGAAGCTAATCCCGAGAAGATTTGAGCAATTTGCAACATCCAGGCACCGAAGACCATTAAAAAGGTACAAAGCCTAATGTAAAGGTTGCTACCCTAAGTCAATTTATTTCCAGAGCCATCGATAAAAGCATTCCTTTTTTTGACTTGATTAGAGGATGGAAAAGGAACTTTGAATGGTCAGAGGATTGTGAAAGCGCATTCCAAGCTTTGGTAAACCACTTAAAGAGGCCTCCCATCTTGTCAAAGCCGGTGGATCATGAAGGGTTGTATCTCTACTTGGCCGTGTCGATACACGCTATGAGTGCTGCACTAATTCGTGAGGAGAACCGAATCCAGAGACCGGTCTATTATGTTAGCAAGCGATTAATAGGAGCTGAAAGGAATTATCCGAAGATAGGGAAATTGGTGTACCGCTTGTTGATTGCTTCATGAAAACTCCACCCCTATTTTTAGGCTCATCCCATCAAGTTTACACCGATCAGCCATTACGACAGGTCCTACAGCGACCTGAGACATCTAGAAGTTTACTCAAGTGGAACTTTGAACTGAGTTAATTCGACATCACTTATCTCCCTCGAAAAGCCATCTAGGGATAGGTACCGACGGAAATTATAGTAGAATTCACTACAGAATATGATTTCCCAGAGAGCGGTGGAGCCCCTACTATTTGGTGGAAAATGTATACGGATGGAGCATCTAATGATCATTGTTCTGGAGCCAGAATCATGCTAGTAATTCCAAAAGACCAATCAATTTGCTATGCTTTAAAGCTTGACTTCCCTGCAACGAACAACGAAGCTAAGTATGAAGCTCTGATTGCTGGAATCAAACTTGCTAGAGAACTAGGGATAAAATCTCTTGAAATCTTTTGCGATGCCCAATTGGTGGTATGCAAAGTCAGGGGAGTTTACCAGGCTAAAGAACAACAACTCACTCCGTACCTTATCCGAGTTCAAGAGCTATTGATTGACTTTGAGTATTATGACATCACGCACATTCCTCGGGATCAAAACAAATAGGCCGACTCATTGGCAAATTTTGCTAGCACTGGGGATGCACAACAAATGGGCTTGGTACCAGTCGAAGTACCAAATGCTCTGAGCATAAATCAGATGGAAACCGACTGGGTACTAGAGAAGGAGCATGAGAAGCGGTCGTGGATGACTCCAATTAAAAATTATTTGCTACAAGGAGTCCTTCTTGAACAGAGGAATGTAAGATGACAAATCCTCCGCAAAGCTTTGTGATATATTATTCAGGAAGGAGTTATGTATAGAAAGGGTTTTTCCATTCCCTACTCCAGCTTGTAATGAAATAAAATGAGTCCTAAAGGAAATTCATGAAGGAGAATGTGGCAATCACACCTGGGGGCAAACCCTAGTAAAGAAAATACTCCGTTATGGGTATTATTGGCCAACTGTCAACCGAGATGTTGCTGATTACACTAAGTGATGCAACAAGCGCCAGATGTATGCAAAAGTATCGAGAGCTCCACTGATAGTAATTACACAAATGATCAGTCCATGGTCGTTTGCCACATGGGGCATAGATATTATCGGTTCTTACCGATCTCAAAAGGTGGTGTGAAATACACCATCGTGGCAGTTGATTACTTCACCAAATGGACTAAAGCAGAACCTTTAGCCATGATCACGACAAAGAACGTAATCAACTTCATTTTTCAAAACATCATCTGTCATTTTGGCCTTCCATGAACCATTGTAACTAATAATGGAACTCAATTCGATAGCGCTGAATTCAAAGACTTCTACCGTCGGCATCATATTGAAAAGAGATTTGCAGCAGTTGCTCACCCTCAGGCAAATGGACAAGTTGAAGCTGTGAACAAAATCATAAAGTCCATTCTGATAAATGTTTGGAAAATGCTAGAGACAAGTGGGTAGATTAACTCCCAACAGCATTATGGGCATACAGAACCACCCACATGTCCGCGACTGGACATACTCCATTCGTCCTTGCTTACGGCTCCAAAGCCATCATGCATGTTGAACTCGAAGTCCCTTCTCATCGAGTGACCTATACGACCCTAGAACAAATAGAGATCTCCTCTTAGAATCTCTAGACTTTGTAGATGAGAAGCGCGAAGAAGTTGAATTGAGGCAGCTGCACATCGACACCGAGTTGCCCGATACTGCAACACTAAAGTCCGACCTAGAACCTTCGAAATCAGCGATCTTATCTTGAAAAGGGTTTTTCTTGTCTCATCACACATGAATCCTACTTGGGAAGGACCATATGTTGTTGAACAAAGACTTGGAGAGGGAACTTTCAAGCTAGCGACTGTTGATGGCATCACACTCCCAAGGGCGCGAAATAGCGAGCATTTATCATGCTATTTCACTTAGTTTATTCTTTTTCATTCAGTTGTATTCAATTTCCGAATTTGCTTTAGCATTTGATTTTCCATTTCTTTCCATTTGGAAAATAAAGTTCAAAATTTCCTTCATATCTATGTTGCTGTAGCATTTCATATTAGTTACTATACCCGACTAACTAATAGTGACATGTCCAAGCCGGCTCGCAGAGTTTGGACCCAGCCGATTACATAAGATCATGATTGAACTAAACAAAATGAACGTTTTCCAACCGTTCATTCGATGATTCTTGCTCACAACCCAATGAATGGAGTACCTAATGAGAAATGGATATGACTTAACCATTCGATAACCAAATTAATCCCACTGAGCGATGGGATGGACATGAATCAAAAGCGATCGTTACATGACCGATCGCTCGCTAAGTCAACCCCCAAACCTAGGGGCAAATCAATCAATTAAGGAAAGTACGATCTGATTATTTTTCGAAATAACTCTAAGTTCTCAGAGTGTGGACTAGACTATGAACACAAATTGGGTGCGCTTCGACTACCCGCCAACTAACTATTATCCCAAGAGGGCGAATATGAGTATAAACAAATAGATTAGTGCGGTTCGACCACTCACTTTTCCATACACTTCGACCTAAAACCGACAGGAGGAGTATAAACTTGCTAAGGATGGAGTTCGACCATCCACTATCTAACTCCACTAACCCGAGACTGGGGTAGGAGTATAATCTCTTAAACCGCCGAATCCGACGACGTGACACTACGGCTCGAGCCCAGTGTTTGGTACAACTTAAGGAAATAGCCACATGGAGGCCTTGAGTAAAAATTAATGGGTGATTATTCAAATTAACGATCAACGAATTACAAGTACATTGAATGAAAAAGTAATAGCTCGACTACTTAAGCAAGTTCACATAAGAGTTCAACAGAAACTAAAGAACATTTGTTTACACATTAAACTTGGAAAGCGTAGTACAAGTTTATCCAAAGAGAGGGTCGTACCTGCACATATATGGCAAACAAAAAGAAAAATAGCTACTTAAGT
The DNA here is from genome assembly GCA_030737815.1 of Allium fistulosum. Lineage (NCBI taxonomy): Eukaryota > Viridiplantae > Streptophyta > Magnoliopsida > Asparagales > Amaryllidaceae > Allium > Allium fistulosum. The sequence goes on from CM060905.1 coordinate 1,252,192,929, forward strand.
TATATACAAACTAAGCCAAAATGACGGCTACTTCTTTTGCCTCTTCTCCCTTTTGGATTTCTTAGGAGTGGACCCATCGAGTCTCCGCCTATCCCTCTCTTTGATCCTTTACTACCCTTGGCAGGAGAGCTTTTAGAAGTTGGAGGGAGTTCTCCAGGAACCGACCCGCTGGGTGGAATGACTTGCAGTGGGACAAGATTTGGATCATCGACGTTCATATCAACGGATTTAGTTTTAGCTTTTTTCTTCAATGTCTCGTCGCTCTCGATGCGCTCCTTTAAGCTAAGATCATCAGTGTGTTCAGAGGCACCTGTGATCATAACGTCATCAGATTCATCTGGTAGCGGCTGATTGTCGGCCTTTTCATCAACAAGAGCTCCAATAACTTGAGCATCGGGTACTAGAATGTCGGTAGCCATTGGAATTTTAGTAAATGTCGGTTGTTACTTTACAGTGGCACCGCTTCCTAGAGCTTGACTGGGAGCCGGAAGACCTGCAAATTCGTGGGAATAAGAAAATAAGCACATAACTATTGGGCATGAGGAACGAAACCTCTTGAATAATGGAAAGTGGAGCGAGATACCTTTGTCCGGCTGACTTTCGGTTGTTGTCAGAGTCATCCCTTCTTGAATGGGGGTCATCACCCTTAATTTATAACCGGGTCTATCTAAATCATAGCTCGGGTCTTGTCCCGGGCCAAGTGAAACTGATGCTCCGGATGTTTGAAGTAAAGGAGGACCTTTGGGATCAGACTTCGAAGTTTCAACGATGTTTTTCCCTTTGTCATAGGGTACCAAATATCAAAGTATCGGAGCCATGCAGCAGCAAGATCTAAAGGTTCATTCCCATGAAGGATTTCCCATACCAGTTTTTCCTCATCCAAACCAGCTTTGCCAAGGGCTTTCTTCCTTATTTTTGCGATATATTCTCAGTCCTTGGCAAGAGATTCAAGGTAGACTCTCCAAGAAAATTCAAGTCATGATGGATTAGGACCTTAGCATTGTATTCAACAATCAATGGATCAAACATGTCCTCAATCTCATTCCGGCTAGCCTCTTTAGCATCTTCAAACTGGGCCTCAATTTTCTCTCTAACTTCATTCTGGCCATCTTCCCTTGCTTCTTCCTTGAGGGATTCGATTTGAATGAGTTGCTCATCAAGTTTAATTTTCAGCTCCCGAGCCTCGACGGCCTCTTCACAATACTTTTGAAACTCCTCTTGAGCCTCAAAATTTTCTTCCTTCTCTTTTTAAGAAGCTCTTCTAGTTCCTCAACGTGGTGGGCTAGAGTTTTTCTCATTTTTGCAGCGTGTCCTTCTCCAGAGCAAGCACACCACTGCGGTTAAGGGCAACATCCAGCTCCTTTTTATGAGTCATTTCTAGATGACTAACCACCTCAGATGTTTCTTTAGCACTCTTCTCTGCCACGGCGAACTTAATGGTTAACTCCTTGATCTCATCAACTTGGCGTTTGATTATGTCTTTATCACGGATCGCCTCTAGCTTAAGGCAATCGATTTCATATTGCCTTTCAGTAGAAACCTTAGAGATTTTCTCAGCTAAGTGCTGGAACGCTTCATGCTGCACAAAAACATCGTTGACACATGCAAGTGAATTCGCTTTAGCACTCCTGGAATTATATCGATAAAAGGAATCCCATAAAAGCAAATTTTTTAAAAATTGACCTTAAGTTCAGCTAATCTTTCTGCCATAAAGGCCTCAGGAGCTGTGGTAGTCAAAGCTTGAACAGAAGTAACAATAGGACGTTTGCTCGACCAGTGATCGTGAGGCTATCGAGAACCAGATGAACCCGAATGATATTCGGGTGGAACAGAAGTTTGGGGAACATGGGAAGAGGTTTGATCGCCACTGTGTACATGAGGATTGGGCTAAGCTTCCTAATGAGATGATTGGGATTTGGACTTGTGCTTAGAGGATGAGGACTCCCATGAATGTTGACTTCTTTCCCGGCGGTCATCCCTTTCTCGACGCCTGCTCGAGTCTGGACCGCGAATGGATCCATACTGTGTCAAGGAGTCCCTCAAGTGATCAAAGGCACGGGAATGAGACATAACACCTGCAAACCAAATAAGAGCATATAAGTAACCATCAAATAAAAGATAGACAAAAATCATGCAGTGAAGTGCGCATGATTTTGAGTATCCTAGTGTCCCCCCGATGGGCCAGGTACTGTTGTCTTGCTCATTGGAGTGGTTTCCCTCTGCTGGTAGGAGGAAGGTCATCACCAGTCCTGGTGGGAGAATTAAACCCTCCAATACTAATGTCGGGAAAGTCAAAGGTCATGATATTGTCAGGGATCAGGAGACTCAAGAATCCTTCCATCGAACTTTCTAAAGGCTGAGAGGAAGACTCTTCTTCAACAGAGGTAATGATGAAATCAATATTTTTGGCAGTTTTTCTCCTACGGAGTTTGTAAGCGAGCTTTTTCACCTTTCTTGTTGGCACATGAGATTGTGTGCCTTATGACGATTCGACCACAGGCGTATTACCCGAACCCACATCATCATTGCTAGGCTCATTGATGTCATCACCTCTAATTTTGCCTTCTTTAGCATTGTCCTGAGCCTCCTCGACTGGGGGCACGACAGGGCTATCGGTGCTACCATCTTATTCGACCACGTTTCTTTGCAATACAGCACTTTCTGGGAGTTTGATGCTGCAAGTTTTTTCTAGCAGCCCAAAAAGGGATATCGGTTATGAGGGATCTGATGTCCCTGTCCTCTGCTGGGGTGGCGCAAATTGCAGAAACCGCCCTTGAAAAACTATTTCCTTCAGGTCGTAGATGGACACATGTAAATTTTCAAAGTATTTGTTAGTTCAAGATACGACTTGAGCTAAAGAATTTGAGAATAAACTAATGGCGACATTTACATCCTTCCAACCATCGCCTCGCGAAGACAGGCGGACAACGAATGTAGAACCATTCATGTTTAAAGACACTAAGCTTGTTCCAAGCACCAGTCAGAACTTGATAGTTAGGCATGGGCTCGAGGAAAGTATAAGAAAGGCTCCCCGTCCATCGCTTGAAATTGTAAATGAACCTGATGTCTTCAGGACATAGCGAATGGAACAGAACATCCATAAATAGCAAGTAAGTGCCATGAAGAAAAGCGTAGCTGTTCAGATGCAGCTAAGTAAGAGCTATTCTCGGATAATTGAGCATCTCTCGGATAAAAGAATTAAAATGCGACATGCATCCGGCCTAGAACATGAACTTATTACATGCCGTATACCCTTCCGGGGGCAAATGAGCCCTGTCATTCATAGAAGGGACTAGAACATCTCTAAATGGGATCCCATGTTTAGAGTATAGTCTACAGAGAGCAGCCTCACCAATTCAGGAGGCCTGGGAATCCATCGAGTTATCCAGAAATATAGCACCCTCTATAGTGTCAAGCTAGGATTTATCTCTTCCGCCAGAAGGACAAGAGCATCAGAGAAAAGGTCAACCAATGGGTCAGAATTCTCCGGTTGCTCAGTTTGATGTTCGGGAGAAAGTCTACCAGATACAGTCACAGAACTTGACTCGACACCTGGATTGCTGTGCTATGAAGGTTTTCCAAAAGACATTGCGGCTAAACGCCCTGAATGTCTGGAGCCTATATCAACTAAACTCAGTAGATAATCAAGATTAGAAAATTTTACCTTTCCTCCTGTGCTATGTGTAAACTAGTGTGGTTTAGTGTTGTCCAGTGCAGAGATAAACAATTCCAAATTAAAAGTAAAAGTAAGTGACGAGACTTTGGATTCAAACCAATATGACTGGCATCGCTGACCGTCTCAACTAGTGTTTAGATTGATCGGTTGTGAAGCTTTGGGATCGACTATCGACTTGCTGAAGTATGAAATTCATTATTGAAGTCCATATGTTAAGTTTTAATTCATGTTCAAGTCCCGACACTTTAGTTGTTCGATTTCAAATTCAAAGTTGGATAAGCAAGTCCTGTTGTCCGTTATAATCATATGTTCAAGTTCGTTAAGACTGGATTGGTTCCGATTGTTCATGCAAGTTAATATGGATTGGTTTACTCAAGTGCTCAAGCTCAATTCAAAGGCTTAGAATCGACTAAGTCCCCATAGCCAATCCCTTTATTTAATACAACTGATCCCTCTTGAATAGCCTACGATCCCTCCATTCTCTAACACCACCGATCCCTCCTTACTCAATGACATTAGTATTTGATCCCTATGCCAAAACCAACACAAACTGATCCCATAGCTGAGCACTCCATCACCGATCCCTCCGCAAACACTCCACCACCGATACCTATGCTTAGCCAACTTGACTGACCCCTATGACTTGAATCTGCACCGATCCCTATACTTAGCCGTTTTCATGTTTCCCTCAAATCTTTACCCCAATCCCTCAGGCAACGCGAAATACCGATCCATATTCCATCGCGACCAGTCCCTCCAAACTCCATCACGACCGGTCCCTCCATGCTCCACACACAATACGAGACCGGTCCCTCCACTTCCTTCATGCTTCACTCTTTTCCTTCTCCTCTTCTACTATCTCACCGTAACCACGTTGCTACTATTATCATCTTCTTCACCTAATTCAACCCTTCGTCCATGCAATTTAACATGGAAAAACCCATCATCCTGTCACCAAATCAAACAAAGTCAAAATTATAAACCTACCTACGTATATGAATCGACAGTGAGATATAGAGAAGCCAACAGTCATGGCGAATGGTTTGGAGATGGTCAAAAATTTAAGGGGAATAGGGATCGAATTGATAAAAGTATGAAGGGTTGCGATGATTTTGATTCGAAATTGAAGAAAGAAGATAGAGGGAAGGGTTGGGCTTCACTAATTTCTGAAGTAAGGTGATATGGGAAGGAGGGTTCGGCTATAGAAATGAAGTAAAATGAAGGTTGGAGGGGCAAAATGTTGGTTTATTTACGAGATTTGAGAGATCGGATCGCTTATTATTCTTTATGAAGCCAGAAGCCCTCAAAAAGGGATCGGATATGATCCCTATTCAAGGAGGAACTATCTCATCCCTATGTGTCCATGTAGACAATAAAAAAAGAGAAAAGAAAAGAAGGGGTTCGGGTGCGATCCCTAAGCATAGAAAGGAGAATTTCTGTCCCCATTATTATAAATAAAAAAAGAAAGAGATAAAAGGATCGGCTAGACGAATTCTGATCCTTATATATATAAAAAAGGAGAGGAAAGGGATCGAGTACGATCCCTATGTGCATGCAAGCATGTACATAAAAATATATAAAGTAAATAAATATAAAATGCAATAAAATTGCATCTATTTCAACGAAAATTGGCGACGGCCCATGAGCATGCAAATGCATCCGAGAGCCAATGACAAGATAGCGTGTACCTAAACGTGCACGTGTATATTCTAAAAATTCAAAGTATGAAATCAACAGAAATTGAATTCAAACCTAAAGCTTTCAAGGTCGAGACTAGATCAGATAGACAAATCTTACTAGTCTCGTAGAACCGAACATAGATAGAAATTGATGGAATATAATCCTGAATTTATACTATTGGAAATCGACCAAGCGTTATGACGATCAAAGAGGGATACGAGACATCGGGAAAATAATTCGATAAAATGATAGTGACTATTCACGAAACTGGATGGATTTCTTTCCGGCAACTTTAACTTGCTTTGATTCAAAGCATGTCATGTTCAACACAATACGTACTTTGGGAGGCAAGTCTTATCCGGAATTTTGACCTGGCTATATCCAAACTGATTGGACAAGTTAGACTCGGCATCAAGGCCAGTAAGCCCAGTGTGAAGATTGTAGGGTCCAGAAATCAAGTACAGATGGTAATATGAAGCCATGATCAAACATAATTGAGACATATGTAAGGAAAAATGTTCAAAGTATGAAATATAATTTAATCTAGAAAAGGAATCGGCTATAATCCCTCTCAACCAATGGGATCGTCTACATTAGCCAAACAAGTGTAACTCAATGGAAAACAATCGATAGCTCGGGGTCCAGAAGTCCAATGCATATGAAACTTTGAGAACAAGATGTGGGGACTCTAGGGAGTTCACCCAAGGGATCGCACCACAAAAGGAGCAAGCAAGAGGGATTGGCCCTCTTCCCTCTAGAGGGATTGGTTAGAATCAGGATACAGAAATGTTGCAACAAGGATTGATCAATAATTCAAGTTCTACTAATCCAATTGGCATGAAACTTGGAGGCTAGGCATAGTACAACATGGAGAAGCTCCCATAGGGATCATACCCCCCAAACTCCTCCAAAATAGGAATCGGCCCCGATCCCTATTTCTTGGGATTTGGGCCATGCGATCCCTCATGTGGGCCCCTATGGTTTTGGAGATCCTTCTACCGAATTTTAGGGAGATATTTCACCGTCTTCCTCTATAAATATAGGCTTGATTGTTCATTTTTAGGATCTTTTATGCTGCCTGTTGCTTTGTACCGAATTTTAGGGAGATATTTCATCATAGTCAATTCCTTCTTCTTGACAATAACCTTACGCGACTAAACGAGCTTTATTTCTCATGACCTCATCGAGTTCATTCATTTTATTTTTATAAACCCATTTTGTTCCAATTATACTTTTATCCTCAGGTCTAGGAACAAGTTCCCAAACATCATTTCTGGTGAACTGATTTAATTCTTCTTGCATAGCAAGAATCCATGAATCATCATATGATGCTTCCTTTGGATTTTTAGGTTCAATAGTTGATATAAAAGCTACATTACTCATACTATTTAGTTGATTTCATGTTTTAACTATAGATTCAATATTTCCTAGTATATTTTCTACAGGATGATCTTTTAATAGTCTAATTCTTTTATTAGGTTGAATAATTTCACAATTAGTTTCATTAGGTTCATTATTTAAAGTTACAAAATCTTCTTCATCTTCTATTTGCACAGTATCTTTAAAATTTTCATCAAAAGATACATGCATTGTTTCTTCAATAGTGTTAGTTCTTAAATTATAAACTCTAAATGCTTTACTTATATTAGAATATCCGATAAAAATACCTTTGTCGGATTAAGGTTCAAATTTATCTAAATTATCTTTTGTATTAAGAATAAAACACTTACTACCAAAAACTTTAAAATAAGCTACTATGGGTTTCTTATTGTAAAGTAATTCATATGATGTTTTATTAATTAATGGTCTAATTAAAATCCTATTTAATATATAACAAGCTGTAGCGACTGCTTCAGCCCAAAAGTTTTTAGGGAAGTTACTATAAGAAAGTATTGTTCTAGCACACTCTTGAATCGTTCTATTCTTACGTTCTACCACTCCGTTTTGTTGTGGAGTTCTTGGAAAAGAGAAATTATGAGTGATTCCTTTTTTATTACAAAAATTCTCAAAATTTTCATTTTCAAATTCTCCACCGTGATCACCACGAATAGTTTTTATTTTTAAAGAAAATTGATTTTAATTCTTTTAGCAAAATTCTTAAATAATTCAAAAGCATCACTTTTAAGTTTAAGAAAAATTGTCCAAGTATATCTAGAATAATCATCTACAATTACAAAAACATATTTATTGTGATTAATTGATTGAACTTGAGATGGACCAAATAAATCTAAATGAAGTAATTCTAGAGGTTTAGAAGTAGAAATCATATCTTTTACTTTAAATGAACTTTTCTTAAGTTTTCCTAATTGGCAAGCATCACATATACTATCTACTTTAAAGTTTAACTTGGGAAGACCTCTAACTAAGTCAAGTTTTGATAATCTAGATAACAGTTTGAAATTTAAATGACCAAATCTTTTATGCCAAATCCAAGGGTCACTTGTATTAGCCAAAAGACATAAGTTATCATTTGAAACTTTCATACTAAGGATGTAAATGTTTTTCTTCCTAATTCCTTCAAAGATAATATTTGACTTATTATCTTCGATGTGACACTTATATTTTCCAAATTTAATTTTAAATCCTTTATCACATAGTTGACTTATACTAAGCAGATTATGTTTTAAATTCCTAACTAGCAAAATATCAGAAATAAGAGGAGTTTTAGAATTACCGACATTGTCGATGCCAATCACATATCCTTTTGAGTTGTCTCCAAAGTTGACCAATCCACCATCTTGATATATAATGTCATTGAGTATCTCGGGATTTCCATTCATATGCCTTGAACAACCACTATCAAGTATCCATTTATCTTTCCCAATTTGCACAATTTGTCCATTGGTTGTTGATTCTTCAAAAGCCATGTAACATGTCTGTTCCTGCATAACAAACCAATTCGGTAGATAACTTGATTTTTCATAAAAACTATATGCAGACCTATGATACTTTGATGAAATGCATAGATTCAAACTAGTATTAACAAAATTTTCTTAACATGCCATTTTCAACTTTTCAAGTTTTAGATTATGAAAACTATGAAAACCTATGCTCTGATACCAATTAAATGGGAGTGCAGATTAAGGATCTTAAGGCTAATTTAACACTAGAGGGGGGTGAATAGTGTTTAATGAATTCTACGACTCATATGGACTAAATTAAAATTATGACACAAACAAATGCAGAACTTAATCACAGAACAATCACAGAATCAAACACAGATGCAGAAAGTAAATAAAAAGCAGTAAAAGGAAAGAACACACCGGATTTTATACTGGTTCGGAGTTACCCTACATCCAATCATGTACCAAGGCCGAACACCTCATACATATTTTTATTATACCAAAGTCAAGATTACAATCCTCAGTTTCTAAAGGCCTTGAGGTACCCTCCTGTCTCACGAGTCCGGGGCAAACTCTCTTGATTTACGAGCCACAAGATTACACAATTGATTTCCAGGCACAACCACACCTTATAGAGAGACTAGATAAACTTTTGATTACAAATTGATCCTATAACTCTGAATAGCACTTTGGTCTTCGAGAGAGGACAGAGAATCAAACAAGAATGAGATTCTAATTTGATTCACTTGAGAATTCGGCAGAATTTCGGCACAAACTTAAAAATATGAATATTTTAGAATATGGATTTGTGGAGAAGAAGGAGTGAAGAAAATATGAAAATAGTTAGTTAAAAAATTCGTTTGTGAAGGCTATTTATAGAGTACCAACAGTCATAACCATTCGTGAAGAGATTTAAACGAATAGACACTTCTTTTGAAAATTGAAACTTGTGAATTCAACGGCCACCATGTCGATATGGGGTATCCCATGATGTCGACATCCTTATGTTAAAAATAATATAAAATTTGTTTTGAAAATTGTATTGAAATGAAAACAAAATGAAATGACTCTGGAGTAAAATAAACTAATTTTACTATGTTTAAAAACAAAGAATATTTTAAGGCTAAAACATCTATTTGAAAATCATTTGAGAAGATAATTTTGAAGGCTAAAATATTTTGAAAAGGAGTTTTGAAAATCGTTTTGAAAAACCATTTTGAAGTAGTTTTGCAAGCTTCTTCCTGTAGAATATCTCATCACATCAGGACTCGAGAACTTGTACAAAATCAAGATGTTCGTGGGTTTGTAAGCCACTTGTCGTAGGTTTGTAAGCTACTTGTCATGGGTTTGCAAGCCACTAAGAAGGTAGAAATGGGTTCCATCCCAAATGAAATTCGAAATGAAGATTTCTATGCTATTATGAAGTTTTAACAATAAACTAGACACATATCTTGAAATCTTGATCTTGATACTCATGAGCCTTCAAACTTGATTTCTATGCTATTATGAAGTTTTAATAATAAACTAGACACATATCTTGAAATCTTGATCTTGATACTCATGAGCCTTCAAACTTGATTTCTTCATTCTTCATCTTTATACTGTACAGTCTTCAATAATCAGTACTTGCCTTATATATATCCTGCATAATAACATTCATATATATCTGGACAATAGTGTTAGTATATAAGTTATAATAAAATAAGTTACAAAGGTTGTTGTCATCAAAACCACTATCTCCAGTTCCTAACTGAAAATAATTTTTCGAGAACCCAATTAAAGTTATTCTTCGACATACAAATTCTTCGTCGAAAATACACATCCCCGTACATGGGGTTTGTCGTACAATAATCCTTGATCAGTTCATTATGACCGCCAGCATAGTCTCCATAATGCAAGTCTTTCCTTCCAACAACGCTACCTCCTTGGGTTGAACCAGAGATTTCAGCAATTTCATAGGCCATTAAATCCCTCGTTTCAGCAGTAAACATTCTTTGTTGATTAATACAATGTTCAATAAAATCGTCCGAAGATGATGACTATGACGAAGGCGAGGATGAGAAGCACCACAAACTTTTTAGATAACTCACTTAATATAGGTAGAAGAACGACGATGATGAGTTTGGAAGTTGAATGAGTATGTTTTTCGACATCCTCAATTCTATTTATAAGCTCTTGTTGTTTAATACAAAATGACATAATGTCTAGTCATAAGGACACCGTAGCCATATTGATTAATCACATGAAGGTAGCATTTATAATACTATATAATGCCATATTGATAAATCAAATGTCCATGTTGCACTAAAGATGGAGGAAGAATGGTCTGGTGTCGGGTCACATCAGACATAATAGCCATGTTGCACTGCTTTACACAGATTAAAGTTTTGTTATGTGGAGACAGAATGGCATGGTGTCGGGTCTTATTGGACACTGTAGCCACGTTGCACTGCTTTACACGAAATAAAGCTTTGTGATATGGAATAGAATGGTGCAGTGTCGGATCATATCGAACACTATAGCCACGTTGCACTGCTTTACACGGGTTAAAGCTTTGTCATGTGGAGACAGAATGGTACAATGTCGGGTCATATCAAACACTATAGCCATGTTGCACTGCTTTACACGGATTAAAGCTTTGTCATGTGGAGTCAGAATGACATAGTGTCGGGTCACATCGGATACTCTAGCCACTCTACATTGCTTTACATGGATTAAAGCTAATGGATGAGTCAGAATGACAAAGTGTCGGGTCAAAGCGGCCACTGTAGCCACGTTGCACTGCTTTACATAGGCAATGTATTGTGCTATATATATATCGTTTTGCTTGCATACTTCTCTTCATTCATATCATAGTAGTAATATGTAAAAATGGTCGATTACAGTCATATTTCTTTTCCTTCCTCATACTCATACAAAGGTCTGCTACAACACAATAGCCCGTCGAATACATGCTCCCCTCAACCACCAACCGAGTGGTATATTTAAATAGAGGAAAGACATAATATTGATGTAAGAGAGCATGAGATAGAAGTGCAAGGGCGCATGCAGCTGGAAAAATGGTAGATGTCAAATAGCAGAGCGACGTAGCCATAACGGGAGAAGAGAAAGAAGGAATGAAATACGCCACCATGTTTATTGTCTTGTTTATTTTCTATGAAGTTGTCTGCGTTTTTTATTTGTTGCCTTAGTAAGTTAAGCCTTATTTGTTAATGTTTTCCATGGGTTAAATGCTGTTTTATCTTAAGTGCAGACTTGATTTTGAAAACACAGACTTTACTTGAATTTGAAAATACATATAACTTACTAAAAATGCAAAGAACTTGCTTAAGGTAATTAACTAAAAAAACTTACTTAACTAACCCAAATATTATTCAAATTGTCTAATATATCTAACCCAGAGATTGTATGTAGCATGTCTAACAAAATCAACGTGATACTCCCATAAATAACGTGAATCAAATGTAGCTCATGTTAACCGAAATAGATCTTCATCCTTCACTTTATTTATAATGATTTTGTATCTTCGACAAGCTCCATAAAACGTGACAAAAGTACTCCGAGTTTCCAGAAGCCTTCGAATTAATCTACAATCAGAATAATTGTTAAAATCCTCTTTTAGAGTGACCCAAAAATTTTGCTTCAACTCCTTTTCCGCGTGTCTACGATCGGTTTCTATGTACGCTTTGATTAGTGCTAAATAATAATCGGGAGTCCAACTTTCATTTGAGATTGATGATTATCAAAGATGTTGTGAATTTTCATAACAAATTATTTGTTTAAATATAAATTTCATGATCTGCATCTAATGACGTGGCAAGCATCCACAAACATGAATATAATCAAACATAAGTGTGTTTTTCCCTTCACAAAGTGAAGTACAGACACTCAAACAAAATGGGAAATCTGACATTGATAATACACTGATACGTCTAAAGTACCACATAACTGAACATCCGAATTTAAACGATTATCGATACCTGTTAAAGCAATTTACGATTATTGAAAGCACTAAAAAGTGGTAAATAAATAAAGGGTAATTATGTGAGTATATACTCAAGAAATCTCCAAATCCTATTTTTCTATGTATGTTTTGACTTGCATATTCTTTTTACTTGGAATTGAGACTTGAATATTGACTCGCATATTGAGTTGCACCTTAATTTGCATATCAACGTGAACCATATATGTTTTACCTAACTTTGGTGACTAGGCTAAGAATTATTATGGACCCATACTTTAACTTGATGACTTCGACTAGCTTCAACAAAGCCTCCCTTTGAATTAACCTTCCATACACTTTTGGGGTTAACGAATTTATTCATTAACTGTTGAGTTTTTAAATGAGGTTAGGAGTAGTAGAATGAGATTAATAAAGAAGCTTTATGCTTCTTGATTGGAAGTTGGGTAGTCTTGGACATGCTAAGTATGGAAATGAAATGTTTGTTTAAAGTTCCAAGTTGGGTTTGAGGCTTAGTACTAAGATATATGATGTTGTTATTGATGCATTGGGTAAACTGAATTCTTAGATTTATCCTATTTCGAGTTTCATCAAAAGGCTTTAGGTAATTGAGTAACGGATTGTTCACGTATAATTGTTTGGTTCATGGAATTTGTACGCTGAACTAAAATAGGATTATTAATAAAAAAATTCTAACAGGAGAAAAGAAGACATGTATAGGAATAGAAAAACGAGGTGATGTATGTAGATAAGTTTTGTTGCGATCAGACGCACCATGTGATCGCACGAGCCCGAAATGTAGGATGATTCATTTGAGAATTCAAATAAATAATAATTTTATATTATTTAAATCAAACCCTCGCTTAACCCTCTTTCGCTCTGTAAATCACTGTTACATACATTCTTCAGGAATAATGACCGCCTCCATTTCTTCCTATTCAAAAATTAAAATCAAGCAATCCACTCAACTAAAATTTAAGAAACCAACTCCACTGATCTCGTGTCGAAGAGAGTTTCAAGCCTCTATGGGCTTTGAGTGGTGCGCTTGCACTTGGCCAAGATCCATTTTCTATAGCCGATCTAGGGTTTCACTTTGGAAGCGCTAGATGCTAGGCGATGGGGACGGGACCGTTGAGTTTCTCTACACAAAGTGCACCTCCCTACGAGATTTGGTCAAATCCGATCTACCATAGGGGAGTGTGACATTTTTTGTCACGACATTAGGCCACCAGGTCGCATTTTGTATGAGGAGGACCATCTTCTTCTTTTTGGGTCTGGGATGGAGAGGACGAATTGAGTGACAAGGTACAATTTTCCATTCATCAAGAAATGAGTGAGATTGGGAGGAGATAAGGTGTTGAACAAGGTGGATTTGGATATGTTTATGCACGGCCAAGTGCAGGGAAGAGGAATTGTTTATTAGGGAAAGAAAGGTAACTAAAGTAAATGTTCATTAATTAAGTTAATTAGTTATTTAATTAATCCCAAATCTTGTACTATGCATATTTTTTGCACATGAGGTCCACTTTGGACACCGTTACTTGCGTTGCACTCGTGATGGTGAGCTCTATGACTTGGCATTGGTTTGGACGGCTTTTGTTGAGGTGAGTGGTATTGTCTCTTGGCATACTATGATTGTTAGTATAGTATTAAAATGATGTTTGAAATGATTTCTAACTTCAAAACTTGATTTCTAGTATTACCTACATCTTATTTTCTCAAAGAATTTAAAAGCGTTAAAATAGTTTTAAATTAAAAATGACATTTTTCCCATTGATGCGGTATTTTGGCGATATTACAAGATTTAGGCTATTTTTATGTTAATCCCTCATTGGTTACTTGGATGTATTGTATGTATGTTATTATATATGTATGTAGGTTATTATAGATGTTTCTATGCTTGTTGGTTGCATGTATGCTTGTTTGCTTAGTTTGGTTGAAAACACCGATCGAAGGCGATATAGTGCTAGAAAATATCCCATAGGATAGTACATCATGCACAGAGTTTTGTGCATGCCTATTGAGCTGAAGACCGAAGATGGAATTGGAGATGTGCATTGGATTTTAGGATGGATGCCGGACGTATTCAGTTGGTTTGTAATTAACCACTTTTGGTTAATTACACGACCAAAGTGGTTGTTATCGACTACTCTGGAGTGGTTGATATCTACCACTATTGATGATGGTCGATTTGGTCAAATTTGACCTGGATGGTGGATAGGATTTGAGGAGCATGATATGATGGTTCGTTCGATATTTGATTTCGATGCTATGTCTCTTCGACGAGCGATTTGGCGCTAAAGCAAGGATGCAACGCTTTGACGCGATGACTTTGTGATTCGACGATGATGATTACATGATGGGAAGTGATGACTTCGTCGATGGATAGCTGTACTTGGGATGCAAGGTAGGCGACAATGAGTCAGATTGATGGAACTGTCAGAGAAGGGTTATAGGACGCATGATGACATTCTGTGACTAATGATGGCTGTTCAGGATAGTTCCCAACTGTGACAACTTCAGACAGGAGTTGTAAGGACTGTTCTAGGATGAGCTTTGCTATGGATGAGGCATGCAAAGGGATCATTGATATTCGTAGGTTTCGAAGTGTGATCGTAAAGTAGGGGTATGTGAGGATGCTCACTTGGGCTATATTGTGTGCCCTGGATCAAATGATGACCCGATCCATTTACCCTGGACTGTTATGTATGTGTAGTATGGTTTCTGTCCTTCTAAGTGGCATGGATTTGAGTACCGAGAAATCGGAACGTTGAGTATTCCTTGACTATATGATAGTCATATGAGTGTCATATATCCAATGCACCGAGTCAATGATGTGAGGATGGATGATGGATGCTATGTTTGCTTATTTATCACTCTAGGGATGTCACATGATGTAGTTATCTTTGACGTAGATACCAGGACACCCAGTAGTACTTGACATATAGTACACCCATGATGACTATGATAGAGTAACATATATCTTATTTTATGTGCTAACTCTTTGGATGCAGGGACATGTTAGGTATTATTCTCCATACCCTCTATTCCATATACTATACCGACTTTTATAGTGTTTTGAGATTATTTATCGCTCACACCAGACTATTGTCTGACTCGATGTTTTATGCTTTTCTTCTTATTACCTTGGGTACTCTTAAATGAGTAGACTAGAAAGCATGTGTAAACGGTACATGGAGTTCTGTAGATGGACTGGCAGGAGGCGATGCTTTCTCATACTTATATTTGGGCTTAATGCTGTTTATTATACCGTGTGACATTGTAGAGCCTCGACACTGTTTGACTTATTATTATTAGAGACAATTTATCAGTTGAGATTATTTATAAATTGTATAAACTTTATCAGTATTTTGTATAATTGTATGAGCATGTGTACTCCGATTCTATAGTTCATGTAGTTATTATGTCTCGCCTGTTTTATATCTGTGATAACCATTATATTTTATTTGATGCATTGTGAGATGTACAACATGTTATATGATTGTGTGATGTTTTCTTTCTTTTCTCTTCTCTTCTCTTATATTCCTCTTCTTTACTTCTTTTATTTCCCTTGACAATCATTCTATATTCGCTAGATGCTCCAGCAGTGCACTATTCGGTTATATGAGCATCGGTGGTGTAGGACTGTCATCATAACCCCCCTCCCGCTGCTCTGTTGCTGCATCCACTACTTCAATCAGACAGACTGCCAGAGTACTTCAGCTTGCTAGTGATTCTTTGACGTAGGCGGCTGGTAGTATTTTTCAACCTGCTATTTTTACTTGTGCTAAAAATAATATGAACAAAAAAACCGCCCGTCGCATAGGAATCATATGATTGACTAAGCATATTTCGACCATGCAAGCTTTGGAAAAGGAGTGTATCTCCTTTTCCTTATGAAGATTCCCTCCAGGAATATTAGGGGCTTAAGGACCCCTTATAAATGTTCCCTAATTAGAAACTTTATCTCCCCCCCTCAAGCTTGACATCCTTTTTATTCAAGAATCCAAGATTGCTGACCTTAACCATGTTCTTTTCCGTAATCTCGGAGGTTCTTTTTTGACTAGTTGGGAATTTATTAAGGCTTCCGGTTCTAGGGATGGTATCCTCACCGCCTGGGATGAAGCGTAGTGAAAACTTATCTATGTAATTAAACACCATAATGTTCTTTATGTTATTCTCGAGCATTCCCCATCGGGCATCATCTATTTTTTTCTAACATTTTTGGTCCTCGGTCTAGCCATGATAGACTGAACCTGTGGGCCAATTGCACTCAAGGACCCTTGGTCTTTAGGTTGACTTTAACATTACTCGACATCTCAATGAAAGAAATTCAAACTCATCCTTTTGTCTTGACATGGACAAATTCAACACCTTCATTGATTCTTACGCTCTCATTGACCCCTATTAGTAATTTCCTCTTTACCAGGAGCAAAAGACGCTCCTCTCCTTCTCTTGTTAAACTAAACCACTTTCTTTTCAATGCCTCCTAGGAGGATCCTCCTCCTCTTTCCTCCATCCATTTCCACCCTTCGATCCTTTCAGACTACTGTCCTATTCTCCTTGACTTTAGTGACTCTATGTAAAATTCCCCACCCGGAGGCCAAAAACTAACGGCTACGGATGCTGCAGTCATCCATAGATATTAGTCCTTGGCGACCAAATACGGTAATGTTAGACACGTTGATATAACAGAAACACATGGATATGGAAAAAATTCAAAACCAACAAACAATTTTCTCATTCCATTTTAAAGCATTTCAAATTCATTACGTAATCCCAATACGAGAACCACGTTCAGAGAAAATATAATTATTACAACATACGCCAAGAGCGACATATGAAGATGCCCCATTGGATAATCAGAGTATAAAACTAGGCAATTGAACATCTTTGCCTTTACAACATAACACGGTGGAATCAAAATAGAAAAGAACTCTAAATAGCTATCATACCTCCTGCACGTCTTCAGAAGCTTATTCGTCTAAAGATGTACTTGGAAACCTCAACTCTCAAACTTAATTGAGCACCCGAGAGTTTAAGGGGAAAACATAAACTTCGAGTCAGACATAAAGCCTGGTATGAATAATAATCTACCATCTCAAACCATTTAGATATCTAGTGAGACCACGCAGCTTAGCGGAACGGGTTTTCCCCTCACCGTATTTTATTCAAACTTTATAAAACCATATACTGTGCTCCTGCATCCACATAGGTTAAAACATAACAATTCAAAATACTATGATGATATGAAAACAAGTAATCAATTCAGGATTATCCATCCCCATTCATTTTTACTATTTGTCTCAGTTATAGTTTCTAGGGTCACTATTAACCTATTAGTTTTCATGGGCTTACTAATAACCTGTTTAAAACTTATGGACTCCCTGTCCAGTTTTATAGTTTTCATGGAATCACTAAGAACCTATTAGCCCCTGCCAATACTTCATTGTTTCATAGGTTCTCACTGAACCTATTGGTATCTCTAATAACTTCCCTCTTATCCTAGTTTTCATGGGTTGACTAGAAACCTATTGACTACTGTCAATAGCTTAATCCGGATATAGTTTTCATGGGTTCATTACAAACCTATTGGCCCTTGCCAATAACTCTTTCTAATCATAGTTTTCATGGGTTTACTATGAACTTATTGGCTTCTGCTAATAACTTTTCCTAAACATAGTTTTCATGGGTTTACTATGAACCTGTCTATCTGACAACTTTAATATTCAGGCATCCTACATTCTGGTCTATCTGACCTCCTCGAAGCAATTCTACACATTTAGGAGATAATTTAATTTATATTCACTACTGGGTCAACCTAGCTAGTTATTCTGCCCTTTCTCCCCAAAATTCAGTCATGTTTTCATTATAATGTTAATATATATATTAGAAGAAGCAAACATAATAACATAAGAACATAATAATACCAACACCTATGGTTTAGTATCCTTGAAATCATTTTCATATAAAACATTGTTAATCCTTTTAACCTATTATTTTATCAAGGAAAGCTTCTTCAAAAACTTCATACTCAAAACCATTTCAAAACTCCTTTGTTTTTGCCATGGGTTTTCCTTTAAAATTAAGATTGGGTTATTTGTTTTGAAAACAAGGCTTTTGAAACCTTAAAACTTTACTTTCGAAACCATTGGATAACCTCCTTTGAAAGCATCAAAATCTTATTTTCAAACACTAACATATGCCTTTCGAAACACTTTAAAATATCTCTTTCGAAACCTTAAAAACAAACCTTTCATAATGATATAGCATTACTTATTATCTCGTTGAAGCACAGGTTCGAAAGCAATGAAAGTACCCCTTTCGAAACCATTGAGTTTATCTTTAAAAATAACTTTTGGGTCAAAGTGAATATATATGAAAGTACCCCTTTCGAAACCTTTAATCTCCATATAAAATTGTTTGGTTTGGGGAAACATTTGATGGCTTCGGAACCATCTTTTCGAAAGCTTAAAACATTTAAGTAAAACATTTGAAGGGTAGCTTCGAAACCCCTTTCAAAGCAATTGCATTCAAAACCCTTGAATCCTTTCGAAAACTTTAGGAATTTGCTTAGTACAAGTATAAAACAAAGCTACCGTTAGAAAGCATCGATGACTTCAAACCCTTCGTAAGGCAAAGGAATAGCAGAAGGGTTTCGACTTGGTCGAAACCACCCTTTTCGAAAGCATTGGTTTTAAAACTAAGTAACTCCTTCAGAAGCTACAATTTAAACAAGAGTTGGCAACCCTTTGAAAGCAATTTAAAAAGATCCCTTTGAAGGCATCGGTTTCGACTCCTTCGAAAGCATATAGTAAAATAGACAAGTGCATTTCTTTTGAAAATAAAGTAAAGGTTTCGACCCCATCGAAAGTAAGGGTTTCGACACCATGCCTTTCGCCTTCCTCCAATCCACTACGTACCATCATTGTGATACCTTGTGTATTGGTTTCGATTTAGTTGGTTTCGACTGGGTCGAAGCAAAAGCATGAGGTCGAAAGGACATTTCTGAAAGAGGCGGAACCTATTTTCAGGGTAAAGGCTGAATTAATGCCATTTAAAGTAATTACTTTATAATTAATCTGCCTATTTGTAAACATTTAACTGGTTGCCATAAACTTTTCAAATTCTTTACCAAAGTAACCGTCGCATAATTTCAGATCTAAACAAAGATTAATTTTTAGAATTAAGCCCTTCCAACAAGCAAAACAATTAAATCCTTCTTCTAAAATAATTTAATTTCCATAGTAAATTACTTAGGAAAAATCCCCAAAAATTACAAAAATTTCATTTTCAATATGTTAACTAACATATAAAAATTCCAGACCTAAATTCTTCATAAAATAATCGAAATTAATTTCTAAACCCAATTATACATATTTTCCTTTGAAAATTCATAATAAATTTTCCATAGCTTGGAAAATTATAAGAATTAAAACCCATCTCCAAAATCATGTTTTACATAACATATAATTTCCTCATGGCATTCGAAATTCATTATAATCAGTTTTACCCTTAAAACCATATAAAACTATATTCAAACAATCTTGTTTAAATCAAACATGTTATAAATTCCAAGCATATCATCATCAAAATCATCATTATAATGGATTTAATCTTAAACCCGAAAATCAAAAGATCATAAAAACAAAATAGAGATGATTTAGATTATCATTCACCTTGATTAGGATAAGGACTTTGAGATTTGATTGAGATTAATCTTCCTTGCTTTAATTCCTTAGCTTTAGATTGACTCTCTCTTCTTTTCTCCTAAGTAATGGCCGGTTCCACTTTTGATTTACGTTTGTTTGTGTTTTGTAAAATGAACGTGAATGGGAATGAAACGAGAATATAAGGTAATGGTGTGGCAATTTCCTAATACGCCCTTGGGTTAATTGTTTCCTTGTTAATTAACAATTAAAACCATTTATAAGCCCATTTATATCATTAAGTGCGACCTCTAATTTATTTTCAAATCTCAATCCCCTTATCACTCTAATATTTACATTATTCTATTTAATTTATCTAATTAAATCTCCTGAATAATGTTATTATAATCAAGGGTGTTACAGGCTCCCTTTCTTAAAGAATTTCATCCTCGAAATTCAGTAAGGACTAAATACTAAACATAGCAATCATCTATAACAACTCCTAACAACCATACTAGCCTACCTGACTAGTAACTATCCGTTACTACCTAAAATTCCTTTGGACTTAGTCGAAATAAGATTGAGCAGAAGGCAAAGAAGAACAAGAGGAAAAGGCTCCAGCTAGACCTTTCGAAGGAGTCGAAGGGATGCTACGACCAAAGTTCAAAAGCTTCAAAACCTTTCGAAGGGGTCAAAGGGGTCGAAAGCACCCTTCCACTTCAGTGATCACCTTTCAAAGTAGATGATTCCATATGAAAGAAGACCTTTCGAATGAGTTGAAGCAACACCATTCGAAGACAATGAAGGGCAGCTCTTCGTACATGCGCCAAACCTTTGGAAACCAAAGGTTTCTCCTTCACTCAACCCACTCGAAAGCATGTATTGGCCTGAACAACCATTTCGAAAGTTAAACCAAGCCTTCCGAACGGGTCGAAGCCATTATTGTCCAAGGAGTTTTCGCATTAAGTCACGGGCAAGAGTTCGGAAGCAACCAACAGCATCGAAACCATCAGCATCTCAACATCTTCGAAACAACTGGATAAAGCCTATCGATAGAGTCGAAAGATCTTACAAAGCAACATAGAGGAGGGAAGCGCAACCGCTCCTTTCGACAAAGGCAGAAGCATACTAGTGCCAACACCGCAGCCACCTTTTGACCAGGTCGAAAGCATTGGGATCGAAAGGTGCTGACCCGCATCTATAAATAAGTCCCAAGGGGTCTGGTTTAGGGGATCCGAACTCAGTGATTCTAAGCTTGTATTCTCTTACTTCTAAAAGGTGTAAAAACCTAATTTGTAAATTGAATTGGGGATTTGGAGTAATAAAGCCTTCTTTGGGTTGAGAAAGGGAAGTCTTAAATATTACTAATTACTCAATTGTTTCTTAAGCTTTTTTCTGGTCTAACCTTGTGTTACATGTGTTGACTGTAGCGAAGGGTCTCTTCCGACTAGGTTGAAACCCTTATATTCTCATGTAATACCAGTTGTAAGTTCCAGATCACTTTTGCTAAGTCTTCTCCTTTTGACAAGGTCGAAACCTAACCTCGATCCACTTAAAATTTAGAAACCCAAACCTACCACAAGGTGCCTAAAGATCTAGCTTTCGACAAGGTCGAAACCTTTATTCCAGATTCCTGGTCTGAGTCTTAACTACTAATCAACTTAGCTTTCGACTGGGTCGAAACCTTTGCCTTAAGTTCTTGGATAGAGCCTTAACCACCCAACAACTAAATTCTTCGACTTGGTCGAAACCTTTCAAGATAAACCTTATGCAGGGCATCTCAACTGAATCGAAAGGAAAGCTTTCGAAGGTAAAACCACTCTATCTCAGCAAAGTCGAAAGGCTGTTAAGTAAAGGATTTTGCCATTTTGACCGGATCGAAAGGTCAACTTGAAAAAGTTTTCACTACAGCAACCTATTCGGAAGGGAAACTAAAGAGTGTTGAATACGCTAGTATATGATTTTTGTTTAATGATAATAAACATATATATATATATATTAAATTAAATGTATTTGTTAATGTATTATTTTATTTTCACATAATTAAATAAATATTAACTGAATAAAAAAAATAACACAGAATTTAAATTCAAACGGATATTTAATTCAAACAAATATTTTATTACAATTTTGAATAGTACAAATTTGAGCTCTCACTATATATATATAAAATCTTTGATTATAATATAATTTCGATTACATCACAATTTTACTTTACATTGTTTACCTCACTACATACACTCATTCACTCGTATTTTATCTTCGACTCTATTCCAGATTGAATCTAGCATCTGAGCGATCTTCAAAATAAACACTAAAGCAGTAAAATTGAAAAAGAAATACTTTTGTAGTGTAAAATAAAATGTGTATTTTGAAAATGTTATTTGCCTCAGGTATTTGGGTTGTTCGTCATCATTTATTTTGAATTCATCATACACGAACAACTTGTGACATGCACAGTATTTCACAGTACATGCGACAAGGACATGCACACCGATATACACTTGATAAAACTGCAAGGACGGGTGAGCACAAGGTCAAACCCAATCAAAAGCCAGGTTCAACTCAGGTGCATGCAATACAAAACAATGGAACAATACACAAAGTGGTGAACACCACCTAAAGAAGGCCACAAAAGCTACAGACTACAAAGTGCAGGTCGAACCAGACACAATACAACAGATGTGACATCAATATACATGTCGACCAGGCAGCAAACATATAGAACAGTGGACAGAGCTCAATTCACATCAGACTTGATTTCAAGAGTCCAGTTACATCACAACATCATATATACAAATGTACTACAGCTATCAGACAATGCAAAACAACCACCAATGACCAGAGGCATTTTACTGAAGTGCAGACCAAATTCATATACAAGACAACAATTCATCACACAAAGGAGGAAATGTTGAAGACATCAATATACAGAGAACCAAGCCACATGACTTCAAGACAACAAAAACAACTCGACCAGTTCAAAATCAGTAATGAACCAGAGTAGTGCAAAGTTCAAAGAAATGAAATATCAAACTACAGGGTGCAACAGCAATACATAAATATATACACATGTATACACATATGTATATATATACATATACATGCAGCTATCACTAGATGAAGCAATGAAATCATGCCAGAGGATCAAGTGCAGACACAACAATACAATACAACCCAGTACAAACTCAAAGGAGCAACTGAATACCATATGCAACTTAGACTACAAGTGCAAAAATCAAAGCCACAAGTAACTGTTCTCATGCAACAAAAAGTTCAAAGTGAACCAGACCATATGGAAACAGATCACTTCAAATGGCATGTATGAAAACCACAACAAGTAACATATACATGAGGCCAGAGCACCAGTGAAACAAAAATCCCAAACAAATGGAGGCAAAGCACAATCACAAGCATACATATATACATGAGTAAATAACATATATACATATGCAGTGATATATGGGATACAATGGAAGCAATTAAATATGCAAGCAAAGCTACTACATGGTGCAGCAGCCTCAACAATGAATATACAGTGAACAGTGAAGTGAAACAAGACCAGACAACATGAATAAACATTGTAGTTCAAAAATCAAGTTAGAGCAGTTTTTTTGTTCTCAAATTGATCAAGTCGAAGAAGCCAGAGTAATACAGATGAACAAAGTCAAAGCACATTAGGAATTTCAAATCTGAACATGTCAATTGTCAAAGTCAAATCCAATTGAACAAGTCAGTGCCGGAATAAAAAATATCATCACAAAATCAAAGTGCTGAAGTCACAGAGGTAACAAAATTCATATATTCACGATGCCAGAAATTCATGGAACCAAAGTCAAGTTTAATCAGAGAATTCAAAGCCGTGGTGACCAAGGAATCGAGCAAGTTCAAAATCAAAGTCGTGTTAATCAAGTAAACAGCAAATTATATGAAATTGATCTAGTCTAAAGAAATCACAAGCATTCAAGAATAATCGAATGGCCGAGCTTAAAATTATCATACGAATTCAAATATTATATTCGATCAAAAATTTAGGGTTTTCAATCATATAAAACCCGTTAACATCATTGGCAGTAAATCATTCGAGTTCAAGGAAAAAATTCAGGGTATACTCTTAAATCAAAATCAAATCAGCAACTCGAATCTAAAGTCAGGCATAATCAAAATCGAAAAAGCAATTCACGTACCGGTTCAAAGCATTGATTCAAACTCGACTTATTGAAAGCGACCGCGAGCCAAATCGAAGAAGCATTGAAGCCAATTGTGGAACGACCAACAATTGATTAGGATCAGCGCCTTCAATTTTTAGGAAGCCCTAATTTTCTCAAGACGAGGCAGCCATTATTTTTCAAGCAAAGGATACGGGCCAATAGTAAAGAAAGAAGAAGGATACGGGCCGAAATATAAAAACCAAAAGGAGGATTCTTTTTTTATTTTGGGCCAGTCTTGTTTACCATATTGGGCTGTTTCTTTTTATTTAGGGTTTCTCATTTTTAAAATTGTTTTTATTTTTGTATTTTACTTTTAAACTTTTGTAAATTCTAGTCGTGTGACTAGGGAACGAACTAAGGTGGTGTAGTTTGAGAATTGGCAACTCAGTGGCTGAGTTGTGGCAGGGTTTTGAGCATAGAGTTAGGTTAGTCGATAGCGGGTGTTGCGAGTTTACGTGTGTAAGCTTCTGACTAC
The DNA here is from genome assembly GCA_030737815.1 of Allium fistulosum. Classification (NCBI taxonomy): domain Eukaryota; kingdom Viridiplantae; phylum Streptophyta; class Magnoliopsida; order Asparagales; family Amaryllidaceae; genus Allium; species Allium fistulosum. The sequence goes on from CM060905.1 coordinate 1,252,217,424, forward strand.
TTAATTTCTAGTAGAAACCTTGGGGGCAGCACATAGGCAGAGTTTTTCCAAAGCTGGGTAAATCTGTATTATTCTATTTCTTCTTTTATTATTCTGCTATTATCGGTGATGCTATTATTCTGCTATATCTGTGTTGAAATTATTTTATATACTTCCGCATTAAATTTTTATAATTGATAGTATCACCCTATTCACCCCCCTCTAGGGTGAAATCGATCCTACAAGTGGTATCAGAGCTAGGAATAAAAGCCATTTTTGTTTTTTGAGAAAAATATGTGATCCTCTAAAAAAAAGCCATTTTTGTTTTAAAAATTTGATTTTTCAAAGACCAATTTTTGTTTTACAAATTTGAATTTTTAAAATGGCTTCTTTTAATAATGCTTTTGCTGAGGGTCGGTCCAGTGCTATTCCTCCTATTTTTGATGGAACATATTTTTTAAATTGGAAATTATAAATGGAATTTTATTTAAAATCTGTTTATTCTAAATGTTGGGATATTATTGAAAATGGGTGTGATATAACAGATGAGAAAAATACTTCAATTTATGCTCTTGCTATGCATATACTATATTCTCATATTAATCAAGATAATTTTAACTTTATCTCTCATTGTGAAAATGCACAGGAAATCTGGAATACCTTTGATGCAATATATGGTGCAAAAGGCAACAACCGAGAGAAATTCCCCATAATCGATTCAGTTAAAGAAATGAGCTTGACAGGATTGAGAAAAGGCAGCAGTGATGAAGATTCAATAGCCGATGAGATAAGTAATTTTCCATTCAATGATTTATTCTCTTGTGCCAAAAATTAATTGAAAATAATAAAAATAGTAAATTGGAAAGGGAACAAGCTAAACTTCATCAGAAAAATAATGATTTGGAAAATGAGCTTAAAAATATTAAGAAAAATAAAAATTCTAATTGAAAAGGGTGTTTGAACCATGAGAAAGAATTTGCCCGTTTTCATGAAAACTATCAAAAGTTAGAGAACGAAATTTTAATGCGGGAGAAAAACAAAAATGAGTTGATTTGTAAAAACAACATTTTGCGAAAAGAGTTGGATAGCTTTAAGAAGTCAAAAATTAAATGAGATCAGCGAAAATTTCAAAACCCTTGAAAAAGAAAACGTGATTTTGAGCAAATCTGAAATTATTCAATTAAATCACGAGTTTGAAAAGGAGATTGAAAAAATCAAGGATTTTGAAAAAATCGAATTTAAAAAACTCCAACTTTTTGAAACTGAGATGCTAGAAATTGAGAATAAAATTAGAGCGCTTCAAAATAAAAATATGCAATTAAAAATGAATAGCTTTGAAAAGAGAGATAGTACCATTAGTTGTTGTTCGAAGCTAATAAATGAAAATAAACTTTTAAAATCCAAAGTTAATAAACTTGAGTTGGTTACTCGGAAATTTTTCACTAGAGATAAATCATTTAATATACTCTTAGAAAATCAACTCTTCGAGAATAAAAGGAATGGATTTGGATTTGCAAAAGTGTCAAAATATGAACAAACAACTAATAACACTGTCAAGGGAAAAAGTGTGATACCCAAATGCGTAAAAAGTGGAAATATTGGTCATGGGAAAAATAATTGTCAAAATATATACAAACACAAAATCGTTAAACGAATATGGATTCCAAAAGGTACGAATATAAACGGTTTGAAGTTTAAACAAATTTTGATTCCCAAGGGTACAATTGTAGATGCTAACAGTTTGATATATAGACAAATTTGGGTACCAAAAAGTTCAATAGATAATAATGATAGTGGTCCTACATCCTTAGTTAGACCACTTGCCTTCTCCAAAATTTATACACACAAGTGGGCTAAGGAACAACTTTGATGGAGATAAATTTCGAGTTGTTCAAAGTGATTGATAAACTAAAATTTAAATGTTCCTTAGCCTATAAATATTAAATGGAGATTATCGCATTTTGGATATCACAGAAAAGAAGGAAAGTGAGGTATGATCTCTCAACTCAATTTTTGTTCACATATTGTTAATTATGTTTTGATCGACATTATTGAAGTATTTCTGCCATATCTTGATCATCTCAACTTTGATTTGTGAAATTCTTGAAGTTTCTGAAAAGCTAATCGATAATGCTACAACTTCTCTGACTTTTGATTCACTTTGGATTGTCATGAAAAACGGCTTTGACAAATTTTTCTGAATATGTGTCTTTGCTCATTTTAGATTACTTATGCTTGATATAAATGGATGTGTTTGCACAAAAAATGGACAAACACGTCAAAGTTGTATAATTTAGTAGATCTTATGTTGTTCTTAGTGATTTGAGTGATTTATGCAAATATATGAAAAGCATGGGCTAAACTGTAAAAAGACACGCAGATTTATAGTGGTTCAGCCAGAATGTGCCTACGTCCACTTTATATGTTATTTCTCTTCTCTTCTTTTGATTACCAGTACAAAGCTTTGATACCAGTAAAAGAAAGTTGTTTTGAAAGTTCTCTCCGTGCTTGATCTCTCAAACTTGTCCCCATTGTTGTACCCCTGCCCCTCTATTTATAGAGTGAGGCTGGGGGTAGGAGTCTAGGATGTGTATAGTTGCTGATGGGCCTGGGCTGACATGATCTGGCCTGATACGTCTTGGTTCGGCATCGCTTGGTTCGGAGATGGTTGGAGTGTAGAGTGGACCGGTAGTTGCTTGGACCGGTGGTGGGATGAGAAGTGCAGTTTGGACCGGTAGTTGCTTGGACCGGTGGTGAGTGAGCAGCTTGGTTCGGCGAAGCTTGGAGGAGAGCTGGTTCGGAGGAGCTTGGAGGTGAGCTGGTTCGGCGAAGCATGGAGAGTGAGCTGGTTCGGAGGAGCTTGGAGGTGAGCTGGTTCGGAGGAGCTTGGAGGTGAGCTGGTTCGGCGAAGCATGGAGAGTGAGCTGGTTCGGCGAAGCTTGGAGGTGAGCTGGTTCGGCGAAGCATGGAGAGTGGTCCGGCTTACTTCGTGGACCGGCTTACTTGGTTCGGTAATGGGATGGAAAGGCCTTGGTTTGGTGATGGGGGAGATGGTATTTGGTTCGGCAAAGACCGGATGAAATATATCCAACACTTGCCCCCCCAAAGTGGGGTACGTGCTTGTATGTGCCGCACTTTGTTTTCTTGTAGCTGAGATAGCTTCATTTGGTCTTGGTTGTGCAGAACCGGTTGGTCCGGACGACTTGTTTTGCTTATAAATAGAGGTTTTAGGTTACTGTTATCCTTTATCGTTTTGAGATAGCCGAACCAACCTGACTACCGAACCAACCTGAGTACCGAACCAGGTATGTTTGAATGCCGAATGGGCCTATAAATTTGATACCGAATGAACCTTTGAATCTACCCTACCGAATGAACCTTTGCATCTATCCTACCGAATGAACCTTTGCATCTATCCTACCGAATGAACCTTTGCATCTGACCTGCCGAATGAACCTTCGCATTTTCCCTACCGAATGAACCTTCGCATTTGTCCTACCGAATGAACCTTTGCATTTGCTTGTTTACATCCTCCGTTCTAACAATACGCTTTTTATGTTGCAGATAAATGTCTCGAAAAGCAGAAACTCGATCAAACAAAAAGAAGTCCCAGGGTGAAGGAGAATCTTCCTTAGTGCCCCCTGTTCAGCCAGGTCCGGAACGTCATGGATCTACCCCGAGATCACTAGTGGACGGGTACGGCCCTCAGGAGCTTCTGAACTCCCCGCCCGATTGCTTTCCCAGCTCCCTTAAGGAAGAGCAGCTTGATGTCATCTCCCGTTCTTTCGGAATTGATAGGGCGCGAATGCTGTTGCCAGGGAGAGAAGTTATGTCATACGACCCTCCTGAAGGGTACTTTGCCTACAGCAGATACCACTGCATGTGTGGTGCCATTCCGCCTCTTAACGCTTGGGTAGCCAGCTTCCTCACATATCTAAAGGTGGCCCCATTCCAGCTTCAACCAAACTCCTATGCTATACTGGTGAGCCTCTTCATTATCTTCCAGAGGAAGTATGGTCATGCTCCTTCCAACCGGGAGATCCGGTACTTATATAATTTGAGGGGCTATAAGAAGGGGTCCCCATACATCATCTTGGAGTCAGCTGTAACCTTCAAGCCGGTCTTGGATCTGTATTCCAAATTCAGCATGTTCAAGAAGGAGTGGTTCTTCGTCAGGGACGACTCTGTTTCTATTCGGCGTTTTACTTCTGGATGTAAGTTGATGCTTTATTTATAATTTCCATTCTGATTGCGATGCTTCTTCTCATACGTTTTCATTTTTGCTAGCGACAGGTGGCTTTGCGGTTGTGGAGACTGACCGCCTGGTTCAGACGGCGGCTGATATAGAAGCTATCTCCGGGAGAGATAGATCAGCTGCCTTCCTGATCAGAAACGTGACCCTTCTGGAGTATAACTTGATCCTTCCATAGCAGACAGTAGTCAAGCTGAGGGAAACGGCGGAGGAGAGGGCGGTTGCTCAGGCTAAGGGAGGTGCCACGGCAGAGAGTGGCAAGAGGAAACCTTTCACAAAACCTCCAGCCGTCGGAGGTAAGAAACTTAAGAAGTCGGATGGTCCTTCCCCCAGCAATTGTCCACTTACCCAGGGGGAGGAAGATGTGGAGGAGGAGAGAGGTGAGGGTGGAGATGACCGGGAAGGTGGCGACGGTGGTGATGGCATCGGGGCCTTGCTTCCTGGGCAAGCAGGCGAGATTCAGGAGTGGACGGATGATGCATTCCACCAAGCTTTCGAGGGGCTGGACGGGGAACCGGCTTTGATAGATAAATCTGGGAAAGCTGACAAGGCTGGGACTGGTGCAAGCGAGCCTCCTCAGATTATTCCAGCCAAGGTGGCTTCGACGAATCAAGGTGAACTTTTGACTCCTGCGGGCTCCATTTATGATAGGGACTTAGGAATATTTTATGATCCGCTCCCGTCCTGGAATGAAATCCATGACTCATTGCAGTATCCTACTCCTCCCCAGGGTTTGTACAACCACAGATGTGTTTTCTTTCTTCTTTTATCTTTTTAATTTATCGTGTTTTCTTGAATTATGGATCAATGTAAGCTTGTGACACTTGTTCTTTATATCAGGAGCAGGTAAAACGGCTAAGGCCTCAGATCTTCGGCACAGGCTTGAACAATACAAGCTTTCCAAAGCTTCCACCAAGCCGAAACCTTCGGCCCACCGTTCCGGGGATGTAGTCGGCTACCGTCCTCTTCTCGGGGTTATTGACGAGGGCATTCAAAAGAGAAAGAGGACCCATCCCTTATCCGAATCTTCACTTGGTCCTCAGCCCCCGGTTCAGCCTCTTCACGATATCACGGAGGAGGGTACTGAGTTCGCACTCTCTCCGCACCCGTCTGAAAATCCTTCCGTTATTCAGATTGATCGTCCTGGTTTGGCTCGTAATCCATTTGCGGGTCACCCTGATCTGGATCCAGGTTCCCATGATATTACCTTTGACGAGGTTACCGGTGAGCACCTTCTTCCCCGCAATCCCATGGTACGGGTGCTTGATGAGGCTAAGTCCTTAGAACTCGATTTACTTACCACTCGGGTAATTACCATGGGAGACGAGGCTAAGGCTAATATTGATCGGGTGGCGGAGGAGACTAGGAAGCTGATGGGGCATCATGCCCGGCTGGTTAAGGCTAGAGAGGAGATTGGGAGTGCCAACATCCGACTACGATTGATGGTTTCGGATCAGGCCAAACAGCTTGCTGATCAGGCCATTCAGATTTCCCAACATGAGGCTGCCTCCGGGCGGTTGAGAAAGGCTATGGAGGAGGCTAGTAAGGCGGAATTGCGGAAGATGGAGGCTGCTTGCAAGGAGCAGATAAATATGGCCATCTCGACAGTGGACGAGGTTCGGAGGGCGGATCTTGAGCAGGTAGAGGAGTTGTTCGGGAAACTTGAGGCTGCAGAGCTTGCTCAAGCCAAGTTGAGGGAGGAGATGGAGGCAATGCGGGAATCCCTTCTGGTTGACTGCTCGAGATACCGATCGGAGAGAGATGCTGCCGTTGAAAGGTTGTCGGCTTCCGAGGCCCGGATGAGGGAGTTTGAGGAGAATGAGGGGATGATGGACGAAATGCTTCAGGACATGTACTTCCGAACCTGGAAGCAGGGCAACCTATCCTGGATGGATGATTATCCTAGGGTCATGGCTAAGATCTATCTTCGGGCTCTGGAGGAGGCCAAGGCCGATGCGGATAAAGATGGTGGCGTGGCCTTCAGCATGGATGTGGTCACTGCCCAGTTTGCCAAGGGGGAGAAGGTGGCGGTGAAGGAGGGTATGCGGTTGCTTGCTGCTGAGGAGGCAGGGGTGCAAGTAGATGATGACGACCAGGATGGCCAAGAAGCGGATGTTGGTAAGTCTTCCTTTTTAGTTTCCCCATTAACTTGGTTGCTTCTCCCTAATGAATCCCTTCTCTGTCTGGACAGGTGGACGACATGACAAGGAAAAAACTCCAATGCAGCCGGCCCCTTGATTATACCTGGAAAAACTCCTTTTGTGGACTTGACAGGGTTGTAGATGTTAGTCTTAAAACAGTAAAGTAGCTTTTAAGTTGTATTATTTTGCTACTTGTAATAAATAGCTCTATTCTTGATGTGTAATTCTTCAACTTAAGCTGATTTTGTCATCTTCCGAATGTTCGTTGCTATTTTGACATGTCGTATAAGAAATATAGCTATGTATATTCTTGTAATTGAATTGTGTTTGATGTCAGGTTCTGGTTTTAAAACATAATTTCATGACTTGCAATATTAGCGTGTTGTGTGAACAAATTATAGTCATGTATTTGTACACAAAAGAAGAAAATACCGCCTTTCATGTTTTAATCATAGATGGCAGTTTTGAATATCTTGTATGACCGAGCATGGAACGCAGTTGAATGCCCTGCCATCCAATCGTGAGTCCCTACACCCATTGGCGAGTATCTCCTACTCTGCATCCTGTACTTTAGGGACTGTTATAGAGAATAGGAGAAAAGCTTTTTAAGTAAAATTGAAATATGTGAAAAAGTAAAAACTTCCAATCACGGAAGGCCTTCGATGTGCTTAAGTTCGTGGCAAACGGGTTTTGTAGTCACTTTCCCTAGCTGTGGGTCTTGGAGACATTTGTCACCCATCTTACGCCTCCGCGGGGAGTTAATTCTTTTTTAGCACAGCCGCACTTAAGACACATCGGAGCCGAGATCGCGCACAGTAACTACCCGGGCCATTATGGCCCGTAATCGTGGGTATTATTCGATTTACTGTGGCCGGCTAGCGTGGGTGCCGATCGTCAACTGTGAACTGCCCCTGGCTGGCCACACCTTATGTTGGGGCTTATAGTCGGTTCACAGTTGCCGGCGAGCCTAACGCCGTAATGAGCTGCCTCGGCTATAGTCGGCCTTCTCGGTGGCTTATAATCGGCTCATTACAGTTGGCTTTAAGGGCCGTCGCGAGCAATGAGTTAACCCGCAGCAGAGGGATGCTGGAGCAAAAGTGTCTCATTGGCGAGGGCATAGATTTGCATAGTACCTGTTAGGTTTTGCCTAGGTGAAGTTGCGCCATGGAGTGCTTTGAGTGGAAGTGCTATACACATAGGATTTTGTTCAACAGAAAAGGATAAAGTTAACAAGTAGCCAAGATATAAAGGAACAAGTTAAAAAAGAGACAAGGTTTTTTTAAAGTGGTTCGGCATGAAAAGGCCTACATCCACTGATTCTCTTTGTTAATTCACTTCATATGGGCAGTACAAGTTAAGAAAAGTATCGACGGAGGTGCTGGATGTTCCATGCCCTCTGGAACACCTCTCCGTCCACTGTTGACAAAATATAAGCTCCATTGTGGAGATCTTTATGAATTACATATGGTCCATCCCAGATTGGGTCTAGTGCTCCGGGGCGAGGGAAGATTCGCTTGAGGACAAGATCCCCTTCTTGTAAGGTACGATGCTTGACTTTGGAGCTGTATTGTGCTGCCACTTTCTGCTTGTGGGCTGCTATTTTAAGGACTGCATCATTTCTTCTCTCCTCAACTAGATCCAAAGACATGTGGAGGAGTTCTTCATTCTCTTCCGGGTTATAGTGGATCCTACGGTGGGAAGGCACAATGGTTTCAACTGGGAGCATAGCCTCTGATCCGTATGCCAAAGAGAAAGGAGTGTGCCCCGTTGATGTTCTGAAAGATGTGCGGTAGGCCCACAGTGCCGTAGGGAGTTCATCCACCCAAGCGCCCTTTGACTTTTCGAGCTTCTTTTTGATCAGAGTTTTCAGAATTTTGTTGACTGCTTCGACTTGTCCGTTTGCCTGGGGATATGCTACGAATGAGAAGCTTTTATGAATTCCGTGCTCTCGGCACCAGTTGGCGAATTCCTCGCTGTCAAACTGAAGTCCATTGTCTGATATGATTTTGAGTGGGACTCCGTACCTGCATAGAACATTTTTGATCAAGAAGTTAATAACTTTTGCTGAAGATACGTTATTCAGAGGTTCCGCTTCCACCCATTTGGTGAAATAATCAACTGCCACTAAAGCACATTTGGCCCCGCCTCGGCCCATCGGTAGCTCGCCGATTAAGTCAATTCCCCATATTGCGAAGGGCCAAGGGCTGGTCATTTGAGTAATCTCAGTTGTTGGTAGCCGCGGAATCTTAGCAAATTTTTGGCATCTGTCACACTTTTTGACGAAATCTAAGGCGTCCTTGCTTAAGGTGGGCCAGAAATATCCATATCGGAGTATCTTTTTTGCTAATGTTTGCCCTCCGGTGTGATCCCCGCAGCTTCCCTGATGGATGTTGGATAAGATTTCCTTGGCTTCCCTCCCAGCGACACACCTTAATAACGGGTTAGAAAATCCGCGCCGATAGAGGATGTCTTCTTGTATTGTGTAGCGGGATGCTTTCCTCAAGATTTTCTTGACTTCGTTACGCCCGTTGGGTAGTGTGCCACTTTGTAGGTAGTCTCGGATGGGAGTCATCCAAGTCGCTTCCTCGGTTGCAGCTATCAGATTCACTTGCTCAAAACTTGGGGCCAGCTGCTTTGAGATGGTTACTGCCCCGAAGATGGTGATGTCTCTCACACTTGCTTGCTTCGCCAATTCGTCGGCCTCTTGGTTCTTTTCCCGAGGGATGTGTTTGACTAAGTAGTGGTCCAATCGGCTGAGAAGTAACTTGGTCTTCTTTAAATATGCTATGAGTCTCTCTTCTCAAGCTTGGAATTCTCCTAGTATTTGGTTAACAATAAGTTGAGAATCGCTATGAAGACACAAAGAATTGGCTCCGATTTCTATGGCAAGTTCTAATCCAGCTATCACTGCTTCATATTCTGCATCGTTGTTGGTGGCAGCGAACTCCAACCTTATAGCATAGTGCAGCTTATTTCCCCTAGGAGTGATTATTACCACACCTGCCCCCGAGCCTTGTTCGTTCGATGCGCCATCCACAAAGAGATTCCACTTGATGTCTTTTACTATTTCCAATTGCTCCTTATCTTCGTTGGTAGTGAATTCTACAATGAAATCAGCCATGGCTTGTCCCTTGATGGCGGTGCGAGGGTGATAGGTGATATCATACTGACTTAGTTCAATGCACCATTTAAGTAGTCGCCCAGAAGTGTCGGGACGATGGAGTACCTGCCTCAGTGGTTGATCGGTCAGAACTTTGATGGAATGGGACTGGAAGTAGTGACGCAGTTTCCGTGATGTGATTAGTAAACAGTATGCTAGCTTCTCAAGTTTAGGATATCTGACTTCTGCCCCGGTAAACCTTTTGCTGACGAAGTAAACTGGCCGCTGCGTGCGGTTGTCTTCCCTTACCAAGGCAGCGCTTAGGGCGTGAGATGACACAGCGAGGTACAGGTATAATTCTTCTCCTTCGCTTGGAGTTGAGAGTACCGGTGGTTTCTGGAGGTGTTCGATTAAGTTAAGGAAAGCGGTCAGGCATTCGTCGGTCCATTCGAACTTTCCTTTGTCTTTCTTTAGAGCTTCGAAAAAGGGGACACACTTGTCCGTTGCTTTGGAGATGAATCGGCTTAGGGCGGCCACTTTTCCATTCAGGCTTTGCATTTCCTTCCGAGTGGAAGGTATCTTGATATCCCTTAGCGCTCGGACTTGTTCAGGGTTTGCTTCAATCCCCCTAGCATGGACGATGAATCCTAAGAACTTTCCTGATGATACTCCGAAGGAGCATTTTAGAGGATTCAACTTCATGCCATACTAGCGAAGTACTTGAAACATCTCGCCTAGGTGGCTTACATGATCGTCATCTTTCCTTGACTTTACCAGCATGTCATCCACATATACTTCCATAGTTTGTCCTATTAGCCCTGCAAACATCTTGTTGACGAGGCGCTGGTAGGTGGCTCCTGCATTTTTAAGTCCGAAAGGCATTACCTTATAGCAGTATAAACCCCGGTCGGTGATGAAACTAGTGTGGTCTTGGTCGGGAGCATGCATAGGAATTTGGTTATATCCTGAGTATGCGTCCATAAAAGATAAGAGCTCGTGCCCGGCTGTGCTGTCTACAAGTTGGTCGATTCGGGGAAGCGGGAAGCAATCTTTTGGGCAGGCGTCGTTTAGGTTGGAAAAGTCAATGCAGGTTCGCCACTTCCCATTAGCCTTCTTTACCAGTACCGGGTTGGCGATCCATTCCGGGTAGATAGCTTCTCGTATGAAGTCATTGGCGAGTAGATTCTTTACTTCTTCATCGAGGGCTGCTGATCGTTCTGCCCCCATACTTCTCTTTCTTTGTTTTACGGGCGCCTTGGTAGGATCAATGTTTAATACGTGGCATGCTATGTCAGGGGAGATTCCGGTCATGTCAGCGTGTGACCATGCGAATACATCCAAGTTGTGGCGGAGAAAATCGATGAGTTGTTCCTTCAATTCGGCTTTTAGTTGGGACCCAATTTTCAGTAGTCTACTTGAGTCGTGCTTGTCTACAGATATGAACTCCATAGCCTCTGCAGGCTCGGCGGTGGCCTCCTCCTCTTTGTCCCTAGGGTCTAATTCATTGAAAGGGTCGCTGGTATATCGAAGAGGAGGGGCTTTCTTTAGTTGCTATGCTTCTAGACTTTTCGTGCAGAGGGCAATCTCTACACCCTTCCCTTTATCCTTCCTATGGTTGTTGCGAAGTTCAGTCACATAGCAGTCTCGAGCAATGTCCTGGTCTCCTTCCACTTCCCCTACTCCATTGTCTGTTGGAAATTTCATCATTAGGCACCATGGGGCTAGGACAATTTGGAAGTCAGACAAGGCTGGTCTTCCTAAGAAGGCGTTGTAGGCCGAATGGTTTTCTATTAGCACGAACATCTACTTCCGTACAATGGAGCGGGGATGGCTTCCAATTTCAACAAAGAGGTCCAGTTGCCCGAGGGGCATCTTAGCATCCCCAGTGAAACCGTGTAGTGGTTTATCGCAGGGAGATACATCCTTCATTGATAGCTTCATTTTGTCGAATGCGTGTTTGAACGGGATGTTTACTGAGCTTCCAGTGTCTACCTAGATTCGGTAAACTTCGGCGGGACCGAGTCGGGCAGAGATGACCATGGGATCCATATGAGGGTACTGCCTTCCTTCTAGGTCACGCTTACCGAATGTGATGTCATCACTTTCTTTCCGCTTCGGGTGGCGTTCTTCTATAACCGAATTGACATAGTCTTTATTGTCTCTAAGCGACTTTCCGTATCTTTCAATCTCTTTCCAGCTTCTGTCTGCGATGTGCGGCCCTCCTGAGATGGTATGGACCACTATCTTCTCTTGACTAGAGCTGCTAGCATTGCGGTTTCCTCTGTCGGCCCCCGGTGAGGGTAGCCTTGGGTTTTCATTGGCAGGAGCTGGGGTCCTGTCCTGACCTTTTACATAACGTTCCAGTTTCTTCCTTCTGATGTGTTCCTCAATCAGATCTCGGAGATGATGGCATTTGTTGGTATCATGCCCGTGAGATTCGTGGAAGCGGCAGAACTTTCCAGACTTCTGTGTGTTATCTGATTCCTTCTTGTATGGTGGGCATTTGTATCTAACTTCGCCTTGGGTGGCAAGGAAGATATTTCGACGGTCTCGTTCAAAGGAGTGTAAGTGTCGAATATCGGTCCTGGTCGATATAGGCGCTTTTCTCCCTTCTTTCCTCCGGCGTTGTCTCTGGAATCATTTCTTCGAACGTCCCTTGCCACAGCAGGGGCGTTGCTATGGGTTGTCTTATTTTTCTGTCCTGACTGCCCTTCAACGGCAGCATCCTCAAGCCTCATGTATTTCCCGGCTTCATGGAAGAAATCGGGTAAAGTAGCTGGTTTTTCTTTTGTCAACCTTCTAGCAAATTTAGTGTCCGGATGCACACCACTACAGAGGGCCATTAGGATAAGCTTCTCATCGGCATCTTGGACTGCGGCTGCTGCGGCGTTGAATCTGGTTAGGTATTGCTGCAGCTTCTCTCCAGGTTTCTGTTTGACGCTGGATAAGGAATAAGCGTCCTTAGGTTGCTCCACATGAATGCGGAACTGACTGATAAATTTTTCTTTCAACATTTCCCACGAGCTGATGCATCCCTGGGGTAGATGACAGAACCAGGAGGTAGCAAGATCTGCTAAGAAGAGCGGAAAGCATTTGCACAGTACTCCCTCTGTCGCCCCACTCATGAGCATATGTTGCGTGTACCTCTGTAAGTGTACAACGGGGTCGGAGGTTCCTTTGTAGGGTTCCATTGTTGGCATCTTCCATTCTCGGGGTGTGATAGCAATTTCGATATTGCGGGCGAAAGGGCTGGTTACCCTAGCGCCTATCCCTCGATCTCTTTGCTCCCGTTGGACACACTCTCTGAATAAGCGTGCCATCCTTTCATCAGAATTTGGTGCAGATAGAAATGAGTTTGGTTCTGTTCCGTGGGATTGATTCCGTCCAGATGACCTGTAGGGATGGTATCGTCTATCATTCCTCATATTTTCTAGTGGCTGCCTTTGATCTTCTGGGAGCATGCTAGGGTCAGCTACAGTTGGCCCTTGCCTTGATCTTCCCCTGTCGGGTTCTGATCTAAGCACTTCCTCGGGTCCAACTTCGGGCTGGACTCTAGCTCGGCCCCGTTCACTGGCGTTTCCGTGGTTAGGCAGTATGACAGGCTCAGCTACAGTTGACCTCCGTCCGGTACCTCCCCCGTTGGGTTCAGTACCAAATGTTTCCTCAGGCCTAACTTCGGGCTGTGCTCGATCTCGGCTCCTACCATGGCTACTTCTGCCGTTAGCTCCTTCGAAGAAGGAAGATCTTTGTTGTCTCTGAGATCCTCCAGACTGGGACTCGCCCCATGATTCAGTGTTGCGGTTGGATTCTTCAGCGTCCCTTAAGCGTGACATGAGATGGTCCATCAAGGCTTCCTGCTGGGACGTGAAGCGGTTAGTTACTTCAACCACAACTCTGTCCAAATCTGCCCTAGTAATTGCTGCAGGCTGTTCTGCGGCAGGAGTGGTTGGGTTAGCCTGTCCTTCATTTGTTACTGCTGCCAGAGGAGGACGATTTACTTGATTCGTGACGGCTGGATCTGGAAGACTGCTGGATGCGATGTTTTTTTCCTTTGTTAACATCTTTTCTCTGTTTGGGAGGCATTTTTTCCAAGTGGCGGACGATGCTGTTAGGAAAACTCGTTAAGTGGATGAAGCTGAAGCTTCGAGCTTCTAGCTCTCAATGAAAGCACCAAAAATGGTTGCACAAAAAATGGACAAACACCTCAAAGTTGTATAATTTAGTAGATCTTATGTTGTTCTTAGTGATTTGAGTGATTTATGCAAATATATGACAAGCAGGGGCTAAACTGTAAAAAGACACGCAGATTTATAGTGGTTCAGCCAGAATGTGCCTACGTCCACTTTATATGTTATTTCTCTTCTCTTCTTTTGATTACAAGTACAAAGCTTTGATACCAGTAAAAGAAATTTGTTTTGAAAGTTCTCTCCATGCTTGATCTCTCAAACTTGTCCCCATTGTTGTACCCCTGCCCCTCTATTTATAGAGTGAGGCTGGGGGTAGGAGTCTAGGATGTGTATAGTTGCTGATGGGCCTGGGCTGACATGATCTGGCTGATACGTCTTGGTTCGGCATCGCTAGGTTCGGAGATGGTTGGAGTGTAGAGTGGACCGGTAGTTGCTTGGACCGGTGGTGGGATGAGAAGTGCAGTTTGGACCGGTAGTTGCTTGGACCGGTGGTGAGTGAGCAGCTTGGTTCGGCGAAGCTTGGAGGAGAGCTGGTTCGGAGGAGCTTGGAGGTGAGCTGGTTCGGAGGAGCTTGGAGGTGAGCTGGTTCGGCGAAGCATGGAGAGTGAGCTGGTTCGGAGGAGCTTGGAGGTGAGCTGGTTCGGAGGAGCTTGGAGGTGAGCTGGTTCGGCGAAGCATGGAGAGTGAGCTGGTTCGGCGAAGCATGGAGAGTGAGCTGGTTCGGAGGAGCTTGGAGGTGAGCTGGTTCGGAGGAGCTTGGAGGTGAGCTGGTTCGGCGAAGCATGGAGAGTGAGCTGGTTCGGCGAAGCTTGGAGGTGAGCTGGTTCGGCGAAGCATGGAGAGTGGTCCGGCTTACTTCGTGGACCGGCTTACTTGGTTCGGTAATGGGATGGAAAGGCCTTGGTTTGGTGATGGGGGAGATGGTATTTGGTTCGGCAAAGACCGGATGAAATATATCCAACAGGATGTGCTGACAATGTTCACTGGTTGCACGATTTCAATTCAAATTCAAAAGAATTTCATTTAAAAGCTGTTAAAAATGATTTTAAGGTATTGTGTTGCAACGTCACGGTCTGTGTCTATAATATCCAACTAACGATAATCTTAAGTCAAAGGGAAATTCAGATGCAGATTACACTGAAAATCTAGTTGATAGAAAAATTACTAGTAGAACGAGTTTTATGAAGAGACTTTCATTAGTTGCATCACGTTTTTCAAAGAAAATATCTGCATATTTTTCATTTCAAATGATTTTCAAATTAGCAGACATTTTTCTTATAAAACCCCTTCCTGAAAATAATTCTTTGTTGACCTTGTTTCAGATTAGTTATTTTAGAAAATTTGATTTTATAACTACTTTTGGATTTGATCTTAAATGACTACATTAACTAATCTGACTCCCCAATGATTATCAAAAAGATAAGTAGTGATTGAAAAAGTAATGAGTGTTGATATTAATCACATATTATAACTTGAGACAGTATATTTAGTAAAATTCTTTAGAAATTTAAACAAGATTTATAATAACTTTTGATGGGTAAAAATTCCATGACCATCTCTATTTCTATCATATTTCTAACGACCATCACTCATCAAAATCCAATATAGTATGTCAATATGTGATATTTTAAACGGGAAATTATTCGCTTTCATTTTATTATATTTTTAGCAATAAAAACATCCAAAGTATTCACTCTCATTTAAAAGTCCTCACGGTTATGCATGGGTGAATTAATTGGAATTTTTTATTATGTGCTTTCATGCTCATTTAAAAGTCCTCACGGTTATGCATGTATGGAACACATATCAACATTGATTGATTAAATAGACAAGTTGATTCTGATCCCATTTAAAAGTCCTCATGGTTATGCGTGGTTAGAAGATACTTGAATTCATTTTTTTATAATTTTTTTTGGAATACTACTAATCTCATTTAAAAGTCCTAACGGTTATGCATGGTTAGTAGATATTCAAATTCCTGATAGAAATATACCACAAATAGACACAACTATATGGTTTTGTATACCGACATCATCCCTATCATTCTAAAGTGGAATATGCGTCAAACAGAGTATTTATGATTTTTGTTTGATTTTTTTATTGAAATTTAATATTTATACTCGATTGGGTATTAATATTGTATTAATGTCTATCACTTTATCTCTATTTTTCTAACACTATTACTCTTTTGCTGATAATAAAAGTGGGAGAAAAAGTTAAGATTTTGGAAATAAAGGTCAAATATTTTATTTTGTATTTTCTATTTGCATCTAGGTTCATTTGCATATTTTTATTTATTCTTATGCATATATAAAGGGGGAGCTTTGTGTAGAGAGGGAGCATTCAAATAGGGGGAGCATATTGAATGATCAAATACATTTAATAAATTCAAAATCTTAAATATATGTTTGTTATCATCAAAAGGGGGAGATTGTTGAATACGCTAGTATATGATTTTTGTTTGATGATAATAAACATATATATATATATATTATATTAAATGTATTTGTTTATGTACTATTTTATTTTCACATAATTAAATAAATATTTGCTGAATAAAATAAATAACAAAGAATTTAAATTCAAACAGATATTTTATTTAAACAAATATTTTATTACAATTTTGAATAGTACAAATTTGAGCTCTCACTATA
This sequence comes from Allium fistulosum, assembly GCA_030737815.1. NCBI lineage: Eukaryota > Viridiplantae > Streptophyta > Magnoliopsida > Asparagales > Amaryllidaceae > Allium > Allium fistulosum. The sequence continues at coordinate 1,252,233,737 of CM060905.1, forward strand.
TATATAAAATCTTTGATTACAATACAATTTCGATTACGTCACAATTTTACTTTACATTGTTTACCTCACTACATATCACTCATTCACTCGTATTTTACCTGCGACTCTATTCTAGATTGAATCCAGCATCTGAGCGATCTGCAAAATAAACACTGAAGCAGTAAAATTGAAAAAGAACTATTTTTGCAGTGTAAAATAAAATGTGTATTTTGAAAATGTTATTTGCCTCAGTTATTAGGGTTGTTCGTCTGTTTTGAATTCATCATACACGAACAGCTTGTGACATGCACAGTGTATCACTGTACATGCCACAAGGCCATGCACACCGATATACACTTGATAAAACTGCAGGGATAGGTGAGCACAAGGCCAAACCCTATCAAAAGCCAGGTTCAACTCAGGTGCATGCAATACAAAACAATGGAACAATACACAAAGTGGTGAACACCACCTAAAGAAGGCCACACAAGCTATAGACTACAACGTGCAGGTCGAACCAGACACAATACAACAGATGTGACATCAATATACATGTCGACCAGGCAGCAAACATATAGAACAGTGGATAGAGCTCAATGCACATCAGACTTGATTTCAAGAGTCCAGTTACATCACAACATCATATATACAAATGTACTACAGCTATCACACAATGCAAAACAACCACCAATGACCAAAGGCATTTTACTGAAGTGCAGACCAAATTCATATACAAGACAGCAATTCATCACACAAAGGAGGCAATGTTGAAGACATCAATATACAGAGAACCAAGCCACATGACTTCAACACAACGAAAACAACTCGACCAGTTCAAAATTAGTAATGAACCAGGGCAGTGCAAAGTTCAAGAAATGCAATATCAAACTACAAGGTGCAACAAACATACATATATATACACACATGTATACACACATGTATATATATACATATACATGCAGCTCCCACTAGATGAAGCAATGAAATCAGGCCAGAGGACAAGTGCAGACACAACACTACAATACAACCCAGTACAAACTCAAAGGAGCAACTGAAGACCATATGCAACTTAGACTACAAGTGCAAAAATCAAAGCCACAAGTAACTGTTCTCATGCAACAAAAAGTTCAAAGTGAACCAGACCATATGGAAACAGATCACTTTAAATGGCATGTATGAAGACCACCACAAGTAACATATATGCAACCAGACCAGATTCAACATGCAACATATACATAAGGACCAGAGCACCAGTGAAACAAAAATCCCAAACAAATGGAGGCAAAGCACAATCACAAGCATACATATATACATGAGTAAATAACATATATACATATGCAGTGATATATGGGATACAATGGAAGCAGTTAAATATGCAAGCAAAGCTACTACATGGTGCAGCAGCCTCAACAATGAATATATAGTGAACAGTGAAGTGAAACAAGACCAGACAACATGAATAAACGTTGCAGTTCGAAAATCAAGTCAGAGCAGTTTTTTTTTGGTTCTCAAATTGATCAAGCCGAAGAAGCCAGAGTAATACAGATGAACAAAGTCAAAGCACATCAGGAATTTCAAATCTGAACATGTCAAGTGTCAAAGTCAAATCCAATTGAACAAGTCAGTGCCGGAATCAAAAATATCATCACAAAATCAAAGTGCTGAAGTCACAGAGGTAAAAAATTCATATATTCACGATGCTAGAAATTCACGGAACCAAAGTCAAGTTTAATCAGGGAATTCAAAGCCGTGGTGACCAAGGAATCGAGCAAGTTCAAAATCAAAGCCGTGTTAATCAAGTAAATAGCAAATTATACGAAATTGATCTAGTCTAAAGAAATCATAAGCATTCAAGAATAATTGAATGGCCGAGCTTAAAATTATCAGACAAATTCAAATATTATATTCGATCGAAATTTAGGGTTTTCAATCATATAAAACCCGTCAACATCATTGGCAGTAAATCATTCGAGTTCAAGACAAAAATTCAGGGTATACTCTTAAATCAAAATCAAATCAGTAACTCGAATCAAAAGTCAAGCATAATCAAAATCGAAAAGGCAATTCACGTACCGGTTCAAAGCATTGATTCAAACTCGACTTATTGAAAGCCACCGCGAGCCAAATCGAAGAAGCATTGAAGCCAATTGTGGAACGACCAACAATTGATTAGGATCGGCGCCTTCAATTTTTAGGAAGCCCTAATTTTCTCAAGACGAGGCAGCCATTATTTTTCAAGCAAAGGATACGGGCCAATAGTAAAGAAAAGAAGAAGGATACAAGCCGAAATATAAAAATCAAAAGGAGGATTCTTTATTTATTTTGGGTCGGTCTTGTTTACCATATTGGGCTGTTTCTTTTTATTTAGGGTATCTCATTTTTAAAATTGTTTTTATTTTTGTATTTTACTTTTAAACTTTTGTAAATTCTAGTCGTGTGACTAGGGGACGAACTATGGTGGTGTAGTTCGAGAATTTGCAACTCAGTGGTTGAGTTGTGGCAAGGTTTTGAGCGTAGAGTTAGGTTAGTAGGTTGCGGGTGTCGCAAGTTTACGCATGTAAGCGTCTGACTACTTAATTTCTAGTAGAAACCTTGGGGGCAGTACATAGGCAGGGTTTTGCCCAAGCTGGGTAAATTTGTATTGTTCTATTTCTGCTTTTATTATTCTGCTATTATCTGTGCTACTATTATTCTGCTATATCTGTGTTGAAATTATTTTATATACTTCCGCATTAAATTTTTATAATTGATAGTATCGCCCTATTCACCCCCCCTCTAGGGTGAAATCGATCCTATAAAGAGGACATTCACCTCCACTCCTCTCCATTTATATAAAGGAAACCCAAAAAGATTAACCTTATCCTTTAATATCACATCATGGTGTTAGCAAGATTTCTTGTTAACATTTTGGCGCTAGAAGGAGGGCTCGAAATTCCGACTTGGTTAAACACCCAACACCACTTGTCTCTAACCTAACCTAACTCAGTCTCAAGCTTATCTGCTTTGGTCCAACATCACCATGGCTAGAAGACTCATAAGATCTGAGCAAGGGTCTTCCGAACCATATGAGATAGGATTCCCCTCAAAAACCATCAAGGATTCTAACCAAAATGAAGAGCAAAGGGTAAGACTAGAAGCTCTAAGAATTATAAATAAGAAAAAAGTGGAATCATATTATCCTGAGAAATGGAGCTTGAACCCCTTTCATATTTGCCCTACCCATATTTTTGCCTTAGGAAGAAGGAAAAATGGAAGTGATGATGTATTTAGTCAAATGAGGAGAACATAAATGGCTCCTAGAGGGGTAAGACTAGAAGCTTGAAAAAGAGATAATGGCTGACTATAATGCCTTTGCACATAAATGGCAACAAACTACAACAAGAACACTCCCAACACAAGAACTACAAAGGGTGGCAAAAAGAAAAGCGATCGAAGAGTGTGAAACTACAAGGCCAAAGAACAAAAAATTAAAAAGCCATCCACAAGAATCAAGTTTCAAGTCTAGAGTTCCCAAGGAATGCAACTTAACAACATCAATAGAGAATGTCTACTTGCTAACCAAGGATGAGCTTAACTATTGGCCATCACAGAAAAAGAAGCCAAAACATAAAAGGAATCTAGAGGGATCCTACTGTTACTATCACACGATGAACGAACATGAGACCAATCATTGCAGAGCCCTAGAGGGGATGATAATCAATTTCTTCCGTCAAGGAAAGATTAATGAATTTGTAAAGAGAACATGAGAAAAATCAATGAAGAGTTACTTTTCTAAGAAAGATCTACATGGCTGGGAGTGAAATACTCATCGCACTTGGATACTATCTAAGATGGTAGAAAGCCTATGTCCGCACCGAGTTGGCCAGGGCAGAGCACCCCCTGGAGGGAGAACGGAGTAAGCCTTTAACCACGCCATGCTATGGCCAAGTTAAAGCACCCGACAAGCCCTTGGCCGCGCCTCTGGTCAGCTCAAGGCACCTCCCAGAGGAGGATGGAGTAAGCCTTTATCCGCAGGACGGAGTAAGCCTTTATCCATGCCACGCTATGGCCAGGATAAAGCACTGAACAAGCCCCTATCTGTGCCACTCTATGGCCAGGGTAGGGCACCTCCTGGAGGGAGGTTGGGTAAGTCCTTGGTTCCAGCCTCTAAGATGAGCTAACCAAGAGCACCGAACAACAATGGACTAAGATGTCCAAGCCCAAGAAAAGGCTTATCAAACAAAGGACTAAGATGTCCAAGCTCAAGAAAAGGCTCATCAAATAATGGACTAGGATGTCCAAGCCCAAGAAGAGGCTCATCAAATAATGGACTAAGATGTCCAAACCAAAGAGGCTATATATCTCCAATGGACTAAGATGTCCAGGCCCAAGAAGTCCAGGCCTAAGAAGTGGCATATTAGATTATGGACTAAGACGTCTAAGCTCTAGAAGCAGCCAATCAGATTATTACTATATATAAAGCCAAGAGGGTTTATGCTTGTCAAAGAAGACAGAATCTAAGGAGTAAAGCAAAACTTCGTCGATTAATACTTGGATCTGGCTTTTAGGACTCTCATTTGTAAATTTCATCTATTAATACCCGAATATGGGTTTCGGATCTTTATCAATCACTTACGGTCTTTATTATACCCAAATCTGGGTTGCGAGACTATTACTTATTAATGTCCTAACCTGTGCTTGAAATTTCTATTATGGATCTCTATTATGGATTTCTATCTTAAATGATTGAATCTGGGTCAAAGAATATTCTCAAAAAGATCAGTATTATAAGTTTCTATTAATACCTGAATCCGGGTTTTGGATTTCTAAGTTTCCAAATTTTATGAATACCCGAGAACGGGTCATTGGGTTCATATTGCAAATATCCAGATAATGATTTCCGAACTTTTCCATATTTAGCTCTTTATTAACTATCTTGAGAGAATTACTCTCTTACATTTATATCCTTGCTTCAAGGTAGGGTTTTCTATCAACAGACTTCAGACATTCCAGCAAAATGGTTAAAGTTAAATTCTTAATTATTTCTCATCGTGGTTAAAGATGGGATTTAGACATTTGATATAAACTACTTTTCATGCGATTAACATAGTGATTTGTTAATTTACACGAATGGCATGCATAGAATTATATGTCAATTTCAAACTAACAATTGGAAATATTGTTTGCCTCGTACTTTTCAGGGAAATCAAAACAGCAAAGAAGAATGAAAGATTCAACGAATGTAGAAATTATAGTATGTGCTATCAAACAAGCATTTCAGAAATAACACTACAAGAAAGAATTACAAATCAGGTGATATTTACAAAGTTTATATAATTTACATTACTTATGAAATTATTTACAAATATACAGGACAAGCATATACATTTCATGAATACAAATAAATCACAAATCTTGAGTAGTTTTGCTTAGATTCTCAACAGTCGAAGGATCAATTATGTGATGAATTGTGATACAGAGGACCTCTTTGAGTTTCTTTTCTTTCTTCTTTATCCTATCTGCATCGTCGATTGCATTGATGTTAGTCTTTAGAGCGTGATTGATAGCTCTGTTCGTACCTCTAAGGGTTTTATTTTTCCTTTCTAATTCCGCGATACACTTCTGAAGGAAGTAATTGCCGCGCTCAAATTCCTGAATTCTGGCATCATACTCGTTTATATGTTGTGAATATTTAATCCTTTGTTGTTCATCAAAATACTTTTCCACTTCAAACTTGACTTTCCTACGACATTCACCCACTACCCTCTCGTCTAAGCCGGGAGGGGGATTAGTCATTGTAGGGAATTTCTGAGCGGCAAGGGAAGTAGACCTTGTAGGTTAATAACAGAAGGAATAGTGTGGAGGGTCGGTAAATCGATGCTCTGAATATTATCTCCTATAATATATTCTAGCGATTCGCATTGAGCTTGACTATCCTTCAGTTTTATCTCCAAATCATTTATTTGTTGAAGGAGTTCCGACATTTTCTGATCAAATTCGATTGAAGGGTTCGATTTTACTTGTTGCTTCAATGCAGAAATCATTTCATCTATACTTTTGATATCAGCCTCTAAGCTGGCAATTTGATCTTTAAGATTTTTAGCAAAGCTAGCCGGCTTTAAATTGGGTCGTGCCACTGTATATAAATAAAAAAACAGGTGTTCTGCACATGCACAGAACAACTAACATGGTTTTATAGTGGCCATTCCACTGTACAAACAAAAACTAGACGACCTCAAGAGAGGAGAGACCACTGTCGTCAACAACGGGACAAGGCCCCATAACATGGAGAAAACTTGAGAAATGAGCCGCAATATCTGGATCAAAACCCGCAGAATCAGTGGAGTAAATAAATTTTCCATCCTAAGTGTCATCCTCGAAAATAAGCCTATTTTCATCACCATCCTCTCCATCACATGTAAGTACAAGACCATCACCAACAACATGATAAAATAACCGCCTCACCTCTCCATCTCCACCTACAAACATATAATAACAATCAAACTCTGGACTATATCGCATCTCCGAACTCATATGAACCCAAGTCTTCTCCTTGGAGTTCCACTCAATCACAGGAGTCGGAATGATAGCAGCATCGGTAGGTACAACAAAAATAGGGGAAAAGGTCGAAGGAAGTGAAGACTCACCAATGATAGGAAAAGGAGCAGCAGTAACCTCAATGTTACAATCAGGGTCTTTACGGATATCGTCGGGGGCGGTAGGAGGAGGAACGGGGTCAACCAAAATAGAGGGGCGCGACTTTGGAACCCATATACTAGCCGAAGGCCGAGGAAGGGGGATCCTTTTTGGGATAGGAAGAGGAGGGTCACCAGATGGATCGGGAGGAGGGAGATGCTTGCATGAGAGCGCCACATGACCAAAGGAGTGACAAATCTCACAAATATCAGGTTTCTAACCATAGTGAACATCTATTTTCACTACATGACCATCAAACGGGCATACTCTGAGCTTAGTAGGAAGAGGCTTGGAAGGGGTAATTTCGATCAGAGCTTTCGCATAAATGATCCTGCCTCTATCCACTGTGTTCGAGTCAAAACACTTAAGAAACTAGTAATCCAATTCAAGCCAAGCAGCGATTGAAGAACAGAGGGAATATGAGAGAAGTGGGCCCAAACAGGTATAGATAAAACCTGATGTCTTGCACTATCAATGGACTTACTCCAAGAAGTAGCGGTTTATCTTCAATGAAAGATGGCTCGGCCTCAAGCACACGTTGTCTTTCCTCCTTTTTAGAAAACTTAAAGAGAAACATAGAGTTATCAAATTGAACCTGGAGACCACCTGTAAGTTTCCATCAGTTCTTACAATGAGCCCAGAAAATATGGTATGACGGATTCGAGTCAAGGAAGAACACAATAAGGTAGTCAGCCCAATAGTCTTTGCCAGCTTGAATGACTTAAGGAGGAGGAATCATGACCCCGTCAACCTCCTTAGAAACAAAAGAACAAGGAACATAATCACCAGCGTTGCACGACAACGATTTAAATAATGAAGTCCATTTTGGAACTAGAGGGGTCTTAATAGAGGAACAAGGAGGAGGAAAACTAGTTCAGAGAGCGCTACAGGATTGGGCACAGGAAGTGCAAAATCAGGATTAGCAGGAATACAAACATTCAAGTTGACATTATCACAAATAGGTAGTATGCACAACAATGCTGGGTCACGAACATCACCAGACTCAACCAGATTACATCCAACCACATTATCATCCACTCCAACAGAGGATACAAACCCATCATTCATGCCACAAACGTTTTCATTATCACAAGGTAAACCAACCACGGTTTCAGACCAACTGGGTTCGATAACAGAAGAAGTAAGAAAGGAAGATAAAAGGTTCTCACCAGGGACAAAGCAACCCATACCAACAATACGAGCTCCGTCATCAATGTCAGCCAGCAAAGTAGAAAAGGGGTTAGCCAACAGAAGCGAATCCAACTCACGCGATTGAACAATAAAAGCGGCAACAGAAGACGAATCAGGCTCACCAAGGGAAGACCCTCAAACATAGGAATTGTGGAAAGGTCGGCCAGAGCGACTCAGAGAGGCTTGACGATCTAGATCTGCTAGGGCAGTAGCCAAAACCGACTGTTGAGGCAACGACAACTTCTTCTTCGATATGAGTAGAAGAGGCAGGACGAAGGCGACAAGAGATGGATGGAAGAAGTGAGGCGGAGGGGATATGGAGGGGGGTCAGATAGAACGCGAACGAAAAGGAGGAGGAGCGGCCATTGAAATAACAATTGAAATTAGATTTTTTTAAATTTATTTTTGTTGATTAGGGATTTGATCTTTAAGATTGCTAACAATAGTTTTCTAAAGTAAATACCTTTTGTGCCATCTTAAAGCTTTGGTATTGCCATGAAAGTGTTCGAGTAAGGTGTCATCAAGAAGTTTGCTCCTTTCAAATTCTGTCAACAGCCTATCTCTAAGATTAGTAAAGCACGACACTGAATCGAGTGAGAGAGGAGCTACTGATAATTGTAACTCCTATTTAAATAGAAAAAGAAACAAAATGGAGTCAAAATAAGAATGAAAAATCTTTTTATTATTATAATAAAAGATTACAATTCAAATGACAACAAAAACTAAAAGAAACAATAGACAATTGTTTTATATCTAAAGTTGAGAGACTGCATTTCTAACTTTATTTAATGAATTAGTAGAAAGGGTAATTGTCGAATCAAAAGGAATATTGACTCCTTTTGGAGTAATGACCGGTGGACATTTGCTATAGTCCTATTTCCCAACTGGAGGACTATCGCGACCACAAATTAATTTCGTATGAAATGTTCTAATCTCCTTAAGAAGCTTTTCTTTCTCATCACCAAGGAAATCAAAGCAGAGACGAGGATATTCCAAGTAGAGTTTTTGTAAATCTCTAACAAAATAATGTCTTGCTAATTTTGAACACTTTAAAATTAATGTCTTTTCAAGATAAAATCTTCTCAGTTTCACATATTGGCTTAAATAGTCTCTAGAAACAAGTTGGCCCGATGAACAGTCACTCTGTGATAATATAAAAAAACGAAGCTAAGCATAAAACGCAAGACTAAAACAAATGTTTACAAAATCAATATATTATTGCATGTTTACAATTATTCATCTGGTTCCTACAAGATAGATTTATTAAATAATTTAGAGATAAATTTATCCTTATAGTACTTAAGTTTCTCGGGAGGGAGATCTTAGGGAATGGATCTGACTCGGGGTATGTTCCAGCAAGCTCCAGGATGAGGGTCAGATCTGAATTCGTCCAAGTATTTCTTATGAAAGCGCCTAAGTAGACCCCCACTAAATTCACCTAGATATGAAAAATCAACAATTGGGTGTCTACAATAGGCTTTATATAAGAAATTAACTAAAATGTCCCTCTCTTCGATCAACATCCAGAATAAGGTGATTAACTACTGATTTTCTTTTAAGAGAGTGTCGTAGTGAAGTCGTGCTCTCCTTAGTAGAGGGCAGCTTCTTGATGCTTAAAAGACGTCGGCACTGAAGCGCTTCTATTAAGCCTATGATATTTATCGGAAAGTACATTGTGCTCCCTTATTTTCTTGATTAACTCCCTATATAACCTGTTTATCTCTACTTGTTTTCTTTCGAGTTTGGTTTTATAAGGGAGGACAGATTTCTTCCTTATCTAAAATTAATGATTTACACTATTATTATCTTCGATATATTTAAACAGAGAATCCCATACCTGAGATATCGGGATAGAAGTTTGAGAAACCTGCTATTTTCCTCTTGGTTCATCAACATTAATAGAAACATGATCTTCTTGAGGAACATAAGAGGCGGCAGATTCAGGAGGGATTGCTGTGTCAGGAGATGGCTCATTCTCAGGAGCTCTTGTATTACCGTCTCCATCTTTATCAAAAGACTCAGTGTGGCCTTCTCCGTCACCACCTAAACCTTGGCCATCGTTAGCATTGTCATCATCATTATCGTCGTCGTTGTTGTCATCATCATTATTCCCTTCCTCTTCAGCATCATCATCTTTGCTGCCTTCATCCTCTGAGTCGGACTCGACTTCAAAAGGAGGAACTTCAAAAGAAAGAAGTTTGGAGGCATCGATTTCCTCCCTCTCAGCAACTTCAATCCCATGCTCCATCTTTTGATTCTATCCATCACCCTATCAACGAAAGCAGGGTTGAGCGAGGGGAAGCTCAAATCCAGGCACTTATCAACATTATCAGCATAAGCGAGCATTAAGGCATCTTCAAAGGAGTTCATAATGATGTCTTCGAGAGGTGAGTCAAGGAATTGCGATACTTGCTTCTTCGCATCCGAAATGGTGTCGATAGCCAGTTTCAGAGAAGCTTTATTCTTTTCCAACTTTCTCTTCAAAGTGGCATGCTTAGCTGCTATTCTGGCCTTCTCCTCATCGGATTCTTTCAGGGTTAATTGCATCACCATGTTTTCATCGGCGAGGAGTTGGAGAGCCTTTCTTTCTTCTAAAATGGAAGATTCCGACTGAGCAAGAGAAGTTCTCAATCACTCCAGTTCAGTGGTTGCTTCATCTTTTGCCGCAGATAAAGAAGAAACTTGGTCCTTTAGGGCAGAAATCTCCTCCTGAAACTTAGAGGACTCAACAGAAGACTTAGACGCCGGCTCATGCAAAACTAGCCAACTCTTGGAAATATGAGAGAAAAAAAATACAACAGAAGTTAGAAGGCTTAAAGAAAAACATAGATAATAATGTTAAGTAATGTGACACATACTAGGAGTTGTTGCTCGAGAAGGGACGGTAGTGTCCTTCCAAATCAAATACAGAGGACAGCGATTGAATTGAAGTAAATGATGTAGAATTTATAATAGAATAGACCATCTTTTCGAAATCAATTAGAGGTGTGGAAGCTGATGGTCCTAGAAGATTTAGAACTTGAGTAGGGGTCGAAGTCCCCAATGCCTGTTGCATCTGCTTAATTGCACTCGGAGAGCTGGAGACAACAATGCGTGAAAGTGGATCGATTTTGGAGGGAGTTTCCTTATGCAGGACATGAGGAGCTTCGACAGACGGACTCTTTAAAGACTCCCCAACATTAATAGACTCCACTTCGACCAACAGTGGAGAATCAGAAACCTCAACCACTTTAAATTTCTTTTGAGGCGGTTCCATCGCAGACGTTTTGATTAGCTTTCTTTCAGCAGCCATCTTTGGCCTGGCAATGGTTTGGGAAAAAGATGATGCGTATGAAGTCAAGGAAGGAGGAGCAAGACCACTGGTGGGGTTTTCCACTTGAGGAGCAACTGAAAAGAATTCAAACAGATTATAAGTCAGTAGAATAATTTGAATAAACAACACAGCAATACATAACAAGTGCAGTGTTTATCACTTACCGAATTGGTCAGCACAGATAGGTGACATCGGAGAGAAGTGTGCAGGGTCTCCCAAGGAAAGGAAGCGTTTGCCTCATGATGTGTGTTGGACTAAGGGAGGATGCCCTAAATTCCTCTGACTAGAGAGGAGAAGAGAATGCTTCCTCAAGTTGGTAGGATTCAACAGCTTCACTCGGTTTCCGATCTCACTAGAAGCTGCGACGAGAGACTCCACCATTCTCTTATATGCCCGTTAAGTTCTTTGGAAGGAGCACCTGACAGAGGGCAAAGATTAGACAAGAAAAACCACTGAATAGAAGGGAAATAATGGAAGTCTGAACTTACGGGGAGTAGAGAAGGTCCCATTGATATTTGGGAAGCACTTGACGAAGAAGAACTGGTTCTCCCTTTGATATCAGCTTCTTCGAAGGGTTTTCCATGAAGATTTGGCTATTGAGATTGCTAAGCTTGACTAGTCGGACCAATACTTCAGCGTTTAAAGAAGAAAGGCCAGATTCCAATGCCATCACCTCCAGAGATAGAAGGTAAGTGTATGCGTTCGGGGATAGTTGGATTGAAGTGATTCTGAGAAAAGAAAGAAACTTGGACAAGAACTCCAGAAAAGGCAGAAACCTTCCATGCCATAAATGAATGGCAATATAAGCGAAGAAACCCTTGGGAGGGTTGCTAATGGTGTCAGATTCCTTAGATGGGATAGCTTCCACACTGGTAATTCCATAGTCGTTAAGAATGGCGTCACTTCATCTTGTGAAGATATGAGGGAAGGCTTTGAAGTGGCTTCGATTTTCTTCGAGGAGCTCATAGTTCTGTCAGATGAAAACATTTCAGTTAAAATTTCCAGTTTATAATGAACTTAACATTCTTTCAAGAATTATTAAAAACCTACTATAGCAACTTAAACATAAAACCAAATATGAAACTTCAAATTATTGGAAGAGTGTTAAAGTTAGAAATCAAAGATATGTAGCTCTCGACATAGTTGAAAAAGAAGGAAAAAATTAACATTTACAAACACCTCTCGATAGTGTCAGAAGCCTAAGTATAAACATTTACTGAGCTTTCGACAAGGTCGAAAGGAAGAGTAGAAGTATACATCCAGTTGGCACTCTTCAACAATGCCAAAAGATCAACAGGGACTATGTTGTTAGAAGGAAATGATTAAAACCAACTTAAGTATATACACTACCAAAATCCATTAAATAGGATAACAAGACCTTTGACATTGTCGAAACCAATGGCTCAGTAATCTTAGAGAAATATGAGTGTTGTCGAAACCTTATATACCCATTGAGTCGAAAGGTCCTAAGTTAAAGTCATATGAACTTGGAACGTTTCGGCGATGCTGGAGAAAGGTGTTTATAGAGGGTTTCGACTCATTAAGTTACAGAAGGTTTCGATAAGGTCGAAAGGGAGCCACGGTTTTGAAAAGCATACTTAAAAGGAAATATTACAATCAACACAAAAGGTTTCAACTAGGTCAAAACGTTTTGCTTTCGAAGGGGTTAACTGCATACTACTTCACTATAAAACCATTCGACCAGGTCAGTCAAATCAGCACTACGACACCTTTCGACCCCATCGAAAGAGGTTAAGAAAGCAAAGTAAGAGTTGCCGCCTTAAACCCTTTCGAAGGGGTAGAAAAGTAAATTTGTGGCACCAATTTTTTAATCCATATAATTCCAAAGCTTCTGAGCGAAGAAAGCAGGGAACCCTTTCTTCCCAAACCTGATCTCAAATACAGGAACTCAAAAAATAATAAACAAATGAATCAAACCCATTAAATTAGCAGATTTAAACGTGATTTAACCTCTTAAGTTTCAAAATCACTAGAACGAGAATTCAGATTCTCTAAAAAGTAACAATAATCATGGAAAACTGGAATCGAGTTTAAAACGAAAATCAACAAGAAGTAAATATGGTTGATTCATGAAAATCGAATCGTGGAATACCTTCAAGTGGATTAACAGTTTAAAACTTAAGCAATTTCCATAAAATTGAAGCAAAATTCAAAATTTTGATTATACAAAATTTGGAATTGAAATCCCGATTATGAGATTTAAGAAATTAAAATCCATAGTGAAATAAAAAAAATAATAAGAAGAAAGAGGGATTAGAGGAGCAGAAATGATTTTAACTTACGAATATGATTTCTTCTTAGATTGAAGAAAAGAAAATTTGAGGATTTTAGAATTTTTTTACTTGCACTCGAAATTTGATTGCAGATAAGTGAAGAAGAAGAAAGAATTAGCATACTTTATAAGAAAAGTCACCAAGAACTACAAGCGTTAGATCAGATTTAAATGAACGGCTCAGATTCACGTGGGAATGCCAAAAGGCGGGAAGTTTCTAGGTTTCGACAAAGTAGACTTGGAAAATCAAGTGCATCCCTTCGCAAGGTGAAGGGAAAATGTTACTACCTAAAATTCCTTTCGACTTAGTCGAAACCAGATTGAGCAGAAGGCAAAGAAGAACAAGAGGAAAAGGCTCCAGCCAGGCCTTTCGAAGGAGGCGAAAGGATGCTACGGCCAAAGTTCAAAAGCCTTAGAACCTTTCGAAGGGGTCAAAGGGGTCAAAAGCGCCCTTCCTCTTTAGTGACCACCTTTCAAAGCAGATGATCCCATATGTATGAAGACCTTTTGAATGAGTTGAAGCAATACCTTTCAGAGACAACGAAGGATAGCTCTTTATACATGCGCCAAACCTTTCGAAACCAATGGTTTCACCTTCACTCAACCCACTCGAAAGCATGTATTGGCCTGATCAACCCTTTCGAAAGCTAAACCAAGCCTTTCGAACCAATCGAAGCCATTATTGTCCAGGGAGGTTTTGCATCAAGTCACGGGCAAGAGTTCGGAAGCAACCAACAGCATCGAAACCATTAGCATCTCAACATCTTCGAAACCACCGGATAAAGCTTATCGACAGAGTAGAAAGCTCTTACAAACCAACATAGGGGAGGAAAGCGCAACCGCTCCTTTCGACAAAGGCGGAAGCATAATAGTGTCAACACGGCAGCCACCTTTCGACCAGGTCGAAAGAATTGGAGTCGAAAGGTGCTAACCCACATCTACAAATAAGACCCAAGGGGTCTGGTTTAGGAGATCTGAACTCAGTGATTCCAAGCTTGTATTCTCTTACTTCTAAAAGCTGTAAAACCCTAATTTGTAAATTGAATTGGGGATTTGGAGTAATAAAGCCTTCTTTGGGTTGAGAAAGGGAAGTCTTAAATATTACTAGTTACTTAATTGTTTCTCAAGCTTTTATCTGGTCTAACCTTGTGTTACAGGTGTTGACTGTAGCGAAGGGTCTCTTCCGACTAGGTCGAAACCCTTATATTCTCAAGTAATACCAGTTGTAAATTCTAGATCACTTTTCCTAAGTCTTATCCTTTCGACAAGGTCGAAACGTAACCTCGATCCACTTAAACTTTAGAAACCCAAACCTTCCACAAGGTGCCTAAGGATCTAGCTTTCGACAAGGTCGAAACCTTTATTCCAGATTACTGATCTGAGTCTTAACTACTAATCAACTTAGCTTTCGACTGGGTTGAAACCTTTGCCTTAAGTTCTTGGATAGAGCCCTAACCACCCAACAATTAAAGTCTTCGACTGGGTTGAAGCCTATCAAGATAAACCTTATCCAGGGTATCTCAAATGAAACGAAAGGAAAGCTTTTGAAGGTAAAACCACTCTATCTCAGTAAAGTTGAAAGGCCGTTAAGTAAAAGATTTAGTCGTTTCGACCGGATCGAAATGTCAACTTGAACAAGTTTTCACTACAGCAACCTATTTAGAAGGGAAACTAAAGTGGACATTCATCTCCTACTCTTCTCCATTTATATAAAGGAAACCCAAAACGATTAACCTTATCCCTTAATTACACATCGGGATGTTAGCAATATTTCTTATTAACACTATATATATAAATCTAATATAGACATAACCTCAAAGCAGATCAGGATAAGTATCTCTAATTTTGTCTTTTGTCTCCCAAGTACAGTCCTTCTTATTGTCGCTCCACTGAAATTTCACCAACCTGACTGTCTTGTTCCTCAATCTTTTCTCATCACTCGCTACAACCCGAACTGGTTGTCTAACAAAAGTCAAATTAAGCTCTACGATCAAGTCTTCCAACCCTATCGGAGGAATAGTAGTCTCTGGATCATGCACATACTTGCAAAGATGAGACACATGAAACACATTATAGATACCTGCCATACTGCTCGGCAACTCTACTCTGTATGTGAGCTTTCCAATCCTCTCTATAGTCTGGAACGAACCAACATATCTCGTTGCCGATTTCCCTGACTTTCCAAATCGTACCACACCCTTCATTGATGATACTTTAATGAAAACCTTACGTCCAACTGAGAATTCTAGGTCATTATGCCTCTTATCTCTTAACTCTTCTATCTGGAATGAGCTTCCTTCATCCTTTCTCGGATTAACTCAATCTTCTCTATCGCCTCTCTAACCAGATCTGGACCTAAGACTAATCTGTCTCCAGTCTCTAACCAACATGCTAGTGATTTGCATGGCCTTTCATACAAAGCTACAAAAGGCACCATTCCTATACTAGTTTGATAACTATTATTATAGGAAAACTCAACCAAATGTAGGTGATCTTCCCAAGATCCACCAAAGTCCAATACACAAGCTCTTAATAAATCCTCGAGTACCTTATTGACTCTCTCTGTCTACCCATCCGTCTAAGGGTGATATGCAGTACTTTTCTTAAGCTTGGTACCTAATACATCCGGTAGACTCTTCCAGAATTTGCTAGTAAATAAAGCATCTATGTCACTGACTATACTACTAGGAATTCCATGTAGTCTAACTATGTTTTTCATTAACAACTTAGCTAAAATAGGTGTCGTCTTGGTTGACTTAACTGGAATGAAATGGGCACTCTTGGTCAACCTGTCCACTATGACCCATATACTTTCATTTCCCCTATTTGACCTTGGAAACCCGTCTATAAAATCCATGATATCGAATCCCATTTCCAAACTGGAATCTCTAAAGGTTGAAGCAATCCACTCGGCTTTTGATATTCGGCTTTCACTTATTGACAGTTAGCACACTATCTAACCCACAAGCCAACATCCCTCTTCGTACCTTCCCAATAGAAGCTCCTCTTCATATCTAGATACATCTTGGTCCCTCCAGGATGAATCGTAAACTTGGACCGATGATATTCTCCAAGAACTTCTTTCCTTAAGTCCTCAACGTTTGGAACACATAATCGTCCCTTCTTTCTCAACCATCATCTTCGGTCAAGACTAAAATCCTTTAGATCATCGATCTCTGATCCCAACTCAAGCCTTCTAATCCTCTCAGCTAATATTGTATCCACTTTCTGCTTAGAAGAAATAGTTTTGATCAACATTGGTCGAACTTCTAAACAGGACAACATGGCGGTATTTTGTCTAGAAATAGCAGTCGATCTTAACTGCACACTACAAGTAGTCAAAGCTTCTAAATCCTTCCATTCTGCCAATATTGCTAACACCACATTCTGATGTCTTCGGCTAAGAGAATCCTCTACTTTATTTCCTTTCCTTGGTGTTTACTCTATACCAAAATCATAAGCAGCTAAAAACTCCAACCACCTCTGTTGTCTCGTATTCAACTCCTTATGAGAGAATAAGTACCTTAATGACTTATGATCTGTATATAGCTCAAATCTCTCCCCTAAGAGATAATGTTTCCAGATCTTCAATGTGAAGATCACCGCAGCCAACTTCAAATCATGAGTAGGATATCTTACTTCATGCGGTCTAAGCTGTCATGAAGTGTAGGCAATAACTTTACCCTTCTGCATCAACACAGCTCCCAATCCAGTCCCATATGCATCAGTATACACCACCAACCCTTGGTTTCCGTCTGGAACTACTAACACAGGTGAGTTGGTCAACAAATGCTTTAACTTAAGGAAAGCTTCCTCACATTTGTCGGACCGGACAAACTTCACATCCTTCTTGGTTAACTTAGTCAAAAGTGCTGCTATCCGCGAGAAATCCTTAATGAATCTCCGGTAATAGCCAGTAAGTCCAAGAAAACTTCTAATCTCAATCACTATCTCCGGTCTCTTCCAATTGTTAACAGCTTCAATCTTATCTGGATCGACTGACAAGCCCTTCTCTGAAACCATGTGACTAAGAAACTTAACCTCTTTCTTTCAAAAATGACACTTGGAAAACTTTGTTTTTAGCTAATGCTGCCTCAGTGTCTTAAGCACTACTCTAAGATGATCTTCATGCTCTCTCTCATCCTTAGAGTTTACTAAAATGTCATCTATAAACACCAAGATGAACCTATCCAAATACACTTGGAAGACTCGGTTCATCAAATCCACGAAGAAAGCAGGTACATTTGTTAACCCGAATGACATTACTAACCACTCATACGAACCATACCTAGTTCGAAATGTCATTAAAGGAATACTATCATTTGCCACTCTTAACTGGTGGAAACCTGTCTCCATATCCAATTGGGAAAACACACTGGCTCCACACAACTGATCAAATAGACCATCAATTCTCGGCAAAGGATGCTTATTCTTAATCCTCCTCTCGTTCAACTTACAATAGTCGATACACATCCTCAATGACCCATCTGGTTTTTTTCATGAACACTGCGGACGCTCCCCAAGGAGAACTGCTTCGTCTAATAAAATTTCTCCCTTCTAGATCCACTAACTGCACCTTCAATTCCTTCATCTCGGTCGGTGTCATCCTGCTAGGTGGTCTACTCACAGGTTCAGCTCTTAGCATAAGATATATCTGAAACTCAACATCTCGTTTCGGTGGTAGTCATGTAACCAGATCAAAGACATCTGCAAATTCTCTTGCTACTCGAACCTGAATTAACTCTTCTCCTACTTCCATAGCACTTAACAAAGCACAACTACTCCGGTCAGAATTCTCTACTGAGAATATAATTCGGTTATGACTATCAAGGTGTCTTAATGTATTTCCCTATCCTGGCAAAATATCCAAGCGTCATACTTACCCAACCAATCCATAGCCAAAATGATCTCGAAATCTACGAAATCGAAAACATACAGACTACATGCAAACTTATGACCTAACAAGTCACGTTCTAACTGGTCACATCTCATCCCTAGAGTTGCATACCTACCTATTGTATTCGCAACCCTTAAGGAAGTAACAAGGTATGTGGGTTCCAAGCATAACCTATCTACCAAACACTGAGATATAAATGAATGTGATGCACCGGTATCAAATAGTACCCTAACTGGTATACTCTAAATCAAAAGCGTACCTTCCATCACAGCCTTCCCTTTTTCAGCTGCAGTTGACCTAGCAGATGTTGGTCCAAAAGCAAAAAACCTTTCCCTTGTCCACCCTGACTGGCTTAGGACACTGATTCTTATAATGCCCAACTTGATCACAGTTGAAGTACTTCACACCTTTCTTTTCAGCAACCTTCTTCCCCTTGCGCGACCGGCACTCATGAGCATTATGACCTTTCTTGTAACACTTAAAGCAAACTAAATCAGCCTTGCCTTCTTGGCAGCCTCTCCCTTCTAGGCTCCCTTCTTCTTAAAGAACTTCCTCTTCATTCCTAAGGGCCCTGGGTTTCAACCGGCTTTTCTCTAGCACAAATAACAAACATCTCCTCATGTCGGAGTGCTATTTCCATAACTACATTACAAGGATCACGGAGATGTGGCAGGGTTGCCCTAGCAATCTCGGGCCTCAATCCCTAAATGAACTTCTCATTCCTCCTAACGACAGTGTCCATGGTAGCATACCCATATCGGGACAACTCATCAAACTTAGTAGCATACTCAATTACTGACATCTCCCCCTGCACCAAATCCATAAAATTTCTAAGCAATGCCGATTTGGCAACTTCAAACAAAAACCTTTGCTCGAATCTCCTTCGAAACTCTGCCCAAATCAACTCTTCCTCTGGAACTCCAACAGTAACATTATTCCACAATTGAAGCGTTGCCCCTTGCAACTGCCTAGAGGCTAGCCTCCTCTTCTGCTCATCATCCAAACCCAAATCAGTGAAGATTCTCTCACAGTGCAACAGCCAATTCTCAACTTCTATAGCATCCTTCATTCCAATAAACGGCTTCCCACCAAGAATGGTGTAATCCCTGCTCAACTTAACATAATTATTCCCAACTGGAGCCACAGGATTAGCTCCTCCAACATTCCCAACAACTCCAGCCACAACTCCTGCTTGCATCAGATTGACGAAGAACTAATACATCACCCTCATATCCACTAGTGGATTTCCAGCACCCACTTTGGCATCTGCATTTTGCTTAGCATTAGCCTGTCAACCCGGGTTCCTTCTGGTGGGTCGAACATTTTCGTTGGTTGTGGTGCTTTCTCCACCAAGATATCCTCTTCCGTTTCCTGCCTCTATATCTTCTTTCTCATAAATATGCATACGAGCCTTAGTAAGATAGAGAAGAATGGTCTAAGAGAGAGGGGAATACATACTTATATATATATATATACCTATATATATAAAATACAAGTACGTTACTATAACATTATCCCAAACCCCAATCTTATTTTCTGATTCATGGATTATGTTTTGAAAAAACTTTTAGGTTTAAATTTCTCTTAAGTTTTATAAACCTATGCTCGATACCAACTTGTAACATTCCCCACTTAGAGGCCCAAAACAAATGACTGCAGATGCTGCAATCATCCATATATATTAGTCCTCAGCGACCAAATATGGTAATGTTAGATACATGGATATAACAGAAACACATGGATATGGAAAAAAATTTAAATCAACAAACAACTTTCTCATTCCATTTTAAAGCATTTCAAATTCATTACATAATCCAAATATGAGAACCAGGTTCAGAAAAAATATAATTATTACAACATATGCCAAGAGCAACATATGAAGATGCCCTCTTGGATGATCAGAGTATAATACTACGCAATTAAACATCTTTGCATTTACAACATAACACAGCGAAATCAAAATAGAAAAGTACTCTAAATAGCTATCATGCCTCCTGCACGTCTTCGAAAGCTTTTTCATCTAAAGAGGTACCTGAAAACCTCAACTCTCAAACTACTCAAAGTTAATTGAGCACCCGAGAGTTTGAGGGGAAAATATAAACTTCGAGTCAGACATAAAGCCTAGTATGAATAATAATCTACCATCTCAAACCATTTAGATATCTAGTGAGACCACGCTGCTTAGCGGAACGGGTTTTCCCCTCACTAGTATCTTATTCAAAAATTTATAAAACCATATACTATGCTCCTGCATCCACAATGGTTAAAACATAACAATTCAAAATATTATGATGATACGCAAGCAAGTAAATCAATTCAGGATTACCCATCCCTATTC
Organism: Allium fistulosum; assembly: GCA_030737815.1. Lineage (NCBI taxonomy): Eukaryota > Viridiplantae > Streptophyta > Magnoliopsida > Asparagales > Amaryllidaceae > Allium > Allium fistulosum. The sequence goes on from CM060905.1 coordinate 1,252,254,423, forward strand.
ATTTTGACTATCTGTCTCAATTATAGTTTCTAGGGTCACTATTAACCTATTAGTTTTCATGGGCTTACTAATAACCTATTTAAAACTTATGGACTCCCTGTCTAGTTTCATAGTTTTCATAGGATCGCTAAGAACCTATTGGCCCCTGCCAATAACTTCATTGTTTCATGGGTTCTCCCTGAACCTATTGGTATCTCCAATAACTTCACTCTTATCCTAGTTTTCATGGGTTGACTAGGAACCTATCTACTACCGTCAATAACTTTTCCTAAACATAGTTTTCATGGGTTTACTATGAACCTGTCTATCTAACAACATTAATATTCAAGCATCTACATTCTGATCTATCTGACCTCCTGGGTGCAGTTCTACTCATTCAGGAGTTAATTCAATTTATATTCACTACCGGGTCAACCTAGTTGGTTATTCTTCCTTTTCTCCCCAAAATGCAGTTATGGGTCCATTATAACGTGAATATATATATTAGAAGAAGCAATCATAATAAAATAATAATACCAACACCTATGGTTTAGTATCCTTGAAATCATTTTCATATGAAACAAGGTTAATCCCTTTAACCTATTATTTATTAAGGAAAGTTTCTTCAAAACCTTCATACTTAAAACCATTTCAAAGCTCCTTTATTTTAGCCATGATTTTCCTTTAAAAATGAGACTGGGTTATTTGTTTTGAAAACTATGGCTTTCGAAACCTTAAAACTTTACTTTCGAAACCATTGGATAACCTCCTTCGAAAGCATCAAAATATTCTTTTCAAAACACTAACACATGCCTTTTGAAACACTTTAAAATATTTCTTTTGAAACCTTCAAAACAAACCTTTCGAAAGTATGTAGCATTGCTCATTATGTCGTTGAAGCACAGGTTCGAAACCAATGAAAGTACCCCATTTGAAACCATTGGGTTTATCTTTAAAAATAACTTTCGGGTCAAAGTGAATATATATGAAAGTACCCCTTTCGAAAACTTTAATTTTCGTATAAAATTGTTTGGTAAAAAATTTGATGGCTTCGGAACCATCTTTTCGAAAGCTTAAAACATTTAAGTAAAACATTTGAAGGATAGCTTTGATACCCCTTTCGAAGCCATTCCCTGCGAAACCCTTGATTCCTTTTGAAAGCTTTAGGAAGTGGCTTAGTGCAAGTATAAAACAATGCTACCTTTTGAAAGCATCGATGTATTCAAACCCTTCGAAAGGCATAGGAACAGCAGAAGGGTTTCGACTTGGTCAAAACCACCCTTTTCGAAAGCATTGGTTCTAAAACTAAGTAACTCCTTTAGAAGTTATAATTTAAACAAGAGGTGGAAACCCCTTCGAAAGCAATTTAGAAAGACCCCTTCGAAGGCATCGGTTTTGACTCCTTTGAAAGCATATAGTAAAACAGACAAGCACATTTCTTTTGAAAATAAAGCAATGGTTTTGACCTTATCGAAAGCAAGGGTTTCGACACCATGCCTTCCGCCTTTCTCCAATCCACTACGCACCATCATTATGATACCTTGTGTATTGGTTTCGGTTTAGTTGGTTTCGATTGGGTCGAAGCGAAAGCATGAGGTCGAAAGGATATTTTTGAAAGAGGTGGAACCTATTTTTCTGGGTAAAGGCTAAATTAATGCCATTTAAAGTACTTACTTTATAACTAACCTACCTATTTGTAAACATTTAACTGGTTGCCATAAACTTTTCAAATTCTTTACCAAAATAACCGTCGTATAATTTCAGATCTAAACAAATATTAATTTTTACAATTAAGCCCTTCCATCAAGCAAAACAATTAAAACAATTAAATCCTTCTTCTAAAATAATTTAATTTCCGTACTGAATTACTTAGGAAAAATCCCCCAAAATTACAAAAATTTCACTTTCAATATGTTATCTAACATATAAAAATTCCAGACCTAAATTCTTCATAAAATAATCGAAATTAATTTCTAAACCCAATTATACATATTTTCCTTTGAAAATTCATAATAAATTTTCCATAGCTTGAAAAATTATAAGAATTAAAACCCATCTCCAAAATCATGTTATACATAACATATAATTTCTTCATGGCATTCGAAATTCATTATAATTGGTTTTACCCTTAAAACCGTATAAAACTATATTCAAACAATCTTGTTTAAATCAAACATGTTATAAATTCCAAGCATATCATCATCAAAATCATCATTATAATGATTTAATCTTAAACCCGAAAATCAAATGATCATAAAAACAAAAAATAGATGATTTAGATTATCATTCACCTTGATTAGGATAAGGACTTTGAGATTTGATTGAGATTAATTTTCCTTGCTTTAATTCCTTAGCTTTAAATTGACTTTCTCTTCTTTTCTCCTAAGTAATGGCCGGCTCCACTTTTGATTTACGTTTGTTTGTGTTTTGTAAAATTAACGTGAATGAGAATGAAATGAGAATATAAAGTAATGGTGTGGCAATTTCCTAATAAGCCCTTGCGTTAATTGTTTCCTTGTTAATTAACAATTAAAACCATTTATAAGCCGATTTATATCATTAAGCACGACCTCTAATTTATATTCAAATCTCAATCCCCTTATCACTCTAATATTTATATTATTCTATTTAATTTATCTAATTAAATCTCCTGAATAATGTTATTAAAATTATGGGTGTTACACTCTGCGGATCCTAGATTTGGCTTCAGTTTCGAGAGGCTTTGGCTCCTGGAGCCTGGCTTTGAGAATCTGGTTTCGACGATCTGGATGGAGACAAGCCCCTTCCCTCTTCTTTTGCAACTCTTGTCCACAAACTTAGATCTCCAAGGAAATCTCTCCGATTCTGGTCCAGATCTATCTAAGATTCCCTCAGATCTCATATCTTTGGCCTTAGGGATGTCATCCTTGACCTTAATATCCTTAAAAAATCCAAAGCTATCTTTCTCAGTCCGAAAGATTTAATCTTTTACTTCTTGAAAAGGAGCTTGAAAGATTTTTGAAATAGGAAGAAATTGGTTGGAAATAGTGTTCTGAGGCCCTTTGGCTTAAACACGACGACCACAACACTACTGACTTCCGTAGGTTGGCTAATGGCAGAAGAAGAGCGAAATGCATATTCGAGATTCAACATAATGGCTCTACCTTCCACGACTAGTTCGAACTCAAAAATATTTTCAACTTCTATTATCGACACTTTATGGGTAGATTCCACCCTCTTTTTCCCTCTATCGCCTGGGACAATCTCTACCCTAACACCACCCATCTTATAATCGATTACCCGTTTTTTGAGACCGAGGTCCTTGCTGGTCTTAAAGAGATGGAAGGTGACAAATCCCCAAGCCCTAATGGTTTTGGCCCCCTATTCTTCAAACACTTATGGCCGATTATCAAGACCGACATCATCGGCATGTTTGAAGAATTCTACTCTAACCCTTCCCTTATTGCCAGAATTAACTACGCGAATGTTATTCTTATCCCTAAAAAGTCTGATGCTAACTCTTTCTTTGATTTCCACCCCATTAGCCTCCTGAACACTACTTTTAAACTCATTACTAAAGTCCTTTCCAATCGCCTCCAACTTCGTATCTCCTCTCTCGTCGAGCCTGAATAATCTACCTTTATTGAAGGGCGAAATATCCTTAATTGTGTTGCTACCACCTAGAAAATCATCTATCACTGTCATAATACTAACACTCCATGTGCCCTCCTCAAGATTGACTCCTCAAAAGCATTTGGATCCATCAGTTGGAACTTCATCCTTGACACCCTTTGCCACCGTATCTTCCTTGATAGGTGGAGTAGCTAGATTAGGCATTCTGCACTTGATCATGTCTTATATTATGGTTAATGGAATTGATGGTGGTTTAATCAAGTCTGCTTGGGGTCTGCATCAAGGTGACCCCCTCCCTCCTCTCCTCTTTGTGCTTGTTGCTGATATTTTTACTAAAATGAATAAGATGTCAGTCCACCACCATCTCCTTACTGGAACTAGCCTCCCTAACTCGAACATCATGATCTCTAACATCCAATATGCAGTTGAAAGTATACTCTTTGCTTTCCCCATTTCGGCCCACATCCACAACCTTAAGCTACTCCTACGAACTCATTTCTGGCCTCGCCATTAACTTCTCCAAAAGCGATCAATTATTATGATTGTGGGTGCCAAGCATCTCAGCCTCTCCATTGCTTTAATTCTAAACTGCAAACTCGACCAATTCCCTGTCTTATATCTTGGCATCACCATCCATCCTTCCAAGCTCCTGTGAGATGAGTGGCAACCGATTATTTAAAAAATATCTAATCGCCTTGCTACCAGGATAGCCTCTTCACTTTCTAGTGGCGGGCGGGGGGGGGGGGGCTCATTCTTGTTATATCGGTCCTCTCTGCCATCCCTACTTACTAGCTCTCGTTCCAAAATTTTCCTACCTGGGTCATTGCCAAAATCAATCAACTTCGGCATAACTTCCTTTGGCACGGTTCTTGTGCTACCAACCTTGTGAGCTGGCACATTGTTTGCAAATCCACTTCTCAGGGATGATTAGGGATCCCGGATACCGAACTCTTCAATTTGGCTCTCCTTGCAAAATGGATCTAGAGATGCATCTCTGATGAAAACTCCATTTCGAGAACTTGAATCCTTGACTAATACTATGGATCATATCCTCCTTCTATCCTACACTCTGCCACCAATTGCAAACCTTCCCCATTCTGGTCTGGTGTCCTCTTCTAGCTCCAGATCCTCGTATCCTGGCTCCACAACCTTCCCTCGACCTCCTCCCCTGATCGCTTTATTTGGGGCCTGCTTTCTAATGGAAAATTCTCTGTCAAGTCTCTCTACAACTACCTTAATGAGTCTGTAAGAAACTACTCCTATCCCAGGCTTTGGAACTGCAAGGTCCCTATAAGAGTCAAGTTCCTTATGTGGCTCCGTGTTCATGAAAAGATTAACACCAAAGACCGCCTGATTCACAAAGGTATCAGCATTGCTCCTACCTTCCCCATGTGCCACTCTAGCCCTGATTACATCAACCACCTCTTCTTCGATTGTGATCTAGCTTTCTTTGTTTGGGCCAACTGCGCTCCATTTCCTCCACACAATCCCCTCCCTTACTTCCTTCTATGATCATTGGCAGTTTAACTCTAACTCATGGCTTGTTAATACTCTCCTCTTTGCTTTCAGCTAGGTAATATGGACCGAAAAAAACACTAGATGCTTCAATAGCAATGCAAGTTCTCCCATTAACTTACGCTATAAATTTTTACACTTATTCACTATCTAGACATGTCGAAGCTTCTTCCCTATACAACATAGATTGGGTAGCCCTAAGCTGGACAACGAGGCCGTCAACAACTGCGACGTGACCCGGCCTTTCGTTCCTGGTTATGTGGACCGCTCCGATGTCAGCTAGCTTTTTTGCATCCATGGTTTTGGGGTTGCTGGGGATGTCCCACTTGGATATTCTCTGCTATTTTGTTTAGTTGCTCTATTTTGATGTTTATCTACATTATGGTGCTTGTATTTAACTATGTTGGTGTGATCTTTCCCACCTAACTACTATACTTATCTCATTTTGTTGCCATCGATCAAGGATGTTGATCAGAAGACTATTCTATTTCTAGTTATGCTTTTGGATATGTAGCCTCACACTATACATCCGTTTCCTTAAAATAATCCTAAGAAATAGAAATCTTTTGATTGCTCTAGTGGGTGTTAGGACTCGCTTGCCTTTGGATTATAGCCATGAAGAAAGCTCAACCAATCATAGGCACGCAAGCGATGGATAATACCTTAATGGTTGTATCGTATACAACTCCTAACCTGTGGTTTTTGTCCTAATCTCATCTTGACCTTGAGGAAAGCTCAACAAACGAAAAGAGATTATTCACTCGTATCCACCATTTCGCACCGGCCTAAGTACAATGCACATACCTTGAGGAAACCTCAACAAATATGTGCAGTTATCTCATATCGTCTATTCTATATGTTAATAGTACTACACATAACATCCCTAGCTTGAGGAAAGCTCAACAACTAAGGAGTATGCAAGTAATCTATTAATATATAAATGGTAAATGACAACTTTCATATTATAGATTCATAATCTTTAATATATTTATTTGAGTGATATCATTTTAGGGAATATGTATTTCTTTCAAAATACCCTCATGATTTAAGTGTCAAACACATCTGAAATCATGGATATGTACTATACAGATGTACTTATTCCTTAAATCTCAATTAGGTTTCTTTCCAGTTGCACTTGATTTTATACATCCATATTTTATATAAGTTTATTTAATATATAACCTTTTATAATTTAACTAACTCATATAACATTCTTATGTATATTATTAATTAAATCATATTTGATTAATTTTAATTTTTCAATTTAAACAACTAATTAATTAAATTATTCTTAAAATTCAAAATTTTATTTTATTCATCCTAAATAATTTAAGATGAATATTAACTATAACACTTATAGTTTTGCATGCATATATCGTTATATATGTACGTCTTATTTTATTAATTAACATTCAATTTATTTATTTATCAAATAAATATTTTATTTAATAAAAAATAATTTTAATCAAAATTTTAAATCAATTGAAAATTATTTTTATTTTAATAATTTACCTTAAATTTTTTAAGATAAATCAATATACATGTTATACTGTAACATTTATAGTTATATATACACATTTATAGACACACACACATATATCAACATATATATATATATATATGTTTTAATTTAATTAATTAAATTTTATTTATTTATTTAATCCAATTAATTAAATTTCAAATAATTTTCAAAATACTAATTTATTTTCAAAATAATTCTGAAAATGCATTTTATAACTTTTATTTCATATTTTAAATTTAACTTTTAAATTCAAAATATCTTTTAAATTTTCAAACATATTTTGAAAATTAGCTTTAGGCCCAAATTTAAATTGGGTTTTTTCTATTAAGGATAGCCTTTAGGGTCACTTCACCTTTTAGGCCAAGTTAGTAGCCGGGTAGGACAGGGTACTTGTACCCAAACCTAGCCTAGACACAGCTTTTCTAGACACCTTACTAAATGGGTAAGCTTAATTAGTTGGCCCTAACATGATTAATTAAGATTGCATAGACTATGTGGCTTTGGTACCATTGTATGAACTGGGCCAGTCAAAAGTAGGTTAAATGAGTGAATTTAATGTTTTTTTCATTTTTATCTTAGTTGAGCCTTTGAAGCCTAAATTGATTTTAAATCTAATCTAAAATTTTGAATAAAATCCTCATTTTTTTAAAACTAGTTTAAGTTTAATTTTAAATTGTATTTATGTTAAATGAGTGCATCAAATGCACCCATGTATGAAAGTGAAAGTGCAAGTTCAACATATGGAAAGTATACATAGTTAATGTAAATATTGTTTAGGTGTTGAGATTTACACCGCAATAGACACATTTCCCCATTATATATGCCTTTACCATCCTAAATAGTTCTAAATAAGATTTATTGACATACATATAAATAGTTTGCATTAGAATAGTTTTTATTTTTATAACATGTATTAAGTTAAAGTAGATAATTTAAAGTTGGTTTCAATTAAAAGATAGTTTAAAAAATTACAATATTTTACATAAAATTCTATTTCGTAAACATTGAGTTAAATACATTCATACATACAAACACACACACAAACAGATATATATATATATATATATATATGTGTGTGTGTGTGTGTGTGTGTGTGTGTGCGCGTGCGTGTGTGTATGTATATCTGCATGTGTATATATGTATTTATATATGTATGTATGTTTATATGCATGCATGTATGTATGTATATATGTTTGTGTGTACATAAATTAAATCAATGTCTTTGAAATAGAACAACATACAAATTATATTTAACTAGTTTGTAATTTAAAAGACATTCCTTCAAACAACAAAACTAATCTAGCTTGGATTCAATTGTTAATTAAAAAGGGAAACTAAAAGTTTTAGAGTTTTTTTATGAAAACAACTTATGAAATTTATATTCACTTAAATTTTCATGTAAACAATAACCAAAACTGTTTCAAAACAACTTATAGTAAATGCATTCAATTCTCAACCTTTATAATATGAAACTTAATCTATTAATTAAATTGTTTCAAAATTTATTCAAACAATAATTTTTTGAACCAAAAATGAATTAGGTAGCTTAGGCATATAAAAATTCATGATAATGAGATTCAGATCTAAATTATATACACAATATGAATAAACAAACAAGAGCAGCACTGAATCCAAAATTATTATCATTGATAACATATGAAAAACACACAGAAGAACAAAAGGATCTTAAAACATATTACCATAATGACGATAGAACTGATTCAAATGAAGAAATTAGATATTCAAATCATAATAAAAAATTCATATAGGTGAAAGAGATAGGAGAGGTGGAGGATGAAAATCATATAAACCAGATGAGTTTACATATAAATAAAATAGAAAATTACCTTTGAGATGTAGCCAAAGAGAAACATCTTGAATAAAGAAATGATTCCTATTAATGAACTAATATCTAGATCTTGTGACAGTCGAGAGATAACCAACTTTTGATTTAATTTTGTTTGAATTTAGTTATGGAATTTTGGAACACTAGCTATAATGAAATTTTTCGATCTTGGTTGGATTTGAGAAAAATGGCAAATGAATGAGGCAAAAAATAAAGGAGGAAATAAAGATGTCATTAAAGATACGAGGACTCACCTTCCTTTAACTAAGATTTGCCTTTTCATTTCAAAACCAAAACCCCTCCTTTCCCTCTCAATTATGACCGACCTTAGCATGGTGAGTTTGGGCCCCAGAAAATTCCAAAAACCAATTGATATTAATCTTATTTAAATCTAATTTAAATTTTCCATCGATATCGTATATCGCTACGTGCGTTTATAACTTTATATAAACACTTTATTAAATACTAATGGTATTCAAATAAATCAAATAAAATTTCAATGATTAATATTTCACTAATATTAATTAATTCAATTTATTCAAAACCTACTTAGTGTTTTTTCTATTTAAATCCAATTTAAATATTCTATAGACATCATATACCGATACGCTTATTTACAACTTTTATATATGCACTTTATTAAATACTAATGTTATTCAAACAAATTAAACAGAATTCGATAATGAATATTTCATAAATATTAATTAATTTAATTTATTTTTAATGATTAAAAATTATTTAAATTCCATGGTTCATTTGGAATATTCATCATTTTGGATGTATGACTCAAAGGTGTAAACATAGTCAACAATTAATATTAATAATTCAAATATTAACATTCGCATATCTTTTAGCTAGTAGTGTAACATTTTGACTAAATTTATTGCTTGCACATCTTTTGTTAAAATGTAATTTTACGTTTAATAAGTGGGACACGGTAGTAGCGATTATTTACACCAATTCTCTTTGTCAAAACTGTATCACATTAGGACTTATGGAATTTAGTTTTGGTCAAAACTCCAACATCGTCTACTTTCAACTTTGTAATTCCAAACAAAAAATTAATGGTTTAATAATAACAATTATTATTAACCATACTGCTCTGCTAAAGACTTTAATTTTAATTTGACTACAGTTAGCCGTGATATTAACTGAGAGATGAATTCTCAATTGAATAGTGTTTCACTTCCAGTTTTTCAACTCTGACCCAACTATAGTCTTCGATGGACGCCATGCTATGATTTAACTATAATAATAGTGGAGTGTCCATGTGACGCCCCACCTCTATACCCACGCTAGCCAAGAACACTACGGAGTAATGCCGTCAACTAGCGCGGAGAATAAGGCTGTTGAGGAGCGACCATCTGTATAATTGCTTTGTGCGAGTACCGATATGCCAAATAAAAATATAACAGAGGAAATCCGACATACCGATACAAACTCAAAGCTACTACATAGTGGCTATATGGACCTCGGAAACAAATATAGAAGTAAACATAACACAAATCAGTCACAGACAATTCATATCACAAAGGCGGAAATAGATATGAATATAACACATGAAAGTGTACATCAGAGTAGTGGTCAAATAAGATCCACAATAACACAAAAGAATAGATATAAGTGCAAGACAATAGAATATGTATACATCAAGGAGTCTAATCTCAAATGTATACAACAAAAACTACTAAGCTAGAGTAGTTAGCCAAAATTCAAATGATGGTTCCAGATAGGAAGTCATGAGGAAGCACCTGTAAGATCTCAGTCTGACCCGAGTATTATTTAAGAAGAAAATAATAAACGGATCAGTCTAGCTATAATTATCAGATAAAATGAGATATAAGAAGAGATATAATAATAAAACGTATGATAACAAAAGGATGTCATACTATGATAAGTATACATTAGAAAACCCACAAAAGTCATACAATATCTCAAGAATCTCAAAACACAGAAAAGAACGTCATATTCTTAATTTAATTCACCAAGCCACAAATAATGACATACATATCAATGCCCATCGTAAATGCTGGTGAAACATAAATTCCAGAAATCAATATCCAGAAATCACAAAAGTTAACGACACACTAATTCTAGAAATCATCAACAAGAAATCCAGAAAACACAAGAAAGAGGATGGCCAATCCCATAAACTGAACATCGACGCACCTAGAAAGATTCGCCCCATGTAAAGTCTAGCATCGATACACCAAGAAAGATGCACCCCATGCAAAGTCGAACATCGACGCACCTAGAAAGATACGACCCATGCTCTAGCATCGACGCACCTAGAAAGATATGCCCCATGCATAAATAAACATCGACGCACCTAGAAAGATACGCCCCATGTAATGTCTAACATCGATGCACCTAGAAAGATACACCCCATGCAAAGTTGAACATCGACGCACCTAGAAAGATACGACCCATGCTCTAGCATCGACGCACCTAGAAAGATACGCCCCATGCATAAATAAACATCGACGCACCTAGAAAGATACGCCCCATGTAATGTCTAACATCGATGCACCTAGAAAGATACACCCCATGCAAAGTCGAACATCGACGCACCTAGAAAGATACGACCCATGCATAGACGAACATCGACGCACCTAAATAGATATGCCCCATGCCCCGACTTATTGAGCCGATTGCTCTACGAAGTAAATAAACATCGACACACCTAAATAGGTACGACCCATGCAAGAAATAAACATCGACGCACCTAAATAGGTACGACTCATGCGAGAAGTGAGACGAAGCTCAATAAAATGAGGAACAGTCCTCTACGTGGACAAAAAGACATCGCACATTGCTAGTCTAAACCATAAAATGATCATCATCGATCATGAAGAAGTGTCAATTACAATAAGCTAGTAAATATATGAGTTTAGCTTCATGTCCCATAACCACTTGCTTAACTTAAATATTTACGAACAAATTGTAGATCTCCACTAGAAATTTGTCACAAAAGGTTCAATCGAACAAGTCCAAAAATTAACCGACGAAGTAAATGCAAGCGTTTCATACCACTTGTTTTACTAAGCCGTTTAATTAGATTTCTCATACGAATGAGGTAAAGGTTTGTATATACTAGTAGATTCGAAAACGGTTTAAGAAACGAGCTTTGTAATAAAATAGTGTTGAAATCGTTTTAATGAAAGAGTTTTGATATTTACTACTAGAATAGAAAACCTTTATATTTTTAAAGTGACAAATCATAGAAATGATTGTAGAAACAATCAATCATAAAAATTCACATTCGAAGATGTGAAGCAAATCCATAGAATTCGATACCGAGTCCATCAAAGTGGATATTCCCAAAAATCTTGAAGAAGAAGTCATCAAAGTCAATAAAAATGATAACAACTAATCGGATCAATCAAAATCGATAAACAATGGAAATTCAATCAAGAAAAGCCTAAACAGGCAAAATTGCACACTTCCAAACGTCTGATTTGGAATCCAGACGTCTGGATTTGTTTTCTGGAAATAGTTCAGAAAACCACCCAGACCTCTAGAATAGCAAATCAGACGTCTGAGCCATTGCCAGACGTTTGGTTTTGATTCCAGACGTCTGGTTTCGTTCTCTGGAAAATTATCCAAAGAACACCCAGACGTCTGAAACCTCAAGTCAAACGTCTGAGACTCATCCAGACGTCTGATCTTGAATTTCAGACGTTTGGAAATAGTTTCTGGAATTTTTTTAATAATCTATGTGCATACACTTTTCTCTCCAGGTCCAAACCAGACGTCTGGACTTGGTCTCCAGACGTCTGGTCACCTGGTCTGGGCAACATTTTGCCTAGGCCAAAGTGGCCAAAACGTATCGGAAGCGATCGGATGAGCAATAGCGACTAAGGATTTACGCCCAGCGACAACCCGGCCTTAAAGGCTCCTCGATACACTCCGAATATCAATGTCCAACTGTCCATAGAAGGATTTTCATAAAATTGGACCAAAACACCAAAATTGAAGAATTCACAAAACCAATTCAAATCACAACAAGTGAACACGAAATAGATGATAGGAATTCATACCTAACAACAAAGATAGTTATAGGCATAAATGTGAGATAAAAATCTCACCTTTAAACCCAAAACAAATGAAGAAGATGCTATAGAGCAATGGCAAGGATAATCACTCTTCAATTCCAACTCAACAAGCTTGAATCTAAGCTTAAAAGAGAAATATTTCCTAAGTTAGGTTTAGGAAATTTCTGAAATTGAAAGGAGAATGAGTTGGAGAAGATGAAGAGGATGCTTACCAATAGCTTCTCTTTGAATTTGGAGCTAGAAGAAGGATTTGTAAATGAACTAGGGCTTAGGAATTTCCATTTCCAATCTTTTCCTCCATTATTCTCTTGAGCTAGAGAGAGTTAGGAAATGAGGAATGAATGAAGAGAAGTGGAGAGGGGTTGGGTTGATATAACCAGAATTGGGCAAATGGACTGAACCCAAACCCAAAGCCCTAAGTGAAAAAATAGCAAAATTCTACTAACTCCAAACATATCGAAGTTTATACTCAAAAAGGTCGCAAACGGAATTTCGAACTCAATGGAAGTGGTCTCGAGTCCTAATTCGACTGTTTGCAAAAAGTAGCTTTTCGGACTAAAATCCGACTAACGATGAAATATTTAAATAAAATATTTAAATATAAAATCGATAAATATGCGGATTGTTACAGACTCCCCTCCTTAAAGAAATTGCGTCCTCGCAATACTTAAGAAGAAAATAAAGAGTAACAACTATAGAAGCATATCAACACAAAAGAAAATTTGAAATAAGAAGTTCACCATAAAAAGCACGAAAGAGTTAGCCCGAACGTGTTCGCTCGATGAATTCTCTGGATTCCCAAGAGAATTCCTTAGGATTTGAGAACCATCGGACTTTCGCAAACAGAACATCTTTATTTCGAAGGCACTCAACCCCCGAAGAAATGATGCGAATAGAATGTTGTTCAAAAGTGAAAACTGGTGAAACTTCAATCCCTACTATAACACCAGGCTCAAGAATAAAAATCGGAAACCTAAAATCATTTCCATAGTTAAAAGACGTGGAAAATGTCAAGAATTGTAGAAGACTGAACCGGTGCAACGGCGTAGCACCAAGGCGGTACGCCCAAGAAACTGGAAACTCAAATAACTCCGAACATCGACGTAGTACAATACGGTACGTCCAATGAATGGAAACTCAAATAATTCGGAACACCGACATAGTACAAAAACGGTACGTCCAATGAACCGAACACCAAAAAGAACATCGGATGCTAGTCCATATAAGAAATGAGACGAAGCTCAATAAAGCGGGGTATATTGAAACGTCCGATGAATTTGGTAAAAAGATCATAAGATACAAGGAACTCGAGCCAACGAGGTTGACACAAATTAAGTTCCTTATGAAAAATAAATATTCCAAAGATTTATGATCGAGGTGGAGGACAAATTTCTCCGCCAAACACAATGATGCCAAACTCTGAAAGTGAAATCAAAAGCCACGAGCACTAGATCATGAGTGGCATACCTAGTCTCGATAGGCTTTAATGGTTTAGAAGCACAAGTGATAGCACGTTCTCTTTTGCAAGAGAACGGCATCCAAACCAATACAATTAGCATTGGTACAAAAGAAAAAATCTTGGTTCCCTTCGGGAATCACAAGAGTAAGAGTATCGGAAAAGAATTCTTTCAAATAATCTTCTTTCCCGAAAAGCTAAAACTTTCAAAAATTACAATTATCTTTATTTAACAATCTTTCTAGAAATTTTTAACTTTTTATAAGTCAATTTATTGTGTCAAATTGTCTCATCAAAGCGTTTAGGAGATTCCTATCGATAACGTTGATCAGGCGCATCGACCAGAATTCTTAAAGCACTCAATGGGCAATACAATCACAAAACCCTCTTCCATATGATAAAAATATCTCTTAGAAGTTTTAAGAATATTCTTTGCTCATTGAAGAACAAAATCCAATTATACTTATAAATAAATCTTATGAAAAAGATTTGCAAAATTTTAAATTGCCATTTCAACCAAAATCAATAAATACAAAAATGAAGTCATCGAGATCGTAGAATACTCGATTCATAAAATGGATGAAATAAGCTGGACAAACAGAATGACATAATAAGTCATTCATAAGTTTCATAATGAGTGCGGAATGCGGTAAATGGAATGCTAACTCCCGCAACTCGTAGCAAATGAAAATCGGTGGCAACGTCGAGCTAAAAAGACCTTAACACCACTAAATAGATTTCTTAGGAGATAATCCTAAGACAAACTCAAAAGACCGGAAAATTCTCAAACTACATGAATGAGAGAAACATCACTTTCCTCATCAAGTGGGCTTAAAGAATAAAATGATTCCATCAAATTGGAATCAAAATCACAGAGGAAAAATAAAAATCTGCTTAACAAATAGGAAATGTCGAAGATGAATAGTCCGCTTGGAAAAATAGGATATGGGCTACACAATGGTTAAGCCAATCCTTTCACAAAAATTAATTCCGAAGCCTAAATAGAAATCGGCTCGGAAGGAAAAATCACATAAAATCATTTCGACATCAATAAAAAGCAAATTGAGTGTTGCGGATCCACCAATCCGGATTCGCAATCCTCAAAGAAGTCATCAAGCCCAGAAATGTTTAAAGAAAAAGAATCACAAGTTCCTTTGATATAAAAACAATGAGACGAAACCCATATCAAAAAGAACTCGAATAAGATAATCACAAAATAAATGTTATCAAGGATAGAATAGATACCTTGACCAAGAGAAGTGCTAGTAGAGGCTTGCACAACCTTTAGCTTTCCCTCCTTCTTGCTAGAAGTATGGGACACGCAGATATATGATGACTCAAACTTTTGCAATAGCGACAATAGACGGGGTTGCGGACACTCCTTTGCATAGTGATCCATAGAATCACAATTGTAGCATCGTCCACGACTAGTGGTAGGAGTCTTTGCTACAGAAGTTTCTTGTTTCCCTTTCTTGTCGGGATTGGGGCCTTTAAACTTAATAGGCCTCTTCATGTTATTGTTGAAGTTCTGTTTGGCACCCACAACTTCAACATTACTTTCATTATCGGCCTCTTCAAGACGAAGAGCGATATTAATAAGCCGATCGAAAGAAAATTCCAATTTCAGAAGTAATGGCTTCTTGAGATTCTTGTTCAAGCCATAAACAAATCTCTGATTTTTCTTCAATGGGGTATTAATGTATTCAACCCCGTATTTAGAAAGAGATTCGAAAGATGCGACGTAGTCCGTTACAGAAGATTCACCTTGAACAAGGTCGATAAAACGCCGGGCCAAAGTTACTTTTCAGCCTCCGGCACAAATTTCAATTCGAATCTTTCCCGGAATTGCTCCCAAGTGAGATCCGCTTCAATGATTTCAGAAATAAGAAGCTCATACCAATCCAATGCTCTTTCTTGGAGCATGCTAGAAGCCACTTGGACTCGGTGGAGATCAATAAGATTCATGCGAGAAAAGATGCGGTTGCATGATCTAAGCTAAGCTTGGATTTCAATGACACTCTCGGATCCTCGGAATGGCCTTCCACCCAAATCGGTGTAATCTCTACACAAGCGTGCAAAACCGGATCTAGGATGAGTAGGCTCTAGAATGGGTCTGATAGCTTGAGCATTCTTAACAAGATCTAGAAGCTGCTGGGCATGTTGGGAGAATGTTGATTCATGAGTTTTGATTCATGACACAAGCTTCAGAGATCATACGACGAAATACAAAGAGAATACTATATGAAAGCGACAAAAAGAGAATAAACGAATATTGTTAACTACAAAGGAGATAAGACTACAATCCAGAGATTAGTATGAATATTTTATTTTATTGAGTCTTAGAATATTGTTAAAATCATTCCTCAGGTAGTCACACACACACACAAATTGATCCATGTTAATTTATACATATATAAGTGTACACTGTGCAAATAACATCAGGTCGGCTGACAGACCAGGATCCTCGGTCGACCGACCCTGTGTTATGTGCACAGGTACTTTCTGTTTTGTGTACGATTTCGAACTCAGCTGACCGGCCAGATTTTCCGGTCGACCGACCAGAGAATAACGGCTAGTTTACTGAAGAGATGCGATCATTTCATGAAGAGGAATGTCCTCTATTTCAAGAGATATGGACACAACTGTTGACTGAAACTCTTTGTGAAAGATTATAACTCTTCTACAACTATATAAACATATTCAATTCACTTCTACAATCATCGATTCTTGTTTATATTTCTGAAATCTAATCTCTATTCATTTCTGCAAATAAAAGTTTTCATTCTTAATTAATATCACTAGAATCCTTGTTTCAATTTATATACTTCGATTCTACGTGATTATCTTCCTTCTAAATCTTCACACACATATATACTCTTGAGGATTTGATTATAGGAAAGTTGTACTATATAAAGACAATCAGTGTTATTTAGAACACATTCATCAACAAACAATTTATATTAGGCTGAAGTCCTCTTCGGTTGTTGAGGCGGAAAAATTCCTGTTCGGCTGCTCAGGTGTCGTATACCTATTCCTCCAGGTTAAGTGAGGGGTTTAGTTTAAATCCAGAGGGTATTCTGGGACTGGACGTAGAACGGGAAGTTCGAACCAGTATAAAAATTCCTGGTGTGCTTACTTTAATTTTTACTTTACTGTTATTATCAGTTTCCGCATTTATATACCATATTATACGATCCTTAGTACTGCACATACACTTTCATTTGGTATTAGAGCAAGGTTATCCTATAACCATCACAAAGTTATTTGATATTTATTTCTAGTAATATGGCAACCACACAAATTAACGATGTTAACACTCACACTAATTCTAGTTTCACAGAAGGTCAATCGACTTCACGACCTCCACTTTTCAATGGTATAAATTACAATTATTGGTTAACTAGAATGAGAATCTATATGCAATCAAGTGGATTTGATATCTGGAATATTATACAAAGTGAGTACACAACTCCTACTGGAGAATACTCAACTTGGAGTAACACACAAAAACTAGATGCTACATCAAATGCTAAGGCTATGAATATTTTATTTTGTGCATTAGATAGAAATGAATTCAATAGAGTTAGCATGTGCACTTCCGATTATGAAATTTGGAGAACTCTTAAAGTTTCACATGAAGGAACGAACAAAGTTAAATTAAGCAAAATTTCTATGTTGAAACATCAACTTGAAAATTTTAAAATGAGGCCAAATGAATCTATAAATGACATGTACTCTAGATTTCAGGATATTTATCATGCTTTATTATCATTAGAACAAAAGTTTACTGATTTTGATGTTGTTACAAAAATCTTAAATTCTTTAACGGACGAATGGGAATGAAAAGTCCTAGCTATTGAAGAAGCAACTGATTTGTCAACATTAAAACCAGAAGAATTGATAGGTAATTTAATGTCCTACGAAGTAAATTTGCAGGAAAAACGAAATGGAGCACAAGAAAAGAAAAATGTGGCATTCCAAGCAGAAAAAGATGATTCCGACTCAGATAATGAAGATATGGCAATGATCGCTAAAAATTTCAAAAAGTTTTTGAAATTCAACAGAAACAAATTCAAGGGAAACAAAAATAATTCCAACAACAATTCCAATAGCAGCAAACCATTATCTTCAACAATGGAATGTTATGAATGTCATAAGAAAGGACACATGAAGAAGGATTGTCCAGATCGTAAAAGAATAACTTCAAGAAGGATAAAACCAAACGAAAAGCTTTTTCAGTCACTTGGGACGACACTGACTCGTCATCCTCATCAGAGAGTGAAAGTGATAATGAACAAGCAAATGTATGCTTCATGGCTTCGTCAGACGATGTACCACATAAGAAGAGAGGAAAATGGATTTTAGATAGCGGTTGCTCAAAACACATGACTGGAAACAAAGAAATGTTGTCAAACATTATATACTCAAATGGAGGAGCAGTCACCTTTGGAGATAACTCAAAAGGATATATCATTGGCAAAGGCAATGTCAGTAGCAACGGTACATCTAATTTACCTCTCATTACTGATGTTTTATTAGTTAAAAATTTAAAACATAATTTATTAAGTATTAGTCAACTATGCGATAAAGGATTTAATATAACTTTTTCAGAAAATAAATGTAACATTTTTGATAAAAATCATAACATTATTTTCGAAGGAAAAAGAGATAAAAATATTTACATCTTAAATATGAACGTTAATAATGATTCAAATTTGTGTCTAGTGGCTAAAGAAAACGATTCTTTTCTTTGGCACAAAAGATTTTGTCACATCAATTTTAATACCATCAACAAACTAGCTAAAAATAAATTAGTTAAAGGTTTACCCAATATAAAATTCGAAACTAACATATTTTGTGATGCATGTAAATTAGGAAAATTAACAAAATCTTCTTTTAAATCAAAGAAAGTAATATCTACAGAACAACCACTTGAACTTTTACACATGGATCTTTTTGGTCCAACTCAAGTGCAGTCTATTAATCATAATAGATATGTTTTTGTTATTGTAGATGATTTCTCTAGATATACTTGGATTTTATTTTTGAAAAATAAAAGTGATACTTTTGATAATTTTAAAGTTTTTGTTAAAAGAATTCAAAACATTAAAACATTGAAAATTAAAAATATAAGAAGTGATCATGGAGGCGAATTTGAAAATGAAGTTTTTGAACAATTTTGTAACAAGAAAGGTATTAACCATAATTTTTCATTTCCTAGAACACCACAACAAAATGGAGTTGTAGAAAGAAAAAATAGAACGTTACAAGAATGTGCAAGAACTTTACTAAATGGAACCACTTTATCGAAACACTTTTGGGCAGAAGCTGTAGCTACTGCTTGTTATGTATTGAATCGCGTTTCTATTCGACCATTAACTAAGAATACCCCATATGAACTTCTAAATGGAAGAAAACCAAATATTTCATATCTTAAAGTTTTTGGTTCTAAATGTTTTATTTTAAATACTAAAGATCAACTAGGCAAATTCGATCCAAAATCCGATGAAGGAATATTCGTTGGATATTCGGAACGAAGCAAGGCTTATCGAATTTATAATAAACGAACTCAAATTATTGAAGAAAGTTTACATGTTTCTTTCAACGAAAATTTTAAAAATATAAATCCAAGTGTTACTATTGATTCTATTGATGAAACTACTCAGAATGAAAATAGTAATACAAATGAAAATTTTATTCATGAAACCAATACAAACATTACTCCTAATATAATAAAATCTCCACCTAGAATTTTAAGAGATCATCCTGTGCAAAATATAATTGGAGAAGTTAATATGAATGTTAAAACCAGACATCAACTAAATCAAGTTGGTCATGTAGCTTTTCTCTCTAACATAGAACCTAAGAATATAAAAGAAGCTTCAACTGATGACTACTGGATTCTTGCCATGCAAGAAGAACTAAATCAATTCGAACGAAACGAAGTTTGGGAACTCGTTCCTAGACCCAGTGATCAATCAGTCATCGGTACTAAATGGGTTTTCAAAAATAAAGTAGATGAACTAGGAAATATAACGAGGAATAAAGCTAGATTAGTTGCACAAGGATATAATCAAGAAGAAGGAATTGATTACGAAGAGACGTTTGCTCCGGTCGCCCGACTTGAAGCAATACGAATATTATTAGCTTACGCGTGTTTTCATAATTTTAAACTATATCAAATGGATGTTAAAAGTGCATTTTTAAATGGATTCATAAAAGAAAATGTTTTTGTTGAACAATCACCTTTGTTCAATCATGAAAAATTTCCGGATCATGTATATAAACTCAAAAAGGCGTTATACGGTTTAAAACAAGCACCACGTGCTTGGTATGATCGTCTTAAAGGCTATTTATTAGAATCTGGTTTTGAAATCGGTAAAGTAGATCAAACGCTTTTTATTAAGAAAACTAATAAAGATATTTTAATAATTCAAATATATGTTGACGATATTATTTTCGGCTCGACAAATGAAAAACTATGTCAAGAATTTTCAACTATAATGACGAATGAATTTGAAATGTCTCATATGGGAGAATTGTCATATTTTCTTGGATTACAAATTAAACAAATTGAAAATGGAATTTTTATTAATCAGGAAAAATATTGTTATAATTTAATCAAACGTTTCGGTCTGGAAAACACTGCTGCCAAACCAACTCCTATGAGCACAATGATTCATCTCGATAGAGATGAAGATGGCAAAAGTGTTGATCAGAAGCTATATCATAGTATGATAGGTTCTTTACTTTATTTAACAGCGAGTCGACCCGATATTATGATGAGTGTTTGTTTATGTGCTCGATTTCAAGCAAATCCCAAAGAATCACATATGAGAGCAGTTAAACGCATTATTCGTTATCTAACTAAAACCAAAGATTTCGGACTATTTTATCCGAAAGAATGTCCTTTCGAATTAGTTTCCTATAGTGATGCTGATTTTGGAGGAAGTCGGACGGATCGAAAAAGTACGAGCGGAACGTGTCATTTCATTGGACGTTCCTTAGTTTCTTGGTTTAGTAAGAAACAAAACTGTGTTTCTTTATCAACGTGTGAAGCAGAATATATATCTGCTGCTTTGGCATGTGCACAAGTCGTATATATGCAACAAACACTACAAGATTTTAATTGTCATCTTGAAAAATCAATAATTTATTGTGATAATACTAGTGCAATAAATCTTTCTAAAAATCCGGTCAATCACTCACGAACAAAACACATTGATATTCATCATCACTTTCTTCGTGATTGTTTGGAAAAAGGATTAATAAATTTAGAATTTATCAACACTGAAAATCAAATAGCTGACATTTTTACTAAACCGCTAAATGAAAATATTTTTATAAAACTAAGACGTGATTTAGGTATAATGTCGTTTAAAGATCTATGAATAAAAATATGTAAAAATATCGAAAAATCAAAAATTTTCTTATTTCTGACCAAAGCGGAACTCGAACTCATGACCTCTGGCTTATTTGTTAAATGTTGTATTATAGCTACTTGAGCTATGGGTGTTTCTTGTTCCAGTTCTATTTACAATCTGTACCATTAACTTTAATTTCAGAACAAACTATTTTTGACTCTAAAGCCTATATATCATACAATTACAAACAGTTTTGTTTTAAAGTTCTGTGATTAAAATTAAAATTTGTTTTAAACCACTATTTTTTTAGAAAATAAATGGTTATATATATGTACTATGTTTATTGATTAGAACATATAATACAAAAATCTTTTTACAAAACAAAACTTGAAAATATGTCTTCAAACAATGATTACTATAACTCTGAAAATTCTCATCTTTCATACACATCTCCAAACGACGATTGTTCTGATCGAATCCCTGAAAATGGTCCCTATCCTACTTTTCCAATGCCTAACCGGGTTCTAGACTTCTCCTCTCCAGATAAAGACCCCCGACACGGGTGGAAACCATGGGAAGACTCCCATACAGGCTATACACCTGAAAAGAAGAAAGGAAAGAATACAATGGTAGTATCTCCATCAACCAAACAAAAGATTGATGAAATACAACACTACCAACAACAGCAAATGAATATGCAACGGGAACTCTACTACGAACAAAAAGTCACGGCAAGACGTTTAAGTTTTCTTGAAAAGATTGCCATGAAAATTTGTTCATCTAAGAAGGATGATGTTGCTGAACCTTCTTACAGATCTCCATCACCTTCAAACCCCGTTCAAACTCCAATAGCTCCAAGATGGTCACCAATAGAAAATGTTCCGTCTCCAAACTCATGGGAACATAGATGCTGATGAACCATGGCTATAATTTAATATATATATATATATGTTATTATTTTCAATAAGATGTATATATAAAAATGATGTAATAATAAAATTTATATTTCTATAATTTTTTTTTAAAAAAAAACAGCAGAAATTTGTTTGTTCACATGCCTCGGTTGACCGGAGACCCTGAGTCGGTCAGCCGAAGCTATCCCGAGAAGTTTAAAAACATATTTTCTGCCAGGTCGGTCGACCGAATTCCCTGACTCGATCAGCCGAACCCTTCCCGAGAATTTCACCATCTTTCAGATTGCTACTTCGGTCAGCCGACCTAGTGCTTCCGGTCGACCGAACGTATCTTTTTCTGTTTTTTACTTCAGTTTTATACCCATCCTTTCACCTTTTTTACTTTGTCTCTTCACTTTTTACTCTTCCAAAACAGATTTTAACCCTAGCCCTCATTACAACCACCCAAAATTTCTTCAATTCTTCAAACAAAAATGGCCCTAAGAAGAAATCTAAGACTAATGCTGGCTCATCTTCATCAACTCCTGTAGACTCTCAAATTGCTTCTTGGCTAGTAAGTGACAAAGCTTTAGAAAGATGGATAAGGCTTCAAGATGCTAAAATCTTTGAGGAGTCATTTGTAAGTTATCCTGATTTTACCGCCTACGGTATTGAAAATGCCGCCCATGAAAGTGGTCTTGATACATTTCTTGACCATAGGAAAAATAACTTGAAGATTAATCATATAATGGTCAAGTTATTTCTAGCAAATCTCAATCTTGTAAATCCACCGAGAAACACTGAAAATTGTGTTTGGACATCGGTTTGTGGCACTTCGATTTTTCTTTCCATTGATCGAATTAACCACATTTTAAATGCTCGACCGGGAGGAATTTCGTTACATGATGTAGATTGTAATACATCGACTCGTGACCGTCTAGGTCATCTATTTTTTGAAGATGACGCTACTGATTTAAGGCAAACTTCATCCCTTCGACCTAAAGCCCGACTCTTTCATCGATTCATGATGAAGTCTATTGTTCCAAGAGGAGGATCATATCATCTAGTATATCCCGAAAACTTCAAAGCATTGTATGCTATGTGCAGAAATATTCGAGTAAATTGGACACAACTTCTTATGGATGAATTTCTCTCTTTCAACCAAGGAAAGATGCTCCATATTTATTATGGAGAATACATAATGAGGTTGATTAATAACTTTGTCACCCATGCTCCGGAATCCGAAACATCCAAAGTTCGTAATTTTGACTCACGAACCATAAAACTAATGAAGATACCCGATGCACCGTCCCAAATTACAACTTTTCAGCAATGGCGTACTACTCCTCGAGAACAACTACGTCGAAGCTATTCTACACCTCAACCATCTACTCATTCTACGGAACGTATAACTCGTCAAACCTCAATTCAACGACCAACTCCCGGAACTAGTACGGAGGCTGCCATTGATATTTTGGCTCGAAATCAACAAGCTTTGGATTCTCGACTTCGAAAAATTGATGGGCGGTTCAAAAAGATCAAAGGCTTCTTCGTAAATTTATGGGATGCCTTATCATGTACTTCCGAAGCCGGTGCTTCATTTGTTGCTCCTGGAAAAAGACCAGCGCCAAATTTCTCTTGGTCTACATCCGATAACACAAGTTCCAGCACATCGGCAACTCACGTTCCTCACACACAAAGACGGGGTAAGGAACCAGCTCCTCTGGATGATAATACTCGTCCAGAATTCTGGGATTCTGATGATGATGAGGAGTAATTGTAGTTTTTACAATTTAATTTCACGAATTTCTTTATGAGCACAATATATTTTTCCTTCATTATTGTTATGTACTAAGCAAACATCCTTAATTACTCTTATTTTGGTTTGAATATTTAATATTTAAAATTCAATGATTCGCATTACTTTTACATATTACTTTTGGTAAGTATTCCTTTTTGTCGATGACAAAGGGGGAGAAAAATGTATGAAAGCTAACATATTTTTTGCAGAAAAGTCGCCATATATTCAGGGGGAGAATTATAATATAGATAAGTTTTACTT
The DNA here is from genome assembly GCA_030737815.1 of Allium fistulosum. Classification (NCBI taxonomy): domain Eukaryota; kingdom Viridiplantae; phylum Streptophyta; class Magnoliopsida; order Asparagales; family Amaryllidaceae; genus Allium; species Allium fistulosum. The sequence continues at coordinate 1,252,278,727 of CM060905.1, forward strand.
CGTCACATAAGTATTGTCATCAATCAAAAAGGGGGAGAATGTTGGGAGAATGTTGATTCATGAGTTTTGATTCATGACACAAGCTTCAGAGATCATACGATGAAATACAAAGAGAATACTATATGAAAGAGACAAAAAGAGAATAAACGAATATTGTTAACTAAAAAGGAGATAAGACTACAATCCAGAGATTAGTATGAATATTTTATTTTATTGAGTCTTAGAATATTGTTAAAATCATTCCTCAGGTAGTCACACACACACACAAATTGATCCATGTTAATTTATACATATATAAGTGTACACTGTGCAAATAACATCAGGTCGGCTGACAGACCAGGATCCTCGGTCGACCGACCCTGTGTTATGTGCACAGGTACTTTCTGTTTTGTGTACGATTTCGAACTCAGCTGACCGGCCAGATTTTCCGGTCGACCGACCAGAGAATAACGGCTAGTTTACTGAAGAGATGCGATCATTTCATGAAGAGGAATGTCCTCTATTTCAAGAGATATGGACACAACTGTTGACTGAAACTCTTTGTGAAAGATTATAACTCTTCTACAACTATATAAACATATTCAATTCACTTCTACAATCATCGATTCTTGTTTATATTTCTGAAATCTAATCTCTATTCATTTCTGCAAATAAAAGTTTTCATTCTTAATTAATATCACTAGAATCCTTGTTTCAATTTATATACTTCGATTCTACGTGATTATCTTCCTTCTAAATCTTCACACACATATATACTCTTGAGGATTTGATTATAGGAAAGTTGTACTATATAAAGACAATCAGTGTTATTTAGAACACATTCATCAACAAACAATTTATATTAGGCTGAAGTCCTCTTCGGTTGTTGAGGCGGAAAAATTCCTGTTCGGCTGCTCAGGTGTCGTATACCTATTCCTCCAGGTTAAGTGAGGGGTTTAGTTTAAATCCAGAGGGTATTCTGGGACTGGACGTAGAACGGGAAGTTCGAACCAGTATAAAAATTCCTGGTGTGCTTACTTTAATTTTTACTTTACTGTTATTATCAGTTTCCGCATTTATATACCATATTATACGATCCTTAGTACTGCACATACACTTTCAGGGCAGACATAAATACTCCCTCCTGAGGAGTAGCACTGGATTGACCGACGTTGGTATGTCCAGATCTAACCATTTCTCTTCTTTAAGAAAGAAAGAAAAGAGAAAAAGGTTAATCTCAGAATGAACATCAAACAATCATGATTGATAAAACAAGGAATCATAAAAGAAAATAGGATAGAACGGGTCCAATTGACTCGAATAAATTCCTAAAGCACGACTCCTAAGAAAGACTTAGGACATGATCCTTGCTAAATTATTCTATATTGTTCCGAAGTTTGGCTTTGATACCAAGCTGTGACGCCCCACCTCTATACCCACGCTAGCCAAGAACACTACGGAGTAATGCCGTCAACTAGCGCGGAGAATAAGGCTGTTGAGGAGCGACCATCTGTATAATTGCTTTGTGCGAGTACCGATATGCCAGATAAAAATATAACATAGGAAATCCGACATACCGATACAAACTCAAAGCTACTACATAGTGGCTATATGGACCTCGGAAACAAATATAGAAGTAAACATAACACAAATCAGTCACAGACAATTCATATCACAAAGGCGGAAATAGATATGAATATAACACATGAAAGTGTACATCAGAGTAGTGGTCAAATAAGATCCACAATAACACAAAAGAATAGATACAAGTGCAAGACAATAGAATATGTATACATCAAGGAGTCTAATCTCAGATGTATACAACAAAACCTACTAAGCTAGAGTAGTTAGCCAAAAGTTAGATGATGGTTCCAGATAGGAAATCATGAGGAAGCACCTGTAAGATCTCAGTCTGACCCAAGTATTATTTAAGAAGAAAATAATAAACGGATCAGTCTAGCTATAATTATCAGATAAAATGAGATATAAGAAGAGATATAATAATAAAACGTATGATAACAAAAAGATGTCATACTATGATAAGTATACATTAGAAAATCCACAAAAGTCATACAATATCTCAAGAATCTCAAAACACAGAAAAGAACGTCATATTCTTAATTTAATTCACCAAGCCACAAATAATGACATACATATCAATGCCCATCGTAAATGCTGGTGAAACATAAATTCCAGAAATCAATATCCAGAAATCACAAAAGTTAACGACACACTAATTCTAGAAATCATCAACAAGAAATCCAAAAAACACAAGAAAGAGGATGGCCAATCCCATAAACTGAACATCGACGCACCTAGAAAGATTCGCCCCATGTAAAGTCTAGCATCGATACACCTAGAAAGATGCACCCCATGCAAAGTCGAACATCGACGCACTTAGAAAGATATGACCCATGCTCTAGCATCGACGCACCTAGAAAGATACGCCCCATGTAATGTCTAACATCGATGCACCTAGAAAGATACACCCCATGCAAAGTCGAACATCGACGCACCTAGAAAGATACGACCCATGCTCTAGCATCGACGCACCTAGAAAGATACACCCCATGCATAAATAAACATCGACGCACCTAGAAAGATACGCCCCATGTAATGTCTAACATCGATGCACCTAGAAAGCTACACCCCATGCAAAGTCGAACATCGACGCACCTAGAAAGGTACGACCCATGCATAGACGAACATCGACGCACCTAAATAGATATGCCCCATGCCCCGACTTATTGAGCCGATTGCTCCATGAAGTAAATAAACATCGACGCACCTAAATAGGTACGACCCATGCGAGAAGTGAGACGAAGCTTAACCTCCACGTGGACAAAGAGACATTGCACATTGCTAGTCTAAACCATAAAATGATCATCATCGATCATGAAGAAGTGTCAATTACAATAAGCTAGTAAATATATGAGTTTTGCTTCATGTCCCATAACCACTTGCTTAACTTAAATATTTACGAACAAATTGTAGATCTCCACTAGAAAATTGTCACAAAAGGTTCAATCGAACAAGTCCAAAAATTAACCGACGAAGTAAACGCAAGCGTTTCATACCACTTGTTTTACTAAGCTATTTAATTAGATTTCTCATACGAATGAGTTAAAGGTTTGTATATACTAGTAGATTGGAAAACGGTTTAAGAAACGAGCTTTGTAATAAAATAGTGTTGAAATCGTTTTAATGAAAGAGTTTTGATATTTACTACTAGAATAGAAAACCTTTATATTTTCAAATTGACAAATCATAGAAATGATTGTAGAAACAATCAATCATAAAAATTCATATTCGAAGATGTGAAGCAAATCCATAGAATTCGATACCGAATCCATCAAAGTGGATATTCCCAAAAATCCTGAAGAAGAAGTCATCAAAGTCAATAAAAATGATAACAACTAATCGGATTAATCAAAATCGATAAACAATGGAAATTCAATCAAGAAAAGCCTAAACAGGCAAAATTGCACGCTTCCAGATGTCTGATTTGGAATCCAGACGTCTGGATTTGTTTTCTGGAAATAGTTCAGAAAACCACCCAGACGTCTGGAATAGCAAATAAGACGTCAGAGCCATTGCCAGACTCCTGGTTTTGATTCCAAACGTCTGGTTTCGTTCTCTGGAAAATTATCCAGAGAACACCCAGACGCCTGAAACCTCAAGTCAGACGTCTGAGACTCATCCAGACGTCTGATCTTGAATTTCAGACGTTTGGAAATAGTTTTTGGCATTTTTTTAATAATCTGCGTGCATACACTTTTCTCTCCAGGTCCAAACCAGACGTCTGGATTTGGTCTCCAGACGTCTGGTCACCTGGTCTGGGCAACATTTTGCCTAGGCCAAAGTGGCCAAAACGTATCGGAAGCGATCGGATGAGCAACAACGACTAAGGATTTACGCCCAGCAACAACCCGGCCTTAAAGGCTCCTCGATACACTCCGAATATCAATGTCCAACTGTCCATAGAAGGATTTTCATAAAATTAGACCAAAACACCAAAATTGAAGAATTCACAAAACCAATTCAAATCACAACAAGTGAACACGAAATAGATGATAGGAATTCATACCTAACAACAAAGATAGTTATAGGCATAGATGTGAGATAAAAATTTCACCTTTAAACCCAAAACAAATGAAGAAGATGCTATAGAGAAATGGCAAGGATAATCACTCTTCAATTCCAACTCAACAAGCTTGAATCTAAGCTTAAAAGAGAAATATTTCCTAAGTTAGGTTTAGGAAATTTCTGAAATTGAAAGGAGAATGAGTTGGAGAAGATGAAGAGGATGCTTACCAATAGCTTCTCTTTGAATTTGGAGCTAGAAGAAGGATTTGTAAATGAACTAGGGCTTAGGAATTTCCATTTCCAATCTTTTCCTCCATTATTCTCTTGAGCTAGAGAGAGTTAGGAAATGAGGAATGAATGAAGAGAAGTGGAGAGGGGTTGGGTTGATATAACCAGAATTGGGCAAATGGACTGAACCCAAACCCAAAGCCCTAAGTGAAAAAATAGCAAAATTCTACTAACTCCAAACATATCGAAGTTTATACTCAAAAAGGTCGCAAACGACATTTCGAACTCAATGGAAGTGGTCTCGAGTCCTAATTTGACTGTTTGCAAAAAGTAGCTTTTCGGACTAAAATCCGACCAACGATGAAATATTTAAATATAAAATCGATAAATATGCGGGTTGTTACAGTCCACATTGAAGTTCCACATTATTCTCAAGTCTAGGGAACTATGTAACATCATCACTTCAAGATTGTATGTTTGACCTTAGTTATATTAGCCAACAAAGAACTCTTGAGTGAATCATTCCATAATTATCCAATAACTATCAATATGTAACCCTTTGGTGCCCCCAACAACATGAGAAATACACAAACTAACATCTAAAGAGCATTACGTACTTTAGTCTAAATGGATGAATCGATACCTATAACAAACGGGCCTTTCGACCCTCAAAAATCGACACTAATACATCCACTGTATTGCGTGCCGAGCATTCAAGTGCCGGAAAGACTGATCGTTATGGGAAAGAAAGAAGATAGAAGATAAGAAGAAACAAAACAATCACAGAATCTCACAAAGCAATGGAATAACATATATTAATCAACATAATTCTTTACAAAGTCATTTCCAAAATGATGCATTAGGGTCATACTAATACAAATTCTACCCTAAGACAATTATAACAGCCTGTCTCTACATAACTGATACATGGATCATACATACATACACAGCCGAAATAGATAATAACTAGCAAACGGTGAAACCACCTGCTCCATGCTCCTCCAAAATGCATCCGTAGGAAAACTTGAACTACTTGGCTGCGCACAAAAATTTGAGCACCCAAGAGTTTTAGGAAAGGAAAATAAAAAATCTAGGTCTGACATGGGTCTGGTGTGAGTAAACTCAAACAACTGAATTATTTCTTTTAAAACACTTTTAAAATCAAGGGTATCTAGTAAGACCACGCTGCACATAAACACGGACGAATTTTAACCTTACGATAACCAAAACACTTTTATAGAAAACCCAGTGATATTATAATAATGTCTAACGGTTCAAGTAAAATATGAATATAGCTAAAATGATTGCATCACACATCTCATACTATGACAAGGCACGTATTGGAGAATGGATTCCATACTATGACAATGCAAGAAACTACCTCTCGATGGTACATCTCTAGATAAAAATGCACCGGGGTCTGACAATAACATCTTGTACCCCTGCCACACAGGACTGTCCTACCACTTGACTAGTAGCACGAATATGATCACCCCACTTTGGGCCTCTAAGCATACATAAGTAGATAGTAATCGATCTAGATTTGGGATGACCATACCCTGATGGGAGCGACCCACATGTCCCTTCTGCATGTTTAATTTTTGTCATTTCCCGGTTGATGAAGCTTGAGGTGTAATGACCGACCAATCCATACAATTCAAGCTGACAATATACTACACACGTCCAACCCAAATTGTTGGGTACGTTTATACCACCACCGAATCACAATGAGGAAGTAGACACCGAACCATTCGGTACCGAACCGAAGCAAGGAACGAACTACCGGACCAGAAGTGGACGACCGGACCAGATCTCATCTCCCATCTCCCACCGGACCAAGGTCCCACCGAACCAACCATCTACCACCGGACCAAGGTCCCACCGAACCACCTGCCTCCGATCCATCTCCAGTGCCTACCGGACCAGACTTCACTGAACCAACTGCAAAGCATCCCTGCCGAATCAACCTCCACCGAACCAGAGTTCTACCGAACCAGCCACCCTCCATCCACTACCGATCCAAGCACTGCCGAACCAAATTTGCCAGGCCAGATTGTATCAGCCCGGGCCCATCAGCAGCTGTATACATCCAAGACCCCTACCCCCAGCCTCACTCTATAAATAGAGGGGCAGGGGTACAACAATGGGGACAAGTTGGAGAGCTCAAGCACGGAGAGAACTTTCAAACAACTTTCTTTTACTTGTATCAAAGCTTTGTACTTGTAATCAAAACAAGAGAAGAGAAATAACATATAAAGTGGACGTAGGCACATTCTGGCTGAACCACTATAAATCTGCGTGTCTTTTTACAGTTTAGCCCCTGCTTTTCATATATTTTCATAAATCACCCAAATCACTAAGAACAACATAAGATCTACTAAATCATACAACTTTGAGGTGTTTGTCCATTTTTTGTGCAAACATTTTTGGTGCTTTCATTGAGAGCTAGAAGCTCGAAGCTTCAGCTTCTTCCACTTAACCTTTTTCCTAACAGCATCATCCATCGTTTGGAAAACATGCCTCCCAGGCAGAAAAAAGATGTTAACAAAGGAAAAAACATCGCTTCCAGCAGTCTTCCAGATCCAGCGGTCACGGACCAAGTAAATCCGTCTCCTCTAGCAGCAGTACCAGATGAAGGGTAGGTTAATCCGGCTACTCCTGCCGCAGAACAGCCTGCAGCGATTACTAGAGCAGATCTAGACAGGGTTGTGGTTGAAGTAACTAACCGCTTCACGTCCCAGCAGGAAGCCTTGGTGGACCATCTCATGTCACGCTTAAGGGATGCTGAAGAGTCCAACCGCAACACCGAATAATGGGGTGAGTCCCAGTCTGGAGGATCTCAGAGACAACAAAGGTCTTCCTTCCTCGAAGGAGCTAACGGTAGAAGCAGCCATGGTAGGAGCCGAGACCGAGCTCAGCCCGAAGTTAGGCCTGAGGAAACGCTTGGATTCGAACCCAACAGGGGAGGTACCGAACGGAGGCCAACTGTAGCTGAGCCTGTCATACTGCCTAACCACGAAAACACCGATGAACGGGGCCGAGCTAGAGTCCAGCCCGAAGTTAGACCCGAGGAAGTGCTTAGATCAGAACCCAGCAGGGGAAGATCAAGGCAAGGGCCAACTATAGCTGACCCTAGCATGCTCCCAGAAGACCAAAGGCAGCCATTGGATAATATTAGGAACGATAGGCGATACCATCCCTACAGGTCATCTGGGCGGAATCAATCCCACAGAGAAGAACCGAACTCATTTTTATCTGCTCTAAATTCTGATGAAAGGATGGCACGCTTTTTCAGAGAGTGCGTCCAACGGGATCAAAGAAACCGAGGAATAGGCGCTAGGGTAACCAGCCCTTTCGCCCGCAATATCGAAATTGCCATCACCCCCCGAGAATGGAAAATGCCAACAATGGAACCTTACAAAGGAACCTCTGACCCCGTTGTACACTTACAGAGATACACACAGCATATTCTCATGAGTGGAGCAACAGAAGGAGTGCTGTGCAAATGCTTTCCGCTATTCTTAGCAGATCTAGCTACCTCCTGGTTCTGCCATCTACCCCAAGGATCCATCAGCTCATGGGAAATGTTGAAAGAAAAATTCATCAGCCAATTCCGCATTCATGTGGAACAACCCAAGGATGCTTATTCCTTATCTAGTATCAAGCAGAAACCTGGAGAGAAAATGCAGCAATATCTAACCCGATTCAATGCCGTAGCAGTCGCAATCCAAGATGCCGATAGAAGCTTATCTTAATGGCCCTATGTAGTGGCGTGCATCCGGATACTAAATTTGCTAGAAGATTGACCAAAGAAAAACCAGCTACTTTACCCGATTTCTTCCACGAAGCTGGGAAATATATGAGACTTGAAGACGCTGCCACTGAGAGGCAGACATGGCAACAGAATAAGGCAGCTCACGGCAACACACCCGCTGTAGCAAAGGACGTTCGAAGAAATGATTCTAGAGATAACTCTGGGGGCAAGAAGGGAGAAAAGCGTCTATAGCGGCCAGGACCGAGATTTGACGCTTACACCCCGTTGAATAAAACGATCGAAAACATCTTTCTGGCCCACCTTAAGCAAGGACGCCTTAGATTTTGTCAAAAAGTGTGACAGATGTCAGAAGTTCGCTAAGATTCCGCGGCTACCAACGACTGAGATTACTCAAATGACCAGCCCTTGGCCCTTTGCAGTATGGGGAATTGACTTCATCGGCGAGCCGCCAATGGGCCGAGGCGGGGCCAAATATGCTATAGTGGCAGTCGACTATTTCACCAAATGGGTGGAAGCAGAACCTCTGAATAAAGTATCTTCAACAAAAATTATTAACTTTTTGATCAAAAATATTCTGTGCAGGTACGGAGTCCCACTCAAAATCATATCAAACAATGGGCTTCAGTTTGACAGCGAGGAATTCGCCGACTGGTGCCAAGAGAACGGAATTCACAAAAGCTTCTCATCCGTAGCGTATCCCCCAAGCAAACGGACAAGTCGAGGCCGTCAACAAAATTCTGAAAACTCTAATAAAAAAGAAGCTCGAAAAGTCAAAGGGCGCTTGGGTGGACGAACTCCCTACGGCACTGTGGGCCTATCGCACATCTTTCAGAACATCGACGGGGCATACTCCTTTCTCTTTGGCATACGGATCGGAGGCTATGCTCCCAGTTGAAACCATTGTGCCTTCCCACCGTAGGGTCCACTATAACCCAGAAGAAAACGAAGAACTCCTTTACATGTCTTTGGATCTAATTGAGGAGAGAAGAAATAATGCATCCCTCAAAGCAGCAACCCACAAGCAAAAAGTGGCAGCACAATACAATTCCAAAGTCAAGCATCGTACCTTATGAGAAGGGGATCTTGTCCTCAAGCGAATCTTCCCTCGCCCCAGAGCACTAGATCCAATCTGGGATGGTGTAATTCATAAAGATCTCCACAATGGAGCTTATATTTTGTCAACAGTGGACGGGGAGGTGTTCCAGAGGGCATGGAACATCCAACACCTTCGTTGATACTTTTCTTAACTTGTACTGCCCATATGAAGTGAATTAACAAAGAGAATCAGTGGACGTAGGCATTTTCGTGCCGAACCACTTTTAAAAAAACTTGTCTCTTTTTAACTTGTTCTTTCATATCTTGGCTGCTTGTTAACTTTATCCTTTTCTGTTGAACAAAATCCTGTGCAAATAGCATTTTCATTCAAGGCGCTCCACAGCGCGACTTCTCCTGGACAAGACCTAACAGGTACTATACGAATCTATGCCCTCGCCAATGAGACACTTTTGCTCCGGCATCCCTCTGCTGCGGGTTAACTCATTGCTCGCGACGGCCCTTAAAGCCAACTGTAATGAGCCGATTATAAGCCACCAAGAAGGCCGACTATAGCCGAGGCAGCTCATTACGGCGTTCGGCTCGCCGGCAACTGTAAACCGATTATAAGCCCCAACATAAGGTCTGGCCAGCCAGGGGCAGTTCACGGTTGACGATCGGCACCCACGCTAGCCGGCCACAGTAAATCGAATAATACCCACGATTACGGGCCATAATGGCCCGGGTAGTTACTGTGCGCGATCTCGGCTCCGATGTGTCTTAAGTGCGGCTGTGGTAAAAAAGAATTAACTCCCCGCGGAGGCGTAAAATGGGTGACAAATGTCTCCAAGACCCATAGCTAGAGAAAGTGACTACAAAGCCCGTTTGCCATGAACTTAAGCACATCGAAGGCCTTCCGTGATTGGAAGTTTTACTATTTCACATATTTCAATTTTACTTAAGAAACTTTTCTCCTATCCTCTGTAACAATCCCTGAAGTGCAGGACACAAAACAGGAGACACTCACTAATATAAGCGGATACTCACAGCAAGATACTGGACCGCATCCCTTACTTGGTCACACAGGATATTCAAAGCTGCCATCTACAAGCAAAATATAAAGGGCGGTATTTCCTTCTTTCATATATGCCTATAATTTGTTCACACCTCACGCTAACACTGCAAGTCATGAAATTATGTTTTAAACAAGAACTTGACGTCAAACACAATTTAATTACATGAATATGCATAGCTATATTTCTCATACATCATGTCAAGATAGCAAAAACATTCAAAAGACAACAGAATCAGCTTAAGTTAAAGAATTACACGTCAAGAATAGTGTTGTTTATTACAAGTAGCATAATTACAACCTCAGAGTTACGTTACTGTTTTGAGACTAACATATACAACAATGTCAAGTCCAGAAAATGATATCCAGGTCCAATCAAGGAGCCGGCTGCGTCGGAGTTTTCTCCTTGTCCTGTTGCCCACCTGTCCGGTCAGAGAAAGAATTCATTAGTGATCAGCAACCAAATTAACGGAAAGACTAGAAAGGAAGATTTACCAGCATCTGCTCCTTGATCATCTTGATCATCATCCTCTACTTGCACACCTGCCTCCTCAGCTGCAAGCAACCGCATGCCCTCCTTCACCGCCACCTTCTCCTCCTTGGTAAACTGGGCGGTAACCACATCCATCCTGAAGGCCACACCACCCTCCTTATCCGCCTCAGCCTTGGCCTCCTCTAGAGCCCTGAGATAGATCCTAGCCATAACCCGGGGGTAATCATCCATCCAGGACAAGTTACCCTGCCTCCAAGTACGAAAATACATATCCTGGAGCATCCCATCCATCATCCCCTCGTTCTCTTCAAACTCCCTCATTCGGACCTCAGAAGCCCGCAGCTTTGCAACAACAGCATCCCTCTCCGATCGATACCATAAACGGTCAGCCTGAAGGGACCTCCTCATCGCCTCCATCTCCTCCTTCGACTTGGCCTGAGCAAGCTCCGTGGCCTCAAGTCTCCCCGATAGTTCCTCTACCCGCTCGAGGTCCGCTTGCCGAACCTCATCCACCGTGGCAATGGCCATATGGCCATGTCAATCCGCTCCTTACAGACGGCCTCCATCCTCCGCAACTCCGCCCTACTAGCCTCTTCAATAGTCTTCCTCAATTGTCTGGATGCGGCCTCATGCTGGGAGATTTGGATGGCTTGGTCGGCGAGTTGTTTAGCCTGGTCGGAAACCATCAACCTTAGCCGAATGTTGGCGCTTCCTATCTCTTCCCCAGCCTTGACCAATCGAGCATGGTACCCCATCAATTTTCTGGTCTCCTCAGCAACCCGGTCCATATTTGCCTTAGCCTCGTCCCCCAGAGTTACGACCCAGGTAGTAAGCAGATCAAGGTCCAGGGACTTAGCTTCGTCAAGCACCCGTACCATAGGATTACGAGGAAGGAGATGCTCACCAGTAACCTCATCGAAGGAGATGTCGTGAGATGTCGGGTCCAGGTCCGGATGACCCGCAAACGGATTGCGAACTAAGCCAGGATGATCTATCGGGATGACGATTGGATTCTCAAACAGATGGAGGGAAGGTATAAACTCGGTGTCCTCCTCCTTAATATCATGAATAGGCTGGAGTGGGGCCAGAGGACCAGGAAGAGATTCGAATGTAGACCGACTCCTCTTCTTCTTTTGTATATCTTCTTCAATAACTCCAAGAAGAGGACGATAACCGACTACGTCTCCAGGATGGTTAGTAGGAGGCTTCGGCTTGGCGGAAGCTTTGAGGAGTTTGTATTGTTCAAGCCTGTGCCAAAGATCTGAGGTCTTGGCCGTTTTGCCCGCTCCTGGAATGAAAACCCAATGTCACCAACATGTATTGAGCCATCATTCAAGAATTAAAAAGAGTAAAGAGAAATTCACCTTGAACCGCATAAGTTGCCTCAGTAGAAGCAATCCCAGAAGATAAATCGACACCGGTCCCAGCCTTATCAGCTTTCTTGGATTTCTCTGTTTCCTCCAACTCTTCGAAGGCTTGGCGGAGAGTGTCATCTGTCCACTCTTGAATCACGCCTGCCTGCCCAGGGGGCAAAGCCCCGGTGCCATCACCACCATGTCCTTCGCCACCATCATCACCATGGCGATCACCGTCACCCTCACTACCACTTCCGCTCTCCGCCTCACCTCCTTCGTCCTCACCCTTTTCCCCCTCCACTTTTTCCTCCTCCTGAACATCCGGATGTGTGCTGGAAGAGGGTCCATCAGACTTCTTGAGTTTCTTCCCCCCGGCAACTGGATGCATCGAGAAGGGTCTCCTTTTTGCTGCTTTTCGCCGTGGCCCCTCCTGTAGCTTTGGCAGCTCTCTCCTCCGCCGTTTCTCTCTGCTTAACCACGGACTGATGTGGAAGGATCAGGTTGTGCCCCAAAAGTGTGGAATTCCTGATCAAGTAAGAAGCCGACCTATCCCTTCCCGTAATGGCCTCCATTTCCACTGCCGTCTGAACCAGGCAATCATTCTCCATGACTGCAAAGCCACCTGTCGCTAGCAAGGAATAAAAACACATGAGAAGAAGCATTGCAGTCAGAACAGAAATCATAAATAAACTTCGACTTACAGCCTGAGGTGAAGCGACGGATGGAAACAGAGTCATCCTTAACAAAAAACCATTCTTTCTTAAACATGCTGAACTTCGAACATAAGTCCAGGACTGGCTTGAAAGATACGGCTGATTCCAAGCTAATGTATGGAGACCCCTTCTTATAGCCTCTCAAATTGTACAAATACCGGATCTCCCGGTTGGAGGGAGGACGCCCGTATCTCCTTTGGAAAATGACAAACAGGCTCACTAGAATGGCGTAAGAGTTAGGCTGAAGCTGGAATGGAGCCACCTTCAGATATGTGACAAAGCTGACTATCCAGGCATTGAGAGGCGGGATGGCACCACACATACAGTGATACCTGCTGTAAGCAAAGTAGCCTTCAGGGGGATCATACGGCATCACTCCCTCCCCCGGCAATAGCATGCGTGCTTTGTCAATCCCAAATGAGCGAGAAATAAGATCAAGCTGCTCGCCTTTGAGTGAGCTAGGGAAACAATCAGGAGGCAAGTTCGGAAGCTCCTGAGGACCATATCCATCTACCAATGATCTCGGAGTGGGCCCACAACGTCCCGGTCCTGACTGGACTGGGGGCACGGCAGAAGGCTCTTCTTTGTCTTGGGATTTCTTCTTTTCTGATCGGGTTTCCACTTTATGAGACATTTATCTGCAAACACAAAAAAGCACGTTGTTAGAACGAAAGATGTAGAAATATAAAACAAGCAAGTGTATGATGTCTGAAGTTTAACATGTAGTTCGAAAATAAACTCATTCGGTATTGAAAGTTTTCATGTCCATTCGGCATTGAAAATCTTTAGGTTCATTCGGTAAAACAAAGAAATTCAACCTTAAAAAGTCGTTTGACAGAAGAGAACTTACCTGGTTCGGCAGCTAAGATTAGACCGGCACAATAATTGATTCGGCAGTTCAGAATTTAACTCAACTATTTCAGTCGGTAAGGAATGACGAAGGCATGTGGCTCCTACTTATAGAGGAAGGTTGGATAGCCGGACCAGCCGGTTCGGTCCTCGGGCCGAATATGGTCGTCCAAACTGAAACAAAGCACGACATATGCTAGCATATGCCCTACTTTGGGGGGGCAAATGTTGGGTACGTTTATACCACCACCGAATTAGAATGAGGAAGTAGACACCGAACCATTCGGTACCGAACCGAAGCAAGGAACGAACTACCGGACCAGAAGTGGACGACCGGACCAGATCTCATCTCCCATCTCCCACCGGACCAAGGTCCCACCGAACCAACCATCTACCACCGGACCAAGGTCCCACCGAACCACCTGCCTCCGATCCATCTCCACTGCCTACTGGACCAGACTTCACCGAACCAACTGCAAAGCATCCCTGCCGAATCAACCTCCACCGAACCAGAGTTCTACCGAACCAGCCACCCTCCATCCACTACCGATCCAAGCACTGCCGAACCAAATTTTCCAGGCCAGATTGTATCAGCCCGGGCCCATCAGCAGCTGTATACATCCAAGACCCCTACCCCCAGCCTCACTCTATAAATAGAGGGGCAGGGGTACAACAATGGGGACAAGTTGGAGAGCTCAAGCACGGAGAGAACTTTCAAACAACTTTCTTTTACTTGTATCAAAGCTTTGTACTTGTAATCAAAACAAGAGAAGAGAAATAACATATAAAGTGGACGTAGGCACATTCTGGCTGAACCACTATAAATCTGCGTGTCTTTTTACAGTTTAGCCCCTGCTTTTCATATATTTGCATAAATCACCCAAATCACTAAGAACAACATAAGATCTACTAAATCATACAACTTTGAGGTGTTTGTCCATTTTTTGTGCAAACACAAATCGAACAGAAAGACGGATAGTTATGGGAAAGAAAAAGGAAAGAAGAAGAGAAAAAGAAGAGAAAAGAACTATCAACAACACAGAATCTAACAATCTCACAATCGCAGCAGAACAATATATTATATAATATCAATGATCTTTACAAAAGAGAAACTGTTATATACATATATCAATCAGAGTTAAATCACAATCATCGACCTGGACAGTTATAACAACCTGTCCTTACAATTGCTGATGATTTCAACAACAAAGCAGCGGAAAATAATATATACATGAATACGACTTTAAGACCTCCAACTCGTCTCCTAAGCTCCAATGCATCCAAAACAATCTGTAAATATGCTCGGTCTGACCCGAGCTTATAATAAAATAACACCCGAGTCAGTCTGGAAAACTAGCGTGAGAAAACACACCCAACTGGATTTTAAAGTTTTAGGAAATCTTTGAAAATCAAAAGTATCTCGTAAGACCACGCCGCACATACACACGGACGGGTTTTTACCTTACGATAAACAAAACAATTTCTACAGAAATCCATTTATATTATAAAGATGTCTAAGGATCAAAGTAAAATATGAATATAGCTGAAATGCTTGAATCTCATGTTTCAGCGTAGTTGAGCACAACTAAGTCTGTGATGACCCACATTTCGGAAGGTTTAAATTGACAATAATCCATACATGTCCAATTCAAACAATCTGGAACATAGATAATCAAATGAGTTAATTAAGAAAAATAAGAAAAAAAGAAGGAAACAACACAGAATCTCGCAATGGAATGACAAAATATAATAATCAAATAAACAGTTCATGAAGCTGTTTACTATACTTTGATTATAATTTATATAACATTTATCAGAGTTATATATACACAACAGACCAAATAAAATACTGCAGCGGAACAAACAATGATGGAATAATACTAGTAATAATATACCAAATCTTTGTCTTCATCCTCCAGAGAATAATCTTCGATAAGCTGAAAACTCAGGTCTGACCCGAGCGTAATGAAAAGGCAAAACACTCGAGTCAGAACTAAAATATCCTTATATGAGTTAAATCAATATCACATAACATGAGTGTAATAGCGTCAGAGATGTCTACAAGATTTCACATCTCATATCCAGTGTATAACGTGCGTGTAATAACTCAAGAGATGTTACAGGATTTCCATCTCTTAAGGATCCAACAAAATATTTATATATAGTAGAATACGCTACATATATAATGTCTACCAGTAATATAAAATATCAAAATAGCGTTAAGGATTTACATTGATCCCCATTAACGCGTTTTTAAGCATTGTCGTACAGTTTGCATATAAAACGCCAGCAAACCGTCGGTGGATAGGGATGCGCTGTGATACGACAACACTAAACCAAAATGGTAGTGGTCTCGTATAGGGATAAAAGTATGACAAGGCACGTGAGGCAATGCCCAAGGTAGGATACTAACAGTTTACCCTTCCCAGCTGGTGGTAAAGCATCATAACCATGATCGCCCACCGCGTACATCCATCCCATATCAAGTCAAGGGGAGATTATCCCAAAATCGAGGTGGACCAATCGAAACCAACAACAAGAGTAATAATATGGACCGAGTCCAAGAAAAATTGAAGAACGGATGTCCGCTCGGGGTAGCTAGCCCACTTGGCCGGTACGGCTCCTGTTTTAGTCATTTCAAATTGGCACAAGTGCCAGAATAATCCATCATCGTTCTCTATCTTCCAATCCAGCAAATGTACGCCAAATCCAACCACTTTGTTCTGGATCATCACTCCACGTACACAGTTGTTAAAGTGGTTCCGGTATCGACATAGAGTATGCCCATATCCGGCCTCGGTCTCTTTAACAACCAAACGTCGTTTTACACACCGGTTGGTACTTTTACATTTCGAAAACAGTTCATACTTGATATCAAAATATCTTATTTGCTTCAAAATAAAATCCATTTCGAAATCATCATATTTACTCAAAATATACCATTTCGCTTCAAAAATCATTTTCGCCTCAATATTTCGATTTCGCTTCCAAATCTTTTCGAATTTCAATTTAGTTTATAACTTCGTTTTAACCCAATTCGCACTTAAATCCAAGATTTAATTATAAACATTTCACCCCTTTGACCAGTTTTAATTTTTAGAAAATAGTTTAAATAATTTTAAAATAGTTAAATAGTTAAAATAGTTTAGTAGAAAATAGTTTGAGTATTAAAATGGTTTATATAGTAAATAGCTTGGAAAATCGAATTAATTTTGAATATTTAAAAAGATAGACTTAAGTAGTTTATATTAAAATAATTTATTTGAAAATAGTTTTAAAGTCAAACTGATTTAATTCCAAATTTTCCAATTCAAATCACTTTCAATTTCCACTTCCATTTAAATTTGATTTTTATTTCTTAAAACTAAAATCATTTAAATAATTTCAAATCAAAATTTTAATTTAACCAATCTGGTGTCCGTATATAATTTTCTATCCTATGGCCAAGTGAATTCATTATTTCAATTTAATTTCAGGGATGGATATATATCATTTCAATCCAAAATAAATGTCATAAGTATATATCATTTCAACCTATTTCTTAATATATTCGAAATAATTCGATTTACAGTTTTATATACTGTAAATAATATACAAGATGATAATAGGATATATCAAGATAAATAAACATTCAAATCATCCAAAACATCAATCAATAGCATCCATCACAATCAACATCCAAACAATCAATACGACAACTAACCAATTATCAATGATCGGGAATTTTACTAACAGTTTAATTCCAATTCAAGTTAACAATCAAAAAATTTAAATTACTCCATAATTTTAAATTTAACTAACATAAAAATATTGTAGTACGTCGTGAGCGTTATAAAACACTCACCTTTTATTTTTGTTGTCGCTTTCGCATTCTGATTCCGATTAAATTCGAACGCCTTCGAATTTAGCTAAAATTCCAGAAGCTCCAAATCCAATCAGTTTGATTCCACAGTAAAGATCTCGATAATATGAATGCAACGCGATTGACCGCTTTGGATTTGGACCTACAACGGAGTTATGAATTTTATAAGCATTGGAATTTTATTAAACGATTTATATTAGTCATAACGGCAGAACAATGATTTATTCTACCAACAGGGGTCCAATTAAATACAGTTAGTGGAACGGTGTTTTATCCCGCTAAACAGATGTTAAATCATCGTAATTAACTTGAATTAACTCATTACTATTTTTATTTAGGCAAATAACTTCCATAGACATGTCATATTGATTTTAACGACGTCATTTGTTTAAATTGGGTAATTAAATTTCTATCCATTTTGAAATATCATAAATTTTCACTTATTCAAACTCGACGGAAAATTGCACGATGACGTAGTGTTCGTCGATACGAACCCATCGCAACAAGTCGCGTGTCAGTCGGGTTCCGTATGCATCAGCTATAACATTTTAAAATTTACTAATATAAAAATAAATTAACATTTTAATTAAAATTATTATCATCCATCTTCTTCTGGGCCGAAGCCCACCTCGCATACCCGAAGACCTAAAACCGGACCCACTACCTCCTTCTCCCCAAAAATTCCAACTACGTCAAAACAACCCAAACCCAAATGCCTCGTCTACGATCGACCCTGCCTTCTCCGATCACACACCCAAACTCCTTACGCAAGCCTTTGAGAACCCAGCTGAAGCCAACGCAACCCATCGCCAAAGCCCGATCATCCTCCATTTCCTGGAACCTACCTCCTATACACGCATGTACGCGTGTACATGCACAAGCCTACCTCACCTTGGTTCGACCCACGCAACCCAGCACCAAGTCACCCTTCGCCTACTCCTCACTAGACATCCAATTCCCTGACCACTGCATCGTCGAAGCCAAATTCGACCATCACCATTTCCAGGTTTCCAAGAATGGTGCGCACAAATCGACCTCATCTCGCCTTCTCCCACCACCAAAACACAAGCCTCCACCACCACCATGACCCCCACGGTCTCCGCTACCTCCACGCCAAGTGCGGCGCCACTTGACGCCACCCCCTTTCACCAGCGACGAAGAACCCGAACCCATTAAGAACTTACCTTAAAACCCTAAAAACCCCTTGCCATCTCCAACCAAAGCCAAATTTGAAAATTGGCCACGGTGAACCTCTCCCCACGTCACCCTGCTCCTCCTCGACCAAGTTGTACCCCTCCTCGTCGATGAAATCACCGGAAAATATTTTTTTTAGTGGATTTCGATCATCTTCAAATTTCACAAAACCTATGCTATTAAAAATCAGGATTTCTGCACTAAAAATCTTATTTTTGTACGACAATCACAACGGCATACTTGATTCGATGTTTTTAATATGTTGAATTTTTCGAAAACTGGGTTGCTTACTGTATTATTACAAAGTCATACAATATATAGCATGATCGAGCTTCAAACTAATTTTAGTGTAATCTATACTCAAATACGGACATTTAATCAGTTTACATCATCAGCTGATTCGAAATAAATCGAGAGATAATGATTTTTGAAATCAAAGAATATATAAAAAAAAATTCTGTTGAACATGACAGGGTAATATTCTGAACATTCCAGGAATTCGAATTTAAATCCTCACCTTAATCATTTTTGAGATCTTCCAAAACTTCCACTTGAATCTTAGTCTAGGATCTACAAATCTTGAAAATCTTGCATTCCCTTTTGATTTTGATAGAGCAAGTTGTTTTCTTACTTTACAGTGTTTTTTTTACAAGCTTTTGTTTTACAAAGTTTTAAACTGAAACTAACATACACACACATGCCTATATGTACATGTTCAGGCAAAGTGAAATGATGTGCATGTACAAGATTTTTGGGCTTAAGAAAGATTTAAAATCTTTAAGGTTGTTGTACAATGTAGTGATGGATTGATGAGAAATCTTGGTGGCTTGAGTTGAAGTTTGAGATGAAATAATATTTTCAGCCTTCACATTTCTTTGACCAGGCCTATTTTTATTTTTTTATTATTCTTTTCTTCTTTGACTTGTAGGTTTACTTTTCCTTTTCATTGCTTTACTTCCTTTTTATTACCATCTTCATATACTATTTTATTTACTTTACCAATATTATATATCCCATTTTTGAACTTATATGAATAAATATTCTTCTCATTCATTTCTTTTTACCCATATACACACATTCTTCTTTCCATTCATATTTATTATGAATTTGTTTTTAATCTACCTATAGATTTTGTTGTTATGTTTATAAATTCCAAATTAGATCAATTATTCTATTTTATAAATAAAATCTTGGAAAATAAATAATATTATCTTGGTTTAAAACTATCTATTATTACCATTTATCATTTAACAGGGATTTTATTTTGATTAAAATACTGTATTATTGAATATTAAAAATAAACATTCATAACTCAAAACAATAAAAATCCCGGGTCGTTACAAAGTCCGTACGACGTTTATTGGAGAATGGACTGCATACAATAACTAGGCTACTAGGGTACCACCCATCACGGTGCATCTCTAGATAAAATAACACCTAGGACCTCGCTTGGATGCTCTGCTAACACAGAACCTGCCTACCCATTACTGGATAGTACCGAATATGATCACCCCTCCGTTAATGGGCCCCAAAGCATACAAATGAGAGATAATAGCGACTCTAGATAGGGATGATCATGCCCTACTTGGGAAGGACCAACTTAAACCTGCAGCATCTCTCCTGTTTTAGTCATTCTCGGTTGATGAGGCTTGAGGCTACATTTTACCTTTTATATAGAACTTCCCACTTGGAATGCTAATATTGTGCTCCAGGCAACAATGCAATACCAGCATTTATCCATACAAGTTCATTCTGAGACTGCACGAAACACTTAAGAGCTCCGTCTCCTAATTCCATCATCTTCAAGATGTCTTCAATTTGAAACGCATTTGTTGGATCGTAGTGGTTTACGAATAACAGATTCGATCCCGATCTCTTCGAAACAACTTTTCGATAATTCCCGGTAAACTCAACCCCTATTTTTTTGGAAATAAACAGTCAAAGATAAGAGTGGAGATCACCTCCTAACCGTTAGTGGAGGGATTTCCTTATCATTGTCCTAGGAGAATGAAACGAGACTTATATGCATAGTACAGCATCATCGTAGATGACTGTGCCATATAACTCATGTGTTTCTCCTAGATATCTCCAAATGCATTTCACCAGAAGGACAAACTTTGCCGTCCAATTAGTTTCTAAGACACACATCCATAGAAATTAATTTCAAGGACAAAGTTAGCAGAATAATTACTTTTAAGGACAAAGTCAGCAGTCCAATTACTTTCAAGGACATAATTTCATAGGTTTTTAGGCCTTAGAAACTAATTATTTTGCATTTTGTCCTTAAAAGTAATTATTTCAGTTGTGTGTCCTAGAAACTAATTGCGCTTGCTAAAGAGGCCTTTATGGCTAATTTCCACATTACGTTTTGGGTCCAAATTTGATAGTCGGTTATTTAACTATCGAATAGCAACATTCAATCAGGGATTTTATCCCATAAGGAAAACCAGCATTTGGTTAAGCACCAAGTAGCATTAAGCCTCTTTTAATAATCTTTCATTTATTGAATTCACTTTGTAAATACTCGAATAAAAATCTTTTACAAAGGTATATAAATATATTCACCAATCAAAAACATTTATAAAACCATTTATAACCTTTAAAACCATGTATAAATACCATTTCTCAAGTCATTTATAAACCTTTTTATAAATCCATGCAACTATTTATAAGGCTCTTCTTATAAACCTATAAACCCATTTATAATTTTCCTTTATAATTATCTAAAACCATTTGTAAAGCTCTCTTCATACAGTATAAATGATTCTCCTTTTAGTCTCCAAAACATTATATAAACCTTTCTTATAAGCCTAAATTTGTTTATAAAGCCTTATTTATAAATCTCGAAAACATTTGTAAATAAATTATAATCATTTACTTTAAAGCACTATTATATAATAATAAACATTATAAATAAATAAGTATTAACTTTAAACATCTTAAAAATAGTAATTGATAAATTTCAAAACATTTTAATAAACAATAATAACATTATCTTCAACATTTTTACAAATAAAAATAATTAATTTCCAAAACTATATTGATAAATAATCATACTTAATTTCAAACCATATTAATAATTTAAATAGTTAACTTCCAATTGTTTAAAATATGATAACCAACTTTAAAACAATATTAGTATAAATAAACAACTTTTTAAAACATAAATGTTTTTCTTTGATAAAAATCCATACTTAATCTTCCACATAATCATTTCCATATTTATAAAGCTATATTTATAAATCTCTTCTATTTTATGAAACTTCCTTTCATAAAATCCCTTTATTTATGAACCCCATTTATAACTCCATTCCTTTATAAATCACACTTATTCATAAAATCTCATTCAAAACATAATTTCAACCATTTTAACCTTGCTCCTATAGGTATAAATTTCTTTTATAAATTCCTTTCAATTTATATAATATCGTTTAACAATCCCAAATTTACCCTCACCTTCCATTCCAAAATAGAATCAACTATTTTCTAGAACATCATTCCACATCTTAAAATAAATCCACCATTTGATTTATTTCTCCAATATATTAAATGATAATAGTTTCCTTTTAATTTATAAAACACCATTTATAAATCTATCCATTTACAAATAAAATACAATTTTAAAAATCTTAACTTTATTTGTAAAATGTCACTTTATACATTATCACCTTTATAAATCTCCATATTTATAAATAAATCTTAATATTTGTATATACTATATACATATCGCTTTATATAAAACAGCTAATAATTATTTCTGTCTTCTTATTAAAATCGTAATCCTTTATTATAAAACATAGACTTATTCTCAAGATTTTTAATATCTTTATTCACAATTCAAAATCTCTATTTAAAATATCTCATAAAACTATTAATTATAATATTTAAAAATCATACCTTTTTATTTTAAAATAAATTTCTTCTTTAAAAATTCAACAATAGTTATTAAAACATATATAATTTTCAAAATCACTATGAACTCCCCTTTAAAATCAATCACTATTTTTATGGTAATTTAAAATACCAAAATATAAAGCCTGGTGCTACTAATGCACTATATAAGCAAAATCGTGTCCATGTCATCAATTATAGCATCCAACGTATCATATATCAAATTAAATGAAAATAAAATTAACAGTGTGAGGTATCCTATTGGATCCCTCCAACCTATTCCCCTGCAGCACATAAAGTATAAAAATATAAATCAACCGCTTCAAGGCGAGATTCGTATACAAAGGGTCATCCGCTCTTACATGGGAATTTAATAGGGTCTCATCCGCTCCAATAGGTGGGACTATATCCAAACCAACAATATAATTTAGTAAATTATATAAACAGTCAATAACAGTGAACAATAAAATATTCACACATCCAATAAAAAAATTATCAGCTAAAAATATTTCTAGTTAACCAAAAATGTGAATTAACATTGATTTTCGTTTTGCCGAAACATTCCATTTTGAATTAAAATTGAGCATACGTTCAATTTTAACCAAAATTCCCACTAGCTCTGAATCCATCCAATTCCATAGTGTAGCCTTCGTTGATACGATCGCAACGCGACTCGTCACGCTCAATTTGAACCTCGTATAAACAGGTTATGAATTAATGATCGTACGAAATAATTAATTGTAAATTAACTTAAAAATTAATAAAACTTTAAACCTTTCCCTCTTCTTCGCTCACGCACACAAATATCTAGGCCAAACTTTCTTTATTTGTTTTTTTAAAACGAAGATCGATCGCGAACAACCACATGCTACCGCAGCCAACGCCACCCTCGCCATTGCGCCACCTACCTCACTCGCCGCCAAAATGCGCAAAACCCAAAATTCGAATGCGACTACACCTGAACGTGGCTCGATTTCGACCTCTATGCCTTTCCAAATGACGATCCAACTGTTGATGTAACGACTAACCTTTTTTGGACGGTTTAACTTGACAATAAACCACACATGTCAAGCTCAACTCATTCAAAAGGGAGGAGCGTTATGGGGTAAATAAGAAAAAGAAGAGAAAGGAATAAAACAAACACAGAATCTCACAGCGGAATGATAAAATATAATAATCAAATAACAGTTCATGAAGCTGTTTTACAAATACATTTAATTACACCTTTACAATACAGATCAGAGTACATATAGCAGTAATAAATAAATAATGCAGCGGAACAACATGATGCAATGGAATAAATAAAATAAATAATAATAGTATAAAATCTTCGTCTTCATCCTCCAAAAATAAGGTCTTCAATACACCGAAAAGCTCAGACTGACCCGAGCGTAATGAAAAGACAAAACACTCGAGTCAGAACGAAAAGATCTTATGTAAGATAAATCAACAGTAAATAAATATGAGTGTAACGACTTCAGAGATGTTTATGAGGTTTGACATCTCCTATCCAGTGTCAACGTGAGCGCAATATCTTAAGAGATGTTCGGGATTTCCATCTCCTAAGGATCCGTTAAACTATCTACATACATAGTACAATATGCTATTATAATAGTGTCGACAGTAAAGTAAAGTATTAAAATAGCGTTAAGGCGTTATCCATATCCCCCTTAACACATTTTATATATTACCGTAGTCTATACAGTACCGTAAGCTCCACCAAACCGGAGGTTTACCAAGAGGGCACTCCATCGGTATAGTACAAAACAAACTCGTAGAAGGCGCGATAAGGCATGTGACAAGGCACGCGAGGCAATGCCTAAGGTAGGATACTACCGTTTTGCGGATCCGGACTAGTGGTAATGCATAACAGCTACTACCGCCCACCTCGGAACACACTCCCATAATCAAAATTGAGTGGTGGCCACCAAATCAATCACAAAGTCATAATATGGTATCGACGAAGCATGTCCAAATCAATCAAAATCGAGGCGTGGCTCCGGTTTTAGTCACATCAAGCTGACTCACGGGAGTCAGGGCTACGTAAATACCTCATACAGAATCGTTCGCCAAACCATCCTACTTCTTTCTGGATTCTCCGCCACGTACATGGTTGTTAAAGTGGTTTTCGGTATTGGCAGACAATATGACAATATCCGATCCCGGTCTCTTTAACAACCAAACGCTTATTTCACACCGGATGGTTCTTTTACATTTCCAAAACCGATTCATAATTGATATCAAAATATCATATTCAATTCAAACCATATCACTTTCAAAATCATATTCACTTTCAAAATCATATTCACTTTCGAAAACATATTCACTTTCGAAAACATATCACATTTGAAATCATTTCACTTCCAAAATCATATTTACTTTCGAAATCATACTTCCAAAATAGGTTAAACCCTCAATTTAAAATCATCGTATTCCTCAAATATGTCATTTAAATCCCAACTTAGGTTATAACATCATTTAACCGTATACGCTTTTAAATCAAGGATTTAAATATAACCACTTCCACTCTATACAGTTTGAAATTTAGAAAATAGTTTTGGATAGTTATAAATACTTTAAATAGTTTAGCATGGTTTGCATAGATTTAAAATAGTTTAAATAGATTTAAAATAGATTAAATAAATTTAAAATAGATTTGAAATAGATTTAAAATAGATTAAATAGATTTAAAATAGATTAAATAGAATAGATTAAAAATAGATTAAAAATAGATTAAATAGATTTAAAATATATTTAAAATAGATTAAATAGATTTAAAATAGATTAAATGGGTTAATTAGTTGAAAATAGGTTAAATTAGGTTAAATAGATTAAAATAGTTTAAATTGATTAAAAATAGTTTAAAATAGTTGAAAATAGATTTAAATTAGTTTAATAGTTTGAAAATATTAAAATCGGGATTTTAAAATAATAAATCTTTAAACATTTTATATTAAAATAATTAGTTTGGAATTAATATCAAAATCAAACCATTTCTTCCATTTCAACACATATGGACCAGGTCCAGCTTTCAAATCAACTAACTAAAATTGTCTTTCAATTCGGATTCTCATTTAAACCATTTAATCAATATCGATTTCAAATCCATGTTTGAATTATCAATTTATACCACTTCAAATTAAATAGATTTCAAAGTTATATTTAAACATTTTCAATAACTATATTTCGATAAATTTCATTTATGCTTCAAAATTCAACTTTGAAAATTCCATTTTAATTCTTTAAACAATTCATTAAATCAATTACAATTTCAACATTTAAAGCTTGGATTTCGAAGATAATTCAGTTTATACAAATCAAATTTTATTTCAAAATATCATTTAACTGAATTCAAATTTTAAGGATTTAAAATCATTTAATTTAACCAATCCGGTGTCCATATATAATTTTCTACCCTATGATCAAGTGATACGGATATTTATCATTTCAATCCGCAAATACATTTAAATTTACGGGTATATATCATTTCAACCTACCATCCCAAATTTAATTTCAAATCCATGAAATCCCTTGAGTCTATCATTTTAACTCATAACGATTTCTCCCTAATCTATCATATTGTTCGGGTATGTATCATTTCAACCCATAGGAAACTTGCAGTGCTAAAACAATATAAAAATATAACATCCAGTCATCCAATATCAACAATCAACATCCATCACACTCACCATTCAAACTAATCAATAAACAATAACAAGTGACTGATTATCAATAACGGGTATTAACTGGCAATTTAGAAATTTAATATTAAATTAATGGCAATAATATTCAATAAAAGTCAGATTTAACTGGAATGACAATTTAAATATACCAAACATCAACCAATCAATTCCTAATTGCATCATAAATTCAATTTAACTAACATAAGATAATTTAGTAGTTGTGAGTGGGTTAAAACACTCACCTTCGATTTGTCGTCGATTTAAAATCCAAAATTAGCTCAAAATTTAATAGTCTCAGAATGCAGCCAAACCTATTCAAAATGTCCGGAATTTCGATACGATTGAAATGGAGAAAGCCGCGCGTGAATCCGAGCTCGTATGCAAAAGTTATTAACGTTAGAAGATTGGGAAATTTCGACTTTGAGTCTTGCTTCGGTCCGCCGCCTCAATTACCCGGTGTTCGCTCTGAGTTTTTTCCAAAATGACCCGAGACCCGAGTTATTTGGTTCTTGATCCAAAGTCGCCTGGAACTTGAAGCGCGACCAGATCCACCTTGTTTGGCATGGAACTCTCTCTGACCCGAAATCGCTGCAGGGTTTTTGCCTCTGGAACTCGAAGCGAACCTCTTCCTGACTCGAAGTAAACCTGGAGCAACCAAATTTTTTTTTGAAATTAGGTTTTTAGAATTTGGAAATTAGTTTTGAGGTTCTGTCATTTGAGAAGGAGGAAGAAGATGTACGTACAGAAATAATAAAATGAGAAACAACTAGTGTTTATAACAGCCTATATATAGGCATGGTTGGATCGAAACGATAACAACGACCCGAAAAGCCTGTTTCGTTCCCGAAACGAAAATGGGTCATCCCATATATCAAAATAGATGTTTTCGATATTTTTAAACTCAATGAAACAGGTCTCAAGTATTAATTCTATTGTATGAAGAAGTTAAGTTTTAAAATCAGCTTATTCCAAATTGATTTCAATAAATTGATTTCTGCGCGTTTCAAGCCCGCACGATCAAATGACAAGTCCGATCGCTATGAAATTTGAAATCCTATAATAATTCACTGTTACGGATCCGATGAAACTAGTTTCGTCGAAATCCGAGATAGTGGCCAAAATGGCTATTTTCACGTTAATTAAATAAATTATTATTAAATTAATTAAATCACTTTTTAATTCAACTTTTATAATTAACAATTTTTACCATTTCTATTTACACAGAAATTAACAATCATTTTAAAACCAATTTCCCATGTCAAATTCAGCATTAATTATTGCACTAATTACAGTGTTCAATTCAATTTCAATAAATCCATTGATTATAATTTAAATTCCAATAAATCAATTTATTTGATTTTACATCTTATTATTCAATCAATTGTCATCTTATGGATAAAATTAACATTGGTTTATATCTTATTACACTAATATTCTACAATTATCATCTTAATTCACATTAACTGTAGTATTTAAATAGATTAATTGCAATTGATTTCCAATTAAATTTCAATGGATTAAATAGTGAAACGATAATTAAACAATTGTTACAGCTTATGATTTCAAACACATTTCTATGTTTATTGTTAACAAACAAAACTAATAAATTAACCTACGGATTAATTATTCTATTTTAATCAATTCCAATTAATTACATACAATTTCACCGTTTAATACAACATTTGGTTTATTTACCATTTACGCTTTATGACCAATTATAACTTTCAAATCATTCCAATTAATTGTGATTGCATTAAAATAGTTATCAATTGCCTTAAATTAACATTACTAACATTACATTCTAGTTATTTTTCTTATTAATAAATCACAAATTTTTATTTCTTCCAATATTAAATTACAAAATCTTATTAAATTCAATAATTTAATTATCGGAAAATTATGGGTCGTTACAGTTTATTAGCTTCATCTAGTCGAGCTTTATGCTTTTCTAGTTGGGGTCAAAGGCTTATATGGCCTCTAGTGGTCAGAGATGGTAAGGGCCGTTGGATGAAGCTATTCCTAAATACGGCTGAAAATTTAGGGTTTGCAATTGAAAGAAATGGATGTCATTTTATAGCAAATTTTGAAAGCACTATTCATACTTTAAAATTTCGGACTCCAAACAGAACGTGCTGCCTGGCATTCTATATGTTATACCCATATTCCAAACGCAATGGAATATATATCAGAAGTCAATTAAATCATATACAGAAGATAGCTTTTCAAATCGAGTTATATTAATTTAAATTTCTTTACATAATTTCTACGCGTTTCGAACTCGCACGACCAAACGATATGTCCAATTGCCACGAAATTCGATGCCATATAATAATTAATTATTACGGATCTAATGAAACTGGTTTCATTGAAATCCAAGATAGTGCCCCAAAAGGCTATTTTTACACGTTAAATAAACGAGTTATTTTCAAAAATCAGTTTAATCACTTTTAAATCCAATTTAAAAGTTTACTATTTTCCTTCTTATTCAATAGAATTTTAATCAACCTTCAAAATCGTTTACATTCACATTAAATTCAAGATTCAATTATTTAAACAATTCCAAATATTAAATTTAATAATTTAAATATCAAATAAATCACTATATTTGAAATATAAGTTATTTAACTTATGAAATTAACTTTTCAATATTTAAAATTGATTAAATATTTAAAATTCAATGATTGAAATCTTGGGTCGTTACATTCTCTCTCCCTTAAAAGAATTTCGTCCCCAAAATTGCCAAGGTCAGAAATATGCCATAAACCCATTAACTTTTCAAAACCAATTAGTTAAAATAGATTACTGATTTCTTTTAAGCCTTTAACTTCCAAAAATCAATTTGTTGAAACTTTATTGTCAACTTTCTAAGTTTCTAAATTCACTCATAGATACTAACTACTACCATGCTATGTTATAGCAAAAATATCAAATTTAAGTTATCAAAAATTTTCTTTCGAAATTCTCAAAAATTTCCTAACGCCATAAATTTTCAAAAAATTTCGCCAACGTCTCCTTTGCACAGCTCGATCAATTTTTTTACAATATATATAATTACAAATATACATCTCATCTTCGAGGATGAGGCATCCCGTAGGGAAAAATATAAAAATACGGTATGTAATCTGAAATGCGTACATTTTTTTAGTATTAGTAAGCATATACAATCAACATACTGCGAAAGCGAGCTCCAAATGTGAAGCATACGCCATCTGCACCTACTAAACACTCAACAACCAATGAGAATATGTACATAGAAATAACATCACTATATAATATATAGGATATACCATAACTATATGCAATTTTAGAGAACGTAATAAGAGAACCCATTAAACAAATAACATCCATCCAATTTAATTGTCATCATACCATATCAATTTGCATTTTCAAATGTCAACATTATATTTATACACTTTCATTTCTTATTAACATTCAATTGATTCATTTTCAATTTATTTACATTCAATTGATTTGCATTCAGTTTATTCCCATTCAGCTGATTTACATTCAATTATTACCATTCACTTTATTTTCATTCACCTTACTTACATTCCCCTTAAATTCAATTTAAGGTTAACAACAATTTATTGCATACTAATTCGTTTATGGACCATTCCACACGACAGTTACTTAAGTTTCTTATAAACATCTTATACTACACAACCTATGTTTATTATTACTTCACAACTTAAGTTCATATTCTACTTTATCAAACAGCCTTCCAAACCATATTTTCATTTTACAACTTAAATCAAATTTCATTTTATAACTCAAATTTATATATCCCATTACTTCATTTCATTAATTTAACTTATTCGTTACTCGATTTATTTAACTTTATTTAAGTTAAATTTTTTATTCCATATCTCAAATCCAATCTTTCTTTCTTATATATATCATTTTCAAAGTTCAAAAACTTATTGTCTTATGTTTTCTCAAAACATTTAGATAAAAAATTTCAAGATTTTTAAACACCCGATTTTATTTCAAATTATTTTGAAATGATATATATACATAACTCCTTTATATTTCAAATTACACTTCTGGAATCTAAAACAAATTTGTTTTACCAAAACAAAACTTCAAATGGGTAGCAATTCCTTACCTAGAAATTCAAAAATGAATGCTAATGATGCTTCAGTCATCATCGAAATTATTTTCCAGCGACTGAAGTGAGTTTAGTGCATTCTATTCCCTTTAATTTGTAACGACCCGGAATTTCACTACTTTGATTTGCGAATATTTAATTAATTTTAAATATTCTATATATAGGTTTTATAATGAAAATAAAACTCTTTTTAATAATAAACAATTATGGTGAAGTAGTTTTTAAAAATTTTATACAATAATATATAGTTCGATGAAAAACAAAAAATGTGATCGGAAACTGTTTTCCAAATTTTCGATGTTTCATCGTATAAAAGTTGTTTGAAATGTTGTTTACGCTTTTGTATATATATGAACACATATATTAAGTATATAATATGGTTTTGGATAATATAATTAGGATTAATTAGGTTAATTAAGTTAATTAATCTAAGATAATCATGATATGACGCTTTGGCAACTAATATTAAAAAATTGAAATATATGTCACGTCAAAAGGGGACAAGAGTAAAACAAGGGGTCAAATCAATGTTTTCTTGTTTCTCCATGATAAATTTCGAATATTTTAAAGCCGACATGGATGGTACAAGATGGTAAGGTGGCGTTCAAGGAGAGGAGGGCAAAGTACGAAGGTTGTTTTGGTAATTTGACTTATGCACTTAATAGAAATAGCTATTCTTCTTTTTTTTTCTCATTTTTCCATTCTTTCCTTTGCTAAAAACTTTTATAAGCTTGGAAGAAACTTCCACGGCTTCCTTTTCTGATTTTAAGGTTTTAATGTTTATAAATCTAGACTTTAAATATTTTAAATATTTCAAATTCCATTTTAAACTCCTCCTTTTAAATTTCAAAATTTCTCCATTTTTACCCTAAATGGTTTCGGCCATAACGTCTTACATTCAATTCCAAAAGAAGATTTTCTTTTTTCAAATCATGTAGAATTCCAGTATCTACAACTTTGTAGTGCATCATTTTTTCTGATTTCGAGCTTAGCTACTTCAAAAATCCATATTTTTAAAGAGTGTTTTTGAACCTAGATTTTGAAATCAAAAAAATACCCCTTACTGTTTTGGCCATAAGTCCCTTAGAATTTATCCAAATCTAGTAATACTTTTTTAAATGATAGAGGAAAGAACTATCTAAATCTTTTGACAACATTTTCACATTCCTAGGATAAAGGGTCCTTAAATCGAGAAGAAAATGACATATTTTTGAGTGGATTTTAAAGTTTTCGAAGCTTTCCGGATTCTAAAGTATTTCCAGTTTTCAAAGCTTTTGGTAAGTAAATTTATTTAACTTTGGGAAGCAATTACTTTATATATATGTATATTAGATATGTGGTTATATATATGATGTTATGTTTGGTTTATGGTATGTTTGGATGTGAATGTATGTGCTAACCTGTAGTTTAGCATTAGACTTTGAAATCGACGGTTTATGTGATATGTTTGGATATAAAGTCATGAGCTTTGATATGTTAACGATATGGTTTGTATTTGTATATGCTTGGATATGTTGTTGAATGGTAACTTAGGAAAGAAATTCTAAGTTATTACATTCAAGCGATGGTCGCTATGAGTGCAATTCGGAAATACGATTCCCAAGTTTTCGAAGTTTTCTTTTAAAATGTTTTTGAAAACTATTTTAAACTTAATTGGTAAGAATGTAACTTAATTATTTTTTTTTCAAGGTAATTAGTTTAATAATTAATTTATTTATTAATTAAAGATAATGGTTAATTAATTAAGTAATTAAGTTAAGTAATTAGAGTTTAATAATTAATTAACTAGGTTAATTAATTTTAATTAATTAAGAAAGTTTAATTAATGATTGATTAAGTTAATAAGTAATTATTTAATTAATTTTTTATTTTAATCAAGTTAATTATTTTTAATTAATTATTTAATTAAAGTTTGGTTATTTAATTAATTATTATTTAAAGGTTAATTATTTATTCAATTATTACTTAACTAAAAGTTTAATTTTACATTTTTAATTAATTATGATTAAAAGGATTTAACTTATTATTCAAGTTTAATTAAAGATTGTTTAATTAATCGAGATTAATTAATATTTATTTATTAATGAAGGTTTAATTAATTATTTAATAATTAATAAATGATTAATTTGGGTTTAATTAATAGTTAATTATTGGTTAACTTTTTAATTAAAGTAAGTTAAGATTCAATTAAATTTAATTATGATTTAAATATGGATTTAACTTATAATGAATTATTTTAAAAAGGGTTTAAAGGTTTTTAATCCTTTGGTTTCCAAAAGTAATTTTTTTTAAAGGTACTTCTTTTTTTCAAAGATGGTTTTGAATACAAGTGATTCAAGTGTTGATACCATTAAGAAACCATATAACTATGAATGAGTTATAATGTAGATTGTTGGGTTGTTTGGACATGTGTTAGTAGAATGAATCCCCGTTCTGCTATAAGTTGATTGTTTGTTTGTATGTTTGGACATTTGTTAGCATAATAAATCCCTATTCTGCTATAAGTTAATTGATTGTTTGTTATTTGGTTGTTTGGACATGTGTTAGCAGAATAAATCCTCATTCTGCTTTTAATTGATTAAATTGTTTGGACATTGTTTAGCAGGACAAATCACCATCCTGCTATTATGTTATTTGGATATGTATATGCTAGTTAGCTTATA
The DNA here is from genome assembly GCA_030737815.1 of Allium fistulosum. Classification (NCBI taxonomy): domain Eukaryota; kingdom Viridiplantae; phylum Streptophyta; class Magnoliopsida; order Asparagales; family Amaryllidaceae; genus Allium; species Allium fistulosum. The sequence goes on from CM060905.1 coordinate 1,252,311,710, forward strand.
TTGACATGTTATTCCCTGATTTGGATATGAGTTGTATTTACATACATGTTGATCTATGTAAATAACTGTTAAGTGGATTGGAATTGAATAGTAACTTAAATTAGTACCATTGGGATTGCTAAGCCTCTTTTTGGATTTATAAAGTATGTTTTTGAATTAACTTCAATTCTTTAATCTATTTGGAGTTTAAAGATTTAAATGATTTCCAAGTTATACTATTATTTTATAAAGTTATTTGTAAGTAATAACTTGTTTATAAAAGGGGTTTTTACTAAGGGTTTACTTATGGTGTTTTACAAAAGATATTTCGTAAATGATATTTTATAAAGGAAATTTATAAAGGATTTAAAAAGGAAAGTTTTACAATGGTTTGAGATTTAGAAAAGAGTAGTTTTCTAAAAATTTAACTTGTGAATTTATAAAGAAGTTTTATAAATAAATTGAAATTATTTATGAAATAAAGAGACGTGGAAAGAACTTTTAATTTTTATAGCGTAATTCGAGTGATAAAGATTGCCTACAGTTTACAATGTTTTTCGTTGGGATAGCGACGTAACCATTGTGTAAGCTGCGATCTATGATAGATGTTCATGGGTAATTCGAGTGGCAGAGATTGCCTACAATTTACGATGTTTTTCACTGGGATAGCGACGTAACCATTGTGTAAGTTGTGATCCATGATTTATATTGAAGGGTACTTTCCATATCTGTTTTTAAAAGTTTTCAGTATTCTTGAAAAGAATGTTTAGTGAATATACTTATTCTGATGAGATAAGTATATGAAGTAATTTCAAATTAATGAAAGATTAATTTGTGAGGCTTAGTGGTTTCCATGGGAAATTTGATGTCTGTTTTGAACGTTTGTTTATTTGATAGTTAAATAACCGACTATCAAATCTTAGCCTAAATATGTAATCGTTCTTAATTTTGGTGGTAGGGAAATGATTCCCTACTTAACACCGAAGGATTTTAACTTTGGAAATATCTAGGAGAAACATAGGAATTATATGGTATAGTTACCATCGGTGGTGCAATATTGTACGTATAAACTTGTTTTATTCTTCTAGGGCGAATGATAAGGAGACCCGTCCACTTAAACGGTTAGGGGGTGATCCCCGCTCTTATGTATTGTTTGATTATTTCCTAAAGAACCGGTATTGAGCATTCCGAAAAATCGATGATTGGTTTGTGGAGCACCCAGGAAGCAGAAGAGTGTACTCGTAAGAGATGACTCGAAACTGTAACCGCTCCAAAACCGTATACAGTTCTATGGAGGAGTTTCGTGATATATTGAGATGTTGGGATCAATATGTGGTTCCGAGACCCGTTGGGGTGCAGGAATCCATGGGTGATTCCAAGATCTATATTGAGATGTGAGAATCCTTACGTGATTCCAAAACCCACGGGGTATGGGAATCCATGTAGGATTCCGTGATCTATTTTGGTGCGGTGCGTAAGCTGGAATGCTAGACGTAGCCTCATCAGCAGAAATGACTAAAACCAAAGATAGGATACATGACCAGTAGGGTTAGCAAACCCATAGGGTGCAGTTGGCTCCCTTTTCTAGCAATATCTATCAGTTTCGGCATGCCGAGAGCGATGCACTCGGTCTTAGCAAGACCAGTTATGTTTTTCCTATAGTACCCCCAACTAGACGAGTACGATGCTTTGGAAGGATAACTCTGATCCTTGTGCAGGAGAACCGTTCTCGAGCATTATAATAAAATAACACCCGAGTCAGTTTGGAAAACCAGTATGAGAAAACACATACAACTGGATTTTAAAGTTTTAGGAGACCTTTGACAGTCAAAAGTATCTTGTAAAACCACGCCGCACATAAACACAGATGGGTTTTTACCTTACGATAAGCAAAACAATTTTTATAGAAATCCATTTATATTATAATAATGTCTAAGGATCAAAGTAAAATATGAATACAGTTGAAATGTCTACATCTCACGTTTCAGCATAGTTGGGCACAACTAAGTTCGCACGGCGCTTATTGGAGAATGGATGGGGTACCGCCCGTCATGGTGCATCTCTGGATAAAATACACCGAGTTCCTCACCTAGATCCCCTGCCAACACAGAACCGACCCACCCCTTATTGGATAGTACCGAATATGATCACCAATCCTTTAATGGGCCCCGAAGCATACAAATGAGAGATAATATCGACTCTAGATAGGGATGAACATACCCTACTTCGGAGTGAACCACTTAGCCCTGTTGCATCTTCCATGTTTTAGTCATTCCCGATTAATGAGGCTTGAGGCTACGTTTTACCTTTTATATAGCACTTCCCACTTGGAATGCTAGTACTGTCCTCCAGGCAACAATGCAATATCAGCATTCATCCATACAAGTTCGTTCTGGGACTGAACGAAACACTTGAGAGCTCCATCTCCAAATTCCATCATCTTTAAGATGTCTTCACTTCGAAACACATTTGTTGGATCGAAGTGGTTTTCAGATAACAGATCCGATCCCGGTCTCTTCGAAACAACTTTTCGATATTTCATGGTAAACTCAACCCTGTTCTTTAGGAAATAAACAATCAAAGATAAGAGCGGAGATCACCTCCTAAACGTTAGTGAACGGATTTTTTTATCATTGTCCTAGGAGAAAGAAATGAGGTTTATACACACAGTACAACATCACCGGAGATGACTGTGCCATATAACTCACGTGTGTCTTCTAGATATCTCCAAAGTTACGTTTGAGTCCAAATTCGATAGTCAATTATTTAACTATCAAATGGCAACATTCAATCAGGGATTTTATCCTATAGGGAAAACCAATATTTGGTTAAGCACCAAGCAACACTAAGCCTCTTTTAATAATCTTTCATTTATTGAATTCACTTTGTAAATACTCGAATAAAAATTCTTTTACAAAGATATATAAATATATTCACCAATCCCTATTTCTTAATACTTAGAAAAATATCCATATACTTATCTCAATGCTATAAGTATATTCACAAAACCAAGAAAGATTTCCTTTCTATACAATTCAAAAATAATTTACAAATCCCTTACCAATCTAAAACATTTATAAAACCATTTATAACCTTTTTTTTGGCAAAGCCAGCGGGGTTAACTGGCCCCTACCAGTTTTATTGCAACACAATAAAAGAGAACAAAATGAAAATGAACAGAAAACAAAACATGAAAAAAGAAACAATTGAAAAAACAACATCCAATCAAGCCCAACCAAGAATCAACTCATCAAGGAAATGGCTGTTGCAATTCTTCAATTGCCAGAAAGTGGCAAACTTAACTTCTTTCCAAAGCACTTCTAACATCTTTCTTTGATTTTCAAAAACTATGGTATTCCTTTCTCTCCATATAACAGTCAAGTATATTTTCAAGCAAACACTTAGCACTCTAGCTCCATCATTTCTCCATCTAGTGGCTTTATAGATAATACTCCAGACAATGTTAGAATTAGCAGAAGATAGATTAAACCCAGAAATGCCACTAATTCTGATCAACATGAATTTTAGGGCAGGACAGTCAAAAAAATGATGCTCAGATGTTTCCTCATGCAAGTCACAAAACAGACAAAGAGGAGAACATTCCAATCCATACTTGTTCAAAACACTTCTAGTAAGTAATGCTTGTGTTATAACTTTCCACAACATCAAGTTATCGGAAGGAACAGAGTCACTGGTCCAGATAACAGAGAACCACCTACTAGCAGGCAGTGGAGCATTAGCTGAAACTAGATTGTAAACACCTTTAACTGAGTGTGGCTTCTTGTCCCAAGAAACAGTGTCAATTTGATTAGCAGAGTAGAAGTTTTGATGTATGTCACTCCACGGCTGCCTGATCAACTGGTTACTGTTGTATGGCATATGCATTTTTCCTTCATGTAAAAATTCATTGGCCTTTGCATCATAGTGTATTCCAGTTTGTTAAATCTGAGAGTAATCACACATTTTGGATAGGATTTGACCTTTACTAAACCATGGATCATGCCAGAAACTAACAGCAGTGTTAGCAGTAACTTGATATTGAATCATAGGCAGATAAACTTCTCTTAACTTCAACATATTCCTCCAATTCCAGCTGCAATTTTGTGGAATATCCATGCACCAAAAATATTTATTCCCTATATTGTAATGCCATATCCAATTAACCCATAAACTACCTGACTTATTGATGAGTTGATCAAAATGTTTACTAATCGCAGCTATATTCCACTTCCTTGCATTAATAACTCCAAGCCCTCCCAGTTTCATGGAAGTTTCAAATTTAGAGAATGAACAAGGCAGCAACTTCCTGTTGTGAATACTTCCTGTCCAAAAAAATCTATTCATGGTAGACCTTACAAGATTCAACAGCTTTGCTGGTAGGATAAAAGTACGGGCCCAATAGACCAAAGAGGAAAAAACAACTGATTTAATAAGCACAAGCCTACCACTTTGAGACAAATGCTTATTAGCCCAAGCACACATAACAGAAGTTATTTTGTTGTAGAGAGGTAAACATTCAGCATTTGTAATTCTTTTAGAGATTAAGGGTAGACCAAGATACCTCATATCAGTGTCCATACATGAGAAACCCATATGATGATGTAAGGCAACAGCTTGAACATCACTGACACCAGCAACTAACATGGAAGATTTTGCTTGGTTAATGGAGAGACCAGTCATACAATAGAAAGCCTGCATTACTTCTAATAAACCACTCAAGGAGGAAACCTCAGGTTTAGTAAACAACATAACATCATCAGCAAACATAATAGAAGTTATTTGATGTTGAGTGCACTTAGGATGATACTTAATAATCTTCTGAGTGTATCTATACTTTAGGATAACAGTAAAAACCTTTAAAACCATGTATAAATACCATTTATCAAGTCATTTATAAACCTTTTTATAAATCCATGCAACTATTTATAAGGCTCTTCTTATAAACCTATAAACCCATTTATAATTATCTAAAACCATTTGCAAAGCTCTCTTCATACATTATAAATGATTCTCCTTTAAGTCTCCAAAACATTCTATAAACTTCTCTTATAAGCCCAAATCTGTTTATAAAACCTTATTTATAAACCTAAAAAACATTTCTAAATAAATTATAATCATTTACTTTAAAACACTATTATATAATAAGCATTATAAATAAATAAGTATTAACTTTAAAAATCTTAAAAATAACAATTGATGAATTTCAAAACACTTTAATAAATAATAATAACTTTATCTTCAACATTTTTATAAATAAAAATAATTGATTTCCAAAACTATATTGATAAATAATCATACTTGATTTCAAACCATATTAATAATTTAAATAATTAGCTTCCAATTATTTAAAATATTGATAACCAACTTTAAAACAATATTATATAAATAAACAACTTTTTAAAACATAAATATTTTTCTTTGATAAAAATCCATAATTAATCTTCCACATAATCGTTTCCATATTTATAAAGCTATATTTATAAATCTCTTCTATTTTATGAAACTTCATTCATAAATTCCCTTTATTTATGAACCTCATTTATAACTCCATTCCTTTATAAATCTCACTTATTCTTAAAATCTCATTCAAAACATAATTTCAACCGTTTTAACCTTGCTCTTATAGGTATAAATTTCTTTTATAAATTCCTTTCAATTTATAAAATATCGTTTAACAATCCCAAATTTACCCTCACCTTCCATTCCAAAATAGAATCAACTTTTTTCTAGAACATCATTCCACATCTTAAAATAAATCCACCATTTAATTTATTTCTCCAATCTATTAAATGATAATAGTTTCCTTTTAATTTATAAAACACCGTTTATAAATCTATCCCTTTACAAATAAAATACGATTTTACAAATCTTAACTTTATTTGTAAAATGTCACTTTATACATTATCACCTTTATAAATCTTAATATTTGTATATACTGTATACATATCGCTTTATATAAAACGACTAATATTTATTTCTATATTCTTATTAAAATCACAATCCTTTATTATAAAACACAGACTTATTTTCAAGATTTTTAAAACCTTTATTCACAGTTCAAAATCTCTATTTAAAATATCTCATATAAATATTAATTATAATATTTTAAAATCATACCTTTTTATTTTGAAATAAATTTCTTCTTTAAAATTCAAAAATAATTATTAAATCATATATAATTTCCAAAATCACTTTAAAATCCCCTTTAAAATCAATCACTATTTTTATAGTATTTTAAAATACCAAAATATAAGGCCTGGTGCTACTAATGCACTAAATAAGCAAAATCGTGTCCATGTCATCAATTATAGCATCCAACATATCATATATCAAATTAGATGAAAATAAAATCAACAGTGTGAGGAATCCTGTTGGATCCCTCCAACCTATCCCCCTACATTACATAAAGTATAAAAATATAAATCAACTGCTTCGAGGCAAGATTCGTATACAAAGGGTCATCCGCTCTTACATGGGAATGTAATAGGGTCTCATCCGCTCCAATAGGTGGGAGTATATCCAAACCAACAATATAATTTAGTAAATTATCCAAACAGTTAATAACAGTCAACAATAAAATATTCACACATCTAATCAAATAATTTATCAGCTAAAAATATATCTAGTTAACCAAAAAGGTGAGATTAACTAACATTGATTCTCATTTTCGTCGAAACGTTTCGTTTTAAATTAAAATTTAATAGACGTTTAACCAAAATTCCCACTAGCTCCGCATCTATCCAATCCAATTTCATAGAGTAGCCTTCGTCGATACAATCGGGACACGACTCTTCGCGTTCAATTTAGACCTCGTATGAACAAGTTATGAATTAATGATCATACAAAATAATTAATTTGAAATTAACTTAAAAATTAATAAAACTTTAAACATTTCCCTCTTCTTCCCTCACACACGCGAATATCCAAGCCGAACTTTCTTTTTGTTTAAATAAATATCGATCGCGAACAACCACGTGTTGCTGCCGCCTGCGCCACCCTCGCTATCGCGCTGCCTGCCTCGCTCGTTGCCACCACGTGAGTGCGACATGCGTGAAACCCAAAATTCGAACGCGACTACACCTGGACGTGGCTAGATTTCGACCTTCATGCCTCAACAAATGACGATCCAACCGTTGATTAGCTTCATCTAGTCAAGCTTTACGATATTGCCTTTAGTGGTCGGAGATGACAAGGGCCGTTGGATGAAGCTCTTCTTAATGGCGGCTGAAAATTTACAGTTTGCAAATGAAAGAAATGGATGTCCTTTTATAGCAAATTTTGAAAGCACTATTAACACTTTAAAATTTCGGACCCCAAACGAAACGTGCCGCCTGGCATTCTATATTGTATACCTCTATTCCAAATACAATGGAATATATATCTGAAGCCAATTCCATCATATACAGAAGATAGTTTTTCAAATTTAGTTATATTAATTTATATTCCTTTAAATAATTTCTATGCGTTTCGAACTCGCATGACCAAATGATACGTCCAATCGCCAAGAAATTCGATGGCATATAATAATTAACGATTACGGATCCAATGAAACTAGTTTCATCGAAATCCGAGACAGTGCCCCAAAAGGCTATTTTTACACATTAATTAAAACGAGTTATTTTCAAAAATCAGTTTAATCACTTTTAAATCCAACTTAAAATTTTATTATCTTCCTTCTTATTCAAATAAAATTTAAATCAACCTTCGAAATTGTTTTCATTCACATTAAATTCAAGATTCAATTATTTAAACAATTCCAAATATTAAATTTAACAATTTAAATATCAAATAATTCACTATATTTTGAAATATAAGTTATTTAACTTATGAAATTAACTTTTCAATATTTAAAATCAATTAAATATTCCAAATTCAATGATTGAAATCCTGGGTCATTGCATGAGGCTACATTTTACCTTTATTTAGCACTTCCCACTTGGAATGCTACACTGCCCTCTAGACATCAGTGCAATGCTAGCATTCATCCATACAAGTTCGTTCTGGACCGAACGAAACCGAAGGCACTACTTCTATTACATCCTTTTCGGGGAATCCCTCCTAGGATTAATAACAAATAGCCCTTGCACTTCAAAGCTCTATCCTCGATTCCATATTCTTCAAGATGTCTTCAAGTCAAAACGCTTGAGTTGGATCGAAGTGGTTTTCGGATAAAATATCGAATCCCTGTATCTTCGAAACAACTTTCGATAATTTCCGGTAAACTCAACCTCGGTTCTTTAGGAAATAAAAAGATAAGATAAGAGCGGAGATCGCCTCCTAACCATTAGTGGACGGATTTTCTTATCATTTATCCTATAAGAATGAAATGAGATTTATACACACAATACAACATCATTAGGGATGACTATGTTATATAACTCACGTGTTTCTCCTAGATATTTCCAAAGTTACGTTTTGGTCCAGGTTTGATAGTCGGTTATTTAACTATCAAATAAACAATCATTTAAACATTGATTTAATTCCATATGGAATCCACTAAGCCTTATTTAATTAATCTTTATTTAATTAAAATCATTTTATAAACATTCGATCAAAAGATCTTTACAAAACACTATTCTGAAACCTCTTACATCCCTTTTATACTTGGAAAAACATTTATCTACTTATCTCAACGGTATAAGTATATTTACCAAACTTTACAAAAGTTTCCTTCTTTTCAAATTTCTTTTGAAAACTCTACTTACTATAAACCGATCCACTTATCCTTTATAAAAAGTTCCCTTTTAAAAGCTCACCTCACATTTAAATATCTTTATAAATTTCCAAAAATCAATTTATAAAACACTTTTATAAGTCTACAAGTCAATTTACAAAACCTCTTTACAAACCTCTAAAATCATATGTAAAACATTTCCCATTTAAAACTCCTTTGATAAATCTTCTTTAAGAAAAATCCTTTACAAAATATCTTTTGCAACTCATCCTTTTATATCACTTTAAATAAACCTTTTTACTTAGTAAAATCCATTTTTATAAACAAGTTATTATTTATAAATACCTTTATAAAATAATAATATAATTTGAAAAATCATTTATAAACCTTAACCTTAAACTTATTAAAGAATTGGAGCTAATTAAAAAAATATACTTTATAATTTCAAAAAGAGGCTTAGCAATCCCAATGGTAGTATTTTAAGTTACCGTTTAACATCAATTTCATTTTTAAGTCACTTAATCATATATTTACATAAGTCAACATATACGTAAATGCAATTCATATCCAAATCAGGGAACAACATATTGATACAACTCAACAAGCATATACATGTCCAAATAACATAATAGCAGGATGGTGATTTGTCCTGCTAAATAGATGTCCAAACAAATCACAACTTTTAGCAAAATGAGAATTTATTCGACTAAACATATGTCCACACAATAAACAATTACATTATAGCAGAAGGGGGGTCTATTCTACTATTAAATGTCCAAACAGTCAAACAATCAACTTATAGCAGAACGGGGATTTATTCTACTAACACATGTCTACACAATCAGACCATTCACATAACCCATTCCCAATTGTCTATCTACTTAATGGTATCGACATTTGAATCTCTTGTGTTCAAAACCATCTTTGGAAAAGAAGTACCTTTAAAATAATTTGATTCTCAAAACAAAGGATTTAATACTGAAAACTTCCTTTTAAAATGATTAATAACAAGTTAACTCTTTAATAAATCATAATTAACCTTTATTAAATTTGAACTTAATTTAAATTAAACCTTTAATAATTTTATAAATTAAACACTTAATTAATCCTTTATTAATTATTAAATAATAATTAAAAACCTTTATTAATAATTAGCTATTAATTAATTAAATAATCTTTTAATTAAAACTTAAATAATAAATTAAACCTTTAATAAATAATTATTTTAAATTTAAACCTTAAATAATTTATAATTAAAAAGTATTGAACACTTGATTAATTAAGTAAATAAATATTTAACTTATATTTGATTAATAATTAATTAAAAATATATCATATACTTAACTCATAATTAATTAAAAATTAATCTTACTTTTAAAGGATAATCAACTAGTAACTAATCTTTGTTTAATTAAGATTAATGAACCATGTTTAATACTTAATTAGTTTTTAATTACCAAGCTTAATTAATTATCTAAATTTTTTTATTAAGTTTATAAAACCTTTCCAAAATAATTCTAAAGTATGAAACTGAGTTTTCAAAAAAAAACGGACCTTCATCGAAACTGCATCCATAACGATTATCGCTATGGGTGTCATACTTGCAAATATTTCAGCTTTTCTCTTTGAAAACTTAATACTAGAAAGCTTACTAACTTTTCAAAACACAAATTAAATAATTTGAAACCAAGTTTCTAACTTTTAAAATCGATTTTGATTACAAACCAAAACTCGTACTCTTCGCAAAGGATTCTTCATCGATAACCTAACCTAATTGTTAACTTTGTTAACTTTTCTTTCAAAACAACCACATAATTGTGTCCAAAACAAATTATTCATACCACAGACCCAAACAAATAAGGTCACACTTTTACATCATTCACAAAAAATCTAGACTTCACACTCAAGCACACACTAACTTAACCATATGCATTCACATATATAAGCAACATATATATGCATCCAAACCATACAATAGTCCAATCAAACAATCAAATTATTTTATCACCAAATAGTCAATAAATGCAAAGGTAAAAACCTTTCCAAAGAAGTCTACTGACCAAAAATTTGCAAAACACTTTTGAAAACTTGAAATATTTTAGAACTTGCGAAGCTTGGAAAACCACAAAATCAACTCGAAAATGCATCATCTTTTACTCGATTTTTGGCTATGTTACTATCGGAATTTGGAATAGTGATCAAAATAAAAGTTCTTAGGAATTCTTTTCTCTATAATTAAAAAAAAAGAATCACTCAATTTGGATAATTTTGAGGGATATATGGTCAAAAGAAGGAGTGTTATTTTCGGGTTTGAAAATATGGGTCCAAAACCGAGTCAAATAAAAACGTATTTTTGACCCAAAAATATTTGAAATTTGAAAAGTGGTTCAAAAGGAAGTTGTAACCAATGGAATTATACATGGTTTGAAAAAAAGTAAATAATTATTTAAAGAATTCTAAAGGAAGTTATGGCCGAATGAATTGGGAGAAAAAATGGAGAAAATGGTGTGGATTTTTATACAAGTTTCTAAGGATTTAAAACAATGGAATCTTGGATTTTAAACTTTAGAAAATTTTTGTGGAGGCCATTAAAGTTCTCATGAAGACATAAATGAGTTTTAGAAACAAGGAAGTTGAAATAAGAATAAAATGGAAAATGAGAATGGAAGAAAATAAGAGAAAACCTTTTATATAAAATGAATAAATGAAATTACTAAACTACCCTTGGTCATTTTCCCTCCACTCCCCTTGCTCCACCTAATCTTGCCTTCCTCCATCCATGAAACCAACGCCATCTTCTTGTCCCTCCCCCTCTCATTTCCATGCCAACATGTCTAAGACATGTTTAAACATGTTTTGTGTACCTTTTTGTACTTAATGTCCCTTATGATGCGACATTTTTCATTTTTATTTTAAACTTTATATACTTAAATATAAATACATATATACAGATACACTAATAAATCCATATATGCATATACTAACTTATTTGCAAATGTGTACTTATGCTAAAGCGTTCACAGTGTTTCCAACAACTTTTATTCGACGAAAAGTCGAAAATTCGAAAAACGAATTCCGGTCACATTTTCGATTTTTCTTCGAACTAAATATTTTTACAAACCAAATTTGAAAATGATTTCACCATCATTAATTATTATTTAAAATAATTTTATTTTAATTATAAAACTTATTATTTGAATATTTAAAATTAATCGAATATTCGCAAATCAAAGCAGTGAAATTCAGGGTCGTTACAATATCCTTTCTCGAAACATCTTAATTAGGATTGTTTAAAACATGTTATTTTCAATGTGATAAAGTTCCCATGATTACAACACTTTGTAATTACTATCACATAACAAATCATTTAAGTATTTTCCATCTATATACTTTAAATTAATTACTTAATTATTTATATATAACAACTATATAAAGGAAGAAAAACACCTTTTATTTTAACAAGATTGGTCACAAAGTTTAATATATATAACAAAATACATAATTGCCTCTAGGGCATACCCCTAACTCAATCGGTACATACGTATTTTATGTATACCATGATTTTTGATGTGTTTGACACTTGAATCATAAGGGTATTTAATAAGAGATACTTGTGACCTAAATCGATATCACTCAAAATATATATTAAAGATTTTGAATCTTAAATATAAGTTGTCCTTAAATTACTTGAATACTCTTTAGTTGTTGATCTTTCCTCAAGGTAGAGATGTTATGTGTAGTACTATTAATAAATTAGTTGGACGAGGTAAGATACATGCACATATTTGTTGAGCTTTCCTTAAGGCATGCACTTTACACTTAGGCCATCGTGAAATGGTAGGTACAAGTGAATAATCTCTCTTGATCTGTTGAGGTTTCCTTAAGGTCGAGATGAGATTAGGACGAAGATCATGGGTTGGGAGTTGTATATGATACAACCGATAATTTGTTATCCATCACATGCAGGCCTATGATTTTTTGGGCTTTCCTCAAGGTCTGGATCCCAAGCAAGCGAATCCTAACACAAACTAGAGAAATCGAAAGATCAGTATGTTTTTCTTAAGGTTTTGAGAAACATAAAAAATCTAGTGGGGACCTTATTATAAAATTAAAATGAACACATTTAATCTTTTTAACATTGCAAGAATATATGTTATAGAACTAAAATAATCCAATTTGATAAATTTGTGTAACTAATATAATTGACAAAATGTTTATCAGTTAAAATAGTTAAATGAATCAAATTAAGATTGACATAGAAATATAAAATATACCTACCAATAAATCTTTGGGCATGTTGTCACTTCAAGGCTCATGCAAGAGTCAATTTATATAACTACTAAAACATTCGTGCCTCGGTCGCATACGCATTTATTTGCCCGAGAATATGTGTTTTCTTATACGAGTTTCGAACTCTTAAAACAATACTAGAATATGAATATTTCATCCATATTTGATCATATATGGTAAACAGTCGTGATTCATAATGAAAGGAAATTCAATGAAATTGGTGCATTAAAAATAAGAAAGTAAACCATAATGCAAGATCGTGTATTCAATACGATCGATTACAATAATGATCTTGTTGCGTTACATGTAGCACTAGACCAAGAGTAACAAGTCAAACCTAATGTTAGCTTGGTGAGTTTAAATAAGGTGCAATTGATATTTGCATAAAGAGTTCAATGTGGTCTTATAGCAAGATTTCCCTTTGAATGGTTTAACAATTTTGGAATGGAAAGCCAAGGTATGAGAATGGACGTAACTTAGGCATGGTTGGGATGAAGAGAGTGAATGGTCATCTCTACTTCATTAAGAAATATTAGAGATGATAATTGTATAAAATAATAGTGGTTACTTAACATGGAATGAAAAATATGAATTCTATTCCAGAATGTATTTTCATAAAAATTATTTTCTATGAGATTTGTTTCTTTACATTTAAGATATTTAATCTAAAACTCTCGACCAAAACTAGTTACAATATATGAAATAAATAGCCCATATTAAGTGGTTGTATGGAGCTTCATATTTCTTATACTTTTATAGCAGTCGAAGAAATAATGGGAGCGTACCATAAAACACTTCTTAAAAGACACATCAAGTTATGAAAATTACTTTTGTAATATACCAAATATTATTTATTAAAAAATAACTATTTTTAGTATTGATTGAAAATAGATATAGTTTTATTTTGACATGAATATTATGAATATTCATTCTAAAGTAAATCCATAATAATGGTATGTATAACAAGAGGTGATGCATTAGAAGATACAGAGAAATTTTTACAGTTATTTTGGAATCATGGACAAAGCCATAGTTTTGAAATATAATTCTTTAATGATATAATTATGAATCATATGGTATCAGTGAATTGTATCTCAAACCACTAAGTGCAAAGCACCCATTAAGTTGGAGCGACATAAGAGTTGATGAACTCTTCAAATTGATATATTTATGTATGTATGTATGCAATTGTAAGTCTAATGATACCACATACTTCATAAAATTAACCGATGAACTATTACAAGAAGAACGTGTGTATTATATATACTTGCAGTGTGTCCATGATAAATTCATAAAATATAAAATGGAAGTAAATAACATAACATTCAAATGAAAACAGAAGAATTTGATTTGATCGAATATGTGAGTATATTTGAAAGGAGTTCTAAATATACCTAAAATGAATAATATTCGATCTCAAAAGTCACTCCTCCCTATGATACATGATGATGTATCAATAAGGAGTAATCAGACTTTGTTGCACATAATACGGTTGATGATGAATGAAGTTGAGTTAATTTTCTTTTGTAAGGACATATACTTAAGAGTAAGTACATAAGGTCAAGTTTAATTTCATGCAGAAGAAAGTCTATAGAATTATACAAAATAAGAGTTGATGAAACAACCCATATATATCCTAGATTAAATATTGTGTGAGTCGAAAGATCTCCCGTAATACTTGTTCGTGGGGGATCTTGTGTGGAGCACCCTAAATGAGGCTAGGCCCGATCAATATTGATTGACCAATTTATTATTATTAACATAAGTTTCATAAACTTAAAACCCAAAATAATTTTACACATATATAGGCAATTCATAACATGTTTGTGAATACCTATTCTGTTGCACTGAGAAATAATTATTATCACTAACTTCATGACGAAGGAATTTCTTTTAGATTTTATTAGTAGTGAAACATATTTGGATACAATCCAAAGATAAAACTGATTACAAAGGATGAAATCAAATTGACCAAGCCTGACCTGACACAACTGATTAGAATGCCTAATAAGAACTCTAGCATGTTAAAGAGAAACTATGATTTTCTTATCAATGTTGAGAAAAGAATTTCCTTAATTGTCAGTAATCCATTAAGAGTATTGACTCTACCATATGATATGATGCACAAATCCAGAATGGATTTCGTTAACCCACCTTTTGGCAAGGCAACATATAGGCGGGTTTAGCCCAATCGACTGCACGGTTGTCGAGGTTGGAATACTATGGGTATGACTCGACTGGATGGATAGATGATCAATCATGGATGATAAATATGGTTATAAAGCCGGGATTTGGCATAGTCGATGGACAAAAGACGCGTGATACTTGAAATATGAGTTTCGACAAAAATCGAGTCATTTCGGGTTGTTTGGATTTTGCTTTAAGTCACTTGTAGGTTTACTTCAGGTTTTCACTTAGTTTGCTTCGAGTCAGGTAAGATTTTACTTCGGGTCCTGATAGAATATACTTCGGTCAGGTCGGAATTGGTATTGCTTTGGGTTTAGCTTATGGTCAGCATGGTGTTTACTTCGGGTTCTACTTTGGGTCGGCACAGGCTTGACTTTAGGCTTCACTTTGGATCGGCATTGGAGCTTCTTTGGGTCGGTATTGTTCTTGCTTCGGGTCAGGGGAGCATTTACTTTGGGTCGGTAGTTGGTCCACTTGGGGTCGGCATTGAGAAAAGATTGGGGTCTGCATATTTGTTTGGTATCGGCATTGCTTGGGGTCGGCATCAGGAAAACTTAGGGTCGGCATCAGGAATACTTGGGGTCGGCATGTTTGTTTGGGATCGGCATTACTTGGGTCGGCATCAGGAAAACTTGGGGTCGGCATCAGGAAAATTTAGGGTCAGCATGTTTGTTTGGGATTGGCATTATTTTACTTCGAGTTGAGATGCACTCTGTTTTGGGTCATTGGACAGTTTACTTCGGGTCATTCTTGGGGTTGCTTCGGGTCAACACCCAGGCTACTTCGGGTCGGCATATTGAAGGCGAGGGATCGGTGTTATTTTACTTGGAGTCTAGATGCATTCTGCTTTGGGTCATGGACTGTTTACTTCGGGTCATTGTTTGGGTTGGTTTGGGTCAAGCTACAGGTATCTTGGGGTCGGCATGTTTGGATTCTCAGGTTGGCATGTTCTTGCTTGGAGTCGCATGGCAATATGCTTCAAGTCACAGATCAACTTGCTTCGGGTCATGACTCGGGTCACTTGGGGTCGGCTGTGAGGAGTTGGGATCGGCATGTTTTTGGTTGCTTTGGGTCGGTAATGGAAATACTTCGGGTCGGCCTTGGGGAAATCAGGTTGGCATAAAGCAAGGGGTCGGTATGATTTTGCTTGAAGTCATATTGCAATCTGCTTCGGGTCAAAATGGAGGCTGCTTTGGGTCACTACCCGGGTCTCTTGGGGTCGGTATATTTTATACTCCAGGAAATCAGTGGTTGACAGTATGGACTCGACTATAGTTTTGGTGGGCCCATATCGCCCAAGAAGCCCAGTAACTTGGATTTTGCCTATAAATACGACGGGCGGGGCTTCAGAAAAGGGATCCTCATTCTGTTCTTCTATAACTTCTTCTACAAAAGGCTGTTCAAGTTACTCCACCATTTTTTGTTTTAAAAACTTGGAATTGTAACTGTAATCAATTCTCTAATCAATAAAAAGGAAATTTCTGGAGTGG
Source organism: Allium fistulosum (assembly GCA_030737815.1). Classification (NCBI taxonomy): domain Eukaryota; kingdom Viridiplantae; phylum Streptophyta; class Magnoliopsida; order Asparagales; family Amaryllidaceae; genus Allium; species Allium fistulosum. The sequence goes on from CM060905.1 coordinate 1,252,328,330, forward strand.
ACGTAGGCCGGAGTTGAAAGTGTGTATGTTTGTGCACACTAATTGTGGATCGTGTAATATGGACTAATATATGCGGAATGTTATATACAATTGCTATATAAGTAAATATTCAATAAACTAACTATATAGCAATTCACAGATATAGAATGGTAAATGCAGTAAACAGTAAAAATCACACCAGGGATTTTTATACTGGTTCGGACCTCCCGTCCTACGTCCAGTCCCAGACTCCTATCTGGATTTTCACTACCAACTACCTCGCTTCACCCGGAGGAACAGGTTTATAACACCCGAACAGCCGAACGGGATTTCGTGCCTCTTACAACACCGAGGACTTCAACAAAAATAAATACAATTGTCGTTGACAACTTGTGCTCTTAACAACACTGATTTGTCACTTGTAGTACACCCTTCCTATAATCTTATCCTCAAAATATGTGAATGATGTTTATGAAGATTGAAGGAAGTATATTACTTATTTGAATCAAAAGATATGAAATAATTTCAATGATTCAATAAGCAATTTTGAAGTAGAAAGCTTTTTGAATGCAAGAGTATTTAGAAATTAAGATCAGAATTTTAAAGCAAAGAATTGTTGTATTTCAATCAATGATTTAGATATGTTTATATAGAGAATAAATGGTTGTAACTCTTTGTGAAGAGTAGCCATTAAAAGATGTGATCATTGATGAAAGGAAAGAGAAGCAACCATTGAAGAAGGAAGTGTCTTTTGGGAAAGGTTGCTTTCTGTTTAAAAACGGTCGACAGGTCAAAAATGACCAGTAGACGAAAATTTCAAATATATAGACGTTATGTGCATGTGTGCACGTTCATTGTGCAATTTATACAGGAACGGTCGACCGCCTGGTTTTGGACCGGTCGACCGGTCGCTGTTAAATTGCACAGTGAATGTGCGCTGTCATCCAAAACGTTTATACATCGATTCTTTTGAGATACATGATTATTTTGAGGATAGATTTTAACATAACTAATATTACCAACATAACAAATAATCCACCTCTAATGTATGAAGCTCGTTGTGTCTCAATGAATGACTTCTTTTTGACGATCACGGTTTATCCCTTTGTCAGAAATCAAAACTATATAAAAATCTTGACTCAACATTCTCCCCCTTTTTGATTGATGACAACATAGTTATGAATCTCCCCCTGTATTTGATCTCCCCCTGAGATTGTGCCTGTAACTCTATATTTTCCTGCATATATACTGTTAGCACAATTTTCTCCCCCTTTGTCATCGACAAAAAGGAGTTTATTAAAATATAGGATATAAAATATATAATTCAGAGTATAAGCAAAATAAGACTACTACCATAGATCAAGAGTTAAGAGTCACATAAAAATGAACGGACGGATATATTAAAAAAAACAGAATACTCGTAACCGGTCGACCGGTGAAAATGGGGCGGTCGACCGTTTTTATCCAGAGAGCAAAACGGTCGACCGGTCCATTTTGAGCTGTCGACCGGTGCTGTTCTGGAAGCTCAGTTCAGCCTGTTTTCAATATAGTTGTGTCCTATAAATTGTATATCACTCTTATTATAATATTTAATTGTTATTAAATGAGTGATTACAAAAGAAAATAAACAACGATACAAAAATAATGAAGAGTGGGAGAAGGAAGATTGGTTGAATCTTCGTTAAGTCCAATATCCACTTTCCTCTTTTCTTAAGTGGGACCTGCAAAAAATAAAATTAAGTCCATGGTACCCACTTTTTATGGGGTCCTAAGAGTTAGGTCTTAGGAGTCCAAACCCATACGGGTCCGGTATCCCCTTTATATATATAATTAGTATTAAGATGTACAGTATTCATGAAATTCTGAATATATTTATTCCTAATCAAATTGTTATTTGTTTTAGGAACCCATATTTTGATAGTCTTGACATTTTTCTTCTGAAATTTCACAACTGGTTTTGGTTTGGAATATAATACACTAAGATTTTTCTTAGTTTCAGTCTTTTGTACTTTCTTTTTCCTTCCATTACCAAGATGTTTCTTGGTTTCTGGTTTCCTATATCCCAAACCTTGTTTATTTGAAACAGATTGTGAACTTTCAATGATTTTTGTCAAATTTTCTCGACCTTTGTTAAAGTTAGAAACATTTTGAGTTATATCATCTAACTTAGTTTGTAAGCTCGCCTTTTCTAGGTCCAGATTTTTGACTTTTGCCTTAAGCTCATGATTTTCAGTAGCGAGAGCATCATTTTTCTCTTTTTGAGTTTCAATTTCTTGACTCAAAAGAGATAATTGAGAGTCAACATTAGATGATGATTCTTGAAGTTTTTCAAGTTCTTCTTCTAATATTTTCTTCTCGTCTTTTAACATATCTCGTTCAAACTCTACTCTACTCAAATCTGCTTTGGCTACTTTTAATTGACGTTTTATGTCTTTATATTTGACTATCAACTCAGAATTTATATCAAGTAATTCATCAAATGTAGGAATTTGTACCTCATCTTCTGTTGCCATAAAACAAACATTAGCTTGTCCATTTTCCTGATCACTTTCACTTTCAGATGAGGATGAGTCTGAATCATCCCATGTTACTGAGAAGGCTCGTTTCTTTGACTTGTCCTTCTTATGTTTGAATTTATCATTTTCTGACTTCTTCTTCTGTTCTGGACAATCCTTCTGCATGTGCCCCTTTTTGTGACAGTTGAAACATTCTATAGTTGATGAAGATGGTTTGCTTGATCCAGGTTTCCTTTTGTTGTAGCGACTGGCTTTTCGATATTTTAGGAATTTTTTGAATCCTTTTGCAATGAATGCCAAATCTTCATCTTCAGAATCTGATTCATTTTCATCTTTCTCAGCATGAAATGCTACATTTTTCTTCTCTTCTTTCTGTTCTTTTCTAGCCTGCAAATTTGCTTCATAGGACATTAAATTTCCTATCAATTCATCTGGCTTCATGATGGAAAGGTCATTAGCTTCTTCAATTGCTAATACTTTTCCTTCCCATTCACTAGTCAGAGAATGTAGGACTGTTGAAACAACATCAAAATCTGAATATTTTTGCCCTAATCCGATAAGTGCATGATGAATAGTTTGAAATCTTGAATACATATCATTGATTGTCTCATTCGGTTTCATTTTGAAATTTTGAAACTGACTCTTCAGCATGGCTATTTTGGCTTGTTTAACCTTGTTAGTACCTTCATGAGTGGTTTTCAGCGTTTGCCAAATTTGATATGCAGTAGTGCAGATACTAACACGGTTATATTCATTTTGGTCTAATGCACAAAACAACATATTTATTGCCTTTGCATTTACAGCTGCTGCTGTTTTCTCAGCCGTTGTCCATTCTGAATATTCAGTTGTTGGATTTACTATTTCTTTTTGAGTAGCATTCCAAGCATCATAGCTATTTGATTGCATGAAAAATGACATACGTGTAGCCCAATAGCTATAGTTGAGACCATTAAAGAATGGAGGTCTTTGTGTTGATTGACCTTCCGTGTAAGTGCTAGAGCTAGTACTTGCGTTATTTGCCATATTACAAGAATATATCAAATAACGGTTTTACGGTTATATGATGACCGTGCTCTGATACCAAATGAAAGTATGTATGCTCTGATACCAAATGAAAGTGTTTATGTTTGTGCACACTAATTGTGGATCGTGTAATATGGACTAATATATGCGGAATGTTATATACAATTGCTATATAAGTAAATATTCAATAAACTAACTATATAGCAATTCACAGATATAGAATGGTAAATGCAGTAAACAGTAAAAATCACACCAGGGATTTTTATACTGGTTCGGACCTCCCGTCCTACGTCCAGTCCCAGACTCCTATCTGGATTTTCACTACCAACTACCTCGCTTCACCCGGAGGAACAGGTTTATAACACCCGAACAGCCGAACGGGATTTCGTGCCTCTTACAACACCGAGGACTTCAACAAAAATAAATACAATTGTCGTTGACAACTTGTGCTCTTAACAACACTGATTTGTCACTTGTAGTACACCCTTCCTATAATCTTATCCTCAAAATATGTGAATGATGTTTATGAAGATTGAAGGAAGTATATTACTTATTTGAATCAAAAGATATGAAATAATTTCAATGATTCAATAAGCAATTTTGAAGTAGAAAGCTTTTTGAATGCAAGAGTATTTAGAAATTAAGATCAGAATTTTAAAGCAAAGAATTGTTGTATTTCAATCAATGATTTAGATATGTTTATATAGAGAATAAATGGTTGTAACTCTTTGTGAAGAGTAGCCATTAAAAGATGTGATCATTGATGAAAGGAAAGAGAAGCAACCATTGAAGAAGGAAGTGTCTTTTGGGAAAGGTTGCTTTCTGTTTAAAAACGGTCGACAGGTCAAAAATGACCAGTAGACGAAAATTTCAAATATATAGACGTTATGTGCATGTGTGCACGTTCATTGTGCAATTTATACAGGAACGGTCGACCGCCTGGTTTTGGACCGGTCGACCGGTCGCTGTTAAATTGCACAGTGAATGTGCGCTGTCATCCAAAACGTTTATACATCGATTCTTTTGAGATACATGATTATTTTGAGGATAGATTTTAACATAACTAATATTACCAACATAACAAATAATCCACCTCTAATGTATGAAGCTCGTTGTGTCTCAATGAATGACTTCTTTTTGACGATCACGGTTTATCCCTTTGTCAGAAATCAAAACTATATAAAAATCTTGACTCAACAGGAGTTAGCCGAACCACTATAAATCCTGTGTTATTACTGCTTTCATTTTAATTTTTGATTGTTCTTCATATTTAAACTCTCTACATACATTCTATCTATGATCTGTAACCGTGAATTGGTGCTTTCAACGGCGTTTGGGTGTTGGTGACCAATTTTGGTGCTAACAGATTTCAAGTACATTATCAAAATATGATTTTGATGGTTGTACCCGAAGGGATATGATCCATCGGCTGTATAAGTATCTTGAAGGGGATATGATCCATCGACCATAAAAGTATCTTGAAGAAAAAGACCAATGCAGTTGGAATATAGTAAGCTACGTTGATAAAATTAAATCATAAATTTCAGTTGATGAAATTAACATAATAGATTAATCATTCAATACACTTAAATTAACTCGGATTTTACTCGCAAAATTATCGCTTGACGTGACTTTGAGTTTTGGTATATGTTTATTGAAATAGAAATTCTAAATAATAATTTAGAATATGCTATTTGCACGTAATAACTGAAGTGCCTTAAAGTCAGTAGGAGTGATTTTGAGTTTGTGGGTTATTAGATAGGATCCAAGAACCAATACAAAATTATCCCTCAACAAGCATCAGAGTTGAACCAATATTCTGATAGAAAAATTAAACAGTTTAAATTTCAATCGAAAATGCAGAGGAAGCACATTTCTGTAAGAAAGAACTATGAAAGTACTAGAATATTTCTAAAAAATATAGGTAAATAACATACTTATGATTGTTAACGATACACCAATGTTAAAATTGTTATAATTTGGTTGTTTAATTCTCGGTATTGGATTTGAACGAACATCTTTTGTAATCGGTATAAAAGGATGATGAGAATGTCCCAAAATGATATACATGGACACCACATTAAAATGTTTAATATAGAGCATGTAAGATGGATTTCTTATGCATTGACAAAAAATTATCATGCATGTTATGTTGTCTATAATATCGCATTTCACTTATGAATTTTTTACACAAAGAAAGTATCAAATCAGAATTAAGATCACTTAATCATAATTTAGAGCATTCTCGAGTATTATGACATACTAGAGAATTTTTCACAGAAATAATGAACTCCTGATAAAGGAGTGCATGGACTCACACTTCATAAGTGATATCGAACATAGTATGTGAATCCCTAAGTCATGATTAACCCTAAGTTAAGAACTTTAAGTTGGAAATATTACAAATAATAAATAGTAGCTAATTTAACCAAAAGCTAAGTACATTGACTTGAATAGTGCTACAATATAAGAAGTATAAATAAATGCATATATTTATAACTTAGCTGGGGTGACTCCAAATGTTAAGAATCCCATCACATTGTTATAAGATAACAATGCTACTACACAGTTCATTATAGAGCCTAAAACTCACTCGAAGTCGAAAAGCATACTCCGATGGGTTCCACATGATAAAGGTAGTTTATCGGCATCAAAGAGAGTTAATTGACAAAGTAGGATATTAAAATAAAATAGTATATCCGTTCACCAAGGGACTAGCTCAATCAGTTTAAAGAAAATCGATCGAAGGAATGGGAATAAGGTTCCTTAATTGACCCCAAGTGCAAGTGGAAGATGGATAGCGTTAGAGATATGCCCTAGGGTTAATTATATAATTTGTTACATATATGTAACTCTATGACCTATCTTGTTCATAATAAAAGTATTTGATTTCTATTATATACTTTGTTATATAATGATATAATTAAGTGCTAATTGATCTAAAATATATAAATAAGAAAATCCTTAATGAAATGATATGTGATTATTGTTGCAAATACTTGCAATCGTGAGTAATTAATAACAATATAAAGTAATATTTTAATTTAAATATGCCTGGCCAAGATATTTTGAGAAAGAATATCGATACTTCTATTAAGACCGGAGTATGTAACATTTTCCAAATATTAGGCAGTGTATTACTCATGGCTGCTGGGGGCATAAAGAGATTATGTATTGATAATTATTAGATAACTATGGAATGACTCACTCGAGAGTTTTCTGTTGTTTAATTATAACTATGGTCAAACATGAGATCTCGATGTGATGATGTTACACAGTTTCCATGACTTTAGATTACCATGGAACGTCAATGTGATACTCCACTTTGATTATAGTCAAATCATTGCATGATCATCCATAGAGCAACTATAGTTGGGTCTAAGTTGAAGTATTGGATGTAAAACACTATTCAGTAAAGAATTCATCTCCTTGGTTATAAGATATCACGATCAACTGTAGTCAACCTAAAGTTAAATTCTCTAGCAAGAGCCATACGGTTAATAATAAATGTTAATATTAAACCAAGTATTATGTATTTGGACTAACCTAGTTGAATGTGAACGATATTGAAATTTTGACCAAACCCAAATTCCATGTCTTAAAGTGATATAGTTTTAATGATGAGAATTGGTGTAAACGTTCATTACTAAAAGATGCCGCTTAAAACAGTAAAATTGGATTTTACCGAAATGATGTGTAAGCGATAAATTCGTTCAAATTGTCACATAACTAGCAAATGTTACATGTGAATATTAATATTCGAATTATTCGATATTACTCATCGACCGAATTTTCACCTACGAGTCGCACAACCGTAATGATGAATACTATGAAACATCGCACGGTTTAATTAATTTATAGTTATTATAATTAAATAAGTAAATTAATTTTTATGAAATATGAACTATTAAATTTTATTTGATTTTTCGATGCCATTAGTGTTTAATAAAGTGCGTATATAAAAGCTATACATGTACGTATCGATATACGATATGGATTAAATATTTAAATCGTTTAATTACTAAATGGGTTTGGGAATTTTTGAAGACCCATCAAGGACCTAGCATGGCCAGCCATAGGGTGCAAAAGGAGAGAGTTTGAGTGTTCAAAATTGTTTTGAAATAATATTAAATGAATGAGTAAAGGAAGGAGAAAAGTCCTCCACCTTTTCCTCTTACTAAATGCCTACTTAAACACAGTTAATTATCATTTTTTTCTCTCCCTCCTCCTCTCTATTTTTGTCCAAAAATAACATGGCAAGAGAGGCTTAAGTGTTCAAAAATTGTTTTGAAATGGTATTAAATGGATGAGTAAAAGGAAGGAGAAAAGTCCTCCAAAATGCCCACATATCCTTTAATTGTCATCATTTCTCCCCCTCCTCCTATTCATTTTTAGCCAAAAATAACATGGCAAGAGAGGGGTTAAGTGTTTAAAAATTGTTTTGAAACAGTACCAAATGAATGAGTAAAGGAATGAGAAAAGTCCTCTATCTTTTCCTCTTCTTAAATGCCTACTTAAACACATGAATTACATTATTTTGGAAGCTTCTCTCTTGTTCATTCTAGCAAACAATCATGGCTCCATAACCATAAAATTCCCAAAAGAAAATAAAAACAAAATAAAATTAATATAAGGGGGTGTTCGTTTCCAAATCACAGCAAAATCCAGAGTCAGATTCGGTTGAATCTAGGAGTTATTCAATCATTCAAGGTGTGAATCTTAGGCTACTAATAAGGTAATCATCCAATCTCATTTTGATTATATATTACATCATGTTAGTATAGTTCAGATCACATATCTTATACAATGAATTTATATATGCCTATGTTGTCCAATCTATTGTTTGCTGTTGTTTTTGAAACTAATGTTAAAAAGCAAAAAAAAAACATTCATAACAACATTATATTGAATTGTTATTGGTCAGAATCTTTTAAAAAAATTGGATTTAAAACAATTTTAATTAGTTGAAAAAAGCAAACAGTTTTATAACACATTATATATAAGTATACTGCATATATTAACTATTTAAAGTTATTCCACGAAATTGAATATAAGTTTTATGCATATATGTTTTGAATATAAAATTTATTTTGTTATTATCTATATATGTATACAAACACACATATGTTGTTTCAATTTAAAATTTATAAAAGGACCTTTGTGTAAAATCACATATCTAAATTTTGGATTTCCTAAGTCAAATTTAGTTTTCAAATTGCTAATTTTTAATTTTCAAAACATATAAAATTGGTCAAAATAATTTTTCAGATGCATATATATATATATATATATATATTGTTTGTATAATTTCATAATAAAACCATGGACAATAAAGACATATAAATGGTAAATGTGTCGGTTGCGATGTAAATCCTAACACCAACAAACATACACATTAACCATGTACACTACACTTGCACTACAATCACATAAGCATATTCAAAATATACACATAAACATACCAAATATAAATTTGGTCAAACCAATAATGATAGATGTAATTCCTAGTTAATTGGCCATTCAATGATACATTAAATAGTATCCCATAAGTTACAATTTGACTCTTAACTCACTAAAATAATAATACAAAACAAGTAAATGTTATACACAAATATATACACAAGAGTATATTTAATATACTCTATATTATATAAACATCAAATTGATTAAAATAAATCAGTCAGTTAAACCCTTTTCAAACAAATTAAATAAAATAAGATTTTATTTGAAACAAATTTTAGATTGGATCTAAAATCAATTAGACTTCATAGGCCTAAAAATGACCCAAAGTGGCATTTTTTTAAATTCACCTATCTACTACACTTCCAACTGTCCTGGTTCCTTTAGTTATTTTGTAAGAAATACATTATTCCGTAAATCGATATCACTCAATGTTTATATATTAAATATTTTGAATCCTTAATATTTAACTTGTCTTCTACCATTTATATATTAATAGATTTCTTGCACACTCTTTAGTTGTTGAGCTTCCTCAAGCTAGAATATTATGTGTAGTACTATTAATACATTGACTAGACGGATAATATACATTCACATATTTGTTGCAAGGTACATGCATTATACTTAGGCTGTTGCGAAATGGTTAGTACAAGTGAATGACTTCTCTTGATTTGTTGATCTTCCTCAAGGTCGAGATGAGTATTAGACAAAGACCAAGGGTTAGAGTTGTATGTAATACAACCGGTAAAGTGTTATCCATCGTTTGTGGGCCTATTATTTGTTGAGCTTCCTTAAAGGTCAGAATCCCTAGGCAAGCGAGTCCTAACACCCACTAAAGAAATCAAAATATTTATTTCCTCTTAGAGTTTTCAGAGACATAAATGTCTTGTGGAGCTTATTAGATAATTAAATGTAACATTTAACCTATCTAATAATATAAGAACATTTGATATGTTTAAACTGTCCTAATCTACTTAAATTAAATTTACAATAAAATGAGCAACCAAAGACTATATTCAAAAAATAATAGCTCGTCGGACCAAATTATATTGGCTAGCTAACCTTTAAGAGAGAAACCAGTGGAGGATGCTCACACTGAAGCAGTAAAAGTTTACAACACTTGGGTAGCTGACTACAAAATCGCTCAAGTTTTCCTATTATCTATATTAGACAAGTCGTTGCAAAGGCAACATGAGAATACGTCTGTCCACAAAATCTTTGAAAGTCTTTAAGCTATGTTTGGGAGCAATCTCATTGCACAAGATATGAGATTACTAAGAAATTGCTTAACACAATGATAAGTAAGGATAGCCGCATTGGGTATTTCATCTTGATCATGAAAGGCTACATTGATAGACTTTTAGACCTAGATGTGAAAATAAGTGATGAACTGCAAGTGGATTTTATCCTAGGCTCGCCGACTTCATAGTTTGAGCCGTTCGTATCAAATTACAATATGAACCAATTGATCGTAAACCTCATCGAGCTACCCAATATGTTGAGGTCAGCTGAGGTATCGTTCAAGGATCAGAACATGATGTTAGTTGTAAAGGGTATGGTTATGTCTTCGAAAGGAAAGAAGAATGCTCCTACTATTAAATGTTAATGCCATCACTATCACAAAAAGGGGAGCAATGGAAGCATTATTGTTCGAATTATTTGAAGATGATCAAAAAAAGAAAGAAAGTGTTTTTCCGCTTCCAAAGGCGTGTTTATGATTTTAAATTGTTTTGTAATCAATAAATTATCTTAAGTTCTAGATACTGGATCTGGGACTCATATCTATAATTTTTTCAGGAACTTAGGAGTAGGCAACATGTAGCGAAGGGTGAAATGATGCTTTAAGTTGCTTATGGATCTATAGCAGATGTAACTACGGTTGGAGACTATCACTTGAGTTGCCAAATGGATTTGGTTTGGTTTTAAATAATTGTTGTTATGTTAAAAACTTTATTTGTGGTACTATATCTATTTCCAGATTATCTGAGACGATTTTAATTCTTTATTGTAAAGGCATTATTCTGAATATTATGTTTGATGAAAATAATATTTGCAATGGTGTTATAGATATAGGCATTTACATACTAAATTTTAATCATATATGTGCTATGAATAATTCTTCTTTGGACATTAATAATAGCTACTTATAACATAGTAGGCTTGGTTATTTTAGTGACCAAAGACTGCAAAAACAGAACACCGAAGGTTTTCTACCATCATTTGATTATGATTCATTTGAGACTTGCGAGTCAGATATCAAAGGAAAAATGAAAAAGCACCCCTTGAGTGGAATCAACAAAAGCGTTAATTAACTCTTAGTTCTCGTACATACTAATGTATGTGGTCCAATGCCTATAGTGATCAAGGATAATTCAAATTACTTTGTAACTTTTACTGATGATTTCTTAACACTATGATATGTAAGTCGTATGAAGAATAAATCCAATGTTTGTGAGAAATATAAAGAGTATAAGAATGAGGTTGAAAATCACATGAACCATAAAACTAAAATACTTTGATCAGATTGAGGAGGTGGGTATGTTGGACTAGAGCTACAACGGTACTTAAAAGATAATGGGATTACCTCTCTGGTCACTCCACCCTATACTCCACAACAAAATGGTGTATCAGAAAGAAGAAATCAAACCCTATTGGATATGGTTCTTCCCATGATCAGTAGGGTCCGAGTTACCTTTTCTATTGGGGATATACACAGGAAACCGTAGCACATATGTTAAACTTGGTACCTACTAAATCTGTGCCTAAGATGCCAGATGAGATGTAGCATGGAAAGAAAACCCACCTCAATTGTTTGAAGGTATGGGGTTGTTCGGCCTACGTTAAGAACATTGGCCTCAGTAACTTGATGCAAGATCGGGTCCTGGTAAATTTATAGGCTATCCCAAGAATTCTAGGGGATATATTTTCTACAACACCCAGGAACAAAAAGTTATCGTTTCTTCACATGTTTTCTTTTTAGAAAAGGAATTTCTATCAAAAGTAATTTACAAAGAAGTTATAAACTTGGATTTGATCCAAAAAATTAATAAAGAGGCTGAGCCAGTAGGGGAATCAAGTTCACTGTTATACGAGAGAACACAATATATTAGAAGGTCTAATGGGGAATCTCATGCACTAGAGAGACAATGGTTTTCTCTTAGATGGCAAGAAGTTGATCGCACCTTAGAAGACAGCATTCCTCTCTCTTTCCAACAAGCACTACAGAGTAAAGGCACTGCACTTTGGCTTGAAGCTATGAAATTTGAGATGGATTCCATGTACGACAATAAAGTATGGACTTTAGCTAACATACTCGAAGGGATAAAACTCATCGGCTGTAAATGGATTTTTAAGAAAAAGATAAATTCACAGAGAGGTAGAGATATATAAAGCAAGGCCAATTTGGAAAGATTTCGTGGGATTTAAGTGATTGATTATGACGAAATGTTTTCGCCTAAGTCCATATGAATAATGCTTGCTATTAGTGCATCCTACCTATGACTACGAAATATAGAAGATGGATGTGAAAATGACATTTATAAATGGTGATTTAGAAGAGACCATTTACATGTTATAGTCAGAGGATTTCGAGGTCAGTAAGAGTGGGAAAAAACATGCAAATGGTTAGGCCCAATTTATAGTCTTAAGCAAGCTTCAAAAAGTTGGAATAAGTGCTTTGATAAAGTAACAAACAGTTTGGTTTTTATCACGGTTCAGAGGAAGCATGCATATACTAGAAAGAAGAAGGAAGCACTATAGTATTCTTAGTTCTAAATGTTGATGATTTTCTCCTGATTGGCAATGACGTTGCGTTGTTGTAATCGATGAACGTATGGTTTTCCAAAAACTTCTCCATGAAGGATTTGGGAGACACGAACTATCTACTTGGTATAAAGATCTATAGAGATAGATCTAGGAAGTTGTTGGGATTGTCCCAATCCTCATACACAGTTACCACACTAAAAATGTTCGGTATGGAGAATTCCAAGTATGAAAATGTTCTGATGCAATTTCTAGTCGTCCTTTCTAAGAAGGAAATCATCATACTAGCGAGGAGAAGGGTCGTACGAAGAGGATACCATATGTATCCTCAATCAGTTCCATAATGTATGCCACACTATGTTCTAGACAAATTGTCGCTTATATAATAGGATGTATAAGTTAATACCAGTCTATTCTTGGAGAAAAACATTGGACGGTAGCGAAATGTATTCTTAAGTATTTGAGAAATTCTAAAGACTTATTCTTCATATATGCAAATGAAGATCTCCTTATGAACAGGTATACAGTTTCATGCTTTCAGAGTGATATCGATGATTTTAAATCGATGTCTGGTTAAGTATTTACATCGAACGGTGGAACGATCAGTCAGAAAAATTCAAAGCAAGAGACATTAGCTGATTCAATGATGGACGTCGAATACATCGCCCTATGCAGCAGCAAGAGAAGCAGTTTGGATGCGCAAATTTATGGTCAATTTAGAGGCGTGTCCAAATGTTGAAAAACCCATAACATTGTTATGTGATAACAAAGCAGTAATGCATGCGAAGGAGAGTAGGTCTCATAAGAAGTCAAGACACATTCTTTGAAAGTTCCACCTTATTAAGGAGTTCGTTAGAGTAGAGACTAAAGAGAACATAGCAGATCCATTTAAGGGACTACCTCGACCGGTTCTGAGCAAAATGTTCGAAAGGATATGATTGAGATTCCATAATTAGCCCCAAGTGCAAGTGGGAGACTGACAGAATTAGGTATACACCCTAGTGGCAATTCTATAACTTCTTGTAAATTATTAACTCTGTAACAAAATCTCGTTCGAAATAAAAGATGTTTGTTTTCTATTATATATTTGTTATATTTTAATATATTAATAAAATAGCTAATTTGAATATATATATATATAATAGAAACTACTTAAATAATATGTTATGTGATAGCAATTACAAAATATTGTAATAATAAGAAATTTATCACATTGAATAATAAAGTATTGTTTTAAATATGTTATGTGATAATAATTATAAAATGTTAAAAAATTGTTGAGACCAGAGTGCGTAACGCTCTCCAAATGTTGGGTAATGTTCTACTCATGGCTGCTGGGGGCACCTAGAGGTTACGTATTTATACTTATTGGATAACTATTGAATGACTCATCCTAGAATTTCTTGTTGGTTAATATCAGCTAGGTCCATGGGAAATCTTGAAGTGACGGTATTACATAATTATCTTGACTTGAGAATACTATTGAACTTCAATGTGAAAATTCCATTTTGATAATAGTTAAATCATGACATGGCATCCATCGAATGAATATCATTGGGTTTGAGTTGAAGCATTAGAAGTGAACCACTATTCAATAGAGAATTCATCACCTCAATTGTATGAGGTTAGTATCATGGTCAACTGTAGTTAACTCAAGATCAAAATTTCTGGCCAGAGTTGTACGACTAATAATAAATGTTATCATTGATCCAATGGCTTTGTTTATAGGCTAACTGTAGTGATTTGCCTTTCTTACACCTAAAAACGATACTTAATATATCCTCGATATTCGTGTGATGATTGTTTAAGTGTCTGAAACACGGGTCATTTAAGGTTAAAGAAAGAAAAGAAAGAATAGAATCTCACATCATGACAAGAAATATATAATATACATAAGTCTTTACAAAAAGGAAAGAACTGTATTATATACACAACATCAGAGTACACTAACTTATATCAGCCTGGACAGTTATAATAGTCTGTCCTTACAAATGCTGATAAATACAAATGGAGATAAAGAATAACAAAAATAGTGGAAAAATTTAATATACATGAATAGGTCTCGGAGAATCTAGCTCGTCTCCTGAAAGCTCCAAAGCATCCAATTAAATCTGGAAAATATGCTCGGGCTGTCCCGAGCATTATAAGAAAATAACGTTAGGATAAGTCTGGTAAACCAGCATGAGAAAACTCTATCAAATCATATTGATTTCTAAGTTTATAAAATCCTATTAAAATAAAAGGTATCCTATACGACCACGCTGCACATAAACGTGGATGAATGTTTACCTTATGATACTAAAACATTTCTATAGAAAATCCAGTGATATTATAATAATGTCTAGGATACAAATAAATATTAATCAAAGCCGAAATTGTTACATTAATTAAATTCCAGCATAACAGGTATACAACTAAGTCTGAAGGTACTTATTGGAGAATGGAGTTCCATACAATGACAGGGTAATGGACTACCTTCCAAATGGTACAACTTTAGATAAAATGCAGATGGGGTATGACAAGAACATCTTGTACCCTTTCCACGTAGAACCAGTCTACCCCTAACTAGATAGTACCGAATATATCATCACCTAGGTTGCTTTCTAACCTTTCCTTTGAGAGCTCTTATGCACAACCAAATCCGTAATAGCGATCTAGAAAGGTGATAATCATACCCTAATGGGTGCAACCCACATTGCCCTGTTGCATACCCCATATTTTAGTCATTCCCAATTGATGAGGCTAGAGGCTACGCTTTTAACTTTCCTCTTAGCAGACCATCTTGGAATGCTAGCACTACCCTCCAGGTAGAAATGCAACGCCAGCATTCATCCATACAAGTTCGTTCTGGGTCTGAACGATATCGAAGGCACCACTTCTACTACATCCATTTTGGAATCACCCTCGGGATTTGTAGTAAGTACCCCTTGAACTTCAAAGAGCACCGTCTTTAATCATCTTCAAGATATCTTCCATTCAAACGCATACGCGGGTTCAAAATGGTTTGTGGGTAAAATATCTTATCCCGGTCTCTTCGAACCAACAACCGATAATTTCATTCCCGGTTCTTTTGAAAGTAAGCGGACTATACTAAAGTCCCAAAGGGATCTCTAATATATCCCTTAAAGCTAAAGACATTTCACCAAATGAGTTCTCCCAAGGCAACTCAAACCATATGAACACGTGGAGCTCTTATTTACTTTCTAAGTCAAAACTAGCCAAGATTTGATAGTCGATTATTTAACTATCAAATACACAAACAACAACAATTCAGATATTTAATTACTCATTGAAACCACTAAACCTCAAAATGAATCTTTCATTCATCTAAATCTCTTTTCAAAATATTCATATACTCATCTTACTGGCTTAAGTATATTCACAAAACATAGTAAAAGATTTCTTACTTCAAAATCATATTAAAAGGATCGCAACAAAAATTATTTAAATTGAAAATAAGGATAGCCTCAAACTCTATTCCTTCAGTGTTAGTGTGGAATGAATGTTCATACCACCAAAATTAAGAAGCTCGGTTAAAGAAAATCCAATCTCAAATTCTTTTATAAATCTTCAATAAATCCTTTTAATAAATCTCTTTCATTTATGAAAATCCCCTTTACTAAAATTCCAAATCCATTTATAAACCCTTTTATAAATATCCAAAACCATTTATAAAACTCTTTTGAGAATATCCAAAAACATTTATTAAACTTCTTTCCAAATTTCAAAATCACTTTTCAATTTATGAAACTCCTTTTATAAAATTTCCTTATTTAAAACAAATTTCTTCGGTAAACTTTAATCAATAAAGTTCCTTTGATAAACAATCAATTATTTAAAACACCTTTAAATAAACAAGTTATTATTTAGACATTCTTCATTTAATTATCTTTAAACCACATTAACAAAATAATAATTTTAAATAATCATTAATTAAATTAACTTCAAACAATATTAATAAATTGATTAATCAATTTTAAACAATACTAAAACAAAAATTAATTAACTTTAAAAATAATAATAAAATAATTAATTAGCTTTAAATAATATTATTATAATAATAAATTAACTTTAAATGATATTTTAATAATAATAAATTAACTTCAAAACATTATTATAATAATAATAAATTAGTTTGGCTGATGGTAATCACTCAATGGATTCTCTTGCTGACTGGACAGTTATAAAAGGGAAATTAGATAATGATATTATTGCTCAGGAAGTTAATTTGGCTGAGAATGATGATTCAGTTGATCGAATGGCTAAATGTTTGATGAGATATGGTAAAATTTAAGTGTTGTAGATGGTAAATTTATAGACAAGGTGAGTTCTTCTATCAATATCTGTAACGCCCCACCTCTATACTCAAAATAACAAAGAGTATTAAAAGAAATACTGTCTGTTATTATGAAGAATAAGGCTGGATAGGAGCGGCCATCCGTAGTTGGCCTTACACTAGTATTGGTTACCTCGATAGGAGTGGTATATATTTTAAATTTTTCATCTCTTATTTATTCACTCCCATCGACATACCCAATTCCAGTATAAAACGAACTACGATGGTTCATAATGGTTTAGGACAATATATATAATACTAACACAGATACAAAAAGATGCAGAACATAGATAACAAAAGTCTCATATATATATAACTGATGTCAGTTACAATACATTTGACACAATACATATGATACAACTACAACTGTCGACTCTAGAGGTTATATACACACGTACATTATCAACTAATATACATGAATACATATCACCCTATACTATGACACGACTACTCCAAAAGATGTGAAAAGTCTTCATAGCTCAAACAGCAACTCAAAGCAGGAAATCTACAACCTGAAATAACTCGGGTCTGACCCGAGTATTAAATTCAAAAGAAAATAATACACGGGTCAGTCTAATTCAAACTCAGTTATTAATGCACAGAAGCAATAATAATCAAATATCAAATAGGCGATAGTCACAGAAATCTCGTGTATCCAACTCCTCGATAAGAGAATCGGATAACGGTAGATATAACACTAAACAGTGTTAACAACAAATCAGCAAATCCAAATCAAATTTTGGTGTGGCTGCAGTACACGCACGCGTGCACTGCCTCGCCACTACCGCGATGCAATACACGAAAGCTCAATGAAAATCACAAACGAACACAAGGTCAAACCCGAGCGTTTAAACTAGATTCAACTCAGGCGTAACACAAAACTGTCAAGAACAATTTACTCTACCAGAAACACATGAGCAAGAAATGAACAACCCAATATGGCAACATGATTATCAAAGTAGACTACAGTACTCAAAACTACAAACTAGTCAATGCAACGAAAACATGAATGACTAGTTTCGACCAAGAATATACAGATGTCACCAACTCGAGCACAAATGTAGCATGCTCAAAGTAACCACATAGATTCAACTCGACTAACAGCAATATGTTAAAACTAGAATGTGCTGTGAAGACTCGACTAACCGGTTCAGATCAAATGAAGAGTAACTGCAAATCATCCAAGTACAAAGGCAGGGCAATGCACTTCGATGATCAGCTTAGGACAACGTGCAGTGACCACAAATGTATAGCCACAACTATGCAAAACTACTCCAACCATAAATCAAGCTAAACTGCACATGAAAATCAAGTGCAGTGCAACTCAATGTTACAAAAGGTTCCAGACTCGATTGTATCAATACAATCATCAAATCTAAATGCACCAGGCTACACTAAGGATCTAACAAAATGAAAGGCTTGTCAACACCAATAGATAATGCAGACAACCGGGATGAGATTAGTTACATAAAGAGCAGGAACTCCATAAGTATGTACACGAATTTTCAATCAAGTCAGAGTATAAGACTTCCAGTGTGCAATGCAGACTTCAAGAAATACAACAGAGAATTGAAATCAAGTGAAGTTGAGACAAGCCAATGCTAACATAAAATTTACATGTATGCAATAGTAGTGAACATGTATATGGTCAAGTTCAATATCACTGCAACACAATCAATTAAGAAGACAAAACTGGCAACAAAATGCTCTAAGACGGACTCCAACACAATATGCACAAAGTCCATCATGCAAGAAAAATTACATGTATACATATGCAACAGACATGTCCTTTGGAATCTGATTCAAGGAAGGTAAACAACTAAAGCAGGACTCGATTGAATCAAGTATAGCAAGATGGCAGTGAAGCTATCAAGACAACAATGAGAAACATGTTGCAATGATCACAAACTCCACTAACATATGTATAATAGAGCATATACAAGAGACTACATAACTCAAACTAGCAACAGTTCTAAAGTCAACAAAAAAGAAGTGAAGACTACAATGCCATATTTCGAATCAAGCAGAGCAGGCAACAGTGAACACTACAGGAACAGTGAACACTAAGCATGTTAATGACAAAGCAATGCAAACTACAAGGACTCCAATGACCAAGGGCACCCAAGATCAAACTACAGCATGGCAATGATGCAACTGATCAGAGGTGGAGGCTTGAAGCATCAGATCAAACAGAAGCATGAAACAGGTCAATACCCAAGCAACAATAGAAAGGTAATAAACCAACACATGTGCCAGTGGAACACAGTAATATCAACTCAAAATAACAATACAGTGGATGCTGCAACACACGCAAAAGTCTCAAGACCAATGAATTGTTATGGTTGACCAGGCAGCAACCAAAACAATGCATCATGGCTCGAATAACAAAATTGACACACATTGAAGTGTCATATACAAACCAGGTATACATGAGCCAAGGTTAACAAGAACTAAATCGAAGCCATGGCAGTCGAAGAACAAAAGTCGGAGCTGCCAAAATATCATCGCAATACTATCATAATCAAAAACCAGCAAATTGTGGAAATCGTCACATAAACAAAATCAAGACCGAATGATATGAAGTACAGGAATGCAATGTTCCAGTAGCAGTCTTAATCAAAGATAAATTTCTTTGTCGAAGTCAACATTAAAAATTGCAGAGAATTCAAACCAACAATTTCAAACCAAAGTCAGAAATCAAACCAAAAACATGAATCAATCAAGAACATCATCACCATTGTGATACAACAGTCAAGACAAAATGGCCGGAATCCTAAATCAACAAGTAAAATCAACCAGGGACGAAAGTGCTACCAGAGGCGGTGAACAATATAGCCAAAGTCGGAAAAAAAACAACATCGTCCAACTCAAATCAAAAATCATCAAATTAAACAAACTCGATAAAGGCAGAGAAAATCATCAACATTCGAACTAAATTGAACCGTCGAAGCATGGGTTGAATTAGATGTGAGTGACAAAGATCACTCACCTTAATCGCCAAATCGAAGCAACGGCAAACTCAATCAAGTGGCCGCGAACCTCTCAAGAGGCGATCGATCTATTGAGCAAGAAAATGGAACTCGAACGAGCATCTGAAATCGGCAACCATGAATTTACTGAAACCCTGATTTTGAATTTGGGGACGAGAACGAATGAACTCGGCCGCCATTTATTCTCGTTTGTTTACTTTAGGGTTTTCAAAATTGAATGAATGGAGAAAGTGGAACGGGTGTTGGATTTTATCACGGCACCAACAAGAAGAACATAGGCCAAGATTCAAAGCCCACGAACCATTAAACTAATTTGTAATTTGTAAAAGAATTTAAACCGGATAAAAATTCCAAACAGCGATTAACAACAATTTTTATCGTCATTGGACGAAAATAAAGCGTTATAAAACTCCGGGTTGTCACAGACTCCCCTCCTTATAGAAATTGCTTCCCCGCAATTTTCATAATTAAGGTTGTCAATAACAATTATTTTTCTAACATAAACTGGTTAAGCTAGAAAAATAAAGATCGAGAACACCAACACCGAAGAAAACTTTTAATTCCATAAAAGAAGTTCACAAATTCTCACAAAATCTAATCATCTAATAGATAATCAGAAAACAACAAAACTGAATAAATGCAATTATCAGCAATATTCAATTATCAATTAGATAATTAGAATACAGAAATCACAAAACAGCAATATCTAATTATCAACAAAGATAATTAGAAAACAAAATTCGCAAAACTGCAAATATCTAGTTATCCAATAGATAAATAGAAAACACGAACTTCATAATCAGCAAACTATAACTATCAATAGAGATAGATAGAAAACAACAGTTTAATATAATCAACATAATCTAGAATCAATTAGAGACTAGAAAATCTTACAATCAGCAAAATTAGCAATTGCCTAATTATCAAAATGATAATTATTCAATTATCAAAAATGATAATCAGAAATCTCAAATCAACAAATATTCAATTATCAAAAACGATAATCGAATCTCAAATCAACAAATATTCAATTATCAAAAACGATAATCGAATCTCAAATCAACAAATATTCAATTATCAAAAACGATAATCGAATCTCAAATCAACAAATATTCAATTATCAAAAACGATAATCGAATCTCAAATCAACAAATATTCAATTATCAAAAACGATAATCGAATCTCAAATCAACAAATATTCAATTATCAAAAACGATAATCGAATCTCAAATCAACAAATATTCAATTATCAAAAACGATAATCGAATCTCAAATCAACAAATATTCAATTATCCAAAACGATAATCGAATCTCAAATCAACAAATATTCAATTATCAAAAACGATAATCGAATCTCAAATCAACAAATATTCAATTATCAAAAACGATAATCGAATCTCAAATCAACAAATATTCAATTATCAAAAACGATAATCGAATCTCAAATCAACAAATATTCAATTATCAAAAACGATAATCAAATCCCAAATCAACAAATATTCAATTATCAAAAACGATAATCAAATCTCAAATATTCAATTATCAAAAACGATAATCGAATCTCAAATCAACAAATATTCAACTATTCAATACAGTATACATGTACACATACTCTTATGGAATTAACTCATTTTAATTCCATAGTTCAGCTCTAAATCTCGATTTATCAATTTAATTTGGTCATATCTCTTTGCCATTGAACACCATGTGTGCATTGCAAGGGACTCAATTCTGTTAACCCCTGCACAAAGGCCTATAGGACTTAAACAAGTCATGCACATACCCATCATACTCCTTATAATGAATAGATCAAGGCTTCTCTCCTAGATTAGTTTTATAATCTAGTGACCAGTCTCATTTCTTATTTCAGAAAATTTCAACTGTCCATACTTTCATTCATGAAAATAATGCTTTATTTCATTTTTCCAGTTGTCTCATTCAAAATTTGTTTTATCACTTGCATATCTCCTATATTCAAGAATGTCATGATCTCTTAAACAAATCCAGTAGAATTCTATAAAAATTCTTATACTCAATTCTATTGTGAGCATAGGGTAAGGTTTTAGAGAAAAACCCATAAAACATTTTAGCTTTAGATCTGAACAAATCAGCACATAAATAATTTATTGCATTGTTCATCTCCAATTTAAAACAATCTAGACATAAGCATGAACCTCCTTTGTTCACACTGCCTAGCTTATTTTCCAGTTCCATCTTACATTTTTATATGGTCTAAACTCTTGCCTTTGAACACAAAGTGTGCATTGCAAAGGACTCAATTATGTTAACCTTTGCACAGAGGCCTTCAGGACTTGAACAAGTCATGCACATACCCATCATCCACCTGATGATGAGTATATCAAGGCACCTCTCCTAAATTACTTGGTAATTTAGAGACCATACATATTTATTCATTTAAGGAATTTTCCTTTTTAACTCCAGAAATACTCTTGTAATCCTTTCTTCATTTCATAAGTAGGGAATTTAATTTCCTTAAAAATCATATCTAAACATACCAACATTCATACCAAATTTCACAACCCATTTCAAAGTCAGTTCTGCTTGATCACATTTTTTTTCCAATATTGCTTTGTTCATATCAATTTTTAAATGAACTAGACATGAGCATAAACCTCTTTATTCATACTGCCTAATCCATTATTATTATTCAATACCCTATTTCTCAGTAAATTAATCAATTTTTTTTATATAAAAACTAAGTCATAAACTCATTTCTGTAATCAGGTTATATGATTGATTAAACAATTTTCAAAACAAAATTAGCCAATGCCAAAAACAAATCAAAACAGAAACCAAAAATTCAACCAAAATGCCATTCATGATCATCATATATTTATTCAAAGAAATAAAGATTAACAGAAATCATAATATGATTTTCATATAAAATAATTGGCTGCCCTTACTTGGGTCTTAATGCCATAAATCTCATAAATGATTATCACTCACCTTCCTCTTCTTTTGAAAGTGCAAACTGTAAAATTTGTAAAACAATTTTCATTTTTAAAATGATTGCCAATCATGTGATTAAAGCAGCAATATTAGTAACAATTTCGATAAGGAAATTGTACTTCTCAAAATACCGTAAAATTGTATCTCAAAATCATCATTGCGGAATAACTGCTTGAAAATCCACTTTTAAAAATTCGATGGTTATTGAAGCCAAAGTGACAGAAATTTTTAAACGTCAAAATTTACATCAAAATGTTATATCAATGAATTTTCATTCATCAAAATGCCACAAAACACCGTGCTTCAAAATTTAGCACCGATGTAATAATCCCGTTATAAAATAACGGCAACAAAATACGTTTAAACCAAACACCGGTTCAACGTTAAATTAATGCAGTAACATGCAACTCAAATTTGCACGTACAACAAAATGAACAAAGAAATCATTCGAATATATCTTCAATGAGGATAATTCAAAACAGCAAAAATCTAATCAACATGTGATTAGCATAAAAGAAAATCAGCAAAAATCTCAACAAGAACCACATAACTGCAATCGTTTCGAATCCTCAATTCGGATTCGAAATTCTCAAAGAAACAAAATAAACACAGCTATGTAAACAGCAAATGAAATTTATTTCAATTTCATATTTTGATTTTTAAATCAAAAAGATTATCAGTTGTACTCAGCGAAGACAGTTTCTCTGTTTCCGCTACGCACTCTGATAAACAGAACACAATTTAATCAAATCAACAAAACACAGTTTCACTTTTATTTTTAAATAAAGATATTTAAAATTTTCATCATAATTTCAAAACTTTAGTTTTGACTCAAATCACAAATAAAACATCGATCAATAGTTGTAACACATGTTCCATCTAAGTTATGTTTTATATTATGTCCATAAACCCCAAGCTCTGATACCAACTGTAACGCCCCACCTCTATACTCACAATAACAAAGAGTATTAAAAGAAATACTGTCTGTTATTATGAAGAATAAGGCTGGATAGGAGCGGCCATCTGTAGTTGGCCTTACACTAGTATTGGTTACCTCGATAGGAGTGGTATATATTTTAAATTTTTCATCTCTTATTTATTCACTCCCATCGACATACCCAATTCCAGTATAAAACGAACTACGATGGTTCATAATGGTTTAGGACAATATATATAATACTAACACAGATACAAAAAGATGCAGAACATAGATAACAAAAGTCTCATATATATATATATATAACTGATGTCAGTTACAATACATTTGACACAATACATATGATACAACTACAACTGTCGACTCTGGAGGTTATATATACACGTACATTATCAACTAATATACATGAATACATATCACCCTATACTATGACACGACTACTCCAAAAGATGTGAAAAGTCTTCATAGCTCAAACAACAACTCAAAGCAGGAAATCTACAACCTGAAATAACTCGGGTCTGACCCGAGTATTAAATTCAAAAGAAAATAATACACGGGTCAGTCTAATTCAAACTCAGTTATTAATGCACAGAAGCAATAATAATCAAATAACAAATAGGCGATAGTCATAGAAATCTCGTGTATCCAACTCCTTGATAAGAGAATCGGATAACGGTAGATATAACACTAAACAGTGTTAACAACAAATCAGCAAATCCAAATCAAATTTCAGTGTGGCTGCAGTACACGCACGCGTGCACTGCCTCGCCACTACCGCGATGCAATACACGAAAGCTCAATGAAAATCACAAACGAACACAAGGTCAAACCCGAGCGTTTAAACTGGATTCAACTCAGGCGTAACACAAAACTGTCAAGAACAATTTACTCTACCAGAAACACATGAACAAGAAATGAACAACCCAATATGGCAACATGATTATCAAAGTAGACTACAGTACTCAAAACTACAAACTGGTCAATGCAACGAAAACATGAATGACTAGTTTCGACCAAGAATATACAGATGTCACCAACTCGAGCACAAATGTAGCATGCTCAAAGTAACCACATAGATGCAACTCGACTAACAGCAATATGTTAAAACTAGAATGTGCTGTGAAGACTCGACTAACCGGTTCAGATCAAATGAAGAGTAACTGCAAATCATCCAAGTACAAAGGCAGGGCAATGCACTTCGATGATCAGCTTAGGACAACGTGCAGTGACCACAAATGTATAGCCACAACTATGCAAAACTACTCCAACCATAAATCAAGCTAAACTGCACATGAAAATCAAGTGCAGTGCAACTCAATGTTACAAAAGGTTCCAGACTCGATTGTATCGACTACAATCATCAAA
Organism: Allium fistulosum; assembly: GCA_030737815.1. Taxonomy (NCBI): domain Eukaryota; kingdom Viridiplantae; phylum Streptophyta; class Magnoliopsida; order Asparagales; family Amaryllidaceae; genus Allium; species Allium fistulosum. Next base: position 1,252,353,668 of record CM060905.1, read on the forward strand.
TCTAAATGCACCAGGCTACACTAAGGATCTAACAAAATGAAAGGCTTGCCAACACCAATAGACAATGCAGACAACCGGGATGAGATCAGTTACATGAAGAATAGGAACTCCATAAGTATGTACACGAATTTTCAATCAAGTCAGAGTATAAGACTTCCAGTGTGCAATGCAGACTTCAAGAAATACAACAGAGAATTGAAATCAAGTGAAGTTGAGACAAGCCAATGCTAACATAAAATTTACATGTATGCAATAGTAGTGAACATGTATATGGTCAAGTTCAATATCACTGCAACACAATCAATTAAGAAGACAAAACTGGCAACAAAATGCTCCAAGACGGACTCCAACACAATATGTACAAAGTCCATCATGCAAGCAAAATTACATGTATACATATGCAACAGACATGTACATTGGAATCTGATTCAAGGAAGGTAAACAACTGAAGCAGGACTCGATTGAATCAAGTATAGCAAGATGGCAGTGACGCTATCAAGACAACAATGAGAAATATGTTGCAATGATCACAAACTCCACTAACATATGTATAATAGAGCATATACAAGAGACTACATAACTTGTTAACACGCCTTTTGGCAAGGACACGGACAGACGGATTTAACTTAAACAACTTCACAACTATCGAGACTAAAGTATGATGGGCTTGGTTTAAATTGATGAAGTTCACTTGAATATGTCATTGGGAAAAGGAGTGGAGAAATTACATGGCTCGGCCTAGGCAGTTTGGCAGATGTCGCTCGGCATTGGGATGGTTCGGCATTCAGTAGCGCTCGGCATCCAGGAGCGCTTGGCATTTAGAGGCGCTCGGCATTAGAGATCGTTCGGCATGATGGGTGCTCGGCATTAGAAACTGTTCGGCATCAGACATGGTTCGGCATGACGGAGGTTCGGCATTAAGTACCATTCGGCATTGGATGGAGCACTCGGCATAAATCTCGTTCGTCATTGGATGGATCGTTCGGCATTAGGGAGCGTTCGACATTGGATGGGTCGTTCGGCATACCTCACCTCGTTCGGCGTACCTCACCTCGCTCGGCATTGCACCTCGCACCTCCATACCCCGGTACCTCGCACCTCCATACCTCGCACTTCCATACCTCGCACCTCCATGTCTCGGTACCTCGCACCTCGATACCCTGGTACCTCGCACCTCGATACCTCTGAACCTCGCACCTCCATGTCTCGGTACCTCGCACCTCCATGTCTCGGTACCTCGCACCTCGATACCTCGGTACCTCGCACCTCCATACCTCGGTACCTCGCACCTCCATACCTCGGTACCTCGCACCTCCGTACCTCGATACCTCGGGACCTCGCACCTCCCAACGTTCGGCATGAGGAGATCGTTCGGCATTCACACCTTGTTCGGCATCTATGGTTCGGCATATGGAGACCACTCCATTTGGGCTGAGGTACTCGGCTGCCAGGCCCACCAGGGAAGTCCAACCCATCTTTGTCTATAAATAGAGAGGCAGGGGCACAGTAAAAGGGGATCTTCTTTCTGCTCTCTTACTTTCTCTTTTCTAAGGCTAAGGCAACTCTGCCATTTTGTAACTGTAATCGATTATTACAGCAATAAAAAGCCAACTTCTGGAGTGGACGTAGGCCGGAGTTAGCCGAACCACTATAAAATCTGTTGTTCTTTACTGCTTTCATTTCAGTTTTAACTGTTCTTCACATTATTACTCTCTACATACATTCTATCTCTGAGCTGTGATTGGTATTTGGTGCTTTCATCTGGATTTGGGTGTAGTGACCAATTTTGGCGCTAACACTTTGGTGCTTTCACTGAGAATTGAACTCAGGAATTTTGGAGTTAGGAACTTGGATCTTAGAAAGCAATGGCAAGACCACCAACGAAGAGGCAAGTAGTGGAAAGGAGCAATCAGGAAGGAAGTCAAGCGGCATCTTCTGGAGCTGGAGAGGGTCATGCATCCATCTACATAACTTGGGACGAGATGCAAGTGATGATGAATTCTATGCAAGAGCAGATGATGAAACGGCAAGAGGAGATGATGTAGGCTCTTCTTAGGCAATTTGGACAACCAGGAACTGCAGGCGCTCAAGATCATGGAGCTGGACCAGAGGAACTCAACCAACGGACAGATGGAGTGAATCAGCAGGGGGCAGCTCCCAATCAACAAACAGTTAACAATCTAGATGGACCTAGACTCGGGAGCACGCCACCAGGAGTACGTGATGAAGAATATGTGCCAGAATTTCCTCGGGGACTTGGGGGGCAGTCTGGATTGGTTGGAAACACTGGATTGGCTGACATTATCAGGCGGACTATTCGCGGAGGTCTGACAAACAGGGATTCAGAGGGAGTTAACAAAAGTCCGTTTACCCGGAACATCAGGACAGCTAGGAATCCGCCCGATTTCAAACTACCCACTCTGGAAGTATACAACGGGAAGACTGATCCCACCAACCACTTGATGAGGTACACTAGGCATATGGAAGTGCTGGGGGCAACGGAGGAGGTTATGGCCCGATGTTTCCCCCTGTACTTGATTAAAATTGCTGCTATGTGGTTCAGACAGCTGGAGGATGGATCCATTGGAACATGGACAGAACTGGTGGACAAGTTCTTAAGTCAGTTTCGAGTTCACATAAAAAGGCCAAAGAACGTGATGACGCTAACGTCAGTCAAACAGGGGGAGATGAATTGCTCAGGACATTCTTAACTCGATTTAATGCAGCAGTTGCTTCGGTGGATCGGCCAGATCCATCAATGGCTCTGATGGCTGCGGTATCAGGAGTCAGAGATAATTCGGATTTCAAAGTATCATTGGTACGGGACCCACTGTTGGATCTTGGGGAATTCTTTCATGAAGCTGAAAGATTTCTTCGACAAGAGGATGCATGTTTGGACATGAGGTCAAAGGAAGTAAACATGACTAAGGATGGAGGACTACTCGGCGAAAGCTCAGGTGAGGGCAAGGATAAAGGGAAAAGGAAGCGCCGGGGAGAACCAAAGTTCTCCACTTACACAGGATTGAACGCAACGTTGGAGCGGATTTTCTTAGATACTCAAGATCGCCTTCCCTATCGAAGGCCATCGAGGAGGGAACCCACAGAACGTTAAAGGGCATCAGGAAGGCACTGTCTCTTTCATGACCTGGACGGGCATGACACTAATAGCTGCCGACATCTAAAGGATATAATCGAGGAGCATATAAGGAATGGTCAGTTGCGACAGTATATCGGAACTCGGAATGCGGCGATGGAACAGGAGCAGCCACTGCCTACCTTGAACGACGAGGGCATGAGGCCCAGGAATGGTGGCCGATTGGTCATCAACTAATTTTAATGGTTTGGAATAAGTAACAAACTCTGGGCAAACGGTTAAATCACTTACTCATGTACGGGGTCGGAGATAACCCTCAGGCATGCTCTGAGATGATGGCTTACCGAGACGCCCGGGTTTGCGAAATCTGTTTTTTCCTTTGACTTGGACATTTTCTTTTTGTGGTTTGGTTTTGGAGTTTGGTTTGAACTCCCTGTTTTGCTCGTTTTCTGGTTTGGATTCTGGTTTGGATGTTTGTTTTTTGGTATGGATTTTCGATATGGGTTTCTGGTTTTCTATTTTGGATTTGGATTTCGGATCGGATTTTGATTGGATTTTCTCTGGATTTTGGCTAAAAGGTCGTCGAGTATGGACTATGCTCGGTAAGGGTCCGAAGAGACCAGGATTCGGCCTAGGACTTAGGCCATATATTATCGGTTACTATTTTAGGTCGTCGAGTATGGACTATGCTCGGCAAGGGTCCGGAGTGACCAGGATTCGGCTTAGGACTTAAGCCACGGCATTCTTCGACGTTCAGGGACACTGAACCATGAACACCATGGAATTACTTAATGTAGGTCGTCAAGTGTGGATTGCGCTTGGCAAGAACCCGGAGAGGTTACGGATTTGGATATTTGCTATGAATAGCTAAGGATTCGGACAAGGACCCGGAGCGGTCCCGGATTTGGATATCGACCCGGAGAGGTCACGGATATGGTTATAGGTTATTGGATATGGATGGATTGGAACTCGGTAGTCGGGTTCAGATGGATCTGGAATTGGGTAAGGACTTGGTTACTGGATAAGAATCAGACATCGACTCGAAACAGTCGTGGAAATGGATCAGGATATGGCCGTGGCACTCGGATAAGATGGCTTGGTAATGGATTGGATTATGAATCGGAAAGTATAGATGTGGATAACATACATACTTGGGATATTGGACTTGAGGCTATTCAAAACACACCTTTTACAGCAAGGCATGTTTTGGGGGGCAAGTGTTAACCCGCCTTTTGGCAAGGCCGCGGACAGACAGATTTAACTTAAACAACTTCACAACTATCGAGACTAAAGTATGATGGGTTCGGTTTAAAATGATGAAGTTCACTTGAATATGTCGTTGGGAAAAGGAGTGGAGAAATTACATGGCCCGGCCTAGGCAGTTTGGCAGATGTTGCTCGGCATTGGGATGGTTCGGCATTCAGTAGCGCTCGGCATCCAGGAGCGCTCGGCATTTAGAGGCGCTCGGCATTAGAGATCATTCGGCATGATGGGTGCTCGGCATTAGAAACTGTTCAGCATCAGACATGGTTCGGCATGACGGAGGTTCGACATTAAGTACCGTTCGGCATTGGATGGAGCACTCGGCATAAATCTCGTTCGGCATTAGATGGATCGTTCGGCATTAGGAAGCGTTCGACATTGGATGGGTCGTTCGGCATACCTCACCTCGCTCGACGTTGCACCTCGCACCTCCATACCTCGCACCTCCATGTCTCGGTACCTCGCACCTCGATACCACGGTACCTCGCACCTCGATACCTCTGCACCTCGCACCTCCATGTCTCGGTACCTCGCACCTCCATGTCTCGGTACCTCGCACCTTGATACCTCAGTACCTCGCACCTCCATACCTCGGTACCTCGCACCTCCGTACCTCGATTCCTCGGTACCTCGGTACCTCGCACCTCCCAACGTTCGGCATGAGGAGATCGTTCGGCATTCACACCTTGTTCGGAATCTATGGTTCGTCATATGGAGACCACTCCATTTGGGCTGAGGTACTCGGCTGCCAGGCCCACCAGGGAAGTCCAACCCATCTTTGTCTATAAATAGAGAGGCAGGGGCACAGTAAAAGGGGATCTTCTTTCTGCTCTCTTACTTTCTCTTTTCTATGGCTAAGGCAACTCTGCCATTTTGTAACTGTAATTGATTATTACAGTAATAAAAAGCAAACTTCTGGAGTGGACGTAGGCCGGAGTTAGCCGAACCACTATAAAATCTGTTGTTCTTTACTGCTTTCATTTCAGTTTTAACTGTTCTTCACATTATTACTCTCTACATACATTCTATCTCTGAACTGTGATTGGTATTTGGTGCTTTCATCTGGATTTGGGTGTAGTGACCAATTTTGGCGCTAACATAACTCAAACTAGCAACAGTCAACAAAACAGAAGTGAAGACTACAATGCCAGATTTCGAATCAAGCAGAGCAGGCAACAGTGAACACTACAGGAACAGTGAACACTAAGCATGTTAATGACAAAGCAATGCAAACTACAAGGACTCCAATGACCAAGGGCACCCAAGATCAAACTACAGCATGGCAATGATGCAACTGATCAGAGGTGGAGGCTTGAAGCATCAGATCAAACAGAAGCATGAAACAGGTCAATACCCAAGCAACAATAGAAAGGTAATAAACCAACACATGTGCCAGTGGAACACAGTAATATCAACTCAAAATAACAATACAGTGGATGCTGCAACACACGCAAAAGTCTCAAGACCAATGAATTGTTATGGTTTACCAGGCAGCAACCAAAACAATGCATCATGGCTCGAATAACAAAATTGACACACATTGAAGTGTCATATACAAATCAGATATACATGAGCCAAGGTTAACAAGAACTAAATCGAAGCCATGGCAGTCGAAGAACAAAAGTCGGAGCTGCCAAAATATCATCGCAATACTATCATAATCAAAAACCAGCAAATTGTGGAAATCGTCACATAAACAAAATCAAGACCGAATGATATGAAGTACAGGAATGCAATGTTCCAGTAGCAGTCTTAATCAAAGATAAATTTCTTTGTCGAAGTCAACATTAAAAATTGCAGAGAATTCAAACCAACAATTTCAAACCAAAGTCAGAAATCAAACCAAAAACATGAATCAATCAAGAACATCATCACCATTGTGATACAACAGTCAAGACAAAATGGCCGGAATCCTAAATCAACAAGTAAAATCGACCAGGGACGAAAGTGCTACCAGAGGCGGTGAAAAATATAGCCAAAGTCGGAAAAAAAACAACATCGTCCAACTCAAATCAAAAATCATCAAATTAAACAAACTCGATAAAGGCAGAGAAAATCATCAACATTCGAACTAAATTGAACCGTCGAAGCATGGGTTGAATTAGATGTGAGTGACAAAGATCACTCACCTTAATCGCCAAATCGAAGCAACGGCAAGCTCAATCAATTGGTCGCGAACCTCTCAAGAGGCGATCGATCTATTGAGCAAGAAAATGGAACTCGAACGAGCATCTGAAATCGGCAACCATGAATTTACTGAAACCCTGATTTTGAATTTGGGGACGAGAACGAATGAACTCGGCCGCCATTTATTCTCGTTTGTTTACTTTAGGGTTTTCAAAATTGAATGAATGGAGAAAGTAGAACGGGTGTTGGATTTTATCACGGCACCAACAAGAAGAACATAGGCCAAGATTCAAAGCCCACGAACCATTAAACTAATTTGTAATTTGTAAAAGAATTTAAACCGGATAAAAATTCCAAACAGCGATTAACAACAATTTTTATCGTCATTGGACGAAAATAAAGCGTTATAAAACTCCGGGTTGTCACAATATCTCTGATAATACACTAATTAAAGAGGGTATGTTAGAATCTGGTTTTACTGACGTTGAAGTTTCTAACTATCTCGCTGATGTTGATATGGGGATTTTGGATGAATTGGTTGAGGGGAGATCGACTCTATCAATTGTTGAAGCTATAGAGTATCTTGCTAGTTTCAGTGTGCATTGTGCACACAATTTTAATTATACTGCAGATGAATTGTCTATGTGTTTGGTGCCTTATATTGATAATCCTATCGACCCGGTTGAAGATAATAATGGAATGTTTGGAAATCCATTGTCTATTGTTTTGCTTGCGGATCATATTGGAGATGATTGTTTGGAGGAGGAGATTGTGGGTGAATCGAATGGGGGAATGTCAACTGATCCTGATGAGAAGGTGTTATTTGATATTCAATATGAAAATATTTGTTCTGCTGACCATCATATGGATTTAGTTCAGACTCAATTGAAATTGGATAATTGCTCACTGGTTGCTGACACAAATACTGAAGTGAATAATTTTAGTGTTTGTATAGTGAATAAGAATGTGGAAAAGGCTGTGATTCAAAATACTCCATACACATCAAATGTGTATTCTACTGTTCATAATTTTGGAGGAATATTTACATCTTTTTCTTCATCATCAAGGAGAGGTAGACGTAGGAAACCAACATCAGTTAGTGGGACTATTCGTCGTAGTGCTAGGATCCGTTGTTGTCATTCTCAGTCTTTGGGTGAGTTACCTGATTCGCATGCCACGAGTGGTAATGTGAATTCAGGCTCAGGTATGGATACTGATTTTAGCAGTACTTATTCATCATATGCTTTAGGTAGTTTGTATTTCTCTGAGTTTGATTGGTTAGCTAGAGATACCACTTTTATTTTTTCTGATGTTGAATTAGATACTGCTTTTATTAGAAGTAAGGAAATAGAAGGGGCTAGATCTGTTAGTTTATGAGGATTATTAGTTGGAATATTAGAGGTTTGAACGATTTAAATAAATGTGATAAAATTAGAGTGATTTTTATGGATTATTCTATTGACATTGCACTATTACAGGAATCTAAAATTGAATATCCTGACATTTGTTTTTATAGACGATTAGGTGGTTATCACTTTAGGAATTGGGCTTGTTTACATTCTGTTGGTTCTTCTGGGGGTTTACTTATAGGGTGGTGGGATAATTCTTTTAAATTACTTCAATGTATTTCTAAACAACATTCTTTGCACATTATTCTCATAAATCTTAGTGACAATTCTATTTTAAATATATCTAATCACTACGCCATAAATGGCCTTCTGCAACACAAAAAAATGTTGGGTCAGGCCCAAAAAATGTTGCCATAGGTCTATGGCAACACTTTTCGGGTGATGCAATTTTTGTCGTTGCCTTAGACCTCAAAGGCAACATTTTGACTATCTAAGGCAACATAAGTAATATTGTTGCAATAGAACCCTATTTGGGTCTATAGCAACATCCATAGGTGTCTGTAGCAACATTCCAAAATGTTGCTATAGATATTAACTTTCTGAATTTGTGGGGCCCACAATGTAGAGCATATTTGATTTTTTAATAGAAATAAATATTTATTTAATAAAATGCTATTGCACAGAATTTGATATTCAAACAGTAATTTATTTAAATAAATATTTTATTTCAACATTTGAAATAGTACAAATTCCCGACTCCACTGTTTTACAATTCAATGATATATAACACTGATATTCACATATACAGATATTCCTCGCTACATCACTCAGTTCACTCATTACATATGCAGTTTCAATTTTTACAGACACCGACACTGACGAATATAGACATGCACTAACCCGTTCAGCAATGCTGTGAGGATCAGTTGCCTGGCCACGTCGTGCACGGACACATGGTTTTGCAGAACCATTAGAAGCAATAGTATTATTAGCTTGAGCTGAATCATCCACTTGATGCTGTAGAATATTTCCTTCAATAGATCGTGGCAACTTCAACGTGAAAAAAAACATCGATAAGATGAGGAAAATTAGTCACAATCAAATGTGGACTAGGATATGACAGCCTAAAACCACAACCATGTCACAAAGAAAACAAAATTTGATGGTTACGAGCTACAAACCTGTTGGTAAGCATGAAATATAGGCGAATTATTCAAAGCAGATTCTGGCCCCATTAAAAAAGATGGTATTTGAAAGTGTTTCATCCCATTTTGCTCCTGTAACTTTACGTTAGGTTGATAAGCACAGAATTTCACCTAAAAATAAAATAATAACAATAATAATAAAAGACCAAATGATAGAGAAGCATGACAAACTTGATTATGAAGATGCAAAGTACCAAAGCTTTATGCAATTCCTGATAACTCTATGCATGTTTAAAGAATTGCACATTCTCCTTATCATTTACATAAAAGAGACACACCTGATCACCATTACCTAAACAAAACATACCCTTACCATTTAAACAAACAACTGAAACTGATCCATTGTGCTCCAATAAATCATTCAATCCCTCATGTCTACAATATGAGACAATATCCAAAACCATTCTACTATCATTCGAGATATCAGAAACTGATGACACTACAATATCATCACTCTAATTTTGAACTGTATCCAAACCAATTCGACTACTTCCACCTGCCTGCCAATAACCAGAACTTCACCGAAACCAATTCGACTACCCCCTACCACTCTGACATCAGGCCCCAACCACAAAATTGCGACCAAATCAGCAACTTCCTGAACCATCGCAATCCCACAACCTTACCTCGAATCACCAGAATCACCAAAAACCTGAACAAAATCGCAAATCCACTGCCACCCAATCGACTGAAACGCCCAACTAAAGAATTTGTGTTTGTGATATTGGATTGTGAAATCGAACGCCTGAACAACCAAATCTCAATATAACTAATAGTGTACTGTTGACATGGGAAGAAAACCCGGAAGTAGTGAGGAAAACTAACGCGAGGCGAAAGAAAATAACGGAAATTGATATGGCCGACAAGGGATAAAAGCAAAGCCAGTTATTCTCCAGATTGAAGAAACAAGGAGGAGCGGCGTCATTTTTTTTAAAGTCGACGGAATAAAAATTAGGGATTGGAAAATTGGGGGTGAGAAACGAAAGCGGGTGAGTGAAAAGTAAAGCGGGAAATGGAAATTGGTAAGGTGTGGATCGATGGTGTGCATCCACGGTTGAGATTTTGTTTTAAATGATGGTGTGGATCGCTGAGGTGTAAATTTATTTTTTAATTTTTTTAATTAGAATATATCTATGGCAACACTATATAAAAATGTTGCATCGTGTTACACTTGTTTAGCTAAAGCAACACATTTTTATGGCTAAGGTAACACCAAAAATACAACGTTGCAGTAGGACCAAAATTTTATAGCTGTCGTAACATTTTAGCTAGCAACACCTTGCAAAAATGTTGCATAAGGTCATCTATGGCGTAGTGAATGTTTATGGGCCAAACTTAAAAATTGGTCGTCGGGTTCTTTGGAATGAGTGTTTAGAATTTAGATCATTAACTCCTGGTTCTTGGATTATGGGAGGTGACTTCAATGTTACGCGTTTTCTAGGACAACGTTCACCAAGAGAAGGTTATTTTTCTTCCATAGAAGAATTCGATCAATTTATCATTAATTCTAATTTGATTGAAATTCCTCTTTCTAATAGAGAATTCACTTGGAGTAATACTAGAGAGTCCCCTTCTATGGCCCTTCTAGATAGATTTTTCGTCAGTGACGAAATCGAGGATAAATTTCCTGTTTGTAGAGTTTCGGGTTTGCCTTACACTTTTTCAAATCATTGCCTTATAATTCTTACGTGTGATCATCATAAGATTGTTAATAGAACTTTTAAATTCGAAAAAATGTGGTTATTAGAATCCAATTGCTCTATTCTAATTAAAAATAAATGGATTTCAATGAATTTTTATAATATCAGAATATGCTAAAAATTTTGTTTTAAAGCTTAGTGGTCTTAGGAATTTTCTTAAAATTTGGAGTAAGAATGTTTATGGCAGTATTAAAATTAAAAAAGAAAATATTCTTTCTGAAATGCTTAAAATAAACAAGATAGGAGAAACTAGACAACTAAATCTAGGTGAGCGTAATGTTCTTGCTAATTTAAAAGATGAGCTTAGTTCTATTTTAGAAAAAGAAGAAGTTATGTGGAACAGAGATCTAGAATTCAATGGATTAATGAAGGTGATAATAATACAAAAATATTTCATAATATGGCTAATGGTAGAAAACGTAGTAACACGATAAATTCTATTTTTGTAAACAATATAGAATTGGTTAATCAAAGGGATCTTAATATGGCTTTTATTGATTATTATAAAGATATATTTGGTACTAAGAATAAACATAGAATTAATGTTAGATGGAATGGTATATATACTAGTGATTCTAGGATTGATCTTACTGAGTTTGATAATCCTTTTTCTGAAGAGGAAATTTTGAAAGCTATAAATGACATGCCTAGTGATAAAGCCCCGGCTCCAGATGGGTTTCCCATTCTTTTTTATAAATTATTTTGGATGTTTTAAAATTTGACTTAATCAGCATGTTTAATGAGTTTTACAATGGTAATTTACAATTAGGAAGATTTAATTTTACTAATGTAATTTTATTACATAAAAAGATTGGTGTTAATAATTTAAAAGATTTTGGACCTATTTCTTTAATTAATTGTTCTATTAAAATTATTTCAAAAGTTTTAGCTAATAGACTTAGTACGAAAATGAATGATTTAGTTGATTATTCACAAACAGCTTTCATTAAGCGTAGAAATATCACAAATGGAGTAGATGATGTTCAAGAATACATTAATCATTGCTGTAAAAATAACATTACTTGTGCTCTTCTTAAACTAGACTTTGCAAAAGCTTTTGATTCGATTGATTGGGATTTTCTAGTTGATCTGTTATTAGTTAGAGGTTTCAGACATAGATGGATTAACTGGATTATGTCTTTGCTTAAAACTAGTAACTCCAGTATTATGGTTAATGGTATTTTAGGTAATAAAATTCAATCTAAACAAGGTTTAAGGCAAGGTGATCCTTTATCGCCTCTTTTGTTTAACTTAGTCGCAGATGTTTTCGCTAAGATAATTAAAAAAGCGGTCGATAATGGGTCATTGGGGAGTGTTGGTAGTGAAATCTTGCATAATGGTATATCTGTCCTTCAATTTGCAGATGATACCTTACTATTTACCTCTCATTTGACTAAACATGTCATTGCCCTCAAATTTATATTATATAGTTTTGAACTTCTTTCAGGTTTAAAATTAATTTTTGATAAAAGTTCAGTTTTAGTTTTAAATGGTTTTGAAAAGGTTGAAGATTTAGTTGCTAACACGCTTAATTGTAAAACTATGAATTTTCCTTTTGATTATCTTGGTTTTCCGATTAGGCCAACTAAACTTAAACATGACGATTGGCTCATTATTATAGATAAAACTAAAAATAGGATTTCTAATTGGAATAGGAGATTTTTATCTAGAGCTGGTAGATTAATTCTCATAAATTTTGTTTTATCCGCTCTTCCAATCTATTGGATATCTATGCATCTTTTCCCAGATTGGTTGATTAACAAAATTAATAAAATAAGAAAGGACTTTTTATGGAGTGGGGACAACCCTAATAGTAGTATCAAATGTTTAGTAAATTGGGTAACGGTTTGTAAATCCAAAAAGGAAGGTGGGTTAGGGGTCATTAATTTGCGCAATATGAATTTGTCTTTGTTAGGGAAATGGTTATGGAAATTTAAGGATATTAATGATAACCCTATTTGGAAAGAAATCATCTCTAAATATTACTATAATGATAGCAATAACTTATACCAAATTACACCTTATGTTATAAACAAGTTATCTAGTTTTTGGAAACCAATTTTAAAATGTCAAGAGATTTGTAACCTTGGTACTAATACGATTGTTCATTCAGGAAATAATACTTCTTTTTGGCATGATCGTTGGATTTCTGTCGTTCCACTTACGTTAGAATTTAAGGAGCTTTTAGAAATTTGTAACTTTAAGAATGCTTTGATTTTAGATATTCTTTCTCCGAATAATGATCCCCCTTGGAATTTTAGTTTTAATATAATTTTAGAAGGTACAACTCTTAGGCAACTATCTTTGCTTTATATTAGACTAAATTTATATAATATTGATAATGATAATGATAATATTATTTGGGAGTAGGATAAGAGTAAGGAATTTACTTCTAATTCTTTTTATAAATTTCTTAATTTCTCAGGTGTAACTAATAATTCTTTTAAACTTATTTGGAAAACAAATGCTCCTCCTAAATCTAAAATGCATATGTGGTTAATCATGCATGGAAAACTTAATACTATTGAATTGTTAAAGAAAAAGAATATGTTAATTGATAATAAATGTTTCTTTTGCAATTTGGATTTTGAAGACATTATGCATGTGTATTTTGATTGCATAGACACATATTATATTCTGAATAATACTCTCAGAATCTTTAACTTTAGTCTTACAACTAAAATTACTGATTGTGACTATTATTGGAATAATTTAAGATTTAAGTTTGAAATGGAAAATAGATTTTTACTTGATTCTTTATTCATTATAATATGTTGGTATATTTGGTGTGAGAGAAATCGGAGAATTTTTAATAATAACAATAGTCATTGTAATAAATTGATTTTTATAATATCTTCATTTTGTTTTAATTGGATCTCAAATCCTAAATATAAATTAGCTAAAAATAATCATTTTAAAGAATATCTTAATAAGGTTAACAATAATATTAAGTCATTTAAACATAATAACAATATTTTTGACATTAATAATTATAACATTAACATTTTTTCAAACTTGAATGACGATTTCTACGATTATCATAATATCCTTTTGATCAAAGAAGCATAAGGATAAGCTTTAATTTTTTTTAGTTTTTACTTTAGTTTTAGTTTGTTTTTTGTTTTAGTTTATAAATTTTATCCTCTTTTGATCATGGATTCTTTTTTTGCTTTTGTATCTTTAATTTTTTCATTAATACATATATATGTATATAAATCTCATTTATATACATATATGTGTATTAATTCTTATAATTTTCTTTAGTTCCTTTTACAGATACAGGTTTTGGCTGGATATGGTGTTTGACTCTTTTTGCAAGTTCACAGGATTGCTGATGATAGGATTGCTGCTTGCAACGGCTCCAAGCCGTTGGCGGCCGTTGGGAGCTGTTGGAAAAGCTGTTGGAATAGCGTTCACGCTTTCCAACGGCTTCCAACGGAAGCAACGGGGCTATTCCAACGGCTTTTCCAACGGCTTCAAACAGCATTTAGCCGATGGACGCCGTTGGAAGCTGTTGGTATAAAATGACCAAAGAGCCGTTGGTAGCCGTTGCTAATCTGGGTGAAATTTTTTTATACCAGCAAGCCATTCACCTTCCAGCCACACACAATCAATATATATCAATTTCAATTCCATTTCCATTCCATTTCCACTCCATTTCACATATATATCACATATCCAACACATTATACCACAAACAATATAAACAACCAAAAAACAACATCAAACATTACATTTTCAAACCAAACTCCAAGTCAATCTGTACTTAAACAACAAAACACTCACCAACACCAACTCCAACTCCATATTCAAGTCAATATATACAATGCAAACACTTAAACCTCACCACCTCAAAGTCAATATATACACAATAACCATCAAACATAATCCTCACCACCTCAAAGTCAATATATACAATAACCAACCACAAAGACAATAATCATCATACCTCTCAAGCATCATCATCACCTCCAAAAGCACCAGACGACGAAGGGAAGGAACCATGCCTTTGCGCGTACTCCACTAAACGTTGATTCAGCTACTTCATTTGTATAGCACGAAGACGGTCCTGCTCTGGCAGCTGCTCAACCATGGCTCTAAGCTCTTTTATTTCAGCTTTGTCACACGCCTTTTGAGCTGCCCGAACCTGCAAATAGAATGTGAGATGTTCACATTTGTATTATAATCATTTTCTTAAGCAATGCATATTTTAAAATATAGAAACGTAAATGATGTGATCTTAAGCAATGCATATACCACAAGGAAATGCATATTTTTAATACAATATATAGGTGTTAAAAGTATTCTTATTTTTTTTTGGTTCATCCATTTTCATCACATATCTTTGTATATTTTTCCTTTTTTACTTATCTAATATTTATAAATCACGTATATGTTAGATTTAACTCAGGTAGAAATCATCATATGTATAGTGTATCTATAGGTTAATTTATTAAATATAATATTGCAATGTTTATAAGATTACCTCTTGGTTTCCATAGCCATAGCGCCTATTTCGCTGCGTCGGATCCATAATAACATCGAAAATATTATCTTGCTCCTCTACCGTCATCTCATCCCGATCCGATTCTGAAAGCAACTCTGCCCATGCCTCCTGAAACTTTGCCTAAAATAAAAAACAATTACAGGTTAAAATTAGTAGAATGGGATTTAAACATATCGATATTAATAAAATAAGATTTAAAATATGCAGCCGTCGCCTTATCATCGTCATCCCACTGATATGTAATATTGCCAGCATTGTCTGCTTGTCTTGATGCATGGGTGCAGGTAAATACCTCCATCATAGACATGGGACGTCCAAGCGATCTTTCCTGCAATAAATAATTTATATATTTTAATTTTTCATAGCTAATTACTGAACTGATTAATATACAAAATGTAAAAACGATTAATAATTTATATATTTTAATAACTTATAAATAATTTATATATTTTAATTTACCAAGTCCTCACGGTGATGCTGAAAAGACTTGGATCCGCCACGATGCGTTACAGGATTCCTACTTCTATTGTCAGAGTTCCTCTCCGACTCCATCTACAATTTAAATTGAATATTATATTTACTAATTGCGAAATAATTAACTATATATTTGGTAGATTTACCTTGAACTCGTCGGTCTCCCACCAACTCATCCAAGAATCCCATACGGAAGCACCCATCCAGTTTGGTTTATTCCCCGATTTTTTAAGAGCTGACATTACCTCCCTGTAATTTTTGGCGACCTTCGAATTCCAGTGGCGCTGAACCATGGTGACATCGGGCTCCGCCAAATCCACTTGCCCCTGTACAAAGAGAAAATATTACTAATTGTTCATTTATACTTATTCCTATAGTAAAGTGGTATAAACTCACCAAAAAATCCTGCCAGATGGCCTCCCTGACTTGGTCAGGGATCTTACTCCACTTAGGCCAGCAATCTATCATCCTGCTCATATATGATTGCTTGGAAATGCCAAGCACAACTCCTGAGGGCTCCAAATCAAATCCCCTGTGTTAAATATAAAACAAAGCTTTAGACACGTATATATATGTATGAACAAATTTATATTGTTATCATTTTAATTTTGATACTTACGCTCCATCAGCCTTCGGCTGCAAATATACAAGTGGTCGAGCCGGAGGCTCACCACTACTCTCGTCGGCCGAGCGAGAAGAGCTACGACGTTTGGAGCCTGACATAATACCTGTTGAAAGTTTCATTTTTAATTATAGACATAGATAAAATGATGATGATATGTGGTGCATGTAATGATGATGATGATATATATGTGATGTGTGTGCGTGAATAATTGTAAAAATTACCGGATATTACTCAGTCCTCGTCGTTTTCTGATTCAGACTCGATCTCGTGTTCTATATCGTTTTCCTCTACACTCTCAAATGCTTCGACTAATACATTTGTCTCATCATTTAATTGTCCAAAATCAGTTTGATCGTTTGTAATTGTGATTTCAACATTTTCTTCGATATCTGTTTGATAGGCTTGTTCTTCTGGAATATTCTTTCCATCGAATGTAAATCTCGCCTTGGTTTTAAAAACCGCAGACCAATCCGCTTTATCTCTTTTTAGAGACGGATAAGGGGCGTAATAAACTTGTAGGGCTTGTTTGGCTAGTACAAAAGGATCGTACTGTTGATAACGGGAGGTATGTTCTATTTCTATAAGATTATAATTTGGATGCACGTTAATACCAGAACCTGGAACATTGCTGAACCAGTTGCATCTAAACAAAAAACTTCCTCTGCGGTTTTATAAAATATGTCAATTGCAAAATCTGGGTTAACACGCTATAAAAATCATGTATATGATTATTAGGATCATCACTGCCTTTAACAAATACACCGGTATTGTTTGTTAATTTTTCAGCACCGTATTCTTTGGTGTTGAATTTATATCCATTAACGAAAAATATTGGATACGTTTTAACTTTCCTTTTCGGTCCCAACGCCAAATGTTTTAATCCTTCATTGACCACATTATTTGTAGGATCACAAACGTAGTTCGAAAACCAAGTAGCGAAATTTTTGCTTAAATTGCCATTTGGATTTTGTGATTCATAAACACTACAAACAAAAACATAATATATTGCTTTATTATTAATTTACACATGCAGTATTAAATTAAATTTATCAAAACTTGTAATCTGATAATTACCTAATAAATGGTGCAACTTCTGGACAATTAAGAAGAATATATGTGTGTGCTACATGGTAATCTCTATCATCTAACCATTCTTCTACACATTTTCCAGCATGTCGACCATGTTGTTTAAAAATAGATAACATTGCTTCATAAGAAGAATCTTGTTCAACGGCCTCATCATTACGCGCAACACTTTGAAATGATAAATTCACATGATCATTGAAATAATGAGAGAAAAAGAACGATGCTTCTTCTTCGACATATGATTTGCAAATTGAACCTTCAACTCGAGCTTTTTGTCTCACTTTTTTCTTTAAATGATTTAAGTACCTAATAAAAAATATTTCATATCAATATTGATTTGCAGAGCAGTATAGGGATTTCTACCTCAAGTTTACGAAGACGGTCAACTTTTAACGTAGTTGAACAAAGCTCCTTATAAAATAAACTAAGTTCTGTTATAACTTTCCAAACTTTTACTGGCAACAATTCTTTGAAAGCGACGGGTAACAAATTTTGCATCATTACATGACAATCATGGCTTTTCATCCCACTCAGTCTTCCGTTCTTATGGTCGACACATCTACGAAGATTAGATGAAATTCCATCAGGAAATCGTAATCCCTCCACCCATTTTAACAGTACTTTAACTTGGTTGTTATCTAGTTCATAACATGCTTTGGGTTTTTTAATGTCATTTGGCTTCATATGAAGCTCAGAACGATTACATATTTCTTCTATATCACATCTTGATTTCAGATCGTCCTTAGTCTTGCCCTTAACATTCAAAAGTGTATTAAACACATTATCGAATACGTTTTTCTCGTTATGCATCACGTCAATGTTATGACGGATTAAGAGATTTTTCCAATAAGGCAACTCCCAGAATATACTCTGTTTGCACCAATTATGAAACGTCGATTTACCTTGGATTTCAGTTTGCTGCCCGGTTTCATGTATCTTTGGATAATCTTTTACAAGTTCATATATATCTTCACTTGACCAAATCATTGGTGGTTGTAAAGTCTCATGTCTATTAGCTATGAAGTTTTTTTTGTCTCTTCTAAAAGTATGATTAATATGGAGAAAACGTCGATGACAATCAAACCATGAAATTTTCTTCCTATGCCGTAAAGAAAATGCTCGTGTTTCTTCCATACAGTAAGGACAAGCAAAATGACCGGCCGTACTCCAACCTGAAAGCATTGCATATGCAGGAAAATCGCTAATAGTCCATAACAAAGAAGCGAACATCCGAATTTTTTTTTTCGATACGTTGTATGTTTCAACTCCTTCATACCACAATGTTTTCAACTCTTCGATTAGCGGTTGTAAGTAAACATCGATACCCTGTGTCAGATCATCAGGGCCAGGGATGACAATTGTGAGAAACATATAAGGAGTTTTCATACACATCCACGGGGGTAGATTGTAAGGTGTAATGATTATAGGCCAAGATGAATATTTAGAACCAAACTGAGAAAACGGTGAAAATCCATCAGTACACAAACCTAGTCTAACGTTACGGCTCTCCGCTGCGAAATCGGGATATTTCTTATCAAAATACTTCCATGCTTCTCCATCAGATGGATGGGTGTGTTAACGTACCTTCTTCAGGTGTTCTCACACTGTGCCATCTCATATGATGCGTTGTTACAGATGATGCATATAACCTTTGAAGTCTAGGAGTGATAGGTAAATAATGCATACGCTTGTATGGAACTTCTTTTCCCTTTTTTTTTCCTTGGTTTGTATCTTTCTTGATTACATATTTTACAATTCCGAAGACTGACATCATCTTTCCAAAACAACATGCAACCATTTAGACATGCATCAATTTTTTGATACGGCAAATCGAAAGATGACATTAGTTTTTTCACTTCATAATAATTTTCGCACATTAAATTATCTGATGGCATATGGCGTTTAGCAGCTTGTACAACAGCCGTAAATCCGTCTTCTGTGTGGTTGTACTTTGATTTCATTGCAATGTACTCTGCAGTTGCCGATAATTGAGTGCTGCTAGTACATCCATTCCAAAGAGGTTTCTTAGCAGCATCCAATAAATCATATATATTTTTTCGCTCCAACATTTGGTTCCTCTTCGACGTTAACATCGTTGTTATTAATTTCAACAGTAGGAAAATTGATCGTGCTGCATCTTCAACCATATGTTCTATGAGATTCGTCGTACTAACTTCATCACTAATGACCTCTATTGACTGTTCTTCGTTACGTGTTATAATTTCTCCATGACGATCCCACACCAAATAATTGGTTACGAAATCATATTGGCTCAAATGAATCCTAACCATATTCGGTACTAAATGCTTCAACAATTTGCACCTACTACATGGACAACGAATTTCTACGTTGTTTCCAATATTACTTAAAGCAAATTCGACAAACACATTTACCCCGTTAAGAAAATGTTTACTTATTGAGCCTCCCATTTCTCTTCTTTGATACATCCAGCTCCGATCAATAAAATAATTGACCATTTTTCCTACTGTAAAACCTATGGTCAATAGTAAAAAAATTATTAATCAAATTCGATAAACACATTTAGATTTTACTATTTTTTATAATCCATTTTCGTTTATATACAAAGTTATATTTCTTGCTATTTTGTTTACATTTTTATACCTTTTGTGATGGTCGGTTATCCTACTTCCCATTGCAAACACAATAGTAATTACATTTCTTAAATCATATCATTATAAACGATTTCCCCTAATTTTGGCAGCACTTCCCCCGTGTTCCTTGTATCGTACACATATGCATGTATACAAGGAACGAAAAGGAAATGCCGTCGAAATTTTATGAACCGTTTATAACGATATCATTTACGAAACGTAATTACTTTATAGTGTTTGTAACTTGTCCAATACAGGGACAAATCCAATAAATATTGTATCAGATGAATATGAATATCCGTTTTGCAATAAAAACGAATATTCATACAACGATCATATACAACACTTATCAGATGGGGCCAAAAATTCACTAAGAGATTTAAATTTTGTTTATATGTTACCGTTTTATTAAATATATAAAATAAAGCATATTATGCATTATTTTATTTATATTCTACTATTTTATTAAATATATAGTAAATTATATGATTTTTACTATTTCGCAAAATATATAATTCATGTGTATATATATACTAAATTATATACTTATATAATGCTAATATATTTTGTAAAAGATATAATTCATGTTCGTAAAATATTCGACTAATTCATGTTTGCCTAATATTTTACAAAACATACACAAAATAATTTAAATCAATCCTAACTAATCTAACGCTAACTCAAATGCGCATTTACACTAAATTATCAACATATGTATATATGTGCATAATATATATACACAAACAATTTGGACATTTGGATGGTAATAATTGTAATTAGCACTTAGTTTGGTATAATAAACAATCAATAGGCCATTAGATACAACTATAACAACAAATTAAACACAAAATTAGCAAAATTTAAAATTTTAGGGTTTTAGGAAAAACCTGATTATGGAGTGGAATTGGATGGAGAGAGGCCGCCGGTGTTGATTGATGGCGTCGAAGTGGCTGCCGGTTGCGTGGGGAGGCTGGGAGCAAGAAAAGAGGAGGAGTGGAGGAAGAGGGTGGAGGATTTGGGGTTTTTTGTTGGAGGAGAGGAGAATGATTGTTGCCCTCGGCTTGTTGCAGGCTTACACGAAAATTTCCAACGGCTTCCAACGGCCACAAACGACATTTTTACAACGGTTACCAACGGCTACCAACGGCTTGTTAAAAAATAACGAGCTGTTGGTAGCCGTTGGAAATTACCGTTGGCGGCCGTTGGAACCCTGTCGTGGCTATATACTGTAGTTCTAGTAGCTAGTTCTTCTACATCTTTAGTGTGCGTTCTACTTTCTAGATGATTCACCTTTGTAGAGAGGCGCTCTCTACAGTTCTTTTGAGTCTACAAAATGGAGTTTTTCATTCAAGATCACTTGTATGCTGAGTAGCTCCATTGTTTTTATCGGTACTCCTAACACCTCAATGTCGGACGGTGGCTATGCCGGAGCTCGATATTGGGGTGTAATGGGCGGTGGCCTTGCCGGAGCTTATTCTAGGGGTACCTGAGTTCTTTTCTTTTTTATTTGTACTATGATTAGCTACCTGCCAGGCATGTTGGCAGCACCTTGTCTTCAGTGATATATACATATTTACATGTGTGCTCTCCTCTATTCCAAAGGATCACACATTTTTCTCAAAAAAATAATAAATTAATTTAAAATAATAATTAAATGATATTTAAAACATTATTAAAACATAATTAAATGGATTACAAACTTCAAAACATTTTTCATACGATAATTGATTAATTAATTTCTCAAATTTAAGCAGAGGCTTAGCGACTACAATGGTACTTTAATCAAGTCACCATTTATAACTTTCTAGTTATATTGCTAGTATTTACATAAGCAGGCATATATTTAAATAAAATCCATAATTAACAATCCATAGTTAACGTGTCGTTTATCCCAGATAAATCAACTTGCATAACTTAAATGATGGTTATTTAATTATTAAAACCATTAATTGAATATTTAAAATAAATTAAATATTTGCAAATCAAAGTGATAAAATTCCAAGTCTTTACATTCTTTCCCCTTAAAAAGAATTTCGTCACTAAAATTTCACCACAACTAAACCCAGTAAAAACAAGGCTAAACAAAACCCTCAACTCGTCAATTACTAACTTTTACTAAGTCAAAAGAAAACCTTTTAAAGAAAGTTAGTTATCACAACATGCCAAAATATACCATAAATATCAAATATATACAAGAGTATCTACTAAGTTACATCATCAGACTGCAATAATAATATATACATATATCATCTAAAGACTACCAAAACATCATAATAGGATACACATACACTACACCAAAAGAACTGCTTCATGAATCCAAACTGACTCCGCAGGGTAGGCTCTCTTCGTCGGAGTCCTCCATCTCGGGTCCCTCTAACACTATAGACTCACCGTCATCATCAGAAATCCATATAATCTCCAAGTCTGGATCCCTGGTGTAACAATCTGCCTTTCTTACACCTAAAGACGACACTAAATACATCCTTGGTATTTATATGCCGATCATTTAAGTGTTCGAAAGACGTCATTTGGGGTGAAAGAAGAAGACATAACATAATCTCACATCTGACGAGCAATATATAATATACACAAAATCTTCACAGAAGGAAATCATCTTTATTTATACACAACATGAGAGTACACTATCCTATTATCAGGCTGAACAGTTATAACAACATGTCCTTACAAATGATGAAACATAAAACAACACATGCAATGGAAATAAATAATATACAAGAGATACGTCTTGGACATCCAGCTCGTCTCTTGAAGCTCCAAGGCATTCGAACTAAATCTGAAAATATGCTTGGGCTGACCTGAGCATTATAAGAAAAACGTTCCAATCAGTCTGGTAAACCAGCGTGGAAAGCTCAATCAAATCATATTGATTTCTACATTTGAAAACCTTTTTCAAAATAAAAGGTATCTCGTAAGACCTCACCGCACATAAATAAAGATGGGTTTTTACCTTACTAACCAAAACTTTTTTATATAAAAATCCAGTGATATTATCATAATGTCTAGGTTTAAAATAAATACGAAACCATAGCAGAAATTGTTACATTATTAAATTTCAGCATAATAGGTATACAATCAAGTCTGAAGGCATCTATTGGAGAATGGATTCCCACAATGGTAAAGTAAGGGACTACCTTCTGTACAGTACACCTCTAGATAAAATGTACTCAGGGTTAGACCCTAAACTTTATCAACCCCTGCCAACATAGAACCGGCCTACCCTTGATCTTAGATAGTATCGAATATGTCATCACCCCGGTTATTCCCAACCTTTATAGAGAGCTCTCATGCATAACCAAATCCATGATATGATAATCTAGAAAGGTGATGACACACCCTAATAGGAGCGAACCACATAGCCCTGCTGCATCTTCCCTGTTTTAGCCATTTCCCGGGTTATGAGGCTTGAGGCATCGTGGTTAGGTTTTCTCTTAGCAAACCATCTTGGAATGCTAACACTGCCTTTCAGGCAGAAATGCAGTGCTAGCATTCATCCATACAAGTTCATTCTGAGTCTGAACGAAACCAAAGACACTACCTCTACTACATCCATTTTGGAATCACCCTCAGGATTAGTAGTAAGTAGCACTTTCACTTTAAAAACTCCATCTTCAATCATCTTCAAGATGCCATACATTTGAATGCTTATGCCGGTTTGAAATGGTTTTCAGATAATATATCTGATCCCGGTCACCCCGAATCGACAATGATAGTTTACAACTGGCGAAGTTTGATAGTCGGTTATTTAACTATCAAATAAAACAAACAACATCAATTCAGAGCTTTAATTACCCATAGCAACCACTAAGCCTCAAAATAAATCTTTCATTTATTAAATCTCTTTTAAAATATTTATCAAAATATTCATATACTTATTTCATTGGCATAAGTATATTCATAAAACGTTTGTGAAAGATTTCTTATTTCAAAATCATATCAAAGGGATCAAAACAAACATTATTTAAATTAGAGATAAGAATAGCCCCAAACACTATTCCTTCGGTGTTAAGCATGGAATGAAAGTTCCATACCACCATAATTAAGAAGGTCTGTTAAGGGAAATCCAAATCTCAAATTCTTCTATAAATTCCTTTTATAAACCTTTTTAATAAATCTCTCTAATTTATGGAAATCTTCTTTACTAAAATTCCAAACCCATTTATAAAACTCTTTATAAATCTCTAAGTTAATTTATAAAATTCATTTATAAATATCCAAACCATTTATAAAACTCTTTCCCAAATTTCCAATTCTCTTTTCAATTTATAAAACTCCTTTTATAAACTTTCCTTATTTAAAACATAACTTATTTAATAAACTTTAATCAATAAAATTCCGTTGAAAAAACCATTTATTCAAAACACCTTGAAATAAACAAGTTATTATTTAAACATTCTTCATTTGATTATCTTTAAACCATATTAGCAAAATAATGATTTTAAACAATCATTCAAAAAGTATCAAATTACTCCAAACACCTTTGATAAAATACTTGCTTAATTATCCTTTAAAAATCTTATTTAAAGTGGTAATAAACTTTAAACCATTTCTAAAAGGATATAGTTTAAATGTTTGACTTCACAAGTTCAGAAGGAGACTTGGTGACCATAATGGTTCTTTTTAATTGAGTTTATATTTCCAAGTTATGACATGGGTATTTATATAACAAGTAGATATGTAAAAGGGATCAATCAATAACAACTAATCAACATATAGGTAAATGTCCAAGTTACCCTAATAGCAGAACAAAGTTTTATCTCTGCGTAATAGATGTCAACATTATCTACTTGGTGAACTGTGGTAGAACTGTGATCTATTCTACTAACAAATGTCAATTATAATTTAATTAGTAGAATGGTGTCTTATTCTGCTAAACAGATGTCATTGGGTTTCATATTCAATTGGGGTTAATTAAGGGTAGCCGATAAAGAAATCCTTTGGTTTAGAAATATCCTTTAAAAGAGGGTTACTTTAAACAAAACCGATCTTTAGAAATAAAGTGGTTTAAAACTTTAAAATTTTTATTTAAAAATTAAATAACATTTAAACTCTTTATTTAATAATGATTAAACCTTTAAATAATATTTAAAACAACAATTAACTATTAAATAAATAATTAAATAATAATTATCCTTTAAATAAATAATTAAATAATATTTAATCTTTAAATAAATAATTAAACCATATTTAATCTCTAATTAATTATTAAATAATAATTTAAACTTTTAAATAATAATTAAATATCAATTAATCTCAATTAATTAATTAATTAATCTTTAATTAAAACTTAAATAATAAATTAAACCTTTATTTAAAATAATTAATTGAGCAAGTCGTACAGAGCAAGGAAGTAATTGTTAATCCAGTTAAAAAAGTAAAACATGGAGATATGCAACCTGAATTAATTGAAAGAGAGGAAGAAGCTTTGTATTTTTCTGCAAATGTTGAAAATTCGGTAGGAAGTGGTAACTTCCAGATCAAGAATCCATTTAATGCTTTGCAATATTTATGCGAGACTGATAAAGATGAAAATACAAGTAAAGAAGTACATGACAAAGTTACTGAAACTGGAACTGTATCGTCATCTAATCAACAGCAGGAGGACCCAGAAAAGACCCAAAGTGAGTTCCGAGATACCACTATTTTACACGAAGTAGGACCCGAAGCATTTATGCTAAAACTTGTGGAGGAAGATGGTGCCTCCAATCACCAGACAAAAACAATAACATAAGAAAAAGGAAAAAATGTAAGCCAAAGTAACAAGTGCATGAGAGCCTCAACAAAACAAAATATCAATCCAGACCTTCCAGCTAATGAAGGAATAATAAAGGATACTTATGCAGCCTCAAAAGCAACTCCCTATATTGATGTGCATGTGCACATGCACAAACTACAGTGTTCTCCTCTCACACCTACCTCTGTCCAACTTAACCCCAAATCCAATCTACATGTTTCAGTCCTTCCTTATGCTCACCTTGACCCCCTACTGCTTGGAGACCCCTACCATGCCAACCACCAGATTCACCTCCACATGAAACCAAACTAGACTCCACCTCATCACCTAAATCTATTGTCCCCTTTAATAAGGAAGAAGTTCCACCATCTAACAACTCACCACATAAAGCGGGTAGCTCTCTAAACACAGTTTCATCAACTTTGTTCTTTGATTCTCCCCTTAGTACAATTGTTCCTGGATATATGGAAATTCCCATCCCACTAACTATGGGAATGAAAGAGGAGATGCTCAATGTCTCTAAGTTTACCCAATGATACACAAGATAGGATTTTGGAATATAAGAGGTGCTCACAGTCACCTTAAGCTGGACCAATGTAAAGAAATGATACAACAATACGAATTCAGCATTCTAGCCTTGCTTGAAACAAAACTTAGCCTTGATCTCTCATTGCAAGCTGCTAAATATATAAGACCAAGATGGAAGTTGATACACAACCACGTACATGCTGCATATGGTAGAATTCTGATTCTTTATGACCCTCTCATCCTTTGCCTCACCGTCATTGACTCCTCAAAACAAATGATTCATTTCCATGCTCTTCTCAACCAATCTTCCACCTCCTTCTATATTACTTTTGTTATGCTGAAAGTTCTGTTAATGCTAAAGCCCCCCTCCTCAATTATATTCCTTTCCTTCGAACAAGAATCTCATACATGGTTTATTGGAGGTGACTTCAATTGTTCTATTCGATTATCAGACATGGTAGGAGGGAACCCCTATCAATGAATGAAATTAATCCATTAAATACTTCAATCCATCACTCCAATCTTATAGAGATTAAAACCACTGGAGCAACCTTCTCATGGAACAACAAAAGAAAGATTGGTTGTAGAACTCTCTCCAAGATTGATTACATGTTTTGCAACCAAACAACACTTACCAAGTGGCCAGCAATGTTTAACCACCTTCCAAGTCCATTATTATCTGACCACTCTCCTCAAATACTCCAATTGGATGCCAATGCCATGAAAAGAAAACCAAATTTTAAAATTTTTAACTCTTGGGTTTATGAACCTGATTTTCATAGCTTAATTGAGTTGACATGGTCTAAACCTAATTTTGGCAACCCTATGTTTGTCTTGCAGAGAAAGCTCAAAGAGGTCAAGGAGAAGTTGAAAGCTTGGTCTAGGAAAAAGTATGGAGAAGGAACTAAGCAAACTAAAATATTAAAAGCTCAACTCATAACAATCCAAGAAAAAAATGCAAATAAGTCCTGCTGATGACTCTCTGGCTAGTATGGAAACTGAAGCTACCAAACATTACATTGAGGCACTTCTCAAGGAAAATGATATGTTAAAGCAAAAGGCGAGAATCAAGTGGAAATTTGAAGGAGACCGTAACACTGCTTATTTTCATGATGCATTAAAGGCCAAACAAACTCAAGAAAATATATGGAAAATACGAGATGAAAAAGGGGAGCTTCACCAAGACCCTGAAAGCATAGCTAATGCTTTCATCAATTACTACTCTGATTTATTTGGCAACGCAGAAAACAGTCTCCCTAATATTGAGGCGATTGACCCTTTGATTCTACCTAGTCTTAATAGAGAAGATGTCTTGTTTAAGCACTGAAGTTACTAATACTGAGATTAAGCAAGCCATGTTCCCTCTTAATAAAGACTCATGCGGTGGGCTTGATTGATGGCTTTAACGCCTACTTTTACACGTCATGTTGGTCTATTATGCAGAGAGATGTAATTAAAGCAATTAAGAATTTCTTCAAAAAAGGTAAAATGGATAACACCTTCAATAACACCTTCATTGTGTTGATTCCCAAAACTAGAACCGCTAACAGTGTTCAAGAATTCCGACCCATCTCATGCTGCAACATAATATACAAATGCATTACCAAAATTATAGCAACTCGAATGAAAGCTGTGCTACCAAATATCATCTCGAAAAATCAGGCTACTTTCTTAAATGACAGAAACATTCTCGACAATGTGCTTGTTTCTCATGAGCTTCTTCATGGCTACAACACTTCATCTGCTTCTCTGAGAGGAATATTGAAAATTGATATATGTAAGGCTTTTGACACTCTTCACTGGGATGCAATTGTACGAATAATGGGTTACATGAATTTTCCCAAGCATTTCACTACCTGGATATATGCTTGCATATCTTCTGTGAACTTTTCTATTCAGTTAAATGGATCGAGTGTTGGATACTTTGAAAGCTAGCGAGGCATTAGACAAGGAGATCCCATGTCACCCTACATATTTGTAACTGTCATGGAAATACTCACACGTATTCTTAAAGACCTTGTCAGGAAAAAGCTTTTTCAACTTCACCCTAAATGCAAAGAGCCTATGATAACCTCCCTTATGTTTGCGGATGATTTATTTATCTTCTGTAAACCAACAATTCAGACTGTTACTGCAATCCTTAAAGGCCTTAATCTATTCTACGACATAACAGGCCTAAAAGTGAACTTGGAAAAATCTTATATCATGTTAGCTGGAATAGAGCATGAACAAAAGGAAATCATATACTATAACACTGGGCTAAGGCCTAGAAATGGAGCTGTCTCCTACCTTGGAGTTCCCCTAGCAACCTCTCGAATCTCCACCAATCAATGCCTTCCCTTGTTCGAAAAAATAGCTGCTAGACTTGAGTGTTGGTCAAGTAGATTACTTAGTCAAGCTAGCAGACTGACCTTAATTAAATCAGTTATTTTCTCAATGACAGTTTATTGGGCTAGGACCTTTCTCCTCCCTCAGCAGCTTATTAAAATGATAGAAGTGCAATTATGAAATTCTTTTGGAATGGCGGCACTCAAAGCCGATACATGGCCCCTGTTAAATTCATACATGTTGAAAAGGCTTTGAAGAAAGGAGGGTTGGGAGTTCTTGTTTTAACTCAGTGGAACAAAGCAGCTATGGCAAGGTATATTGACAACTTCATAAATAATAAAGACAATATCAGGGTTCAATGGTCCTTTAAATATGTAACAAAACGCAAAAACTTTTGGAATATGATACCACTGTAAAGTATAAGCTGGACTTGGCCAAGTATATTCAAGTTAAGGGAGGAAGTGCTGCCTCTTGTTCAGTATGTTATTGCTCCTCACAATAAAGTAAGTTTTTGGGATGATCCATGGTGCAAACAAGGATGTATACTTCGAAGACTAATCAATCATCAAGAGTTACTCCAATCTGTAGTTGGGGAACATGTACATGTTAACTCGTTTTACTATGGAGGCCGTGTTATATTACCTAACATCTCTAACCATAATATATCAGTCCTCTGGAATTTCATTCAGACCATTCAATTTAACTCTACTTGTAGTGATAATATAACATGGGGTCCAACTCGATCGAAGTTCTACACCAAGACTGTTTACAGTTATCTGACTGGTAACTACACTCTTTCTACATGTAAATGGCATGCCATTATATGGAGATGAGAAAGCACTGCAGCGGAGAATCTTCTTCTCTGGAAAGTAATAAACAATGCATTATTTACTCGCGTGAAGCTAGTCAGCAAAGGAATGAACGTGTGTGTTAGATGTTGTTTCTGTAATGACCTTCCAGAAACGATTAAGCACCTTTACTTTGACTGCCCCATAACCTGTGGTATGTGGAATATAGTAAAAAATGAATTGGGCATCAGTATAGAAGGTACGAACAAGTATGATGAGTGGGCGGTTCTTCTTAGGGTTTCTGCTTCAAATGATAATCGCTCTAGAATTTATTTTATTCTGTTCAAGATATTCGTTCGTCTGGTTTGGTTGGAACGTAACGCGAGAATATTCAATGTGGAGAGGATCACTGCTAAACAGTTTACAGACTTGATAACTTTTGAAGTGAGGAGAGGTCTTCATGAAGCTAATCTTTCTTTTGAGCCTGGAGATTAACTTATTTTATCAGTCTGGTTTCCCTTTATTTTTTTCTTTCTCTTTTTCCTTTTTCAACTTTCTTTCCTTGTGTAGTCCACTTTCTCCTCCTTCTTTGTTCAATGTTTTTTTTTTTGTATTTTGCTTGATTTTTCCCGAGTGGATCAATAAAATGGTAGAGGTCCATTTAACCCCGTCGGCTTTGCAAAAAAAAACAATTAAATCATAATTAAGTTTTAAATAAATCTTCACTTAAATCTAACTTGGTTAGTAATTAATTAATAGGTAAACCCTTTTGTAAATAATTAATTAATTAATAATTTATCTTTAATAATTAATTAAAATAATAACTAATCCTTAAATAATTAATAATTAAATTTTATTTAATCAACTAATTATAATTAACTTATTTGATTAATACTTAAGTACTAATTACCATAAATAAATAAATAATAGTTATAATTAATTTTTTAATACTTAAAATATGTTTTGAAACACTTTTCAAATATATCCAAGATGAAACAAAAAAAATTAAATTTGTAAATGAGTTCGTTTTTCGAAGTTCCTCCACAGCGACTATCGCTATACGACTCGTAATTTCAAATCTTGCTTTACATTTCAAAAAACTTTCAAAACCCTATATATTTTTTAATACTTTACTTGCTTTATATACTTTGGAAAAGGGTTTTATAAACTAAAACAAAGTTTTAACATTGTTTTAAAACTTTTCTATAAAATACGAAAAAGTAAACAAGTTAAAATAAGGCATCTCTAAGTCATTTTCAATAAGTCAAGACATCAACTTTCTTAACCTATCACTACATATTCATGTCCATGGCATCCATAATCATATCACAAACAAAACATAAGTAAAGATCTAATCTTCACAACATTCACACCACTTTTAGACTTCACTTTCAAATCTAACTTAGTTTCACATACAAGCTTACATAAGCACATATATGATCATTCGAACCAATATTAACTTCCACCCAAACATACAAAAAATATACCACTAAGTTAAGTAAGCATATAAAGTTTAAATTTTTTAATTTAAAGGGTGAGCTTAACTCACCAAAATGTTAGCCAAGCCCTCACTAAATCCACCCGAACTTCACTAAAACTTGGAAACGACCTTAGCTATTAACTTTACTTTAACCAAAAATGGATTTTTGAAGGCTTTAAGGCCAAGGTGGTTCGGCCATGAAGGGGAAGGCGTTCGGCCATGCTTGGACAAGAGTGGTGTGGGTTAGTTTTAGCTAAGTGGAGGGTGTAGAAAGGAAGGAAGTTTTCTATAATAAGTTTGTAAGGGTTTAAAAGTGAAAATGTGTTGGAATTTCAACTTTGGAAATTTGTGGAAGCCATGAAAATGTGTAGAAAGCTTTGGAAAGGAAGTTGAAAGTAAAAGTTGGAAATGAGAAAATATGAAAAGAAAATTAGGAAACTAGTTTTATATAAAACCACTTAGACAAATTACCAAAATAGCCTTGTACTTTAACCTCCACTCTCCCTATGCCACCTCATCATGTTCCAACACCCCCTCCACTTCATGTACTTTCGAAAATGCCCTTGTCCCTCCTTCTTTCATTTGTTCCAACATGCATAGTGACTTAAGTACTAATGTCTTCCTAAGATGTGATGTTTACTTTTTCCATTTCTTTTATTTTTAAACTTATTTAACTTTCACTAAAATATCATATCATATTTTAATAACTTAAGTAAACATATATACATATATCTCCAAAGTGTGCTAACTTATGAATGTGAATATTTATACCATATAGTTCAGAACATTTTTCGATAGCTTTTAGCCAGTCGGAAATTCAGAAAACGAATCCTAGTCACATTTTCGATTTTTCTTCGAACTAATTATTTTTGTTGACCAATTTTGAAAACTATTTCACAATTATTATTCATTATTTAAAATAATTTTATTTTAATCATAAAATCTATTATTTGGATATTTAAAATTAATTAAATATCCCAAACTAAAACGGTGAAATTCCGGGTCGTTACAATCTTCCCCCTTAAAAGAATTTCGACCCCGAAATTTTACCACAACCTTACCTAGAAAACAAACTATCCCAAGCATACCTAACACTATTCATTAGGCCATACCTAGATCATTCCTACACAAAATTTGATCACTCACTCGAATACATAGCTTTATTTTCGAACCAGTACCACTCACCCGACTTCCTAGTGCAGACTTTGATCAGGCTTCTTAATTAGAAACCTTCATTCTCCTTACATTGCCATATGCTATGATAGAAAACTTTTAGTTCCATTAATAACCCTTACCAAGTATTCGCCACTAAAAATTGAGTGACAAATCCTTATTCGGAACGGTGTGAAACACCTCAAGTTATGCACTCGAATCTTGGATCGAGAATTAGGAAAGGTGATAAAATGATCTGCGTACAGCTTAAGTACTCATCTAAATGTTCTTAGCTACCTAATTACCTTTAACCCTCCTAAAAATATTTATGGAAACACTTAAAAAAATTCCAATTTAGATCCAACATTATAAAATGACACAACTTATTTATGAAACCTTTTCATAAAATCATTTTAATTTATTACTTGTATAATACTCTCTAATATCCTAAGATTATATATATAGAACATCGGATAATATTTCCTATTCAGATGTAGATCCCAAAATAATTTGGATTTTAAAATTGAGTCGACCAATTCAACTTTTTTACTCAATCGGTCTGGTAAGGAGCTAAGAAGAGTGGGATGCTGGTATCCAAACTCCTTTCTAGAATCTACTTTTCTTTAGACATCTTTAATGTAAAAATGTTTATTAGTTGGCCCAATAACATCAAATAGTTTTCACTTCCTAGATATTAAAATCAAAAGACATAGTTTAATAAAACAAAGTTTATTAAACCTCCTTATTAAATTAATTCAGGTTTTAAAACTTCATTTATTAACCCGTTCTTTAATCAAAATACCATATATATTTTTTTGAAAACTTAGGTGCAAAAAACCTGGGTTTTATTTCAAAAGCTTTTTGAAATGATACTTTTATTTTTAGCTCTTAGACAATATACATATAGCTTGAGTAACTCTAAAATGATGTCAAGGAACTGGGTACTACTAAATAGTATCATATATCCCCTCAACCAAGAAGGGTAATAATCAAAAGAAGTGTTTACCATCCGAACACATCTCCTGTCCATTTTTAGTCACTTTCGAGGCACTTGAACTAGTTAATTATAAAATACTTGTCCTTTCAAATCCCTTTTAGAAACAATACTATATATATATTTGCCCTAAATAGTTTTTAACAAAATATTTATCATTCACTTGCTTTGGATTCATTTGGATTCGAACTCTTTTCGATCATACACCGACAAAGAGAATAATTTACTAAGTGCACTACAACATTTATCTAAGCAAACATCCGATTGTAACTTAGATGATTATTTAGATCGTCAAAAAACTAATTGAAACTCATTCCTTAAATTGTTCAAAGAAAAATTTTCTTTAAAATTCCTTTCCAAAATATTTACACTTTAAAACATTTTCCAGTAATACTATTATTACCATTTCTTCAAAAAGCATTTGAAATCTTTTTCGAAGACATCGTGATTTAAATTCTCCGAAAATTTATTTTATTTTCAAAACATATTTTATAATCCTGATTTATAAAATCTACTTTTTACAAAATCATCTGAATTATTTCTTATAAACCACTCAACAATAGTTAATGCTCAAACTAGATGAGCATAACTAAACAAACCCTAAATGATAATAATAAAACATTATCATCTCCTAACAATCAACACATAAATATACTATATTAATTTTGAAAAATCATTCTTTTTTATATAAAATATATTCCTAGGTAAAATTATTTCATTTACCCATTTTAAAACAATACTGTGTTGGATGACCTTGTTCAAGTGTTTAGAGATCTCTATCAATAATGTTAGCTACTCCTATTGACCAGAATCCATAAGTCATTCAACAAGTCAATCAACACAATAAAAAGCATTTTTATAGCACTAACAAATATGCACTCAAAATATACAATCAAAGTCATTCTATGGCGTTACTAACCCTACCTCTAATGATTTTACCCCACCAGGGCCAAGGTTCTCGCTTAACCTTGTGCTTTGATACCAAATCTAACGATCTGCCTTTCTTACACCAAAATAAGACACTTAATAAATCCTTGGTATTCGTGTGCCGATCATTTAAGTATCCGAAAGACATGTCATTGGTGGTGAAGACAAAACAGAATCTCACATTGTGAAGAACAATATATAATATACATAAAATCTTTCCAAAAATAAATCATCTTTATTTATACACAACATTAGAGTACACTATCCTATTATCAGCCCGAACAGTTATAACAGTCTATCCTTACAAATGCTGACACATAAAACAACACATGCAATGGAAATAAAGTATATATGAGAGATACATCTTGGACATCCAGCTCATCTCTTGAAGCTCAAGGCATCCAAACTAGATCTAAAAATATGCTCGGGCTAGCCCGAGCATTATAAGAAAATAACGTCTGGATTAGTCTGGTAAACCAACGTGAGAAAGCTCAATCAAATCATATTGATTTCTACATTTGGAAACCTTTTTCAAAATAAAAGGTAAGTCATAAGATCTCATCGCACATAAAAACAGACGAGTTTTTACCTTACGATGACCAAAACATTTTTATATGAAAATCCAGTGATATTATCATAATGTATAGATTTAAAATAAATAAGGAATCATAGCCAGAATTGTTACATTTTTAAATTTCAGCATAATAGGTAAACAATCAAGTCCGAAGGCACTTATTGGATAATGGATTCCAACAATGGTAAGGTAAGAGACTACCTTTCGTACAGTATACCTCTAGATAAAATATACCCGTGGTCAGACCCTGAATTTGGTCAGCCCCTGCCAACACATAACCGGCTTACCCCTGAACTTCGATAGTACCGAATATGCCATCATCCCGGTTATTCCCAACCTTTATAGAGAGCTCTCATGCACTACAAAATCCATAATATGATAATCTAGAAAGGTGATGACACACTGTAATGGAAGTGACCCACATAGCCTTGTTGCATCTACCCTATTTTAGCCATTTCTCGGGTTGTGAGGCTTGAGGCAATGCTTTTACCTTTTCTATTAGCAGACTATCTTGGATTGCTAACATTACCTTCCAGGCAGAAATGCAGTGCTAGCATTCATCCATACAAGTTCATACTGGGTCTGAATGAAATCAAAGGCACTACCTCTACTACATCCATTTTGGAATCACCCTTAGGATTAGTAGCAAGTAGCACTTGCACTTTAAAGAAATATATCTTTAAGATGTCTCCTATTCGAATGCTTATGCCGGTTCGAAGTGGTTTTTGGATAATACATTTGATCCTGGTCTCCCCGAACCGACAATGATAGTTTAAAACTGGCGAAGTTTGATAGTCGGTCATTTAACTAACAAATAAAACAAACAACAACAATTCGGAGCTTTAATTACCCATAGCAACCACTAAGCCTCAAAATAAATCTTTTATTTATTAAATCTCTTTCGGAATATTTATCAAAATATTCATATACTTATCTCATTGGCATAAGTATATTCACAAAACATTTGTGAAAGATTTCTTATATCAAAATCATATCAAAGGGATCAAAACAAACGTTATTTAAATTAGAGATAAGAATAACCTCAAACACTATTCCTTTGGTGTTAAGCATGGAACGAAAGTTCCATACCACCATAATTAAGAAGATTAGTTAAGGGAAATTCAAATCTCAAATTCTTTTATAAATTCCTTCTATAAATCTTTTAATAAATCTCTTTAATTTATGGAAAATCTCTTGTACTAAAATTCCAAACCCATTTATAAAACTCTTTATAAATCTCCAAGTTAATTTATAAAATTCTTTTATAAATATCCAAACCATTTATAAAACCCTTTCCCAAATTTCAAGATCTCTTTTCAATTTATAAAACTCCTTTTACAAACTTTCCTTATTTAAAACAAAACTTTTTTACAAAATTTTAATTAATAAAGTTCCTTTGAAAAAAATCATTTATTTAAAACACTTTGAAATAAACAAGTTATTATTTAAACCTTCTTCATTTAATTATCTTTAAACCATATTAGAAAAATAATGATTTTAAACAATCATTCAAAAAGTATCAAATTACTTCGAACATCTTTAATAAAAAAATTACTTAATTATCCTTTAAATATCTTATTTAAAGTGGTAATAAACTTTAAACCATTTCTAAAAGGATAAAATTTAAATGTTTGACTTCACTAGTTCAGAAGGAGGCTTAGTGCCCACAATGGTTCTTATTTAATTGAGTTTATATTTCCAAATTATGACATGGGTATTTACATAACAAGTAGATATGTAAAAGGGATCAACCAATAACAACTAATCAACATATAGGTAAATGTCCAAGTTACCCTAATAGTAGAACTGGGTTTTATTTCTACTTAATAGATGTCAACATTATCTACCCGGTGAACTATGGTAGAACTGTGATCTACTCTACTAACAGATGTCAGTTATAATTTAACTAGTAGAATAGTGTTTTATTCTGCTAAACAGATATCATTGGGTTTCATATTCAATTGGAGTTACTTAAGGGTAGTCGATAAAGAAATCCTTTGGAAATATCCTTTAAAAGAGTGTTTCTTTAAAACAAAATCGATCTTTAGAAATAAAGTGATTTAAAACTTTAAAACTTTTATTTAAAAAATAAATAACATTTAAACTCTTTATTAATAATGATTAAACATTTAATTAATTATTAAAACAATAATTAACTATTAAATAATAATTACATTTAGATAAATAAATTAAATAATATTTACTCTTTATATAAATAATTAAACCATAATTAATCTCTAATTAATTAGTAAATAATAATTTAGACTTTTAAATAATAATTAAATATCAATTAATATCAATCAATTAATTAAATAATCTTTAATTAAAACTTAAATAATAAATTAAACATTTATTTAAAATAATTAAATCATAATTAAGTTTTAATTAAATCTTAACTTAAATTTAACTTGATTAGTAATTAATTAATAAGTAAACCCTTTTATAAAAAATAAATAATTAATAATTAATCTTAATAATAAACTAAAATAATGATTAATCATTAAATATTTAATTAAATAATAATTAACTTTTATTTTATTAACTAATTATAATTAACTTATTTGATTAATACTTAAGTATCAATTACCCTATTTAATTAAATAAATAAATAAGCAATAATTATAATTACATTTTCTACTTAAAATATGGTTTGAAGCACTTTTCAAAATATCCAAGATGAAACAAAAAAATTAAATTTGTAAATGAGTTCGTTTTTCAAACTTCCCTCATAGAGACTATCCCTATACGACTAGTAATTTCAAATCTTGCTTTACATTTCGAATCACTTTCAAAACCCTTTTTTTATGCTTTACTTGCTTTATATAACTTTGGAAAAGGCTTTTATAAACTAAAACAAAGTTTTAAAATTTCTTTAAAACTTTTCTAGAAAATACAAAAGGTAAACAAGTTAGAACAAGGGATCTCTAAGTCGTTTTTAACAAGTCAAGACATCAACTTTCTTAACCTATCACTACATATTCATGTCCATGGCATCCATAATCATATCACAAACCAAACATAAGTAAAGATCTAATGTTCACAACATTCACACCACTTTTAGACTTCACTTTCAAATCTAACTTACTTTCATATACAAGCATACGTAAGCACATATATGACCATTCGAACCAACATTAACTTCCACCTAAACATACAACAAATATACCACTAAGTTAAGTAAACATATAAAGTTTAAAACTCTAAATTTAAAGGGTGAACTTAACTCACCAAAATGCTAACCAAACCCTTACTAATTCCGCCCGAACTTTACTAAAACTTGGAAACGACCTTAGCTCTTAACTTATAAATATGAATATTTATACCATATAGTTTACCACTTTTTTCGATAGTTTTAGCCGACGAAAAGTCAAAAATTCGGAAAACGAATCTCGGTCACATTTTCAATTTTTCTTCAAACTAATTATTTTTTAGACAAATTTTGAAAACTATTTCATCGTTATTATTTATTATTTAAAAGAATTTTATTTTAGTCATAAACTCTATTATTTGGATATTTAAAAGTAATTAAATATTCCCAAATTGAAACGGTGAAATACCAGGTCGTTACACCTGGGTATCAGCATCTCTACCACGAACCATACATCATCCAAAATGATGGCATCCAGATCCTCTCCTGAAATCGGGTTGCAATAACCTCGCCCATCTCTCAGATGATGGCATCATCATTTTCCGATTTTGGCTCCTCCTCCAAAATGGGTTTCTCCTTTTCTTCTTCTTCAAACTCCTCCTCTTCTTCGAACTCTTCCTCGAGTAATGGATGGTCAATATCCTCCATGTTTCGGTTGGCCATGGCCTGCTGGGAAGCCTCCTAGCCTTCATACGTGCTCCT
The DNA here is from genome assembly GCA_030737815.1 of Allium fistulosum. Lineage (NCBI taxonomy): Eukaryota > Viridiplantae > Streptophyta > Magnoliopsida > Asparagales > Amaryllidaceae > Allium > Allium fistulosum. Next base: position 1,252,392,083 of record CM060905.1, read on the forward strand.
CTAACTACAATGGGAGTCCTCTATAATCAATCAACAAAAATCCTTAGAATAAGATACTAAGTCCTACTAAGGTCCATATATGCTTAAATAATACAAAGCATGTATAAGATGACTTAACTTTATTAACTTATATTGGGCTCTCCTATTGCCTAAGAATAGATGCAAAATATCATATTTTAAGTCTCATTTATTCCGAATTTCCAGATGCAAACCCAAAATAAATCTGAGTCTTAAAACTGAGTCAACCAACTCAACCTCCTAATCTATCAGGTCTGGCAAGTCACTAAGAAGAGTAGGATGTCGGTATCCAACTATGTACTAGAGTCTACTTCTCCTTAGAAACTTCTAAGATAAAGGTGTCTATTAGCCGCCCCAATTACATCACTTAGCTTAACAAAAACACCATATACCCACTGCTTTGGATATTCGGATTCAAACTCATTTCGATCATACAATGATGAAGGGAATATTCCACTAAGTGTGCTACAATGCTTGCTTAGGAAACATCTGATCGTCACTTAGAAGATTATTCAGATCACCACAAAACGAATCGAGACTCATTCCCCGAACCAACCCAAATAAAATGTCACTAAAAATTTTCTTTCCATTGTGTTTACACCTAACCACTTTCAAGTATTATTTTTCTAATTTTTTTTTTCAAGACCACAAGTTGTAAATCTCAACATTTCTTTATAAAACACATCTTTAGAAACCAAGGTTTATGAAATCATCTTTGTAAAATTATTTCCAAATATTTCTTTCAACTACCCTAGCTTTCTATCAATAAACTACTTATTAAAACCCAACTTTAATTCAACATTACCATCGAATACCCAATAGTCAAACTGTGAAACTTAATTCACAAGGTGTTTGTTTCAATGTTTCCAAATTTCTACTTACTAAGGCTATGTTTTGAAAAGGAAAATTTCTTGCTAAAACAAGCAACAACCATATCATAAATAACTATATAGTTTTTGGAAAAGAATATTCCTTTTATATATAAAATATAATCCTCAATAAAATTATTTCATTTACCGAATTTAAAACAATACTATGTCAGTTTGTCTTATTCAAGTCTTTAGGAACCCCTATTGACAACGTTGATCAGGCGCATCGACCAGAATTCATAAGCCACTCAACAGACCAACCAACACAATATAAAACATTTTATAGCACTAACAAATACGCGCTCATATATATACACCACACTCAAGCTCATTCTAGGATATTACAAATCCTATCTTTATTGAGGTTACTCATTCTAGGATATTACTATCCCTATCTATAATGATTTTACCCCACCAAGGCCTAGGTGTTCGCTCAACCTAGGCTCTGATACCACATGTAATGATTTGCTTTTCTTACACCTAAAGACGACGCTTAATATATCCTCGGTACTCGTGTGCCGATCGTTTAAGTGTCCGAAAGTCAGGTCATTTGGCATTAAAGAAAGAAAAGACAGAACAAAATCCCACATCGTAATGAGAAATATATAATATACACAAGCCTTTACAAAAAGGAAATAATTTTATTATATACACAACATCAGAGTACACTAACCAATATTAGCCTGGACAATTTTAATGGTCTGTCCTTACAAATACTGATAAATACAAACAAAAATCAAGAACAATAAAAACAATGGAAGAATTAATATACGTGAATATGTCTTGGAGAATCCAGTTCATCTTCTGAAAGCTTTAAAGCATCCAGTTAAAATTGGAAAATATGGTAGGACTGAACCGAGCATTATAAGAAAATAATGCCCGGATCAGTCTGGTAAGCCAGCATGAGGAAACTCTATCAAATTATACTGGTTTCTAAGTTTATAAAATCCATTCAAAATAAAAGGTATCTCATAAGAGAACGCCACATATAAACACGGATGGATTTTTACCTTACGATAAACAAAAACATTTCTATAGAAAATCCAGTGATATTATAATAATGTCTAGGGTACAAATACATATTAGTCATAGCCGAAACTGTTACATTAATTAAATTCCAGCATAATAAGTATACAACTAAGTCCGAAGGCACTTATTGGAGAATGGATTTCCATACAATGACAAGGTAAGGGACCACCTTTCGAGTGGTACACCTCTAAAATGCTCTAAGGGTCTAACAAGAACATCTTGTACCCCTGCTAAAAATAACTGGCCTACCCCTTACTGGATAGTACCAAATATGCCATCACCCAGATTACTTTCTAACCTTTCCCTTGAGAGCTCTCATGCACAACCAAATCCGTAATAGCACTCTAGAAAGATGATGATCATACCATAATGGGTGTGACCCACATAGCCCTGCTGCATATTCCCTGTTTTAGCCATTCCTGGTTGATGAGGCTAGAGGCTATGCTTTTACCTTTCCTCTTAGCAGACCATCTTGGAATGCTAACACTGCCCTTCAGGCAGAAATGCAATGCCAACGTTCATCCATACAAGTTCGTTCTGGATCTGAACGAAACCGAAGGCACCACTTATACTGCATTCATTTTGGAATCACCTCTAGGATTAGTAGCAAGTTTTTCTTGCTCTTCAAAGAGCAACATCTTCAATCATCTTTAAGATGTCTTCCATTCGAATGCATATGTAGGTTTGAAGTGGTTTTTGGATAAAATGTCTAATCCTAGTTTCTCCGAACCAACAACCGATAATTTCTAGTTGACTCATTCTCGGTTCTTTTGGAAGTAAGCGGACTATACTAGAGTCCCAAAGGGATCTCTAATATATCTTCACCGAATGAGTTCTCCCGAGGGAACTTAAATCGTATGAACACATGAAGCTTTTATTTACTTCCTAAGTCAAAACTGGCCAAGATTTGATAGTCGATTATTTAACTATCAAATACACAAACAACAATAATTCAGAGATTTAATTACTCATAGCAACCACTAAGCCTCAAAATAAATCTTTCATTTATCTTAGTCTCTTTCCAAAATATTTATCATAATATTTATATACTTATCTTATTGGCTTAAGTATATTCACAAAACATTGTGAAAGATTTCTTACTCCGAAATCATATTAAAAGAATTGCAACAAAAATTATTTAAATTGGAGATAAGGATAAACTCAAACACCATTCCTTCGGTGTTAGGTATGGAATGAATGACCATATCACCAAAATTAAGAAGGTCGGTTGAAGGAAATCCAATCTCAAATTATTTTATTAATTTCTTCATTAAATCCTTTTAATAAATCTCTTTCATTTATGAAAATCTCCTTTACTGAAATTCCAAATCCATTTATAAACTCTTTATAAATCTCCAAGTTTCTTTATAAAAAAATAAACTCTTTTATAAATATCCAAAACCATTTATAAAACTCTTTAGCGAATATCCAAAATCATTTAAAAACTTCTTTTATAAATATCCAAAATCATTTATTAAACTTCTTTCCAAATTCAAGATCTCTTTTCAATTTATAAAACTCCTTTTATAAACTTTCCTTATTTAAAACAAATTTCTTTAATAAACTTTAATCAACAAAGTTCCATTGATAAACAATAAATTATTTAAAACACCTTTAAATAAATAAGTTATTATTTAGACATTCTTCATTTAATTATCTTTAAACCACGTTAATTTTTTTTAAACAAACATTAATTAAATTAACTTCAAACATATTAATAAAATGATTAATCAACTTAAAACAATATAAATAAAATAATAAATTAACTTTAAAAGTATTAATAAAATAATTATTTAACATTAAACAATATTATTTTAATAACAAATTAACTTTAAACAATATTATTTTAATAACAAATTAACTTTAAACAATATTACTATAATAATAAATTAACTTCAAAACATTATTAGTATAATAATTAATTAACTTTAAAATAATAATTTAATGATTTTTTAAACATTATTAAAACATAATTAAATGGTTTATAAACTTCAAAACATTTTTCATATGATGATTAATTAATTAATTTCTCAAATTTAGACAAAGGCTTAGCGACTACAATGGTACCTTAATCAAGTCACAATTTATTTGGTTTAACTTTCTAGTTATATTACTAGTATTTACATAAGCAGGCATATATGTAAATAAAATCCATAATTAACAATCCATAGTTAATGTGTCATATATCCCAGATAAATCAACTACATAAAATCAACTGTCCAAAATAATATAATAGTAGAACGGGGATTTATTTCTACTCAATAGATGTCCATATGATTTAATTAGCAGAACGGTGTTTTATTTCCCTAAACATGTGTCATTAATGAGGTATGATTATCTAACTACATAATTGATAACATAATTAACTTACTAAGTATTAGTTTCTCATTAAATTATATTACATTAAAATTCCAATTTTTTATGTAGAAGAGTTGTACTCGTTAATACGAGTCCACTATCGAAGACCACGGGTTAAATAGGGTTTGTATGGATGCATTATAGGTTATTAAAGTTTTATAATTATTATTTACAAATAAATTTAATAATTTGATTTTTAATAAATACTAGGGCCCAAATCCAAAAACCAAGCCAACCCGAAACCCTTTCTCCCCCATCACAATATTCCCCAAATTCCACTCCTCTACTTCAAGACCTGGAGCCCAAAGGGTTAGTGCACGGAGATGCACTGTCCATGTGCACACCTTAACCAAACACCGAACCACCTAACGGAGGATGCTCGCAGATGCGAATCACCAAGCTCGACTCACCCATTGTAATGACCCAAAATTTAGTCACTTTAAATATGCATATTTAATATACTGTTTTAATAATTAGTAATTGGATTTTATAACCCAAAAATACATCTTTTCAATAATAACTAATGATGGTGAAATGATTTTTAAAATGTATTTACAAAAACAATTAGTTCAAAGGAAAATAGAAAATATGATCGGAAAGCTTTTTCCAAAAATTCAGTTTTTCACCATCAATTGTTTAAAAGGTTGTGAACACCTTAGTTAATATACACACACATTTATAAATAATATAAATATGGTTAAGGTTAATTATAATAAGATGAAATAAATATTTATTTAAGTAATAAGGAGAAGTAAGGTGAGAAGTGGCATTTTCTTAAGTTTAAAATAAGATAAAAAGAAAATGTCACATTTTATGGTACACAAATACATGTAAGTGTTTTACATGATGGAAAATAGATGGAGGGAGGTTGGTAACGTGTAAAAAAGGGATGGAGGGAGTTGTTGATGATGTGTTCAAAAAGTAGTGGAAGGTAGTGATACTTTAGGGCATTTTTGTAATTTGTTTAATCCACTTTATATAAAACAAACTTCCCTTTTTCCTCTTTCTCATTTTCATTTCATTTCTTTATTTTCAACTTCATCGCCCTCTTTTCCAAGCTTTCCTAAGGAAATTCAATGGCTTCTCTTTATTTTACAAAGTTTTAAAAATCAAAACTTTCTCACTTTTATTCCTTAAAACCTTATAAAAAAGCACCTTTTCTTCACTTTCAACCTCTTCCTCTTCAAATCAAAGCCGTACTTTCCTCACAATAGCATGGACGTACCCTAAGCACTCTTGGCCGAGCCCACTATGTGATGATTAAGTTCAAAAATCAAATTTTTCCAAAGGTTATACAAATTTCTAGGCACTATTTCAAATTTGAAAAAGATTTGGTTGATTTTGGTGATTAAATTTCTTTCTTTTGAGGAAAAGATTTAACCTTGATATGTTGTCTATTTTGTTGTTTAATATCTTGGTTATTTGGTTGGATCTGATGTTTGGTTAGTTTGTGTACATATGTGTTTGGTTGTGATGTAGTGTAAACTTGAAAATGGAAGTTAAATGTTAGTAAAAGTTCGCAAGTTAGGATCTTTATGTGATGGATGATGTAAATTTGAAATCTTTACTTGTCTTTGTGGTTTATTATATGTTGTGTATGCTATAGACATGATTATGTGTTTATATGCTAAGAAAAGTTGGCATTTTATATGGTATTGATGACTTGCATTCCTTGTGGAAAGTTATCTTGAATTATTTTCAAATAAAAATCATCTTCAAGTTCTAAACTTAGTTTTACTTTTATAAACACTTACTTTATGTTTTGGAAAAGTAAGTGAGCTTCCAAAAGTGATAAGTTTTCAAAGTAAACTTAGGAAAACAGTTTCAAGTTATGGTATCCATAGCAATAGTCGTTATGAATATAGTTCAATGAAAATTCAACTTTTTACAAAATTAAGTTTTTATACTTAAAAGTATTTTAGAAATGTTTTATAAACTTAATAATGATGTTTAAGAAATTTAATTAAGAATTTAATAATTAGTTTTTAATTGATTAAGTTTGGTAATTAATAATTAATTAAATATTAAATATTAAATAAGGTTTATTAATGTTAATTAAGTGGAGATTAGTTACTAATTAATTATCTTTTAAAGTGAGATTAATTTTAATTAATTATTTATTAGTAAGATTACTTTTCAGTTAATTATGAGTTAAATATAATATTAGTTTTTAATTAATTATTAAATAAGTATATGATTAATTATTAATTAACTATTAAGCAAGTGTTTAATTATAATTAATTAATTAATTAAAGGGTTGTTATTAGTTAATTATTTCTTAATTAATAATTAAGTTTAAGTTAAGACTTAATTAAGATTTGAGTATGATTTAACTAAGGGTTTAACTTACACTAATTACTTAAAAAGAGGTGTAAGTTTTTCATTACTTTGTTTTCCAAGGATCAAATTATTCTAAAGGTAACTTTCTTTTACAAAGAACAGTTTTGAATATAAGTGATTCTATTGCCGATACCATTAAGTAACCATACAAATATGAATATGTTATACTAAACTTTGACATTTGTTTAGCAGAATAAATCTCTGTCTGCTATACCTTAATTAAGTAGATTATTTGGACATCTGTTTAGCAAAATAAATCCCTATTCTGCTATAAATAAATTAAGTAGATTATTTAGACATCCATCTAGCAGAATAAATCTTCGTTCTGCTATTATATTGATTGGGATATTGAATTGTATAACAGTAAATTTATATTGGATAGATATGTTCTCTATCTATGTATAGTTGTTACTTGCCTTTGTATTTGTGCTCTCCCTTATGTTATGTGATGTTGGAATGGAAATGTAATCGCCTTTGAAACATTTTTGTTAAACCTTGTGCATGGGTTTTACAAAGATAATTAACTTTTTAAAATAAAGATGAGATTTAAGTTAACTAATTATCTTATTAATGACATTTTAAAATTAATTAATCATTTTAAATAATGATGATTAAAGTTAATTAATTATTTAAATAATGATGTGATTAAGATTTATTAACCATTTTGTTTATGACATTTTAAAATTAATTAATCATTTAAGTAATGAAATTTAAGGCAAATTTATTATTTAATTAACGATAATTAATCATTTTTGTTAATGATGTTTTAAGATTAATTAATCACTTTAATAATGGTTTTAAATTTAAGCAATCATTTTAATAGTGATGTTTAAAATTAATTAATCATTTTAATAAATAATGTTAAGGATTAAATGATTGTTCTAATAATGATGTTTTAAAGTAAATAAATCATTTAAACAAGGGTGTTTTAAAGTTAATTAATCTTTTTAAATAATGTTGTTTGAAGCAATTAATCAAGATTAAAACTAATTGATTTATTTCGAATAAAAATGTTTTGAAAATAATTAATCCTTGATTTAAGTTGGTTTATCGTTTTAAGTAATGATAGTAAAGGAAATTATTAGATTTAAGAGGTAATGAATTTGTGCTTAAAGTAAATCAATTCATTTTAATAAAGTTATTTAAAGTTAATATTTTTAAATGTGAAACCCCAGCACAAGTTTAGTTCTAAAAGCATAAAATTTCGATTCGGTTATGGAAAAGTAGTTCCATAATCTGATATCACTTATACCGAAAGGATTTAGTCATACACTTAACACTAAACGTCGAGGCAAGAACTCGTTTTTATCTCGAAGGTTAAAAATGTCGTCAAGGCAATGCGGTGTAGAGGTAACACTGCCATAACTTGCCCAGTTTCATTTTCAACCAAGGAATGACACTTGTTTAAATCGATAAGTGGTGGTAGAAATATGAAATTTAACTTCCATATACGATCATTGTAACATCTCCCTACTTGGAGGCCTAAAACTAACGGCTACGGATGCCGCAGTCATCCATAGTTATTAATCCTCGACGATCAAATACGGCAATGTTAGGTACATTGATACACAAAAACATATGAATATGGAAAATTAAAAAAACAAAGTCCATTCCATTTCAAAATATTTCAAATTCATTACATAATCCCATAGCGCAGACCACGTTCAGACAAAATATACTTGTTACAAAATACACCAAGAGTGATATATGAAGATGCCCCCTTAGATGATCATAGTATATAATAAGGCACTAAAACAAAAAATTTCCTTTACAATCAAACACACAGCAAAAATAAAAGAACTATAATAATAAGTTTGCCTCCTGCACGTCTTCGGAAGCTTTATTCGTCTAAAAGTACACCAAGAAACCTTAACTCTCAACCTACTCAAAATCAATTGAGTACCCGAGAGTTTAAGGGGAATAACAAAAATTTGGAGTCAGACATAAAGCCTGGTATTAATAATAACCTACCATCTCAAATCATTTAGATATCTAGTGAGACCACGCCGCTTAGCGGAATGGATTTTCCCCTCACTATTATCTTAAAACATTTATAAAACCATATATTGTGCTCCTGCATCCATAATGGTTAAAACATAGTATTTCAAAACATTATGATGATATGCAAAACAAGTAAATCAAATTAGGATTACCCATCCCCATTCATTCTGACTATCTGTTTCAATTATAGTTTCTAGGGTTACTGTTAACCTATTAAATGTTTATGTACTATCTGTCCAATTTCTTAATTTTCATAGGATCACTAAGAACCTATTGGTAACTCTAATATCCTTTCTATTATCCTAGTTTTCATGGGCTAACTAGGAACCTATTGACTAACTGTCACTATCTTAATTTGGATATAGTTTTCATGGGCTAACTATAAACCTATTGGCCCTTGCCAATATCAAATTATAGTTTTCATGGGCTGACTATGAACCTATTCACCCTACCAATATCTTTCCCTTTACACAGTTTTCATGGGCTTACTATGAACCTATTGGCCCTTGCCAACATCTTTAATTAAGATTTTATCATTTCATAAGTTATATTCACTACTGGGTCAACCTAGCTAGTTATTCTGCCCTTCCCCAAAGTACCATTATGGGTTAATCAAAATGTGAATAAATATATAAAGAAGTAATATTCTCAAAAATCTTTATTTATGCCATAGAATTTCCTTTTAAAAATGAGACTGGGCTATTTGTTTTGAAACCTTAAAACATCACTTTCGAAACCACTGGATGACCTCCTTCGAAAGCATAGAAATCCTCTTTTCAAAACTCTCGAATGCATCAAAACCTTACTTAATAATCTTTAGGAAAATAGCTTCGAAACCAATGAAAGTACCCCTTTTCAAAATCATTGGGTTTTACTCCTTCAAAACGTCCTTTGGGTCAAAGTGGTTATATATGAAAGTATCTCTTTCGGAACCCATATAGAATTGTTTGGGGAAAAGTAGTTGGTGTCGGAACCACCTATTCAAAAGCTCAAAACTCTTAAGTTAAAACTTCGAAGGGTAGCGTCGAAATCCCCTTCCGACCCCATGGCCTTCGGAACCCTCACCCCTTTCGAAAGCATTTAGGAAGTGGCTTAGCTTAGGTTAAAACAGAGATAACCCTTCAAAAGCATTGATGGCTTCAATACACTCGGAAGGGAAATAACAGCCGGGTTTCGACTTGGTCGAAACCATTACTTTCGAAAGCGCTTAAAACAAAAGGAACCCATTCGAAAGCTAATACTTTAAACATAATATGGAAACCTTTTTCAAAAGCTATTTATATACTCCTTTCAAAAACATATGTTTCCTCTAGGTCGAAAGCTCTAAGCAAATACTTGACTTTTGAAAACCAAACATGGTTTCGACACCATCGGAAGCATTCCGTTCGACACCATGGCTTCCGCCTTTCCTCCAATCCACTACATGCCATCTAAGTGATACCTTGTGTATTGGTTTCAACTAGGTGGGTTATGGCAGGATTGGTTTCGATTGAGTCGAGGCAAAAGCATGGAGTTGAAGGCCACTTCCAAAAGAGGCAGAACCAACGTTCTATTTAAAAGGCTAAATTAAAGCTAAGTTTAGTAAATGCTTTGTAACTAACCTGCCCATTTGTAAACACCTGATTGGTTGCCACAAAACTTTTCAAATACTTTACAAAATAACTACCGCATTTATCAGATCTAAATTATCAAAGGAAAATTAACGTTTAAGACCTTCCATTAAGCAAAACCCATATTGAAAATAAGTCCTTCTTTCAAAATAATTTATTTTCCATAGCAAATTAATTTGGAAACATCCCCAAAAATCACAGAAATTCAATTTCATCATGTTATCTAACATATTAAAATTTCAAACCCAATTTCTTCCTGAAATAATTAAAATAAATTTCAAACACAAATATAGCATATTTTCCTTTAAAAATTCATAATAAATTCTCCACAGGTTGGAAAATTATGAAAAATTAAACGCATCTCTAAAATCATGTTTTACCTAACATATAATTTTTCCATAGTATTTTAAATCCAATAACAATCGGCTTTTCCCTAAAACCATGCAATTTCATATGTAAATGAATTGGTTTAAATCAAACATATAATAATTCAAGCATATCATCAGCCAAAACATCATAAAACGAATTTAATCTTAAATCCGAAAACATATGGTTATAGAACAAAATAGAGATGGAATGAATTATTATTCACCTTAGATATGATAAGGAATTCGAGATTTGTTGTTGATTAATCCTCCCTAGCTTTGATCCTTAGCTTTAGATTGAATTTTTCCTCTTTTCCTCCTTGTTAATGGCCGGCTCTAATTTAGGTTTTTGATTTGCGTTTGTGAAACATGAATGGGTAATTACAAAAGTGTACATCCATGAGTATGAGGAGGTGGGGCTATTTACTAATATGCCCATGTGTAAATTAATTAGCTTACAAACCAAATTAAGCCCATTTATTTTATTATTAAGCACGACCCTATATGTTTCATCTAAATTTTAATCCCCTTATCATCATTATTCTATTTAATTTATCTAATTAAATTTTCTGAATAATGTTATCAAAAATTAAGGATGTTACAGGCTCCCCCCTTAAATAATTTCGTCCTCGAAATTCAGTAAGGACTAAATACTAAACATAGCAATCATCTGTAACAACTCCTGACAAACATACTAGCCTATCTTACTAGTAACTATCTATATAACTCTAATATAGACATACCCTCAAAGCAGTTCAGGATAAGTATATCTAATCATGTCCTTGGTCTCCCAAGTACAGTCCTTCTCGTTGTCGCTCCACTGAACTTTCACTAACTTGACTGTCTTTTTCCTCAAATTTTCTTATCCCTCGCTACAACCCGAACTGGTTGTCTAACAAAAGTCAAATTAGGCTCTACTACCAAGTCTTCCAACCCTGTCGGAGGAATAGTAGTCTTTGGATCATGCACATACTTGCGAAGATGAGAGACGTGAAATACATTATGGACACCTACCATATTGCTTGGCAACTCTACTCTGTATGCGAGCTTTCCAATCCTTTCTATAATCTGGAATAGACCTATATATCTCGAGGTTAACTTCCTTGATTTTCCGAATCGCACTACACCTTTTATAGGTGATATCTTAATAAAAACCTGATCTCCAAACTCTAGGTCTTTACGCCTCTTATCTGCGAACTTTTCTACCTGGATTGAGCTTCTTTCATCCTTTCTCGGATTAACTCAATCTTCTCTGAGCCTCCATAATCAAATCTGGACCTAAGACCAATCTGTCTCCAGTCTCCAACCAATATGCTGGTGATTTGCATGGTCTTGCATACAAAGCTTCAAAAGGCTCCATTCCTATACTATTCTGGTAACTATTATCATAGGAAAACTCAACCAAATGTAGGTGATCCTCCCAAGATCCACCAAAGTCCAATACACGAGCTCTCAATAAATCCTCGAGTACCTTATTACTCTCTCCATCTACCAATCCGTCTGAGGGTGATATGCAGTACTCACTTTAAGCTTGGTACCCAATACTTCCTGTAGACTCTTCCAGAATTCACTAGTAAACAAGGCATCTCTATCACTGATTATACTACTAGGAACTCCATGTAGTCTAACTATGTTCTTCATGAACAACTTAGCTAAAACAGGTGTCGTCCTGGTTGACTTAACTGGAATGAAATGGGCACTCTTGGTCAATTTTTCCACTATGACCCATATACTTTCATTTCCCCTATTTGACCTTGGCAACCCGTTAATAAAATCCATAGATATCGAATCTCATTTCCAAATTGGAATCTCTAAAGGCTGAAGTAATCCACTCGGCTTCTGATTTTTAGCTTTCACTTGTTGATAGTTTGCATACTACCTAACCCACAAGCCAACATCCCTCTTCATACCTTCCAAATAGGAGCTCCTCTTCATATCCTAATACATCTTGGTCCCTCCTGGATGAATCATAAACTTTGACCGATGACATTCTCTAAGAACTTCCTTCCTTACGTCCACAACATTCGGAACACAAAACCGTCCCTTCTTTCTCAACCATCCTCTTTGGTCAAGGTTAAAATCCTTTAGGTAATCGATCTCAGTTTCAACCTCAAGCTTTCTGATCCTCTTGGCTAACACTGGATCCTCTTTCTGCTTAGAAGTAATCCTCTCAATCAACACTGGTCGGACTTCTAAGCAAGACAACATGGCGGTACTCTGACTAGAACTAGCAGTTGATCTTAATTGTACTCCACAACCAAAGTTTCTAAATCCTTCCACTCTGCCAACATAGGTAACACCACATTCTGATGTTTTCGGCTAAGAGCATCTGCTACCTTATTACCTTTCCCTGGTGTATACTCTATACCAAAATCATAAGCAGCCAAAAACTCCATCCACCTCTGATGTCTCATATTCAACTCCTTCTGATGGAATAAATACCGTAAAGACTTATGGTCGGTATAAAGCTCAAAACTCTCCCCTAAGAGATAATGTCTCCAAATCTTCAATGCGAAGATCATTGCTGCCAACTTCAAATCATGAGTAGGGTATCTAACTTCATGCGGTCTAAGCTGTCATGAAGCGTAGACAATAAATTTACCATTCTGCATCAACATTGCTCCTAATCCAGTTCCACATGCATCAGTATATACCACTAGCCCTTGGTTTCCGTCTGGAACTACTAACACTAGTGCATTGGTCAACAAATGCTTTAACTTAATGAATGCTTCCTCACATTTGTTGGACTAGACAAACTTCACCCCCTTCCCGGTCAACTTAGTCAAAGGTGATGCTATCTGCGAGAAGTCCTTAATGAATCTCCGGTAGTAGCCAGCAAGTCCAAGAAAACTCCTAATCTCAGTCACCGTTTCTGGTCTCTTCCAATTATTTACAGCTTCGATCTTATCTGGATCGACTGACAACCCTTTCTCTGAAACCACGTAACCAAGGAACTTAACTTCTTTCTTCCAAAAATGACACTTGGTAAACTTCGCCTTCAGCTAATTCTGCCTCAACGTCTCCAGCACCACTCTAAGATGAACTTCATGCTCCTTTTCATCCTTAGAGTACACTAAAATGTCATTTATAAACAACAGAACAAACCTATCCAAGTACTCTCGGAATACTCGGTTCATCAAATCCACGAAGAAAGCAGGTGCATTCGTTAATCCAAATGGCATCACCAATAACTCATAAGAACCATATCTAGTTCAAAATGCTGTCAAAGGAATACTGTCCTCCGCCAATCTTAACTGATGGAAACCTATAGCCAAATCCAACTGGGAAAACACTCTGGCTCCATTCAACTGATCAAACAAACCGTCTATCCTCGGCAAAGGATACTTATTCTTAATCGTCCTTTCATTTAACTTATGATGGTCGATGCACATCCTCAGCGACCCATCTGGTTTCTTTACGAACACCGCGGCCGCTCCCCAAGGTGAACTGCTTGGTCTAATAAAACTCCTTCCTTCTAGATCCACTAGCTGCACCTTCAATTCCTTCATCTCTATAGGTGTCATCCTGCTAGGTGGTCTACCAACAGGTTCAGCTCCGGGCACAGAACTATATGAAACTCAACTGCTCGTTTTGGTGGTAGTCCTGTGACTGGCTCAAAGACATCCGCAAACTCTCTTACTACCCGAAACCGACTTAACTCACCTTCTATCTCCATAGCATTAAGCGAAGTACTAACACTCCGGTCAGAATTATCTACTGAGAGTGTTACTCGGTTATGGCTATTAGGATGTCTCGGTGATATCTCCCTATCCTGGCAAAATATTCTTGCCTCATACCTACCCAACCAATCCATACCCAGGATTATTCTGAAATCTACGAAATCGAAAACATACAGACTGCATGCAAACTTATGACCTAACAAATCCAGTTATAACTGGTCACATCTTAACCCTAGAGTTGCATACCCTTCTATTGGATTCGCAACCCTTAAGGAAGTAAAAAGGTAGGTGGGTTATAAGCATAATCTATCAACTAAACACTGAGATATAAATGAATGTGATGCGTCGGTATCAAAAAGTACCCTAACTGGTATACTCTGAATCACAAACATATCTTCCATCACAGTCTTTCCTTTATCAGCTGCAGTAGACCTAGCTGGTCTAATAGCAAAAACCTTTTCTTTGTCCTCCCTAACTTGATCACAGTTGAAGCACTTCACATTCTTCTTACTTGCAACTTTCTTTCCATTTCCTGACCGGCACTCATTCGCAAAGTGACCATTCTTGTCACACTTATAGCAAACTATCTCAGCCTTTGACTGTTTAGCACTATCTCCCTTCTGGGCTCCCTTCTTCTTAAAGGACTTTCTCTTCTTCCCCTGAGAACCCTGAGTTTCCACTAACTTCTCTTTAGCATAATCAATAAGTAACTCTTCATGGTGAATGGCCATCTCCACAACTAAATTACTCGGACCACGAAGATGTGGCAGGGTCGCCCTAGCAATCTCGGACCTTAGTCCCCTAATGAACCTCTCGTTCCTTCTGATGTCAGTGTCAATAATATTATGTCCATAACGAACAGCACCTCAAACTTAGTGGCAAACTCAATAACCGACATCTCTCCCCGCTCTAGATCCATAAACTTCCTCATCAGCTCTGATTTAGCAAACTCAGACACAAACTTCTGCTCAAATCTCCTTTTAAAATCATTCCACGTCAACTGCTCTTCTGGAACTCTGGTAGTAACACTATTCCACCAGTGTAGCGCGGACCCCTGCAACTGTCTAGAGGCCAACCTTCTCTTTTGCCCATCAGTCACACCCAAATCAGCAAATATACGCTCAAAGTGCAATAGCCAATTCTCAACTTCTATGGCACTCTCCGTCCCCAAGAATGGCTTCCCACCCAAACATGTGTAGTCTCTATTCAGCAAGGCATAATTGTTCCCAACTGGAACCACAGGATTAGCTCCTCCTACATTTCCATCCATTCCAGCAACAACTCCTGCTTGCATCAAACCGACGAAGAATTGATACATCACCCCCATATCTACTAGTGGATTTCCAGCACACACATTGGCATCAACATTTTGATTATTAGCATTTGCCAATCGACCCGAGTTCCTCCTGGTAGTGGGTCGAGCATTTTCATTAGTTGTGGTGCTTCCTCCACCGAGATTTCCTCTTCCGTTTCCTGCTTCCATATCTCCTTTCTCGTAAATCTGCATACGAGCCTTAGTAAGATACAGAAGAACGGTCTAAGAGAGCGTTGAATATGTACTTATATATAACTATATATCAAATACAAGTATGTTACTATAGCGTTAACGCAAACCCTGATCTTATTCTCCGATTCATTAGCTTATGTTTGAAAAATCCTTTAGGTTTAAATTTCTTTTAAAGTTTCATAAACCTGGCTCTGATACCAACTTGTAACATCCCCCTACATAGAGGCCCAAAACTAACGGCTATGGATGCTGCAGTCATCCATAGTTATTAATTCTCGGCGACAAAATACGGCAACGTTAGGTACATTGATCCACAGAAACACATGAATATGGAAAATTTTAAAACAAAAAACAAAGTCCACATTCCATTTCAAAATATTTCAAATTCATTACATAATCCCAGAGCACATACCACATTTAGACAAAATATACTTATTACAAAATACAACAAGAGCGACATATGAAGATGCCCCCTTAGATGATCAGAGTATATAATAAGACACTAAAACAAATTTTTGCCTTTACGATCAAACACACAGCGAAAATAAAAGGACTCTAATAATAAGCTTGCCTCCTACACGTCTTTGGAAGCTTTATTCGTCTAAAAGAACACCTGGAAACCTTAACTCTCAACCTACTCAAAATCAATTAAGTACCCGAGAGTTTAAGAGGAAAAACAAAAACTTCGAGTTAGACATAAAGCCTGGTATGAATAATAACCTACCATCTCAAATCATTTAGATATCTAGTGAGACCACGCCGCTTAGCGGAATGGGTTTTCCCCTCACTATTATCTTAAAACATTTATAAAACCATATATTGTGCTCCTGCATTCGCAATGGTTAAAACATAGTATTTCAAAACATTACCATGATATGCAAAACAAGTAAATCAAATTAGGATTACCCATCCCCATTCATTCTGACTATCTGTCTCAATTATAGTTTCTAGGGTTACCGTTAACCTATTAAATGTTTATGGACTATCTGTCCAATTTCTAAGTTTTCATGGGATCACCAAGAACCTATTGGTAACTCCAATATCCTTTCTATTATCCTAGTTTTCATGGGCTAATTAGGAACCTATTGACTAACTGTCAATATCTTAATCCGGATATAGTTTTCATGGGCTAACTATAAACCTATTGGCCCCTGCCAATATAAAATCATAGTTTTCATGGGCTGACTATTAACCTATTGGCCTTTGCCAATATATTTCCCTTTACACAGTTTTCATGGGCTTACTGTGAACCTATTGGCCCATGCCAACATCTTTAATTAAGATTTTATCATTTCATAAGTTATATTCACTTCTGGTTCAACCTAGCTGGTTATTTTGCCCTTCCCCAAAGTACCGTTGTGGGTTAATTAAAATGTGAATAAATATATAAAGAAATAATACTCTCAAAAATCTTTATTTATGCCATGGTATTTCCTTTTAAAAATGAGAGTGGTTTATTTGTTTTGAAACCTTAAAACATCACTTTCGAAACCACTAGATGATCTCCTTCGAAAGCATAGAAAACCTCTTTTCAAAATTCTAAGTATATACCTTTCGAATGCATCAAAACCTTACTTAATAATCTTTATGAAAATAGCTTTGAGACCAATGAAAGTACCCCTTTCGAAAACATTTGGTTTTACTCCTTAAAAACATCCTTTGGGTCAAAGTGGTTATATATGAAAGTATCTCTTTCGAAACCCTTATAGAATTGTTTGGGGAAAAGTAGGTAGTGTCAGAACCACCTATTCAAAAGCTCAAAACTCTTAAGTTAAAACTTCGAAGGGTAGCGTCGAAACCCCCTTCCGACCCCATTGCTTTTGGAACCCTCACCCCTTTCGAAAGCATTTAGGAAGTGGCTTAGCTTAGGTTAAAATAGAGATAACCCTTCAAAGCATTGATGGCTTCAATACACTCGGAAGGGAAATAGCGGACGGGTTTCGACTTGGTCGAAACCATTACTTTCGAAAGCGCTTAAAACAAAAGGAACCCATTCAAAAGCTAATACTTTAAACATAATATGACAACCTTCTTCAAAAGCTATTTATAAACTCCTTTTGAAAACATACGTTTCGATTGGGTCGAAAGCTATAAGCAAAACGAAGCAAATACATAACTTTTGAAAACCAAATAGGGTTTCGACCCCATCGGAAGCATTCTGTTCGACACTGTGGCTTCTGCCTTTCCTCCAATCCACTACGTACCATCAAAATGATACCTCGTGTATTGGTTTCAACTAGGTGTGTTACAGTAGGGTTGGTTTCAACTGAGTCGAGTCGAAAGCATGGAGTTGAAGGCCACTTCCAAAAGAGGCGGAACCAACTTTTTATTTAAAAGGCTGAATTAAAGCTAAGTTTAGTAAATGCTTTGTAACTAACCTATCCATTTTTAAACACCTGATTGGTTGCCACAAAACTTTTCAAATACTTTACAAAATAATTGCCGCATTTATCAGATCTAAATCAAAGGAAAATTAACGTTTAAGCTCTTTCGTTAAGCAAAACCCATATTGCAAATAAGTCCTTTCAAAATAATTTATTTTCCATAGAAAGTTTATTTGGAAAAATCCCCAAAAATCATAGAAATTCAATTTCATCATGTTATCTAACATATTAAAATTTCAGACCTAATTTCTTCCTGAAATAATTAAAATAAGTTTCAAACCAAAATATATCATATTTTCCTTCAGAAATTCATAATAAATTCTCCATAGCTTGGAAAATTATGAAAAAATAAAATCGTCTCTAAAATCATGTTTTACATAACATATAATTTTTCCATGGCATTCTAAATCCAATAAGAATCGGTTTTTCTCTAAAACCGTGGAATTTCATATGTAAATGAATTGGTTTAAATCAAACATATAATAATTCAAGCGTATCATCATCCAAAACATCATAAAACGAATTTAATCTTAAATACAAAAACATATGGTTATAGAACAAAATAGAGATGGAATGAATTATTATTCACCTTGGATATGATAAAGAATTTGAGATTTGTTGTTGATTGATCCACCCTAGCTTTGATCCTTAGGTTTAGATTGAATTTTTTCCTCTTTTCCTCCTTGTTAATGGCCAGCTCTAATTTAGGTTTCTGATTTGCATTTGTGGAAAATAAGAAATGAAACGTGAATGGACAATTACAAAAGTGTATAGCCATGAGTATGAGGAGGTGCGGTTATTTACTAATATGCCCATGTGTAAATTAATTAGCTTACAAACCAAATTAAGCCCATTTATTTTATTATTAAGCACGGCCCTATAGGTTTCATCCAAATCTCAATCCCCTTATCATCATTATTCTATTTAATTTATCTAATTAAATTTCCTGAATAATGTTATCAAAAATTAGGGATGTTACAATCATTTTTAATTATCTCCGATAGTTGATTTATTTACTATCAGTTCAGCTTTCTCCTTTGGATATCGTCGGTTTTAGATGATTTGTTGCTTATTTGAGCTTTGTTATCTTTTGTTGGAAATGACTAAAATCAGAAAGCGAGTGGGAGCCAAGCTAAGTGAGGTTGCTCCCATTAGGGTATATTCATATCTACTCTAGGTTAGTTTCGGTTATATGCACACTAAGATGTGAAATACTCGAATCTTGATAATGTTTGAGGGGTCCGGCTTGGAGTTCCCGAGAGGAGTCATAAGAAAGAAAGACCCTCTCAAGTAGATTGACTAGAGGTATACTTTTGGTAAGGGGGTCACACCCTCCTAGTCATTTGTTAGAAAATTTTCCTTCTTTCCTTTGATTCCAAATTTCTAAATTTACCTCTTTCTTAATTACGTCGGGAAGTGTCGTGAGCACTTTGCGATGTTTAATTATTTGTATCCATTATTGTGATTAGATGTTGTTATTGTGAGGGAAAACCCGTTCTACAGATGGCGATGTGGTCTCACATATTATATTTATTTCTGCCATTTGGTTTTGAGATTTACTCATACCAGACATATTGTCTAACCCGAGTTGTTCATTTTCCCTAAACTCTCGGGTACTCAATTATATTTGAGTAGTTCGAGAGTAGCAGGTTTTTCTTTGGGCTCTTTGAAGATGATGGACGAGCAGGAGGCTCCTTTATCTAGTTATTTATTTCCACTATTATGTCTATTATGTATGTGTATTTTGTATCAGAAACCGTAAGGGCAGAATGTATAACCACCTAAACTAATAGTTGCAGTTCTTTTGTGTAACTCTGATAACTCTATGTAAGAAGTAATCATTTGTACTATATTATTTTGTATCATATATAACCATTACGTTGTGAGGTTTTTATATTTTGTTTTGTTATGTTCTTTTATTTCACTCCACGGCAACTCATCTTTCGTATTCTTGGGCAACGGCACATGAACATTGAGGTTGTGTTAAATGTCTTTCTCAGGGGTCAGAATGGTGGGTTGTCACACCCATTGCCTCGACGCCAACTCCGGTTGTCGAAATCGATTTTCAACCAACCAAACCCAAATTCCGAATTATACCCATTCACATTCAATCCCTTGACACTACTGCTACACTCACCTTCATCGCCTGCTACCTCGTCTATCGGAAAGCTGACTTGACTACCTACCTCTACGCCCGAATCCATCCACTTCGGTCGCCTCCCCTGGCCTCCACGATCAAGTTTCCAAACACCGCACTTAACCCTAAATCCAGCTCGGTAGAGCACCACCAACCATCCTACTCCATGTGGCCACTACCCTAGATCTGCCACACTCCCTAGTTACTTCAGCCACCACCGTGACTCCTCCAGGTCATGCCCTCGTCGGAAAACGAATTTAAACCCAAATTTATTCATCTCCTTCCCTTGCCTCAATCCCAAGACTTAAAATTATACGAATAGGTTTAAAAATCTTGAAAAGTCGACATGAATAAGATCGTATAATCTACCCGCTATTTTATGCTTATAAAAAATTTCACTTTTCTTCTTACTTACTATAATCGAACGACTTTGACCACCATAGATGATGGGACGATCCAAAACTATTTTATAAAATCACTATTGACTATAACGAACAAGTTCCTAGTTAGTTGCTTAGGTTAATTCCTAGTAGTTTGAGAGATTTTGATTTTTTTATAGTTGTGAGGCTTTGTGAATTCAAGTTTTAAACAAAGAACAGAGGAGTAAAACAGGCACAGCAAGGTTGTATATGTGATATCTGAGTATATGTTTTTGGGTTTACAGCAAGATGACACTCTTTTCCAAAGTAAGTCCAACATTTTAAGATTTTAAAAAAATGACATAACATGAGCATTATATCAAAAACACACACAAGCTACTATCAATTCACATTAATTTCATTATCTGACAAAAAATAAAAACCAAGTTTAGTTTTAGAGTTCTCACCTTCCACATTGCTTTGATTTTGCTTGGGAGTTTTGAATCTTGAGAAAATTTATTAACTTAAGTTTAAAAGAAGTAGCTTTGTAAGAATTTCAAAATATAAAGTATGAGTGTATATATGTAAGAAGTAGTGTGTGTGTGTGTATATAAAAATAGTAAAAATAAAATAAAGAAAAATCAATTGAAAATACCCCTTTTTAATCAATTCATGTTTGCCTAAGTACTTATCATGTAAGTATATGTTGGTTAAGAGGAGTCTTAAGGTACTCTTGTCCACTTATGCATCTTAAACATACATCTTTTCATGTTTTTTTCCCTTAAAATTCTAATATATATACATATGTATTCATATATCTATATGTATATATTTCCTTAATATCATTATACTTATATATATCCAAGTAAGAATGTTTTTTTAAAACATGAAAGTGTTGTTTTTATAGTCTATGCAAGGGTATTAAAATATTTTGATGACTTGCTGATCGAATAAAAACTAAAAATCCAGAAAGTGGCTTCCGGTCACATTTTCAGTTTTCCGTCGAATTGCCTATTTTTGTAAACAAAATTAAAAAAATAAGGCCCCGTTTGGCTTGTCGTTTTTATTTTTGTGTTTTCGTCTATACAAAAGCGCGTCCGTTGTATGTATTGTTGAAAAACAAATAATTTTGAAAAATGGAATTAACATGTAAAATAGAAAACAAGTTTATTTTGTTTTTCGTGTTTCGAGAGATATCAAAAGCACGGAGAACAATCTGACTCCTTCGTTGTCCGTTGGTCGTCGCAATTCCTAAGAATTATAAATCTTCTTCTCTTATTTTTTGCTATTTCTTAGTGCAAGTTGAAAACACAAAACTCAAAATACAAAATGAAACCAAACGGACCCTAAATCTTTTATCATTTGTTATAGCTAAAAAGATGGTTATTTGATTATTAAAACCATTAATTGAATATTTAAAACAAATTGAATAGTCATAAATTAAAGTGATAAAATTTTGGATCGTTACAATAACGGAGTTGAATATGACGAAATTGGAATTTTGACCAAAACTGAATTTCGTAAGTCCTAATGTGATTTTGTATTTGTGACAACTCGCCATTTAGGACAATTTAAGTCAACAATAAATCATGCATATCTAACTCAAACAATCCAAAAGACAGATTATCAACGGGGTTTGTAATAAGAATATAAGAAGAGAAGAGAACAAAACACAAAAGAGAATAATACACAGAATCTCACAGCGGAAATGATGAAATATAATAATTACATAAATAGTTCATAAAGCTGTTTTACAATATACATTTGATTTTCTTTTACAAAAAATCAGATTTATACATTAATAAAACAATGCAACAGAAATAACATAGATACATTAATAGTTCATGAAGCTACTAATAAAGTTTACATCAGAGTTTAAAATTAAGTAGCATGGTGGAAACACAAATGTTTACTAATAAAGAACAACATAATATAGTGAAATAACTAAAGTCTTTAAATCCATCTTTAGCTCTATAAAATAATAGTCTCCAAAACACTGAAACATTCAGGCTGACCCAAGCATAATGGAAAAAACACATATTCAAGTCAGAACTAAAAATTCTTATGTAAGTTAATTCAAGGTCAGGCGTACAGTGCAAAATAACTTAAGGGATATTACGGGATTTTCCCTCTCCTAAGGATCCATTAAACTATCAATATGTAGTAAGATACTCTATATATGTAATGTCTATCAATAAGGTAAATATTAAAATAGCGTTAAGGTGTTACCTACATCCCCTTTAACACATTTTTAAGCATGTAGTCTATGCAGGTCCTGTCACACTAGTAGTAACGTCGGTAGCTGTCAGTGAGTCCCCTATAGGTACAATACAAAAAAAAATTGTAGTGTTCTCATATGAAATAATAAAATAACAGGGCATGTGAGGCAATGCCCGAGGTAAGATTCTACCAGTTTACCCTTTCTAGCTGGTCGTAACCCCTAACGGCCGACCGTGCCCATTAATTCAAAATTAAAAGTGTGCACCAATCGAGTTCAAAATAAGATCATAATACGAGGGGAAGATGCCCACTAAATTTAGCTAACCTATTGGTCAGACATAGGCTCATGTTTTAGTCATTTCAAATTGACACAAGTGTCGGCGTCATCCATTATCGTTCGCTTACTTCATTCGAGTAAACGTTCGCCAATTCAACCTCTACATTCTTAACATCCACCATGTATATAGTCATTAAAGTGGTTCCAGTATTGACAAAGAGTATGCCAATATCCGGCCCTGGTCTTTTTAATAACCAATCGTTCAATATATAAAAGTATGTCGTTTTATATATTTTGATTTTTATAGGAAAATTTGTACAGAATCATAGAAAGTGTTAAACATAAAAATCCTTTCATTTTACTTCAGCAATTCATAGAAAAAGTTTCAAAATTTTCTAGAAATGTTTATTATTTTTAATAATTAAAATACATCAAATTTGACATTAATTAATTTATAAAAAGCCAAAAAAAAATTAAAAAATTCCAAATTAAATTTCAGAGTTCTTAAAGCAAATTTTATAGAATTTCTGATAAAGTTTCAGAATTTTCCAAATATGTTTAATAATTTTACCAATTTTCCAAACGGCTATCTCCAAAGATTAAATTTTAAAATTATTATATCTATAAGTCTCTTTATTAAATATTCTCCAAATAATATTCAAGAGATACTGAAAAAGTTTCGGATCAAAATAATCAATTTTGTAAAATGACAAATTTACCATAAAGCTATTTTTGTAAATGCAATTATATAAATACAAAGATGGCCGAATTAAATATAGGTCTCTTTAAAAAATATTTTTCTTTTGCTGAGAATAAGTTACAAAAAAAATTTCAACTTAAATTGAAACATTTTACGAAATACCTATTTCTTCAAGTTTAAATTAAATAATTTATTTAAAAAAGAATTTATACGTAAACTTTCTACCAAATTTTATACTATCCTATTCAAAATCTTATTTATTATAACATATCAAAATTTCATGATTAAATACATACATACATGAAAAAATTTCAAATAAAAACAAAATGGCAAATTTGTCAAAATCAGAATTTTGGGCCAAAACAATAAAATTATCTATTCTAACTTTTTCAATATATCGATATAAGATGTCCTAGGGTTTTTATATCACCAATAAATACTCAGTTGATCCATATTGCAATCAATACAACTTCAATAATTCAAACAAGGTGGTAACAGGTATAATCAATGGTCAAACACACACACACACACATATATATATATATATATATATCTATGTATGTATGTATAATCACAATATCATCAATTATTATCGATTTATAGGCATGTACATACAACCAAAATTAAATCAACTTAATTAAATATATATATCACAACAATAATCAACTATCGAATATCTGAGTGTTCAACTAGCAATAGAATTCAATTTTAATGTCAATTTAAATTCACAAACATCGAAACAAATAATTTCCCATAACATGACTTTGATTCAACTTGCAATAGAATTGATAGTATTTCATGAGTTAAAACACTCACCTTTTTGATGCGAATCTGAAAACCACTCGACACGAACAATTACGACTCAGAATCTCACAATGGACACTAGCGGACATGACAGAGATGGATCTACTGACACAACATGACAACGGAGCCAGATCTTGGCAAGACACGAAACTTCGAATCTGGAAAGATGGTGGAAGGATTTGGAAAAATATATTTATTAGTTTTGAAAGGAGATTTCGGGTTTTGCATGGAAAAGGTGGTGGTGGCTGTTCGGGTAGGGTGGCAGTTCGGGTAAAGGTTGGTGGCAGGCCGGAGGGGCAAGTTGTGGATTTGGTGGAGTGCTAGCTTGGGTTGGTGTTTGGGTGAAGAGGCAGTGGAGGTTGGGGCTCTTGCGTGGGTGGGGAGGCAAGTTGTTCGGGTTTGGGGAGGAGGTGAATTCTACAGCTGTTTGCACAAAAAATGGACAAACACCTCAAAGTTGTATGATTTAGTAGATCTTATGTTATTCTTAGTAATTTGAGCGACTTATGCAAATACGTAAAAAACAGGGGCTAAAATGTAAAAAGACACGCAGATTTATAGTGGTTCAGCCAGAATGTGCCTACGTCCACTTTATATGTTATTTCTCTTGTTTTGTTATGATTACAAGTACAAAGCTTTGGTGTAAGTAAAAGAAAGTTGTTTGAAGAGTTCCTTCCGTGCTTGAGCTCTCAAAACTTGTCCCCCATTGTTGTACCCCTGCCCCTCTATTTATAGAGTGAGGCTGGGGGCAGGGGTCTTGGATGTATATAGCTGCTGGCGGGCCTGGGCTGAGGGAATCTGGCCTGGCGCATCTTGGTTCGGCATCCCTTGATTCGGTGGAAGGAGTGCAAAGGTTTGATGCCGTTTCATTCGGTGGAGGGTTTGGACCGGTGGGAAGTTGGTCCGGTGTAGGCCGGTTCGGTAGTTGTTGGAGATGTTACTTGGTTCGACAGCATTGGTGAGGTTTGGTTCGGTGTGGAGTTGGGAAGGTTGGTTCGGTTGGTTCGGCAGGAGGTGGTTCGGGTGAGGTCTGCCGAATGGTGCCTGCCGAATGGGGTTGAGCGAGGTTTGCCGAATGGTGCCTGCCGAATGGGTCTGCCGAATGGTGCCTGCCGAATGGGTCTGCCGAATGAAGCAAGTTTCTTGGTCTCCAGGTCTTCTGGGTGAGAACACGCCCAACATTTGCCCCCCAAAGTGGGGCATATTCTTGAATATGGCGTGCTTTGTTTTGTCTCGAGTGACCGTATTCGGTACCTAAGCCGAACTGGATGGTCCGGTCATTCATTCTTCCCTTATAAATAGGGGGCTTAGGCCATCGCTTTTCCTATCTGTCGAATTATAGTGTTAGCCGGACCAAGTTATTAGCCGAATCAAGTTATCAAATAAATCAAGCATTCTAGCCGGACCAAGTAATTTAGCCGAACCAGGTATGATTATTTCTGCCGAATGAACTACTGAGTTGTACTACCGAATGAACCATCGAGTTGTGCCACCGAATGACCTATTGAGCTGTGCCACCGAATGACCTATTGAGTTGTACTACCGAATGAACTATTGATTTGTGCCACCGAATGACCTATTGAGTTGTACTACCGAATGAACTATTGATTTGTATGCTTTGGACTTTAAGTGAAATTCCAGACTACATTGTTTGTATGCTCTAATGATATAATTTCCCTGTGTTTGCAGATAATGTCTCAAAGAGTGGAAACCCGATCAGGTAAAAGGAAGTCCGGGGGCGAAGGAGAGTCCTCAGCCGTGCCCCCAGCTCAATCAGGATCGGAGCGTCATGGGCCCGCCCCAAGGTCATTAGTGGATGGACATGGTCCCCAGGAGCTGTTGGATTCCCCGCCTGACTGCTTTCCTAGCTCTCTCAAAGAGGAGCAGCTCGATGTTATATCTCGTTCCTTTGGGATCGATAGAGCCCTCATGCTGTTGCCGGGCCCAGGAGTCATGCCATACAATCCTCCCGATGGGTACTTTGCTTATAGTAGGTACCATTGTATGTGTGGTGCTATCCCGCCTCTCAATGCTTGGGTAGTCAGCTTCCTCACGTATCTAAAGGTGGCCCCATTCCAGCTTCAGCCCAACTCTTATGCCATACTGGCGAGCCTTTTCGTCATCTTTCAAAGGAAGTACGGGCGCCCTCCTTCCAACCGGGAGATCCGGTACTTATATAATTTGAGAGGCTACAAGAAAGGATCCCCATACATTAGCTTGGAGTCAGCCGTGACCTTCAAACCGGTCTTGGATCTGTACTCTAAATTCAGCATGTTCAAGAAAGAGTGGTTCTTTGTTAGGGACGACTCCGTTTCAATCCGGCGCTTTACCTCTGGATGTAAGTTGATGCTTTTACTTATAATTTCTATTCCGATTGTGATGCTTCTTCTCATACTTTCTCATTTTTGCTAGCGACAGGTGGCTTTCCGGTTGTGGAGACTGACCGCCTGGTTCAGACGGCGGCTGAGATAGAAGCCATTCTTGGGAAATATAGATCATCTGCCTTCTTGATTAGAAATGCGATTCTTTTGGAATATAACTTAATCCTTCCGCAGCAGTCTGTAGTTAAGTTGAGGGAAACGGCGGAGGAGAGGGCGGCTGCTCAGACCAAGGAAGGTGTTACGGCAGAGAGTAGCAAGAGGAAACCTTTCACAAAACCTCCAGCTGTCGGAGGTAAGAAACTCAAGAAATCGGACGGTCCCTCCCCCAGCAATTGTCCACTTACCCGGGAGGAGGAAGACATAGAGGAGGAAAGAGGCGAGGGTGGAGATGGTCGGGATGGTGACAAAGGTGGCGATGGCATCGGGGCCCTACTTCCTGGGCAAGCGGGCGAGATTCAGGAGTGGACGGATGATGCGTTCCACCAGGCTTTTGAGGGGTTGGATGAGGATCCGGCTTTGGCAGAGAAGACCGGGAAGGCGGACAAAGCCGGGACTGGTGCAAGTGAGTCTTCTCCGACCATTCCAGCCAAGGTGGCTCCGACGACTCAAGGTGAACTCTTGACTCCTGCATGCTTCATTAATGATAGGTACTTAGGAATATTTTATGACCCGCTCCC
This sequence comes from Allium fistulosum, assembly GCA_030737815.1. Lineage (NCBI taxonomy): Eukaryota > Viridiplantae > Streptophyta > Magnoliopsida > Asparagales > Amaryllidaceae > Allium > Allium fistulosum. Next base: position 1,252,419,799 of record CM060905.1, read on the forward strand.
GTCCTGGAATGAAATCCAGGACTTATTGCAGTATCCCACTCCTCCCCAGGGTTTGTACAACCACAGCTGTGTTTCTTTTCCTTTTTTAACTTGTAATTTACCGCGTTTCTCGAATCGTATAGTAATGTAAGTTTGTGACACTTGTTCTTTATATCAGGAGCAGGCAAGACGTCCAAAGCTTCAGACCTTCGACACAGGCTTGAGCAATATAAACTTTCCAAAATTTCTGCTAAGCCGAAGCCATCAACCCAACGCTCCGGGGATGTAGTCGGCTACCGTCCTCTTCTTAGGGTCATCGAAGAGGGTATTCAGCAGAGGAAGAGGAGTCATCCTTTATCCGAAACTTCGCTCGGTCCTCAGCCTCCGGCTCAGCCTCTTCATGATATTACTGAGGAGGGTAGCGAGTTTGCACCTTCTCCGCACCCGTCCGGAAACCCTTCTGTTATTCATATCGACCGTCCCGACTTGGCTCGTAATCCATTTGCGGGTCATCCTGATCTGGATCCAAGCTCTCATGATATTACTTTTGACGAAGTCACTGGTGAACACCTTCTCCCCCGTAACCCCATGGTACGAGTACTTGATGAAGCCAAGTCCTTAGATCTCGATTTACTCACTACTCGTATAGTCACTATGGGAGATGAGGCCAAGGCTAATATTGATCGGGTGGCAGAGGAGACCAAGAGGCTGATGGGGCATCATGCTCGGCTGGTTAAGGCCGGAGAGGAGATTGGGAGCGCCAATATCCGACTTCGATTGGTGGTTTCGGATCAGGCCAAACAGCTTGCGGATCAGGCTATTCAGATTTCTCAGCATGAGGCTGCTACTGGGCGACTAAGGAAAACCATGGAAGAGGCCAGTCCGGCCGAATTGCGGAAAATGGAAGCTACTTGCAAAGAGCGGATTGACATGGCTATTGCCACGGTGGATGAGGTTCGGAAAGCGGATCTCGAGCAGGTGGAGGAATTGTCCGAGAAACTTGAGGCTGCAGAGCTTGCTCAAGCTAAGTTGAGGGAAGAGATGGAGGTGATGCGGAGGTCCCTTCAGGCTGATTGCTCGAGATACAGATTGGAGAGAGATGCTGCCGTCGAAAGGTTGTCGGCTTCCAAGGCCCGGATGAGGGAGTTTGAGGAGAATGAGGGAATGATGGATGACATGCTCCAGGACATGTATTTCCGAACTTGGAAGCAGGGCAATCTCTCTTGGATGGATGATTATCCCAGGGTCATGGCTAAGATCTATCTTCGGGCTTTGGAAGAGGCCAAGGCCGACGCGGATAAAGATGGTGGCGTGGCCTTCAGCATGGATGCGGTCACTGCCCAGTTTGCCAAGGGGGAGAAGGCGGCAGTGAAGGAGGGTATGTGGTTGCTCGCTGCTGAGGAGGCAGGGGTGCAAGTGGATGATGACGACCAGAGTGGCCAGTAAGCTTATGCTGGTAAGTTTTCCTTTTCAGCTTCCCGATTAACTTGGTTGCTTATTACTAATGAATCCTTTTTATGACCGGACAGGCGGGCAACAGAGCAAGGACAAGACTCCGACGCAACCGGCTCCCTGATTAGACCTGGAAAATTCTTTTTGTAGGCTTGGCATGGTTGTATATGTTAGTCTTAAGACAGTAGAGTAACTTCTAAGTTGTAATTCTTGCTACTTGTGACAATCAACATTATGTTTGACGTGTAAAATTTTTTTTTTTAACTTCAGCTGATTTTGTCGTTTCTTGAATATTTGTTGTTATTTCGACATATCGTATGAGAAATGTTAGCTATGTATATTCTTGTAATTAAATTGTGTTTGATGTTAGACTCTGGTTCTAAACCATAATTTTATGACTTGCAATATTAGCGTGTGGTGTGAACAAATTATAGTCATGTATTTGTACATAAAAGAAGAAAATACCGCCTTTCATGTTTTAATCGTAGATGGCAGTCTTGAATATCTTGTAGAACCGAGCATGGAATGTAGCCGAATGTCCTGCCACTGTGAGTCCCTACACCCATTGGCGAGTATCTCCTACTCTGTATCATGTACTTTAGGGATTGTTATAGGGGATAGGAAAAAAGCTTTTTAAGTAAAATTGAAATACGTAAAAAAGGTAAAACTTCCAATCACGGAAGGCCTTCGATGTGCTTAAGTTCGTGGCAAACGGGTTTTGTAGTCACTTTCCCTAGCCGTGGGTCTTGGAGACATTCGTCACCCATCTTACGCCTCCGCGGGGAGTTAATTCTTTTTTACCACAGCCGCACTTAAGACACATCGGAGCCGAGATCGCGCACAGTAACTACCCGGGCCATTATGGCCCGTAATCGTGGGTATTATTCGATTTACTGTGGCCGGCTAGCGTGGGTGCCGATCGTCAACTGTGAACTGCCCCTGGCTGGCCACACCTTATGTTGGGGCTTATAGTCGGTTCACAGTTGCCGGCGAGCCTAACGCCGTAATGAGCTGCCTCGGCTATAGTCGGCCTTCTCGGTGGCTTATAATCGGCTCATTACAGTTGGCTTTAAGGGCCGTCGCGAGCAATGAGTTAACCCGCAGCAGAGGGATGCTGGAGCAAAAGTGTCTCATTGGCGAGGGCATAGATTCGCATAGTACCTGTTAGGTCTTGTCCAGGTGAAGTTGTGTTGTGGAGTGCTTTGAATAGAAATGTTGTATACTCAGGATTTTGTTCAACAGAAAAGGATAAAGTTAACAAGCAGCCAAGATACAAAGGAACAAAAAAAGAGACAAGGTTTTTTTAAAGTGGTTCGGCACGAAAAGGCCTACGTCCACTGATTCTCTTTGTTAATTCACTTCATATGGGCAATACAAGTTAAGAAAAGTATCGACGGAGGTGTTGGATGTTCCATGCCCTCTGGAACATCTCTCCGTCCACTGTTGACAAAATATAGGCTCCGTTGTGGAGATCTTTATGAATTACATATGGTCCATCCCAGATTGGGTCTAGTGCTCCGGGGCGAGGGAAGATTCGCTTGAGGACAAGATCCCCTTCTCGTAAGGTACGATGCTTGACTTTGGAGTTGTATTGTGCTGCCACCTTTTGCTTGTGGGCTGCTGTTTTGAGGACTGCATCATTCCTTCTCTCCTCGACTAGATCCAAAGACATGTTGAGGAGCTCTTCATTCTCTTCTGGGTTATAGTGGATCCTACGGTGGGAAGGCACAATGGTTTCAACTGGGAGCATAGCCTCCGATCCGTATGCCAAAGAGAAAGGAGTGTGCCCTGTTGATGTTCTGAAAGATGTGCGGTAGGCCCATAGTGCCGTGGGGAGTTCATCCACCCAAGCGCCCTTTGACTTTTCGAGCTTCTTTTTGACCAGAGTTTTCAGAATTTTGTTGACTGCTTCGACTTGGCCGTTTGCTTGGGGATATGCTACGGATGAGAAGCTTTTGTGAATTCCGTGTTCTTGGCACCAGTTGGCGAATTCCTCGCTGTCAAACTGAAGTCCATTGTCTGATATGATTTTTAGTGGGACTCCGTACCTGCATAGAACATTTTTGATCAAGAAGTTAATAACTTTTGCTGAAGATACTTTATTTAGAGGTTCCGCTTCCACCCATTTGGTGAAATAATCAACTGCCACTATAGCATATTTGGCCCCGCCTCGGCCCATTGGTAGCTCGCCGATTAAGTCAATTCCCCATATCGCGAAGGGCCAAGGGCTGGTCATCTGAGTAATCTCGGTTGTTGGTAGCCGAGGGATCTTAGCAAATTTTTGGCATCTGTCACACTTCTTGACGAAATCTAAGGCGTCCTTGCTTAAGGTGGGCCAGAAATATCCGTATCGGAGTATCTTTTTTGCTAATGTTTGCCCCCTGGTGTGATCTCCACAGCTCCCCTGATGGATGCTGGATAAGATTTCCTTGGCTTCCCTTTCGGCGACACACCTTAATAATGGGTTAGAGAAACCGCGCCGATAGAGGATGTCTTCTTGTATTGTATAGCGGGACGCTTTCCTCAAGATTTTCTTGACTTCATTACGCCCGTTGGGTAGTGTGCCACTTTGTAGGTAGTCTCGGATGGGAGTCATCCAAGTTGCTTCTTCGGCTGCGGCTATCAGATTCACTTGCTCAAAACTTGGGACCGTTTGCTTTGAGATGGTTACTGCCCCGAAGATGGCGATGTCTCCCATACTCGCTTGCTTTGCCAATTCGTCGGCCTCTTGGTTCTCTTCCCGAGGGATGTGTTTGACTAAGTACTGATCCAATCGGCTGAGAAGAAACTTGGTTTTCTTTAGATATGCTATGAGTCGTTCCTCTCGAGCTTGGAATTCTCCTAGTATTTGATTAACAATAAGTTGAGAATCGCTGTGAAGACACAAAGAATTGGCTCCGATTTCTATGGCAATTTCTAGTCCAGCTATCACTGCTTCATATTCTGCATCGTTGTTGGTGGCAGCGAACTCCAACCTTATAGCATAGTGCAGTTTATTTCCCCTGGGAGTGATTATTACCACACCTGCCCCCGAGCCTTGTTCGTTAGATGCACCGTCCACAAAGAGATTCCACTTGATATCTTCCGTTATTTCCAGTTGCTCCTTATCCTCGTTGGTAGTGAATTCTGCAATGAAATCAGCCATGGCTTGTCCCTTGATGGCAGTGCGAGGGTGATAGGTGATATCATATTGACTCAGCTCAATACACCATTTAAGTAGTCGCCCGGAGGTGTCGGGACGATGGAGTACCTGCCTCAGTGGTTGATCGGTCAGAACTTTGATGGAATGGGATTGGAAGTAGTGACGTAGTTTTCGTGAAGTGATTAGTAGACAGTATGCTAACTTTTCAAGTTTAGGATATCTGACTTCTGCCCCAGTAAACCTTTTACTGACGAAGTAAACTGGTCGTTGCGTGCGGTTGTCTTCCCTTACCAAGGCAGCGCTTAAAGCGTGAGATGACACAGCAAGGTATAGGTATAATTCTTCGCCTTCGCTTGGGGTCGAGAGTACCGGTGGTTTCTGGAGGTGTTCGATTAGGTTAAGGAAAGCGGTTAAGCATTCGTTCGTCCATTCGAACTTTCCTTTATCTTTCTTTAGAGCTTCGAAAAAGGGGACGCACTTGTCCGTTGCTTTGGAGATGAATCGGCTTAGGGCGACCACTTTTCCATTTAGGCCTTGCATCTCCTTTCGGGTGGAAGGTATCTTGATGTCCCTTAATGCTCGGACTTGTTAAGGGTTTGCTTCTATTCCTCTGGCATGAACGATGAATCCTAAGAATTTCCCTGACGACACACCGAAGGAGCATTTTAGTGGATTCAACTTCATTCCATATTGCCGAAGTACTTGAAACATCTCGCCTAGGTGGCTTACGTGATCTTTGGCTTTCCGCGATTTCACCAGCATGTCGTCCACATATACTTCCATGGTTTGTCCTATTAGCCCTGCAAACATCTTGTTGACGAGGCGCTGGTAGGTGGCTCCTGCATTTTTAAGTCCGAAAGGCATCACTTTGTAGCAGTATAAACCCCGGTCGGTGATGAAACTAGTGTGGTCTTGGTCGGGAGCATGCATAGGAATTTGGTTATATCCTGAGTATGCATCCATAAAAGATAGGAGTTCGTGCCCGGCTGTGCTGTCTACAAGTTGGTCGATTCTGGGAAGCGGGAAGCAATCCTTTGGGCAGGCGTCGTTTAGGTTGGAGAAGTCAATGCAGGTCCGCCACTTCCCATTAGCCTTCTTTACTAGCACCGGGTTGGCGATCCATTCTGGGTAAACAGCTTCTCGTATGAAGTCATTGGCGAGTAGATTCTTTACTTCTTCATCGAGGGCTGCTGATCGCTCTGCCCCCATACTTCTCTTTTTTTGTTTTACAGGCGCCTTGGTAGGATCAATGTTTAATACGTGGCATGCTATGTCGGGGGAGATTCCGGTCATGTCAGCGTGTGACCAAGCGAACACATCCAAGTTGTGGCGGAGAAAATCAATGAGTTGTTCCTTCAATTCAGCTTTCAGCTGGGACCCAATTTTCAGTAGCCTACTTGAGTCGTGCCTGTCTACAGATATAAACTCCATAGCTTCTGCAGGCTCGGCGGTGGCCTCCTCCTCTTTGTCCCTAGGGTCTAATTCATTGAAAGGGTCGCTGGTGTATCGAAGAGGAGGGGCTTTCTTTAGTTGCTATGCTTCAAGGCTTTTTGTGCAGAGGGCAATCTCTACACTTTTCCCTTTATCTTTCCTGTGGTTGTTGCGAAGTTCGGTTACATAGCAGTCTCGTGCAATATCCTGGTCTCCTTCCACTTCCCCTACCCCATTGTCCGTTGGAAATTTCATTTTCAGGCACCATGGGGCTAGGACAATCTGGAAGTCAGATAAGGCTGGTCTTCCTAAGAAGGCGTTGTAGGCCGAATGGTTTTCTATCAGCACAAACGTCTGTTTCCTTACAACGGAGCGGGGATGGCTTCCAATCTCAACAAAGAGGTCCAGCTGCCCGAGGGGCATCTTCGCATCTCCAGTGAAACCGTGTAGTGGTTTATCGCAGGGAGATACATCCTTCATTGATAGCTTCATTTTGTCGAATGCGTGTTTGAACAGGATATTTACAGAGCTTCCAGTGTCTACCAGGATTCGGTAAACTTCGGCGGGACCGAGTCGGGCAGAGATAACCATGGGATCCATGTGAGGGTACTGTCTTCCTTCTAGGTCGCGTTTACTGAATATGATGTCATCGCTTTCTTTCCGCTTTGGGTGGCGCTCTTCTATAACCGTATAGACACAGTCTTTATTGTCTCTAAGCGACTTCCCATATCTTTCCATCTCTCTCCAACTTCTGTCCGCGATGTGCGGACCTCCTGAGATGGTATGGACCACTATCTTCTCTTGACTAGAGCTGCTAGCGTTGCGGTTTCCTCTGTCGGTCCCTGGTGAGGGTAGCCTCGGGTTTTCATTGGCAGGGGCTGGAGTCCTGTCTTGACTTTTTACATAACGTTCCAGTTTCTTCCTTCTGATGTGTTCCTCAATCAGATCTCGAAGATGATGGCATTCATTGGTATCATGTCCGTGAGATTCGTGGAAGCGGCAGAATTTTCCAGACTTCTGTGCGTTATCTGATTCCTTCTTGTATGGTGGGTGTTTGTATCTAACTTCGCCTTGGGTGGCAAGGAAGATATTTTCGACGGTCTCGTTCAAAGGGGTGTAAGTGTCGAATCTTGGTCCTGGCCGATATAGGCGCTTTTCTACCTTCTTGCCCCCAGCATTGTCTCTGGAATCATTTCTTCGAACGTCCCTCGCCACAGCAGGGGCGTTGCCATGGGTCGTCTTATTTTGCTGTCCTGACTGCCCCTCAATGGCAGCATCCTCAAGCCTCATGTATTTCCCGGCTTCATGGAAGAAATCGGGTAAAGTAGCTGGTTTTTCTTTTGTCAATCTTCTAGCAAATTTAGTGTCCGGATGCACCCCACTGCAGAGGGCCATTAGGATAAGCTTCTCATCGGCATCTTGAACTGCGGCTGCTGCGGCGTTGAATCTGGTTAGGTATTGCTGCAGCTTTTCTCCGGGTTTCTGTTTGACGCTGGATAAGGAATAAGCGTCCTTAGGTTGCTCCACATGAATGCGGAACTGACTGATAAATTTTTCTTTCAACATTTCCCATGAGCTGATGGATCCTTGGGGTAGATGACAGAACCAGGAGGTAGCAAGATCTGCTAAGAAGAGCGGAAAGCATTTGCACAGTACTTCCTCTGTTGCTCCACTCATGAGCATATGCTGCGTGTACCTCTGTAAGTGTACAACGGGGTCGGAGGTTCCTTTGTAGGGTTCCATTGTTGGCATCTTCCATTCTCGGGGGGTGATAGCAATTTCGATATTGCGGGCGAAAGGGCTGGTTACCCTAGCGCCTATCCCTCGATCTCTTTGCTCCCGCTGGACACACTCTCTGAATAAGCGTGCCATCCTTTCATCAGAACTTGGAGCGGATAGAAATGAGTTTGGTTCTGTTCTGTGGGATTGATTCCGTCCAGACGACCTGTAGGGATGGTATCGTCTATCATTCCTCATATTTTCCAGTAGCTGCCTTTGATCTTCTGGGAGCACGCTTGGGTCAGCTACAGTTGGCCCTTGCCTTGATCTCCCCCTGTTGGGTTCTGATCTAAGCACTTCCTCGGGTCCAACTTCGGGCTGAACTCTAGCTCGGCCCCGTTCACTGGTGTTTCTGTGGTTAGGCAGCATGACAGGCTCAGCTACAGTTGACCTTCGCCCGGTACCTTCCCCGTTGGGTTCGGTACCAAACGTTTCCTCAGGCCTAACTTCGGGCTGTGCTCGGTCTCGGCTCCTACCACGGCTACTTCTGCCGTTAGCTCCTTCGAAGAAGGAAGATCTTTGCTGTCTCTGAGATCCTCCAGACTGGGACTCGCCCCATGATTCAGTGTTGCGGTTGGATTCTTCAGCGTCCCTCAAGCGTGACATGAGATGGTCCACCAAGGCTTCCTGCTGGGACGTGAAGCGGTTAGTTACTTCAACAACAACTCTGTCCAAATCTGCCCTAGTAATTGCTGCAGGCTGTTCTATGGCAGGAGTGGTTGGGTTAGCCTGTCCTTCATTTGTTACCGTTGCTGGAGGAGGACGATTTACTTGATTCGTGACAGCTGGATCTGGAAGACTGCTGGATGCGATGTTTTTTCCTTTGTTAACATCTTTTCTCTGTTTGGGAGGCATGTTTTCCAAGTGGCGGACGATGCTGTTAGGAAAACTTGTTAAGTAGGTGAAGCTGAAGCTTCGAGATTCTAGTTCTCAGTGAAAGCACCAAAAATGTTTGCACAAAAAATGGACAAACACCTCAAAGTTGTATGATTTAGTAGATCTTATGTTATTCTTAGTAATTTGAGCGACTTATGCAAATACGTAAAAAACAGGGGCTAAAATGTAAAAAGACACGCATATTTATAGTGGTTCAGCCAGAATGTGCATACGTCCACTTTATATGTTATTTCTCTTGTTTTGTTATGATTACAAGTACAAAGCTTTGGTGTAAGTAAAAGAAAGTTGTTTGAAGAGTTCCTTCCGTGCTTGAGCTCTCAAAACTTGTCCCCCATTGTTGTACCCCTGCCCCTCTATTTATAGAGTGAGGCTGGGGGCAGGGGTCTTGGATGTATATAGCTGCTGGCGGGCCTGGGCTGAGGGAATCTGGCCTGGCGCATCTTGGTTCGGCATCCCTTGATTCGGTGGAAGGAGTGCAAAGGTTTGATGCCGTTTCATTCGGTGGAGGGTTTGGACCGGTGGGAAGTTGGTCCGGTGTAGGCCGGTTCGGTAGTTGTTGGAGATGTTACTTGGTTCGGCAGCATTGGTGAGGTTTGGTTCGGTGTGGAGTTGGGAAGGTTGGTTCGGTTGGTTCGGCAGGAGGTGGTTCGGGTGAGGTCTGTCGAATGGTGCCTGCCGAATGGGGTTGAGCGAGGTTTGCCGAATGGTGCCTGCCGAATGGGTCTGCCGAATGGTGCCTGCCGAATGGGTCTGCCGAATGAAGCAAGTTTCTTGGTCTCCAGGTCTTCTGGGTGAGAACACGCCCAACAACAGCAGGGGAAGGTGGTGGTGGAGGGTAAGGCTTCGAGTGGTGCAGATTCGGGTGGAGCATGGTTGCAAATCAAAGGTGGAGGGAGGTGCAGAGATCAGGAAATGGAAAGAATGGGGAGAATGAAGGTTGAATGAAGCAGGTGAAAGTTTTGTTTTTGAAACAAACATAAATAGTGCAAAGATGAATGTGAACAGAAACTAGCATATAGCAGCAGCGACTATTCAATTCAAAAGGGAGTAATGGTCATTAATTCAATTCTAGGCTGAAGTGTTAGGTTGAATCCAAAAAAAATGGCTGACACGCTAAACCGAATCCTACTAACTCAAAGGTACATAGATATATTTGTACGGGCCTTATTTTATATTGTAGCGTGCCCTGAATCTATAATTCAAACAACTCTACGGTATACACCTAGTGTCTAAACACAAAAATAAATTTACTAATTTCCTCAATGCTCTGATACAGATGTAATAGCACACAGAATTTTTAATTTTAACATTCGCGTCAAAACTACACTGTTTTCATTAAATGCGTTAGTGAAACGTTTGAATTCAAATCGACTTAAACAGAGCTAGAAAAAACAGAATTTGACGAAACGAACTTTGACGTTTTAATCAGAAAAATTCTAGATCATTTTTATGTAAAAAAAATATTTACCTTTCAAAAAATAATATTTTTCATTAAATTATTAACCAGATTTTAATTAAATTTAAAACAATAGATTTTTCGAAGTACGCAACTAAATTCATTTATTTTTTCCATATTAATTTATTAAAACACATTTTATGCATACAACTTTCATTTATTTTAAATTTTAAGTTTAGCATTAAATCAGTTTCATAACGCCTGTTACTGCTATTTAACGGCTATAAAATTTTGTTTAAAATTCAAAATTTCTCTTTCGGTAAAATTATACTTATATTCAAAATGAAAATGTTCATTTATTTTTCTCGAAACGTTCATTCTATTTTCATTAAAACGCTCATTCCATTTTAATACAAAACATATGTTTCTTATATTAATTACAATTCATTCTCTTTCTTTTTAATTAAAAGATTCCAGTAATTCAATTGCGATTAATTTCAATATTAAATTGAAGACGGACCCTAATTATTGGGAAAGAAAATAAAACACTTGTTATCTTATTTGTAATCAAACTTATCTAAAATACATTTTAAATAAATAAGCCTATGTTTTCTCCTTTAATAAAACATTCATTCTATTATTTATTAAAATTAACATTTATTATTCTGGTCTTTGTTATTAATTACATATGGACCAATATCATTAAATTATATTCTAGTATATGTTGCCATTTTATCTTATTGCCATTTGTGTCGTTTAGGAATTCAATTTAAGATCATAACTCATATCTGAATAGACTTTACATCAATAAAATCATAAAATTTTCATTTCTAACAATTTTATTCAAAAAATTTATTCGATTTAATATTTTTAAGTGGTTAAAAATACTGACCGTTACAATCTCCCCCACTCAAAACTTTTCGTCCTCGAAAAGGAACGAAGCAAAGAGTCTTGCATTTTGATATGTTTTACTAAAATAATAAACTTATAAAACATTCAAACTTCTTACTTTGGTTTTCTCCATATTTAAAATAATTAAAACTTTTTATTTTTATATCCTTTAAAATACTTTTATAATTGCTTGATGTCTTAACTGATTTATTATACATTTCTCACTTTCGAAACCCGAAAATGAACTTTGATGATTCTGCAGTCATCACCGGTATTATTTTCAAGAGACTAGAGTGAGATCTATTAATATCAACAGTTCCTTGAGTGAAGTTACATTTATCCTTGTTCTTACAGAATTTATCCATACGTTAACGAGACGCATGCTTAATAATTCTCTAAGTACATGGTAGACCAGTTTTAACACAATGTAAAATACTTCAAAAACATTTTCTTTCAAAGTAGATATTCAAAAAAAAATTCAAACATATCCTACTATAAATAATAACTTTGAAAATCATTTCTTCCATACCATAAAATTTAAAATGAAAAATTTGTATATAATCCTTTTTATATAATATCTCAAAATTATATACTCGAAGAAAACTTATTTAAATCTCATTTATGCCAAATCAATAATCTTCAAAATTTGAATACTTTACAAATTCATTCATAAAATTTCTTACTTTGTGTTATCCGTCATTTTGACCTGGCTATATTCGAACTGATTGGACAAGTTAGATTCAACTGACTGCAAGGCCAATAAGTCCAGGGCGATGATTGTGGGGTCCAAAGATCAAGTACAGATGGTAATATAAAGCCGTGATCTAATGAAATTGAGAGATATTCAATGTAGAATGTTCGAAATATGGAATATGGTTAAACATATAGGAGGGATCGGCAATAATCAACCTCCAACACAGGGATCAGTATGCTTCAAGAAGCAAGTGCAGTTTAATAGAAAATGATTAATATATCAATATCCACAAGTCCAATGATTATGAAATTTTGTAAACAAGATGTGGGGACCCTAGGGAGTCTACCCTAGGGATCACACCTTAAAAGGATGGGGTAAGGGGGATCAGCCCTCTTCCCTCAATAGGGATCGGCAGTAATTAGAAGGCAATCCATATTAACGTAAAGATCGAGCAATAACTTAAATTCTACTAATCCACTTGGAATGAAATTTGGAGGCTAAGCATGTTTCGACATAAGAAAGCTACCTTAGGGATCGCATCCCCAAATTCCACAAAAAAAGGGATCGGTACCAATCCCTATTCTTTTGGATTTGGGCTATGCGATCCCTCTTACGTGTCCATATGGTTTTGGAGTCCTTCTACCAAATTTTCAGGGAGATATTTTATCATCTTCATCTGTACATACAAGCTTGGTTGTTCATTTTCGGGACTTTATGCTACTAGTTGTTTTGTACTCTATTGTAACTAAGGATTTTCATTTGATCCCTCTTGTACTCAATTTACAAAGTGATTAATAAAGTAATCTATTCAAAGTGGATGTAGGCAAACAACATCGAACAACTATAAATCGCCGTGTTTGTGTTATTGTTTTGATTTTCTTCTATTAAATTATTTAATTCCTCTGTTTTCATTTTATATTCTTCATTTATTTCTCTTCAAAACTTCTATTGGGTGTCCGTGCCAACTTTTGGTGCTTTCACTGAGAATCACTTGATTCTCAGCTTATTCGGATCCCTTTGTTGCCACTAGATTTCATAAATCCCCGAAGGAGATCCATAACTATCTTCAAGAAACTTTCTTGCTCTATTCAGATTTGCAAAAGTATAAGTAAAGCTATCAACAATGGTTAGGAACACCAGATCTACTTCTCAGGACACAGAAGTAATCGAGAACGCTAGCATCTAGCAAGGAGGCCCGAGCAATCAACCAGTGGATGTGAATGCTACCAATCCGGTTGATTTCCAGAATCTAGCTGATTCCATTACAAGAGCTGAATTCTTGAATTTGATGAAAGAGCTAGTGGATAGCCATCGATAATTGAATCAGTAGATTCAAGCCAATATCGATCTAATGCACCAACTCAGTCAACAACAGCATGGGAAAGCTAGGAGGGACCCTACCCCTTACTCTGCATTGGAGAGTTCTAGTTTATCTGATGATTATGACAGGTGCAGGCATCACAGAATTGAAGAATATCGCATGGAAGCATCGGGGCATCAACCAGCAAATTTACCTGGTCTGCCAAGACCGATCTGTGCTGATCCCTCCTCCATATGAGGGAACTTACCTATCCATGTTGGAATCTAAGTTGGAGCTACTATGACTGATTTGGATGTTGGAGTTCAGGTGGATATCAACCAGTTGCTTCCCCAGAATAACGATAAAGTAAACGCACGTGACATACATCGAGAGGATGTTGAACCAAGAAGGCGTGGAACGACCCGTAGACATCGACTGGACTATTCACGTGAGGTGGAACACGAGCACCGCTTGGCTCTAACTATCCAAACGCAAGACTTGTCGGCTATGGTTAGATAGTTGGTGAGAGAGAGAGCCAAGGCTTGACCAATGACGACTGGGGAATCTCGAGAAGCCATACCTCATTCACTGATAATATCTTACATGCGAAATATCCAAGGAGGTTCAGTATGCCATCAATACCTGCTTATGAGGGGACCCAAGGAAGCATATCATGAGATATGAATGGATGATGGATTCCGCATGAGCATATGATGCAACCAAGTGTAGATGTTTTCCTATTACTCTTTCTGGAATAACAACGATGTGGTTTACGAGATTACCCCCACGGTCGATCTCTAGATTTGATGATTTAGCAACGAAGTTTGTGGAACAGTTCTGTATGCATGCAACTCGTCCCGAAGATGTAATGTCTCTATCCAGTGTGATCCATGCTCCGGGAGAATCGTTGAAAGATTATTTGAACAGATTCCATACAGCTGTCACAAAAATCAGTAATCCGAATGACCATGCAATATTGGTGGTGGTAATAAGAGGGGTCGATCTAGAATCCGATTTTGGTGACTGGTTAGCTGGCAAACCACCCGTAACATTGGAATGTTTCTACGTAAAGGCAGCTCAGTATTTAAGGAAAGAGGAAGCCAGATGTTCTAGGAAGAAGAACGTTGTGGGATCAAGTAGAAAGGGAGTACAGAATAACATTGCAGTGAAGCAGTCAGATGAAAGTTCAGGAAAAGTTCAAGTGAATTTCCAAAATAAACGGAATCATCAAAAGAAAGACGGAGATAGGTGCCGAGAACGAAAAAGGGATTCTGGAAGAGGAAAGCCCAGGATTCTGATGTATGATACCTACACACAACTGAATACATCCCTAGAGAGTGTTTATCTATCTATCTACAATACCATGCAGTACAGGAAGCCACCTTCGAAAGAATCAACGGAAAACTGAAACAAACCGGGAAGTATTGTCGATTTCACGAATGTTATGGTCATAACACAAATGAGTGCAGGCATCTTCAGGATATTATTGAAAAACTGATTCGAGAAAGAAAGTTACAACAGTTTGTTGATGCCCCACAGGATGGCGGGCAAGGGACATCCGACTCCAACCGAGGACAAGCACAACATAGGGCTGAGGTGGCTGCACGAACTGGTGGAAGATTAGTAATCGATACAATAGTCGAAGGACCGCATCCAGCTGATAAGAGTTGGCATGAGATGGAGCGCTACGCTAGCGCGATCAAGCGTTTGAATGTTGTTCGAGTACAGAAGACGGAGCTCCGACAAAGCAGCAACGTACAATGGCAGATGACATTGTGTTCAGGAATAGAGATGCAGATAAGGTAGAGGCACCGACAATCGGCCCAATGGTCGTTTCGGCCATGATTGGCCCTGCCTTGGTAAGGATGATTTTTGTTGATTGTGGAAGCTCCATGAATATAATTTTCAAAAAAGCTTATGATCAGATGAGGATGGAAGCCAAGGACTTGAAACCGACTAAAGCCTGCATTCACAACTTTAACGGTGCAGCGACCGAAGCTATCAGTTATGTTAAATTGCCCATGGAGTTGGGAGAAGGTGACCGAAGAAGAGTGCGTATGTTATCGTTTGTTGTCTTGGATGCTGATTCTCCATACAGTGTTTTTCTTGGCCTATCGGCCCTAGCTGAATTTCGGGCTGCTCTTGCCTCATGGTGTTTGACTTTGAAGTTTCCTGATAGATAATGGTGTTGGAGTTGTTCATGGTGATCAGGCGACCAGACGTGCCTGCTATGTAGCTGAATTGAGGGATGCTCAATGGAAGGAGAAAGGTAAGAGTGTGGATAAGTCGTTCCGCATCCAAACTACTGAAGATTGACAACTAGCGCCTGAGCCTTGGCTCGGGCGCCACAGTCGGTTCTATAGAGACATAGATCCAAGGGATGACGAGGAGGAGCCCAAAGAGACCAAGGCTGCACTGGCTAAGTTGACAAAAGACATCACAATCAGCCACGTTGACCCGTCACGGGTCCTAAAGATCGGATCACAGCTCAGCCCCTCTATGATGAAGGAACTTGCTGGTTTTCTTCGAGCGAATCTTGACGTGTTCACTTGGACTCACTCTGACATGAATAGGATATCGCTTGCCATCGCGAGCCATGCATTAAATATCGACCCAAGGCACGTCCCATTGAAACAAAAAAGACATGGCATGGATCATGAGAGATCTACCGCTCTTAAAGAGAAGGTGGATATGCTTAAAGACAATGGGTTTATTCACGATACTCTTTACCTTAAATGGGTATCAATACCTGTACTTGTGAGAAAGGCAAATTGGAAATGGCGGACATGCGTTGATTACTCGGGCCTGAACAAGGCATGCCCGAAAGACAGTTTTCCCTTCTAAAGATCGATCATTTGGTAGACTCGACCGTGGGACACGAATTGCTACCTTTCATGGATGCATATTCAGGATATAACCGAATCCCGATGCACATTCCCGATCAAGAGCACACCAGCTTCATTACCGACGTTGGATTATATTGTTATGTGGTGATGCATTTTGGATTAAAGAATGCCGGAGTGACCTATCAACGTCTAGTTAATAGAATATTTGAAGATCAGATTGGAGATGATGGAGGTGCACGTGGATGATATGCTTGTGAAGTCACGGCGATCTAGCGACCACATTAGAGACTTAGCAGAAATGTTCGATATCCTCCGATATTACAAAATGAAGATCAATCTCTGAAGTTGTTATCCCGCCTTTTAGCAAGGTCGTGATACCAAAAGATTAACTGGAAGCCAAAGATAGTTCATCTTGGATATCAAGTACACACAGGTACGTCATGGATACCGACGAATTTTGTCGGAGTCCGGATCAGGCTCAAACTAACAAGACACGACAAGTGAAGCCATGAAAGCCAACGTTCCAAATTTCAAGTCAATCCGAGTTCGTATGCTCGAGTTATGATCGACGCAAGCCAAGGAGTTCAATCCATTCGTATCCATCATTTCGAATCGATCGAGGTCACGACCCATTATTTCGCATCGGTCAACTTCGTATCCATTGGCAGATAGTCTTACTTTGTATCGATCGCCGTTTGACTACTTCGCATCCATGGGCGAACATCTGTTTGTATCCATCAGGACACGCAACTTCGTATCCATCAGGGAGCCCCTTGTTCGTATCCTTCAAGTCCAGTTGCTACGTATCCATCGAGAAGTCCCTGTTCGCATCGATTCATATCATGGTTAATCGTATCGATCGGGCTACCAATGTTCGAGTCCATCTGGCCACTTCAACTTCGTATCGATCGACTGGAGTCGTTTCCGATCGATACAAACAAGGCCACACAATCAACGTATTCCACGTGTTTTCCATCGATACGAACGGAGTTCGTTGCATCGATGTGAATAGAGTCATCTTCCATCGATGTGAACTAAACAACGGCTATCGATACGAACAAGGCGAGAGACTTGGGACGACTCGATCAACTTGGCATAAAAGGTGGATCGATTCGAAGAGTGCGCGCCACGTTATCACCTGGGCACGTGCAACCATCGATTCGAAGTCATCGATTCGAACCAAACAGCCTACCGAAGAACATCAATTTGTATCGATCATATCTCGCGATCCACCAGTCCAAATGCTATGAAATTTTCACAGGAGCTCACGTACAAGATAAAGAATGTTCACACCAAGTTTCGACTCCATTGGACGAAATCTTGATCGATACGAAATTTGTTCATATCGATCACGGATCGAGCCGGAACTTCATGGGCTCGGTCGCATGGGCCCACTCATGTGCCAGAAGAAGTCTCCCGAGATCTGAGCGAAATATCAGCCTTGTACGCCTATAAATAGAGCCCCAGGGCCTACAGAGAAAGGATCTTTTGGCTCCTTGACGTCCAGACTCTGCCGAATCCAACTTTGCACTCCATTGTTGCTGTTGTATTCGAATTTCAACACTTTAATTCGTTGTAACCCATTGAAATCAGTTGTAATCAGCAAGTGAATATCAATAAAGTTATTAAACTTCAAAGTGGATGTAGGCCGGATAACCGAACCACTATAAATTCTGTGTTCTTTACTTCTTTCATCAAAAATTTCAGAGTGTTCTTCATTTTCAATTTTCTACGTATTTGTTACCTGTGATATGTGATTGTGAATTGGTGCTTTCATTGACAATTGGGTGTTTGTGACCAATTTTGGCGCAAACATTTTGGTGCTTTCATTGAGAATTGAACTCAGGGATTCTACCGCTTGAAAGTCGAATTTGAAGGTTTAAGAATTCAGATCCGAAAAGCTATGACAAGGCAATCAAATAGAAGACAAAGAGCAGAGAGAAGTTAACATGAAGGAAGTCAGGAGGCTTCCTCAGGAGCGAATCAGACGTCAATCTTCATCACCAGGGATGAGATGGAAACGATGTTCAAGAGACAAGAGGAAATAATGCAGAATCTACTTCGACAAGTTGGACAAGTTGGAGTACAGAATCAGTGGAATGCAACTGCAGGAGATGCTGGAGATAGGAATCGGGAGCACGAAGTAACCAGAATTCAAAATGGAGCAGGACCATCTGGCACAGCCCCAGAACTAGTGGGCGCTTACCCAGAGCATGTTGACCCAATCCTGGGTGGAATACCAGGTGGAACTGCGCAACGCGGCATTGACAGGGAAATGAATGCTCGTTCAGGAGAGCAGATTCCATAAATCCATCGTGAACTCGGGGGGCAAATCAGAAGCAACAGATAAGGACTACAACTTGGAGATAGTGATGGATTGGCGGAGATGGTCAGACGAGCCATGAGAGGCAGACTAGTGAATAGAGATCTGGAAGATGTTAATAGGAGCCCCTTTGCTCCTATGATCAGGCGAGCCAGGAATCCACCAGAGTTCAAGCTACCAACGCTGGAGGCGTACGATGGGAGGATGGATCTTACAGTTCATCTGACATGGTATATGAGTCATATGGAGGTATTGGGGGCATCGGAGGAGGTCATGACCCGATGTTTCCTGTTGTATTTGACGGACATTGTAGCACTATGGTTTAGTCAACTGGAGAGCGGTTCCATTGGAACATGGACCGATCTAACTAAGAAGTTTATGAGGCAGTTCAGAGTTCACATTTCGAGACCCAAGAATGTGATGAGTTTGGCAGCACTAAAGCAAAGAACCGGGGAATCTTTGAGGAATTTTCTGACACGATTCAATGCAGCGGCAGCATCGGTGGATCGACTAGATCCATCCATGGTTTTGATGGCAACTGTATCTAGCATAGCTGATGGCACAGAATTTAAGATTTCACTAACAAGGGATCCACCTATGGATCTGGGAGAATTTTATCATGAGGCCGAAGGATTTCTGCGATTAGAGGACGCAAATGCTGAAAGGGAGGAAGGAAAAGAAGTTGGAGTTTATGTAGTCAAAGGCGGAGATCCTCCCAGAAAAGATCCAAGCAACGATAAAGGGATACGGATGGCCGAGGATAACGATGATGGACCAAAGCGACCGCGAAAGGAACCCAGATTCACCTCTTATACGGAGCTGAATGAAACTTTGGAGCGAATCTACCAGGATACCAGGGGGCAGATTCCTTACCGAAAGCCAATGAGGAGGGATCCGACCAGCAATGAAAGGAGATCCGACAAGTATTGATTATTCCACGAGCTGAATGGTCATAACACAAATGATTGCAGACACTTGAAGGACGAGGTTGAAGGACATATCCGGAATGGTCTGCTATCGCAATATGTGAGAAGGGGAACAACTACGGTGGAACGAGAGCGACCATCGCCTGCATCAAACGAAGGTTGCTCCGGATCGAGGCGTCAGCTTGTCATCAACTAACCGGAATAACGACGAATAAGTGGCGTACTCCATACCAACGTGATTAAATCATTTACACATGTACAGGATTATGAGCGATCCTCGGGCATGCTCTGATACGACTAACAATTGCGTCGATATAGGTGTTTGCACTTTGACGTCTCTATTCCGCTTTTGCTTTTTATTTCGCACATTTGAACTTGATTTTGTTGGACATTTCTGTTGAAAGACTCATTTGAATGTAAAATTTGGTTTCAATAATTCAGTGGTGGCTAAGTCACTTACACATGTACGGGATCGCGAACGGTCCTCAGACATGCTCTGAGATGGCGATAAACCGCCACCATAAACAATTCAGAAACTCACTCGAATGTGAAATCTGACATTAATGATACTAAGTCCCCCCCCGGGCACACACAATTCGCCTCGAACGGCATCCGACCTCGAACGGTCACAATTCGCCTCGAACGGCACCCGACCTCGAACGGTCACAATTCGCCTCGAACGGCACCCGACCTCGAACGGTCACAATTCGCCACGAACGACACCCGACCGCGAACGGTCACAATTCACCTCGAACGGCACCCGACCTCGAACGGTCACAATTCGCCACGAATGGCACCCGACCGCGAACGGTCACCATTCGCCTCGAACGGCATCCGACCGCGAACGGTCACATAATACCTCGAATGACATACGATCCCAAACGATCGTCATTCGCGGTCAGATAAGACTATCGATTTCTTTGCAGGTCATCAACGGGATATGAACATACAGCGTATGGCATTACAAAACCCGCCTTCCTATCGCAAGACATGTTTTGGAGGGCAAGTGTTATCCCCCCTTTTAGCAAGGCCGTGATACCAAAAGATTAACTGGAAGCCAAAGATAGTTCATCTTGGATATCAAGTACAGACAGGTACGTCATGGATACCGATGAATTTTGTCAGAGTCCGGATCAGGCTAAAATTGACAAGACACGACAAGCGAAGCAATGAAAGCCAACGTTCCAAATTTCAAGTCAATCCGAGTTCGTATGCTCGAGTTATGATCGACGCAAGCCAAGGAGTTCAATCCATTCGTATCCATCATTTCGAATCAATCGAGGTCACGACCCATTATTTCGCATCGGTCAACTTCGTATCCATCGGCAGATAATCTCACTTCGTATCGATCGCCGTTTGACTACTTCGCATCCATCGGCGAACATCTGTTCGTATCCATCGGGACACGCAACTTCGTATCCATCAGGGAGCCTCTTGTTCGTATCCTTTAAGTCCAGTTGCTTCGTATCCATCGAGAAGTCCCTGTTCGCATCGATTCATATCATGGTTATTCGTAACGATCGGGCTACCAATGTTCGAGTCCATCTGGCCACTTCAACTTCGTATCGATCGACTGGAGTCGTTTCCGATCGATACGAACAAGGTCACACAGTCAACGTATTCCATGTGTTTTCCATCGATACGAACGGAGTTCGATGCATCGATGCGAACAAAGTCATCTTCCATCGATGCGAACTAAACAACGGCTATCGATACGAACAAGGCGAGAGACTTGGGACGACTCGATCAACTCGGCATAAAAGGTGGATCGATCCGAAGAGTGCACGCCACGTTATCACCTGGGCATGTGCAACCATCGATTCAAAGTCATCGATTCGAACCAAACAGCCTGCCGAAGAACGTCAATTCGTATCGATCATATCTCGCGATCCACTAGTCCAAATGCTATGAAATTTTCATAGGAGCTCACGTACAAGATAAAGAATGTTCACACCAAGTTTCGACTCTATTGGACGAAATCTTGATCGATATGAAATTCGTTCGTATCAATCACGGATCGAGCCGGAACTTCATGGGCTCGGTCGCAAGGGCCCACTCATGTGCCAGAAGAAGTCTTCCGAGATCTGAGCGAAATATCAGCCTCCTACGCCTATAAATAGAGCCCCAGGGCCTATAGAGAAAGGATCTTATGGCTCCTTGACGTCCAGACTCTACCAAATCCAACTTTGCACTCCATTGCTGCTGTTGTACTCGAATTTCAACACTTTAATTCGCTATAACCCATTGAAATCAGTTATAATCAGCAAGTGAATATCAATAAAGTCATCAAACTTCAAAGTGGATGTAGGCCGAATCGCCGAACCACTATAAATTCTGTGTTCTCTACTGCTTTCATCAAAATTTTCAGTGTGTTCTTCATTTTCAATTTTCTACGTACTTGTTATCTGTGATTGTGAATTGGTGCTTTCATTGATAATTGGGTGTTTGTGACCAATTTTGGCGCAAACATTTTGGTGCTTTCACTGAGAATTGAACTCAGGGATTCTACCGCTTGAAAGTCGAATTTGAAGGTTTAAGAATTCAGATCTGAAAACCTATGACAAAGCAATCAAGTAGAAGACAAAGAGCAGAGAGAAGTCAGCATGAAGGAAGTCAGGAGGCATTCTCAGGAGCGAATCAGACATCAATCTTCATCACCAGGGATGAGATGGAAACGATGTTCAAGAGACAAGAGGAAATGATGCAGAATCTACTTCGACAAGTTGGACAAGTTGGAGTACAAAATCAGTGGAACGCAACTGCAGGAGATGCTGGAGATAGGAATCAGGAGCACGAAGTAACTAGAATTCAAAATGGAGCAGGACCATCTGGCACAGCCCCAGAACTAGGGGGCGCTTACCCAGAGCATGTTGACCCAATCCCGGGTGGAATACCAGGTGGAACTAAGCAACGCGGCATTGACAGGGAAATGATTGCTCGTTCAGGAGAGCAGATTCCACGAATCCCTCATGAACTCGGGGGGCAAATCAGAAGCAACAGACAAGGACTACAACTTGGAGATAGTGACAGATTGGCGGAGATGGTCAGACGAGCCATGAGAGGTGGACTAGTGAATAGAGATCTGGAAGATGTTAATAGGAGCCCCTTTGCTCCTACGATCAGGCGAGCCAGGAATCCACCAGAGTTCAAGCTACCAACGCTGGAGGCGTACGATGGGAGGATGGATCCTACAGTTCATCTGACACGGTATATGTGACATATGGAGGTATTGGGGGCATCGGAGGAGGTCATGGCCCGATGTTTCCCGTTGTATTTGACGGACATTGCAGCACTATGGTTTAGACAACTGGAGAGCAGTTCCATCGGAACATGGACCGATCTAACTGAGAAGTTTATGAGGCAGTTCAGAGTTCACATTTCGAGACCCAAGAATGTGATGAGTTTGGCAGCACTAAAGCAAAGAACCAGGGAATCTTTGAGGAATTTTCTGACACAATTCAATGCAGCGGCAACATCGGTGGATCGACCAGATCCATCCATGGTTTTGATGGCATCTATATCTGGCATAGCTGATGGCACAAGAATTTAAGAACTCACTGACAAGGGATCCACCTATGGATCTGGGAGATTTTATCATGAGGCCGAAGGATTTCTGCGATTAGAGGACGCAAATGCTGAAAGGGAGGAAGGAGAAGAAGTTGGAGTTTATGCAGTCAAAGGCGGAGATCCTCCCAGAAAAGATCCAGGCAACGATAAAGGGAAATGGATGGCCGAGGATAAGGATGATGGACCATAGCGACCACGAAAGGAACCCAGATTCACCTCTTATACGGAGCTGAATGAAACTTTTAAGCAAATCTAACAGGATACCAGGGGGCAGATTCCTTACCGAAAGCCAATGAGGAGGGATCCGACCAGCAATGAAAGGAGATCCGACAAGTATTGCTTATTCCACGAGCTAAATGGTCATAACACAAATGATTGCAGACACTTGAAGGATGAGGTTGAAGGACATATCCGGAATGGTCTGCTATCGTAATATGTGAGAAGGGGAACAACTACGGTGGAACGAGAGCGACCACCGCCTGCATCAAACGAAGGTGGCTCCGGATCGAGGCGTCAGCTTGTCATCAACTGACCGGAATAACGACGAATAAGTGGCGTACTCCATACCAACGCGATTAAGTCATTTACACATGTATAGGATTACGAGCGATCCTCGGGCATGCTCTGATACGACTAACAATTGCGTCGATATAGGTGTTTGCACTTTGACGTCTCTATTCCGCTTTTGCTTTTTATTTCGCACATTTGAACTTGATTTTGTTGGACATTTCTGTTGAAAGACTCATTTGAATGTAAAATTTGGTTTCAATAATTCAGTGGCGGCTAAGTCACTTACACATGTACGGGATCGCGAACGGTCCTTAGACATGCTCTGAGATGGCGATAAACCGCCACCACAAACAATTCAGAAACTCACTCGAACGTGAAATATGACATTAATGATACTAAGTCCCCCCGGGCACACACAATTCGCCTCGAACGGCATCCAACCTCGAACGGTCACAATTCGCCTCGAACGGCACCCGACCTCGAACGGTCACAATTCGCCACGAATGGAACCCGACCACGAACGGTCACAATTCGCCTCGAACGGCACCCGACCTCGAACGGTCACAATTCACCACGAACAGCACCAGACCGCGAACGGTCACCATTCGCCTCGAACGGCATCCGACCGCCAACGGTCACATAATACCTCGAATGACATACGATCCTGAACGATTGTCATTCGCGGTCAGATAAGACTATCGATTTCTTTGCAGGTCATCAACAGGATATGAACATCCATCCTATGGCATTACAAAACACGCCTTCCTATCGAAAGACATGTTTTGGGGGGCAAGTGTTATCTCGCCTTTTAGCAAGGCCGTGATACCAAAAGATTAACTGGAAGCCAAAGATAGTTCATCTTGGATATCAAGTACACACAGGTACGTCATGGATACCAACGAATTTTGTCGGAGTCCGGATCAGGTTAAAATTGACAAGACACGACAAGCGAAGCCATAAAAGCCAACGTTCCAAATTTCAAGTCAATCCGAGTTCGTATGCTCGAGTTATGATCGACGCAAGCCAAGGAGTTCAATCCATTCGTATCCATCATTTCGAATCGATCGAGGTCACGACCCATTATTTCGCATCGTTCAACTTCGTATCCATCGGCAGATTGTCTCACTTCGTATCGATCGCCGTTTGACTACTTCGCATCCATCAGCGAACATCTGTTCGTATCCATCGGGACACGCAACTTCGTATCCATCAGGGAGCCTCTTGTTCATATCCTTCAAGTCCAGTTGCTTCGTATCCATCGAGAAGTCCCTGTTCGCATCGATTCATATCATGGTTATTCGTATCGATCAGGCTACCAATATTCGAGTCCATCTGGCCACTTCAACTTCGTATCGATCGACTGGAGTCGTTTCCGATCGATACGAACAAGGCCACACAGTCAACGTATTCCACATGTTTTCCATCGATACGAACGGAGTTCGTTGCATCGATGCGAACAGAGTCATCTTCCATCGATGCGAACTAAACAACGGCTATCGATACGAACAAGGCGAGAGACTTGGGATGACTCGATCAACTTGGCATAAAAGGGGGATCGATCTGAAGAGTGCGCGCCACGTTATCACCTGGGCACGTGCAACCATCGATTCGAAGTCATCGATTCGAACCAAACAGCCTGCCGAAGAACGTCAATTCGTATCGATCATATCTCGCGATCCACCAGTCCAAATGCTATGAAATTTTCACAGGAGCTCACATACAAAATAAAGAATGTTCAAACCAAGTTTCGACTCCATTGGACAAAATCTTGATCAATACGAAATTCGTTCGTATTGATCACGGATCGAGCCAGAACTTCATGGACTCGGTCTCATGGGCCAACTCACATGCCAGAAGAAGTCTCCCGAGATCTGAGAGAAATATCAGCCTCCTACGCTTATAAATAGAGCCCTAGGGCCTACAGAGAAAGGATCTTTTGACTCCTTGACATCCAGACTCTGTCGAATCCAACTTTGCACTCCATTGCTGCTGTTGTACTCGAATTTCAACACTTTAATTCGCTGTAACCCATTGAAATCAGTTGTATTCAGCAAGTGAATATCAATAAAGTCATCAAACATCAAAGTGGATGTAGGCCGGATCGCCGAACCACTATAAATTCTATGTTCTTTACTGCTTTCATTAAAATTTTCAGAGTGTTCTTCATTTTCAATTTTCTACGTACTTGTTATCTATGATCTATGATTGTGAATTGGTGCTTTCATTGACAATTGGGTGTTTGTGACCAATTTTGGCGCAAACAGAAGTGTTCTTTTTGCGTTGCATTAGGAAAGTTCTTTGGTTTCATTATTAATGCCCGTGGAATCGAAGCTAATCCTTAGAAGATCCAAGCTATTCGCAACATCCAAGCACCAAAGCCAATCAAATAGATACAGAGCCTGAATGGGAAGGTTGCCGCCCTAAGTCGATTTATTTTCAAAGCAACTAATAAATGCATTCCTTTCTTTGACTTGATTAGAAGAGGGAAAAGGAATTTTTAATGGACGTAGGATTGTAAAGACGCATTTGTTAACCTAAAAAACGGATCAACACCCTGGATTGAGTGTGAAAGCACCTGCCCTGTTTATCAAAGCAAATAAAATTGAAAAAACAATAGTAGATCGTAGAAAAAGTAAAGGAACAAGAAGATTTTTATACTGGTTCGGCTGTGAATGAAGCCAACGTCCACTTTATAACTTTCTATTAACTGACTGCTGCTACAAGTAAAATCATATAACAATATGATTGAATCTCCTAAGTTAGATCAAGTCACAAGTGCAAGAGTTATTGGAGAATCACAGTGAACCCTTAGGTGACTGTTGTGTGGGAGGAGAAGGGTCAATAATAGTTTATGTAGAGTTTCAACAGTCAATCCCCAAGATCCACTTCATGTTGCAAGTAGGACTATATTTATAAGGGTTGGAGAGCTATTGGGCTACGCCGCTTTGCTAGAAGCCTAAACTTGACGATACAAAGACGCTCCAAAAATTTCATTGCGATCCAACTCAATGTGATGGATCGCTAGCGATCCATAGGGCATGGATCGCTACCGATCTATGCACTTAGGGGATTTTTGGATTGTTTCCTTTAGGAAGCATTCCTTGCCTCATGTAGATGCTCTCCATGTAATTTGGTAACTAGTTGCCTTGTTTTGATGGTGATTAGTATACAGGCTGCATTGAACTATGACTGGAATCAGATGAATGCTTACTTTTCGAACTAGTTTGCTTGGAATACCATGAAACTTGGCAGACATCCTTAGAAAAGATACTGGATGATGATGCAAGAAGTTTGGAGGATCCATGAGCAAGCCTTATGGATCACTAGCGATCCATCACCTTAGCTTATTTTTGCTCCTTTCCTTTTGAGTCATTCCTAGTTCCTTCTTCTGGTCCTTTTGGTTGATTCTTGAGATGTTTCGACTTGTCATAGATGTTCTAACTTCCTTTGAATTCTATTGGGTTACAAACCCGGTTAACATTTGCCCTCCGGAGTATGCCTTCGTTGGAAACAAGGTGTGCTCTGGAAGTAACTACTTTTGAGTTCCCATTTTGTGAAGTTTAATTGATCATGTTGAGGCTATCATGCGAATTTGGCTTTGGTTATTCAACCGTCTGTTGAGTTCTGACGTGAATCGTCGTTGCTCATAACGATAAATCATTTCAACCCCACAACTTTCCAAATGCTTATAAAAAACACTTAGATCATACTTGGTGAGAGAGAAACTTGACTACAACTTTATGGATCACTAGCGGTCCAAGGACTTAGCAAAAAAAATTCATGCAATCTCCTATTTAACTTCGTTCGAGTCGACCTTCCATCATTCCGCGTTTTTGTTTGCGAACCAAGCCATTTGCCTTGCAATCCAATCCAAAAGCCTCCAAATCCAAAACTCAATCCACCATCGCCGTCGTCGATCTCCACCACCGAAGCTTCATGCCACCGACCCCACTTGACTTCGTCGTCATCTCGAGCCACCCCTTAGTGCCTGAAGCATCACCTACCTGGATCGTCGTCGACCTTTCTCACCTCGGATCACCAACAACTTGAGATTGATCATATTCGCCTTCTGATTTGAGGTTAGTGATGTGAATTTTGGCGTTTACCTAGTGATTTGGTGATGAAGTTGTGTTGGTGATGGATGCAATGGAGAATTCGGGTTGATTGCGACTTTATGGAAGAAGATAGTAAATTAAGCATGAATTCTTCACAGAAAGAAGCCTGGGTTTTGCCCCGGTGCTTGACATGTTTTGCTATCTTCATCCACAGAGTCAGAATTAACTTGCACCAAGTTACACCGTTAATCCCGCATGGCGCTTTGCGGATTGATTTTGTTTTTTTGGGAGGTGATAATAGCTTAGGGTAGCATCTCGTATGCAGCTCATGCTATTATCACTTTCCAAAGAACTAAAATCGACTTATGCTGAGAATTCTCTACTCGATTCAGACCCATTGATCTATAGTTACTCACTTTGGATTGGTCCTGTAATTGCATAGTCGGTGTACCTAGAATAGGAAGAGCTTCTATGTTGTCTCAGATAGCGGATCCGTTATCGATCGTTGATCGATAACGGGTAAGTGTAGGAGAAATAGCTTTAATGAATGATACGAAAAGCTTTTTCCTTTCTTCACTGTGAGTGAACTATCTACACAGGATAGAGCATTTGTAGTGTTCAGGACACTGAGCTTATCCTACATAGATAACACATTGCACTTTCCTCAGTCAACGCTTGAAATCCGATAAGTCGGTATAAATCGGTATTTTTTCGGAATTCAAGCGTTAAGCGTAGGGGAACTTTTATTTATAAATAGAATTACCTGACCGCATTAGATGCAAGTTCTACTATATAGAATAAAACACTCATCATCCCATCGTAAATCCAGTGGAGGAAGTTCGGCATTCTCGAAAGCTGAATCGACATCAGTTATGCCTTCACAAATGGTTTCAGCATCGCCTACTTCTTCGACACCACCGGCTGAATATGGTCAATTGGTTCCAGTTGGTCTGGTTGTATATTGAACTCCCCAAACTTTAGAGTTCTACTCAACCCTCTGGAGAGAGCTTCCATTGTAATTTCTGCTAAAGTCCGGCACAACATTTGTTTGCAGCATGGCATCCCGAATGATGACGTACGCCTTCAATTGAAAAACGAGTTTGCACATATGCCACCTTCGGGGTATACCACCTACCATTGGTACATGTACTTGAATGGAGCAATGCCCCCCTTCAATCCTTTCTTGAGAGAGACTCTTTTGAACTTAGGAATTGCTCCATTTCAGATTCACCCCAATAGATACACGATTTTGACTTGTCTTCACTTTTTGTTTATGCGGACATTCAATCATGCCCCAAGTTTTGACGAGCTGGGATACTTCCTCTCGTTCAAGAAGAGAGATGAGTATCCGTCTCTTGTGATCATCGAGGCTCAAAGAAATCTCAAAATTGTGCTGCAGCTTCAAAGTAATTTGTCCCAGTTCAAGACCCAATATTTTTTCATTAGGTGTCCTAAGGGATTTAATCGCCTTTAGACAATAGAAGATAAGTCTTCTCTTTTACTCGTCGTGGTTTAATAAAATGGTGCAGGACTTTTAATAGACTGAATACTCCTTGCAGTTATTCCGAGGCCAAACAAAGATCCATCACTTGATCCCATTTTCCATACTTTGAAGGCTATAGATGCTAGAGAAAGATCGGTCAGGTCTTTGCTAACGGATGAGAATTTGCTTCGGTACGGGTTGTTGCACACTGGGAGATTTGCCATTGCCGTTGAAGTCCCATCTCCTTCCCGTTCCAGGATTCGAACACACTCCATTTCTCCATCGCACGACTCCGAAGAGGGCGATCTACCAGAAAGAGAAAGTACATCTGGTGGATAACTGAAGAAATTCATGAAGGAAAAGGCGTTACGACCAGAGCCAGTTGCCCGATATGGATGCCCCCGATCCCGGAGGAGGAGGAAGAGGAGTTCAAGCAGCATGAAGGCAAGGCTACGGTGATCACGGAAAAAGAGGAGGTTGAAATTGAGAGCAGCATTAGCTATGATTCCTCCTCTAATGATGAGGAATTTGATGCAAGTTCCAGTGAAGGAGACTTCGAATCATGCGACGAAACTCCAGAAATGAGTCCTATTCTCCCAAATTCGCCTTCCCAAGAGATTATTACTAAAGATGCTCCCCCAAAAGTCGAACGACTTCACGGTTCTCCGTCTAAGGAAACCGATATCAACTTTGGGGACTTAGGCAATGTTTATGTAAACATCGATGAACTCATGGGAGATGATTTCGAGTTCGAGGGATTGTCTTCTCACCCCAGTCATGTTGTGCCTAGCATTAGCCCGATTCCACTGTGGTGGCTTCCCGACGGTTTGTAAAGTCCTTTTAGGCCGCCTACGACATGTTACACATTTCACTAGGGTCACGTGCACTTAAATATGCATCATTTGATTTCATTTTCTATTGCTAAAGTTCTTCATTTATTTTTTATATCAGGTACTATGACATGTCGTTGACTTTATAAGGACTTTGAATAACTTATAGACGCACAACGCGGGTCAAGACGAACTTCAAGTCGCCATCGGCCTTGAGAAACTGAGGAAGAGTGGAGGAGGAGGAAAGATTCGGAAGCCGAAGTTCGTCTCCGGGACAACAAAGATCGAAGCAAGGTTTATAGGAGTGGTTATGAGAATATGACAACTCCTGACGATTGGGAAGAACCGTCCAACAAATCGAAGGTAGACCGTGGTTCTCTTCCTTCCAAGCACCAAACATTTTCCCCGGCTCTAGTCTCTGTTAGAATTGAAGCTCTAACTTCTACTGTTTAAGTCTCTCCATCAATCCAGACTTCGTCAACTCACGTAGTGTCTGCTTCTAGTTCTTCATGCCCCCACAGGAGGCCAGCTTATATTCTCTCATCTGGTCCACCTAAGCTTGAGGCTGCGCTCCTCGGATGGTTTCTGAAGGGAGTTAAATTTGATCGTGACCTGTGCCCGATCTGTAAAGATTCTTACATGCCTTATATTCAGGCGATTGAAAGCGATTTGGATCAAGCTGAAGGATAGGAGAAGATATGTAAGCAACTAGCAGACATAAACCGTAACAACTACCAAGAGATCCTTTCCTTCGAGTCAGAAAAGGATGATTACAAGAGGATGTTAACAGAACATGACGTCAGAATTGAGCAACTGACAAAGGAGAGGGATGCTGCAATTCGGGAGAGTAAGAGCAACGCTAGCTTGCTGAAGGAATTGAACGAGGCCCGCACAAAAATCGAGATCGTGTTCAGTGATGAAATCAAGAAGGCTCACGCTAATGAAGTTAAGCTAAAAAAGAAGCTTGAAATTCGAGATGAGATCATTGAAGCTCAAAAGAAAAATATTATTGGTCATGACGAAGCCGTCGAAGCTCATAAAAAGACAGTCGCTGATTATGTAGGAATGGTGGAATCTCATGATAAGACCATTTCTGACCAGGCTCAAATGATTTCTTCGCTTCAGGAAAAAGTCGCACAGCTTAATGCTGAAAAGACCCAAGTTCAAGTTGAGAAGGTCACCATGACGGTGGACTACCGGAGCTACAGGATACTTTTGAAAGGAAGATGGACAAGATGGATGACACCATCTTGAATTTCTACGTTAACTCCTTGCTGCATCAGGGCAGCCTCAGCTATTTGGGCCACCAAATTCCCGCATACTCTTGCTGTGGTTTGAGAAGAAGTTCTAGCCATTTCTGAGAAAACGGGGATGTATACACCAAGCAAGAGTTGGAGGATGCCTATCTTAACGAAGAGTTGAAGAAGGCTTTGGTATAGGGCTATGAGATTATTCGGATTGAGAGGGAGCAGGAAGCCGCCGATGCTATTGCATCTGCAACTACTAAAGCGCTATCAAAGCGTTTCATTTCCAAGCCTGACGAATCATCAAGGCAACCTTGTGATCAGTCAGGAACTATTCTGCGTTCAGTCGGTACTGCTTTGTTGTCTGCCCCTTCAGTAGCTATTTCGAAAGCCTAGGGTGATCCTAGAACTTTGCCAAAGATCTTGCAGCCATCCAAAGAAGGAGACAGTGAGGAGTATGAGGTCGAAATTCTCGGTCACACTTCCATGGTAACCTTCTTGTTTCTCCCGAGTTTGAGAACTTTCTGCTCATGCCGCAAGAACAAGATGAATTGAATGCTTTCATTTTTGATCTTATAGGTCCATCTTCCTTAACTACCAATTTCTTCGGTCTCGGGGCCCGCTGCTGTTTCGACCACTTCGACGCTTGTTTCTGTAGCTGCTTCGATCACCATGCCTGTGTCTAGCTCACAACCAGGGCCGAAATCCAAGATGATTACTGCGTTACATGGCCTAGACGACCCTTCCGTATCTCTGGAGGGCGATTTAATAGTAGCCGAAGCTTGAGAGACGATAGACCAAGCTAGCCAGTTAAGTAAATCTGAATAGCAGATGGTGGCTGTTAAGAGGGAAAAGATTAAGGAGAGAAAGTCTTCAAGGAGCTCTGTAAGTCCCGGAAGCGCAAGACCAAAGGGGAGTCTTTCAAGGGGGTCAAAGATCAAGGAGGAGACCTAGACAGGGAGTCGATAATTGATATTTCAGGCAGTGACACGACTCCTGGTGGGGATTCTGAGGAGAAGAAGAAGAAACTTCCGACCAAAGGCGGAAGGGAAGTGGCGGAAAGAAACATTGACATGCTCGAGTGACAGTGGAGCCGGATATTGGAACATTCTAATTTGTTTGACATGTATTTTATACAGGTGCAGAGTCTGCACTTATTACTTTTGTTGTTGTAGCGTATGTACTTTTCTTTTTATTGGTCGATATTATGTAGGTACGCCCCCTACATTTTGACTTTGTATAGAAAATGTTATAAGGAATGAAACGATTAATATTTCAACTGTTATCTCTTATGTGTTTTTCCTTATCTATCATGTACTTAGCTTGTTTTCATACTACTTATGTTTGCACATGGCACGATTTCTAAAATCCTTTGTTTAGAGAAACGGGCCTGTGAAGTAGTTTTCCTTTCAACTAAATGTCAGTATATGTGTGCCCCGTACTTTACAGGGTTGTATTCTCTGAACACTTGACTGGTTGAACCAAGCGATTTCTCGGATATCTGTAACCGAATCTACTTTGCGGTTCCTAACTTCGGGAACTAATGACTCGAGCGTCTCGATCCCAGATATTATGTTGGTCAATGATCGGAATTCTTTGTCGATTTCTAATTGTGGGTTCTTGTTAGTCCTGCAATATACGAGTTTCCTGATGTTGTCAGGACAATATCAGTACTTACAAGATCTTAGTGGCTTGCTGATGGTGCCGGAGCAACATCAAGTACTTACAAGATCCGACATTTTGACCCGGCTATATTCGAACTGATTAGACAAGTTAAAGTCGACTGACGTCAAGGCCAGTAAGTCTAAAACGATGATTGTGGGGTCCAGAGGTCAAGTACAGATGGTCCTTAGCTAGATTGAATCTCCCAAGTTAGAATCTACTGGAGAATCACAGTGGACTCCTCTGAAAATCGTTGTGAGGGAGGTGAAGAGTGAAGAAAGCTTCCAGCAGAGTTTCAGCAACCAAGCCGGAGAAGATCCCATCTGTGTTGCAGATAGGACGGTATTTATAGAGATTGGAGAGCTATTGGGCCAAGTCTGCTCACCAGCCGTTCACAGATGGTCACAAGAAGATGCAGTGGAGATTAGCATGCGACCCGAGCCAAAATCATAGATCTCTAGCGATCCATGGTCTATGGATCGCTAGCGATCCGTAGCATTAGGTCTAGTGCAAGCTAATTACTTAGCCTTTTCCCCCTTCTTCACTTAGTTTAGGTCGCGCTTATACTATGATAACGTATGGATCGCTAGCGATCCATGCACTTAGCATATTTTTTGTCTTTGATGTTTAGAATGTTTTCATTGCCTTGTGTTGATGTTGTCCATGTAATCTCGTTGCACGTCGCTTTGTTTTGATGACGATTTACTTGCTAGTTGTATTTAGTTGTTGATTGAACTGGACGGATGTTTGTCTCTTAATTCTATTAACTCAAAATCTCATCAAACTCAGTCACTACTTTTACAATATGGATTGGATCATGATGCCAGAAAAACAGATGAACCCTGAGCTGTATTATGGATCGCTAGCGATCCATAGGCCATAGATCGCTAGCGATCCATATCCTTAGTTGATTTCCTCGTTCTCTTTTCTTGGCTCTCTTTGGCTTGTTGCTTTAGTCCTTTTGGTTGATCTCTGAGCTATTCTAACTCCACCAAGTTGTTTCGTCTCCTCTTGGATTCTGCTTGGGTTGAAAACTCGAATAACATTTGCCCTAAGAGTACGTCTTCGTCGAAAACATGGAGTGCTCTGGAAGTAATTGCTTTTAGTCTCTGCTCGTTGAATTCCAAGTAATCGTGTTAGAGTTTCGCAAATGTGAGCTAGGTCATGTTCCTGCTCGCATAGTTTTGATCTTGACTGCCATTTCTTGTCATATCATATCGAATTTCTCTCTATAGCTTCTCGATATGCCTCAAAATGTTATGTAAATGTCGCTAGGAAAATAGGAGATAATTTTCATGCAGCTTCATGGATCGCTAGCGATCCATAGGACGGATCGCTAGCGACCTGATAACTTAGAAATTTTCCAGCACTTTTATTTTCCTATTTAAGCCCTTCGATCGGACCCATTCTTTTATTCAAGCCAAGCTACTTCCTTCTGCGATCCAAGCCCTTTGCAGCGATTCAACTCTGGCTTTCACCTACAATTCGATCCATCACCTCCAAGAATTCAACTTTGTCTAACGCCTCCACCGTGATCCCTTCTACGCCACCAAAACTAGAGCATCGTCGTCACCTTCTAAAATCGCTTTCGACCGAAACCTAACTCGCCTGTGCCTAGGTCGTCGCCGATTCATCCCTAGATCTCCATCAGTCCAATTATAGTTCGCTGATCCTAAAGCTTCAATCAACTTTGCATTTAAGTCATTAATCTGAGGTGGGTTCACTGATTACAATGTTTTTTTAATGAGTTGGCGGCGAAGTTGCATTCATGATGTCTGTCATGAGGAGTCTGAGTCGATTGCGGCTTAATGAAGGAAGATAATAAATCGAGTCTTGAGTTCCTCCCGGAACAACATTCGAGCCTTACCCGGTGCTTGACATGTTTTGCTATCTTTGTCCATTGAGCCAGAATCGACTTGTGCTAAGTCCCATAGCTGATATTGCAAGACACATTGTGAATTGGTCCCGGCTCTTTCGGAGAATTTGGACTTATCTTACTTGCTTTTTTATGCTCAGTGTCCCCGTACTGAAAAGAATTTTCCGCATCGCTTCGGACAACAGATCCGTTATTGATCGATAACGGGTAAGTGTAGAGGAAGTAAAAAAAGGAAATGATACAAGAAGTCCTTTTCTTTTTCTGCTGCGAGCGAACTATCTACACGAGATAGAGCGTTTGTATTGTTTCGGACACCAAGCTCATCTCCTATAGTAACACACTGCACTTGCCCCGGTACATACTTGAAATTCGATGTGTCAGCATGAATCAATGTCTCTCTGGAATTCAAGTGTTGTAGGGGAAACTATTAATTTACAATAGAATTACTTGACCGTTTTGGATATGAGTTTTGTTGTTTAGAATGAAGTATCCATCTTCTCGCCGTAAGTCAAGCGGAGGAAGTTCGGCACTTTCAGAAGCCGAGTCATCGTCTGTCGCCCTTTCTCCTTCCGCCTCATAGGCTGAGTATGGCCAGTTAGTTCCGGTTGGTCCGGTCTTGGATCGAACACCCCCTAATTTTAGAGTTCTTCTCAATCCGCTGGAGAGAGGTTCTTCTGTAATCTCTGCTAAGGTCCTGCATAATATCTGCATGCAAAATGGCATGCTGGAGGAAGACGTGCGCCTTTCAGAGAAGGATGAGTTTGCTCACATGCCACTTCCGGGGTATACCGCTTGTCATCGGTATATGTGCCCGAACGAAGTTGTACCCTCATTTAACGACTTTTTGCATGAGCCCCTTTCGAATTTAGGAATCGCTCTGTTCCAGATTCATCCCAACGGATACGCCATCCTAACTTACTTGCATGTTTTTTCATGCGTAAATTCAGTCGTGCTCCGAGCTTTGACGAGTTGTGGTACTTTCTTTCATTCAAGAGAAGAGTTGAGTGTCCGTCCTTAGTTGTAATCAAAGCTCAGAGGAACCGTAAGATTGTATTATGACTGTAGAGCAATCTATCTCAATTCAAGACCCAGTACTTCTTCGTCAGATGCCCTGAGGGGTTTATCCGTCTTTGGACAATGGGGGCTAAGCACTCTTTCTTACTTATTGAGTTCCGAAGCGTCGCTGCGGAGTTTCTAACAAATCGAATACTTCTTGCAGTTATCCCAAGGCCGAACAGGGACTAGTCCCTCGATGAAGTCTTTCAAACCCTGAAGGCTATCGATGCTGAGGAAAAATCCGTTAAAGTATTGCTAATTGATGAAAACTTGGTTCGATAAAGATTATTGCGTCCGGGGAGATCGGTTGTTCCAGTTGAGGTCCCTTCTCCTTCTCGATCCAGGGTACGCATGCGATCCACCTCCTCTTATCACGGTTCTGAAGAAGGCGCTTTTCAAGAAAGAGAAGGCTTGTCCGGTGAGTCGGCCGAAGAGACTCGGGAGGGAAGAGATGCTGCCATGACCGGAGTTAGTTGCCCGGTCAGAATGTCTCCGATTCTAGAAGAAGAGGAATTTAATCAGAGGGAAGGCAAAGCCGCAATGGACTTAGAAAACGAGGAGGGGGAGATTGGGAGCAGTAGCGATGAGTCCACTTTTAGTGATGATTTCTATGCAGAATCCGATGATGGGGATTCTAAATCATGCGACAAGGCTCCAGGGATGAGTCCTGTTATTCCGAGCTCACCTCCTCTAGACATGAGTGGTAAAGACGATGCCCTAGAAATTGGACGATGTCGGGATTCTTCGAGTAAAGATGCTGGTGTGGACTTGAGAGACTTGAGCGATGTTTACGTCGATTTCGACACGCTCATGGGGGAAGATTTCAAATTTGAGGATGTGCTTCCTCGTTCGGGCCACGTTGCACCCGAAGTTAGTCTGATTCCTTACACGGCGCCTGCCCGATCCTCTTTGTAACGTCGTTTTAGGCTCTCCTCCCAAACACATCACACGCTTCACTAGGGTCATACTCACTTGCACACATATTTTTCATGTTTATTTCCCATTTCTAAAACCTTTTATTTATGCTTCGTGTTAGGTATTACGAGAGGACGCGACCTCTATGATGATTTTGAAGAATTCACCGACTCTTGGCGCTGGTCCAAGCATTCCTCTGGTCGTTAGCAGCCCTGTGAGACGAAGGAAGAGTATAGAAGAAGAAAATATTTAGAGGTCGAAGCTCGTTGCCGAGACGAAAGGGAGCGGAGCTAAATATACAAAGGTGGGTATGAATAGAGGAAGACTTTCGACGAGAGAGGAGCCGTCGAAGGGGTCTAAATTCGATCGTGGTTCCCATTCTTCAGAACAACAAGCTTTCATTCCGATGCTCTCTTCAGCGGGTCAGGAAATCCCAGTTACTTATGTCCCCGTTCTGCCTTCAACTTACATTCCGTCATCTTCTGTTGCTCTTGCCCCCGGTGCTTCACGCCCCCACCGGAGATCCGCCTATATTCTTCCATCTGGTCCTCCCAGGCTTGAGGAGGCACTCCCCGGGTGGTTCTTAAGGGAGATTAAGTTTGATCGTGATCTCCATCCGGTTCGTATAGATTCATATATGCCACATCTTCAGGCTATCCAAAACGATTTAGAACATGCTGAAGGGTGGGAAAAATTATGCAAACAACTGGCAGACACGAACCGCAACAACAATCAGGAAATCCTTTCTTTTGAATCGGAGAAGGATGATTTTGAAAGGGCGTTGGCAGAACGCGATGCCAGGATCAAACAGCTGGAGGAGGAGAAAGATGCGGTGCTTCAAGAAAGCAAAAAGAACGACGACTTGCTGAAAGAATTAAAAGAGGCCTATGAGAGAATTGAGATCGTCTACAGGGGCAAAATTAAGAAGGCTCATGCAGAAGAGGCTAAATTGAAAGGGGAGGTGGCAGCTTGCAGCACGACAATTGAGGCCCAAAAGAAAACCATCTCTGATCACGACCTTATCGTAGAGGGGCATAATAAGACCATCTCCGACCAGGCTGAAATAATCGCCGGGCTACAGGATCAAGTTGCGCAGCTTAGCGCCGATAAGTCTCGCGTCGAAATTTAAAAGGCCGCCGTTACGGTAGATTATCTGGTGCTTCAAAATGCTATTGAAAAGAAGATGGACGAGACCATCTTGAATTTTTATGTAACTCTCTGCTGCATCAGGGGAGCCTCGGCTACTTAGGCTCTAAATTCCCGCGCACTCTCGCTGTGGTTTGGGAGGAAATCTTCATCCGTTTTCGTGACAGTGGTGATGCTTATACTGAGCGAGAGTTAGAGAATGCCCACCTTAACGAAGAATCAAAGAAGGTGTTGCTAGAGGGCCAAGAGATTTTACAAATCTAGAGAGAGAAAGAAGCTGTCGATGCCGCCATGACTGCGGCTGCCGAAGCACTTACGGAGCCTTTCATTTCTTGTGCCGGTGAACCACCGGGGCAGCCTCGCGATCCGTTGAAAGTTCTAAGCTTGAGGGTTCCCCTCAGATTGTAGAGCTGTCGAAGGAGGGTGAGGGCAGTGAGTACGAAATTGACATTCTTGGCCATTCTTCCGGTGCAGGTAATCTTCTTGTTTCCTCGATTCGGGAGCTTTCAGCTTACGCCACAAGAGCAGGAAAAATTTAATGCTTTCATTTTTGATCTTATAGGTCCGTTTTCCTTACCTGTCGATCCGAGTGCTCCCTCGATGCTTGGGCCTATTGTTATCTCTACTGTTTCCATGCTCGTTTCTATACCAGATCCGGTCGCCGTGTCTGTGTCTGGTTCACAGCAGGGGCCGGAATCCAAGAAGATCGCCGCACTGCATGGTTTGGATGACCCGTCTGTATCTTTGAAGGGCGACTTCACAGCGGGCGAAGCTCGGGAGCAAGAAACTCAGATTGAGCAGTCGCACAGATCTCAAGAACAACTGGTTGCAATTAAAAAGGAGAAGGTTGAAGCAATCAAGGCCTCTAAGAGCTCCCATCGATCTCGGAAGCCCAAAACGAAGGGTGAATTATCTGAAAAAGTTGCAAAGCAGGAGGAGTACATTAGCACTGAGGAGATCTTTGACATTACTGGCAGCGACCCCACTCCCAAGCCGAAGCAAAAACTTCGAACAAAAGACGGAAAGGGGAGTGGTGGAAAGAAGCGCTGAGAAGCTTGGGTGGTGACTGATCTGGTTTTGATTCATTTTGTGTTGTTTTGTTCAAGTGTAGAGTCCACACTTAGTGTTTCTGTTGTAGCGTCTGTAATTTTATTTTGTTGGCCGGCATTGTATGTGTACAGCCCCCACGTTTTGACATTGTATAAAAGAAAGTTATAAGTAATACATTGTTGATATTTTGATTGTACCCTTACTTATCTGTTCATATGTGTTATGTGCACTTACGCTCGTTTTGTTTACGCTTATTTGCTTATGTGTGTCCTGTGCACTTACGTTTACTCTATACATTTTCACTTCACCTTATCTAGTCCTGTGATTACTGCCAAAATTCTTTGTTTTGAGTAACAATTTTTTGTTTGGAGTAACATAACTTGTGAAATTATTGTTTTTAAGTATTTTTATTTAAGTACCGGTGTATGCCCCCTAGTTCATCGGGTTGTTTACTTCAAACGATTGACAAACGACCAGTAACTTATGGTTTAAATAGTTTGCATACTAAAACTTGAAATTTGACTAAGTTACAACTTGATCTTTCTTCTTTCAAAAGTTTTGTAACTATAGCATGTAGTCCAAGTTTTTTGCGATATTCTGGTATGTATGCAACATGCATGTTTGAAATATGCACACTGTATAGGTTAACTGTAGGTAGTTACACGTTATCAACGTTAAATGTTATAGTTAGTCATTGAGTGTCAGCGGTTGAAGTTTCCCACTGGTTTGTAACACTCCGGTTTTGTTGGAGTCATGTCCATTGCTCCCAATAATGAGAGTGGGTCGATTCTTATTATTCCTGTGGCGGATAAGTTCCATGGTATTGTTGGGGCTATTTCAGTACTTAAAAGTGCCACGGTTTATGAGAAGCGTGGTTTTTCAAAAGTATGCGCGGCTTATAGAATGCGCGGCTTTTAGGATCGAATGGCCCGTCGATCCGAATCGGTTTTGATACTTCTCGGTGTTGCCTATCTTCGAGCAACGCGAGAAGTGTATGTTTTAAAAGTTAGTGCGCGGCTTAAAGAATGCGCGGTTTGTTGTACTCCTCGATGTTGCCTATCTTCGGGCAACGTGAGGAATGTAAGTGTTAAGAGTTGGTGTGCGGCTTATGAAATGCATGGCTTTTGATATTCCTTGGTGTTGCCCATCTTCGGGCAACATGAGGAGTTTACGTTTTAAGAGTTGGTGCGTGGCTTATGAAATGCACGACTTTTGGTATTCCTCGGTGTTGCCTATCTTCGGGAAACATGAGGAGTTTATGTTTTAAGAGTTGGTTCGCGGCTCATAAAATGTGCAGCTTTTGGTACCCCTCGGTGTTGCCTATCTTCGGGCAACGTGAGGAGTTTATGTTTGAGCCTTCCCGATGTTACCGTGGCAAAGTTCTTAGAAGGCAGAGATCGGGTTCTGCCGATCCAACGGTTTGAGTCAATTTGCTTCCATCGACCTGGCGAGTAGTTATTATGAACACAGTTTTGTTGGTTCAAAAAGCGAATCAATTTTATTAGGGAAAACAGGCAGATTTTTGCCTGTTTACAATGCCCCCGCCATCCCGGGACGGCTTATTTGCTGAAAAACAAAGAGTACATAAGGTAGTTTTCAGACAAAGTAATGGCGGAGCGATTCGCTATTCCATGCCCTAGGGATTTGGATTCCATCGACGGTTGTTAGCTTGAAAGTTCCATCCCTTAGCTTTTGATTGATGACACATGGCCCTTCCCAGTTCGGCCCGAAGGCCCATGAGACGGGGTAGACTCGCTTGAGTACGAGGTCTCCCACTTTGAAGGTTTGGTTGTGAACTTTGGAGTTGAAGTATCGTGCGAGCCTTTTTTAGTGGGCAATGGTTCTCAACTCGGCTTCTGCCCTTCTTTCGTCAGTCATATCTAGTGATTCAAGTAGGAGCTGCTCGGTTTGTTTTTGATTAAAATTTTCCCTTCGGTGCGAGGGGACTTCTAATTCAACAGGAATCATTGCTTCTGAGCCATATGCCAGAGCGAACGGAGTGTGGCCGGTTGCCACTTTGTGGGTAGTATTGTATGCCTATAGTGCGAGTGGATGTTCATCAACCTAGTTTCCTTTTGCTTTAGTTAGTCGCTTTTTGATAGTGGACTTGATGATCTTGTTTATCGCTTCCACCTGCCTGTTTGCTTGTGGATGAGCTACCATGAAAAAGCTCCTCTCAATTCGGAAGCGTTCGCAGAAGTCTTTGAACTTGGTGCTTTCGAATTGAGTCTCATTATCAGTGATGATTTTCTGTGGCACACCAAACCTGCAAATAATGTTTTTAGTAACAAAATTAATGACTTTCTTTGTTATGGTGGCCAACGGTTCCGCTTCGGCCCGTTTCATGAAATAATCAACGACAACTATATCATATTTGGCCCCTCCTTTTGCTATTGGCAGGACGCCAATCAAGTCGATTCCCCGTATTGCAAATGACCATAGGCTGACCATCTACGTTAGCTCTGTTGAAGGATTTCTTTTAATTTTACCGAATCTTTGGCAACGATCACATCTTCTGGTGTATTCCGCAGCGTCGCGGTTAATCATTGGTCAGAAGTATCCGTACTGAAGGACTTTTTTCGCAAGGGTCTGCTCCTCAGTGTGTTATCCGCATTCGCCTTTGTGCACTTCCTTTTGGATTCGTCGGGCATCACCATCAGACACACATCTAAGTAGGGGGTTGAGAATCCCCTTTGATAGAGTATTCCATCTTGCATTATGAATCATGGCGCCTTTCGAAGAATCTTTTTTCGTTGATTCCAGTCAGTTGGAAGGGTCCCTACAAGTAAATAGTCCTTTATCGGCGTCATCCACGCCTCTGGTTTGATGGTGATCTCGAGGATCCAGTCGACGTCCATTTGGTCTATGCTCGGGGTGGTTAGAGTTTCAACTGGGACTAATCCCAATGATTGAGCTTTTTCGGAGCTTACTAGTTTAGCCAAATAGTCCGCCTTGGTGTTTTGCTTCCGTGGAATGTGGGTTATGATGTAATGTTCGATGTCGCTTAGCAACTCTTGCACTTTAGATAGATACGGCGCAAGGTTCTCCCCTCGAGCTTGGTATTCTCCTTTTACTCAGCCAACTAGCTGGGAGTCGCTGTAGATGTGAACAGGTTTTATCTTGAGTTCTTTCACAACTTTTAGTCCTGATATCAATGCTTCGTATTCTGCTTCGTTATTTATAGCAGGGAATTCCAAGCGTAAAGCGCAGCAAATGGCTCGTCCTTCGGAGGGTTTCAAGCACTACTCCTACCCCCGAACAGAGGTTGTTAGATGCGCCATCAACAAAGAGTCTCCATTGCGTTTCCACTTCCAGCGGTGTTTCTTCCTCGTCATCCCATATAGTAAATTCGACGATGAAATCTGCTAGTGCTTGCCCATTGATGGCCTTCCTTGGGTGGTATGTGATATCATATTGACTCAATTCGATGTTCCACTTAAGAAGTCGTCTGGAAGTTTCAGGTCAATACAACACTTGCTTCAGGGGCTGATCAGTTAGCACTTTGATTGGATGTGCCGGAAAGTATGGTGGTAACTTCTTGGACGCGATCAAGAGGCAATATGCTAGCTTTTCCAGCTTCGGGTAA
The DNA here is from genome assembly GCA_030737815.1 of Allium fistulosum. Lineage (NCBI taxonomy): Eukaryota > Viridiplantae > Streptophyta > Magnoliopsida > Asparagales > Amaryllidaceae > Allium > Allium fistulosum. The sequence goes on from CM060905.1 coordinate 1,252,461,835, forward strand.
TTTTTCTCGGCTTCGGTAAACCGCTTGCTAATGTGATACACGGGTCGTTGGACTATCGCTTTTTCACGCACAAGGGTGCCACTCAATGCATGAGGCGAGATTGCTAAGTAAATGAATAGGACTTCTCCATCCGCGGGCTTTGAAAGGATTGGCAGAGCTTCCATGCGCCACAGCAATTCTTTGAATGCTGTTTGTCAAGCTTCACTCCATTTGAAGTTTTTCTTTCCTTTCTTTAGTGCATCAAAGAATGGTATACACTTGTCGATAGCTTTCGAGATAAATCGGCTTAGTGCTGCGACCTTTCCTTTCAGGCTTTGCAGTTCCTTCTTATTCTTTAGAACTTGGACTTCTCATAGTGCCGTTATTTATTTTGGATTTTCTTCGATGCCTCTCGCACTTACTATGAACCTAAGAATTACCTAGAGGCTACTCCAAAGTGACATTTAAGTGGATTGAGTTTCATTCCATACTTTCAGAGTATTTCGACCATTTCGGCGAGATTATCTAGGTGGTTGGCAGCTACTCGTGATTTGACCAACATGTCATCCACGTAAACTTCCATAGTCTTCCCAATTTGGCGTTTGAACATGGTATTCACTAATCTTTGGTACATTGCCCCAGCATTCTTTAAACCAAATGGCATTACCCTATAGCGGTACAGTCCTAGATCGATGATGAAGCTGATGTTTTCTTGATCAGGTTCATGCATCAGGATTTGGTTGTACCTCGAGTATGCATCCATGTAGGATAGCAGCTCATGTCCTGCCATTCCGTCCACAAGCTGGTCTATTCTGGGGAGAGGGACTCTGTCCTTCAGGCAAGCTTTATTTAGGTCCGAATAGTTAATACAAGTTCGCCATTTTCCATTAGACTTTTTGACTAAGACCGGGTTAGATACCAATTCAGGGTAGGTTGCATCACGGATGAAACCGTTGGCCATTAGTTTGTCCGCCTCTTCTCTCAATGCCTTGGACCGTTCAGGGCCCAAGATGCACCTCTTCTGCTTTACTGGTGTGAATTCGGGGTCGATATTGAGCGTATGGCAAGCGATTTTTGGCGATACCCTACACATATCGGAGTGTGTCCAAGCGAACACATCCAAGCTGGCGTGAAGAAACATAGTAAGTTCTAATCGCATCTTGTTTCCAAGGTGCGATCCAATTTTTAAGACCTTAGTTGAGTCGTCCATATCGACTGGGACGGACATCGTCAATTCTGCCGGTGATGCACATTCCTTCCCTGAACTCTTCTTTCTAAGGTCCAAAGCCTTGTTAAATTGGCTATGGTCCCCAAGTCAGGGGCGGCTCTATAGTTGCTATTCAGAAGGTTCACGGATGTGGAGAGTTCTCCCTACATCTTTTCCTTTTTTCCCTTCTTCTGGATTCACGTAATTCTGCAATGTAGCATTCCCTGGCGACGCACTGATCTCCTTTCACCACTCCGATTCCATTTGCAGTAGGGAACTTCATGGTTAGGAACCATTAGGCCAAAGCTATTCTGAAATCTGCTAGTGCGAGCTGTCCCAAGAAGGCGTTATATGTGGATATTTCGTCCACGATTACAAAGTCTAAATGAGGGTGACTCTTCGATCGCCCTCTCCAAGTTCCACTAGTAGGTCCCACAGGTTGCTTGGTGTTAACCCGCCTTTTGGCAAGGCTGTAGGCAGGCGGATTTAACTAAGTCGATTTCTCAGTTATCGAGGATGGAATGTGGTAGGTTTGAGTCGACTGGATGGATAGGTAACGCAGCACGTTTGGAAGTCATTCGGCATGGAAGTCGCTCGGCATGGAAGTCGCTCGGCATGGAAGCCGCTCGGCACAGGAAGTCGCTCAGCACAAGAAGTCGCTATAGGAAGTCACTTGTACCATGGTGAAGGATGTTGGCTCAACTATGGTCCTAATGGGCCCGGACTGCTAAGGAAGACCAGTAACTCGGGATTTGCCTATAAATACAGCATGAGGTGGTTCAGAAAGTAGATCTTCCTTCGGTTTCCCTTCTTCTTCCTCATTAAGGCTACTCTACCATAATTGTTTTGAAAACTCCGGATTGTAACCGTAATTGATTCTCATATCAATAAAAAGAAAACTTCTGGAGTGGACGTAGGCCGGAGTTAGCCGAACCACTATAAAATCTGTTGTTCTTTACTGCTTTCATTTTAATTTTGACTGTTCTTCATATTATTACTCTCTACATACATTCTATCTGTTATCGGTGACTGTTAGTTGGTGCTTTCCTCTACATTTGGGTGTTAGTGACCAATTTTAGCGCTAACATTTTGGTGCTTTCACCGAGAAGCAAGCACTCGGGGATTTCGGAGCTAGGATTTTGGATTCAAAAGCATAGGAACTTGGATTCTAGGAAGTAATGGCTAGGCCACCAACAAGGAAGCAAGTGACAGAAAGGAGCAATCAAGAGGGAAGTCAAGAGGCTTCCTCTGGAGCTGGAGCTGGTCAAGCATCCATCTACATCACCAGAGATGAAATGGAAGTGATGCTGAAAAGACAAGAGGAGATTATGCAGGCTCTTCTCCGACAATTTGCATAAGCAGGAAATGCAGGATCTCAGATCCGTGGAGCTGGATAAGAAGCGCTCAACCAGCAAGCAGAGGGAGTGGCTCAACAGGGGGCAGCCCCCAATCAGCAGACGGCTATCAATCTGGATGGACCTAAACTCGGGGGCACACCACCAGGAAATGCTGGACCAATCCATGGAGGGATACCAGATGACGCTGTGCAACCCGACACCAACAGGAGTGCAGGAGTACGTGATGAGGAGTATGTGCCAGGATTCCCTCGTGAACTCGGGGGATAGATCAGAGGTAGCGGACAAGGATTACAGTTTGGCGACAATAACAGATTAGCGGAGATGGTCAGATGAGCTGTGAGAGGTGGATTGGTAAATAAAGACTTGGAGGATGTGAATAGGAGTCCCTTTACTCCTACTATCAAGCAAGCTAGGAACCCTCCGGATTTTAAGCTACCAACGTTGGAGATGTATGATGGGAGAACGGATCCCGCCGTTCACCTGACAAGGTACATGAGGCATATGGAGGTACTGGGGGCATCAGATGAGGTCATGACTCGATGTTTCCCTATGTATTTGATGGATATCGCAGCTATGTGGTTCAGACAGCTGGAGAGTGGTTCTATTGACACTTGGACAGAGATGATTGAGAGGTTTATGAGGAAATTTTGGGTCCATATAGTCAGACCCAAGAACGTAATGACCTTGACATCGATGAAACAATGGAAGGGAGAGTTGCTCAGGGATTTCTTAACCAGATTCAACGCAGCGGTAGCTTCAGTGGATCGACCCGATCCGTCGATGGTTTTGATGGCAGCAGTTTCAAGAATTGCAGATAATTCGGATTTCAAGATATCGTTGGAACGGGACCCACCGAGGGATCTCGGAGAGTTCTACCATGAGGCGGAAAGGTTCCTAAGGCAGGAAGATGCGCAGGCTGAGAGAGTAGGGAGAGAGGATGAAGCTTATGCAGTAAGGGGTGGAGGTCCACCCAAGGAGGATCCAAGTAAAGACGATAAAGGAAAAAGGAAAACAAATGGCAACAGTGGCACTTCGAAGAGGCCTCGAAGGGAGTCAAAGTTTTCTTCTTACACAGATTTAACTAAGACTCTAGAAAGGATTTACTTTTATACTCGTGGGCGCCTCCAATATCGAAGGCCGGCAAAGAGAGAGCCTTCTGAATACGAACGGGCATCGGGAAAGCATTGCCTATTCCATGAGCTGGATGGGCACAACACAAACGACTGCAGGCATTTGAAAGATATCATTGAGGAGCATGTAAAGAATGGTCATCTACAGCAGTATGTAAGGAATCGAGCTGTGGCAGTGGGACATGAGCGACCACCGCCTACCTCGAACGAAGATGGCACTGGGCCTAGGCAACGTCGGCTCATTATCAACTAAACAGATTTATGGTTTTGAATAAGTAATAGAACTCAAAGTAATACGGCTAGGTCAGTCACACACGTACGGGATCGAGGACAGACCCTAGGCATGCTCTGAGATGACAAAAAACCGTACTACTTGAGTCAATGAAATCCTATTTTCTTTATATTTTTCTGCAAACTATGGTTTCTTCTGTAGCACTTTGGACATTTAATTCCTTTTATTGTACGAACTTCTGCTTTGATAACTGAATTCTGTAACAATTGGATTTGGATCAGTGTAATAAATAATACAGGTCTCGCGATCACGGTCCCGACCGATGAGACGGGGCAGTGATCGCAAGTTACGAGTCCCTTCGCCGAAGAGCGATGGAATGGACTCAGAGAGAATATAAAAGTCCTTGGCCGGAGAGCCGAGGCCGGTGAATATCAAAGTCCTTGGCCAGAGAGCCGAGGCCGGAGAATATAAAAGTCCTTGGCCGGAGAGCCGAGGCCAGTGAATATCAAAGTCCTTGGTCGAAGAACCGAGGCCGGAGAATATAAAAGCCCTTGGCCGGGAGCCGGGGCCGGAGAATATCAAAGTCCTTGGCCGGCCTTGGCCGGAGAGCCAAGGCCGGAGAATATGAAAGTCCTTGGCCGGAGAGCCGAGGCCGGTGAATATCAAAGTCCTTGGCCGGAGAGCCGAGGCTGGAGAATATGAAAATCCTTGGCCGGAGAACCGAGACCGGTGAATATCGAAGTCCTTGGCCGAAAGACCAAGGCCAAAGAACTTACAAGCCCTTGACCGAAGAGCTGAGGCTGGAACAGGGTAACACGACCCGGCGAGGTCTACGGATTCAAGGTTAAACCCGAAGAGGTCATGAATTTAATAATATAGTCATGAACGGGATATGGACTTCGGATATCGGATTTGAGGCTATTCAAAACACACCTTCCAATAACAAGGCATGTTTTGGTAGGCAAAGTGTTAACCCGCCTTTTGGCAAGGCTGTAGGCAGGCGGATTTAACTAAGTCGATTTCTCAGTTATCGAGGATGGAATGTGGTAGGTTTGAGTCGACTGGATGGATAGGTAACGCAACATGTTTGGAAGTCGTTCGGCATGGAAGCCGCTCGGCATGGAAGTCGACTCGGCACAGGAAGTCGGCTCGGTACAGGAAGTCGCTCGGCACAGGAAGTCGCTACAGGAAGTCGCCATAGGAAGTCACTCGGAACAGGAAGTCGCTCGGCATAGGAAGTCGCTCGGCACAGGAAGTTGCTATAGGAAGTCGCTGCAGGAAGTCGCTCGGCACAGGAAGTCGCTACAGGAAGTCACTCGTACCATGGTGAAGGATGTTGGCTCGGCTATGGTCCTAATAGGCCCGGACTGCTAAGGAAGCCTAGTAACTCGGGATTTGCCTATAAATACAGCATGAGGGGGTTCGGAAAGTGGATCTTCCTTCTGTTTCCCTTCTTCTTCCTCATTAAGGCTACTCTACCATAATTATTTTGAAAACTCCGATTGTAACCGTAATTGATTCTCATATCAATAAAAAGAAAACTTCTGGAGTGGACGTAGGCCCGAGTTAGCCGAACCACTATAAAATCTGTTGTTCTTTACTGCTTTCATTTTAATTTTGACTGTTCTTCATATTATTACTCTCTACATACATTCTATCTGTTATCGGTGACTGTTAGTTGGTGCTTTCCTCTACATTTGGGTGTTAGTGTTTTGGCGCTAACACTTGGGTTTGCCAGTGAACTCTTGGACCTTTGTTTGGCATGTAGACATGCTTTTCTTGTCGATTTTCATTTGATCAAAAGTACGTTTGAAAAGTATATTAACAGAGCTGCCACTATCGACCAACACTCGTCGAACAATAGCGGGATCGATTCCCACCGTTAACACCAATGGATCGAGAGTCGGAGCTTCGATTCCTTCGGTGTCCCATTTTCAGATCACTATATCATCACTCAAAACTTTTTGCAGCTTGGCTGGAGTTTCATCTTCTATCATGAGACATGATTCCTTTGGAGCATGCTTCAACAAACTTACATACCGCTCCATCTCTCCCCAACTTATTTGCGCGGGGTGCGGCCTCCCAGATATTGTTCCAATAATAAGCCTTTGGTCAGTTCGTTTTGACCCCCCACTTCACTAGTTCTGGCCTAGTTCCTTCGATCTCTAGGAGCTTGAGGAGCTGCAGGTTGATCAGGATTCTGGGATTTTCTTACGTACTATTGAAGCTTGTTTTCCCGAATCAACTCTTGGATGAGATTCTTTAGATGGCGGCATTTGTTTGTATTTTGACCGTGTGTCTCATAGAAGCGACAGAACTTTCCTGAACGCTTTTGTTGCTCAGTTGCTTCTTTCTTAGGGGGTTTTTTGTATTCCTTAGTCCCCTGTGTTGCGAGATAAATATTTTCCAAAGTGTCGTTTAGAGGGGTGTGGTCTTCGGGCCTAAACCCTTTAAGCCTTTTATTGTTGCCATTACCATTTCTTTTATTGGAGTTTTGATTTTTCCTCTTTTGATTTCCATCTTTCCCTGTGATTCCTTCAGCAGTTCCAGAAGCGTGCGCGTTTTGATTCGTTGCTACATCGCTTGGTCCGATGTTCATCGGTTGCACACTAGTAGACTTTCCCTCCAGCTCTTGCGCTTCCTCCAACCTTAAGTATTGACTTGCCTTACGATTGAAGTCTTTCCTTGTGGTAGGTTGCTTCATCTTAATCCACCTTCCGAATTCAGTCTCTGGGTAAATGACACGGACTAATGCCATAAAAACCATTTCCTCGTTGGGGTTGCTTACTTCCTTCACTGCGGTATTGAACCGGTTCATGAAAGATTTTAGCGATTCTTTGTGTCCCTGGAACAATTCGGATAGGGACATGACATCTTTTGGTTATGCGGTATGGAGCCTGAACTGATCAAGGAATCTTGTTGCTAATTGGTCAAAAGTAGAGATAGATCTCGACTGAAGCCTATTGAACCACATAGACACAATTCCTTCCAGAAAGATAGGAAAACACCTGCACCGAACAGCTTCAGAAGCATTAGCTCCATCCATGTACCAATTGTACTTGTACAAATGGGGGTTTGGGTCCTTTGTCCCATCGTAGGATGGAATAGTTGGCATTGTGAATTTTTACGGATACTTCCCATTCAAGATATCATCAGTAAAGGGAGTTTGACTTGGTGCAGATCTCCATTCATCATCTCTCCTATTTTTACTCCCATCCATTAATTGTTTGACCATGTATGCTATGTATGCATCTGATGTCCGGTAATCCTGGGGGCAGAAATCAGTCACTACACCAAGTGTTTGGCTTTGCAAATGGACTTAGCGAGTGGGTTGAAGCCTAGGCTCTCCTGTCTTTGGGAGAGCCACTCCTGCGGGATCCCATTGGCTTGTAGTTGGCCTGATTGGGGTAGCTTGGACGTTCCTACCATCATCGAATGCGTTGACATTCTCTTCCAACTGGTTGTCTTGCTCTCCATTTTCTAAGACGGAGAGGTCCATAGCTATATCTTCTTGTGGGGTCTTTCCTCCTTGATTCAAGTTCAGAATTGGTTGCCTTGCGGCGAGCGGGGTACTTGTATTTCCTTCCACGTTGAGTCCTATGGTTCATGTTGTCACCCTTTTTTGCGGCTGTTTTCTGTTTCTTCTGTTTAGACCAAAAACGGAAGAATTTTCTTGTTCTATAACAGCCGTGGGTTCAAGCATAGTTCTTGGAGCAGGATTTGATTATAAGGTTAATAGAGCGTTAAGCTTATCCATCAGAGCCTTCTGGCTACTTTCTATTTTTTGGTTGATCTCGTCAACCATCTTATTCAACTCATCCCTACTAATGATTTCGTGCTGACTAGAGGATGCTAGCGCCTGATTTCCTAAGTTAGAACCATTTACTTCAATTTGTTGAGGATTAACAACTTATCCCGCTATCATTTCCCATATGGACCTTCCAGAGGCAGTTCTCCTTCTTTCAGAAGCCACTGATTCCAAGCGGTAGATTTTTCAAGCAAAGATTAAGGATCAAACTTCTGGACCTATCTGATCCAAAGTAGATAGCTAGATTTGAACCCTGAGTTGATTCTCAGTGAAAGCACCAAAATGTTAACCCATAAAATGGATCAACACCCTGGTTTGAGTGTGAAAGCACCAGCCCTATTCTCACAGAGCAATAATGTAGATAATAAATATAGAAAAAAACAGTAAGAGAAAGAAGACAAGAAGATTTTTATAGTCGTTCGGCTATTAATGAAGCCGACGTCCACTTTATACTTTTTATTATAGACTGATTACTGTTACAAGGAGTATTTGATTAAAAAGCTCTTGATTGTCCTTAGCTAGATTGAATCTTCGAAGTTAGAATCCACTGGAGAATCACAGTGGACTCCTCTGAAGATTGTTGTGAGGGAGGTGAAGAGTGAAGAAAGCTTCCAATAGAGTTTCAACAACCAGTCCAGAGAAGATCATGTTTATGTTATAGATAGGATGGTATTTATAGAGATTGGAGAGCTATTAGGCCAAGTCTGCTCACCAGCTGTTAACATATGGTTAAAAGAAGACACAATAGAGATTAGCACGCGACCCAAGATAAAATCATGAATCGCTAGCGATCCATGGTCTATGGATCGCTAGCGAAACATAGCATTAGGTCGAGTGCGAGCTAATTACTTAGCCTTTTTCCCCTGCTTCACTTAGTTTAGGTCGCGCTTATACTATGATAACGTATGGATCGCTGGCCATCCATAATGTATGGCTCACTAGCGATCCATGCACTTAGCATATTTTTTTATCTTTAATGTCTGGAATGCTTTTGTTCCCTTGTGTTGATGTTGTCCGTGTAATACTGTTGCACATCGCTTTGCTTTGATGATGATTTACTTGCTAGTTATATTTAGTTGTTGATTGAACTAGACGGAAGCTTATCTCTTAATTCTATTAACTCGAAATCTCATCAAACTCGGTCACTACTTTTACAATATGGATTGGATCAAGATGCCAGAAAAACAGTTGAACCCTGAGCTATATCTATGGATCGCTAGCGATCCATAGGCCATAGATCGCTAGCGATCCATGTCCTTAGTGGATTTCCTCGTTCTCTTTTCTTGGCTCTCTTTGGCTTGTTGCTTTGGTCCTTTTGGTTGATCTCTGAGCTATTCTGACTCCACTAAGTTGTTCCGTCTCCTCTTGGATTCTGCTTGGGTTGAAAACCCGGTTAACAAATTTATTATAAATTTATTTGATTATAAGAAGATTAAGTAAAATATTGTGTAATTATTTTATTTATAAAAAACTTCACAATATTTTTTTACTTTTGGAAAAATTACATTATTTAATAATTATGTGTATATATATCATATATATAAATATTCATATAAATATTTTAACAAAATTAGTTTCGATCATATTATATATACACACACACATATATTTAAATATTACTGTAATGAGCCGCCTTTCGACCCTCGAAAGTCGGCACTTAATACATCCACGGTATTAGAATGTCGAGCATCCAAGTGCCGAAAAGACATATTATTAGGGTAAAATAAAAGGAAAAAAAAGAGGGAAACAGAATCTCACATCGGAACGATAACATATAAGATAACAAAGATAGTAAAATCTATCACTCTAAGATACATGGTATATTAGAGTTAAAAACAAACCTCATTCAGCCTGGATAGTTATAACTTCCTGACCTTACAGTTGTTAATGGGTATACATAATAATACAACAGAAAATGAAAATACTACGGCAGGTGAACATCCAGACTCCAGTTCTACTCCATGTGCTCCATGTCTCACTATTGACAACCTGGAGAAACTCGGTCTAACCCAAGCATAATAATAAAATAACATCTGGATCACTCTGGAAAACCAACGTGAGAAAACTCAAGAAATATGGTGAATAAATAATAATTTGTGAGACTAGGCTTTTAAACACAGAACAGGTTTTACCTTACAAGAACAACTTCAATATATGAAGGAATAGAAAACAAATCAGAAAAACCATCCAAACTAGAAAGGATGAACACAGACAAGATCAAAATCCAAACTTAAAGAATGGACACAAATATTCAAACATAGAGAAGAGCACAAGGTACTTCTCAAAGCAATTAAAAAAGGATTTACTCTAAGATTCGAATCAGAACAAGGAGAATGAATTCATCCAACATGACGAGGAGGGTGCTCCTCCCTACACCGAAAGTATACCTCTAGACAAAAAATACTTGAGAGCACACACGTCACTCTCAGGAACTTCCAAGCTAGACCCTCGCCAAACTCGGGAATCCGAATATTTCACATCACTGCATGCATGCAACCGGAACCTCTCTAGATATATGTGAACATACCTAATAGGTGCGACCCACATAGCTTAGCTTCCCCACGCTCTTTGGTTTTAGTTATCTCCGATGTTGGATGCAAATGCTCAAAACAAGGTACAAATCATCTTAGATTGACGAGGCATAAAGAAGGAAATAAAAATCGATAGTTGATGAAACAACTATCGAAAATAACAAAAATGATCGTATATAGAAATTAAAATCTCATATACTTATCACAACTCGTCTATCTCAAACTAACAATACCTCAGGGAAAACAATGAAGCCGGACAAGTTAGGGCAGTGTTGCTTCTTACCTAGATTTGATGTACATTATTAACTTTAAGAATAGCAAAAGTTTTCTCAATGAATAACAAATCGTCTTACAAAGAAGATAGTAGGATCGATGGTCAATAAATCAACTGTCGGGAATAACAAAATGATCATATACAAAATTAAATCTCACACACTTATCACAACTCATCGATCTCAAACTAGTACTACCCCGGAGAAAACAATTAAGCTGGGCAAGTAAAGGCACTGTTGCTTCCTACCTTGTCTCGATAAACATTCTTAACTTTAAGAACAGCAAGAGTTCCTTCAACATTTTAGTGTTAAGTGTAAGACTAAATATTTTCTATAAATGAATCGAACTTTTAAAACATTCGAATCACACTTATGCTTTCACAAATATTTGTAAAACACTTTAAATTATTCTTTTAAATAGCTAAATATATTTCTAAGTTTTTTGAAAAGAATGGTCAAAACTAATGTCATTAAAACATTGTTTACTATAAACCCAAAACCAATTACACTTAGCTTTTTCTTTAAATACTTCCCTTTTAAAGATCTTTTCATTTATAAAATACCATTTATAAAATACCATTTATAAATCAACTTATTATCATCTTTAAAACAAAACTCCTCCATAGATTTAAGAATATCAATATGTACTAAGTCATGTAATAAGTTTTCTTAATAACTTTACGAAATCATTTATTATAATAAAAGTGTTATAATCCATGAATTCTTTTCTCGGATTACAGAAAACATTTATTACAACAATGGTGTTATGATCCATGCTTCCTTTACACTTTCTATAAATAAAAAATACTTGATATATGGTTTTAAAAACATCAATTTCAAATATTACTTAGAAAATCTCAAGTTTAAAATATATTAAAATCTTAAAACCATTTCCTTTCCTTATTTCGACATAAAACTTCTTCTTTAATAATTTATGTTAAATAATTAAAATATATATATATATATTTCAAACCACTTTTAAAACACTTAATATATGTTAGAAAAGTTCACTAAAAGGATTTAAGAAGAAAAGTTAAGTTTAAAACCATTTTATAAAAGTTGGAAATAGTGCCGTAAAACTGCCATTAAAAAGAGTGGAAAATTCATTTAAATCGGTTCTTTTCAAAATGAAATTTTCTCCATATTTTAACAAAGTATAAATATTATAATTATTTTTTGAACAATACACTATGAGTCTAGTATGCATTCACAAAAATTTAGAGAATTTTGAATTCAAAAAAACTCACTTCAAAGTGGTTTTAAAACTTGACTTTCATACTGCAAAACCGTGACCAAAACTTTTCATACTTCTAAACACTTTGGAGTTAGGTGTAATAACCTTTTCCGAGCCATCAAAACTTGGTTTAAATAACATTTTAAAAGCGTACAGCATGACCAAATATTTGGTGATGCAAACACAAGCACAAGATTATAAACACAAGATTTAAAGAGATGAGATTTCAAAGTGCAATAACGTGATTTCAAAGTGCGAAAACGTGATTATTCCACTATTCAACATTATTTCCACTTTAACATTTCAAACAACATCTAAATATTTATATAAGCAAGATGCATATAAAAGTAAATTAATAATGGCGAGAAACCCTTTAGGGTCTCTCTACAAGTCCCCTGTAAATCAAACATATGTCATCCACTTTCCAAAGAGGGAATTCAACCAAACCAACGTAAGAAATCATTCAAGCATGCAAACAATAATTTATATCAACACATATCATATAGAGTTCATTCAAAGCTAAGTTAACTCACTTTTATTCCAGCTATCGCTTAAGCATTCTTGCTCGATCTAAAATCGAACGTCATTCTATTTTAGCTCAAAATCCTACTTGCTCCAAACATGATTAAATCAACTCCAGTGCGTGAATAACATTCCTTTGAGCGCAACACAAATGACCGCGTTCGATTTGGACCTCGTATGCAATAGTTATCGAGTTTATAAGATTTCGAATTAAAAATTATTAGTAAGTTCACTAATTACTTCAATTAATTTTAATTACTATCCTTAATCACACACCCTTCCTCCCCAAATTCGTGCATAGTATGTTGATACACCATGGTCGTGCACGCCCCTCTTTCTCTCTTCTCATTCTCGAGCTATACTCCAAGAAATTAGACGCCACCATTTCCGTTCAACTCCTCATCGTGCAAGCTTCGCGACTAACTACCCGTAGTCGAGCTCGACACCCCCATAAGAACGTAACCTGGGCATTAGTAGGTGATAAGGCAAACGTCTCGTTTTCCTAGAAGGAGCCACACTATGCCAAATGACCACCATCTTTTCCCCTTCATCCCCTAAGTCCAACGCCACAAACGCCTTAGCCTAATTCGCCTCCGACCATCGAGAAGAGCTAAACCTAGCTCGGCCTTGCTACGTCAGCTCTGACAATCGACGCCGCACTCCTCAAACTCCATATAGATTCAAAGCTTCTAACAATACGAACTCAAAGGATATGACGGTGAAGGATTCTGTGCATCCTTGCTCTCTTTTTTTAATTTTAGAAGAGGAGGCTGGGTTAAAGTGTTTTACAGGAATAAAAGAAGAAGAGGGAAAATGTACAGTAAATGAGGAAAATGAAATGGAGAATAGTCTTGTGTGTGGTGTTGTTAAAGTTATGATTTCTAATACTTCGCTACACAACATCATGTTCGCATATGAACCGCAAACGACAGAAATAAAAATATGATCGCGCATAACATGCAACACGATCTCAAAACAACACTAAAATACACATGTTATCTTATTCTCTGAATTTCAAAAAATACCAACGTTTGCCTAAAACATGTCTAACGAATATTTAAATATTTTCCATATTAAAAATTATGGAAAAATCCTATAAATTCGTTAAAAAATACATCATTAATTAGATCGTTTTATTAACAAATTGATTTTCTTATTATTTATTTGAAATATTTATTATTGTAAATAAATTTACAAAATGAGTTTACCATTACTATTTATTAATTAAAAGGAGTTAAATAAGTCTATTAAATCCATTTAATTAATATTTAATTCACAATTCAAATATTTAAATAATCTCTAAATTTGAATATAAGTTATTTATATTTTTCTGGGATGTTACATTCTCCCCACTTAGAAGAATTTAGTCCCCGAAATTATCACGGAGCGGAAAATGTAATATCCTACTTAAAAATCAAATTACTTTTTTAGCTTTCAGCAAATCTAATTAGCTATATATTTCCTTTATAGAAAATCCATATTATAAGTTGCAATATAAGTACAGAGAATAATCTACAATAGAATACTATGCACTCAATCTTTTCCAAGGATAAATTCAAAACTAAATTGTCGGGTTTTTTATTCAAAATATACTTTTAAATTCCTCCAAATAGAAATATATCAAAACCAAAATCAATTATGACTAGGAGGAGGCTTCTCCTACCGAAGCATGGTATAACTCTAGAATCAAAACAACATGGAGCATCTAGTGGTATTTCGGTTCCTCCTGAAACAATAACTAGAGTAAAATAATATACCTGACGAGTCTTCTAAATCAGAAAATCTCCAATCGTCCAACTTTAGTCATAACAAAAATATTTGAAAAACCACTTCACAAAAACTCTTTTCATATATCCTGAAAAAATAATACTTCAACAAAGTTTTCAAAATAATAATATTTATATTCCTTTCACCAATTGTTTCAAAATCACATTTTCAAAAGCACCGAGATTTAAGTCCTAATAAACAACAACTTTTAAAATCCTTTGCTCATAAAATCATACTTTATAAACCATAGTATATAAAATCACACTATCAATCAAGTCAAATTCCATAAAGGAATAAACTAACACTTAACATTATTTAAAATGTTAAATGACCAACAAACAAGATTTATAATTTTGCTTAGGTTCATAACTTTCTCGATCGTCCAAGAGTATAGATAATTTCTAAGAGTACCATTATGGTCGTTAGCCTTTGGTTATTGCTTAGAAGATTATCTAAGCTACATCAGAACAAAATTGAAAGTCACTCCATAAACTTTCCTAAGCTACACAACAAATCATACAAATACACTTAAAACTGTATGATGTACATGGATCATCCATACGCAATATATGTCCGACAACTTGCTCAGGTACATATACTTTACTTACGAACGAGTATCGGTCGCTCGACCTCCCTAATGCAGACTCCGATCAGGTTCCGTGATTAGAAACCTCCATTCTCCATACATAGCAATATACTATGATAGAAAACCTCAGTATCAGATCCAGAATCTGAATTAAGTATTCGATGTCAAGAATCAAGTGAGAAATCCTTTTTCGGACTGGTATAAATCACCTTGAAGTCATTTACTCGAATCCTAGATTAAGAACCATGCACATAAATTAATCTATATATAGCTTACGTACATAATCTTATTGGTTTCTTGACTGCACCAATTTTTTCTAAATCGCTTTTATTTTCGTTTATAGTATTTCATTCAATATTAAAATTATGTATGAATTACTCCATAAATTTTCACTTAGTTTATAAACATTTTATAAAGACACATCTTTATAAAATATTAAATTAAAAAATTGCTTCACTCTTATTTTCTTATATAATACTCTTCTACGTCCTAAGAATATATATATATATAATTTCAATTTTTCATTTTACTTTTCAAAATTCAAATAAAGGCCTAAACAAAATATCGGTTTTAAAACTTAGTCGACTACTCCAAATCTTTACCTATCTAGTCTGGTAACACTAAGAAGAATGGGATGCTGGTATCCAAACTCAATCCCAGAGTCTACTTTCCTTAGACATCCCTAAGTTAAAGATGTTTATTAGACGGCCCAATAACATTAAATAGTTTATGTAACTTAGATGTTTAAACAAAAACTATAGTTTTAATAAAACAATGCTTATTAAAACCTTCCTATCCAATTTAATTCATTTAAAACTTATGTTAAATTATCTCTTTCCTAACTAAGAGTTCAAAATTTCATTTGTAAAAATACCTTTTATTTTAAATCAATTTCCTTTAAGGAAACTTAAGAACTAAATACCTTGTTTTTGTTTCAAAACCCTTTTTGAAATCATACTACATATATTTCTATATATAAAATAAGTTTAACAATTTATTCACTAACACTCACTTTGGGTTCATTCTGATTCGAACTCATTTCAATCGCACAATGATAAAGAGAATAATTTACTAAGTGCACTACAACGTTCGCCTAAGCAAACAATCGATCATCACTTAGAAGATTATTCAAATTAACACAAAACTAATCGAGATGTTTTTCTTTGAATTATCCAAAGAAAATGTATCTTTATTAAAAATTCTCTTTGAAATATTTATACTTATAAATACTTCCAAGTAATACTACCTTTACTTTTCTCAAAATCTTTTCGAAATCAACTCAAACAATACTGGGATTTTAATTCTCAAAAATTCATTTTACTTATAAAACACCCTTTATAAATCATATAAATCATTTTATATATACCATACTCATATAAAACGTACCTTTAAAATCATCTTATATTATAATAACTTTCCTTTATTATAATAAGCTTTCCATAAATATTTATCCTCTAAATGTCTTATCTTCCCATTTAGATTATATTAAGCAACTTTATTTAAAAATGACTTTTTACTTAACATTTTCATCGAACACCTTATAGTCGAATATGAAACTTAATTCATAAAGGGGTTCGTTTTAATGTACTCACAATTATCAAAACAATAGATGCCCATAAACTAGTCGAGCATAAATTAATAATCAACAAACAATATTTAATGCTCTTAAACTACACGAGCATGACAAATCAAACAAAAATGATAATAAAGAAATATTATCATTTCTAACAAACAAACACACCATAGATGCTATATAAATTCGAAAATTGTTTCTTATATATATATATATATAATCCTAAGTAAAGTATTTCATATACTAAAATTTGAAAAATAAATATCATGTTTGTTTGCCTTATTCGAGTGTTTAGGAATCCCCGTCGATACCGTGGCATCCCACATCTTGATCAAAATTCATTAATAACTCAACAGACTAATTAATGCAGTATGTTTTTATAGTAAAAACAAATACGCTCTTGGATATATAGTACTCTCAATTCATTTTAGGGTGTCACTTACCCTATTTCTAATGAGCCTTACCCTAACAAAGCCAAGATTCTCGCTTAACCTTTAACTCCGATAACAAATGTAACGACCGTCCTTTTCGACCCTTAAAATTCAACACTTAATACATCCATGGTATTAAAATGTTGAGCATCCAAGCGCCAAAAAGGCATATTGTCAGCATAAAATAAAAAGAAAAGGAATGGAGGGAAACATAATCTCATAGCGGAACAATAACATATAATATAACAAAGACGGTAAAAGTTATCGCTCTAAGATATATGATATATAAGAATTAAAAACAAACCTCATCAGCCCGGACGGTTGTAACCCGTTGACTATATAATTGCTGATGGATATACATAATAATACAGCGAAAAATGAAAATATTGCGGTAGGTGAACATCTAGCTCTACTCCATGAGCTCCATGTCCCACCATCAACAACCTGGAAAACCTCGGTCTGACCTGATCATTATAATAAAATAACACCTGGATCAGTCTAGAAAACTAGCATGAAAAACTCAAGAAATATGGTGAACATATAATAACATGTGAGACCACATCGTTAGATGTAAAACGGGTTTTACCTCACAAGAACGACTTTCATACATGAAAGAATAGAAAAAAATCAGAATAGCAATCTAAACTATAAAAGATGAACATAGACAAAATCAAAATCAAAGCTTAAAGAATGGATATAAATAATTAAACATAGAGAAAAGCACAATGTACTTCCCGATGAAATTAAGAGAGGATTTACTCCAAGGTTCGAATTTGAAAAAGGAGAATGAATTTATCCAACCTGACTAAGAGGGTGCTGCCCCCTACACCGATAGTATACCTCTAGACAAAATATACTTGAGAGCACATGAGTCACTCTCAGGAACTTCAAAGCTAGACCCTATCTAACACGACAATTCAAATATTTCACATCACTACATGCGTGCAACCGAAACCACTCTAGATAGATGTGAACATACCTAATGAGTGCGACCCACATAGCTTGGTTGCCACTCGATCTTTAGTTTTAGTTATCTCTGGTGTTAGATGCAAATGCTCAAAAGGAGCTATAAATGGTCTCAGATTGACGAGGCACAAAGAAGGATATCAAAATTGATAGTCGATGAATCGACTATCGAAAATAAATAAAAATGATCATATATGGAAATTAAAATCTCATTTACTTATCACAACTCGTCGATTTCAAACTAACACTACCCCGAGGAAAACAATGAAGCCGGATAAGTTAGGGCAGTGTTGCTTCCTACCTTGACTTGAAATACATTCTTAACATTAAGAATAGAAAGAGTTTCCTCCACGATCAACAATTCGCTTTAGATTGATGATCACAAAGAAGATAACAGGATTGATAGTCAATAAATCAATTATCAGGAACAACAAAATGGTCATATATGAAAATTAAATCTCATACACTTATCATAACTCGTCGGTCTCAAACTAATACTACCCAAGGAAAAACGATAAAGTTGGACAAGTAAGGATAGTGTTGCTTCCCACCTTGTCACGATATACATTCTTAACTTTAAGAATAGCAAGAGTTCCTTCATTGTTTTAGTGTTAAGTGTAAGACTAAATATTTTCTATAAATGAATCAAACTTCCAAAACATTCGACTCACACTTGTGCTTATTTTCACATCACAAATATTTGTAAAACACTTTAAAAACACTCTTTAAGTTATTCTTTTAAATAGTTAATTATATTTAAGTTATTGAAAAGAAGGGTAAAAAAACAAATGTCATTAAAACATTGTTTACTACAAACTCAAAACCAATTACACTTAGCTTTTTCTTTAAAACCTTCTCTTGTAAAGATCTTTACATTTATAATCCATGGATTCATAGAAAACATTTATTACAACAACGATGGTGTAATCCATGCTCCCTTTTCACTTTCCATAACTCAAAAATACTAGAGATATAGTTTTAAAAACATCAATTTCAAATTTTACTTGGAAAATCTTAAGTTAAAAATATATTAAAATTTAAAAACCATTCCTTTTTCTTATTTTGAAATAAAACTTCTTCTTCAATAATTTATATTAAATCGTTTAAAATACATATAAATTTCAAAAAAAATTGAAAACATTAAATATATGTTGGAAAAGTTCACTAAAAGGATTGAAGAAGAAAAATCAAGTTTAAAATCATTTTAAAAAAGTTGGAAATAGTGTCGTAAAACTGCCGTTAAAAAGAGTATGGAAAATTCCTTTAAATCGGTTCTATTCAAATTGAAATTTTCTCCACATTTTACAAACATTCATATTATAATTTATTTTTAGAATAAAATACTACGAGTCTATATGCGTTCACAAAAATTTAGAGAATTTTTAAGTCAACAAAACCACTTGAAAGTTGTTTTATAACTTGACATTCAAATTGCAAAACCACGACCAAAACTTTTCATACTTTTACACACTTTGGAGTTAGGTGTTATAACCTTTTCTGAGCCATCAAAACTTGTTTTAAACAACATTTTAAAAGCACAAAGCATGACCAAATATTTAGTGATGCAAACACAAGCACAAGATTATAAACACAAGATTTTCAAAATGAGATTTCAAAGTGCAATAATGCGATTTCAAAGTATGAAAACAGGATCATTCCACTATTCAACATTTTTTCCATTTTAACATTTCAAACAATATCCAAACATTCATATAAGCAAGATGCATATAAAAGTAAATTAATAATGGCGAGAAACCCTTTAGGGTCTCTCTACAAGTCCCATGTAAATCACATATGTCATCCGCTTTCCAAAGCGGAAATTCAACCAAACCAGCCCAAGAAATCATTCAAGCATGAAAACAATAATTTCTATCAACAAATATATCATATAGAGTTCATTCAAAGGTGGGTTAACTCACTTTTATTCTAGCTATTGCTTAAGCGTTCCTGCTTGATCTAAAATCTAATGGCGTTCGATTTGAGCTTAAAATCCTACTTGCTCTAAACATGATGGAATCAACTCTAGTGTATAGATAACACTCATACGAGCGCAACGAAAAATACCGCGTTCGATATGGACCTTGCATGCAAGAATTATCGATTTTATAAGATTTCGAATTAGAAATTATTAATAAATTCACTAATTACTTCAATTAGTTTGAACTACCATCCTTAATCACACACCCTTCTTCCCCAAATTTGTACATGGTGCACTGATACAACATGGCCGTGCATGCCCCTCCTTCTCTCTTTCCATTCTCGAGCTATACTCCATGAAATCAGACATCACCAATTCCATTCAACTCCTCATCGCACAAGCTTCGCGACCAACCACCCGATGTCGAGCTCGACACCCCCTATAAGAACGCAACCTAGGCATTAGTAGGTGATAAGGAAAATGTTGCATTTGCATAGAAGGAGCCACACCATGCCAAATGACCACCATCTACTCTCCTTCTTCCTCTAAGTCTAACGTCG
Organism: Allium fistulosum; assembly: GCA_030737815.1. Classification (NCBI taxonomy): domain Eukaryota; kingdom Viridiplantae; phylum Streptophyta; class Magnoliopsida; order Asparagales; family Amaryllidaceae; genus Allium; species Allium fistulosum. The sequence continues at coordinate 1,252,481,909 of CM060905.1, forward strand.
CAAACACCTTGGCCTAATTTGCTTCCGATCGTTGATAAGAGCTAACCCTAGGTCGGCCTTGCCACGTCGAGCTCTACCAATCGATGCTGCTATAACGACCCAGGGTTTGGTTGCTTTAACTAGGCAAATATATATATATATAATTTATATAGTCATTAAATGGATTTTTATGATAAATGAACTCATTTTAAATAATTAATAATGATGGAAAAATCATTTTCAAAATTTGTTTACCAAATTAAATAGTTCGTAGAAAAATGGAAAATTTGACCGAGGAATGTTTTTCGAAATTTCGATTTTTCGACACCGGAAAGTTGTCGGGAACGTTGTTCGTCTTTGTGCACTATATATATACACACACACACACACATATATAAGAGTTAATTAACCAAACAATAATTATACACTAATAGTATATTATCTTATGTTAATTATGTTTAGCAAGTGATGTGACAAGACATGGTATTAAAATAATAACTTATATATACTAAATCATATCATTATCTCTTGTCATTTCCTTAAGTACCATTATCATTATCCATCATGGCCTGAGAGATGTGACTAGAGAGGGGGAAGATGTGACATATAAGGGGGAGGAAGGTGGTGATGTGACATGTCAAAATAATGACATGTTATGATATTTAAACTAAGGATAAAATGGTAATTTCCCACTTTCCTTCATTTATAAATACACACCCATACACACAAATTTTTATTTACATTCTCTCCTTCATTTTCTAGAACTTTCTCTCTAAAAATTTCCATGGCTTCCAAAACCTTTCTAAATATTTAAAAATCAGAACTTTTCACTTTAAATCTCTTTTGAATCTAGTTTAAACTTTCCTATATTCATTTCTTCACTTTATTCTTCAAGAAACCAATCCCACACCCACCCCCACACCACTAGGCCAAGCCCCACACCATCAGGCCAAGCCATTTGAAGCTCAAAACTCCGGAAAAATCTCCACTCTTCAGAGCTCGTATGTTGTTTCTGTCTAGTCGTAGTTCGCTTTGTACTTGCGAAGTTTCAGTGAGTAAACTACTATATTTTAGAAAAGCTTTTTTGACTTTACTATATGGTGTTATTGTGATGATAATATGATGTGTAAATTGAATGGTTATTATATTGGTCGATGTTGATTTGATGGATGTTGGCGTTTGGTGTTGAATTTGAGATTTGAATGAGGTATTGTCAAGTTAGTAAGTATGTAAACATATATTTTATATGTGTTTCATTGTGATGTTAAAAGTATGGTAATATGGATGTATGGTTGTGATCCAAGAACCAAAGTATGTTGTGTTGAGTCAAAGCTAACAACTTTGTGTGTTGCGATGGACAAGTGATTCGATTCGAAATCAAAACTATGTATTTCTTATTTAAAAGTTTGGAAATTGTTTCAAAGTTTCTATCTTTGTTTTCATGTTTCAAAAAGTTTAAAAGTTATGTTTCCAAACATGAAATAGAAAAGAATTCAAGCAAATTTTTTGCTTAAAGTATATTTAAGCGAATTGCGCTCATAGCGATAGTCGCTATGGACGCAGTTCGATAAAATTTCCGATTTTCATTTTAAAACGTTTTCTTTTGAATGGTTTTGCAAAAGTTTTTCAAAGTTAATATAAAAAGAAATTAGGTTTAGTTAAATTAATATTTTATTATTTAATAAATTAATTAAAAATAATTAGTACTTGATTGATAATTAAGTAAGTGACTAAGGGTTAAGTTACACTTAAAGAAGGTAAATGACTAATTAATGATTGATAAAGTTTTAATTAGTGATTAATGAAATTAAGAAGTAATTTAATGATTAATTATTATTTAATTAAGTTAATTAGTTAATTAATTATTATTTAATTAAGTGATTCTTTAATTGACTTTTAATTAATTAGGGTTTAACTGATAATGAATTGTTTTAACCTTAACTAAGATGCATTAAGAAGTTAATTAGGACTTAACTAAGTTCATTAAGTTAATTTAAGTTTAATTACGAATTTATCTTGATTTAATTATGATATAATTAGGGTTTAAGCTAATTAAATATACTTTAATCTTTTCAAAACTATTTTTAAACTTAATTGGTAAGGTTTTAAATCAATCTTCTTTCAAGTTAAGTGATTTTAAATCAAAGGATCTCATGGTCTGGACCATTAAGTAGCCAAATGAATTAAAGTAGTGATTATAAAACGTTGATACGTTTTATGGAAAGTAAGTGGACTTGTGTTTAGCATAAATGTTGAATATTAGTAACGTGACAAGCACAAGGAGGTCAATTTCGATAAGCGAGTCATGATAACTTAATTATATGGAGTGTATGTCCATATGTAAATCTTGCACCTGATAGTGGAGTTGTTCACTATCAAATAAGTTGACCATTTAAAATTATCGGATGTTGGTTTGAAGAGACCAGGAGATCGGATGACGAATAGTTATCCGAAAACCACTTTGAACCAACGTAAAGCGTTTAAATTGAATATATCAAAGTCATGACCAAGAATCAAGACTTGAAGTGCAAGGGCTATCTTGCCATTACCCCTGAGGGTGATTCCAAAATGGGTGTAGTGGAAGTAGTGCCTTCAGTTCGTTCATCTTCTGAATGACTTGTATGGATGAATGATGACATTGTGTCAACATTGGGAAGGCAATGTTAGCATTTCAAGAGAGAAGTGCTATTTGTGAAAGGTAGTGACGTAGCCTCAGGCCTCATCAACTGGGAATGACTAAAATAGGGGATATGCAGTAGGGCCATGTGGGTCATGAAAGTGATGCTAAGGATTGTAATATAGAATATAGTCTAAGTTATCTACTAGTGCGGAATATGAATATAAAAAGTAAATAGTAAAGTAAATGACACCAGGGATTTTTATACTGGTACAAACTCCCGTTCTACATCCAGTCCCAGACTCTTTCTAGAATTTAACTATCAACCCTCTCTTAACTCGGAGGAATATGTATCACAACACCTGAGCAACCGAACAAGACTTCTACCGCCTAGACAACTGAATTGGACTTCTACCGCCTAAGCAACCGAATAGGATTTCAACACTACAGAGAATTTTCTTGACTGGTTGTGCTCTTTTAATAACATGGATAAGTCTTTAGAGTACACCCTTCCTATAATCTTCTCCTTTGTGGTATATAGTGTAGTTCGTGAAGATTGGAAGTTAATTTGATCACAAATGAATTTATGCTTGAATGAACAAGTGATTAGAACGAGAATTTGAGCGTAAATGGAAGAATGATTAGATAATAAGTATATGAGAATAGAATCAGAAATTAGGTGATTATAACAACTGAAATGAGGGCTATATATGGAGTTTAAGTGTTGCAATTCTTCGTGAAAACTTATGGTCAAAAGATATGGAAACAACTCTTGAATCAAGGGTTGTTTCTGTTCGTTGAATGGAAGTGACCATTCAGGAAATAACCGTTATGCATTTTCAGTCGACTGAGGAAATTTTTTTAGTCTACTGAATATTTAAAATATTTCAAATTAAAAGTGTTATATTAAAAAGACCCATAATTCAGTCGACTGAATAGGGTGGTTCAATCGACTGAACCTTCAAGTGCACTGTGCACGTGCATAGGTATTCAGGCGACTGAACCCCCTAATTCAATCGACTGAATTCTATATTTCTGCCATATTAAAGGTTCTTATGAAAAAAAATTAAGCGGAACTTGAAATAAATGAAGTACTTTGTGTGTATATGATTTGAAAATAATTTTGAATACTTGTGTGTATGCATATACCACCTAGGAGAGATTTTAACAATAATCAACTACTAGACTAGACTATAGACAAACCATTAATAATATTGAAAACTTCTCTCTGAATTCTTGTTCTGCAATCTATCGTCGAGTAGAATAGTATCTTCTCCTGCAAATATGGTTAGTTCACATAATATTTACTTATATAGTTGTCACGATCAAAACATCAAAATACAAGGTTCTAACATTCTCCCTCTTTTTGATGATGACAACTATGTAAGTTTTTATAAAAAAATTATAAGAATGATTTACTCCCCTTGAATGATTTACTCCCCCTATTAAACAATTTCTCCCCCTTTGTCATCGACAAAAAGGAATAAATAGATAGCATGAGAAATATATATATATATATAAGCATAGAAACATCACATATAAGCAGGAGGAAAAATAAAATTAGCATCACAGATAATCATGTTTCAAAATACTAAAACAACAACATCATAAATAACATGAGAAATGTAACACAATAACATCAAACAACATGAAATAATATCTTAAAAATAAGATGGGCATAAGCTAAGATAAAAAAATCTAAACCTCGTCACTTTTCGATCCTTCCTCTTCTGCTTCCTCTTCGGACGTAGACCATGTGAAGGGAGCGGGATTCTCGAAAACACCTGTAGAAGTAGAGCCGGTACATGAAATCTTCTTCCATATCTTGTTCAAGAAGCCTTTGATGGAATCAAGCTTCTTATTGGACTTGACAACATTCTTTTCGACGATGACCAATCGTTGTCCGAGCTTGCTTTGGTTGCGGAAGAGTGTGACAAGTACTTGCTTTAAATTAAAATCACCATGAAGCTCGTGGATTTTGTCGTCTTCTTCTTCTTCCATTTGACGGGAAGGTTGTATGGAGGAAGAGGCAATATGCGTATCTCGGGGTTGTGGAATCCCTTGCTCTCTATTAGCCGCCCACTGTTGGAAGCTTATGGTTTCTTGAGGTTAAGGGCGCTTGGGAAGGTTCATAAGACTTAGAGCCTTAGTATTTAGTTTGCCAATAGTAATGAAGTCGGCATCGGTAAGGTGACTCAAAAATTCATAAGAATACACATTATATAAGCTCCGTAGAAAATGGTCTTATAGCTCCGCTTATGATTAACGGTGAGAAATTCATCAAGGATAACTTTAGCCCAATTTACCCTTTAGGAAGAGTAAATGGCGTAGAGAGCTTGAAAGTCTCTCTTGTAAACCTTTTCGTAACTCCCGATATGAGGTTAAAGATATCGGATAAGAGCACGGTGTAGAATACGTGCCTTTGGTCGCAAGGCAATGGATTTGAGCACGGTCAAGTCGTCGGAAAGAAATCGATGGGAGACTTCATCTCTATTATCATATCGACATCAATGTCGTTGATATCTGCTCCATCGGATGGACAACGAAGGATATAGCCGAGTCGTTGTAGTGGAAGATAGATTCGAATGCCGCAAACTAACGTCCATATGCAATCATCTTTATTTCTTGGATCTTAATGATCCAAGTTCATATTTGCAAAGAATAATTTAATGAGAAGGGGATAAATGTTAACATTTTTGGTGTCAAACCCAATTAAGCTATCGATCCCACTAGCTTCAGCAATCTCGCGAATGGCATAGTTGATGAAATCCGGGAACTTCACAAAGGAGCCATCGAAAATTCTGGTGCTTTTCATAGCATTGAACCTTGTGACTCCCGTTTCATTATGGAGCCAAGATTGGATTTGGCTTTCCGAAGGCCTGGCGGAGGATTCGCGTGCTCTTTTGCTTCTGGGGGCCATTTAATTAATTGGATTTAGAGGTAAAAAGATTGATTTGAAAAATGGAGGCTAGGGTTTTGTTTGCTGAAAGAAGTCAGAGTTTAATGAAAAGAAGAGATAGTTATATAGGGTTCGTGAAAACGTGTGTGGGGAAGTGTGTAGGTAGATTTTAAAAACCAAAATTTATACGAATTAGTCGACTGAAATGAAGCAGTCAGTCGACTGATATGCAGGAAAATCTAACCTGCGTCATTGCAGTGTAAAAATAGCCAATTCAGTCGACTGTTTTTATATGGTCAGTCGACTAGTATTTGAAACAAATCGAACTGCATATGAAGATTCAATCGACTGAAAATATAGGACAGTCGACTGAAAATATAGGTCAGTCGACTGATATGCAGAAAAAATGTGGCCGTGAGTTTATTGTTAAAATTAAGGCATTTCAGTCGACTGTTTTGGTGAGCTCAGTCGACTAAATCTGGAATGAAAAATATTTTTGTTTGAATGTTCAGTCGACTGGTTTGCACCAAACAATCGACTGAAACTGTTGTGTTTTCTGAACTAAGCTTTACTTGAACCTTTTATTTAACATACTAATATATATATATACTTATTATTTTCTAATTATAATCTTTTGAAAAACAAAAATGTATTCTTATTTAATAGAAAAACACATACAAAATTTAATATAAAACAATATGCAAGAAGACATAGTTTCCAGAAGATTTTGAATCATCCGAATGCGGTTCAACCTTCGTAATTTCTTGTAATGAATGGATAGGTGACCATACATTACTACATTTCCAGGAGTTAGGCGACACTTGAGGACGTTGAGGACTTCGTTCCTAAGAGTTTGGTGGCACTTGAGAATGTTGCGGTGATGGTTGATGCACGCATTGCTTTGAGGATGATCCACAAAACTTCAAGGCAAATTGTTCTAAGAAGCTCAAGCATTTAGCATTCACTTTTTGTTCATAGTACATCTCGTGTTGAAGTTCTAGAGTCTCTCTTTGATAATGGTGAATATCATCAATTTTATCTTTAGTGGATGGAGAGCCAAAACCTAAGTTACGTTTAGCTCTTTTTCCCTGTGGCGTAAACCCAGTGTAATGTTTTAGAGAAGGCGTAATCTTGACTGGGACATACACAGGAGTTGAGTTGTTGGAATTTTTTGATGATTTAGAAGTTGGAGTGCTGAAAACTATAGAAGGTTGATTAGATCCTTCTTGAGAAGACATTTTGAAGATTGTACAAGAGTTTGAAAAAGATTGAGAAAAAAAGTGTGAAATTGAGAGGTAATTGACAAAGGTGGGTTGATAAAAGGAAAAAAATAAAGCCTTTATATACTGTTTGTAAACTTTATTTTCAGGTTTGAGCAAGGTGAGGTGTAGAACGTTTGAATGTTCTTAACCAAAGAAAATAATGAGAGGTAGATAAACTTGAAGAATAATGACTAGACAAGAAATTATAGGTGGGTAAATGTTGTTAGAAACAAGAAACAGCATAACATAACGGAATAGCATACAACTTCCTTACCAGTGACCTGAGATCGAGTGCCAGCAACTCCCTTTTTTTTATAAAAAAAATTTGTAAAAAAAATTATTTTCAAAATTTTATGAAATAAAATTTAATTATAAATCATGCAAAGACATAATACTTAATTCTCGACGTAATTTAATAAAAATATTTTCATTTAATGGTTTAGTAAATATATCAGCTCTCCGATTTTCTGAAGGAACAAAATCTAATGATATATTTCCTTTTTCTATATTCTCTCGAAGAAAGTGATGTCTAATATCAATGTGTTTCGTTCTAGAATGATTTATTGGATTTTTTGATAAATTTATTGCACTTTTATTATCACAGAAAATTGTTGAATTTGAAAGGTGTATTCCAAAATCTTGTAGTGTTTGCTGCATGTAGATTACTTGAGCACATGCTAAAGCAGCAGAGATATATTCTGCTTCACATGTCGAAAGTGAAACGCAATTTTGTTTCTTACTAAACCAAGATACTAAAGATCGTCCAATAAAGCGACAAGTACCACTAGTACTCTTTCGATCCGTTCGATATCCTCCAAAATCAGCATCACTATATGATAATAATTCAAAAGGACATTCTTTTGGATAAAAGAGAACGTAGTCTTTAGTCTTGCTTAAGTATCACAAAATTCGCTTCACTGCCCACAAATGTGATTCTTTGAAATCGTGCACACAAGCATACACTCATCATTATATCTGGTCGACTAGCAGTCATAATGAACCAATCATACCACGATATAGTTTTTTGTCAACACTTTTGCTATTTTCATCTCTATCGAGATGTACTGTAGTACTCATAGGAGTTGGTTTAGCAGAAGTGATTTCCATACCAAATCTTTTTATGAGATTATTACAATATTTTTCTTGATTAATAAAAATTCCATTACTTAATTGTTTAATTTGTAAACCAAGAAAATATGAAAGCTCTCCCATGTGAGACATTTCAAATTCTTTTGTCATAATTTCTGAAAATTCTTGACATAATTTTTCGTTTGTAGAACCAAAAATAATGTCATCTACATAGATTTGAATTATTAAAATATCATTTTTATCTTGTTTTATAAATAAAGTTTGATCTACTCTTCCAATTTTAAAACCAGAATTAATTAATTAATTTTAAGGCGCTCATACCAAGCACGAGGTGCCTGTTTTAGACCATATAAAGCCTTTTTTAATTTATAAACATGATCTAGAAATTTTTCATGTGCGAATAGAATAGGTTGTTCTACATATACATTTTCTTTTATAAAACCAATTAAGAAAGCACTTTTTACATCCATTTGATATGGTTTAAAATTATTAAAACATGCTTAAGCTAATAAAATACATATAGCTTCTAAACGAGCTACAGGTGCAAATGTTTCATCATAGTCTATTCCTTCTTCTTGATTATAACCTTGAGCAACTAGCCTAGCTTTATTTCTAATAATATTTCCTTGCTCATCAGCTTTTTTTTGTAAACCCATTTTGTACCGATAACCGCTTGATCACTTGGTCTAGGAGCTAAGTCCCAAACATCTTTATGTTCAAATTGATTTAGTTCTTCTTGAGTAGCTATAATCCAGTAATCATTAGTTGAGGCTTCTTTAGCATTTTTGGGTTCAATATTTGAAAGAAAAGCTACATGGCCCATTTGATTTAGTTGATTTCGTGTTCTTACATTAGTATTTATTTCTCTAATGATATTTTCAACAAGATGATTTCTTAGAAGTCTTGGTGGAGTCCTATTTCATTATTGTTATTGTCTATATTATTTTCAATATTTTCAAAATCATCATCTGAGTTATTTGATTTAGAAATAATTTCTTCATCTTCAATTTTATGATTAAAAATTAAATTTTCATCGAATGACACAATGAAGTGTTTCTTCGATAATTTCAGTTCTTTTATTATAAATTCTGTAAGCTTTGCTTCATTCTGACTATCCAATTAATATTCCTTCATCAGATTTTGGATCGAATTTACTAAGTTTATCTTTTGTATTTAATATAAAACATTTTTAACCAAAAACTTTAAAATAAGATATGTTGGGTTTTCTTCCATTAAAAAGCTCATATGGAGTATGTTTTGTTAATGGCCTAATGGAAACTCTATTTAAAACATAACAAGCAGTTGCTACAGCTTCTGCCCAAAATTGTTTTGGTAATATACTTCCATTTAATAAAGTTCTAGTACACTCTTAAAGTGTTCTATTTTTCCTTTCTACAACTCCATTTTGTTGTGTAGTTCTAGGAAATGAAAAATTGTGAACAGTTCCTTTCTTATTACAGTAATTTTCAAAAGATTCATTTTTGAATTCACCACCGTGATCGCTCCGAATATTTTTAATTTTTAATATTTTGGATTCTTTTAGCAAATATTTTAAAATTTTCAAAAGTATCACTTTTATTTTTCAAAAGTATTATCCAAGTAAATCTTGAAATATCATCTACACTTACAAAAACATATCTATTATGGTTTATTAACAGAACTTGAGTTGGTCCAAAAAGATCCAAATGTAATAACTCAAGTGGTTGTAATGTTGAAATCGTTTTCTTTTATTTAAAAGAAGATTTTGTTAATTTTCCAAATTGACAAGCATAACAAATACTATTTACTTTGAAATTCATTTTTGGTAAACCTTTAACTAAATTATTCTTAGATAATTTGTTTATTAATTTAAAATTTATATGATAAAATCTTTTGTGCCATAACCAAGGATCATTCTCTTTAGCTACTAGACACAAATTTGTATTATGATTGACTTTTATATTTAATATGTAAATATTTCTTTCTCTGGTTCCTTCAAATATAAGATTATTATTTTGATCAAATATATTGCATGTATTTTCTGAAAAAGTTATTGTACTGACTTGCTATTTCAAACCGTTCAAATCGACAATCATCCACACATGTCAGACTAGAATTGCTCAAAACAACAGATTGTTAATTTATATTGGGTGAAACTTAGCATATATAGTAAATAAATCAATCACAGAATCACAGACACAGAGCATTACAACAATAAGTAGCGGAATAGATAAATAGTAGTTCATGAAGCTACTATATAAAACATCAGAGTGTAAAGTAAAATATAACAGATATCTCGAATACACAGAAGTTACTAATACAAATGCCAATGACAAATCTGAACAAAACAACTGGAATAAACTGAAGTAACTGGAAAGCTGAATAGAAAAAGTCCAATCTTCAAGCAAAGCTCCAAACTCCGAAGGTGAGTCAAATGCTGTGACACTCAGTCTGACCCGAGCATAAAGCAAAACACAAAACACTCCAGGCAGGATTAACATTCTTATACTAGTAAATCAACTCAAGTGAAATGCCAAGTGAAATACAAAATAACTTAAAGGATGTTTGGGATTCCCATCCTTTAAGGATCCGTTAAACTATATACATACATAGTACAATACGCTACATAAATAATGTCTATAGTAAAGTAAACTATTAAAATAGCGTTAAGGCGTTACCCATATCCCCCTTAACACATTTTATATATTCCCATAGTCTATACAGTACCGTAAGTTCCACCAAACCGGTGGTTTACTCAAAGGGCACTTCATAGGTATGGTACAAACCAAACTCGTAGAAGGTGCGATAAGGCATGTGACAAGGCACGCGAGGCAATGCCATGGTAGGATTCTACCGTTTGCACTGCTGGACTGGTGGTAACGCATAACAGCTACTATCGCCCACCTCGAGACACACTCCCAAATCAAAGGTTCACCTACTCAAATCACAAAATAATAAAATGGTATCGAAGAAATGTGCCCGATAGGGGGAGCGACCCCACTTGGCCCGGTATAGCTCCTACTTTAGCCACATCAAGCTGATTCGCGGGAGTCAGGGCTGCGTTAATACCTCATACAGAATCGTTGCCAAACCATCCTGCTTCGTTCTGGAATCTCCACCATATACATAGTTGTTAAAGTGGTTTTCGGTATTGGCAGAGAGTATGACAATATCTGATCCCGGTCTCTTTAACAACCAAACGCTTATTTCACACTGTGTTCACTTTTATAATCATTTCAAACAGTTTATACTTCATATCAAAATATCATATTCATTTCAAGATCATATTACTTTCAAAATCATATTCACTTTCGAAATCATATCACTTCCAAAATCATAACTAGAAATAGTTTAAACCATCATATCAAAGTATTCGAATTTATATCCATCAAATCTAAATTATAATAGTTCCAACTTAAACAGTTTGTATATTTAAAATAGTTTATATATATTGAAATAGTTATAATTTAAAATAGTTTATATTTAAAATAGATTATAGGTTAAAATAATTTGTATATTAAAATAGCTTTATATATTGAAAATAATTTATGTATTAAAATAAGTTTTCAAATTAGAATTGTTTCTTCCAATTTCATAAATCAATTCAAATCAATTTTAGTTCAAAAATTCAATCTCAGTTCAACAATTTCAATTTCAATTCAAATTCTCATTAAAACCAGTTTTAATCTATATCGATTTCAAATCCAGGTTTGAACTACAATTTAATCCACTTCCAATTTCAGTAGGTTTCAAAGTATAAATATTCAGACAATTTACAATAACTCAAATTGATAAATTTCATTTATATTTCCCAATTCAACATCAATTTTATTTAAATTTGAAATATTCGCTTAATCATTTTAATAACCATTTAAATAAAATCCAAATTATAAATTTGAATCAAAATTAAATATCCAATTTCAATTTTATTTAAATTTAAATATTCATTTAATCACCTTTGGTTAAACATTTAAATAAAATCTCAAATTACAAATTTGAATCAAACTTCAATATTCAAATTCAATTTTATTTAAATTTAAATATTCATTTAATCCCGTTAACCAAAATAAAGTTATCAAATTATAAAATAATATCTTTAAATTCTCAAATCAATAAGTTTCAAATCAATTTTTTTTAATTCTTAGATAAATCAAATTATAAATCAGCTTTAACTTATCTTTCCAACCTTTATTTATTAAAGTTAATACAGAAAATATACTTAAAATATTAAAATAAATATAAATAAATATTCAAACATATTATATATATATTAGTTAAATTAAATTTTTATTAAATAAAATTAAATCAAACCCTTTTATTAAACCTATTCAAATCTCATTTTATATATTTTATATATTTTAAAATAATAAAATATAAGTAAAATCTTAAAATTTACATTTTCGCAACTTAACTTAAAATTTTAAAACTTCTAAAACATATAATTTAAAATCTAAATTTTTACACATATTAAAATAAAATCTTTATATTATATTCTAAAAATCAACTCATATATTTCCTTTCAAACTTTGGAAATCATTTTCAAAAAAATAGACCAACGTTGTCCGTATATAATGTTCTATCCTATGGTCAAGTGATACGAATATTTATCATTTCAATCCGCAATTTAAATTTAATATTTACGGATATATATCATTTCAACCCGCAATCCCAAATTTAAAGTCAATGAAAATCGCTTGAGTTTATCATTTCAACCCATAACGATTTTTCCCTAATGTATAATATCGTTCGGGTATGTATTATTTCAACCCATAGGGAATTTCTAAACTAACAGGGAACTTGCAAAGTGAGAAAAAATATGGTAATAATATAATAGATTAACAACAGGCATGTATCATCATCAACAATTTAAATATAATATATACAAAAGGGTTATGATGTCATATGTCATAGGTAAACAATTGCAGATAATGGAATATCATATTTAAGAATTAAATAACTTAACAATTTTAACAGCATATTTCGTCATTTCATGTGAATTAAATTTACTAAATATAGGAATGTTAATCGTGAGTGATTGCTCACCTTTAGAGGCTAGAGAAAATAGGACAAGCACACGGATAAGCGACAAATCAAAGCAACTAACTGCTGTGATCAATTATGGACAGCGGCGAAACCAAAAGCAAAGCACGACGGACCCGAATCGATGAATTCAAAATCAAACTAGCTTGATATAAATGGAAATATAAATTATGTTATATTTTTTTTCCTAAAAATCAATATTTAATTAACAACACATATTAAAAATAAAATCTTCATAATTTATATTTATTAAACACATATTAACATAAAATATCTTCATATTATATTGAAAATCAATATTTTATTAAAAATTCATAAATTTTCCTTTCAAATATTTAAAACATATATAAAATAAGATATTCATACTATATATAGCGATTTATATTTATCAAAACATTAAAAAAACAACCTGGATATAGAACAAAGAAGTGTAACTCACTTTTAATATAAATTGTAAATGAACATAAAACACATATATTAACACAAACATTTAAAGCTGTTAAAACTGTAGATAAGTAAAATATAAAACAATGAAACCATAATATAATAACTCATATATTCAAAAGCATAAATATTTCATAATAGAGGCAAGAAGGCCAGGGGACGTGGAGGGCTTGTGATGGTGTGAGCTTGTTTTGCGTGAAGAGAGGAGGAAGAGTAACGGTTATGTCTGGACGTGGGCAAACTGTCGGGGAGGAGGCGGTGAGGCTGTCACGTGGTAGGAGGCTTGCAATCGGGTCTTGGGTTTCGGATGCAAGTCGATGGGTTTTCAAGTCATTGGCTGATGGGCGGTAGGACAAGGCAGTGGTCGATGGAAAAATCTCGTCAGGGTCGGGTTGAGTTTAGGCAGTAGCGGCTGGTTGCAAAATAATGGAGGGTCTTGGCGGCTGCGTGCTTGGTGCGAAGTGAAGGAGAGCGGTGGATGGAGTTTCAAAAGGAGGCGAGTGGTCGATGATGGATGTGGTCGTAGGTGGTTGCACAGGCGGTTGTGGATGGGAGGAGGCGAGATCTGGAAGGTGACAAAGAAAATTTGTATAAACATATATATATATATATATATATATATATATTTTCATAGAGAACACGAGAAGAAGGAAAAAATGAACGAACTAATGAATTTATTCAAAACAGTGGAATATTGAAAGTTGGCAATAATTTCTGGGAATTATAAACAGCTATTGTCTATTGGTTTTCAACCGGTGGAAAATGAATGGTCACAAGGAAACAAAAGGGCTCAAAAACAGGTACCGAATCGATACGGCAAATTGTTTCGCCAATTTCATCGCGTACCGAGCATCGAATTACACAAATGAATATACTGCAGAGATTAGCATGACGAGACGCACAGAATGGTACATAGATATCAGCGATACGATCATCCTATCAAAACTTGATATTCGCTACCAAACTGCTATTAATTCACCGAAAATAAGATTAACGGGGCTATAACAGTCCAAATTTGGCAAAACGAATTACGACATCTCACTCAGAAAATGATAAACATTTTTATTATGTAAAAATATTCAGATTTCGAAAATATTTTATTTCCATCAATTTAACTGATTTAAATTTAAATAAAATTACACAACAAAATAAACTTCCATATTCTCTGATGAAAATCTAACATTTGCTACGTTTACATAGACGTATTTCAAATATCAAACTTTCATTTCTAAATTTTATTTATTTATTTTCATGAAAAATTTCAAATTAATTACCTTATTAAAATCATTAAAATTACTGGGTTGTTACACTCTCCCCTACTCAAAACTTTTCGTCCTCGAAAAGGAACGATATGGGAGAATAGAAGCAAATAGAAAGATAAGATAGATTTGAAATACATAATACCACATACAATAATTAATTTAAAACCATATTAATTTCATTAGTTTCTAAATTGATTAATATTCAACAATTTCGGTTTCAATTCATTTATTTATTTAATCAATCAATATTCTTTGTATTCAAATTTGGTTGATTTCAACTCAATATATTCCATTCAATTAGTTTGCTTTTCATTTATTAATATAAAATTTTCTTTCAAAACAAATTTTATTTTAAATTAACTCATTTATTTAGTCCATTTGACTACACTTAAGTTAATTCCACCTATAATTCAACTATTCTTTGAAATTTACTTTTGTATCATAAACAATTTACAAAATATAATTTTATTTATTTCTTGTTTAATTTCTTAAGTTCATATTCATTTACTTAAATAATATTTCTTATTGTTATTCAAATTATTTCACTTACATTTCTTATAACATCAATTAAACATTCATTATATCAACTAATTTTTTTATAAGTTTCCTTAACAAAATTTCATTTTGGACATCTTATTACTTACATTTATATTATACAATATTCAATTACATATTCTCATTACATTCAACTTTTTTTTCATTCCGGGTAAGTTATATATGTTTTAGAATGCAATTGAGTATTATACAAATTAATTTATTCTAGTTCAACCGTTTCAAGTTATTTCAATTTCATTTTTCATTTAAAACACTCCAATTATTCAAAAATTTCACTTCATTTCAATAACTAGAAACCATTGCTTAATATAGAACTCGAGAGTTAAATCTCTGGTTTCACTTCAAACCATTTTGAAGTAAATATATACATATATATTTTTTATAAATCAAATAATACTCAAGAAATCCAAACCCATTTTCCAAAACAAAAGTGTAGCAAAGCTACTAAATAGTCTCCCCACTCTAAGAATCGAAAATGAATGTTGATAATGCTGCAGTCATCACCGAAATATTTTTCAACGACAAAAGAGGAGTGACTTACTTCTTTTAAAATTCTTTGAAACAAATTTTATTCGAAAATACTTTTAAATAATATATTTTTCTCAAACCTTGAAAACCAAATTTTGAAGAGTACCGAAAATTAAATTCTCAAATTCTTTAATTTAAATTCATTTCATTTGCAAATCAGATTTATAAACCATGTTTTTGTAGAATACAATAGTGTGTGATTTTTTTTAATGATAATAAACATATATATATTTGTTTAAAAGAATTTGTTATTGTACTATTTAATTTTTCCACATAATTAAATAAATATTTGTTGAATAAAATAACTCAGAATTCATATTTAAACAAATATTTTATTCGAACAAATATTTTATTACAAATTCAAATAGGACAAATTTGAGCTCTCACTTCATTTACACATTTTCAATCACTATACAAGTTTCAATTACAACACAATTTTCAATATACGATTTTTCATACATATTTCACCTCACTACATAATTCACTCAACACTCATACACTTGATCTTAACTAGCTTCAGCTTATGTCCAGCCATCTGTTTTACCTGTTAAATAACTGACACAGTAAAAATGAAAAAGAAATATTTTTTGCAGTGCAAAATAAGGTGTGCATTTTGAAAATATTGTTTGCCTCAGTTATTTGGGTTGTTCATCATCATTTATTTTTTAATTCATCATACACGAACAACTTGTGACATGCACAGTGTACCACTGTACATGCCACATGGTCGTGCACACCGATATACACTTGCTTGACAAAATCGCAGGAACAGGTGAGCACAAGGTCAAACCCAAGCCTAGGCCAGATTCAACTCAAGTGCGGACTCGAGTGAACAAACAAACATGGTCTGGTGCAAAGAAACATGCAAACAAGGGGCAATCTAACTCGAAGAAAATCAAGGTCAGTGCAATCGGAAAACAACATATGGAACCAAACTGCAACAACATAATTGTGAACACAAGGGATGCAAACAGACTTGGATCAAGTGGTAGGAACCACACAAGCATAGCCTGGATATGCAGACCCATGAAGATACAATATGACAACAGCAGTTTAACTCGAGGCAAGTACAGTCTTCATAAATGACTCAACAATACAAAACTGAAGTGAACCAATTCAACAGACTCAAATCAACACGCAACAGACACTGCATCAAGTTATACTCAGAGAATACTAGTGCACCAAACCTGACTTCAAAATAACAAACAGTAACAAGAGTATATGGTGACACACATACAAAGTGTACATGGTGACACACAAACAAATTGAACAGTGATATATATGGTTATATAACACAATGCCACAAGTATATGAAGTATACAAGCATTCAAATGATACCTGTCATCATCAACAAAAATGAAAAACATGAAATAGAGGAGACCAGAACTACAACAGCAAAAGCAACACAATGGTCGAGTTACAGACTCCAACCAAGCAATTCAATAACACTTGAATATGTTCAACGAAGTGTATCAACACAGCAGAGTACAAAGAAGCAACAACCAAGTGCAACTCTTAAATGAACATGCAACAAGAAGAATCGAAATGTGTAGCAGTTTTAAACTTGTCAACCAAGGAAATAAATTCGAGATATATATGCAGTCCAAGTAAAAAATAGTTTCGAGCAAGGGAGCAGCTAGCACAATGAACCAGTAACATCAAGCAAGCCTCAACATGTACAAGTTTATATGCAGTGTCATATATACACAATTATGCATATACACGTATGTATGTGTACAACATATAAAAATGAAGAAATTCAAAGCCGTGGGTCATGAACAAGTCAAGGTCATATTCAAATGAAGACTGTAAGCAAACTCTAGTGAATTGTTAATTGCCAGCAAAGAAAAGAGAACAATGAACAAGTCAAGGTTCATAAAGTCTAGATTTTCTCAAAATTCAAGTGCCGAAGTCACAGGAGCAAAAATAAAAAAACCGACTCAGAGAAAATCAAACAACGTCAAGTAATGAACAAGTCAATATCATCACATCATTCGATCAAAAATCAATGGCAGAGCAAATCACATGAAGAATTTAAATGAGAAATATACGAACGAGAATTAAGGGCTTTAATCCCTATAAAATCCCAATTATATCATTGGCATAATTGCAATTCGAATTCAAGAAAATACCAGAGCAAGCATTGGAATAAATCACGAAACTCAAATTGAAGTCGAGCAAAATCAAAATCAAAATCAAAAAAGAGAAACTCACGTACCAATTCATATCATTCGAGCTCGGCATACAATTGAAGCAGCCGTAGGCGAACAAAGCAAGGAGTCGATTGACTAAGCCAGTCGAAGCAAAATAATCTTCAATCAATTGATAATCAAGCGGCGCATCAATTGAACAAAACCCTAAATTTTAGAACGAGAAGCAAAATGGAGCGACCATGAAAACAAAAGAAAAGAAGAAGATGTCTTTTATTTTTTATGGCTAGTCTAATTTATTTCTATTGGGCTTATTTTTTAAATAGGGTTTTTGTTTAGTCTTTTATTTTCATTTGTAATTTTTCCTTTTAAATTGTGTAACTTTCTAGTCGTGTGACTAGGTATAAACTACGGGGCGTGGTTTCAGAATTCGCAACTCAGTGGCTGAGTTGTGGCAGGGTTTTGAGCTTAGAGTTAGGTTAGTCAAGTTAGCGAGTGTCATAAGTTTATGTGTGTAAGCGTCTGACTACTTAATTTCTGGTAGAAACCTTGGGGGCAGCACGTAGGCAGGTTATTGCCGAAGCTGGGTAAATCTGTGTGTGATTTTTACTGCATTACTTTCTATTATTATTTTAATTTCCGCATTAATTTTAGTATCACCCTATTCACCCCCCCTCTAGGATGAAAACGATCCTACAGTTTTAAAATTCAACTTCTTATAACATTCAACAATAGTTAATGGTTGACAAAACAATAAATGATAATCTAGTATTATCATTTCTTACTACCAATTCATTTGACTATCCAATTTTAGAAAACTATAATTATATATAAAATATAGTCATATAAAATTATTTCATTTATCAATTTCGGAAATAGTATTGTGTCAGTTTGCTCTATTCAAGTGTTTTGGAATTCATATCGATAGCGTTAGCCAGACGAATCGATCGAAACCCCAAATCAAACTTAACAATTCAAACAACACAATATAAAACAATTTTATATCAATTTCAAATGCACTCCCTCATAGGATGATTCAAGAATGGATTTAAACAAGGATAGGGATTCAGATCTAGAGGGACCTTAGTCAAAGAGGATTCTAACCAAGGAGTTGTGTTCAAATGGAAGATAAAATAATTAAATTGCAAAAGAGTAAAGATGGATAGACTTATATTAATCACGGCGACCTTAACCGGGTCAACCGAGACTTAGAAAAACGAGAATATCATCAAAGAAAACCAGGACAATCTGGTTGACAAGATCGCAGAAACATGATTCATGAGATTGATGAAGAAGGTAAGAGAATTGGTTAATCCATAGGGGACGACTAACCATTCATAGAAACCATTAGTCCGAGAGGAAGGACAACAAGTCGAGCTCCAGGAATAAGATCGATGCAGAATTCAATCTCCCGCTGAGAAGGGAGAGAAGTGACTTCACCAAAGACATCTGAAAATAGATGGACCACAGGAGTAGTCAAGATCACTAGGCTGAGAATCAAGCGAATAGATAGAAATGCCTGCATAATCCTGAGGCAATCGACATTCGATCACAAGAGAATTTCTCGGGTTGTCCACTAGAGAAACGATTCGGGTTTGCAAGAGATAACGACATCAAAACCGAAGACATAGAAATCTCCGGTGAATCGACACTTATTGTAAAGGAGTTTCACCACTTTACAAATCCTACTAAGGTTGGTGGAACCGCCGATGTGATCAGTCACACAAAAGGATGAAGTTGCCAATTGAGGTTGAAGCCATGGGATGCTCCAGTACCAAAAGAACATGAACAGGAAAAGACAAGTATGGATTTTAGAACAAAGGGGAAGTTCCAAAATTAGGCACAACACTCTTCGAAACGGTTTGAAGAGATAAAATGAAGAAATTAAATGGAAAAAGAGGATTATCTAACAAACACTTCAAAAACAAATAAGAAAGTATGCAGAAACACAGAAATTTAGAGTGGTTCGGCGTATGGCCTATGTCCACTATGAAATTGATGATTTTATTGATGATTTCTTGTTGATTACAATTGATTAATGCAGATTACAGTGATGAAATTCGAGTACAACAACAGCCTTGTAGTGAAAAAATGTTTTCGGCAGAGTCTGGACGTCGAATAGCCAAAAAGGACCTTTTTCTGTAGGCTCTGGGGTGATATTTATAGGCGTAGGATGCAAATATCTCGCTCAGATCTCGGGAGACCTCTTCTGGCATGTGGATGGGCCCACGCAATCGATCCCACGCGATTTCGACTCAATCCTTGATCGATACGAACAAATTTTGTATCGATCAATATTTGACCCAATCGAGTCGAAACTTGGCATGAACATTCCTTAGGTCGTACGTAAGCTCCTGTGAAAATTTCATAGCGTTTGGACTTGTGGATTGCAAGTTATGATCGATGCAAATTAGAGTTTTTCGGTCTTGGTTCCTTTCGTATCGATACAGTTCGTATCGATCATTTCGACTTGATGTTGAGCAGGTGCCTGCGAGTTGACGTGGCGCTTGATTTTTGGATCGCTCCACTTTCGATGCCGAGTTGACCGAGTCATCCCAAGGTTTTCGCCTTGTTCGTATCGAAGACCGTTGCCTCGTTCGTATCGATGGAAGCGGCACAGTTTGTATCGATGGGAGTGACTCAGACTGTATCGAGCACCGTGGCTCTGTTCATATCGATCCAAATTGCATGGCTCGTATCGATTGTGTGGTCTTGTTCGTATCGATCGAAGTTGTTCCAACTTGATGGATACGAACAACTGATAATGTGGTGGATACGAACAGATGGATGTGAGATGATATCGATGGATGAAGAGTCGATGCTGTATGGATACGAAGAAAGCCTTTCGGTTGATGGATACGAAAAGTGCAGTTCTCCTAATCGATACAAAATCGCACGCCTCTGATCGATTCGAATAAGATTGATATGAAGTCAGTTGTTCCCTGGTGGCTTTATGGATACGAACAAGGTGGCTATCGATGGATTCGAATAGTTTGCTTTCCAGAATTGTATCGATCATATCTTGAGCATACGCACTCCGATTGACTTGAAACTTGGAACGTTAGCTTTCACAGCTTTGCTTGTCATGTCTTGTCAATTGTAGCTTGATCCGGACTCGGACAAAGTTTATCGATATCCATAGCAAACCTGCGTATAACCAATTTTCGGGACGGACTGTCCTTGGTTTCCAATTGAGTTCCTGGTATCGCGGCCTTGCCAAAAGGCGGGATAACATTTGCCCCCCAAAGTACGTCTTGTGAGAACATGACATGCTTTGAAAAGCTGCAATCTTCACTCTGAATAGTTCCATCTAACTTGTTAAATAGTTATCGTCTCCTCGTTGGAAGTTGTAATCTTTGATTGATCCATAGAGACATAAATTATGAACTGTAGACTGCCAACTGTTGTACTGTGTGCTGTTGTAACTGATTGTTGTATGATATTGATTAGTTGTATGCATATACATTAACCTGGCTCTTGTTGATGTTCGCACGTTCACAAGCCGCTGTCAGTTTTTTCGTATCGAATTCTGTATCGATCCTCTCCTGAATCGATGTGAAATTCTATTTGTAACAACGCTTGACGGTTGTTTCTGGGATGCTCCTTCGTATCGATCCTCTCCTGGATCGACATGAAAGGTCGAGAGATCATTTTCGCATCGATGGTCTTATGAGATATGCGAATAGAGCACTGGTTCTCCGGGTACTATTCGTATCGATGAATACGAGTCTTCATGGGTCGTGCGTCGATGGATACGAACAGTGCAATTTGTATCGATGCGTCTCGAATGGAGTCGAAAATAGTGGATACGAATAAGTGCTTCGTATCGATGGAATCCAATGTTTCAGAAAAATCTTCATTGCACATTTCGTATCGATGAAGCTCGAGCTGTTGGATACAAATAGCCAGTTCATATCGATCAGTGGTGAAACCGAGTGGAATCGGTCACGATGACTGGGAGACGAATCGTTTTCCTCTTTCCTTGGGTCCATATAAATACCGCTTTCGTACTTAGGCAAATCTTTACTCATCATTATTTTCCTTTGGCCTTCGCATCGATTGGAAAACTTGCAAACAGAATCTTGGCTTTGAATCGAAGCAAGCCTTTAGTCTCTATCTTCGAATCGCTCAATTGTTCGAGAAAAGAAAACCCTCGTCTTCGAATCTACCAACCCACTAATTCCTTGAACCACTTGTTCTAATTAGGTAATTAACCTATATTAATCGACTTTGAACGATGAGACTTGAATTCCTATGCCATTTGGTATGCCTTTGTGACTGATTTTGGTGATGCAGTGGTCGTGGATGGCCGGAGCGAGGTTAAAGAAAACTGCCACGGTGTTTAAGCAGTTTAGGGAGGAAGAAATGCAGAGGGATACGAAGGATCTGCGTGAATATGGGTGAGTTCTGCTTTCGCATCGATGATGGAGGGGCGATGGATCGTTCGAATCGATCTGGATCATAGGACTTCGAGATGATGAAATGGAAGTCTTCGTATCGACTGACGATGGAGTTTCGTACCGACTCGAGGTGATCGATACGAATGCTTCGGGCTTAATGATCGATACGAAATTCAATGTTCCCGATCGATACGAACTACATGCCAGGGGATCGATACGACGGAAACTCACTTGATCGATGCGAACTCGTATCCCGATGGATATGAAACTGATTGTTACGAACTAGGGCTTTTTCGACCGATGCGATTTGAACCTTGATGAATTATGAAACCTCTTGCACATTTGAACATTCGACTCCGACGAGCTTCCGCCTTGCATAATCGAACTTAACTGTTTCACTGCACATTTGACTGCCTTTTGAAGCTCGTCGATGGAATTATAACTTGACTAAATTTAATAAACATTAACTTGGATCGGTCTCTAAAGCCTGGATGGCACGGTTGTGACGGTCAGCGATGACGGTCACTCCAGTTGAATTCTGAAGTCTCGTTGTTTGAACATTTCTTAAATTTTGTAGAATTTCCTAAGTAACATGTAGCACTGCACTGCACATTCACACACTTCACACCGGGGAACACACGGGCTTATTATCGTCTAATGATGGTTTTTAATAAGTTGATTAGTTATGGAGTCCACAAGTTCACAGCAACAGGAAAGTCAGAGTCTCTCTCTTCCAATAATAGAATTGCTGACCATCGCAACCGAAGTTATAGATCCAGCTCCGGACGAGCTGCCTGGGGCCAGGTTTATAGGAAATCCTCAGGATTATGTACCGTCCAACGTCTCCGAAGACATGTTGGGACGGATATGCTTAAGGCATGGTTTGTTGTTGGACGATGTACTATTACCGGGACCAAACGATAGACCACATGCTCCCCTAGAGGGGTTTACTGCCTTCAATCGCCATGCGTGCACAGCAGGAACACTTCCTCCGTTCAACCAATACATTAGGGAAGTGTTGTCTTTCGTCGGAATCGCTCCATCACAACTACAGCCCAACGGATACGCTACGCTGAACTGTTTATTTATTGTATTCATGGAGCATCTCTTTCGGCCACCAGCTCCAACAGAGATTAGATATCTTTTTAACATCAAGAGTAGGGGAGATAGCCCATCTTTTACATTCCTGGAGGTGGTCAGGAATTGTCAAGTAGTAACCGTATCCTAGACAAGGCTGGGTTACTTTAAAATAGAATGGTTCTACGTCCGATGCCCCCCTGATTTGCCAGCCGATTGTTAGTCAGACGTAAGTGTTGCAGTCTTCTCCAAGAATTATCAAGATAATAGTAGTTGATGTAAAACTAATATATTCTTTTCTTTATAGCCGCAATTTCATGACCTGAAGGCGGGTACATCAAAGAAATAGTAAGGGCCCTTCAAGAAGTTCCAAGTGAAACGAGGGACATCGATTCGGTTCTAACCGACAGAAATTTGAGAATCATTGAACTGATTGAGCGAAATCAAAGCATAAGGCTTGAAGGAACACTGAAAGTAGCCCTGACAAAGCGGGCAAAACGCAAAGCGCCCAGGGTCGTAATTGCTGAGGGAGGTGATG
The DNA here is from genome assembly GCA_030737815.1 of Allium fistulosum. Classification (NCBI taxonomy): domain Eukaryota; kingdom Viridiplantae; phylum Streptophyta; class Magnoliopsida; order Asparagales; family Amaryllidaceae; genus Allium; species Allium fistulosum. Next base: position 1,252,505,728 of record CM060905.1, read on the forward strand.
AAGAGAGAACGCCCACAGATGACGAACTTGTTGCTGTGTCTTCGGCCGGATTTCAAGCGACAGAAGGAAGAAGAAAATGCAAGGCCGCTGCTTACAAATGTCCTAAGTCTTCGAGGTGGAAATCAGTTGTGGTTTCTTTGCCGGTTCCCGGCATTAAAATCTCAGAAGCTCCTTCCTCGCCAACAGAGAGTCCTTTTGAAGGGCTTGCTGATATTCCAATTTTGGATTATGTGTCACTTCAACATGACAATGGGTTGGAGGAGCTTGATAGTGCTCTAGATTTATGCGAGTCTCTTCCCATAAGTGCGGCCGACATTTCCGGTTGGTCGGGGGGTTGCACATACATACACACTTCACGGCACTACACAATTTCCAATCACAAGTTGTTCAATTCAAGAAACCACTAACTCTGCTTCTTCTCTTTCTTTTTTTACAGATACGATGTCCGGACGAGGGTCGATGTTAGGGAGTCTTCGTTCAGTTCGCCGATCTTTTTCATATTATGAGTCACATAGGAGAGAGGAAGATAGAGACCGCGATCGTGGGTACTCTAGCTAGGAACGTCATGAGAGAGATAGGGATAGGGACTACAGACATCGATCCCGCTCTCCTCCTCCTAGAATCCTTACACAACCTTCGGGCCAAGGAAAACAACTGGTAGAGCCCCCTCGTCACAAACCATCTTCGCATGCTTCTCGGCTTGAGTCGCAATGCCATAGAACTGAGGTTGAGCCTCTAGTCATCACTGAACAAGCTATCACCAAGCCCACTGGAGAAGTGGCCATTAGAATTGCTCAGCTAAAGGAGGATTTTCAAAATATATGCTTTGACGGCTACATTTTCCCTCCTCACTTAAAGAGAATTTCATCGGAGGCGGAGAACACAATGCATGATTACATTCATGATATTTATTCCTAGTACAAAGAATGGGCAAAGGCTGCAGAGAAAGCGTCGAAAGTGGCCTTCGAACGGGCTAAAATATTTGAAAAGTTAGAATCTAATCTCGCCCAGAAGGACCGCATCGTCCAAGTGCTTAATAATAAAGTCGAGTCCTCTCGAAAATCAGAGATAGAGGCCACCAAAAAGACCGATGAGGCAAACTTGGCCATGGAGAGGATGAGGCAGACACATTTTGCCTTAGTGGAGCAGATGGGCCACCAAAACACCACTGTCACAGCTGAACGGGACGCTGCTCTGAAAAAACTTACTGAACTTAAAGCAAAATTCTTCGAAATCATTACGGAAAAGGATGATGCAAACAAAGCCGCCTAGGAAGCATGTGAATAGGCCGTTGTGCTTCGGGGTGAACGGGATGCAGCCACAGCTAAGGTTCGAGTGGTGGAGACTGAGGTCAAGGAGAAAATTAAATCGGTTGAGTCCAGGCTAGAGATGGATATAGAAGATCTCTTGATAACTTACAATGCTAACGTACCGAGGCACAGAAATCTAGCCTGGCTTGACAACTACCCGACACATCTATACAATGCTTGGGGCCGATTGGTTGAGGAGGAGAAGGCAGTGCATCTATGTGAATCAATCGACGGGTTTGAGTTTGAGAATCGTATGCTAAATAAAGATGAATGAAAGATTCTCCACGAGTCGATGATTTTGCATGAAAAAGAAAGGCTCGACACCCAACACTCGGAGGCCGGAGAAGGTTCAAGTGTTGAGCACCACGATGCAAGTGCTGAAGTTCCTGTGCCAACCCAGGCTGAATCTGCACCTGTGGTTGATTTCCAATCAGTTCCTGCTTACAATTCGGATCAGCCGCAGTTATCTCCGGCTAGAGAACAAGTTTCTGAAGCCGTTCAGCTGTCCACGAGTCAAACTGAGGAAGGTACTCTGAAAATTCTCTATACTTATCCAAAATTGGAATTGTCATCCGAAGTAGTTACTAACAGTTCTCCTTTTTCTCTATCCAGTGACTGGAGTTACACCGATCGCGCCTCCTACAACTCGAGAATCACATCAAGCGCAGGAGGCCATCATCACTGAAGCGACCACCATAACTACAACCGCATCGATTGATGGAATGCAGGAGAGCACGCTTATTTTTGACGAGCAGATGATGGAGGAACTTCTCGGTCATCACAGTGACCCCTTTGCGGACCTACCATTTGTTATGGGTGGAAGTGCACCTACTACTGGTTCTTCAATGCCAACCACTGATGCTCCCAGCGAGGCCCAAGTAATTCATGAAGAAGAAATATTGGCCGAGATCAATGCTGAAATGGAGGCAGCGGCTCGTGGTGGTAGTTTTGGAGGTGGGATGGCGGCACCTGGTCCAGCCCCGTTAAGGATGATATCACCTGGAGGTACAGTTATTGATACCAGTGTGCCTATCCCACCTCCTATAGTCGATCCAGTTCCCCCGACTCCACCTTCAAGGAGCATTCCCGTATACTTGAGCTCGGATGAGGAAGTTGATATCATGCCCCGTACTGGAGATCAGCCGCCAAAAGGCAAAGACTCGAAAAGAAAATTAAGTGGCAGCTCTAGTGGGTCCACACCGAAGGGAAAGCCGAAAAAGAAGAGAGCGTAGGCGTGCTTCTTCGGTCTATTTTTGGTAGACGGATAGGAATCTATCTTCGTTTTTTTTGTAGGCCGTGTATAGATGCAAGTTCGGCCCCTGCTAGTAGGAATTTTGGAATCAACTTGTACATAATTTCTTTTCACAGATAGTTGAGATGAAACTTTATTTTGTTTTGAACTTGATGTGTGTTTATTTGCTTAAGTGTTCCAACATTTGACTTCCTTGTTCAGTACACTTGTGAAGTTTCAACTTTTGAATCTCGTTTGAGTTTATCCGTTAAGCTCTGAAATCACGGCCACAAGTCATGACTGGATATTAAGTTGGACTCTGATGTTGTACTGCTTCAGTCAGCGATTAACACTTAAGTTCTGCCCCCAGTTTCAGGGATGAATTGAAAATATCGGATGGTGATCGTATTTCACCTTCAATGCAGCATGCTTAGCATCGTTGAATTGATGTTGAAACAAGGAGAATTCGAGTGGTCGAATCACACTCGCTCTTTTATTGGTGATTGTATCCATGCTCCGGGGATTGCACTTGTGCGTCGGCGGTTGGTCATGCCTGCTTGAGTTTCAAGAATGCGTCCACGCTCCGGGGACTTAGAGTTGTTTCGCGGACGGTCGATCCCAATCCGGCTCATGTCCAAACTTCAATCCACTCTTCGGGGATTTTGTGTTAACGTTTATACTCCAATTTGCACTTTGGGAATTTGGAGTTGGTGTTTATGTTGATACTCCGGTTCACACTCTGGGAATCTGGAGTTAAGTGATGCTTATACTCCATCTCGCACTTTGGGAACTTAGAGTTAGTTGATGTTTATACTCCGGTTCGCACTCTGGGAATCCAGAGTTGGTAAACAGACGGTCAATCGCATCTGTTGTGAGTTTTTGAATTTTGTTCGCACTCCGGGAACGAAAGATGTATCAGGATCGTGGATGGTCGGATCACATCCACCCTGAGTTAACAAGTGAGGTCGTTAGATGGACGGGTCCATCCTCCTCAGACTTGGTTCGAATATGGGTGAAGTCATTAGGTGGACGGATCCACCCTCTTCGAAACCGTATTTGTAAGTTTATACTCCAGTTCGCACTCTGGGAATCCGGAGTTATGTAAAGGATTGTCGTGTATCAATCCTTTTTTGACTTTAGTGTGATGGCTTGTCCTCGAGCTCGGGTTTAATTTAGTGAGTGACCGGTCGTATCACAGTCACTCTCTATTTGAATATATTCCACCATATGATGGAAGTTAGCTCTCCGTGCATAGTGATGGTCATATGAAGTATTTCAAGTAAATCACAGCTCTGGCTCGAAGAGATTGCACTTTATTGCTGAAATAAGAAAATACGGCAAAGTCAGTTGCCTTATTACAAATTCAAATTTTGAAATGCAAAAACAAATTGCAAATGAAAAATAGACTGAATAAATAAACAGAGCCTGTTATGTGTAGTAGTGACGAAGACTCTCGCTGTTCCAGGCTCTCGGAAGAGTGAGACCGTCAACGGTCGATAATTTGAATGTGCCATCTCTGAGCTTTCATTCAATTACATATGGTCCTTCCCAAGTTGGCTTCATATGCGAAGGGACTGGATAAATTCTTTGGAGTATGAGATCACCAAGTTCAAAGGTTCGGGGTCGGACCTTGGCATTGTATAATCGGGCGACTCGACTTCGATATGCGGCTGCTTTCAAGTCAGCCTCCTCACGCTTCTCATCCAAGAAATCGAGAGATTCAGCAAGTAATATAGCATTTGTCTTTGGATCTTAGTATGTCACACGATGAGAAGGAACTTCTAATTCGATTGGGATAACAGCTTCTGAACCATAAGAGAGAGAGAAGGGAGTGTGACCGGTCGCGGACTTGTGGGTTGTACGGTAGGCCCATAAGACCATAGGAAGTTCATCGACCCATTTGCCCCCGGCCTTTTCCAGTCGTTTCTTCAGAATGGATTTTATAACTTTATTAACAGCTTCAACCTGTCCATTTTCTTGAGGGTGTGCAACTGCGGAGAATTTCTTCTGAATGTGGAATCGTTGACAGAAATCCTTAAATTCGGCACTGTCGAATTGGGTCCCGTTGTTAGTGATGATAGTACGTGGGAGACCAAATCGGCAGATGATGTTACGCACCACAAAGTTGATCACCTTCTTCGTTGTGATCGTAGCAAGGGGCTCAGCTTCCGCCCACTTGGTAAAGTAATCAACTGCTACGATGGCGTACTTCGCACCACCTTTGGCTAGAGGTAAAGAGCCAATAATATTGATGCCCCATACCGCGAATGGCCATGGGCTGACCTTCTGTGTTATCTTGGTAGGTGGCGCTCTAGGAATTGAGCATGCTTCTGACACTTATCACATTTCTTGGCATAATCCGATGCATCACGATTTACAGTCGGCCAATAATATCCATATCGAAGTACTTTATTGGCAAGAGCTTGCCCCCCGGTGTGATCGCCACATTCTCCTTTGTGCACATCATGCAATACTCGTTTGATTTCATCCATTCTGAATAGTGAACCGCGAAGCTTTTCGAAGAATCTATCTCTTTTCACTCCTACGCTCTGGCAGGGTCCCGTGCTCGAGATAATTTCTAAACGGAGTCATCCATGACTCCCTCTCGGAAACGACATCAAATATCCCATCTCTTTCCATCTGATCAATACTTGGCGAAGATAATGTCTCTATGGGAACAAGTCCCATTAGCTGTGCTTCACCTGTACTGGCTAGCTTTGCCAACGAATCAGCTTTCTGGTTGTGTTCTCGTGGTATGTAATAAATAACATAATAGTCAAACTGATTCGATGTCTCCTGAACCTGAGCAAGGTAAGCGGCCAGCCTTCGATCTCTGGCTTGGTACTCCCCTCTAACTTGACACACGACCAATTGCGAATCACAGTAAATTTCTACCGCAATGATTCTTAAATCTCTGGCGAGTTTCAATCCAGCCAGTAGGTCTTCATACTCAGCTTCGTTATTAGTTGCATGGAAGTTTAACTTTAGAGCATAACATATAGATCGACCTTCGGGAGTTTCGAGTACAACCCCTGCACCTGAGCAACGGTCATTTGATGCTTCGTCTTTATGTAGCTTCCAGATATACTTGGGAGATTCACTTGTTTCGGGAAAGTCCTCTATAATGGTAAATTCAACTATGAAATCTGCTAGGACTTGTCCTTGGATGGCTCGCCTTGGAGTATAAGTAAGGTCAAACTGACTTAACTCGATATTCCATTTGAGTAACCTACCAGACATCTCAAGCCGCGTAAGGACCTGTCGTAACGGCTGGTCAGTGTAAACGGTGATTGGGTGAGCCTGGAAATATGGACAGAGCTTCCTTGAGGCAATAACAAGACAATAAGCCAATTTCTCTAGCTTCGGATAATTTCTCTCAGCTCCGGTTAGCCGCTTGCTTATGTAGTAGACCGGCCTTTGTATTCGGTCCTCCTCCCGAACTAAGGCAGCACTGATTGCGTTTTCTGATACCGCTAAGTAAATGTAGAATTTCTTATGGTCGATAGGCTTTGACAAAATTAGCGGTGTGGAGAGATGTTGAATTAGTGCTCGGAATGCGCCCTCACATTCCGTAGTCCATTCAAAGTTTCGTTTTCCTTTTCGGATCAGATCGAAGAAGGGAATGCATTTATCAGTGGACTTTGAAATGAACATGCTCAATGCTGCTACTTTCCCGTTGAGACTCTGGACTTGCTTTACAGTTTTAGGAGTTTCAAGATTTCTGATTGCCCAGATCTTTTTGGAACTGGCTTCGATTCCTCGAGCATTGACGATAAACCCAAGGAATTTTCCGGATGCTACCCCAAAATGACATTTCAATGGGTTGAGCTTCATTCTGTATTCTCGGAGGATATTAAACATTGACTCCAGGTCTCTGATGCGATTGGTGGAAAATCATGACTTGACTAGCATGTCGTCCACATACACCTCCACGGTTTTTCCAATCTGGTTAGCGAATATTCGATTAACTAATCGTTGATAAGTTGCCCCAGCATTCTTCAGTCCAAAAGGCATAACTTTATAGCAATAGAGTCCCATATTGGTTACGAAACTGGTATGCTCCTGGTCGGGCAAGTGCATGTGTATTTGATTATAGCCAGAGTATGCATCCATGAAGGATAAGAGTTCATGTCCAGCCGTTGAGTCTACAAGTTGATCAATTCGTGGAAGTGGAAAATTGTCTTTGGGGCAAGCTTTATTCAAATCTGAGTAGTCAACACATGTTCTCTATTTCCCATTTGGCTTTCGGACAAGTACAGGATTGGATACCCATTCCGAGTATAATGCATCCCTAATGAATCCATTCGTCTTAGCTTATCTACCTCTTCTTTAAGGGCTGCAGATCACTCTGGATCCATGCCTTTTTTGCTTGACCGGGACGTACCGCGGGTCAATATTCAGTGTGTGGCTCGCGATGTCCGGCGAGATTCCACACATATCAGAGTGTGTCCAGGCAAACACATCAAGGTTTACCCAGAGAAATTCAACCAATTCCTCTTGCATTTGTTGGCTTAGCTGAGATCCAATCTTTATCATTTTCGAGTCGTCGTCATCGTCGATTGGAACATCGATCGTCAGTTCGGCCGGAGAAGCTTGACTATCTTTACCTTCATCTTCACTTTCAGTATCTCTCGAGTCAAGATCTCTTTGGAATTGGTTGGTGTGCCCGGGCTTAGGCGCTGATTGTCAATTATCAGCAAAGCGGACGTAGAGAGATTCCTCTACGCCCTTTCCTTTTTCTTTCTGTTGTTCCTCGCGCAACTCAGCAACGTAACAGGCTCATCCTGCGGCCTGATCCCCTTGAACAACTCCGACACCATTGTCGGTAGGGAATTTCAAAGTCAAACACCATGGGGCGATGGCAGCCCTGAATTCAGCTAGGGCTGGTCGGCCCAAGAAAGCATTATATGGGGAGTTTATATCCAAAACAACAAACTGCAGTATCCGGACTCTCCGGCGTTCACCAATTCCTAACTCCACTGGCAATTCCACCACTCCGGTGGGTATAGTTGCACTCTTGTTGAAGCCATGAATGCGAGACTGACATGGTTTCAAGTCTTTAGTCTCCATTCTCATCTAGTCATAGGCTCGTTTAAACAAAATATTCACAGAGCTGCCGCTGTCTACCAAGATCCTCTTCATCCAAGCAGGACCTACTTGAGCTGATATGACAAGCGGATCAATAGTGGCGGCTTCGACCCTGTCGGCATCCCGACCTCGAAATATGATGTCATCTGCCATTGTTCTTTGTTGCTAGGCCGGAGCCCCATCTTCGGAATTACTACAACATTCAAAGTCCGCATGCCTGATAGAGCTAGCATACGACTCCATTTCCTTCCAGCTTCGGTCTGCTGGATGAGGACCACCACTAATAGTGTTTATCACCAACCTCCCGCCAGTACGAGCGGATTCCTCCTGTCTAGCTGGATTTGGTACATGATTTTGATTCGATAGGCCCGCCCTTCCAGACTGCGGCGCCCGCACAAACTGTTCTAACTTCCTCTCTCTTATCAACTTTTCGATGAGAACCTACAAGTGACGGCATTCATTTATGTTATGGCCGTAGCTTTCGTGGAATCTACAAAACTTCCCCGTTTGAATTTGCTTCTCCGATGACTATTTCGCAGCAGGCTTCTTGTACTTAATAGTATTGCAGGGTTGTAGATATACGTTCTCCAGCAACGTATTCAGAGGAGTATAATTATCAAACATTGGAGCTCTACGTTGTGGACCACGGTTCTGATCCCGTTTTCTATTTTGGTTACCATTGCCTTTTTGCTGATCTTGCTTATTCTGAAGGTTCAATTGCACTATTCCGAAACTCTCCCCGGATTTTTTAACGGCAATATTACTCTGAATTCCTTTCACACTTGGCCCCCCATCATCCTTCTTCCTAGACTGTTTCGCATCCTCCCTTCTCAAGAATTGGACTGCCTTGGAATAGAAATGGTCCAATGATGTAGGGGGTTTTCCGGCCAACCAGTTGTCGAATTCAGAGTCAGGCTCAATCCCTTTAGTCAGTGCCATGAGAATAGAGTTATTATTTGGGTTGCTGATCTCAGCACATGCAGCATGAAATCTCTCTAAATAACGCCTGAGTGTCTCTCCAGGAGCTTGAGTGACACTAGATAAAGTATTAACATCCTTCGGTCTCGCGACATGCATACGAAATTGCTCAATAAACTTTGTTGCCAACTGATCAAAGCATGAGATAGATCGAGGTGGCAGTTGGGTAAACCACATAGTCGCTATGCCCCCCAGTGAAATCGGGAAGCTTCGGCACTTGACTGCATCGTCAGCTCGTGCAGCGTTCATCAACCATTCATACTTCAGGATATGCTGATTAGGGTCAGAGTTCCCATCATAAACGGGCAAAGTTGGCATCTTGAATCACTGAGGTGGTTCAGCATAAAGTATCTCATCAGTAAAAGAGTTAGGACTCTGGGAGATTCCCCAGTCGTCATTGCTAAGCCCTTGACTTTCACGGATCATTTGACAGATCATTGTTGAAAGGTCGGGCATCTAGACATTTTGAGCAGGTTGGGCCAAGGTGTGGTCGAGTTCCACAATGCGAGGAGGGGCCGGTCGCTGTCGACGGTCCATGTCTCGCCTCCTTGGTTCTATGTCTTCAGGGACATAAGGCTCAGGATGGTAATCACGTTGGTGATGGTTCAGACCTGTCTGATTTCGGGTCTCAGCGCCCAAATCAGTAGCTGTCGCAGTACAGTTATCGGTAATATAATGCGGGGTAGCGCCTCCTCGGGAGGAGGGTCCAGTCTGATGGCTAGTTGACGGGCCAACCCTCAGTTGCCCAACATTCAATGTGTGTTGATGCCCAGTGGCCTGTGTGTAGCTTCCGTCTAGTCGTGGGCGTGTAGATCTGTGATGATAATCAGAAGAGGCTGAACTCTCGATGGAGGAATGGGAAGCCTGATCCTTCCTGGATCTCCTTCGTCGCTGACGGTTCAGTTGGTTGGCTAGTTCCGCATTAGCATGGAACTGTTGAGTGAGCTGTTGGTGGCTCTGAGTCAATTCTTGCATCAACATCTGAAATTCTTCCCTGGCGACAGGGCCTTGCGGATCTGATGGCCCAGTAGCATTCTGATCGGCTGGAAGCGATTGTACGGGATTCTGTATGTCCCATCCTTCTAGATCTGTAGCTGTAGAAGTAGTCCTTGTGTTAACCATGATGGATGATGAAACTCTCTCCTAGACTTGTAGCAAATATGAATAGGATGGAAGAACTTATGAAATTGAGATCTAGATCTTCCCCTTGGATGTTTGCAATCCGGTATCGGCTGTAGACCCAATGAGCAGAAGGAAAAAACTGGGTTTTCTATCAGTGAAAGCACCAAAGTGTTTGTACCAAAATTGGGCACAACACTCTTCGGAAGGGTTTGAAGAGATAAAATGAAGAAATTAAATGGAAAAAGAGGATTATCTAACAAACACTTCAAAAACAAATAAGAAAGTATGCAGAAACACAGAAATTTAGAGTGGTTCGGCGTATGGCCTACGTCCACTATGAAATTGATGATTTTATTGATGATTTCTTGCTGATTACAGCGGATTACAGTGATGAAATTTGAGTACAACAACAGCCTTGTAGTGCAAAAATGTTTTCGGTAGAGTCTGGACGTCGAATAGCCAAAAAGATCCTTTTTCTGTAGGCTCTGGGGTGCTATTTATAGGCGTAGGATGCAAATATCTCACTCAAATCTCGGGAGACCTCTTCTGGCATGTGGATGGGCCCACGCGATCGATCCCACGCGATTTCGATTCAATCCGTGATCGATACGAACAAATTTCGTATCGATCAAGATTTGACCCAATCGAGTCAAAACTTGGCATAAACATTCCTTAGGTCGTACGTAAGCTCCTGTGAAAATTTCATAGCATTTAGACTTGTGGATTGCAAGTTATGATCGATGCAAATTAGAGTTTTTCGGTCTCGGTTCCCTTCGTATCGATACAGTTCGTATTGATCATTTCGACTCGATGTTGAGCAGGTGCCTGCGAGTTGACGTGGCGCTTGATTTTTGGATCGCTCCACTTTCGATGCCGAGTTGACCGAGTCATCCCAAGGTTTTCGCCTTGTTCGTATCGAAGACCGTTGCCTCGTTCGTATCGATGGAAGCGGCACATTTCGTATCGATGGAAGTGACTCAGTCCGTATCGAACACCGTGGCTCTATTCGTATCGATCCAAATTGCATGGCTCGTATCGATTGTGTGGTCTTGTTCGCATCGATCGAAGTTGTTCCAACTTGATGGATACGAACAACTGATAATGTGATGGATACGAACAGATGGATGTGAGATGATATCGATGGATGAAGAGTCGATGCTGTATGGATACGAAGAAAGCCTTTCGGTTGATGGATATGAAAAGTGCAGTTCTCCTGATCGATACGAAATCGCGCGGCTCTAATCGATTCAAATAAGATCGATACGAAGTCAGCTGTTCCCTGGTGGCTTTATGGATACGAACAAGGTGGTTATCGATGGATTTGAACAGTTTGCTTTCCTAAATTGTATCGATCATATCTCGAGCATACGCACTCCGATTGATTTGAAACTTGGAACGTTGGCTTTCACAGCTTTGCTTGTCATGTCATGTCAATTGTAGCTTGATTCGGACTCGGACAAAGTTTATCGATATCCATAGCAAACTTGCGTATAACCGATTTTCGGGACGGACTGTCCTTGGTTTCCAGTTGAGTTCCTGGTATCGCGGCCTTGCTAAAAGGCGGGATAACAAGCATAGATGTCTAACCCTAGTTGCAAATCTAGCGAGAGTCAATCCAGTATTATTCCCCCTATTTTTGATGGAACGGATTTTTTAAATTGGAAATTAAAAATGGAATTTTATTTAAAATCTGTTAATTTTAAATGTTGGGATATTATTGAAAATGGATGTGATATAGTAGACAAAAAAAATACTTCGATTAATGCTCTTACTATGCATATACTATATTCTCATATTAGTCAAGATAATTTTAACCATATCTCTCGTTGTGAAAGTGCACAGGAAATCTGGAATACTTTTGATGCAATATATGGTGCAAAATCAACAACGGTGAGAAATCCTCCACAATCAACTCAGTTAAAGAAATGTGCTTGACATGATTTGCAAATGACAGCAATGATGAAGATTCAATAACCAATGAGATAAGCGATCTTTCATTCAATGATTTAGTTCTCTTGTGCCGAAAATTAATTGAAAATAATGAAGCTCTTGAGATGAAAAACAATAAGTCGAAAAGGGAACAATCTAAACTGCATTAGAAAAATAATGATTTGGAAAATGAGCTTAAAAATATTAAGAAAAATAAAAATTCTAATTGCAAAAGGTGCACTACAACAAAATCAAGTATTGACTGCATTCAACGTCGGCGTTAAACTATTGAATGCTGTAAATGATATTTTGGGGTGAATTATTTTTAGCACCTAACGCTGACAAAAACATTAGTTTCTGTCTTCGTCAATTTGGTTTGCCGCCTCCTTGAATAAAGTCTATTTTCCCCCTTCTCTCAATACAACATTCATTTCCCTCTCCGCCAATTCTCATTTTCCTTACTTTCGATTTTGATTTCAATTTGCATGACACTTTAAGTCTCAGCTTCCTTCATCCTCTAAGTTGATTTTGATTCTCCGTCGTTGGCGAATAATACCTAGTGGTTTCCCTAAACTCGACGAAACAGGAAACTTAGTGAGCGTTTTTTTCTTTACCCTGGCTTTTAGATCGAGTTCAAATCATTGCAAATTATCAGTTCTTGCTTATCTTATCAAGTTTTAGTTCAAATATGTGCTAAAAACACTATTTGAGAAGGATGATATTTATGCCAATTATTTATGGTAATAGTTAAATGTCGTGGGTAGCATATTATTAAACTTTAAAAACTACAAGATGTTAATGTATGTACTTGATATGTAATGGATTTTTTGTAATAACATACACCCTTCCTAAATAAATTCTTCGCATTTGATTGTACAAATTGAGTTGTATATGTGTAATAAAGTGATCTAATTTGGTATGACCTTGTTCCAAGTTCCAAAACATATGAAGGGCTTTTCGTCTTTGAACCAGACACGTGCCACTGGCTTCATGCTTGTAAAACCTAACTAATTAATTATGCCCCTGGGCACTGACCAAAAATGAAAACATTTAGCAGGTTCATGGACTTTTGACAACATCATTTGCAAGCTATTATGTAGTTATATTCTCTAAAAGAATTTGTCAGGGGATTTTTTTGTAACTCTTTGCATATGCTTGGTTAAAGTTAATAGTTCTATTTCTTTGGTAATAACTTAATGAGGTTTAAAATTGCTAATGCTGCATAACAAGTTTTTCCACTTGTATTGTGTAGTTTGCTTGTTGCTTCCACCATTGTCATTACTCATTACCTGCAAAAATTGAAATATGTTAGTTTCTCATAATAGCACATCTTTATTATACTAGAAGTTCTCTAATTTTTCTTTTAAATGGTTATAATTATGTCAGGCACGTTCAAACTTAAACTTCAGTTCACCGAGGATTATCCAAACATGTCAACAACAATGCGCTTTGTTTCTCAAATGTTCCATCCAAACAGTATCTGTTAACATCTATTTATTTAAATAATTTATATGTTTTTTATATTAAATTTTATTATATTCCAACATTATAATCTTGTGAAATGTAAATGCTACTACTACCCATGATAAGTACATGAGAATGATAATAATATGTTTCATGTTATCTCAAGTTTAACTCAATTCGATCTTCATTGCTTGCGAATCAATGTTTGGTTAAGGTAATTTGGCAATCAAATTCGGTTCTTGCTAGTGAATTAGCAGACACACGACCCAATCTGAGAACCTCTCATATATCTAGTTACCAATAAAAAAATTTCAGTTAAACGGAGTTAGAAATACACTCCACTTCACTGTCTTGCATGTCTTCCTCATGCCTTCTCATCTCAATGCATGTCTTCCCCATGCCTTTTACATGTTCTTCATGCTCCAACTGTACCCAAAGAAGAAACCAATACTCTCCACTTCACTGTCTTGCTCGTATGCATTCCCACTCCTTCGAGGCATTCAAAAATGAAGTTAAAAAATTATTTATGCAAAGACACCAGATTTACTTTCAAGACCATTTTGTTCAAGGAAAGATGGGATAACTGTGTTCTTAGTACTTTTGAAACCTTTTGTTTATACTTGGTATCAGCTTTCAAGACCATCTCTTATGATAATAGGTTTCAACTTTGTAAATAAATCTCCATTGAATATCCTTTGTTAAATGATGTAGTTGTTTGATACGTGTAAATCCACGGAGTAAAATAGTCTCTAAATAAAGTGGCCGTAGATATGGCATTAAGCAAACATAGATCTTTGGTTCAAAGTTTTACACTTCTACTTCATCTAGTTTTCAAATATTTATTACGTTTCCCAGCTTCTTTATTTCAGTTTAATGTTTGTATCATTTTCTCATTGTGAGCGCTTTGATTTGCTATGTGAATCTACCAAGGTTGGGTAGTTTCAATTTCAGTTGAAGGTTCTATTCGGAGTTAGGGATAATAAGAGGAATACTTAGCATTGATGTGAATATAAAGTTTTGGTTCCTACTTAGCGTTTGCTATGTGTCATAGACCTACTTGTCATGCCATGATAACTGGTGGTGAGTGTCCAAATGACCTAGATAGTCGTTGACTTGTCAAACCCACACTTAGTTCAACCCTACCCATATTCGTTTTAATCTCTCATTGGTAAACATCAAATATTAGCTTTATGCATAACATAAAGATCCTTAACAAAAACCCACTAGTTTGCTACTAGCCTCAACTAAAATATTGTTTTCTGGATTTCTTTGTGTTAATTCTCATTGTTTGTGGTATCAAAATTATATAAAATCCAAACACTACAACAAAACCGACTGTATAGATATTACACTTATTTGTATTCATTATCTTGTTTGTATATGATCTCAAAGGGAGGTTGAGTATATTTTCCTTTCAACATAATTTAAATTTTAAGTTTTGTGTTTCTGAAGAACCTATACACGACCTTTGAACAACTTAGCCTATTTTGTTGTGTTATCCTCATCCCAATATATGCTCCTTAATACTTATCCCAATATATCCTATTTTGTTGTGTAGTATATCAAAAATTATATAACTGGAGCCCCACTTTATACTATTCAGACACTTTTCTTCGCCATTGATTCTTTGCTTTCGAAACTTGATTCAAATGCAAAATGTATTGCAAATTATAGAAGTATTTCACTGTTTGATTTAAAATCATAAATATTTTAACTTGAAATTTGATTAAAATCCATGCATTCTTTGATTCGAGTTCATGAATATTTTCACTTATAATTTGGTCTAAAATTCTATGAATATTTAAAATTTAAAATTTTGTTTCTACCAGTTACAATTTTAGTTCCAATTTTTAATTTGAACATGTTATTTCAAAATTTAACATAAAACTACACAAATGTTGACTCTGTTTATTTTCTTTTCTAAATGGCATATGTTTGGTTGGCAAAAATCAACAATATTTTATGGAGTTGGTCTTATCAAATCTAGAATTCACTAGTTTCTTTTTTCAATTGGTATTGTAGAGAAAATTTTAAGTGAAATGAAATAGCAATGCTCAATATATATATATATATATATATATATGATATAACATTTTTAGTCTATTTTCATTTTACCTTTTTCAAATGTGAGTGGCGTAGCATGTCGCTACAAGTATTTCATAATATGGTTTAAAAATCTGTGATATGCTTTAGTAATCAATACATCTAATTCCTGAAACATTCTTGCCGTCTAATAGTAATGAGATGCATGCTTAATTAAAAACATGATGCATGAGATGGGTGTCACACCGAATGTGTATACATACAATGCACCAATACATGCTTCTTTAAAGATAGGAAATATTAAGCTAGCTAAGACGACAGAGAAGCAAATGATTCAGAATTGAATTTATCTAGACGCGGTTACATATAATTTATTTGTTATTTAACAGGTCAAAATTGGTTGTTTTTCTTAAATGAGTATATTCACTAATATATTATTTTTCTTAAATGGGATGTGGTGGTTGTTTTTCTTATAGTTTGACATTCATATTTTGATAATAGTTATCTAAAAGAGCTCAAAATTCTGTTATACCTGCAGAAAATGGTTAAATTCATATTTAGGGCCACTTGTCCATGAGCATGTTCCATTTACACTTGATGACTGGAGGCAACTTGATGACCAGTGGTCACGTTCGTGAGTATGATGGGTGCTTATGAAGGTCAGGTGAGTGATTTCCCCTTCCACTCACACATCTATGATTCTAATCACCTAAGTTTTAATTTATTTATGGGTTGTGTTATAGTTAAGAGAATTGTTTATATGCATCAACTAAAAATAGAATGATTGAAAGGGAAAATAGGTGACTGAAGCCACCTAAACTAGCCATAAACACGACCTGGAACATGTGTTCCAAGTTATACTAGCTCATTTATTATTATGGCCGTGTGAGTTTGCTTATGTTGTGTGTGTGTTTCTTCTTACCTGTTGCTTCCTATTACATCTGCGTGCATAGTGTAGTGTGTGGCAGTGCTAATATATAAATACATACATATATATATATTTAAAAGTTTGAACTCCTGCTGCTTATTTATAAGTTTGTGTGGATTTCCCGTGTGTGTGTATATTGCATGAATCAATATATATGAAACTATGTACGCATATATATGGGTGTAGTCCCGTGAATTTGTGTTCAAGTTACTTTGTATGTATGTGTAAGTATGGGGGTGTGTGTATGTGTTTATGAGTGTGTGTACATGAGTGAAACTGAGTATTTACGTGAACAAGTCTGATTATATAAAGCAGTATAAGCTGATTATATTACAGCCATACTGTAACGATACGGATTTTTCGCGTTCGAAAATCGGCATCCGTACTTTACATCGTACTCGAATGCCGTAGATTCGACCGTTCAAATCCGAGTCGCCGGAGCTTATAACACAGTAAGTATAACAACACAGCGGAAGAAAAAGAATACAATGATATCATATACAATATCTGATACAATAGACTAATACAACAGATATCAATATACATCAGAGATATGATACAAGAAATAATAGCGGAAAGAAAATAGATAACACCAGCAGCGGATAGAATGTCTCCAATAGAATGCTCCAAGATAAGCAACGTCAGTCCATGAACTCCAAGAACTGAACCAGCTCCAGATAATCTACTCAACCTGAATATCTGAGAAAACCCAACTCTAGACTGCCCGTGTGGAAAATTGTGGGCACCCAGAGTTTAGGAAGGGAACAATAAACTCCGGATCAGTCATGGGACTGGTGTGAGCAAACAAAAACTATTTATCTTTAAACAAACACAAATCGGCTTTTAAACATTGAAACCGCAATGCTTTTGGAAAATGAAACTACCATAAGGCCTCCCGCCACACACACAATGCAATCGCAGAATTGGAGGAGATTTCTCCTTATGATAGTCAAACATGCTTACCACGTAAAGGAAAAACTCTTTTGATATCATTACTAGTGCATAGTGTGAAAACATTTCGAAAATACAATATTAATCTTAGCCAGCATACAACATTTCATCGTATGCCTACTATAGCTACCATGTTCAATAACAGGTTACCGCCACATTCCATAGCAGGTAATACAACTAAAACCGTACAGGGTTCGTATTGCTTCTTTGGATTTCCAACAAATGATCAGGCTAAGGAACTTCCTTTTCGAAATAGAAACGCCTCTGGAAAGACGCCCCGGATCCTAACCGGATCTCTGCAAACAAAAGGCCGACGCTACCTCACGCTGTACAGCTGTAACTAGGTAACTAACACACTGACGCTACCTCACGCTGTATAGCTGTAACTAGATAACTAACACACGAGTCATGTCATCCCCCGGTCGTCACCGACCTTTATCCGAGGATCCTCAATCATAAAGCAACAGCCACAAAGTATAATCAACATAGGTAAAATATCTGGGCTCCATACCATGATATCACCTTTTATCCAGAAGGAAATGACATACCCTAGGGGCGCTACCCCTACAAACCTTTGTCGCAACATTCCTGTTTCGACGATTACCGGGTTGTTAGGCTCGACGAAGTCTCGTCCATAAAGCTACGCTTTTCCACAAAGCCACGCTTTTTCACAAAGCAACGCTTCGATCAACAAATGATCAGCAGCACTTCGTATGCCACATTACCAAATTGGGAATGTATCACTAGTAACCATCAACTACATAACCTCTGAGCTCGTATGTCTCAAAGAAGGGTGTTAAGCTAAGAGAATAAATTCTCCGCCACCAACAGAAATGTATTTGATAGAGACCAGCTTTACATCTCAAAGTGTAACGTCAGACACACATCCATACAAGTCTGTTCCGGGTTCGAACAGAACCGAAGGCACTTCCAAAGAAGCCCTTGCAAATCCGGGTATTCACAATCCTGATCGGACTTCCCATCACTTAGGAAATCTTTATACCGTAGCTACTCAGTGCAGAGATAATCGATAGGTCATCCTATCGCTCTCGCAAATACCCGGTCTTCACCACCGGTCTTCAAATGCTATCCATATCGTCGTATCACTATTCGGAATGGGATATATGACACAAAGGTCCTCTCTCGGCTAAACCGAATAACGAGCGCAATTAAAAATCATATGGATACTGGGGTCTCAGTTAAATCATAGCTTAAAGCCCAAAACTTTTCATTCGAATGGTTAAAAACAAATTACCATTTCCGATCTTTTAAACAAAAAGATTTATTCAAAAATTCAATTAATTATTAATTTAAATTTTATATAAAATTCGGGATCGTTACAAACTTCCCCCCTTAAAAGAATTTCGTCCTCGAAATTTGCCAAGGAGACACAAAGATAGATGAAAAATATTTCATCGAATCAACTAAATATTTATTCTGCATTTGGCTTACCAAATCAAAATATCAATAATAGATACAAGAATGAATCTGTTTGACACTTCACAAGATACTCGGGTTATCCAGATCTACGAAATATACAATGACATCGGTCAGTTCAAAGGGATAACTAACCATTCGTAGAACATATCCGGACCCAAAGAATAGATAGATATATGGATAAAATTTCAAAACTTTTAGTTTAAAACTAAAGTATACCTATCAACCATAGCAATCAAAGCAACCAATACATCCATACAAACAATTTTGGCTCTGTTGGAGTTTATGTCCCATATTGATATATCGAATCTCCTTCCTGGATCTACCAGAAACCATCGAAGAATTGAGAAAAGATGACGAACAAAGAGATGGATAGAGAAAAGATTGTTTCCTCGTTGTTACAGGGTATTGACCAATTCGTGGTGGTATTCCCCTATCCCCTATCTCATCCTCTTCTTGCACTCATACTTACTATCAGTGGATAGTAAGAGAATTTACTGAGGCATACGGACTGATATCTTAGAGATTACTCATTCTAGAGTTTACTTCACTCTATCTCTAATGAGCCACTTAACGTGTTATACTCCTGAGCTAAAGTTCAACCTTAGCTCTGATACCAAATGTAACGATACGGATTTTTCGCGTTCGAAAATCGGCATCCGTACTTTACATCGTACTCGAATGCCGTAGATTCGACCGTTCAAATCCGAGTCGCCGGAGCTTATAACACAGTAAGTATAACAACACAGCGGAAGAAAAAGAATACAATGATATCATATACAATATCTGATACAATAGACTAATACAACAGATATCAATATACATCAGAGATATGATACAAGAAATAACAGCGGAAAGAAAATAGATAACACCAGCAGCGGATAGAATGTCTCCAATAGAATGCTCCAAGATAAGCAACGTCAGTCCATGAACTCCAAGAACTAAACCAGCTCCAGATAATCTACTCAACCTGAATATCTGAGAAAACCCAACTCTAGATTGCCCGTGTGGAAAATTGTGGGTACCCAGAGTTTAGGAAGGGAACAATAAACTCTGGATCAGTCATGGGACTGGTGTGAGCAAACAAAAACAATTTATCTTTAAACAAACACAAATCGGCTTTTAAACATTGAAACCGCAATGCTTTTGGAAAATGAAACTACCATAAGGCCTCCCGCCACACACACAATGCAATCGCAGAATTGGAGGAGATTTCTCCTTATGATAGTCAAACATGCTTACTACGCAAAGGAAAAACTCTTTTGATATTATTACTAGTGCATAGTGTGAAAACATTTCAATAATACAATATTAATCTTAGCCAGCATACAACATTTCATCGTATGCCTACTATAGCTACCATGTTCAATAACAGGTTACCGCCACATTCCATAGCAGGTAATACAACTAAAACCGTACAGGGTTCGTATTGCTTCTTTGGATTTCCAACAAATGATCAGGCTAAGGAACTTCCTTTCCGAAATAGAAACGCCTCTGGAAAGACGCCCCGGATCCTAACCGGATCTCTGCAAACAAAAGGCCGACGCTACCTCACGCTGTACAGCTGTAACTAGGTAACTAACACACTGACGCTACCTCACGCTGTACAGCTGTAACTAGGTAACTAACACACGAGTCATGTCATCCCTCGGTCGTCACCGACCTTTATTCGAGGATCCTCAATCATAAAGCAACAGCCACAAAGTATAATCAACATAGGTAAAATATCTGGGCTCCATACCATGATATCACCTTTTATCCAGAAGGAAATGACATGCCCTAGGGGCGCTACCCCTACAAACCTTTGTCGCAACATTCCTGTTTCGACCATTACCGGGTTGTGAGGCTTGACGAAGTCTCGTCCACAAAGCTACGCTTTTCCACAAAGCCACGCTTTTTCACAAAGCAACGCTTCGATCAACAAATGATCAGCAGCACTTCGTATGCCACATTACCAAATTGGGAATGTATCACTAGTAACCATCAACTACATAACCTCTGAGCTCGTACGTCTCAGAGAAGGGTGTTAAGCTAAGAGAATAAATTCTCCGCCACCAACAGAAATGTATTTGATAGAGACCAGCTTTACATCTCAAAGTGTAACGTCAGACACACATCCATACAAGTCTGTTCCGGGTTTGAACAGAACCGAAGGCACTTCCAAAGAAGCCCTTGCAAATCCGGGTATTCACAATCCTGATCGGACTTCCCATCACTTAGGAAATCTCTATACCGTAGCTACTCAGTGCAGAGACAATCGATAGGTCATCCTATCACTCCCGCAAATACCCGGTCTTCACCACCGGTCTTCAAATGCTATCCATATCGTCGTATCACTATTCGGAATGGGATATATGACACAAAGGTCCTCTCCCGGCTAAACCGAATAACGAGCGCAATTAAAAATCATATGGATACTGGGGTCTCAGTTAAATCACAGCTTAAAGCCCAAAACTTTTCATTCGAATGGTTAAAAACAAATTACCATTTCCGATCTTTTAAACAAAAAGATTTATTCAAAAACCTTCAATGGTTTAAACAATTTCCACACTTTTAATCTTTTAAACAAAAAGATTCAATTCACAAAACCCAGTTCACAAAGATTCATTCATGGATTTCAAAACAATTTCCATTTCAATTGAATTAACTCGTTAAATCTTTAAGTCAAGATTTAACTTATAGCTTTCAAAACTCGTTTCCAAAGATTCATTCATAGTCTTCCAAAACATTTCAATTCCATTTCCAGTTAGATTAACTCATCCGGTCTTTGAAATCAAAGACTCATTTCATAGTTTTCAAAACATTTCAATTCCATTTCGAACTTGAAATTCTTTCAACACAAATTGGAAGTTCATTACTTATGTGAAAGCTTTTACTATTTGAAAACAAATAGTTTCATTTCAGAAAAATCCAGTTATATTTACACGAGTTAAAACCCTTGAATTAAATTCAAATTCCCAAATCAATACCTTTAAAATGGTTTAACCCATATATAACTTGTATAGCATCTTTAATCCCTAGTTTCAAATCATAGGATTCAATTTCAAACTTGAATTCAAATTTAAATCAAATTATTTAAATTTTCAAAACTCGATTAAGTTATTCAAAATAACTTTTATCTTTGAAATTCCATTTCAAAAGCTTTTCTTATTAAACCCCAATTTCCAATTTAAAAATCAATTGAAATTAAAATTTCAATTTCAAAAACATTGAATTCAAATCATTTGTGATTTAACCGATTTCCATGTGAAATCCATATTTGTGTGTGTAAGAGTGTAGTCCAGGGGTTTCACACAATAGTGCACAACATCAATCACCACAGATATATCGATAAGCGGTATAATCTATAACGCTTATCTTCATTCACAGATTCATAGATACAATAAATTTATCAGTCACAAAGATTCACTATTACAATTCGATGTGGGTTTCGGATAACCAACTGGAATCCGACTCCCTGTCGCATCGAAATTCAAATGTCGTTTACGGGTCAAAGGTTTTCATATTCACATAACAATATATTCATCACAGGTATCACAGTTCAGCATAAAGCAATTCATAGCATCATAATCACATAACAGAGATATCAATCCAATATGCAGCATTCAATGAAATCCAAACATCATAAGTAAGGTCAATTAATTATCTGACTAACTTAAATCAGATTAGTCACTAATCCTGGTTAATTACCGGTTAATTACAAATTATTTTGATTAATTAACCTTTAATTAAATATTCTCAAATTAATCACCTTAATTAATTTATCACATTAATTAATTATCCTTTCACTAATCATTTGATAAATAAATCAACTTTAATCATTTGGTAATTATTATTTTTATTAAATTATTACCCTTAAATTTATTACCCTAATTATCCTTTTAAACCTTGTTTAATAAATCACCTTTTTCACATTAGACACCTTGAAAGGTTAAGATTTAGTTTAAACAACATTTTATCTTAATTTCCTTTTAAGTTACATTATTTATTAAATATAAATAACCTTATAAAAATATTGTATCAAAACTAAATAAACTAAAATTTAATTTCTTTGAAAACGTTTTATTTACTTAAAATTCAAATCAAATTATTGTTTGAACATAGTTTAAAAGTGTCTTAAAAGTTTGAAAATTTTTAAAGTAAAAACTGTTTTACATATTAGTCTCGAGACCTGCTTCGAGTCAGCCCCGAGAATTTTCTCGTTTACTTTGAGTTTTGTCGATAATTAACCCGAGTGCCTAAATTTTCAATTCAAAAATTTTTCTAAGTATTCTAACCTGGCGCACCAAAATTTTACTCGAGTAAATACTCGAGCCAGAACCCAGTTTCCCCGAAGAATACTTCGAGTTTCACCGAGCTTCTTCTTCTCTTCCCTTTTTACTTTGTTCCTCAGTTCTATTTACCTACCTGCTACATCCAGATGCACGCATCCGCCATGCATGTGCGCACTCCATCGGAGTCGCTCCGACCATCGGTGACCCCACCTTCCAGTCACCCTCGACATTCACCAGAATCCATCAAAACATCTCGAATCAAATTCAAGTTCGAAGTTCCCAAACCTGGAAACACAAGCAGGTCCCCCACTCGAAAGCCTGTCAATGCCTCAACCCCGTCGCTCCGATCACCTGAAAGCCACCGCCACCGGCCACAGCCTCGACTATGCCCCAGCATCCATCTCCCCGAGTTCCAGCGAACTCGATCAACCATAGTGATCGAACTGACCAACCTCATCAACCCAGACCAAAACTAGGTTTACAGAACGAATCTGACCACCACCATCACCACGGTGACCAACCACCACTTCCACCATTTTTCTCTTAGTCACTGACCACTCCACCATCATCAGAAAGAAACTCGGCCACGCGAGTGACTCTGATCACCAACATTTACCCAAAAACGATTTTCAGTTCATTCCCAAACCGCTCTTAACATTATTAACTAAAAATCCCCATTTTAGTTTTAAAAATCATGATTTGCAGTATGGATTCAATCTATAAACTCGAATCAATATTTTACAACAATCTATTTTTATCAAAATATGACTTAATTTCCTGTAAACCGATTGCAGTGATATATTTTTTTTCAACAGGGTTTAAATCAACTTCTAAGAATTTTATTCAAGTTTACCCATTGTTTTAGTTGAGAACTTTCAGATTTAACAATGTTTAAATGAGAACTATTTGAGTTTTTTTGAAAAATTTTTGCAACTGTAACAAACACAGAGAGTACAGAGCATACCAAAATTGTATACAAGATAAAGCATACACCAGCATATGATTATTGAATCATGAATTAAACTTAAAAACTTTTAAAATTTGATGTTTACTCACAACCATCAAGATATCAAACAGGCTAAGCTTCGGAAAAAAAATGGAGTTTGCTCACCTTAGATTCCAGGATAGAAAAGAGCAGAGTTGTTTTAAATATGAAACAGGCTTGAAAAGTTGCAAAGTTGAAATCTTTCTCTTTGATCTCTGGTTTTGTATTTGAATTTGTGTTGTTGTTGTTTCAGTTGAAGCTTTGTTTAAGTTTGAAAATGACATTTACTTCAAATTTTTCTCAGTTTTGTAATGGACGAATTAAGAGGAGAAGGCTGATATAGAAATGAGTTAACATGGAATAAAATCTATACAGGTGATATCTTTTTGCTTGTACAACTTAGTTCAGAGATTTTTTTTTCTTCTCAATAGGAGGCTGATATAATAATATGGTGGCTTGCATTAATGGTTTGTACAACATTTATATTTACTTTTCTTCTTGTTTCGGCTGAGATGATAGGTTTAAGTACATATGTTTCCATTTTTGTTTACATGCATTATCATCTTGCTTTTCCATGTTGATGAATTCTCTTCTTGTATATATTTGTTTCTTCTTTTGCAAGCTTCACTCATATGTAGATTTATTCACTTGTTTACAGACCTGAATGCATTTTGTTTTCAAGTGGTTCATACATGAATATATATTAGTGTTTGTATTGATTTATTAATATGATATTAAGATATATGTATTTACTTTGTATTTTATAAAACTATATAATTTATTTATTTTGTAATATAAAGGAATATCTAGAGTTTAATTTGTTGTTAGAATTTGAGCTAATGTTTTCTTTGTATTTTATAGCTTATCTTTTATTTATCTCTATTTATAACTCAAATATTTATTTTACTTCTATCTTTTTAGTTTAAATATTTATTATCAATTTATTTTTATATTTATCTTTAAACCATTTATTTACAATTTAAATTCAAGTCAAATATGTATACATATATATTTGTAATTTCAAATTGACTCATATATACCCAAATATGTATATATATATATATATTCACATATACATATATATACAATATTTTAAATTTAAATAATTTATACAGAATATATTTGAATCCGAGGAAACTCGCATCACTTAAAAAAATTTATTCAAAAATTCAATTAATTATTAATTTAAATTTTATATAAAATTCGGGATCGTTACACATACGTATATTTTGTTTATAGAATTGATATTAATAAAATGGTTTGATAATTTTGTTTTATATAGTTTACACTACTGGCATTTTGCATGTGTTAAAAGTTGTGTTAGTGCAGGGCTACAGTATGAGTGCGTGAGTGTGTGTGTTAGTTAGTTTGGGCATATAAAAATAGGTGTGCTATTCATTTACAACTAGAACTTTTATGTCCACTAGTATAATATATTATAATACAGAGTATGTTAGCTTTTCAATTTTGTTGTGTTGGTATTTGAGGATTTCATTCTCTTGAATATTGCATGCAACGTCTCCCTTGTCCGCATGATGTTCATTTACTAGTTGTCTTCATGATATAAATGCAAGTAGTCAGTACACTAATATATACATATACGTTAAAATGTAATATAATCCATATTGAATATACATAATAAGCATATTTTAAGACTATATTAAATTGTTGTATATTATATATGAATGAAAATATAATTTGAATTTTGCTAAATATGACTAAGTTTTATAAAAATTAACTAGGTTAATTAAATTTTTTGTAAAAATTACTTAAATTTATAATATTCAACTAAGTTAACTAAGTTTTTTTGTGAAAATTACTATGCTCATAGCAGTTTCATGTATCTTAATATGCTGTAGATCGATTTTCAATTGTGTTTGGACTTTGGAATAAGTATATTCCCTATTCCTTTTAAGGCCATCTCTAAAACATAGTTTTGTACAAGTCTTTAATTTATAAACTAAAGAGCATAAATCTGTATATAGCAGTATTATATTTTATCTATATTTGTAATGATATTCTTGGATTTGAAACAAAGCCTAAGCTTATGTGTCATTTATTATTCTGATGGCACATCTGCTGCGTAAGAGTGGATTTCATAAGCAGGCAGTGAAAACTTGAGCCACTGAAAGTTGCAGTGGTGTATTAACCTTGTGTCATTTCAAAAGTCTTGGAACAACCGCAAGACTATTTTATCGATTGTTATGGCATGCAAACATTGAAAATATTTCTAATTTCTACTCAACTCAGCCATAGGACAGTAATGTGCTGTTATTATATTTACAGTATATACCTTTTTTGTTACGTTGGAACCATCCTTTTATTTTCTGTAGGACACAGTAAACAGTTGCAAAAAAGTACCAATGGTACATAGTTAGATATTCAAAGCACTCTGCTAGAAATTCATGATCTTTATTCAATACACCAGCCATTGGCAGAAAAGGTTCAGTACAATCGTGGCACGGATGCCAAAAACAAAGCTGAACATGAAGGGTTGGAAGGTACGGTTTTACACGAGTTAATAAATAGATTAAGTCAGTTTTATCACTAAATTCCTTATGTTCTTCATGTTGCATCATCATGTAAATGATCTTGGAGATGGTCAGCACCTCTAGTTGGGTTATGCCTGTTGTCATCCAAAAAAAACATTTTAAATATCAATATTACATTCACAAAATAGCAACTTTCAACTAAAAATGTAAATAATACAAAAAAAATCAACTTGGAATAAAATCCAATTGCAACTCTAAGAAATTACATTTTCTCTTCTTGCAGGCTGGTACTGGTATATCAGATTAGGTTTATTCTTCATTGCTTTGCCATGCTTCTGTTGTGCCCAAGCCTTGCTGACCCCAGGTTTGCTCAGCAATATAATGGGTTGTTGTTGGTTTGCTACATGCCTGATGACCTTCTCATTGGCTTTTGCACTTACACTCACCATCTGAGTCTGTTATCAAAATTGTTAATGGTGATACAAGTTTAATACTTATATTTTCAACTGGATGTTATTCTCGTGAATAACAACTTGTTAGATTTTGGAGTCAATTTAAAATATTTTATTCTTATATATACTTGTGTCATTTTGGAAAAGTTTTAGAAGTAAATCATTATTCATATATTTTTAAAGAAAGGACTTGGTATATTTTAGAAATAAATACTGTTTCTGAAAAGCTTACCTGTTTCAGGGTGTAGGAAACAATGACCAGACAGTTCTTGTTTTGGCTGCAACAAATACACCATATGCTTGATAAGGTTCAGTTTTGATGTCTTCGGTCACAACTTTTAAAGTATTATGTTAGTTTGCATTTTGGTTGCTAAGTCTAGTTTCTTGACATTGTTTAATTTTTATATACAGGCCATTCTAAGACGTTTTGATAAGCGAATCTACATTCCTTTACCTTATGCCAAAGCTAGACAACATAGGTTCAAAGTCAATTGCTCTTGCTTGCACTTATTTATAAGATTGAAATAAGACAATCAATATAGAAGTGACTGGGATTGGCTGTCAACTAGGCACCAGTTGCTAACATGTTTGCTTTGGAATTTTATTTTATTTTTTATTTGAACTTCTGTCTGTTAACAAAAATTAGTTTTACCTAGGAATAAAAATGTATAACTTCCCGTGCATGGAAAAGAATAAAAAGCTATATATGCATAGATTCTTGGTGATGCAGGCCTAGCAAATGAAAACATTGACTCCATTGTTATTCATTTCTGACGTTGTAGCTGAAGTTGCTGAATGCAGAAAAAATTGTTGGATGATGACTACATGAACAGCACGACATATTGCTGAGAGAAAATGCAGTTAATGCTAAATGCTTGGAGTAATGCAAGTTCTGTACTTGAACAAATCTGATTGCTTGGAGTGCTTGGTGGTCTAGCTGAATGCTTGGTGGATGTGGATGCCAGTGGTGATCTAATCATCTGAGGTACCTTAAAATAATAATAATAATAATCTATTGTTAAATTATTTCATAGTTCTTTGTTGTGCACACTTACTGTTGGCAGGGGTGGTAATTGTTAGTAGTAGGCCTTGTTTTAAAAGGTTTTTTGTGGTAGAGTGCTATAAAGTAGTGTGCACAGGGTTATAGAGTGCTATATGGAGTTTGATGGTTGTATATGGTTAGGCAGAAGTTTGAAATGGTTTAAGTTAAATGTTGAGTGTTGAAGAAGTTTCGAAGGGTAATGGATGAAGTTTGAAGAGGCAGATGTTATGCACTCTTAGTTTGTTGATGATGTGAGTTTGATGTTGTATGGTGATGCAGTAATAAGTTTGATGATGTGAGTTAGTTGATAGTTTGTATGTAAGTGTATGTGGAGGTTTATGTTTGCAGTAGTGAAGTTGATCAGTTATGGTGCGGGAAGATGGTTGAAGAAATTGGATGCAGAAATGCGGGCAGAAATGTGCTCATTGACTGAATGATTGAGGTGGAGGTATCAGTTTGGAAATGATTGTGGTGGAGGTATCGGTTTGGAGTTGTAGAAGCAGTGTAATGTTGAAGGCAAGTAGAGAAATGTTGACAGGGAAATTGTATAGAACTTCCAGTTACATGTTTATTGAAAAACACATTTTTTTTCAACTGGAAATTGTACTCTTTATATTTAACTAACAGTTATACGTCTAAAGCTTACTGTAATTACTACTCACAGGATGTTGACAAAGCCATGGTTAGTGATAGCTCAACAACAAAAAGTCAAGAAAAAAAGACGGAAGGAGGAATCTTGCCGAGTTCAGACTGCCCTGTTGGCAACAATTCAGTAAACCAATGTCTAACTATCTTCGTACTACCACTTTTCATTTTCAGCCTGTATTTGAACTACTTTTATGCACGTTTTGTCGATAATATTAGATGCAAACTTGCTTTCTAGATATTGTGCATTTGTCTAATTTTGTATGCAGTTGGTTTATAAATTTTATCTCTCTTTACGGGTTTATGTAAACTTTGTTCATGGATATTGTGTTCAACTTATTTTATGGAAGTGATTAATAGTTATGCTTTTATTTTATAATTTTTAGTTTGATTTGTTTATGTTATGTACATTAACTGATTAAAATATAATTAAATGTAGTTTATATTAATGATAAGTGTGAATATTGCAATGGCACAACATTGCTGTCAATTCTTTGGAAAAAAAATGCATATCCCTACGACAGCGTTTATACATTGCTGTCAATTCATTGGAAAAAAAATGCATATCCCTACGACAGCGTTTATACATTGCTGTCAATTCATTGGGAAAAAATGCATATTCCTACGACAGCGTTTATACCTTGCAGTAGAAAACTATTAACAGCGTTTATACCTTGCAGTAGAAAAATTATTAACAGCGTTTAAAAAACGCTGTAGAAAGTGGGTTTTTGACAGCGTTTATATTTTGCAGTTAAAAATTTAGGGTCAACGACCGCATGTCGTTATACAGCGTTTTTAAAAACGCTGTGAAAAGTCTTTTTTGTTGTAGTGGTGTTTGGACTATGTAAAAGAATTTGCCTATTTTCATGAAAACTTTTGAAAGTTAGAAAACGAAAATTTAATTCGGGAGAAGAACAAAGCTGAGTTGATTTGTAAAAATAATACTTTGCAAAAAGAGTTGGATAGCTTTAAGAGGTCGGAAAGTTCTAAATGTGCGATTTTTGAGGTCAACGAAATTTCAAAACCCTTGAAAAAGAAAACGTGATTTTGAGAAAATCTAAAATTATTCAATTAAATCACGAGTTTGAAAAGGAGATTGAAAAAATCAAGGATTTTGAAAGAATTGAATTTAAAAAACTCCAACTCTTTGAAACTGAGATGCTAGAAATTGAGACTAAAATTAGAGAGCTTTAAAATGAAACTATGGGCTTAAAATGAATAATTTTGAAAAGAGATAGTCCCATTAGTTGTTGTTCGAAACTAATAAATGAAAATAAACTTTTAAAATCCAAAGTTAATAAACTTGAGTTGACTGCTCGGAAATTTTTCACTAGAGAAAAATCATTTAATATGCAAAAGTATCAAAATATGAACAAACGACTAATAACACTGTTAAGGGGAAAAGTGTGATACCCAAATGCGTAAAGTGTGGAAATATTGGACATGGCAAGAATAATTGTCGAAATATATACAAACACAAAACCGTTAAACAAATATGGATTCCAAAAGGTACGAATATAAATGGTTTGAAATTTAAACAAATTTGGATTCGCAAGGGTACAATTGTAGATACTAACGGTTTGTTATATAGACAAATTTGGATGCCAAAGATTTCAATAGATAATAATAGTGGTCCTACATCCTTAGTTAGACCACTCGCCTTCTCCAAAATTTAGACACATAAGTGGACTAAGGAACAAATTTGATGGAGATAGATTTCGAGTTGTTCTAGGTGATTGATAAACTAAAATTTAAATGTTCCTTAGCCTATAAAGATTAGATGGAGATCATCGCATTTCAGATATCATGGAATCGAAGGAAAATGAGGTATGATCTCTTAACTCAATTTTGTTCACATATTGTTAACTATGTTTTGATCGACATTGTTGAAGTATTTCTGCCATATCTTGAACATCTCGACTTTGATTTAAAATTCTTGAAGTTCTAGAAAGCTAACCGATAATGCTATAACTTTTCTGTTTTTAGTTTTTATTGATTCACTTTGGAATGTCATGAAAAACTGCTTTGACGAAATTTTTTTTTTGAATGTGTGTTTTTGCTCATATAGATTACTTTACTTGTGCTTGATATAAATGGACGTGCTGAAATTTATTCAAGTTTTGAGGAGTACATGTTTTTCTTATATACCACTATATATCACCATGAATACCTCAAGTACAAGTGGTATCTGATATCATCAATTGTTGGAATCATTTTTGCAATTATTTAATTATTTATATTGATTTTCAACTAGAAGTCATTTTCACAAAAACCCCTTACAGAAAATTAATTTTCACTTATGTTAATTTTTGAAACTTGGGTTTTCGTCATGATAACAATACTCCAGTTTATTTCGGTAAGAGATTTACTCTAGAAAAGATAACCATTGACTAATCGAATCTTCTGGAACTTATCAAAATTATTATAGTGCTTGAAAAGTAATGGATAGTGATTAAAATATATTTCATAACAAGAGGAAGTATAATTTTATAATTTCATGAAAATTAAACAAATTTTGTAATATTTTTAGATTAGTACTTATTCCATGATCCTTTCTATCACTTTCACCTTTCTGTCAATCCATACATCATAATATAGTGTGCAGAATTTGGTATTTCAAAATAAGGAAAAAAAATTGTAAAATAATTATATTTTAAAGTATTCACTCTCATTTAAAAGTCATCGCGGTTATGCATGGATGGGACGCATATAAGAAAGGGATAAATATCAAGTATATTCTAATCTCATTTAAAAGTCCTCACGGTTAAGTATGGTTAGAAAATACTTGACATTTTTTTTAAAAAAAAGGGTAACTACTAACCTCATTTAAAAGTCCTAACGGTTATGCATGGTTAGTAAGTGCTTCACATTTTTTTTGTATAATATTTGAAAAGGGAAAAATGCACAAATTATTCCTTTATTGAAAATATCAAACTCTTGTCACTATATAAAATTTTCCATAATCCTACCATTTTTCTAGAGTGGAGTTTGTTTCTAATATTATTATTTTTGTTTGATTAATTGGAATTTGAATTTAATATTTCCCTCTTGATTTGATTTTACATTTTTTATCCAAATCGTAGCTATTTCAAATACTATTATTATTTTGATGATAACAAAAGGGGGAGAGAGGTTAAGATTTTGATTTTTGAGCAATATCCTTACTAATATTCGAGAGTATTTTTATTCAAAGTTATTTTTAATTAATTTTTCAGTTTTAACTACACGCATCTTTGTAGGGGGGGTTTTGTTATAGGAGGAGTGTTCAAATAGGGGGTAATGGAATTCATCAAAACCAAATACATTTAATACAATCAAAATCTTAATATATGTTGGTTATCATCAAAAGGGGGAGATTGTAGAATACAATAGCCTACGATTTTTGTTTGATGATAATAAACATATATATTTGTTTAAATGTATTTGTTATTGTACTATTTTATTTTTCCACATAATTAAATAAATATTTATTGAATAAAATAAATAACTCAGAATTCATATTTAAACAAATATTTTATTCAAACAAATATTTTATTACAAATTCAAATAGGACAAATTTGAGCTCTCACTTCATTTACACATTTTCGATCACTATACAAGTTTCAATTACAACACAATTTTCAATATACAATTTTTCATACATATTTCACCTCACTACATAATTCACTCAACACTTATACACTTGATCTTAACTAGCTTCAGCTTGTGTCCAGCCATCTGTTTTACTTGTTAAATAACTGACACAGTAAAATCGAAAAAGAAATATTTTTTGCAGTGCAAAATAAGGTGTGCATTTTGAAAATATTGTTTGCCTCAGTTATTTGGGTTGTTCATCATCATTTATTTTTTAATTCATCATACACGAATAACTTTTGACATGCACAGTGTATCACTGTACATGCCACAAGGTCATGCACACTGATATACACTTGCTTGACAAAATCGCAGGGGCAGGTGATGTTCGGACGGCTAAATGTCTATCGAGTTAGAAAATAGCCGAACGAATTTTGAAATAAAAATAACCGCAAGCGCACGGCGTACACTTGTAGTACGTGGCGAATACGGGTCGATCCGTAGAGAATTGATGATTTTAAAAATCTATATAATCAAATTAAACCAAAGTTGAGTGAAAGTTAAGCTAGAGAATTAGAAAATTAGCTAACTAACTAAAAGAAAAGAGATGCAAATATAAGAGTTAAATGACAATTTAGAGAATAAATCCACTCTCTAGATCATGTAGTTCAACGCATATGAAATCATAATCTCTCTTTTATGGTCATTAGTGTTTTAATTGATGTGCTTATCATAAGTATGGCATATTTGTGCTATTGATTAGCCAACATAAGTCATCAAACTATAACACACCCCTTAAATCACTTACTAACTTTCATGAAAATTGACAATGAAAATGAAAATGAAATCTATTTTAAGTATGGCCTATTAACTATTTATTAGAAATATAGACCATCAAATTTTAATTTCAAATCACTTTCTTATGCCATAATCATATTTTGATGAAGAGGCATTTGTGTTAGTGATTGTTTAAGCATAGCCTATTTGGTGTCAACAATATAGGCTATCAAATTCAAAGCAAGAACAACAAATAAAACACTTCATTGATCATCATTAAGCACAAAAAGAGAGCATGAATTAACAAATAGTTGAAGCTACATAATTAGAGAGCTTCATTACCCCTAAATTGAAGGGGTTTAGCCTCTCATATTTGTCATTTGATTAACAAATGTAGCTTGCAACAAGAAAGTAAAAAGAAAGCAAAATGAAAGCTAAATGAAAGAAAACTATTCTAATTGCATAAAAGAAAATCTACACTACTAGCATGAAAGGAAATGAACATGTAATTAAAAGGAAACAATAATTACTTTGCATAAAAAAAGGAATTACATAAGAGAAGAAATGGCTAAGTAGCCATGAAAAGAAAGAGAGCTTAGATTTATTTTCTAAGCTAAAAACTAACTAAAAGAGACTAAGGGAGAGGGTTACATGAAACATAAGGGGTCTTTATACTTGTATGAAACCCTAATTCATATTTTTGAGGAATTCCCAAAATACCCTCTTAGGAAGTGTGGAGGCCAAGTAATCATTATCTTCAAATAATCCACATTTAAGTGTGCATGAAGCCATTAATTCCATAAGCATGTGCATTAGCCTCTAATTTGTACATTAAGGTAGGTGGATAGGTGGGGTCCTCCATTATCATGCTTTTGAATTATTTCCATCTTCATTTCTTTATCTTCACTCTTGTGCATGCATATATCTTCATGAAACCACTTGTATATGAAGCCAAATTCCTATAAAATAATATATAAATTTCTAATTAAATTTTCTCAAATAATATATGCACAAAAATGACCATTTTGCCCTTGGATGAAGATGAATATGTGACGATTTGAAAATAATATGAATTTTGGTTTAAACAAGTTAAAATGTCTGATATGATCATTTATTTAATTTAAATAGATTAAATATGGTGGTAAAAATATGCATATTTACGTGCACATCAGGTGAGCACAAGGTCAAACCCAAGCCTAGGCCGGATTCAACTCAAGTGCAGACTCGAGTGAACATGTTCAACAAACATGGTCTGGTGCAAAGAAACATGCAAACAAGGGACAATCTAACTCTAAGAAAATCAAGGTCAGTGCAATCAGAAAACAACATATGGAACCAAACTGCAACAACACATTTGTGAACACAAGGGATGCAAACAGACTTGGATCAAGTGGTAGGAACCACACAAGCATAGCCTGGATATGCAGACCCATGAAGATACAATATGACAATAGCAGTTTAACTCGAGGCAAGTACAGTCTTCACAAATGACTCAACAATACAAAACTGAAGTGAACCAGTTCAACAGACTCAAATCAACTCGCAACAGACACTGCATCAAGTTATACTCAGAGAATACTAGTGCACCAAACCTGACTTCAAAATAACAAACAGTAACAAGAGTATATGGTGACACACATACAAAGTGTACATGGTGACACACAAACAAATTGAACAGTGATATATATGGTTATAGAACACAATGACACAAGTATATGAAGTATACAAGCATTCAAATGATACCTGTCATCATCAACAAAAATGAAAAACATGAAATAGAGGAGACCAGAACTACAACAGCAAAAGCAACACAATGGCCGAGTTACAGACTCCAACCAAGCAATTCAATAACACTTGAATATGTTCAACGAAGTGTATCAACACAGCAGAGTACAAAGAAGCAACAACCAAGTGCAACTCTTAAATGAACATGCAACAAGAAGAATCGAAATGTGCAGCAGTTTTAAACTTGTCAACCAAGGAAATAAATTCGAAATATATATGCAGTCGAAGTAAAAAAACAGTTTCGAGCAAGGAAGCAGCTAGCACAATGAACCAGAAACATCAAGCAAGCCTCAACATGTACAAGTTTATATGCAGTGTCATATATACACAATTATGCATATACACATTTGTATGTGTACAACATACAAAAATGAAGAAATTCAAAGCCGTGGGTCATGAATAAGTCAAGGTCACATTCAAATGCAGACTGTAAGCAAACTCCAGTGAATTGTTAATTTCCAGCAAAGAAAAGAGAACAATGAACAAGTCAAGGTACAAACTACGGGGTGTAGTTTCAGAATTCGCAACTCAGTGGCTGAGTTGTGGCAGGGTTTTGAGCTTAGAGTTAGGTTAGTCAAGTTAGCGGGTGTCGTAAGTTTACGTGTGTAAGCGTCTGACTACTTAATTTCTGGTAGAAACCTTGGGGGCAGCACGTAGGCAGGTTATTGCCGAAACTGGGTAAATCTATGTGTGATTTTTACTGCATTACTTTCTATTATTATTTTAATTTCCGCATTAATTTTAGTATCACCCTATTCACCCCTCCCCCTCTAGGGTGAAAACGATCCTACAGTTTTAAAATTCAACTTCTTATAACATTCAACAATAGTTAATGGTTGATAAAACAATAAATGATCTAGTATTATCATTTCTTACTACCAATTCATTTGACTATCCAATTTTAGAAAACTATAATTATATATAAAACATAGTCATACAAAATTATTTCATTTATCAATTTCGGAAATAGTATTGTGTCAGTTTGCTCTATTCAAGTGTTTTGGAATTCCTATCGATAGCGTTGGCCAGACGAATCGATCGAAACCCCAAATCAAACTTAACAACTCAAATAACACAATATAAAACAATTTTATATCAATTTCAAATACACTCCCTCATAGGTTGATTCAAGAATGGATTTAAACAAGGATAGGGATTTAGATCTAGAGGGACCTTAGTCAAAGAGGATTCTAACCAAGGAGTTGTGTTCAAATGGAAGATAAAACAATTAAATTGCAAAAGAGTAAAGATGGATAGACTTATGTTAATCACGGTGACCTTAACCGGGTCAACCGAGACTTAGAAAAAACGAGAATATCATCAACGAAAACTAGGACAATCTGGTTGAGAACATCGCGGAAACACGATTCATGAGATTGATGAAGAAGGCAGGAGCATTGGTTAATCCATAGGGGACGAATAACCATTCATAGAAACCATTAGTCCGAGAGGAAGGACAATAGGTCGAGCTCCAGGAATAAGATCGATGCGGAATTCAATTTCCCGCTGAGAAGGGAGAGAAGTGACTTCACCAAAGACATCTGAAAATAGATGGACCACAGGGGTAGTCAAGATCACTAGGCTGAGAATCAAGCGAATAGATAGAAATGCCTGCATAATCCTGAGGCAATCGATATTCGATCACTAGAGAATTTCCCGGGTCGTCCACTAGAGAAACGATTCAGGTTTGCAAGTGATAACGGCATCAAAACCGAGGACATAGAAATCTCCGGTGAATCAACATTTGTTGTAAAGGAGTTTCACCCCTTTACAAATCCTACTAAGGTTGGTGGAACCGCCGATGTGATTGATCACACAAAAGGATGAAGTTGCCAATTGAGGTTGAAGCTATGGGATGCTCCAGTACCAAATGAACACGAACAGGAAAAGACAAGTATGGATTTTAGAACAAAGGGGAAGTTCCAAAATTCAAAGGAAATCCTAATTCAGGAGGATTCTAACGAAGATTTCAAGCTCAAATGAATATGATTCTGTAATTAAATTTTACTCCGTATACTAAGTTTGCCTAAACCAGAGCTCTAATACCAACTGTAACGGGACACCGGCAGTGGGTAACGCCCACTGTACCATACATCGGTACCTTTGTTCTGCTTTTACGGCCAACCTCTCGACTGCACCAACCCCGCGGGACATATAGGAGTAAGAGTCATCTATTCACTACCAAACCCAAAAGCGAGAACCCCATATCATGTTGCACCCTCTAAGTGCCAAAGCAGACACACATGTCAGACTAGAATTGCTCAAAACAACAGATTGTTAATTTATATTTGGCAAAACTTAGCATATACAGTAAATAAATCAATCATAAAATCACAGACACCGAGCATTACAACAATAAGCAGCGGAATCGATAAATAGTAGTTCATGAAGCTACTATATAAAACATCAGAGTTTAAAGTAAAATACAACAGATATCTCGAATAAACAGAAGTTACTAATACAAATGCCAATGAGAAGTCTGAACAAAACAACTGGAATAAACTGAAGTAACTGGAAAGCTGAATAGACAAAGACCAATCTTCAAGCAAAGCTCCAAACTCCGAAGGTGAGTCAAATGTTGTGACACTCAGTCTGACCTGAGCATAAAGCAAAACACAAAACACTCGAGTAAGGATTAACATTCTTATACCAGTAAATCAAGTGAAATGCCAAGTGAAATACAAAATAACTTAAAGGATGTTTAGGATTCCCATCCTTTAAGGATCCGTTAAACTATCTACATACATAGTGCAATACGTTACATAAATAATGTCTATAGTAAAGTAAACTATTAAAATAGCATTAAGGCGTTACCCATATCCCCCTTAACACATTTTATATCTTCCCATTGTCTATACAGTACCGTAAGCTCCACCAAACCGGTGGTTTACTCGGAGGGCACTTCATAGGTACGGTACAAACCAAACTCGTAGAAGGCGCGATAAGGCATGTGACAAGGAAGGTGAGGCAATGTCAGGGTAGGATTCTACCGTTTGCACTCCCGGACTGGTGGTAATGCATAGCGGCTACTACCGCCCACCTCGAGACACACTCCCAAATCAAAGGTGCACCCAATCAAATCACAAAGTAATAGAATGGTATTGAAGAAATGTTCCCGATAGAGGGAGCGACCCCACTTGGCCCGGTATAGCTCCTGTTTTAGCCACATCAAGCTGACTCGCGGGAGTCAGGGCTGTGTTAATACCTCATACGGAATCATCGTCAAACCATCCTGCTTTGTTCTGGAATCTCCACCACGTACATAGTTGTTAAAGTGGTTTTCGGTATTGGTAGAGAGTATGAAAATATCCGATCCCGGTCTCTTTAACAACCAAACGCTTATTTCACACCATGGTCACTTTTATAAAATCACTTTTATAATCATTTCAAACAGTTTATACTTCATATCAAAATATCATATTTATTTCAAGATCATATCACTTCGAAATCATATTCACTTTCGAAATCATATCACTTCCAAAATCATAACTAGAAATAGTTTAAACCATCATATCAAAGTATTCGAATTTAAATCCATCAAATCTAAATTATAACAGTTCTAACTTAAACAGTTTGTATATTTAAAATAGTTTATATATGTTGAAATAGTTATAATTTAAAATAGTTTATATTTAAAATAGATTATAGGTTAAAATAGTTTGTATATTAAAATAGTTTATATATTGAAAATAATTTATGTATTAAAATAAGTTTTTCAAATTAGAATTGTTTCTTCCAATTTCACAAATCAATTCAAATCAATTTTAGTTCAAAAATTCAATCGCAGTTCAACAATTTCAATTTCAATTCAAATTCACATTAAAATCATTTTTAATCTATATCAATTTCAAATCCAGGTTTGAACTACAATTTAATCCACTTCACATTTCAATAGGTTTCAAAGTATAAATATTCAGACAATTTGCAATAACTCAAATTGATAAGTTTCATTTATATTTCCCAATTCAACATTAATTTTATTTAAATTTGAAATATTCACTTAATCATTTTAATAACCATTTAAATAAAATCCCAGATTACAAATTTAAATCAAAATTAAATATCCAATTTCAATTTTATTTAAATTTAAAATATTCATTTAATCACCTTTGGTTAAACATTTAAATAAAATCTCAAATTACAAATTTGAATCAAACTTCAATATTCAAATTCAATTTTATTTAAATTTAAATATTCATTTAATTCTTTTAACCAAAATTAAGTTATCAAGTTGTAAAATCATATCTTTAAATTCTCAAATCAATAAGTTTCAAATCAATTTTTTTTTAATTCTTAAATAAATCAAATTACAAATCAGCTTTAACTTATCTTTCCAACCTTTATTTATTAAAGTTAGTACAAAAAATATATTTAAAATTTTAAAATAAATTTAAATAAATATTCAAACATATTTTTATATATATTAGTTAAATTAAATTTTTATTAAATAAAATTAAATCAAACCCATTTATTAAACCTATTTAAATCTTTTTTTATATATTTTAAAAATAATAAAATATAAGTAAAATCTTAAAATTTACATTTTGGCAACTTAACTTAAAATTTTAAAACTTATAAAACATATAATTTAAAATCTAAATTTTTACACATATTAAAATAAAAATATTTATATTATATTTTAAAAATCAACTCATATATTTCCTTTCAAACTTTGGAAATCATTTTCAAAAGAAATAGACCAACGGTGTCCGTATATAATTTTCTATCTTATGGTCAAGTGATACGGATATTTATCATTTAAATCCACAATTTAAATTTAATATTTACGGGTATATATAATTTCAACCTGCAATCCCAATTTAAAGTCAATGAAAATCACTTGGGTTTATCATTTCAACCCATAATGATTTTTTCCTAATCTATAATATCGTTCGGGTATGTATCATTTCAACCCATAGGGAATTTCTAAACTAACAGGGAACTTGGAGAGTGAGAACAAATATGATAATAATATAACAGATCAACAACATGCATAAATCATTATCAACAAATTTAAATATAATATATACAAAAGGGTTATGGTGTCATATGTCATAGGTAAACAATTGCAGATAATGGCATATCATATTTAACAACTAAATAACTTAACAATTTTAACAGCATATTTCAATCGTCATTTCATGTGAATTAAATTTACTAAATATAGGAATGTTAATCGTGAGTGATTACTCACCATTCGAGGCTAGAGAAAACATGACAAGCACATGGATAAGCGACAAATCAAAGCAACTAACTATTGTGATTAATTCTGGACAGTGGCGAAACCAAAAGCAAAGCACGACGGACCCGAATCGATGAACTCAAAATCAAACTAGCTTGATATAAATGAAAAATATATATTATGTTATATATTTTTTTTCCTAAAAATCAATATTTAATTAACAACATATATTAAAAATAAAATCTTCATAATTATATTTATTAAATACATATTAACATAAAATATCTTCATATTATATTGAAAATCGATATTTTTTTAAAAATACATATATTTTCCTTTCAAATTTTTAAAACACATATAAAATAAGATCTTCATACTATATATGGCGATTTATATTTATCAAAACATAAAAAAAAAAACCTGGATATAGAACAAAGAAGTGTAACTCACTTTTAATATAAATTGTTAATGAACATAAAACACATATATTAACACAAACATCTAAAACTGTTAAAACTGTAGATAAGTAAAATATAAAACAACGAAACCATAATATAATAACCACTACGCCATAAATGACCTTCTGCAACATTTTTGCAAGGTGTTGCCAGCTAAAATGTTGCGATAGATATAAAATTTTGGTCCTACTGCAACGTTGTATTTATGGTGTTACCTTAGCCATAAAAATGTGTTGCTCTAGCTAAAAAAGTGTAACACGATGCAACATTTTTATATAGTGTTGCTATAGATGTATTCAGATTAAAAAATTAATAAAATTAGCAATCCGCGTGAATACGATCCAACGGTCTACATTTAATCCGATTGTTAAACTGGATCACCGCTACAATTTGCTCCAAATTTTCGTTTTCCCGCTTTACTTTTCATATCATTTTCGTTCTCACCCCCAATTTCCAAATCCCTAATTTCCAAATAATATTTTCGTTTCTTTTTTTCTTCCAAAAACAAAATCTCGTCCTTTTTTCAAAGGTTGGTAGTGATCTCAGACAAGCTTCGTTCCCCATTTCGTTCTCACCTCCAATTTCGCTGCTGTGTGCCTACATGTCGAGCCCCGTTTGCTTTGTTGTCGAGATCTGGAAATGTCTGTTCGACTTGTGAATCGGCGATTGTTGTTGGAGTTAGGTCATGATTGGACTGGGTTACGGCAGTGGGTGATTGCGATTGAAATTTCAATCGATGGAGGTGAGGCCAATGGTGATTTAAGGTAGTTCTGGTCGATGGGTTGCTGAAATTGCGGTTGGTGAATTTGATATGGGAGGCGCTGGTGGGTTCGCGATTTGGAGGAGTTTTTAACAGGTTGGTTTTCAGTTTGATTGGTGAGGAAGTTAGGGTGTAGGGGTAGTTCGGGTTGTCGGAGAAGGCAGGTAGGTGGTTGTTGTGATGGTGAAGTCATAGGGTTAGTGAGGAGATGCGAATTGGTTGTGACAGATTGTAGAGGAAGGGATTTGTTGTGCTATGTGCAGAAATGGTTCGAGTTCGTTAGGTGATAGGGGCAGGAGTTTGTGGCTGATTGTAGCTGGATGGTGAATCTGGTTGTCGCAGTTTGTAGAAGTTGGATATGAAGGTGTGATGGAGGTTGAAGTATATGAAGTGATAGGTTAGAGCTTTGTTTGTTGTTGCGCGTTTGGGATGTTTTGGTTGTGAGATGGTAGTTTGGAAGAAAATGCAGTTTGCTGGTAGGGGTTTCGATAATGAAGTATGTAGTGGTTGCTTGAGAAGGTTGTTGTTGCTTGAAATGTAGCAGGGAGGAGTTTGGGTTAAGGCAGTTTGGATTGGTGAAAGGAAGTTGGTGGTGGAATGGTAGGTTGCTGTTATTGTTTTGTGGAAGGCAGGAATGGGTGGTTATGCCAGCGATTGTGATTAGGTGATTAGGCAACATGTTCGATGAAGGGTAATGTATTACTTATTAACACGCAACATGTTCGATGAAATGTCAATTTTTATTTATCATGGTTTCAGGTCTTTTAGGTCGATCCCCGCCGGGACTGCGGTGCCCCGGACCCCCGCCGGCGCTGCGCCCGGACCCGCTTCTCGCCTCGCCTTCGGCTCGGCACTCGGCTCGCCTTCGGCTCGTCATATATTTGTTAGTGTCGGTGTCTGTATAAATTGAAACTACATATGTAGTGAGTGAACTGAGTGATGTAGTGAGGAATATCTGTATATGTGAATATCAGTGTTATATATCATTGAATTGTAAAATAGTGGAGTCAGGAATTTGTACTATTTCAAATGTTGAAATAAAATATTTATTTAAATAAATTACTGTTTGAATATCAAATTCTATGCAAATAGCATTTTATTAAATAAAAATTTATTTCTATTAAAAAATCGAATATGCTCTATATTGTGGGCCCCACAAATTCTGAAAATCAATATCTATAGCAACATTTTTGAATGTTGCTACAGGCACCTATGGGTGTTGCCATAGACCCAAATAGGGTTCTATTGCAACAATATTACTTATGTTGCCTTAGATAGTCAAAATGTTGCCTTTGAGGTCTAAGGCAACGGCAAAAATTGCATCACCCTAAAAGTGTTGCCATAGACCTATGGCAACATTTTTCGGGCCTGAGCCAACATTTTTTTTGTGTTGCAGTAGGCCATTTATGGCGTAGTGAACTCATATATTCAAAAGCATAAATATTTCATAATAGAGGCGAGAAGGCCAGGGGATGTGGAGGGCTTGTGATGGTGTGAGCTTGTTTTGCGTGGAGAGAGGTGGAAGAGTAACGGTTATGTCTGGACGTGGGCGAACTGTCGGGGAGGAGGTGGTGAGGCTGTCACGTGGTAGGAGGCTTGCAATCGGGTCTTGGGTTTCGGATGCAAGTCGATGGGTTTTCAGGTCATTGGCTGATGGGCGGTAGAACAAGGCGGTGGTCAGTGGGAAAATCTCATCAGGGTTGGGTTGAGTTTAGGAAGTGGCAGCCGGTTGCAAAATAATGGAGGGGCTTGGCGGCTGCGTGCTTGGTGCGAAATGAAGGAGAGCGGTGGATGGAGTTTCGAAAGGAGGCGAGTGGTCGATGATGGATGTGGTCGCAGGTGGTTACACAGGCAGTTGTGGATGGGAGGAGGCGAGATCTGGAAGGTGACAAAGCAAATTTGTACAAACATATATATTATTATTGTTATTTTCTTAGAGAACACGAGAAGAAGGAAAAAATGAACGAACTAATGAATTTATTCAAAACAGTGGAATATTGAAAGTTGGCAATAATTTCTAGGAATTATAAATAGCTACTGTCTATTGGTTTTCAACCGGTGGAAAATGAATGGTCACAAGGAAACAAAAGGGCTCAAAAACATGTACCGAACCAATACGACAAATTGTTTCGCCAATTTCGTCGCGTATCAAGCACCGAATTACACAAATGAATATACTGCGGAGATCAGCACGACGAGACGAATAGAATGGTATACAGATATCAGCAATACGTTCATCCTATCAAAACTTGATATTCGCTGCCAAACTGCTATTAATTCGTAGAAAATAAGATTAACGGGGCTATAACAGTCCAAATTTGGCGAAACGAAATACGACGTCTCACTCAGAAAATGACAAACATTTTTATTATGTAAAAATATTCAGATTTCGAAAATATTTTATTTACATCAATTTAACTGATTTAAATTTAAATAAAATTACACAACAAAATAAACTTCCATTTCATCAGTTATGAAAATCTAATATTTACTACGTTTAAATAGACGTATTCCAAATATCAAATTTTCATTTCTAAATTTTAATTATTTATTTTCATGAAAAATTTCAAATTAGTTACATTATTAAAATCGTTAAAATTACCGGGTCATTACAGTTATATTAAAACCTTTATCACAAAGTTGACTTATACTAAGCAAATTATGTTTTAAATTCTTAACTAGTAAAACCTTTGTAATAAGAAGTAAGTTAGATGTACCGTCATTGCTCACATCACCTTTGTCGATAATATAACCTTTGGAATTATCTCCAAATGCGACAGATCCTCCATCTGAGTAGATAATGTTAGTCAGCATATCTTTGTTTCCTGTCATATGTTTTGAGAAACCACTATCAAGTATCCACTTTCCTCTTTTCTTAGTTGGTACCTGCAAAAAATATAGGAATGACGTTGGTACCCACTTTTTTATTAGGATCCTAAGAGTTAGATCTTAGGAAGCCAAACCCAAGAGGGTTTAGAATTCCCTTTATAAGTAAAATCTTTATTTTTATGAACTGAATTTATAAAAGATTAAATATAATTATTTCTGATTAAATTGTTATTAGTTTTGGTACCCAAATCTTTATAGTATCCGTGTTGCAAATTTCTTTCTTTTGAGTGAAAACCTTTGGTTTTGCTTTTGCTTTTACAAAATTCTTATGTAAATTAAATTTTTTATATGATATACTATTCTTCTTTGAACTAGTCTTTGAAGAATTTTTATATTCTAATCCATTCTTATTAGAAGTAGTTTGAGAATTACTTATAATCTTAGAAAGATTTTCTCTTCCTTTAGTAAAATTAGTTACATTTTTAGTGATATTCTCTAACTCAGTTTTGAGACTGGTATTTTTCAATACAAGAATTTTGACATTTGATTTTAAATCATGATTTTCTGAAGCTAATGTCATATTCCTTTCTTTTTGCACTTCTACTTCATTTGATAGCATAGTGAGTTGAGAAGAAACGTTAGACAAAGATTCTTGTGTATTAACAAGTTCTTCTTCTAGGATTTTCTTTTCATCTCTTAGCATATCAACTTATATTTCAGTTCTGTTTAATTTTTCTAGTGCATCTTTATACTTTCTTTTAACTTCTTTGAGTTTATCTAAAAGTTCTGAATTTATATCAATTAAATAATCAAAAGTTAAATCACTTACATCGTTAGTCAAAGCCATAAAACAGACGTTGGCTAGTTCAGAATCACTGTTTGTGTCACTATCTGATGGCAAAGATGATTCTGAATCATCCTATGTAATAGAGAATGCTTGCTTCATTTTGTACTTGTCCTTCTTATTCTTGAATATGTCTTCCTTTTTATCGGGACAGTCTTTCTTTATGTGACCCTTCTTATGACATTTATAACATTCGATATTCAAAA
Organism: Allium fistulosum; assembly: GCA_030737815.1. Lineage (NCBI taxonomy): Eukaryota > Viridiplantae > Streptophyta > Magnoliopsida > Asparagales > Amaryllidaceae > Allium > Allium fistulosum. The sequence continues at coordinate 1,252,550,513 of CM060905.1, forward strand.
TTGGCGGTTCACTGGAATTGTCTCCCCTGTTGTTTCCAAACTTCTTGTTCTTTCTAAATTTTTAAAACTTTTTGAAATTCTTTGCAATCAATGCCATGTCATCTTCATCTGAATGTGAATCTTCTTGTTCAGCTTTGAAGGCAGTATTCTTTTTATCTTGGGCATGATCACGTTTTGCCTGCAAATTAACTTCCTATGACATGAGATTTCTAATTAACTTTTCAGGTTTGATGGTAGAAATGTCATTAGCTTCTTTAATAGCTAAGACTTTTTGTTCCCATTCATCTGTTAAAGAGTTTAGAATTTTTGAGACAATATCAAAATCTGAAATTTTTTCTCCTAGTGCTAATAGTGAATGATGTATGTCTTCGAATCTAGAACACATGTCATTTATAGTTTCATCTAGTCTCATTCTGAAATTTTGGAACTAATTTTTGAGCATAGAAATCTTGCTTTGCTTAACTTTGTTAGGTCCTTCATGTGTGACTTTAAGAGTTCTCCAAATTTCATAAGCAGTTGTACACATGATAACTCTATTAAATTCATTTTTATCTAAGGCATATAATAACATATTCATGGCTTTTGCATTTGATGTAACATCTAACTTTTGTGTATTTGACCATTCTGCAAATGGTGTAGTAGTTATAGTGTATTCACTTTGAGTAATATTCTAAGTATCATATCCATTTGCTTGCATAAAGATTCTCATTCGAGTTGACCAATAATTGTAATTCAAACCGTTAAATAGTGGTGGTCATGCAGTGGATTGACCTTCAACAAAACTTGTGTTAGTGTTATTTTCCATATTAACTGAATATCAAATAACTGTGTTATGGTTATATGATGGCCTTGCTCTGATACCTAATGAAAGTGCTGCTAAGGATCGTAATATGGAATATAATCTAAGTTATCTACTAGTGCAGAATATGAATAAAAAAGTAAATAGTAAAGTAAATGACACCAAGGATTTTTATACTGGTTCGAACTCCCATTCTACGTCCAGTCCCAGACGCCTTCTGGAATTTAACTATCAACCCTCTCTTAACTTGGAGGAATAGGTATTACACTTCCTGAGCAACCGAACGGGACTTCTACCGCCTAGACAACTGAATAGAACTTCTACCGCCTGAGCAACCGAACAGGACTTCAACAATACAAAGAATTTTCATGACTGATTGTGCTCTTTTAATAGCACGGATAAGTCTTTAGAGTACACCCTTCCTGTATTCTTCTCCTTTGTGGTATATAGTGTAGTTCGTGAAGATTGGAAGTTAATTTAATCACAAATGAATTTGTGTTTGAATGAACAAGTGATTATAACAAGAATTTGAGCGCAAATGGTAGAATGATTAGATAATAAGTATATGAGAATAGAATCAGAAATTAGGTGATTATAACAACTGAAATGAAGGCTACATATAGAGTTTAAGTGTTACAATTCTTCGTGAAAAGTTATAGTCAAAAGATACAGAAACAACTCTTGAATCAAGGGTTGTTTCTGTTCATTGAATGGAAGTGACCGTTCAGAAAATAGTCGTTATGCATTTTCAGTCGACTGAGGAAAAGATTTCAGTCTACTGAATATTTGAAAATTTTCAAATTAAAAGTGTTATATTAAAAAGACCCAAAATTCAGTCGACTGAATAGGGTGGTTCAGTCGATTGAACCTTCAAGTGCACTGTGCACGTGCACAGGTATTTAGGCGACTGAACCCCCAGATTCAATCGACTGAATTCTATATTTCTGCCATATTAAAGGTTCATGTGAAAAAAATTTGTAAGCGGAACTTGAAATAAATGAAGTACTTTGTGTGTATATGATTTGAAAATAATTTTGAGTACTTGTGTGCGTGCATATACCACCTAGGAGAGATTTTAACAATAATCAACTACTAGAGTAGACTATAGACAAACCATTAATAACATTGAAAACTTCTCTCTGAATTCTTGGTCTCCAATCTATTGTCAAGTAGAATAGTATCTTCTCCTGCAAATATGGTTAGTTCACATAATATTTACTTATATAGTTGTCACGATCAGAACATCAAAATACAAGATTCTAACAGGTCGCATCCATTAGGGTATGATCGTTTCCATCTAGAACGAGTCCCTACTCAAATATATTGTAGTCCCAAATGGTTGCTGATCCCAACCAAAGGGGTGATCATATTCGGTACTATCCAGCAAGGGATAGGCCAGTCCTATGTTGGCAGGGATCGTTCGGTACGATCTCGGTATGCTAATCTAGAGGTGTACTGTGGTAGTCGGTACCTCAGTAGCCTTGTCATTGTATGGAATCCAATCTTCAATACGTGCCTTTACGGTTTTAGTTGTATACCTAAATATGTTGGAATGTGAGATGCAAGCATTTCAGCTATGTTCTATATTTATTTTAAACCCTTAGACATTATCATAATATCACTTGTTTTAAATAGAAAGTGTTTTTGGCTATCGTTAGGTAAAAACCCGTTCGTGTTTATGTGCGGCATGGTCTTATGAGATACCTTTTGTTTTTTTCAAAGGAGTTTTCAAATAAAAATATTGTTGTTTGAGTTTACTCACACCAGACCCATGTATGACCCAAAGTTTCTTTTCTTTTCCCTAAACTCTTGGGTACTCAATTTTTGCGAGTAGTCAAGTGATCCAGGTTTCTCTCGAAAGCATGTTGGAGGGGCTGGAGCAGGTGGCTTCATGGATAGCTATTATTAGTATAAATTATTCCGCTGTGTATGTATGTATGGTCTATTTATTTTGTGGACAAGCAGCTATAAATTATCCTAGTTTGGAACTTGTATTATTGAAATCTAATGCAATATTTTGGCTATAACTATGTAATATACTACATTTTCTATTATATTCCTACGTGGTAAGATTCTATGTTTGATTAGTCTTCTTATTATCTTTCTCATTTTCTTCAACCCATAATGACTCGTCTTTCGAATGCAAGAAAGGCGGTTCGTTACAGCTACACTCCTCAAACTCCATATAGATTTAAAGCTCCTAACAATATGAACTCAACAGATCCGACGACGATGGATTGCATGCATTCTAGTTCCCGATTTTGATTTTAGAAGAGGAGGCTAGGTTAAAGTGTTTTATGGAAGATGAAAAGTAAAGGGGGGAAATGAAATAGAGAATAGTCTTTTGTGTGTGGTGTTGTTAAAGTTATGATTCATGGTACTTTGATACCTGTGCAGTTAATGCCCCGCTATTACCCCACTATAACCCCGCTATATCTCATAGCGGATTTCTACCGCTACGATTTTACCATATAGCCCCAAAATATAGCCTTTCTGCTTTAAGCCCCGCAATTTCCGCTATATCCCGTTATTCCCGCTATATTCCGCTATTTCCGCTATATCTTCTTTAATAAAATGAATTGAAAAATTGCATTTATACATTATAAAAATTATGAAACTAGTTTATTTTATTTAATTTTTAATATATTTTTAGAAATGAAAATACTCTAATATTCCACTAAATTCAATTATGTTATATAACAGTTTTATGTTTATTTAAAGTATATTCACACATGTTTTTATTTAAAATTATTTATGTATTAATTATAATTCAATTGAATGATATTTTTTCATTTAATTACCATTTATACATTTGAAAAAACATTAAGTACGAGTTTTATATGCTATTTTAGAGCCATCTGCTATATCCAACTATATCCTCGCTGTATCCCCGCTATGACTTTTTGCACCTCCACCGCTTTGAATCCGCCGAGCGCTTTAACTGCACAGTTTGATACACAACATCACGTTTGCGTACGAACTACGAATGACATAAATAATAATACGATCGCGCACAACAACGCGACACGATCTCAAACCAACACTAAAATGCACATGTATCTTATTCTGTGAAATTTCAAAAATACTAACGATTGCTATAAAACGCATCAAATGAAAATTTAAACATTTTCCAAATTAAAAATTATGGAAAAATCCTATAAATTCATTTAAAAATACGTCATTATAAATCAGGTCATTGTATTAACAAATTGAATTTTTTTTGTTATTTATTCGAATTATTTATTATTGTAAATAAATTTATAAAATGAGTTTACCATTATTATGTATTAATTAAAAGGAGTTAAATAAGGCTATTAAATCCATTTAATTAATATTTAATTCAAAATTCAAATATTTAAATAATCCTTAAATTTGAATATAAGTTATTTATATTTTTCCAGGATGTTACAATTACTAATTCAAACTACATATTTTAAAACTTTGAATTTATGTTTCAGATCTAGATTTGCATTTGAATTTGTTTACTAAGTCAAACAAGATATTTTATTTTGAAATTCAAAATTAAATTTTTCGCCAAATTTTTATTTTTAAATGTAGCTATAGGTATTTTAAATATAATTTCGAAATTTATATGTGTACATATACATAAATACATATTACATATATAATGAAATATTTCAATTGGGCAATGCATACACACACACACATATATCTCTATGTGTGTGTGTAAGAGAAAAGTACATGTATATTGACATGTGATTTGTGATTTATTGTCCCAGTGACATGTTGTATCTAAGTACCATTTCAAAAAAAAAGAAAAAAAATCCCAGTATCTAATACACACACACTCTTAATCATGTACACCCTATATTATGTTGCACGTGCACATTTTACATATATGAGCATATATTGATATGCTTGTAAAACACATAAGTTGTATTTGATTAAATAAACGAGAGAAATTAAATAAAATATGAATTTGTTCAAATTAATTAGATTGGAAATAATCCGACTTTTAGACTTCATAGACCTAATAGATCCAAAAATAGGAAAAATTATGAAATTTACCTATTTCACCCGCTTTTGACTGCCTCGGTTCAAACATGGCATACACGAAAGTAATCTTTCAAAACTTGATGTGTCCACTAGCAAGTATCATATAGTATGCTTCTACTATTTCCGCTGTTACAATAACAACTTTTAAAGTACGAAGCTCCGTTCAATTACTTATTGTGGGTTATCTTATTTCTTTTACTATAACTAAATTGCATTTAAGAGTTTGAAATCAAATATCTTAAACTCAAGATGGATCCTTTATAGAATAATTTTCTATAATAAAAATACATCTGGAATAGAAATCATATTTCTTATTCCTTATTTAGCATCCACTAATATTTAAATAGTTCCTTTTTCGGTATCTCTTCATGAAGCAGAGGTGACCATTCACTCTCATCATCCCATCTGCGCCAACATTATAACTATTTTATAACTTTCGCCTTTTCTTTTAAAAGACCGTACTAATCAAAAGAGAAACCCGTTACATCAAGACTGCACTGGATATTTTTACAAAAGTGTATTCAGCCATCCTTAACATTTTAAGGATATCAAATAAGTTGCACTTAAATAAATGGATCAAAATTGGCATTCAGTGACTGAATTCCTTTGTTTGTCTATAGTTCTAGGTCTAGTGTTGTTTCTAACACAACACGATCCTTATTGTATTTGATCGTATTGAACACACATGATCTTGTATTATGGTTTACTTGCTTATTTCCAATGAAACATTTTTATCGAGATATCATACATTATGAACTTGATTGTTCACCATACAACTTTTGTATGTGATCAAATATCCATAGTCTTCTATCGCTTTAGAATACAAAACTCATAAAAGACAGTACATAACCATGGGCAAGTTATCACTTAAGTGACCAAGACACGAATATTTTAGTGGTTATATTACTTGACAATTGCAGGGGTCTTAAAGGGACAACATGCCACAAGATTTATTAGTAAGTAAATTCGTACGCATTACAATCAATTTTAAGTCAATTCATTTAGTATGTTTTAATCGACAAATAATTTTATCAATTACTGTAGTTGTGCAAATTTATTTTATAATGTCATATATGTTCTTGTACTTATTAGTGGTCTATTATGGTTATCTAATAAGGATCCCACTTAATTCTATATCTCTCAAAACACCCTAAAAGAGATACGATAATTTATTAAATTCCTTCAACGGGTGTTAGGACCCATTTATCATGTTACTACAATCTTAAGGGTGCTCAACATATTACAGTCCCTATAAAAGACAAGTATCTCTTTACTAATTATATCACATATGTAATTCTTAACCATACTTTTATTTTTTTTACTAATCATCTTTATGATCTTGAGGGTGCTCAATAAGTCATAAACTACATTAGATATGAGAGAATTAAGGGTATACCCCAATGGCATTCTATAATTTACTGTAAACTATTAACTCTGCAATAAAATCTCATTTAAAATAAAAGTAGTTTTTTATTTTATACTTATTTTACTGTAATATATTAATTAAGTAATTAATTGAAGTATATTAAAATAAAAACTCCTTAAATGATATGTTATGTGATAATAATTACAAGGAGTTGTAATCATGGGAAATTTATTAGAATATAAAATAACATATTATTTTAAATATTCTTGGTCAAGATGTTCCAAGAAAGGACATCGATATATCAGTGGAGACTAGAGTGCGTAATGCTCTCCAAATGTTCGGCAGTGTATTACTCATGGCTACTGGAAGCATCAATAGGTTATGTGCTCGTAGTTATTGGATAGCTATGGAATGACTCGTCTAAAATTGTCATATTGGTTAATAACAAGTAGGTCAAGCAGGAAATCTTAGTGTAACGTTATTACACAATTCCATCGACTTGAGAACACCATGAAACGTTAATGTGAATACCCCACTTTGATTATAGCTAAATCATGGCATGGCGATCCATCGAGCGACTATAGTTGAATCTAAGTTAGACATTAGAAGTGAAGTAGTGTCAATAGATAATTTGTCTCCTAAGCTATATGAGGTTAGTATCACAGATAATTATGGTTAACTGAAAGTAAAATATCTGACCAGAATGGTACAATTAATAATAAATATTATTATCGAACCAAAGACTTTGTTTATGGACTAACCAAGTTGAGTAAGGATGATATTGGAATTTTAACAAAACCAAATTCCATAAATCTTAAAGTGAGATACTATTGATGAAGAGAGTGTGTGTAAATTGTCGTTAATAAAAGGCGCCACTTAAGAAAATATAAATTAGATTTTTACCCAAAAGATCTGTAAGCAATGAATCTAGCCAAACTATCATGCCACTGGCTAATGTGAAGTGTGAATGTTAATATTTGAATTGTTCAAAATTAACTATTGGCCGAATTCAAACCTTTAAGTCTCACAACTGTATTTATGAATTCTCCAAAACATGCCCACATTATTTAATTTGTTTATAAAGTGTTGTAAATTAACTAAATTAATTTTTTTTGCATGAAAAACAAAATATCATTATTTTGTATAGGAAAGCTGGTTATAATAGCCATACCAGTTTACAATAATTATTACAGGTGTGAGGCAATGGCGACTCAGAAACTACGTCGGTTTTATAGTGGTCGTCTACTTGAATGAAAGTAATGACAGATGTGAGGCATAAGTGCCTCAACAACTCTTTAGATAAAAAATGAAGCAAGACAATAATGTCTCAACCACAAAACCTATACTAATCCCACTATGCAGAGAAGGATATAGTGTCATCCTCAGACGAATCAGACCTAATTACATTAACATACTCACTAAATAACTAAACAATGCTAGAGTCGTTATCCAATGATTCCTTATAGAAAATAAATCTCTTATCCTAGGTTTCATCTTTAAGAATCTCATAGTTATATTCCCTATATTTCCCTTCTACTATTAGTGATATCATGTCTCTAGATACGTCATAGAAAAAAGATCTATGCTCGCAATCTTCATCGATAACATACTTAAAGTATTAGACATATTAGAGTAGTAGAGCTACATTTGTACATCAACCCAAGTCCTGTCTACCGAATTCCAAGCTATAGGACCACATTCAGAGCTAGAGAAAGTATTAGCTATATTATGAAGATAGATGTTAGGGATGGAGCCTTCAAAGGAAGGAGAGGTCTTGTGTTTAGGAGCCCAAACAAGTTTCTTTACCTTAGGAAGAGGAATCTTCTTTAGAGTAAGGAGATTAAAATCAACATTATCTATATCAAGAAAAGGAGAGGAGCTAGAGGAATGTTTTGCAAGCTGGAGCTAAATGTCCAAATGAGTGACAATTATAGCATATTGGAGGTTTCCATTTAGAGCCAATGTATACCATTGTTACCTACACTGTAACGGGTTCTACTGGTAAAACAGACGGTAATAACCTATCAAGTTTAACTTCGATCAGTGCCCACGCATAACCCAAACTGTCCCTCTTTACCATAGTCACATCAAAACATACCAATTCTCCAACCAAGTTTACCAACCAATTTATACCAACCTAGATAGGAAAACCGTAGGAATATTCGAGAATTATACCCAAACGGGAATTGAAAGTACCTAATCGCGAGAAGAATCAACCAACGGTCTTCAGATGGTAATAATGAAAGGCTTTCCCAAAATGATGACAGGTCAGATTCAAGAATACAAAGTTTGTCATCCAAGTAGGAGAACTTAAAGAATATGAAATATTAATTATTATGAATACATTTGATGTCTTTGGAGTTGTTTGTAATTATTTGAATGCATATATAAAAGTTATATCAAGGCACATGATATACGATATCGGTATACTTTGAAACGGGTTTAAATAATAGATAATTGCTTGAAGGGCTTTTGGAAACTTTGCACCATATAGGCAGCAAAGAATGCCTGGCCATATATGTAGACAGAAGGGCAGAGAGAGAAAATTAAGGCATTAATTAGGGAAATTTTAATTAAAAGAATGCGAAAGGTTTCATTCTTTCAATTAGAACAAATCCACTAATTTCCTTTATTCATTTTTCTTTCACCTCTTTTCTTTAAGCTAAGGCTGGAAATATCTTCATCATTTTCTAAAAAAAACTCTAAATCAAATCCAAACATAAAATTAAAAAGAGTGTTATCTGGCATTTGAACCAGGCAAAGTATCGATGAATCTGGACTTTAATACGATATGGAAATGAATTAAGAAGCTCAGGAGATGTCATGAATGATGAAAAAATGAAGTACAAGAAGTTTGGTGAAGATATGCACAAAGTACAACATGTCGGTACCGACATGATCAATCATGTCGGTACTGAGTTGTTTTGAGAAGTGTGACCTACGGTGAACAATAAATTAATTTTTCCTATACTTTGGAGAAAAAGACAAAGATTCATATAAGACAAATCATGTCGTCACTGACATGATTTGAAAGAGCAATTTTTTCAATGAAGAGTTGAAGCTTGAAGTATTAAGTAAGCATGAAGAAAAGTTGAAGAAACAAGACAGCAAAACATGTCGGTAACGAGCTGTTTTAACTTACAAGTTTTACTCGTTCTTCGTGCCTAAAAGAGTGGATCTAACCTTTTACCTGTTCTTTCATGAGCTAGTGACTCTAGAGGACGGATTTAGATATAAATATCCATCCTTAAGCAACAAAATAGGAACTTTTCTACCTCTTTGATCGATACATCGAAATTCTACCCTTTTTTGTTGTCAACTAGTATGAGAACTATACTTATTGCTAAAAAGTGGATGAAATTATAAGGATTATCTAGCATAAAACTAATAGTGGACACAGGAAATCGATTTGAGGCCGAACCAATCTAAAAATCTCATGCATTCTCGATTTCAGTTTCATTTTATATCGTACTCATCCTGATTTTGCTTAATCTGGGGTGTTTTGTCAATTTTTGACACAACATTTTTGGTGATATCGCTAAAAAGAAGAATCTCAAGTGTAGATCTGTGCTTTAACTTTGGATTTGAAGAATCTAAAAGGTAGATCTAGAACTCTTTTTTTGCGATCCGATAAGAAATGGACCACATCATCGCTACCCCCTCCAGGAATATCGGGGACCAATGACATCTAACGGCATCAGTAGCCCTAGCCGAATCTATATGCCAATCATACTTCATCAAATGTTGTCTCGGATCTGTCTTTCCATTATACGACGGCATCATTGGCATCACAAACCTGCATGGGTATTCCTCATGCAAGATGTCTTCCATGAAACAATTCCGACTCGAGGAGGAACCCCACTCATCATTCTTCCAGTGTTGACTCTCCTTTATCAATCTCTTGACCATTTCAGTCAAATCTAGTTCTGGTGGGTCTACTAAATGGTGGTGAACATAATCTGCCCCGAGCGTTTGGCCTAGCAAACGCTTTCGGTTAGTCTCATGATACCTGGGTTTCCCTGACTCCGGAGGAACCGTTCGTTTAGCAGTCCCTTACACATAATCTTTCTACTATAGATCTACAGTACTCGCCTATGTCACAACATTTTGATCGTCGATAGCATGCCCAAAAGCCAAATCAGCAGCATCACTCAGGAGTCAAGGACCGGGACCCAAATTTTATGGCTCGATACTGAACCCCTTGATGGTTCGGTACCAATCCATAGACCTTGGTCGTGGCTCGGTCCCGCCTTCTATTTCGACCTTTTGGTTTCCTTCTTTAGCATCTTTGGCTTTGTGTCCCTCTGCCTTTGCTCTGACAATGAGGAGCTATCAGATTCTGAATCAAAAGGCACTCTATCTCTTTTGCTCCTCCTGCGACTGCTGGTTAGGAGATTCAACAAGTCCAAGCTTTGCTTCATCTGTGCATTCAACTCATTGTAGCTCTCCCGGAGCCTGTTTCATTATGCGGTCCATCTAACTCTGGTGACCTCATCAGCTGGGTTCTGAACATCTGTAGCGGTTAGCTGTGCAACCTCATCAACCTGCTGAGATCGGTCACCTCAACACCTTTGGCAGCACATAAAGTGGTAGAACGGTCTATCCCAGGGGCTATTGTAGAAAGCTTTCGTGTAGATTCTTGAAAATCCGAGCAGTTAAAAACTCTAAAAAAACAAAGGAAACCGAATCTATCTTTTGGATTTAGACAATCCAATGGTAGATGATGGATCCAAACAGGTCTAGGAATCGATTCTCAGTGGAAGCACCAAAATGTTAGTACTAAAAATGGTACAAACATCCAATAGATTATGTAGAGAATAAAAAGTGATGAAAAGTAAATGAAAATAAAGGAAAACATAACAACACATGTTTATAGTGGTTCGGCTAATTGTTGCGTACATCAACTTGTGATTTTATTGATAATATCTCTATTTTATGGCTGTTGTTCTTATCGTTCGGTACCACTCGGTAGCTATTACAAGAAATATATGCAAAGTTGCCAAAGAGCTAAAGATCCCCAAATGAAGCCCCCTAAGACCTATTTATAGTTGTAAGTCACCGGAAAGAGCTCCAGAATGTTCATCCCCACTTCCTCCACGAACTCTCGGTAGTTACTCAAGTGAAAACGTTGCTAGCTCGGCAATATGGATCGATCGGTATTGATATATGGCCATGGATCGGTACTGATCCATAAAACTTCGTTATGGATTAGTACCAATCCATAAAACTTGGTTAGGGATCACTTTGGCTGCCTTGAGATGAATCGAAATACCGATAGCTTAATGTTTCTCCACTTGTTTATGTGGCTATAAGCTTGCTTCTTGACCAATAGGATGGATCAGCCGAGGAGTAAAGTTGCTAATTCTTTGTGCTTAAGTTATTCAATATCATTTGACATGTGAATGATCTAAGGAACTTGTATTAGGATTTTGGCTTCAAGACTAGGTAGCAAGGGGAAAATGGAGAGATTTGGGTGCACATTTATCGATTGGTACCGATCCGTAGGGATTGATACCGATCAGATAGTAGAATAAGGCTTTGGAACTTTTGTGTTGGCTTTGCCTTTGTCTTATTATCTTAATGGTACTTTGTTTTCTAAATTTTACGGCTATCTCTTTGGGCCTTTTGACTCGATAGCTTTCAAGCTTTATCCGTCAAACCATTCTAGATATTGCCCAGTCAAAAGGCTGGACAACAATATATATATTATAAAAAATTAATTTTTTTAATAATTAAATGATATATATATATGCATACTTTGTATTTAGAATATATATACACACACATATGAATTTGATTCAACACACATATTAAACAACTAATTGTATTTTCTAATACATACATATAAATACGTATTAAAATTTTTACACCTACATACAAACATGAAATTGTAATTTCCTTTATTATAAAATAATAATACATATGAATTTACTTACCTAATAAGTCTATATACATGTACAATTACATACATAGTGCTGGTATAAACAAAATTAATTTATTAAAATTCATTATCAAACATTGTCCAATTTGAAACTGAAAGAAATTTTCAATTTTGATTTCATGGCCAAAATCATATATCCAAATATGCATATATATCCAAACTAATTCAATATACATACATACATACGAATTCATTGTTTCACATCTCACGTTGACAACACATATAAATAGGGAATCGAGAAAATAAATAATTCAATTAAACAAAAGGCATATCATAAGCCATTATACAATTATAAGAGTTTGTAAATAAAGATATTACCTTGCTATTGCCTTAGAGAATACCTTGAATATTGAATCTTCATTGCTTTGTTTGAGACCTTGTTCAACACTTCCAATAGGTGCTACCTAATTGAGAAAGCTACACCCAATTCCTTTTGATTTTTAATTAAATATGTGCTTTATTTTTTGCTTGAATTTTGAGAAAGGAGAGAGAGATTTTGGTCCATTGCTAGTTGGGAGAGGTGGAGTCACAAACTATAGAAAAAAATGATAAAAGAGTGGAAAGAGATGTTTAAATAACATAGGAAAGGAGGGGGTCGAAGATAGAAATATATCATTCTTTTCCTTAGCCATTTACACACTTTTGGACTCAAATTCCAAGCCAAACTCCCCCATCATGGCCGACCAAACTAGCCTCCTGTTGGGCTTCAAATCATTTTAAGCCAAATCAGATATTTTACATTTAAATCATAATTAAACGAACATCTATATCATATATTGACAAGTGTATACATAACTTTTAGTGGAAATGAGCCACAAGGGCCTCTTTAGCAGGTGCAATTAGTTTCTAGGACACACAACTGAAATAATTACTTTTAAGGACAAAATGCAAAATAATTAGTTTCTAAGGCCTAAAAACCTATGAAATTATGTTCTTGAAAGTAATTGGACTACTGACTTTGTCCTTAAGAGTAATTATTATGTTGACTTTGGCCTTGAAATTAATTTCTATGAATGTGTGTTCTATAAACTAATTGGACTGCAAAGTTTGTCCTTCTGGTGAAATGCCCCTAACTTTTATGTACGTACTATTTTTAATACTGATCAACGCAATTCAAATAAAAATTTATAATTAATATTTCATAAATACTAAATCAATTTTATTAATTATAACATTTATAATTTAATTAAATTGGGTAGTAGATGGAGGGTTCAGCATTGTCGTTGTATTGACTCTCTAGGTGCAAATTTAGTTAGTGGTTATATTGACTCTTTAAATCAAATATCGAATAATTCGAATATTAACGTTCACATGTCACCTTAGCTAGTGGTGTGATATTTTAGCCAAATTTATTGCTTATATTACTTTGGCAAAATCCAATTTTACATATTTAAGCATTACCTTATAGTGACAATTATTTACACCAATTCTTTTCATCAAAACAATATCACATTAGTTCTTATGGAATTTGGTAATGGTCAAAATTCCAATGTCGTATACATTCAACTTTACAGTCCAAACAAAAAATCCTTGGTTCAATAATAGCAATTATTATTAACCGAATTGCTCTGGCCAAGGACATTGATTTTTAGTTTACTTAAGTTGACCCTGTGGTACCAACCCCAAATAACTTAGGAGATGAATTCTCCCTAGAATAGTGTTTCACTTCCAATGCTTCCACTCAACCCAACTATAGTCGCTCGATGGATGTCATGCCATGATTCAATCATAATCAAAGTGAAGTTTCCATATTAAAGCTTGACAGTATTCTCAAGTCGAAGGAATTATGTAATATGGTCACATAGATATTTTCTGTTTGACCTTAGTTCTGTTAACCAATAGAAAACTATCGAGTGAGTCATTCTATAGTTATTCAATGAATACCAGCACATAACCCATTAGCGCCCCCAACAACCATGAGTAATACACTAACCAGCATTTGAAGAGCGTTATGTACTCTAGACTTAACGGATGTATCAATATCCAATCTCGATACATCTTGACTTGGAATATTTAAAATGGTATATGTATTATATTGTGATAATTAGTCATGATTACAACATATTGTGACTAATATCACAAAACATACCATTTATGGATTTTCTGTTAGTGTATACATAAATTTAATAATCGATTATTTATAACACATTATATCAAGTATATAACAAAAAGAAAACACCTTTTATTTTGAAAAAGATTGGTTATCGAGTTAGATATATGCAACAAATTACATAAGTTCTCTTAGGGTATACCCTTAACTCTATCACATGTGTCTGGACATCTTGTGAGCCTTTGGTTTTTCACAATCTTTAACACGATGTTGTTTTCACAAAATAAAGTCATGGTATTCTCAATATTTGGAATTAACCCTAACTCAGTTATAAATTTATGCATTTATATGTATTGATTTTATTTTATTACAGTGCTATTCAAGGCGATGTACTTAGCCTTTTGGTTGAATCAGCAACCACTGCTTGTTTGGAGCATTTCCAAACCCAAAGCTCCATAACTAAGATTGAATGTGAGTTTAGGATCCACATATCATATTCCATATCACTTATGAAGTTCGAGTCGGAATACTACTTCAAAAGGAGTCATTGTTTCCTTAAACAATTTTCTTGTATTTTGTAAACATTTGAGGATACTGATAACTACCATTTATCGATATTGATTCTGATTTAATATTCGCTTGATGCACCAAGTACACAAGCAAAATGCGATATAGTAGACATTATAGCATATGTGATAATTTCTATTGCCAATGCATAAGGATTCCATCTCATATGCTCCATAATAAACATTTTAATATGGTGTCCATGTATATTGTTTGGGAGAATTCCAACATCCTTACTTATAGTTTTAGAAATATCTTAGTACCTTTTAATATTTCTTCTTATAGACACACACTTCCTTTGCATTTTGACTAAAATCAAACTATTTGATTTCTCTATAAAAATATTTGCTTAATTTTGATGCTCGTTGAAAGATATTGTTGTATTAGTTATTGGATCATATATGTAACTTACAAACTCAATCATCGCTCTCACTGACTTTGTGACATTTTGGTTATCACATGCAAACAGTCTATTCCAAATCATTATATTTAGAATTTTGTCTTTAACGTTGACATACTGAAATCAAATTCACGACAGTCAATAATTTTGTAAGTATCGTTCGAATTAATTATAGCATGTTGATTGGCAAATCTACCAAGGTCTTTCTCATCAATATTTCTTACTATATTCCAACCGCATTGGTTTTCCTTTTGAAGACACACCTACGATTGATGGATCATATCCCTTTGAGTATAACTTTCATAATCATATTTCGATAATGTACTTGGAATCCCTTTTGGATTTAAGCATCCTTCCATGTCTCCACTCTTTATGGCTTACTAACAATTAAGGGAATTGTTCTTACTAACAATTCTTTTTCGTTACATTGATAAGAAACTTATAATTTCTCTTTAATATACGAGGATTCTTATTAGATATTCTCATGAGTTGTGCACGTTTTTGGCTTAGTTAGTTTCATTTCATCTTACATAATGAGTTTCTATCTTAATTCTTTGGATGGTATCCAATATTTACATAAAGTTGATTCAATTTTGACTTTACAAAACATATGTTTATAACAAAAATTAGTCGACTATTGTTGGTTGGTCTCAAACTCCATTAGAGTGATCCACATAAGATCCCTCACATGCGAATTTTACATGAAGCCTCTCGACTCACACAACCTATCAACTCTTTGATCTAGGACGTATAAGGGTTCATGTTAAATCATATCTTGATTTCGTAAATACTGCATTAGATAACATATGTACTTCTATCTATGATGTTTTAGTTTTGGACTGTCATGCTTCCATTTCAAACTTGTAATTACTGGACTTGCCCTCAGCCAACTTCATTGCCTCCTCTCATGGATTCACTCGTACACTTCCTCTCTCACTCCCTGATAGCTTCCATTATGGCCTTATGAACATTGAATTCTTTACGGTCAGATCTCTCTACAACCGCCTTAATAACTCTGGAAGACTCTTCGCACACCAAAGAATGTGGAAGTATAAGTTCCCTTCCAGAGTCAAGATGCTAATGCGGTTGCTTATATAAGGGAAAGTGAACACCAAGGATAGACTTATTCACAAAGGCTTGGACATTCCTTCCACTTGTCTGATGTGTCACGCTTCTTCTAAAAGCAACAGCCACCTCTTCTTTAGTTGTGACCTTGCCTTCTACGTATGGAATACTTATGCAGCTCAAATAATCAGGCCTACCCTAACCATTACTTCATTTTATGATTATTGGTTGTACAACATGCACATAGAAACTCTTCTATTTGCCTTTAGGTGAGCTATATGGGATGAAAGAAACTCTCCTTGCTTTAATGACAACTCTAGCGGCATCATAAACTTATGTCATAAAATATTACATCTTTCTATACTTGGACAGGTGGTTAATTTTAGCCGCTCTCGTTAATGATTACTAATAGAATGAATGGTGATGAGTCTGTGGACAGCTATGATACAATACAAGCTACAGATGATGATGTCAACGAAGTCACCAGCGATGTTTAGACCAAGGATGTTGGGCCTCCCCACTCTGGCTTTTATGATTGTTATGGCTATTTTCTTTGTACCCTATATGTATAAACATGTTAGCACACAAGGATGTTGCAATATTTTTGAGATAGTGTAGTTAGGACATATATTGCTACCGATCATGCATGTTAATCGAAAGACTTCTATTTTATTCTATTATTCATTTTGGGCTATGAAGTCATGCACTACACAACTATTTCGCTCAAAAAAGATAACATATATACTTGCTTTTAAGTACATAACAATAAATAAAGAAGTCAATTCAACATCACTCATTATCAATCGTACTTTGTCCAAAAAATTCTGATTACTCCTTATCTATACAGTATTATGTTTGATAGAGAGGAATGACTTTGAGAATTAATTTATACATTTTTATGTACTTTTGGAACTCTTTTCTATACACTCACATATTCGATCAAATCAAATTGTTTTATTTTTCATACATGTTACGTATTCTACTTCCATTTTAAATTCTATGTACTTATCACTGATAAACCACTTGTGTATCAAATACGCAAGTTTAAGTCTGTGATAATTTTTTTGTGAATTTAAGAAAGTGATTAGATCTCAGATTAAATACATCCATATGTGTCAATCTAAAGAGTTCATTGACTCTTTTTTCACTCTTACTGATTGGGTGTTTTGATCTTAATCTATTGAGATACAATTCACAAGTGTTATTTGATACATAATCATATGATCGAAGAATTATTTCTAAAAGATATGAACTAGCGTGTAATTCCAAAATAATTTTTTAAAATTCTAAATAATTTTGTATTTGCTACTGCTAATGCATCACTAATGTTACAAAAACAAATACCATTACAGGTGTATTTTATAATGAATATTCATAGTATTCATAACAAAATAAAACTATATTTATTTTTAATCAATAGTAAAATAACAGTTATTATTTCATAAATAATATTTGGTATATATACAAAAACAATCTTTCGTATCCAGATGCATCCACTAATAAGTGTTATATGATAAGCTTCGACTAATTCTATCATTACTGTAACAACGCATGAAACACGAAGCTCCATCAACCACTTATTGTGGGCTATTTTATTTCATCTACCCTAACTAGTTTACAGTCGAGAGTATAGATCAAATATTTTGAACTCAAAGAAATAACTTTTCTAGAGAACAATTTTCTATAATAAAATACATTTGGAATATAAATCAAATTCATCATTCTGTAAAGGACTAGCACAACTGGCTAGTGATATGGCGCTCTAGACAAAGGTTCTAGAGGCCATGGGTTAGAACCCCTGATACATCAAAATGAGTGCTCTGCTTGAATAAAATATCACTCTTACAATCAAAAAAATCATATCCATCATTTCATATTTAGTACATATTTAGTATTAATTCAATTTTCGTTTCCATTGTCTCTTCATGAAGCAGAAGTGACATTCACTTTCTCCATCCCAATTACGCCTATTTTACATCCACTATCAAAAATTCTATTTTCTTTCCAAATGGTCAAACCATTCAAAAGGAAACCCTTATTACAAGAATGGAGAGAATTCTTTACAAAAATTCGTTTGGGCATCCTTAACATTGTAACGGTATCATATGAGTTGCACTTAAATAAACTAATCAAGATTAGCATTTCAATGATCAAATTCCTAGGTTGGTCTTTTAATCCTTGGTCTAGTGTTGTTTTGAACACAACAAAATTCTCATTATACTCAATTGTATTGAACATATGATCTTGCATTATGGTTTACTTGCTCATTTCGAATGAACCAATTTCATTAAGATTTCATATATTACAAACATGACCGTTTATCATACAACTTTTGCATGTGATCTAATATGGATCGAATATCCATATTCTTATATTTCTTTAGAATTCAAAATTTAGAATACAGTATACAGTCTTAGACAAATGAACACTTAAGTGATAAAGGTACAGATATATTTAGTAATCGTACAATTTGGCTCTTGCATGGGTCTTGAAGTGACAACGTGTCAATTAATTTATCGGTAAGTATATCTTATATTTCTTTATGAATCCTTATTCATTTCATTAGTATATTTAATTGATAAGCAATTTTATCAATTAGATTAGTTGCAAAAATTTATTGTAGTAGATAAATTTAATTTTTATAACATATGTTCTTATAATATTAGAAATGTTAATATATTCATTTCATTTTTGAATAAAGCTCGTACTATATTTTTATATTCCTCAAAACTCTAGGAGAAATATAGAAATTTTTTTTATTTCTTTAGCGAGTGTTAGGACTCACTATTCTTACGATTCTGAGATTGAGTTCGCTTAACCAATCATAGGTCTGCATGCGATGAAAAACTCTTTATTGATTGTATCATATATAACTTCTAACTGCGGTCTTTTCCCTAATCTCGACCTTGAGTTTGCTAAACAAATAAAGAGAGATTATTCAATCTTACCTACCATTTCAAGATGACATAAGTATAATGCATACACTGATTTTTTTCAAAAAATACATGCATGTATCTTACTTTGTCTAGGAAATGTATTAATAGTACTACATGAAACAGTTCTAGCTCGAATTTGCTTAACAACTACTAAGTATGCAAGTAATCTATTAATATATGAACGATAAAGGGAAACTTATATTAAAGATTCATAACCTTTAATATACTTTGTTTGATATCGATTTAAGGAATAATGCATTTCTTATAAATTACCCTCGTAATTTAAGTGTCAAACACATCTGAAATCATGGTATACGTACCATATGTATGTATTTATTCCACAAAATCTATGTAGGTTTATTTCAGTTCCACTTATATATATATATATATATAATTATATAACCTTATATTTATAACTGTTTATAATTTAATCAACTTATAAAATATGCACGTGTATATTATTATTCAAATTGTATTTAATCATTTTTTTTAAACTAGAGAAACCTGTTCAATCACTACCGACAAAGTGATTCCTGAACAGTAAACCTAGGGAATAGACGGCTGGCCCGCCACAACCACTATTCCAGGCAAGCCAGACCTTTCGGTTGACATGGTGCAGGAGGTGGGAATCGAACCTCAAACCTCCCATGAGGGAAGCGTATCGCCCCACCACCTGACCAAGCCCACGGAAAGCATTTAATCAATTTTAATTCTTATTACTTAAATCATATTTATCTAATTTTGACTCTTAATTTTATTAACCAATTTAATTTAGTTTTATTTTATCATATAAAATTTTACATTATTCACCTTGAACTATTTAAGGCAAATAAGCAGCTGTAACATTTATATCAATATATAAAAATTAATTAATTAACCTTTAATTAATTATTTATTTAATAAAGATATTTAATTAAATATTTAATTAATCCAAGAATTTTCATTTAATTTTATCTCACACAATTTTAAGATAAATTTACATGTATAAAAATTATAGTTACATACATATGCCAATATATATGTATGTTTTTAATTAATTATTAATTTAATTGATCATATCAAATTAATATATTAAAATTTTGAGATTAATTGTTCATTTTCTCAAAAAAAAATTGAAAATTTTTAATTTTATTTTATAACCTTTGTAAAATTTTATTTTACATTTTAAACTTACATTTAAATTTAAAGTATAGTTTAAATTTTCAAATCACAATATAAAAATTAGCCCAAGCCCTACTACATGAACATGTGAAAATATATATGAAATATTATGTAATTTTTTGTGTAAGTTTCCAGCATCGATGATGAAGATATTATTCGTGAACAATACGTGTGAAACATTATGAATGTGGTGTGATCTACACTTTTTTTTTATCCGGTTAAGTTTGCGTGAAAAGTTGTATTATTTTTACGCAATGTGGAAATGGTAATTCGAGGTAGCATTAATGAATGCCATTGGAAGCTGAAACTCCAATAGATGCACAATTTTTTTATGGTAAATATAACATAACATAAAAAAGAGTGTCATGAGAACTGCAAATGTTATTGTAAACATAACCAAGTATGAAAAAGAGTGTTATGAATACTATAAATGCAGTTGTGAATATAACATAGCATGAAATAGAACATTGGAAAACTACAAAATACTATGTTAAATAATACCTCATGATTAAACGAAAAGGTCAAAATGCTAAGAATCGAACATATTTAATAGCAAAAAATAACGTCGTAATTGGTAAGGAGATATTGTTGAAAATTATCCTGATAAAAATGAAAATTCTATGGTAAGTAAAACATAGCATGATAGTGAACGGTATGAAAACTTTTGTAGGATATGTAGGCATCAGTATATGGAAAACTTGTTGTAGGAACAAATGCTATAATGAGTTCGGGTAAACATATAAGAGCACAAAAAAATGCTATAGTAAACACCACAAGCAAACAAACTCTAAGGGCTTTTAAACGCAATGGTAAAAACGTTTATAGCATTTACTTTTTGCAGCATTCTTTTTTATAGCATTTGTAATGCTATCAAAAAAATAACTTTTAATAGCGATACTGTTTTCGCTATTGTAGGTCTGATATCTACCATATCATGTCATTCCAAAGCGGTCATTGAAACACTATGGGAAGTTAAAATAGCGTTTTTTGAATTCTATAAAAATTCTGAACCGTAGTAGTGGAAAACTCAAAAGATAAAAAAGAAATGAGCCAAGAAGATGAAGAGCAAAAGAATGAAAAACAAGAAGAAGAACAAGAAGCTGAAAAGGAAAAGAATAAATGGAAGGAAATTGAAAAACAAAATGATGAAGAAAATAAAGCAAACATTGATGGCAAAATGAGAAAACTTAATAATGAATGCCCAAGCATCAAAATTATTTCAAGTGAAACCAATAGCGAAAATCAAAACATAATGATGTCACAAAAAATCAAAATGGTCGAAAAAAATGCACAAGAAGAGGTGGAAAAATCCAAAAAACAAATGGAGCAACAAGGAAAAAAGGAAAATCAATCTCCGAGCTTAATAGTAAAAAAATAAAGACAGAAAAAGGACCTGTAAAGATAATTGACCCAGACTTTGCATACGAACCCATGGCATAAAAATCAAAGAAAGAGAAAAAAAAGAAGAAAAAAGAAACTAAAATGTCCAAGATATACAAACAAAAATAAAATCCAAACCTGAATCGACAACTGGAGAAAAAATAATACAAGAAAATGAAACTAAACAAAATTGAAATAATGAAGTACTTACAAGAAGGCCAAAAAGCACTTCTACAACAATTCTTCAACGAAGCACAAGAATTAAGGTAAGCTTTAAACTATAAAAACTAAAATTTATAAATAAAAATGTACCAATTTATAACTGATATGGTACATGGTTGCTTATAAAAATCAGGAATGGAACAGTAACAAAATCAATGATGATGGATTTGGTAGAAAGGTTCTTCGACGAAATGGTAAAACAAAAATATAACTAAATAATATTTGTTGAAAAAACTACAAATATTAAACATTTTTTATTTGATATGTGCTAACAAAATTTACCAATGTTGACATTATAGATTATATACTAGTTCAACAAATACCTTTTACAAGAGTAACCAAATATAGTTTTCTTTAAATATATGCAACGGTAAGAACTTTTTAACAATTTAATTCTTTATTATTTAAGAAAACTATTTACAAATTATACAACAAAATTTCACTCACATTAAAACATGCCATTGATTCCTTTCTTGAATGCCTCAATTTGAAATCTACAAGCAACACAAAAATCCTTATAGATCAAAATTTGGAAGATAATATTGAAAATTGTACAAAGATGTTTTTCCTAATTCATGCTTAATCATACTTTACTATTTTGGAGTTTGATGTACAAACAAAAGCATGGATGCACTGCAACTCTTTAAAACCACTTCACAACAGAAAGGAAGATCAAAAAAGATTGCTCAAGGAGTGGTAAAACATGCAATACATTATACTTAAAAATTAGAGCTAAAAAATTACAAATAAATTTGTAAACTTTTATAGAAAACATATGTAACTAACTAGATGAAGAAAAAATAGAAAACACGGCACGGACAATCAAATGACATAATTTATGTTGATGGACCACGATAAGAAAGCAGCATGTAAGAAAACAAAATAAAACATTTAAAGAGGAAAATAGATACAATGATAAAATTTGAAGAAAAAAAAAATAGGTTGAAGGACAATACGTTTTTTTGGACTAAAGGATAGTGCTAATTATAACTAACATTCTGTATAGTGTGAAATTGAATATACTAGTGTTATACCGCCTTTTGGCCAAGGCAGTATATCATGGATTTGGCCAAACGGATTTCATGATCATCAAGGGAGGAAGCCCAGAGAGATGATTATCAGGCTCGGAGATCGGTTATAAACTAGGCTATGGATGATGGTCGAGCAGATTCGGACGAATGATACTTTGGAATTGGCTAAGTATGGAATTGACACTTCTCCTAGGTAAGGGATCAGATCGGAATACTTCCCTAGACAAGGGATCAGATCGGATTAATATGGCTATAGATCGCTCGGATTGATAGGACAACTCAACAATGATCGCTGAATAACTCAATGAACAACGCATCAACTTGGGAATCAACTTTGAAACTAGAAGTAGGCAACATGGAGGATCCATAGGAGGGGTCGCACGCCGCCACGTGGTATGGAGAAGGGATCGAGGCCGTCTATAGGGGTGCGATCGGTCTGGATTTTTGTGGGTCGGATGGTCTTGGCTTGGAGATTCCAGATCCGAATTTTGAGCGAGATATTTGCATGTTTTCTCCTATAAATACAGTAGGCTTCACATTCATAGAGGGATCTTTTGGCTGGCTATTCTTCATCACTCTTTTCTCTTCCTTCATTAATTCTCTAAGGCAAAAACAGCTATACTTGTAATCTTGCAGTATAAATAATAAGATTATTGGAGTGGACTTAGATTAGAGTTTGCCGAACCACTATCGAATCTGCGTATTCGTTAATTTTTCTGTATCGAATCTGTGATCTGTGAGCTTATATTATTCTCTGATTGGTATTGTTATTAGATTAGGGATGCTTTCACATTATTTGGGCGTTGGTGGCCATTTTTGCCCTCAACAACTAGTTATAAATAACATCCTGCATAGTGTAAAAATTGAATATAATGCTAGTTATAACCAGCATTTTGTCCTTCAGCTAAAAAATAAAATTTGATGTTCTTCAACATAATTTTTTTTCTTTCAAAGTTTGTCCTTCTTCTTCTTAGTTCCCTTATATTTAAACTGATCAACAATTAATTTATAATTCTAACAAAATTAATATTGCAAAGTTGATTTTGGACTGTATGTAATAAAAGTAACAGAGGACCAGAGTAAAAATTACGATCTTTTTAGACTAAAAAAACCTATACAAAAGGAAGACAAGAGACACGACTTGAGCTATGAAAATGTAATGGATCAAAGAGTAATAACACAGATGATAAAGGATGAAGTTGGGGTGCAAAAACAAGAAAAAGAAAGCATAAAGAAACAAAACATGACTTAATTGATTTATCATATTAATGAAGTTTACTTATGTATCTTAAAAGCAATTATTATGTTTGTAATGATTGTAAATATTGTGATGGTTGTTTTAAACTAGTAGTGATAAGAAAAACTAGTTTTGATGATTGTGGTGGTTGTAATGAACTAACTATGTGAATGTGTAGTTTGTGATGAAATATTAAGTAGTATAGTTTCTATTTAAAGACAAGCACCATTATCCCAGTGGTTAAGTGATTCGACTTTGGTGCGAGAGGTCACAAGTTCGAAACTTGCGTAGCGTGATTCGAACATTTATTGACACATGATTTGTGGTTTGTTGTCTCAGTGACATATTGTATCTAAGTACCATTTCAAAAAAAAAGTTTCTATTTAAAAATCGTAATTATAATGATTGGAATGATCAAGATTAACTAATTGTGATAATTATGACTATGATAAATAGTTATATTGTAAAGTTTGTATTGAAAAACAGTAATGTTTGCGACTTACCAAAGCTATGTTAAAAAAGGATTGATAATTGTAAAAACCACAAATATTTGCAATTATTTATAGAAAAAAGTGCGAAATAACAGTACCAAATATACATAATAAAGTAACAATAACGAATCAACTCTGAAATAACAAAAAAATATACACAAGGGTTTAAACTGCAAATATATTACTACCAGTAAGAACCAACTCTGAAATAACAATAACAAATATACACAATAAAGCAAAAGAAATAAACTAAATTGTTCCAAGTAAGAAATGTCATCAACACAAACAGATTTTCAAACATATTAAGAACAAAACTAAACATTTTTCTTAATACAAGTAATTTTATTATTACCTAATTTCTTATTACACCTAATAGACCTATTAATCTCTCTAAAAGATTTAATTCTATTGTGAACTGAAGGATGACCAAACATTCTTCTATGTTAAGGTGGAGCAACATCAACATCACCGGCATCAACACCTTCCATACTAAAAAGAAACGAATGAATGGGATGCAAATATACAAAATGAAAGTATGAGGTCTTGAAATAATCTCCAATAAAATCATGAATGCTCAAATAATCACAACGCAAAATACATCTGATAGTATGTACACAAGGAAAACCATTAATGCACCACATACTACAAGAGCAACGTTGAGTAATAAGATCAACACATTGCCTAATATTAGAAAGAACTTTGAAAACAAGTTCGTTGGATGTTACAACAATTCACCTATAACCTTCCACATAAAGATTCCTCAAACCATCTTCAATGACTGGGCATAAAACGCTATTCCAAGAAGCAACAAGATAACAACGTTATCAACATCTCCCCATAACAATTACCAAGAGAAAAACATTAGAAAATTTATGAAAGGGAATTCTGCTCAAAAAGTTATCAACATAAACTTCATCATCTTGCCTAAATTCAGTCAAAGCAGCCTCAGAGTCCCTCAGGTTGGAAGCATAAGCAAAACGAGCAGAAAGATCAATCAAAAACTTCTTCTTAGCCTTTGAAAAATGATTTTTAATGTCACTTTTCAAATTATTATTCAAATGATAAAAACATGAACATTAAATGAATCTAGATACACATTTGGAACTACAATAAGAAGGCCAAGATGATGATTTGAAATAGAAGTAAAATGTCTAACATCGCTTTGAAGCATATCTCTATGTTGCCCACCAAACCATACCAATTTAAATTCATCCTCCAAAACGATAGCAGTAGCAAGAGGGTAAAACCTTAAAAAAATGTAATATATGAGATATAACAAACAAAAGCAACAAACATTTAAAGATGTATGCGGAAAAAATTGCAAATATTCGAAAAATGAAGTAAAAGTATATCCGAAATAAAATACTAATGTAACTTACCTTCATTGTGATTTTTACTCGTAGCCACCATCAAACATTCTTGTGCTCTATCTCTCATGATAGTACCATCCCCAAAAAAACAATAAAGAAAAAAAAAACTAATGGTCGATAAATTGAAAACCATGAATGTAAACTTCTAATCCAATAAAAAAATCCATTCAAATTGACGACTAATCAAATTTCTTGTAAAATAACTTTAATATCAGGATTTGATATAGTTATAGCTTCACAAAAAGACTTTAAATGATAATATGACATCATATCAGAACCACGTTGTAACGACCCGTAATTTTACCACTTTGAAACTGAAATATTTAATGTATTTAAATATTCAAATATAGAATTTTCAAATTTAAATAATCATGTTTTATATAATAAATAAGAATGGTGAACTTATTTTAAGAATTGAATAAAGATTTTGGACTTTTACCGTAACATTGACAAAATTGACAAAAGTCGGTTTTCAATAAAATTGAATATACGGTCCAATAATTGTTTTAAAGGATAAATAATTGCTTTTAAAATCATTATATAATTGATTGATAAAAGTTTGATAACTGTATATATACTTATGTTATAGTGATTGACAAATTTCGTCGTGCATTGACAAAATCAATGTCGTGTATTTGCAAATGAATTTTGATATTGTTTTATATTATTTTGTAAGTCAAATACACTTGTTTTAATTATTTAAAGATGATAAGAAATTTATTTTTAAGTTTGGTTTACATGAATACATAGTTTAATAAAAACATCAAAATGTGACCGTAAAACATTTTGTCGAAAATCAACATTTTGTCGAAAATCAACGTTTTGTCGAATAAAAGTTGCTGCAATGTTGTTGCACCTTTATGTACATATACATGTACACATTTTTTAAATATGTTAAGTATTAACAATTAACTAATCAATTTTACTTTTTCTAATTAAGGTTAGAAATTTCTAGAAAATCATTAAGAAAAAGTAAACATAAAAGGACAAAATCATGCCAAATCAAATCAAATAAAATCTTTACTTTATTTTTCTTATGCATTAAGTGATTAAGACAAAAGTAGTGATATGATAAGGTGATGGTAAGTATTTTAAAAGTAAGATAAAGTAAAGATATTTTAGTAATTTTGTAAAGGATTAATTTTGTAATTCACCAATTCTTACTTTTCCTATAAATACCCATCTACTCATTTTCTTCACACTTCTCATTTTTTTTCTTCTTTATTTTTGAGCTTTCTTTTGCTCATTAATGGCTTCTCTTCTTTAAGAGAGGTAGGAGGGTTAAAAATAGTGGAGTGCTTAAGCACCAATCCACTAATTACTCTTCAACCTCTTCTTAATTCACTTCTTCTTTAAATGGCCTTAGGCCATGAGTATTGGGATGAGGAGGCTATGGCCGTGAGCTATGGAGGTGGGAGGAAGGTTTGGGTCGAGAGCAAAGTGGAGGAGGAAGGATGGTCGTGAGCATGGGCAAGGTGGTGGAGTTGTTTATGGATGTATTAATGAAGTGTATGCTAGTTTAGTGAAGTGTGGTTGGATAAGAATGTTGGTAGGAAGTTAATCAGTTTGGTTAAAGGTGGATACTCATTTTTGAATTAACTAATAATTCCAAGTTTAATAATATGAAAGTTAAATATCTTAGATGATTAATATGTTTGATAACTTGGATGCAAAGTTGGTTGTTTACATGATTGTTTATGTGGATGATTCCTTGGTTTGATAAATGATAAGAGAAATGGTTAAAAATTAACCATATTTAATTAAATGAGAATTTAAATCAATATAAATATGTGTATGGAAATTATTTAGTCTCTTAATGATTTTAAAATATCTAATAAGGTTAAAAATGATATTATAATATTATTATAATATGAAATGAAATGGAAAATGGATTTGAAATATGAAAAATATTATTTGAAATGAGTTTAAAATGATTTAGAAATGTTTTATAAACATTTAAAAGTGTTTCCATGAAGTTTGAAAAGAAATTGAAAAACAAGTCAAAAGTAGGCGCGTCGCGTAATGGTAGTTCGCGATTTCGCGCCATAAAAGTTAAACGGGTATACGAAGTGGGATATAGTACGGAATTCTTCGAGATAAGAATTTTCCGAACTATTATATCCATATCTTTCCAACGAAGAAAGAAAACCAAGATTTCTTGAAGTAGATTTTGAAATATGTCCAAACAATTTTTAAAAAAAATCGCGGTTTTGCAGTTCGGAATCCAAGAATGATTTTTTTATAAATGATATTTTTAAATGATTAAAAATATGAAATAAATTTAATAAATCTATTAAAATGGTTTGAAAGAGATTTGAATTGGAAAATAAGAATTTTCAAACATTAAAAAGTTGTTTTAATCAAATAAGCTGTTTTAAGCACTTTCGCAACACTTTTCTGCTGCAGTTTCTATAACTTTTGAAATAAAGATTTAAACCTAAAGATTCTTTCTAGAATCATTTATAAATTTTTTTAAATAAGTATTTTAAATAATGATTTTGAAGTTTTATAAATCATTTCTAAAAATGAAAGGAGTATGTGGAAACGACTAGTACATTTGTCCCACTTGTGAGATCTAAACGATAAAGCAATGTGTGTAACTAAGGTTAGGAATGGAGCAACCAGTGCCCTGAACTTACCTGACCTTCGTTTTATCTTTTAGACGAGGGGTGGAACAAATCGAAAAGAAAGCCCGAATGCTCTAAAAAGGTTTTCCCAAAGTAAAAAAGTGAAGAGTTTTTGAAGAGTTAAACAAGGATTTGAGTAAAATGGTTTTAGGTTGTTGTAACGATGTTTACATAACGTCATTTTTAACCCATTTAAATGAGGATTTGGAAATAGAAAATCTTTATTAAAGGTTTAAACGTGATTTTAAATAATATGACTAGGTATTTCCCAAGATTAAAGAGGAGTTTTAAATGAAAGATTTAAAGAAATAATGTTGAAATGTTTTCCTAAGTAGAAGAGAAAATAATTTGGAATTATTCCAAGATTTAAGAAAGGTTTAAATAAACCAAATGATTTGATAAATGAGGCTTAATGATTCCATATATTCTTGAAAAGAAAACGGAATAAATTGAAAAGAATATATCTAAGAAAGATATTTGATTTAAATAAAAGATGAAGTAATTGATTGATGATTGATATCCACATATGAACTAAATATCTTTTTATCGATAATTGGTTTCGAAGGAATCAGGGTCGGATTTGGGTATCTCCTATCCGAAAACCACTTCGAACCAATGTATACGTTCAGAAGTGAAGACATGTTGAAGATGATGATTTTTGAAGACCGGGGATCTTCAGGATGTAGGGATTGCTGTCACGAGTCCCAAGGGTTTTACTCCACATTATATTTATATGGCAGTGATGACTGTATTCTGAAAATCTTCGTTGTATTGAAGACTGAAGATCTTCATAGCGGAAGGACTGCTTGTTGACATTCTCTGGGTAGCTCCCAATATAGAGACATTTATAGCAGTGGTTCTATCGTGTTTTGAAATTTTCGGATTGCAAGGACTGCTTGCTACTAATGGTGGTGGTAGGAGTACCTTCGATTTCGTTAAGTCCCAGAACAAACTTGTATGGATGAGTGTCTGAGAGTGCATTTCTGATCACATAAATTGATCTCTATCAATGTATTATCTGCTTGGTGGCGGAGAAGGCAACTTCTCTTAGCTTAACACCCTTTTCTGAGACATACGAGCTCAGGAGTTATACGTTGGTAGAAATCAGTTGTGTGATTAAGGAATGACAATGTGACATTCAAAGTGGAAACTGTTATGATCAAAGCGTGGTTTTGTATGAAAAGCGTGGCTTTGTCTAAGTTGAGCGTAACCTCACTCCCAAGCCTCACATCTCGAAAATGATACGGGAACTATGTTACATATTTCAGGCTTAGTATGACGAGGGTGGCGTATGATCCCTCAAGGTGACTGGCGGCGTATGATCTAGGTTACCAAGGTGTTCAGACAGGACCCTTATTGTATGGTATAGTGGCGTGTGAGTCCTTGCATGAGAGGCCACCGGATATCAAGAAGTGTGGCAATATGAGGAATAGTGGTGTGTGAGTCCTTGCACGAAAAACCACCGGGTTCCGGTTGCGATGCGTGGTTATCGAGGTTCCCTATCATATTGAAAAATCCAATTCCAATACGAGCTTTACGATTTTGATTGTATTCCCAAAATAGCTGTAATGCTTTGCAAACATTTCAGCTACCCCTTTTGGTATCATATATTTTGTCCGGTATATTCCGTTTGACCTAGTCCGGATATATTCCCTTAGACTTAATCCGGGTATTGATACCTTATTTGAATAAGTTTATTTGAAAGATGTTTTCCAAAAGAATGTCATTAAAGGTAATATCAAATTATTTTGATAATAAAAGTGTTTTGGTTATCATAAGGTAAAAACTCGTCCGTATTTATGTGTGGGCGTGGTCTTATGAGATACCTTTCTTTTCAAAGGTTTTGATAACATCGTCATGAGCTATACATTTAAAAATTTTGAGTATCTTTCGCTGGTTTATCAAGCCTGATCCGGGTATTTTTAATACTCGGGTCAGATCCGAGTAGTTTCAGGATTAGCTGAAGGCGCTTGGAATTTCCAAAGGAGAGCTGGAGACCTTCATCATCGTATGGACGTATTCTATTATCCACTGCATCTATTGCTTTTGTTTTGTCAGCATTTGTAAGGGCATGTGTTATAACTGTCCAAGCTGAATCTAGGTTAGACTCTGATATATGTTTTAAAATTTTCCACTGTAAAGATTATTATTGAAATAATATATGTTATTTCATTCGTGTGAGATTCTGTTTTTCTGTTCCGTTCTATCTTTATTTTTCTTTCTGCCCTTAATGATCTGCTTGTTCGTGCAATTTGAGTTGGACATGTGCGGTTTATTATCGATTCAAAGGGTACGGAAAAACGGGTCATTACACACATAAATCTTTAAGAGCCAATCCTTATCAGTATAAGCAAAATAATAATTAAAAATAATATTGTACTCATTTCAATAAATATTAACAAAATCTTTGGTCTTCATCAATGGATTAGCACGAATATGATCATATACGAAAAGCTTTACAAATTTACTAGAAAGAAGAGGATGACTTACCTCAAAAATAACAACACCACAAGAATGCTCAGACCGAAATCTATTTATAAAGAAACATACCTTATTGAACTTCTTAGGAGCATGAACGCTAAAATCGCACTCAACAAATAGCAATAACTCTACTCGGCGCATTCTTAATAAATTTAAGCTTAAAACCATTTTTAATCAAATACATCACATAAAAACGAAAATCTTTAGCACCCTTTGGAAAATGTTGGCTAACACCTGCAAAAATAGTCCTACCAAAATCATTTATTAAAGAAGAATCACAACTGTTTCCAACATTATTTGAAATACTTTTGCAGATTATTGTTTGAACAAAAGCAATCAACATAAACAACAAAAAATTCCTCACAATTATGTGCACATACTACCAAAATAGAATGCAAATCAAGTTAGTCTCAATATCCCTCTTTTTACTATCTTTTCGATAGGACAAATTAAACGATGTAAATTTTGATTCAGACTATCTTGCACATATATCATCTCTCAAACTAACTATTATTCAAATCAACACATCTAGGAAATTATCATTACCAAGAATGAACAAAACAAGAATATTACGTGAAGAGCCAGAAAAAAGAAGAAGAAAAAGAAAAAAAAACAGACATGGACACAAGTGAAAAAGCCATATGCAAAAATTTATAGTAACAAATAGAAATAATTGCAGAAAAACCGTAGCAGTTGAAGGCTATTGAAAATATTTACAGTTAATTCTGCAAACATTAACAAAAATGACTATATACATGGAGGAAAAAAAAATTACATAACAAATTAAAAAAATTAAAATAAAATAATACCTGAAAAAGGATGATGCCATTAACTAAAAGAAGAAGACGAGGTAGAAATCAAATAACGAAACAAAAAACAAATTGAATCCGAACGTTATTGTTCAGATGAATAGACGAATACATCAATCGAAAGAGATAGACTGATCCATAGTTGATCGGCAAAACATATTGAAGAAGAATAAAATGAACAAGGGCTAAAAAGAGGAAATGAAAAAACTAGCTTAAAGCGGGTTATAAAGGTTGATTCAAAAGGGTATTTTACAGATCAAATTCAAAAGTATGGAAATGGGCCTAATCCCCACATTAAAAAAAGGTCAAACCTCCAAAATTGATTCGAATAGTCAATTAAACTCAAAACTGAGCTGCAACAATAGATAGCCTGGAAAAGGTTTGTTTCTTTACTTCATAAAATCAAGGACTCAAAGCAAGTCAAAATTTACGACTATTCAAAGAGACTTGCTTAAACCAAGGAGGTTAATACTTCATTTTTGTTGTCAAAACAAAACAAACCACACCTAACAACACAGCACAAGAAAATTAAGCAAACAAACACAACTTAAGGAGACCAAGAAAACCAAACATAATCTCTGTACGAGAGAAATTACCGAAAGCTGCCACTATAAAAAGCATAGATCTGCAAACTACTAATCTCCTACTAAATCTTAAAAAATAACAACTCAACAAAAACAAAATGCAAAAACTGAACTGCAACAAGTCCTTAGCCTAAGAATGCAGGTAAAGAAAAAAGGTCGAAAAAGAACATAAACTTTTCAGGTACTACATAAATTTTGAGTATAACACTCATTTTTGTTTCTGAATAAGCTTATTCTGTATAGAAAAACCGGCTTTGCCTTGATGATTCAAGGAAGATCGCCATTAGCCACATTTTTAATCCCTGCTTCATTCTCTTTAGATGGTGTTTTTTCTCCACTGACAAGGTTGGTTTCTTTCTTCAGAATGGTAACTTTAACAGCTCCAGATTCTTTCTTATCAGCTGCCTCTACTGGTTTTACATCTGGAACAACCTGCAGATAAAAATTTTAACTGCAGGTGATAGCTTACAAGTTGCTTCTGTAAATTTAAGTACCAGCTAAGTTGATAAAGCTTGCTTATTGCTTATTTCACCTTTCACAACAAGATTTCTACGTATTAATCGAAATTCAAATGGCTACTGCTTTTTATTATTCACTTGAATCACTTGAAATAACAAATCAAAACTAAAAAGAAAGTAATGTAGGCATGGATATAACTTCAGTTATAAAAGCTCCCAAAGAGAAAAAGGAAATATGATATTTATAATTCTCATTAGGTTAGACGATTGTTTTATGAAATTTCTCCAAAACTAAAGGACTAATCTATTGTAAACTACATGTTATGACCATAGGAGTTAGCATATTGGAAGAAAAGCATGATGAAGACATTGGATGTGTCATTATTGAAATGTTTCACACTTTATTGGATGTCATTATTGAAATGTTTCGTAACAAGTGTATCGAACCAATGGTCATAATTGCTATGTTAGTACATCGTTCAAGTCAAAGAAGATCATTACGAGCCAATGAAGTTCTTAATAAAATAGCATTAACGAAGACCAAAATAATTATTGACTCCTCTATGCTTATTATTCAAGTATGTAACTATGTAAACACTAACAAAATAGGCATTATATAAAGTACTCAACAATAATAATAAAATATAACTTATCCAATTAAATACAAACATGTCAACAGTATGAAGAAACATTTAATCAAGATCTTATGCACGTTCAAGAAAATTAACTGAAAACATAAAATTATGCATGAATGCCTAAGAGCACTAATTAGCCTCATGGAGTCTCATAATGGGTTATTGTACGCAAATATAAAACAAATAAAAATGTAATAATATGAAGAAAAAAATACCAGTTTTTGCAATTGAGGTTGCTTTGCTCTTTTCTCTTGCATCACCTTCTGGCGAGACTCATAGAAAGGGAAGTCGTCCAAAATAGAAGTCTTGCCATCATGTTCCTTGAATATTTTAAGCACTTGAAGTCCCTGCTCAAGCTTAACCTGCATGACCGCATACATCATATAAATACATTTTGTATATGATCTAATAATGTTTATGCATTAGAACTTTAAACTTTCTTACCTCTTGAGTATCTCTACTGTTAGTGACAGGCTTGTTATCGTTGTTCTCTAATGTTATCTGTCTAAGAATGGAATTTGGGACATCTTTCACTATATGCCACTTAACAGGGAAACAACCAGTCCACTTATCCTGCTGCCAGTAGTCCATTGTCTTATTAAAATCAACTGGACCCACCATCTCTGCCATACCAACAAATTGTCCGCTTGCATTAACCTATAAACAGAAAGTGGCATTGACCTCAGAAAACATGAAATTGCTTCAAATCAGTAGGTTTTGCTTATTATTTTAAGTTATAAGTGCTTCATATCATTGAGCACTTACTGCAATCACTGACTGAAAAATGATACATTAAGCACTTCTTTTAAAAATATTTAGGAGATTTTTTGGATATTGGCCCACCAAAGAAAATTATTACAAAATTAGGTTTCATTGAAAACATATTACAAAAGTAGGCCTTTTTTCACCAGGTCAGTCTTTTGTATATGTGCACTTTAAAAATGCGCATATACAACTTTAAAAAATATACATGCACATGTACAAAATGCAAACTTTTACATGTGCACTTTAAACATGAACACGAACAAATTCTGATCTGATGAAAACCTGACCGATTTTTGTAGTTAGTTTTCAATAAAGTCTATTTTCGTAATAAGTTTTTTAATGAGGCTATATTTAAAATTTGTCCAAATATTTATTGAGTTCTTTAATGTTGATTATATCATACAAACATTCAATAAGCATTCAACAATCAACACAACACACTTAAAATTAATCAGCATTCAACAATCAAACTTCTTAACCTATTATTGCAAACACACACAATGGTACAAGAATAAAAAAGAAATTCTGAACTCACAGAGAAAAACAGAAAGACAGGGTACCCTTTCTCTTGTGCTTCTTGGTAAGCGTCATTGAGCTTCTTATTTCCATTAGGAGTACTTGCCCACACATTGTATTTAACACTCTTATGAACATCATCTTCACTATATGACTTAATGATGAAAAACTTAGCATTTTGATACTCCAAATTGAAATCTGCTTTGTTGTACTGTTCTTTATCCGGAATTCCAGCAATAGCGGCTGCACCAGCGTTAGAATCATCCACGTTCCCACTAGTGACTGGAGATACAGCTGGCTTCATAAGTTTTACCCGATTTGCTCTTGGCCCTTTGTTCAACTCACCCAATCCATCTATGCTTTCGCTTGGGTAAAAGAAACTATTGCCTCGGCCTCTAGGTCTGTACTCTCTACTATCGACTACACTCCACCTTCCCTTTGTTGATTTAACTCCAAGGCTAGACGGATAAGCATTGTAAAACCTATTGTTTGGGTACATCCTATTTATTAGCCCAGGAGTCGTTGAGCTCATTCCTGATGTGGGCCTGGAGTTGTGCAAACCCTATATCAACATGACTAATAATAATTTAGAAATTTGGCAAAACAAGTATCAACAACTTTAATCCAAAAGGTTAAAGCCTGTTACAGGAGTAAAATCAAATAGCAAGAAGTTCAAAAACAACAATTATGTAACCTTATGAACATAAAGCAATCATATGAGGGAGCGTGAAGAATGTAAACAGTCATATAGTTAATCAAGAAATATCTTTTCTATTAATGGATGGATAGATAGAACATGCAATATCAGCTGTGGCCAGGTGAAATGACATCAACACCCCTGCACATCAGGAATAAGATTCTGGGGAATTCATCATTTCAACCAAGAAGGTTATATAATTACCCCTTCAATTCCATATTCTATCACATCTCTATGTCACATGCATTCATGAGCACATCGTGTGCTTCATGTACATCTAATGAAAACTAGAAAGGATCTAGGTGTCAGAAACTGAAATTAAAATAAGCCTAGCTTTTAGATGTAATAACCTTGGCCTAAAGAGGCAACAAAAATAAAAACAGAAGTATAGTTAACAACGAGACAGGAACGTACTTCAGCCTTTATACAAACAGATTTGGTTATCTGAGTATTATTATGAGATTATAAATGTTGAAATATAACATCAAAATTGAATAATGTTTGTTAACCCACTTTTTAACTAAAGCAGATTTCAACCAAAATTACAGAGCTAAAATGAAGACGAGTCAGTTCACAGATTTGAAACATGCTTAGAAAGGCTAAGAGATTGGACTCGGGAAGTTTGATGGAAATCGAAGCTAAGTAAACCATTCGGTACCTAGAGGTTTTTCTTCCACTTGGCATCATCCTAAACTCTCTAAACTTCAAGTACAACTTCAACCCATCATCTTTAAATGCTTTTCTAGGGTAGACAAGCAACCTTGGGCATTGATGAGAAGAAAGGGAAAAAAAACAGGAAAAGACAAGCAATATCAAGCAAATCATAAAAAAAAAACTTGATCTTCATGGAAAAGAGTTTGACATGCATTGAATTGAAGATAGAAAAACCAAGCAGGTGAACACCAGAACGAGCCACTCGGTACCAAGAGGTTTTTGTTGGAGATTGGACCAGCGTGTTCCCTCCTATACACTTGGTCTTGCATCTGAACTTTATTCTACGTGGGCTCCTGAGTCTACTAGTAAGTTTCTATATAAATACCAGCCCTATAGCAACTGAAGTGGGATGGACACTCTACATATTTTTCACTCATATCTCCTTCCTCAAATATACTCCAGGAACTTCATTGTAAATCTAAGATCCTCTGATTGTGGTCAGATCTGATAAAATTAGTTATAATCGGAAAATAAAACGACTAATAACAAAGATTAAAGTGAACATAGACCAAAAACTGCTGAACCACTATAAATATTCATGTGTTCTGCACTTTTTTGCTATTTTCTGTTATTCTCTGCTATATCTCTATACTTCATTAGTTATATGGATACTGATGTCATTTTTGGCATCAACATTTTAGTATTTTCACTGAAAAAGAGCTAGATTTCACAACTTAAACTTTGGATCTGAAATTTGGAGAAGATGAAAAGGCCTAACATCGGATCTAAGATTGGAGAAAGTCAACAAGAACATGAAAGCAGTCAAGAGGTGCCCTCAAATTCTAATCATTTCATCTACGTGGTCAAAGAGAAGATGGAGAGAATGATGAAAGAAATGCAAGATGGATTTTTCCAAAGGTTAGGATAACAAAAAGTAGCTGGAGCTGCTAGAATTCAAACCTAAAGGCCAAGAAGTAATGCAGGAGCATCGGGAGTCGGAGTAGAGCAAGTTGGAACAATTCCACCACGAACAGGACCTGTCAGTACCAATCCCAATCCTCTCGGTGCTGAAAGGATTCTACATGGGGGAATTCTAGATTTGAATTTGGGACGAGCTGGAACGTCGGGATTGAACGTTACTGGAGCCAGAAACGCAAAACAGAACGTGAGTGCACAACATCCAAAAGAGTATGTACTAGTGTTTCCCTGCAAGAACGGGGGGAGGCAAAATGAAGCCATAGGTGCAAATCAAAATGCAAACGCGCAGCCAGAGGAGTATATGCCAGAGTTTCCCTACGATAACAGGGGCCAGAATGCAACTATTGATTGAAGACCTTCATTGGACGACGACAACCGAATAGTTGAGTTGGAGGATAGTGAGGGGTGGAGCGCCAAACCAAAGTTTGAAGGACGTAACCATGAATCCATTTGCCCCTAACATCCAGAATGAGTGGAATTCTCCCGATTTAAAGCTTCCGACGTTGGAAATGTACAATGAGGAGACAGATCCAACGATTCAACTAATGAGATACATCCGACATATGGAGGTGTTGGACGCTTCTGAGAAGATGATGGGACGGTGCTTTCCGTTATATCTGACAGATTTAGCAACAATGAGGTTCAGACAGATGGAGAATAATGGTCCATAAGCACGTGGACTGAGTAAGTGAATAGATTCTTGAGACAGTTTGAAGTCTATATCTCTCGATCAAAGAATGTGATGACGCTATCAAGCATAAAACAAAAGCCCGAAGAGACCTTAAGAAGTAATCTGATGAGATTTACGCGGCAGCCGTCGCAGTCGATAAGCCGGATCCATCAATAATTCTGATGGCGATAGTATATGGAGTCGCAAGCAAGATCGAGTTCAAAATTGTATTGGAAAAGGATCCACCGATGGATCTGATAGAGTTTTATCATGAAGCTAAGAAGTATCTACATCAAGAGGACGTTGAGGCTGATAACGCTGATGTTAATGATGTGGATGACGGAGGACCGTTCGAGATAGGATATGGTAAATATAAAGGAAAGGGAAAAGCTGATAACGACTTTGAAGGACCGAAACGGCAAAGGAGAGAATTGAAGTTCTCTTCTTTACATTGACCTGACTGGAACCCCAGAGAGAATATATTAAGAGGCAGATTCCCTATCGAAGGCCAACTAAGAGAAAACCAACAGATCGGAAGAGAAGGTCTAGAAAGTTTTGCCTATTACACGAATTAGATAGACACAAAATGAACGAGTGCAGACACCTTCACGATTTGATAGAAGAATTGGTTCGGAGCAACCAACTGCAACGGTACGTAAGGAACCGAACTACGATGGTGCAACCGGAGCAGCCACCATCTGCAGCTAATGTATCAAAAACCATTAAGGATATGGATCGAGGATGGTAATCTCATGATCGAAATAGACAAGAGTCGGGTTCGTTTTTCACGTTTTGCTTTCCATTTTGAATAGTTAAGACGATAATAACCTCGGACCGCTTATACATGTACGAGACCTCGATTGGTCTCTAAGCACACTCTGAGTCGGATGTCCGAGATGAATATTTAGAATGTTTGCTTTGATTTGAATATTTGATTTTTGCAAATCCACTTGAACGCGATGACCGTTATTGATCGTGGTAGTCTCGTCCAGAGAGATGGGACGAAAATCGCAAGAAGTAAGTCCCTTTACCGTAGAGTAAGTGGATGAACATGCTTGTTGCTGAGTCCCCTCACCGGAGAACAAGCGAATTGGGCTCACGATCCGAAGAGATCAAAAGAAAGTTCCCTCACAGAGGTTGAGCGGGCAAACTTAATTATCGTTGAATACCCTCGTCGAAGAGCGAGCGAATTGGCCCCAGCAAGAATTTGGAGAGATCAAAAGTAAGTCCCTTCACTGGAGAGTGAGCGGACGGACTTAATTGTTGTTGAGTCCTCTCACCGGAGAGCGAGCAAATTGGGTTCAGCAAAGATTCAAAGAGATCAAAAGTAAGTCCCCTCATCGAAGAGCAAGCTGATGGACTTGCTTGTCGTTGAGTCCTCTCGCCAAAGAGCGAGTTGATTGGGCTTAGCAAAGATTCGAAGAGATCAAACCCTAGATTGAATGATAAACAATCCGTAGAGATCGAACCCTACATTGGATGTTAAACGATCCAGAGAGATCGAACCTTATATGGGATGATAAACGATTCGGAAAGATCTAACCCTAGTTTGGATGATAAATGATCCAATGAGATCGAACACAGGAACGAGATTGACCTAAGGTAAGGATTTGAACGTCTTATAATCAGAGTAAAATAGATAAATCCCGAATGAACACAAGATTACCTTGATATACAACATGATACCTCCGGATAGAGATAGGCTGTTCATGATTCACGACTGACACTCAAGCAAGGATTGGAATCCAAAGCTACAACAGGTCTATAACGACATTTGGTCTGTATGAGAATCCAAAGAAATCAGGCGATTCACCAAGATCGAGGTCAATAGATAGCCAGAGAGCACAACAACTATCGAAGATAGTCAATTCACGAACTTGAAAACATGCTTAAAAAGACTAAGAAATTGGACTCAGAAAGTTTGACGCAAATCGAAGCTAAGTTGACCACTCGGTACCGAGAGGTTTTTCTTCCACTTGGCATCCTCCTAAACCCTCTAAACTTCAAGTACAACTTCAACCTATCACCGTCGAGTGCCTTTCTCGGGGAATAGACAAACAACATTGGGGATTGATGAGAAGAAAACAATGAAAGCAGGAAAAGACAAGCAATACCAAACAAATTATCAGAAGGAACTTGATCTTTGTGAAAAAGAGTTTGAAATGCATTGAATCGAAAATAAAAAAACCAAGCAGGTGAAAATAAGAAGTTTTCACCAGGATAAACCACTTGGTACCGAGAGAAACCTATTGGTACCGAGAGGTTTTTATTGGAGATTGGGACGGTATGTTCTCTCCTGTACACTTGGACTTGCATATGGACTTTATTCTACGTGGGATCCTGAGTCTACGGACAAGTTTCTTTATAGTACCGGCCTTATAGCAACTGAAGGGGGATGGACGCTCTGCATATTCTTCACTCTTATCTCCTTCCTCAAATACACTCTAGGAACTCCATTGTAAATCTGAGATCTACTGGATTGTGGTAAGATCTGATAAAACTAGTTGTAATCCGTAGAGAAAACGACTAATAATAAATATTAAAGTGGACGTTGGCCAGAGGTTGCTGATCCACTATAAAAATTCATGTGTATTCTTTACTTTTTTGCTATTTTAGGTTATTCTCTGCTAGATCTCTATACTTCATATGGTATTTGGGTGTTTGTGCCATTTTTGGTGTCAACAAAATTCAAAATTTCACTTAAGCATTCACATCTATTTGTTTCCAAGTATTTGTTTTTTTTAAATTGCATTAATATCAAAACATTCACATCTATTTGAGAGTGTGTTCTTGCAATGTGTCCATCAAAATTACAAGAACCGCCAAACTAAAGTTCCAACTAAGAAACACCAGTTCTAGATGGTTCCTGCTTCCAAGTTTAAGATAAACATATAAATCCAAATATCAGATAAATGAGCAACATAACAAGCATTATCCCATAAATCATTTTATTTTTACTTTAGAGTAAGCAAGAAAAAATGTTAGGATAAGCAAGGAAAAAAAGTATACCATTAGATGAGGAGCAGGGCTATAATTCTGATTCCTCCATGAAGCAGAGTTTGAATATAAAGGTACAGCGTTATTGGCATTGTAATGACCACTGTACCAAGAGACAGGTGACCTTGATCTATCATAAGGATGTCTTGGATCTTGATAAGCACCACTACTCAACGGACCACCTCTACTGTAAGACCCATTTGATGTGACAGATGAAACTTGCTGGCTTGGTTTCTGAGGTACCAATCCATTGTTTCCATTAGTGGTCAAAGAGGTAACATCAACCGTGTTTGATTTGGGTATATCTAGGGAAACATGTGGTTTATCTTGAGAAGCAGTAGATACAGGTCCTTTGTTAGAAGATAAGGGTTGGGTGTGGGTGTATTGTGTATTGCCAGCCGATGGCATTTGATAATATTGTGGATATTGATAATTATGGGAGCTATACTGCTGAACATCGGATCCTGTTGTTGGAGCTGGAGAACCTGATGGTTGGTACATGCTGTAAGTATTGTACCCATAATCATATGCTCCCTGAAAAAGAAACATGTCAGAAACAAAAAAGATACAGCGGATGCAGCGAGGACAAGTGGCACAAGCTCCGTATTTTTTGCTTTTTTTTTCTTTCCTTTGTTTGCAAGATATCAAGGAGAATAAAAACTTAAGAGAGCGTTAAATAAATCATTGTTCTAAAAGATATTAGATGTGGCTTTTTGCAGTCAATGACTATATATTTCATAGATGGAAAAAATAAACAGGTTGTTCAGGACTAGTATGTAAATAGCCAAATGAATAAAGTTTTTTTTTGTCTATATGTCAAAAAGTAATTTATAATCATGTGGTAAACCTAGGCAGTCAATGGTAGTATGATATCTTCAAACTTAGAACGCCTGGAGAAGGCAGAAAATTTACCAAAGGGCTTACACAAACACACACACACACACACACAAAATAAATACATGAACACACACACACACACACACAAAAAATACATGAACACACACACTAAATACACCTGGTCGGATAGTAACCAAAATCATAATCATAGACTTAAATGGGAAAATGAAGTTACAAGCCAGAAATATCATATAAAAATTTATGTGGGCAGGAATGGTCATGTGTAAGTGTAGATTTGTTAAAAAATCCGATCATTTCCTTAAAAACACTGATTATGATTTGGAAAATTCACATTTTCTTTCATTAACCTATTGCTTTAAGCTTTTCTTTTCCATATGTTAATCAAAAATTGATCAAAATAGGTGAAATGTTTTTCATGTTATTCATCTTTATCTGCAAGTGTATAAACCATGTATATGCTTGGTCATGCAGACAAAGCATGCTAAGAAACCTTTGCATCAAAATCATGGGGTTGGTTGCAACAACTGCATAAACAGCTACATAATGTATGGCTTATAACAATCGAATGTTTATTTATCCACCTTTCCTTTCTTACAACTTGTAATTTTTACTGTTCTGTATTTAGGATAAACATAGGTAACTGTCAAATTGTAAAACCAATCAATAACAATATGATATTTCCTTTTAACCAACATGTATGAATCAAATAAAAATTGATAAGGCTCTTGAAATTCTACTAACTACATACGAATAGGGAACCAGCTAACAGCTATGATAAAATAGCTTACAGCAGATGACATATCTGATCCATCATGCATATAACCATCCCACCCATGCAACTGTTCATAACCATCTAAAAAGAAAACGTTAACTTAGTATTAGTTACGGTTAAAATGTAATAATAAATTACAATAACAAAAGGTGACACCACGGCGCATCGAACATGCACATGAACACAAACATAAAATATACATTCTATACTAACAAAATAGGCTTTCACATCATTGGTTACTACATGAGTTTAGAAAACAAATCAAAATCATCTGATTCAAAATTTCTAATCTTACGTCCATAATAAATGGGTCCCGGTGCGTATCCCTGAGGAATATAGCAAGCATTTGGATCAACGTTTTGAAGTCCAGGTGCCACAGAACGATCAATGGATGTGATTGTAGTGTCCTGCACAATTTGACACACAAACAGAATGATAAATTAATAAACCAAATACCAGTCATATATACACAGATATAGATATGTATAAATAATATGCATAATATATACACGACAATTATGATAAACATCAGAATACCTTCTTCGCGACCTCAGCAGCATCATTGGTCTTGTTCTCGGTTTCTAAAGTGAGCTTCTGCAACATATCAGTTGCTTCTGTGTACAAAAGTAACAAAGATGGAAGAACTTAGTAATCATGGTTATCAATATATTATAAAATAATAGTTAAAATAAACATATATTCCCTCCTTTTATAGAGCAATTGATAATTCAATAAAAAAATACAATACACACACACACACAAAACTGGGTTTTGAAGTAAGGAATGCCTAATGGACCTTAACTATACATCCAAAATAATCACTGCATAAAATCGATCAATTTAGAATCATATGTCCAAAGAAGGGTGGGCATGACGTCAAATTGAGGGAGGTCTCATGGAATCGAATCTTTATACATGATATAAATGAAATAATATCACTCAACCAAGATTTATAACTCACTGATTTTTAGAATAGTCCTAAACTTACTTTTGATATGATGCATCAAACCCGACTAAAGAAATAAACCGACGTAAACAAGAGATCAAATAACAGATCCTAATCAACGTCAAAAATCAAAAAGGAACAGAGATAAATCAAATACATAAAGCAATATAGAAAACAGATAAATCATACTTTCAGCTGAGGAAGCAACGGGAGCCATGGCGGATAACTCAAGCGGGGAATC
Organism: Allium fistulosum; assembly: GCA_030737815.1. Taxonomy (NCBI): domain Eukaryota; kingdom Viridiplantae; phylum Streptophyta; class Magnoliopsida; order Asparagales; family Amaryllidaceae; genus Allium; species Allium fistulosum. The sequence goes on from CM060905.1 coordinate 1,252,594,231, forward strand.
CTAAAGACGATAGAGGGGAAAAACCCTAACCCTAACTTTATCCCTAGGATTTGACTTTTCCTATTAGGGGGGAGAACAAAATTTTGAAGAGGAGGGTTTTAGATCTCGAAAAGTGATATTAATTTGGTTAATTTGTTATTAAAATTTTGATTTATTATTTATCGGGCTAGGCTCGAAAGAGAGTATAATAATGCACAGCCCATTTTTATGCACAGCCCATTTCTGTTTTTATTTCTGTATAAGATTTCCTCTCTCTTCCCGCCACTTATATTCGCTTGCCTCTTTCATTCTCCGTTCTTTCTTCTTCTCCTTAAAAAAATCTGTAGTTGAAAATGTTGTGGGTTGACAAGTACAGACCCAAATCACTAGATAAGATGATCGTTCACGACGACATCGCTTCTAATCTCCAAAAGCTTGTAACTTTCTTCTTTTCTCAATTTCTCGACCTAGGGTTTCGTGATATTTTAAAGGTTTGATTTTACGTTATTTGATTCTTTTTTAGGTAGCGGAGCAGGATTGTCCTCATTTGTTGTTCTATGGGCCGCCTGGATCAGGGAAGAAAACCCTAATTATGGCTCTATTGCGGCAGATGTTTGGCCCTGGAGCTGAAAAGGTGGGATTTCTGTTGTCTTTTTATGTTAACTACCGTTAATCTTCTGTTCTTTTATTATATACTGCTCTTTTTTTGTAGGTGAAGATGGAGAACAAGGCATGGAAAATTGATGTAAGCTTCAGTAACTCTGTCAAGTATTGTTTTATTTGGATGTAATCGAAGTATTTATTGGGCTTATTTAAATATATTTATAAGCAGCTGCTTACGGTCTTTCAAACACATGTAAAGGAAAAATTCAAATAAAAATAATAATCACTATATACATGTCAAATAATATGGCCGTTAAAGATCAAAATGGGTATAATAGAAAGCATGTAGTAATTTAAAATACTGTAGCCATGGTGTAAATTGAAAGTTCAGTTCCAAATAATCTTGAACTCAAATATGCAATCGTTTTCTAAGACTTGGTTATCTAAAAGTTAGCAATATTACATTAATTAATTTGTTAGGATTTTGATAGAAGTTGGTTTGTAGGCTGGTTCTAGGACTATCGAGTTAGAATTGACAACATTGTCAAGTACGAACCATGTAGAGCTGAATCCCAGTGATGCAGGCTTTCAAGATAGATACATTGTGCAAGAAATTATCAAGGAAATGGCAAAGAATCGACCAATTGACACCAAGGGGAAAAAAGGGTTTAAAGGTATTGATTGTTTTGTACTTGAAGTTTTATAGTAGTACATAACTGGTTCAAATGTTATTCAACTGTTCATAATCCATCTTAATTGTTTAATCATAAGAGCATCTCCAACTGCTTGAAATTCAGGTTGAACATTCAGCATCCGCATTTCAACAGAACGATTACCCTGCAATATTCAGTTTTCAGGAAACTGAATTGGAACTGGATGCCCATTTAATTGGGCGTCCTGCGTTAGCCGACTATTTAGTTGCGCCTGACGTAATGCGTTCGTTTAATAGGCACCCAGATTTATAGAAATATAATTTAATAGTGCATTAATGGAAGCCCACTAGATGGGCGCATGAGTTTCAAGCGTCCATTTAATAGGCGCCAAAAGCTAGACACTCATTAAATGAGTGTTTAACTGTTGGGTTTTTCTCCCACTTCCAGACTTAAATGTTCAGCGCTTTGAATATTCAAGACTGAAGCTATTGGAGATGCTCTAAAATAACATTATAAGATGAGTCGTCTTGGTCTTTAATTTGTAGTTTTGACTAGCTTGATGATGAACATACATGGACGTGTTTGTCAAAAGGCCACAAGGAAGCTGGAACACCAAAATTATTTTTCGGTAGATAATGCATAACAAAGCCATGATTGTAATCACTATTACTTGACAGCAATCAACTTAATGTGTAGTAGGCTAGTAGCTGTATGCTTAAGCTCTTTCTGTTTTGTACACATTTAAATACATTTAGTATGTTTTATGATAATTTTGAGATCTTTTTAATGGCAGTATTAGTTCTGAACGAAGTGGACAAGCTTTCAAGAGAAGCTCAACATTCTCTTAGAAGAACAATGGAGAAATACAGTGCTTCTTGCAGGCTAATTTTATGTTGCAATAGTTCTTCAAAGGTCACAGAGGCTGTTAGGTCCCGGTGTTTGAATGTTCGTGTTAATGCACCTACTGATGATCAGGTCCCATAGACAAAAATATGTTAATATTTATATCTTTATATGATAATGGTTTTATTGCATATTCCCTTTTACTCTATGGTTTTCCAGACTGTTTCTTTTTGTGCATTCATGCTTTAAGCAAGCATATGTGCTTGAATTTCAATTATCACTGATTGTTTGGCATTCCCATATGTTAATAAGTAGTCTTTATAATTCTCGTGCATGCATTTCTTCTTGTTGCCAAAATGCCATTACTAAATTTCCTACTAATTTGGACTTGAAATTTTGTAATAGCGACAATAATTAGTGTTGGATGCTTTCAAATTTAGTACCATTGTATTACCTCCATTGTTCTTTCTTGTAAAAATTATTGCTTGTCCTACTTCTCAAAAAAAGAATATCTAGTCAGTTGTACGGAACTGTTTAAATTTGCGTGTTTCAACTTTTGGAGTAAAATGGTGGTGCTGTTTAGAATCCATATCATTTAAATACTTTGAATGCATCAGATTCTCAAAGTGCTGGAGTTTATTGGCAAAAAGGAGAACCTACAACTTCCACCTGGATTTGCAGCACGAATTGCAGCTCATTCGAACCGTAGCTTGAGAAAAGCCATCTTGGCTTTTGAGACATGCAAAGTTCAGCAGTAAGCACATCATCTCATAACTTTGCACATATTCATACAAAAAAACTTCACAGATATATGCATGTACAAACACATGATAAATGCACAATCATGAGTAACCAGCAAAAGTAATCAGCTGTAAAAGCAAGTTTGAGCACATATTCATCCACACACAACCAAGTCCCACGTTTTTATGAACAATATTGCAATATTGGAAGGTAAACCTACGCTTTTCTTTATAGTTGTTTCAACACTTATTTTCTTTTTGGGTATAGATATCCGTTCACAGCTAATCAAATGATCCCACCCTTGGATTGGGAACAGTATGTTTCAGAAATAGCATCTGATATGATTAAGGAACAGAGTCCCAACAGGTTGGCACTTGTCTTGTGTTTTCTTTTTATTAATTTATTCGGAACTTAATGAGTTACTAAATGGAAACTATAAATCTTCACCAGTTTTGACTAACTCAGATTTCTTTGTATGTTTGTGCATGCATAATACCTCCAATAACATGATACCTTTTGTGTAAGGTACCAAGAAGCAATGCTATATTTTCATTAATAACCCCTTGGGAATTTTCTATTGAGCACTCTATTGGGTCTCTCTTTGATGGGAAAGTCATCGAATATTTAGCATAGTTTATGCATTACTTCCTTCAAAAACAACTTTCCCTTGATCAATGTCAGTTCTCTGGACATAATTTTGTTGATGGGTAGTTCTAATCATATATGACTAGGCTGTGGATAGAACTGTAAAAGAAGGTGCATGATGATATATCTGTTCTTTAGCCAAAAGCATATGGATCACTTTCATGTTCACCACTTGTGCATGTTTTGAGTATTAGCACACTTCACCATACTTTTGTACAGGTTAAATAAGGCATAACAAAATACTGATTTCTTTTATGTGAGAATTCTCTTTTGTATTCACCTGCTATGTGAATATTAATTTCCATCAATGACTGGTAAGGGTTTTGGATGTGAAGTCAAAGGTCTTGGACGTTATCCATTATACATATACATTGTAATCCTCATACATTTAATTCACTTTGACGTTTATGTTCTCAGGCTGTTTACAATTCGTGGCAAATTATATGAACTGCTTGTTAATTGCATTCCTCCCGAAGTCATATTGAAGGTAGAAATTTTATTTCTGTGCTACTTTAAACATATTGTTGTGTTGTTGATGTTAATAGTTTGTTAATTATGCAGAAATTATTGTCAGAACTACTGAGGAAGTTGGACTCTGAGCTGAAGCACGAAGTCTGTCATTGGGCGGCATATTATGTAAAGCTTTGATATCAGTTGATTCTCACATCACTAAATTTTGTCGCTGGGACAATACACATATACGTACATATACACACACTATGAAAAATTTAAAGTGAAAGTAAGATCTACGTGTGGAGACTATTGAGTTTTCGGTAAAAGTAGGCTTACAACAGGAATGAGTTTTAAATCCACACCTATTTGTGTTGGTTTTGAGCAAAATAACATAAGAAATTCAAGAGGATATGTTATGGGGAATGATGTTTGTATTAATCTATACCACAAAAAAAAAGTAGAACAAATGAAAAAAAGGGAAAAAGGTGTTGCAATCAAAATCACTAAAAATTAATAGGATTGGATGTGAGTATATTCATGCAACTCTATTGAAGAAACTAGGAGATATTGAATAATGATTATACGTGTGTGTATACATTCATTATCTTTTAGTTTTTTCAAATAAAATTGCATGAATAGAGAGAGAGCACATACAAAACTAATCGACTAACAAAAAAGAAATGTTTGAATATCTAGGTTCAATAATACAAGAAGAGAAAAACCATAATGAACCAAATTAACATAGATTAAATAAAATGGAGATAAGTTAATAAGTTTATTAATGTAATAGGAGTTTAACGAATGAACTATATATATATATATATATATATATATATATATATATTCACTGAGCGGTGGTTAAATCTATTGTATTGTATAGTTCGGAAAGTTGGTGTATAGGAAGAAATGAGAAATATAAATGTAGTAGAAATACGATAGATTCAATATGATAGTGAGAAAAAAATAGGAACGACATCATTAAGTAAGAACTAATGAAATTAAACTTAGATGATATGAACATTTTTTCTTAAAAAATGATACCCTAGTGAGGAGATAAGATAATTTTTACGTTGAAATGGGACCATGGTTATGAAAGGCGCATGTCATAGCGTAAGGCACGGCTTGGCGTTTGCACCTTTCTTTCCTATGGCGCAGCGCACATGGAAATGCACAGCGAATGGCGCAAATGGTGTGCGGCCAAAAATGTCGTACCTTTTCGTTATTTTATTGTTTATTTTTTTTATTTTTGTTGTATTTATTTTTGCTTGAAGACATAGTGATTGATATTGAAAATATAATTCTTTTTATGTAATATATATATGTAATATATATTCTCAAATCAAGTTGCAATTTTTATTGTGTATATAGAAAAAAGTAACGATTGAATGTATTATATATTTTTTATACAATGATATGATTACACTTCAAGTTAATCTCCAACAAACTTTGAACTATTTATTCATATTATTGGAATGGACAATTAGAACCGAGATCCGTAAATGCAAAACAAACCGAACCCGATCTGAACCCGATGTGTATCGGGTCGGGTCTAGGTGATGAAAAATAACATGAAGACATGATCTGACCCGGAAGGTTAGATAAAAAGCGAGAAAATGTGTGTATTTTTTTTGTTTTTACCAGATAGGACTAGAATCGAGACTCGAGTCGGATTCAGATCTAATCGGACGGGTCTAATTGTCACCCCTGCATCGAACAAATAATCTCGAATGGTCGTATTCTCCAAATTAATCTCAAGCGAACTTCATGCAGAAAACTATGGAAAGAAAATCATGCGGCAAACATCAATCTTCATTTACTCATTTATTTTTAGAAAGCAAGGAAGGGATGGTTCAGCCTAATTGTGAAACATGGCTTGAAGAATGCGTCTAGTTTAAAAGCACAGATGAGTTGAACCAGATTATGGGAATGCATCGAATCCATTGGATTCGATGCAATGGAAAATTTGTTCTCTTGCCTTAGTGTATTGCCACATTTCCAATGCAAAGGCTTGAATCGTCGCTCATGGTAGAGATGGGCAGTGGATGGTTGGTTTCAAGATTTTTTTACATTATTCTGAAGCACACATGATTTAATTGGGTTTTTTTGCAATTGGAACCTGACGAATAAATAATAGTTTGCACTTGAATTCACTTTGAGTGTTATGTTTTCATTATTTTCTTCACAAGCACGCCCGCGAAATAAAATGTAAATGAGTATCAGTGCGTGCACACATGAATAATATTATTTTTGGATATGTTTTTATATGAAGATATTACACAGGCACGTTCCTTTCCATAATATAAGGCCTTGTCTATCTTTTGACTTAATTGCAATTAAATCTTTTACTGGATTTTATTGTATTTGCTTAAATCTTTAGTATAATAAAGCAAAGAAATGAATGAACAACACACACGTGTGTGTGTTATGGAACATTTTAAACAAAAATTAAATAAAAATGGACTTCCATATGTATAATTCATTTCATTCGAATGGGCTTTAATGTATGCGTTTATAAGCAATTTTAGTCATGATGTTAGAGTAGCCGTGTTGCATTATTCACTCGCATCATGATAATCTGTACAAATTCTCATTTTGCTGACCTTAAATTAGGACTAAATCCGTGATGCTTCTCAAAACTGCTTTGAGATTATTTGATTAGTGATATTTATTTTGACTGACTTAATTTCATAGAATTTTTGATAGAAATATTTTTACCTTAGGCTTACATGACTTCATTTTGAACCAAAACGGTATAAAGATAAACTATAGTGGCATTTGTTGTTAACCCTCGTGAATAAAATATTGTCAGTTATTACTAAATTCTGAGTCTTCTCTCCTTTAATTTTTCTTGCTCCTAATCATATTAACTTTATTGTTTCTTTATTATTCCAACGCTATATTTACGTTTCTTGCAGGAACACAGGATGCGGCAAGGGCAAAAGGCTATTTTTCACATAGAAGGTATCTCAACATCATTTCTAATTACATATAGATTTTTACCATATGATTTCAAAGGACTTTACAAATCTTGGTTATGAGAGATATAAAAGTTGCACCAGTCCATCTGAGTTATAGATTGTTATCTTTAAATTTGACATTGATATGTTGAACACATAAACATTCTACTTAAACTCAACATAAACAGCATGCCTATGCCGATTTTATAAACATATTACTTGTTTATCATACTATTTTTATTGCTGGAACTCTTGCTTAATGCAGTGACTTGTCTGTTGTATGTAAACTATTACTGATCAATACCATTCACAGTATCACAAAAACATGTTTTATTTTTCTTTTGTTCTATATGATCACATATGGGACGTGATTTTACAATTGTTATATCAAATTCTTTTTGCTTATATTGATGGCTGTAAGTTGTAAATGGTATCTTATAAAACCACAATGTCCATTTATTCTACATGTCTATTTTCATCATAGTTAACACTACTTTGACATGAAAAATTTATGCTATGGGTAGAGAACTCTTGTGCATTGGACTTCAAATATGATCGGTTAACTACATATACGATTTCTCAGTTCTGTATAAATGAAAATTTGTTACAATTTTTTTACATAGCTAATGCTCATTTCTTGTGCTCCAGCGTTTGTGGCAAAGTTTATGAGCATTTATAAGGGATTCCTCATTGCAACATTTGGCTAAGTTATGCTATACTCAATTCGTAAGCCCTCTACCAATGGCTTATATTACATATGTTATAGCACTATGGTGCAGTCTTTTGTGCAATGGTTCTGTATATAATTTCTTAGGCTAATAAATTCGTAATATTTCAATTTTGCAGTTGATTCTGGTAAAAGTGGGGAAATCAGTGCATATCTTATCTGAAATTTGCAGTTCTTTGCTGTGAACACTGGTTGCATATGCAGTGTGTTAGAGGCTTGCTATTGTAATAGAGACTGTTATATTGCATGAATTCTATTAGCTGTAATTTTCATGTTTTTATTAAAGATGTTTTGGTAGCTTCAACTAAAATTTTCTTGTTGCATGGATTGTTTGTTTATGTCAACATTTACAGCCATTCATGAATGAGGAACTTTATTTTTGTATATAGGTGGGTTGAGTATTTCTTTATATCACTGCATAACTGGAGCGTACATATGATATATTTCTACTTAGAAATTCAGTTGTTTCATAAAGCTGTCTTTAAACAGCACACTTAAAGATAGTTTGTAGGCAATTAAAAAAAACACAACATGAAATTTTATTTAAAAGATAAAATAAAAATAAAGTTATTTGAAAAATCAAACAAAAGGTGCAAACTAGGTTGCTTTTTTGGAAAGGTTTGCAAAACTTGCATGGAATTTGATAATGGTAAAAAATTGAAGTTATTTGATAAAATCGTACTTAATTAATAATTATAACTATCTAACAAACAAATTGTAACTTTTTAATATATTTTTTAGACTTTTGTAGATATGCAAATTAATTTGTGTTTTTCTAATGTTTTTTCTTGTTAAAATCCAAAGAAATTTACTTGTAAAATTAACTTTGAAGAAGCTACAAGTCACAAAAGCAAAAAACTAAGGAAAAAGGTCAAATTTTAAACCAAATGCATTTCCTAATTTTCATTTTGAGAAATTTTCAAAACATGTACTGAAAATAGCTATGAAAACTAAAACGCAAAATGCAAGTAGAATGCAGCGTGTTTATAAAAATCTCAAACTTTCCAAGATCCAAAAATAGAGGGGAAAAAAAGCAGCAAAATGTAGACCTTGAGCAAAAATATTTCCATTAACTTCAGCCAACAATAAACCATCCCCTTTGTCACTAGAACCTACTAGTCAACTGATCTAAAGCGACTTGAACTGCAAAATTTCGTAACCATTCAACGCCATCTGAAAAAGCCAGCGATGCCACCGCTGCTGCTCTCGGCCATGGTTTCGTCTGAGGAGTTGGAAGTGCTTTCCATGCAGTCGTCAGAAAGTTCATCAGGATCCCTTCGCTGCAGTCGAGTTGCATTGTCGGCTATCCATTGCACGACCTCCGGCGTGGCTGCCCAGTCAGTCAGGGCTTCTCTGGTGGACTCCCTTGTGAAATCACCCCATTGCGTTTTCGTGTACTTGCGCCTCGGTGTTTTGTGGAAGGTCGAGTAGTAGCTTTCTTGCTCTTGCTTCCTTGGTAGGTATGCATTGGCTGAAAAGATAATAATCATTTTAGTAATATTTAAATGCTTAATACAAATTAAGCACGTTTTAGATAGAATAAAAACATAGCATAGGTGAAATAATTCATGTGGAAATTAGAAGACATTTTGAAACTTAATACATGGTTACCCCTTCTCAAAATACAGGTTTCAAATTATCTCCCTAGAATTAATTTTTGTTATAATTTTTTTTCGTTTTTTTTTTCGAAAATTAAATCTGCACTTAATTGGAAACTAATAGAAGCAAAATTTAAAAAAAAATGGATTTTTGCGATTTAAACTGCAAATATTTGCAGTTTCTTAGAACTACAAATATTTTCAATTTTCTATTATGGGTGCCTCGTAAAAATTTGGTTTTTGGAAGGAGTGAAAGAGTATTTTGAAACGTATAGATGTGTGTGTTTTGACAAAATTTTATTTATTAATTTTATACCTGTCAACACAAAATGTAAAAAATAAGTTAAAAAATAAAAATCAAAGTATACATATATCTGTGACAATATCAGTAAACGTATATTTTTCTTGAACCAAAATTTTATCTTGTTTTAAACATAAAATATATAATTTGCTGCCTGCTCTGCGCTTCTAAGGGCCAAACAATATGTACAGTATGAGGTCATACATAATATGATCTCCACTATCAGTATATGTTACTAGTTTTAGTTGTGAATGCCACAGAACCCGAGAAATATGAATTCATCTGATCAAATTGTGCGTTAATATACTGCATGCTCAGTTTATTTCTCATTAATGAGATATACTTCCTTGTCATAATAAAAATACAACTTGCATTATCCATATCTGATGTATACAACTGAGGATGCATGTGTTTTGTATCGTATGATACCTAAAATTGATTATATTGTAAATAAAGTGCATATATCAAGATGTGAAAAGAACATCAAAAACAGCTAGAATGATTTGCTTCCTTCATGTCCATGGACACTGTACACTACAATCACAGTTTGAGATGAAAAATCTCTAAGAAAAAGGAAAATGAACCGATATTTGAAATTTTAAACTAAGACAAAATTAGTGTAGACAGTACGAAATTCTAAGCGAATCGTTAGGGTAGATACTATACAAGTATACAGTTCTCTCACAAATATAAGATTGAGAGAAACAAAAGATAAATGTAGTGTTTGGTTTGAAAACGAGTTTAGTGTTTGTGTTTTCAATATGTATTTTAAATGCACACGAGAGAAGAGGACGAAAAACGGTTGATTTGGAAAATGGTTTTAACATATAAAATTGAAAAGGATTGTTTTTTCTTGTTTTCCGCCTTTGGAGAAATATAAAAAATTAGGCTCCGTTTGGCTTGTCGTTTTTAATTTTGTGTTTTCGTCTATACGAAAACGCGTCCGTTGTATCTATAGTTGAAAAACAAACAATTTTGAAAAATAAAATAAACATATAAAATAAAAAACAAGTTTATTTTATTTTTCGTGTTTCGAGAGATAATAAAAGCACGGAGAACAATCAAACTCTTTTGTTGTCCGTTGGTCGTCCCAACGGCTAAGAATTATAAACATTCTTCTCTTATTTCTTGCTATTTCTTAGTACAAGTTGAAAACACAAAACTTAAAATACAAAATGAAATCAAACGGGCCCTTATTTTCTCTTCTATTCTTCCCTTTGTTAGCATTTTCTAATCCCTCCTCTCCACACCATTTGACTTACATATTAAAAAGACAAAACACAAATCTAATTTTCATGCCAAACAGTACCTAACTTTTTGGGTCCTGACAGTTTCAATAAGTGTTCTAATCATTATAACCACGCATTGTCTATGTATATTGATATTCTTAATGTTTATTTATTGGGGAAGGATGACATCACTTCTTATTCATCCTCTAATCGTCTTCATTTTGTGGCCGACTTTTTTGAAATGTAACAACATTTTGTAGATAAAATATTTCTTTTGCCATGATCGCATTCGCAAAAAATAATAATAATAATAATAATAGTAATAAATAAATAAAAGTGTCGAAACTTTTAGCTCATACTAAACTACATATGAAAATTGACGGTGAGAATAAAGATTTTCAACATATTGATCTATGATTTTGGGTGAGTTAGAAGTTTTGAAATGAACCAGAAAAAATGGAAGGGTGCTCTTATAACAAATGAATCTTACCTATACATAATATTTCATTTATGTTTGGCGCAAGACCAAGAGGATTTAAAGTTTTGTGATCTAAATCCCTCCCGTATTAAATTATAAAACATTTAATCAACAAAAAAATTTGACGGCAAACAAGCATCAGCATTCTTTCAGACTTTGCCAAACAAGCGCAACTGGAATGAGACTAATAAAAAATAGAACCAATGTTATTTACCTCTTTCATTTGAGTTGGAAAGCCTAAAAAGGGTAGTTGGACTATTCCAAAGCCTTCGGCCTGAAACATTATTAGGAGACCGACTCAAGAACTCTGCACGCTTGCCACTGCTTCCACGTTTGTGCACACTTCTTGATTGCCATAGACTGTTTCTCATATGCTCATGTTGCCTTAAAATTAAAATAAAAAACATAAGCATGCCAAATCATGTATATAAATTTAGTTTTGTCATATGATAAAACTTACCGTTGGGAAAACCTTTGTCTACCAAGGTAGCAAGTACTCAAATATATGCCCAAGACTACAAATGGGAGAAGAATGTCCATTGAGCTCTGAAAATGAATGAAACATGTATCAATCAAATTTATCATCAATTTATCATAGTGATGATATATGATCATATTATACAAACCTGTAAAACAAAAACCAAACCAAAAACAAACATTGCCCATTTTACAAACTGGGCAACAGTAGCATCGACGTTGCCATCTTTTGAAATGATAAATTTTCTCACGAACCAGTATCCTAAAGCAGCTCCAATTAGAATAATCAAAACTAGAAGAAAAACAGAAACCTGTAACATAAAAAGCGAAAAGGAAACAAGATTGATCGTAGAGAAAAATATGTTTGTGTGCATCTGTAAAAAATTAATGCATATCTGAACAATAATACAGAAACATAGCACAACAGGATCAGTAGCAATTGAATCACTCTCGGTTACATAAGCTAAAGAGTAAACTCATCGACGTGGATGAATGATTCAAATATTACATAAAAACATGGAATTACATTATACTAAAGGTCATCCAAAAAGAGAGAATAAAATATAAATTTGACCATACTGCAATCATGCAAATCATATGATAAAGGAAAAATCAACTAGCTTATGCTACTTGAATCCCACAACCCATTGGTCAATTTTTACTTTTATTTTGTGTGCGCTACATATTCCAGTTTCACTCATGTTATTTTCATGTAGTTGTCATCAAAAAATAATATTTATTACCTTGCACGACCCACAAACTATACATACTAATATAATGCAAAATGAGGAGAGCAAAAATGTTAAATCAATTAAAATTCTCCATATTGTGGATCTATATTCTATACTTCCTTTTTGTATCACCTCAATCAGATTTTTGATTCCATCTATTGATTATATACCTCGCCGATAAACAATAAAAACCAGTAAAGGATGACTTGACTAATCAGCATTGATACTTAAGGAGAATGCACAATAGAACACCTCTTACATTTTATATTGCAAACCAGAACATTGTTACAATTACTGGATATGCTCAAACATATTGCCATCAATTAATCAGATGAGCCTATTTTACAGGCATGAAAAGGGCAATGATGTAAAAAATGACTTACCGGATAATGCATATCTTCACTCATTCCAAAATTCACAAGGATAGAATTAACCACAGAGGAGAAGTAGTGTGTAATATATGAACCTACACCAAGCTGCAAAAAGCACAGTGTTCAGTGGCATTATTTAGGAAAAAGAAAAGACACAAATAAATTGTGTGACAAGAGAAGAAATAATAAGTTGTATTGTGTGTATGTGTGGACCAACACCATTGTCCCAGTGGTTAGGTGCTTCAACTGTGATGTGAGAGGTTACAGGTCCAAAACTTACGTAACGTGATTCAAACAAATGTTGACATGTAATATGTTGTATACAACCTAAGACTTGTAGTACTAATATAAATATCATCTAAGTACCCAATTTAAAAAAAGTGTGTGTGGAGAGAGAGGGAGAAGTGGGATTTGTATCCTCAACATTTTGTATCCCCGAATTGTTAACCGTAGATTCAAAAGATCCATACTTAAGATTCGTACACTTTGAAAGTGATTTTGATGTTTGAACTTCTACACCTTAATCTAAAAATCAATTTTCTTTCTTGTCTCATTCTTATTCTGTTCAGAAAACATTATTTGGAATAGTGAAACCAAATAAATATAATAAATATATCATGATGGACTGGATGACTTTTCTCAATTGCGATTTTAACTAAGTTTGAATCGAATGTAAATCGAATCATATAGGGACAGATTCGATCTGAAACATGAATTAATAAGTAGGATTTAAGATTTTTGACAATGCCCCAATTCATCATTTTGTATCCACGGTTTTTAAAATTTGACAGGCGTGATCAAATTATTACCAACGTCATCTTTGGCCGAAATTATATTATTTCGATATTTCTTGACAACTAAAAATTAATACTTTCAAATCAATGATTATAAAATATATTTTTGATATGGGATATATTGTATAACTAATTTTGATTGGCTAAAACTGTCGGAATAAGATTATTTTTGCAAATGTTGATAATAAGTAGATCGCACGGACGAAAAATTATCAAATTTCAAGTAGACGATAGAAATGAGTTGGGCACAAATCAGGTATACAAAAATTTGAGGATATACACATACACAATACACACACGAGCGTTGTGGCACGCGCTTCGCGCTTAATCATGACACGTGCTTCGCACGTGAATTGTTTTTCTACAAAATGTTTAAGTTTAACACATTCAAGAGAACATGATTTGCACAAATATTTAGTTATATTTTTGCATTGAAATTATGTATAATTAGTTTAAATATTTATTTCTAAGTTGTAATATCTAATTTTTTATTAGTTAATTTTTATTTGTATTATTAATTAATAAAGAACGATTTTGTAATGGAAGTTTATTTGTTAGATTTTATTTTTAAGTGGTAGTAAGATTTGTCAATATATGTAGAAAGACGGTCTGAATCTGTAAAGAAAGTTTAATTGTTAGATCATATGTTTAAGCGATAGTAGAGGGATATTTTTGATAGTTCACGTTAATACCAAAAAAGTGTGACACCAAAGGTATTATAACTAATAATAAAGATATATGTGTCTGTGTGTGTATGTGTGTGTACGTGTGTGTAGATATACACACACATAGATATATGTGTGTGGGGTGTGTGTGTGTATTGTGTGTATTTAAAATGGGGTGTGTGTGTGTACACACTAGTATTTTAGCATGTGGAATGCACGTGCGTATGAAAATGAAAATTAATACCTAAAAAACAATTCTCAATAGGAAACAAAATATTATTTAAACATGTTAGTTTTTAATGAATGTGAATTAAATGTGAAATGAGATTGAATGAATATTGGATAAAATATGAAAAAGAATCTTGAGTCAAATTAGTATGTTTAGAAAAAAAAGTTCAAATAAATAATGATTCGGGTTATCATATATAATTTATGCCAAGTATAATTTAGGTATTGTGACAAAACTTCACCTAAGAGTTTAAATTATGTGTGTGTGTGTGTAGGGATCCACTGCACCATTGAAATTCAATATCTTCACAAAATTTGAGATCATTCCAAAAAAATTAGCGTGTTCAAAACGTTAAATTGATTTCTACCATTGTATTTAACTACCAATTGGAATATAGGTTTCGAAATTGTTAATGATTTAAACAAACCAATTTTTGTAAAGATGACTTTCAAAGTATAATAACCTATGTAAAAAGTTTTACCTCATAACTCCGTAACTCTAAATCATATGTGTATGTGCATATGTATGTTTTTATATGTGTGTCTGTCAGTCTGTGTTTATGTATAAAGAGAGACAAACTTACAAGAGATCCATATAATGTAATGTAAAGAATGTTCTTCCTGCCCATTGGTAGCAGCCTCATCAACTAAATCAAAAGGAAAAGGAAACTAAAAAATCAATAGCTGAATATGAAAGAATGCCACAGCTCTAAAACGTACAGAGTGAAGGATTATTCAATATAGCAAACATTGCCGTATCTATAATATAAGGATACGGTGAAATTTTAACCATGGTATTCGACAGAAATTTTGGTTCCAATAAATCATTAACAATTTTTATGTGCACAAAAATGTAATCCACAGTTAAACTGACAGCACCTGAAAAGCAAGGACCACCGCAACACCCAGGACACCTATAGCCATTGAACCACAAACATAAAATGGAACCCAAGTGCTGACAATTGGTGCCAAGGCAAGCAGAAGAATACCAAAACCAAGACAAATCAAACGCCAGAGCTGAAAATCTGCATCAGAGATAATAACATAGAAATCAGTTAAGCTATGAATTAAGTTCCATATAACAAGATGTAGATACTGAATCAAACTTTTTCTAGCACATAGACTTCCATATGAGGGAAACCACGGTCATATATTGTCTTTCACATTCTACCATGAACTTCCAATACTGTCATAGTGATATTTTTTAAAATAAGATATGGAAACTGATATTCATCTATATCAGCAAATAGTTACCACTGACCTTCATCAACAGTGAGGGTAACTGCAACGGGTAGTTGACCATTAACTCTTACATCAAAATATTTACTCTCATAAGGTGATACTGCTGTGTTCCATTGCCCTTTCTCAAAAGTCTTCCAATCCTCACTCTCAAATTGGCATAAACCACTTGAAGCATTTCTGCATGTTTAGATGAAACTTGAACAAACCATAACTATGATAAAATGCAAATTAAACATATTCTACGCACCATATCATCCCCTACAAAATACCATACCTGTGAGAGTGAATCTCGATTTTCTGAAGAAACTTTTCTGGGATATCTTCTGAAGCTTTCAATGTAACATGCACAGCACTTGCATAGTATTTCATATTAAATCTTGATGTGCCCAATACATGAATCCGCTCACAGTAATATTTGTCTTTAAGTGTAGGGACAAAGTTAATAACTGGACTTTCAAGACTAACATCTGTCATTTTAATGAAATTTGATATTAAAGGGTATTCTACATTTTGAAAGGCAGTATAAAAGAACCTAATATTACAACTAAAGAACTTAAGAATGACAATGATGATATAAATTTCCAATTTTACTGGCTATATTTCAAGCAAAAACGAACGAAGCAAGAACTCTTTCATAAATGAAATATATTATATATCTGGCATCAGTTAAATGTTAAATGGAAACTTCATTTCTAGGGTTTCACAACTCATGGTCCAATAACTAGAATTAGCATTAAAAAAGATTCAAAGTTTCAAAAATTAGACAGAAGAGAGTAAGATATCCGTGCTTTTAAAAGAGGTTTCCTGGCTTGTAGAGAAGAAAAAGAGCGGAGCGAGAGAGAAAGCGAAGTAAAGAAATGGCATTATTGCCGACGAACAGGAGATCAGCGGCATTGCTCTCGATACATTTTTTATACCAGCTGGAAATATTGAGCGAAATTCATTTTGTTTATTTGTGATTGACTGATGTTAAATTAAGGGAGGACGAGAAGGAAGAATTGACCAGCATTGAAGGTCTGAACGAGCAAGAAGAAGAGGCAAGAAACCCATTAGGTTTGGAGGCTTATTAGATCCACCGCTAAATAAATAATTTTAAAAGATGATTAGTGATTTTACCAAAAATGGACAACACTCTTCGGAAGTTTTTTGAAGAGGTAAAATGAAGAAATTAAATGAAAAAAGAGGATTATCTAACAAAAACTCCAAAAACAGATAATGAAAATAATAAAAACTGCACAGAAACACAAGGATTTAGAGTGGTTCGGCGTATCGCCTACATCCACTATGAAATTGATCGCTTTATTGATGTTTCTTTGATGATTACAATTGATTGCAGCAGGTTACAGCAGATAACAATGAATTACAGCAGTAAAATTCGTTAGCAGCAGCAACAATGGACTTTAGAACTGAATTCGGCAGAATCTGGGCGTTGGAGCGTCAAAGGATCCCTTTTCTGTAGGCTCTGGGGGTCTATTTATAGGCGTAGGAGGCTGATTTCGCCCGGATCTCGGAAGACTTCTTCTGCCACGTGACCGAGCCCACGCGACCGAGCCCGTGAAGTTTCGGCCCGATCCGTGATCAATACGAACGAATTTCGTATCGATCAAGATTGCGTCCAATGGATTCGAAATTTGGTGTGGACATTCTTTAGCATGTACGTAAGCTCCTGGGAAAAATTTCATAGCATTTGGACTTGTGGATCTCGAGTTATGATCGATTTGAATTGGAGTTATTCGGCAGGCTGTTTCGTTCGAATCGATCATTTCGACTCGATCATTTCAAATCGATGACTGCGTGTGATCAGGTGGTGACATGGCGCGCGTTCATCGCATCGATCCACATTCTTCGCCGAGCTGATCGAGTCGTTCCAGGATTTTCGCCGTGTTCGTATCGAAGCCATCGTCCTGTTCGAATCGATCATTAGTGCGCTCTTCGCATCGATCTGTAGCATACTTAGTTTGAATCGATGAAGACAGTCTAGTTCGAATCGATGGATGTTGGCTTGTTCGCATCGATGAAGGTTGCACAGTTCGTATCGATGAAAGCTCCTTAGTTCGTATCGATTATTGTGCTTTGCTTCGCATCGATGGGAGGTGTGCATTTCGTATCAATTGGTGATCGATCGATACGAAGTGATTTTAAGATTGAACGATGCGAAACAGATGCTCATGCTTCTTGCTGATGGATACGAAGTAGGAGTTTTTGGATGGATACGAAGTGGACATTGGATGATCGAGTCGAACTGTGGCTTGTCGATGGATGCGAAGTCGATCGAGTCGAACCGAGGCTTCCTGATGGATGCGAAGTCGATCGAGTCGAACTGAGGCTTCCTGATGGTTGCGAAGTCGATCGAGTCGGACTGAGGCTTGTCGATGGATACGAAGTCGATCGATACGAAGTGGACATTGGCCGATCGATTCGAACAAAGCTTTCCCTGATGGATTCGAACTCGATCGATTCGAACAGTGGCCAGTTGATGGATTCGAACTCGATCGATTCGAACAGTGGCTAGTTGATGGATTCGAACTAGAGACTGTTTTTCATCCAATCTTGCATCGATCATAACTTGAGCATATGAACTCGGATTGACTTGAGATTTGGAGTGCTGACTTCCATGACTTTGCTCGTCGTGTCTTGTCGATTGTAGCTTGATCCAGACTCGAACAAAATTCGTCGATATCCATAGTGAACCTGTGCATAACCGATCTCTCAAACGAACCGTCATTGGTTCCTTGTCAAGTTCTTGGTGTCACGGCCTTGCCAAAAGGCGGGATAACATTTGTCCCCCAAAGTACGTCTTGTGGAAACATGATGTGCTTTGAAATGCTGCAATCCTCATTCTGAACAATTATCGTCTTTTCCCTGAAAGTTGTAATCTTTGACTGATTTTCTCGGTAATGTGAACCGTTGATTGTCAACTGTTGTACCCTGTATTGTTGTAACTGATTGCTGCTTGATTGAGATTAGTTGTTTGTTGTTGTAATCGTTATCAGATAAGTATCCAATTCCTGTGAATGTTAGAAATTGAATATTAGTCCGACGTATATGCATATAGGTTAGTCTGATTCTTGTTAACGTTTGCACGTCCATGAGTCGTTGTCAGTTTATCTCGTATTGAATTCTGTATCGATCCTCTCATGAACCGATGTGAGATTCGAATTGTAACAACACTCGATGGTCGTTTTTGAATGTTCCTTCGTATCGATCCTCTCATGAATCGATGTAGAAGGTTGAAATATTGTTTTTGCATCGGTATACGTCGTATTGATGGATACGAAATGAACATTTCGCATCGATGGATGTGAGGTTCGATGGATACGAAATGATCGTTCATATCGATGGAGTTCAATGCCTGTAAAATAGCCCTCATTGCGTATTTCGAATCGATGGGCCTTGTGTCATTGGATATGAATAACGACTTCGTATCGATGGGTACTGGCCTCTGGGAGCTGTGATTTGATGGACTCGAGAGGCGTAGTTCGTATCGATGCATAGTGGAGGCAGTTGAAAATGATCGATACGAATAACAACTTCGTATCGATGGGTTAGGGTGACTCAGAAAAGCCTTCGTTTTGAATTTCGCTTCGATAAAGGCCCGAGTTGATGGATTCGAATAGCTTGCTCGAATCGATCCCATGGTGACATTTCGTAACCGGCCGAATTCACTGGGAGGCGAATCGTTTCCTCCTTTCACATTCGAGTCGATATAAATACCGTGGACTTAGCCATTTTTCACTTTTTACTTTTATGCTTTGCTTTCGTATCGCTCCAGAGACCAAGAATGAAAACTGTTCTTCGCCTTCGAATCGAATCACATCCTTCAATTCCTTAAACCAGTTATCGAGTCGAACATGATCAATACGAAACGTATCGATGCGAACTTGATCGATACAAAAATGGACCCCCTTGATCGATACGAGCAGCTGCATTCCGGACTGTCACGACTTGCATCTCTGGTGATCGACCTATGTCTGAGCCCTGATGGATTCGATTGCTTATACTATCAAATACTTGACTCCGATGAGCTTCAGCTTTGCATAACCGGACTTGACTGTAGAATTGTATATCTGACTGCCTTTCGAAGCTCGTCGATGGAACTATAACTTAACAAAATTTTAACAAACTTTAACTTGGATCGATTACTAATATCTGGATGGCACGGTGGTGACGGTCAGCGATGACGGTCATTCCGACTGAATTTCGAAGTTTCGTCGTTCGGACATTTTCTCTAATTCTGTCGAATCTTTTCGAGTACTTCACAGCACTGCACTACACAACACATTCACGCACTTCACACTGGGGGAAGCGCGAGTGTTATTTTTGTCTAATGATGATTTCTCATAAGTTAGTTAGTCGTGGAACCTTCAAGTTCGCAACAGCAGGAACTTCCGAGTTCAATTCCTTCAACCATCGAGATACCGGCCATCGAGGCCGAAGTCATAGATCCAGCTCCGAATGAGTTTCCAAGCGCCCGGTTCATTTGCAATCCACAAGATTCTGTGCCGTCCGGCATCTCCGAAGATATGTTGGGACAGATTTGTTTAAGGCATGGCTTGTCGCTTGACGACGTGTTATTGCCAGGGCCAAATGATAGACCACATGCTCCCCCGGAGGGGTTTACTGCTTTCAATCGTCATGCTTGCACGGCGGGGACTCTTCCTCCATTTAATCAGTATATAAGGGAAATGTTGTCATTCCTTGGAATCGCCCCATCCCAGCTACACCCCAACGGATACGCTTTGTTGAATAGCACTTTCATTCTGTTTATGGAAATTCTCTTTCGACCACCAAAGCCGATCGAATTAGATATCTCTTCAACATCAAGAGCCGCGGAGATAGCCCTTCTTTCACATTCTTGGAAGCGGTCAGGAACTACCAAATAGTAATGGGATCCTGGGGAAGGCTGAGTTACTTTAAAACGAAATGGTTCTACGTTCGATGCCCCCTGGATTCGCTAGGCGATGGTTGGATAGACGTAAGTGTTGCCGTCCTTCTCATGAATTATCGAGATAATAGTAATCGTTTTCAAAACTGACATACTTCTCTTCTTTTACAGCCGCAATCTCACGACCCGATGGTGGATATTTCAGAGAGCTAGTTCGGATCCTCCAAGCGGTTCTGGGTGAAGAGAGGCACATTGACTTGGTTCTAACCGATAGAAACTTGAGAATTGTCGGGCTGATTGAACGTAAGCAAAGCATACGGCTGGAAGGGACACTTAGAGCGGTCTCGAAGAAGCGGGTGAAACGCAAAGCGCTCGGAGTCGTAATAGCTGATGAAGTTGATCCGGAGAGAACGCCCACTGATAACGAACTCCAAGCTGGGCCCTCTTCCAGTTTTCAAGATTCAGGAGGAAGGAGAAAAGGCAAGGTAGTTGCTCATAAGCGTTCTAAATCCGTGAGATTGAAATCCGTGGTTATGTCTTTGCCCGTTCCGGGGATTAGAATTTCGGAAGCTCCTCCCCCGCAAGTAGAGAATCCTTTCAAAGGGCTTGCTGATATTCCGATTTTGGATTATGTGTCGTTTCAACACAACACCGGGATGAAGGAGCTTGACAATGCTCTTGAGCTGAGCGGGTCGCTTGCTATGAGTGCGGCAGACATTTCCGGTTGGTCGGGGGGTTGCACATACATACACTTCACTGCACTACATGATTCATAACTGTAAATCGTCCAACCCAAGAGACCACTAACTTTTCCTTCGTTTCTCATTTTCAGGTACGATGTCCGGGAGAGGATCAATGATTGGGAGCCTTCGTTCGGCTCGAAAGTCTTCTTCTTCTTATTATGATTCCCGCAGGAGAGACTCATATAGAGACCACGATCGCGGGTACTCTAATCAAGAGAGGTACGAGCGGGACATGGACAGAGAATATAGACACCGATCTAGGTCCCGCTCTCCACCTCTTAGAATTCCATCTCCACCTCCTGCTCATGTTTCACATCCACCAGAGTCTCCACGACACAGGCCATCTTCTCACACTTCTAGATCCGAAACTCATCTCCAGAGAGTCGAAACCACGGCCTCCATAATTGCAGAGCAGGTCCCAACTGAGCCCACAGGAGAAGGGGCCATTAAAATGGCTCAGATGAGGAAGGAGTTCCCGAACATATGCTTCGACGGCTATGTCTTTCCTCCTCATTTAAAGAGGATCACCTCAGAAGCCGAAAACACGATGCATGGTTAGATCCATGATATATACTCCCAGTACAAAGAGTGGGTGAAGGCTGCTGAGAAAGCTTCCAAGGTGGCCTTTGAGCGAGCCAAAGCTATTGAGAAGATGGAGTCCGAACTTGCTAAAAAGGACCGAATCATCCAGGTGCTCAACACCGAGGCCGAGTCTTCTCGGATATCTGAAATTGAGGCCACCAAAAAAGCTGACGAAGCGACTGTGGCTATGGATAGGTTGAGGCAGACACATGTTGCCTTGGTGGAGGAGATGGGCCATCGAAACACCACAGTCACCGCCGAACGGGATGCGGCGGTCAAGGAACTTAACGAGCTTAAGGCCAAATTCTCTAACATGGCCAAGGAAAGAGATGACGCAAACAACGCAGCCCAAGAGGCGTGCGAACAGGCTGTTCTGCTCCGGGGGGAACGGGATGCGGTCGTGGCTAAGGTTCGCAAGGTGGAGACTGAGGTCGAGGAGAAGGTGAAATCGGCCGAGTCCAGGCTTGAAGCTGACATTGAAGACCTTCTCGTTGTTTACAACGCTAACGTGTTGAGGCACAAGGGTCTAGCCTGGCTCGATGATTACCCGGTACATCTATACAACGCCTGGGGCCGATTGGTAGAGGAGGAGAAAGCGGTGCATCTGGGTGAGTCCATTGATGAGTTTGAGCTCGAGAATCGCCTGCTGAATGAAGATGAAAGAAAGATTCTCCATGGGTCCATGATTTCTTATGAGAAGGAGAGACTCGGCACCCAGCACCTGGAAATAGGAGAAAGCTCTGGGGTTGAACACCACGACGCAAGTCTTGAAATTCCAGCGTCAATCCAGCCTGAACCCTTGCCTGCGGTCGATCCCCAAGCTTTTCCTGCCTACAATCCGGATCAGCCACAGATGTCTCTGGCTACAGAGCAAGTAGCTGAAGCCGTTCAGCTGCCTACAAGTCAAACTGAGGAAGGTATTCTGAACATTCCACATATCTGTCTTAAGTCGAAATCTTCACTCGAATTAAGTTCTAATAGTTCTCTTATTTTTTTGTCCAGTGATTGATGCTGCATCGGTCATGCCTCCTGTCACTCAGGAATCATATCATACGCAGGAGGCTATTGTGACCGAAGCGACCACTGTAACCGTTACTGCGCCACTTGACGAAATGCAGGGGAGCTCACTTGTTTTTGATGAGTAGTTGATGGAGGAACTCTTTCGCCGTCATGGTGATCCTCTTGTCGACCTACCATTTGTTATGGGTGGAGGCGCTCCTGCTACAAGTTCTTCGATGCCAACTACTGATGCTCCCAGTGAGGCTCAAACGGTTACTGAAGAGGAGATATTGGCCGAAATCGACGCTGAAATGGAAGCAGCGGCTCATGGTGGCAGTTTTGGAGGTGGGATGGCGGCACCCGATCCAGCTCCGCTCAGAATGATATCTCCTGGTGGTACAGTTTTCGACACCAGTGTGCCCGTTCCATCTTCTACACTTGATCATGTTCCTCCGACTCCGCCAGCAGGAAGCATCCCTATTCATTCGAGCTCGGAGGAGGATGTTGAGATCATGCCCCCGCCTGGAGACCGACCATCGAAAAGCAAAGGCTCAAAGAGGAAGGGTAGTGGCGGCTCCAGCGGGTCTACACCGAAAAGGAAGCCGAGGAAGAAGAAAGATTAGACATGCTTCCTTGGTTCATTTTGTTGGCCGTGTATAGATGCGGGTTCGGCCCCTGCTAGTAGGAATTTTTTGGAACAAACCTGTACATGAATTTCTTTCATAAATAGTAGAAATGAAACTTTTCTTTTTTAGCTTCTTGTGTATTTGTTTAAGTGTTTCAATGTTTGAAATACACTTGTAAAGTTCCAGCTTTCGAGTCAAGTTTGTTTTTTTGCGCCAGGTCTAGAAACTGTGGACATGGTTCACGACCAGGAAGCGAATTGAATTTTGACATCGCACCGCTTCAGTCAACGATCGACGCTTAAGTCCTGCCCCCCAGTCTTGGGGATGAGTTGTAGAATATCAGCCAGCGATTGCATTTCACTTATGACACGTTAAGTCTAGTGCCGCTGAATGGATGTTTGGGACAAGTGAAGATTGAGTGGTCCAACCATACTTGCTTGATTTTCGATGATCATATCCGCACTCTGGGGATTTCCATTTGTTTAGTGGCGGTTATTTACGCCGATCCAGATTTTAACTGTACGCCCGCGCTCTGGGGACTCGAAGTCGACATTTATACTCCGACTCGCACTCTGGGATTTCGGAGTTGGTACTTATACTCCAATTCACGCTCTGGGAACTTGGAGTCGATGTTTATACTCCGACTCGCACTCTGGGAGTTTGGAGTTGGCATTTATACTCCAACTCGTGCTCTGGGAGTTTGGAGTTGGCATTTATACTCCGACTCGCGCTCTGGGAGTTTGGAGTTGGCATTTATACTCCGAATCGCACTCTGGGAATTCAGAGTTAGTGTTTATGCTCCAATTCGCACTCTGGGAATTTGGAGTTGATGTTTATACTCCGACTCGCACTCCGGGAGTTCGAAGTTGACGTTTATACTCCTATTCGCACTCTGGGAATTCGGAGTTAATGTTTATACTCCGACTCGTACTTTGGGAATTTGGAGTTGATGTTTATACTCCGACTCGCACTCCGGGAGTTCGGAGTTGACGTTTATACTCCTATTCGCACTCTGGGAGTTCGGAGTCGGTGAACAGACGGTCAGTCACATCTGCTGCATGTTTTTGGATTTTGCTCGCACTCTGGGAACGAAAAATGAATCAGGATCGTGGATGGTCGGATCGCATCCACCCCGAGTTAACAAGTGGGGTCGTTAGATGGACGGGTCCACCCTCCTTAAACTTGGTTTAGATACGGACAAAGTCATTAGGCGGACGGATCCACCCTCTTCGTAGACGTATTTGTAAGTTTATACTCCAGTTCGTACTCTGGGAATCTGGAGTTAAGTGAAGGATTGTCGTGTATCAATCCTTTTTTGACTTTGGTGTGATGGCTTGTCCCCGAGCTCGGGTTTCACTTAGCGAGTGACTGGTTGCATCACAGTCACTCCCTATTTGAATAAATCCCACCGTATGGTGAAACTTAGCTCTCCGTGCATGGTGATGTTCATATGAAGTATTTCAAGTAAATCACAGCTCTGGCTCGAAGAGATTGCATTTTTATTGCTGAAATAAGAAAATATGGCAACGTCAGTTGCCTTATTACAAATTCTAATTTCGAAATGCAGAAACAAATTTCAAAATGGAAAATAAACTAAATAGATAAACATAGCTTATTATGTGTAGTAGCGACGAAGACTCTCGCTGTTCCAGGCTCTTGGCAGAGTAAGACCGTCAACGGTCGACAATTTGAATGTGCCATCTCCGAGCCTTCGTTCAATAACATACGGTCCTTCCCATGTCGGCTTCATATGCGAAGGAACCAGATAGATTCTTTTCAGGACGAGATCGCCTAGTTCAAAGGTTCGCGGGCGGACCTTGGCGTTGTACAATCGGACGACTCGACTTCGATATGCGACTGCCCTCAAATCAGCCTCTTCACGCTTCTCATTTAGTAAATCGAGAGATTCAGCAAGTAATATAGCATTTGTCTTCGGATCATAGTATGTCACACGATGAGAAGGTACTTCCAGCTCGACTGGGATAACGGCTTCTGAACCATAAGAGAGAGAGAATGGAGTGTGACCGGTCGCAGACTTGTGGGTTGTTCGGTAAGCCCATAAGGCCATAGGAAGTTCATCGACCCACTTGCCCCCGACATTTTCCAGTCATTTTTTCAGAATGGACTTTATAACTTTATTGACAACTTCGACCTGTCCGTTCGCTTAAGGGTGTGCAACTGTAGAGAATTTCTTTTGAATGTGAAATCGTTTGCAGAAATCTTTAAATTCAACACTGTCGAATTGGGTTCCATTATCAGTAATAATAGTGTGTGGGAGACCGAATCTACAGATAATGTTGCAGACTACAAAGTTGATTACTTTTTTCGTCGTTATGATAGCAAGAGGTTCAGCTTCAGCCCACTTTGTAAAGTAATCAACTGCGATGAGTGTTAGCACCAAAATTGGTCACTAACCTCATTGAGAAAGATTGTGTAGAGATGTAAGTGATGAAGTTAAATTAAACAAGGAAGAATATGCTAATTTAAATGCAGAAAGTAAGAACACCGGATTTATAGTGGTTCAGCGTAACTGCCTACATCCACTTTGAGTTTTGACCTTTATTTCTTTTACAAGTAGTTGAATACAGATACAATCCATATATTAATGACTTGAATACAAGTTTGAACTGAAAATAATCAGTCTTCAAAGTGGCAGAGTCTCTCCATTGTTCTCCCAAAAAAGGTCCATTTCATTGTGCCCCTGCCCCTCTATTTATAGACAAAGGTGGGTTGGACTTCTCTAGCGGGCCTGGTAGCTGAATAACTCGGTCCAGATAGGTTGGTCCATGTGTTCCGAACCAATCAGGCCGAACAGTTGGGTGCCGAACCACTCTCCTTCTACCGAACGAGGCGCTTGTTGTGTGGGAAGAGTAGGCCGAATAGCCATCGAAGCCGAACGTGCCTCCTGGCCGAGCAAAGTATCTGGCCGAACGTGTCTTCTGGCCGAACGAAGCCCCTTAGCCGAACGTGCCTTTAGGCCGAATGAAGCCCTTAGCCGAACGATGTCCTTAGGCCGAACAAAGCCCTTGGCCGGACGATGTCTCTGGCCGAACGATGCCTCTAGCCGAACGTTGCCTGATGCCGAGCGCTCCTGGATGCCAAGTACTCCTGGATGCCGAGTACTCCAAGATGCCGAGTACTCCTAGATGCCGAGTACTCAGTTGCCTGGCCAAATCTCCAGGAAACACTTGCCCCCCAAAGTGTGTTATGTGACCGCACGTAATACGCTTTGAACTATGTATCCTCCATGTCTCGTTTCAAATCCTTGACTAAATTCTAATGGAGATGCCTTCTTGAGAATATCAGTGGTCATCCGTGTCTGATTCTGCAGAGCTAATAGGCTTCGGCTATCTGATCTAGTCTTCTCTTAATAACCCTTAGTGAGAAGTCAATTTCTGTTGATTTCAAGAAGCCGAAATTTTTCAGACGTACACATGCACGTTCGGGTACATGTTCTTGCCATTGGCTCTCAGATGCGTTTTATATGCTCATAATTCGTCGCCAACTCCATCTAGTTTAATTGCAATTCAATCGCGATTCCTTGTTTGTATTTTCTGTGAAATATGGGTTGCAATCAGCCACTTGAGGAGTTTTCCAAACCTCTCTTCAGTACAGACTCTATGATTTTGTTCACAGCTTCAACCTGTCCATTTGCAGTTATAATGGATCATGGAAGGTCATAAGGACAGATGACGTTACGGTACGGATCATGGAAGGACATAACGATTCTATCTCTAGGCATCCTTTCGGTCGTTGCCTTGAGTAGCTGTAAGCACTATATATAAGTTTTAATACTGAGCTATCGTAGCCAGTTTTTGGATGACCATGCGTCTTCTCCCAATCTCGGGTTGTTAAATGTACTGCATGGACGGTTGAGTCTCGTCCTAGCTATGTTTATGTGTTCACCTAAACTCCAAAGACATAGAGGTGATTGGTGAATAGTCGGTTCACATTCATCTTGCTTCTCGCTCGTGTCCCCAGGTCTGGGGCATATATCGATAAGTAGGAAGGCCAACCACGCCCACTTTAGCTTTACTCTCTTTCCCGTTAAATCGTGGGATCATGTCAGTTGATGGGAGACTAGGTCTCGCCTATCTTGGTTTTTATCATGGTTTTTCATTCCAAGAGGAATACTTCGATGCCACGTAAGTTTTAGGGCGTAATTTGGACAGTGGATGGTCATCCACGTCCACTTTGGTTCATGCTCTATAATCAGATCTCGAGGTAAAGTTGGCTACAAATGCAGTTGGGTTATGCTCATCCAGTTTCATACTCCTCCTAACGAATCGAACGAGGGTGATGGAGAATTTTTGACCAAGTATTCATGGTTTACCCTCCTTTCCATACTCTGGGGGTCATATTTTTTCAAAAAACATCCGAGTCACATTCGTATGTGCTTGGTGCGGATCGACATTGACCCTTGGTCTGAGGTATAATATAGTAGGTTGCTCGTAGCTTTGGATGCCGTTTCGATTGGTTCTGTATTGAGGCCTCCCTGCAGTCGCTGCCTCAAGTTATATAGAATGCCATGCTAGAGCTATAGTAAGATGTCGTATTCGGCTTTTTAGTGTTTTGTACCCCTGCCCCCAGCATTGATTTGGCCAGGTCACTAGTTGGATGGTCGAACTCCATCCTCAGCGGGTTAATAATCCTCCTGTCGATTCCAGGCCGAAGTTTGCGGAATAGAAAATGGTCGGAATCCACTCGTCTATTTATCGATGTTTATACACCACTCTGCATTCTGGTGACTTAGTGTTATTCTCCCCCCGGTTGACTCGCGCCCAATTTGTGTTCATGCTTCGGTCCACAAGTTCGAGACGCAGAGATTTTCGTCAACTCGTTTATATTCTAGTTCGCACTCTGTGAACTTAGAGTAATCTGGTCCGCTTCTGGGATTTAGGGATTTTTCCGAAGTCGTCTATAATCTAGTCCATGCTCTGGGGACTGAGAGTACTGTAGTCCGCACTCTGGGGACGTAGAGGTTTTTGAGTCATTTATACTCTAGTCCGCACTCAGGGACTGGGAGTACTGTAGTCCGCACTCTGGGGACGTAGAGGTTTTTGAGTCATTTATACTCTAGTCCGCACTCAGGGACTTAGAGTACTTTAGTCCACATTCTGTCTCCCATTCCAGAGGGTGAGACCCCCCGGATGGCTGAGAGTTTTCCTGAACCTGGCAGATAATCCTTCTCTTTAAGATTCTCTTTAAGATTTCGAAAGTCGTTATTCTTTATGCAGGACTATTGCATTCTAATGCCTGTTTTCCACGATTTTGTGCAGGCCGTTCTGACCCCGAGCCCACTCCGAGGAACGATGTCGCCAAGGAAGTGGGGGAGAAAACAAGTGAAGCCACTCACGTAGGGGAGGCTCCTGGTCCAGACGCTCAGGTGATCAGAGCGCTTGATGAAGACAAGTCTGAAACCTCCTCTCCTACCGACGGGGGTTATGAAGTAGAAATTACAGGCGCCTCTGAGCACACGTCTAAATTGAGCATGGAGGAGCGGCTCGAGAAAGAGAAGGAGGAGATGGTCAAGGTCATAGTAGAGCCCCGAGTTATGGACTTGGACGATCCTTTGAACAAGCCGTTGAAGGTCATCCTTCCTGGCGGGTCCAAGTCCATGGAAGGCCCCCGTACTCCTTCAGTTGCTACCCCTCTATCAAAGAAGAGTACCAAGGGTAAATGCTCTGGAGAGGAGAAGTTGAAGAAGCACAAGAAGTGATTATTATCATCGTTCAACGAGAGTTAGTTTAAGTCATGTAATTATTTTCATCTATTTCCTTAGTCCTTGTAAATAGAATGTCGAGTCCGAACGTTGGAGGGGTTGTAATAGAAACTCATTTCTGAATAAGATTTAGTTCCTTTTTCTGTCTTACAAAAGACTCTTATTGTTCAGTTTTCTTTGTGATTGTGATTTTAATCCAAGCAGTTGTGAGTAACATAGACTTCTCAGTCCATCTTCATATAACTCGGAAACTCTTCGGGAGTCGTTGAACTTCCATTCTGTGCTTCGAGCACTTAGAATACTTTCTAGCCCGTATGTCAGGGATTTGACAAATTCAAGTCATTTGTGTCATAGTTCATATTCAGGGAACTTGGAGATCTGATTCGCTTATATTCGAGTCCGCACCCTGGGGAGTTAGAGTACTCCAGTCCGCACTCTGGGGACTTGGAGGTTTAAGTCATTTATACTCTAGTCCGCGCTCTGGGGACTTAGAGTACTCTAGTCCGCGCTCTGGGGACTTGGAGGTTTAAGTAATTTATACTCTAGTCCGCGCTCTGGGGACTCGGAGGTTTAAGTCATTTATACTCTAGTCTGCGCTCTGGGGACTCAGAGTACTCCAGTCCGTGCTCTGGAGACTTGGAGGTTTAAGTCGTTTATACTCTAGTCTGCGCTCTGGGGACTTAGAGTACTCCAGTCCGCACTCTGGGGACTTGGAGGTTTTAGTCATTTATACTCTAGTCCGCGCTCTGGGGACTTAGAGTACTCCAGTCCACACTCTGGGGACTTGGAGGTTTAAGTCATTTATACTCTAGTCCGCGCTCTGGGGACTTAGATTACTCTGGTCCGCACTCTGGGGACTTGGAGGTTTAAATCGTTTATACTCTAGTCCACGCTCTGGGGACTTAGAGTACTCCAGTCCGCACTCTGGGGACTTGGAGGTTTAAGTCGTTTATACTCTAGTCCGCGCTCTGGGGACTTAGAGTACTCCAGTCCGCGCTCTGGGGACTTGGAGGTTTAAGTTGAGAGCAGTCGTGTTTCCACCCTTTAATTTGTATTCATCTACTGTATCGAGGCTAATGTCGTCGAATGAACAATCGAACCACGTTTGCTCACGGAATGGGATTCTGCCCCCCAGGATGAGGGATGGAATTTGAAAAATGGATGATCGATTCTCATCCGCTTGGTGATTATAGCTCTTCCAATCAAGTCAAGGTAGGAGGTATATGACAGATGGTTGGATCACATCCATGTTGGGTTAGATGGCCAAATCTCTTACAATTTGCTCCGTATCTCCTTCTAGAAAATAAGGATAATGGATTGTTGAGTAGACAAAGTAAGTTGCATATGTTCCAAGGTGCAGTCATGTCCATATATTGAGAGCGATGGTTAATGAGTAGGCAGTCCACCACAACTTCTTCAAGTCGGGCTTTCGAATAACCTTTTGTGTTCGAGGTAGGATTTGATGTGTAGATGAACAAATCATGTCCACTCTAGACAGATCCCGGCGTCACTGAATTTCAGGAGGGGCATCTGTATTTTGTCGAACTTTGTTCTATGACTCGATTTGAGTGGATGATCAGGCCATACCCATTCTAAGCCTTGCTTAGGTCTCCGAGTCAGACGTGGAGGTCGATGAATGGATGGTTGGTCATGTTGACTTTGTATTGGGCTCTGATCGTGATGAACTTTTCAATATTTAGTCCATAGCCCCAAATCAAAGGCATATGGTTGATGATGAGCGATAGAATTATGCTCGTCCAGATGTAACTCCACACGTCCGGTCATGGTCTGCGTAGATTGGTTGGCAACCAAATCTGAGTACCTGGTCACCTGCATCGTTTTGAAAGTAGTTTAGTTCAAGCTAGTCGTAGTTCATAGAACAATTGAAATAGAGATGGAAATGGAAATAATTCAAAGAAGATTATGGTAAATCTCATTGATATGTGAAGCAGCATCGTGTGCTCGCTATTCGACTCCGCCCCTGGCCCCTTTCAAAGGGATGTCGGCCGTCAACCGTCCAATTGATAATCATAGCCCTTTATTAATAGGCATCGGATATTCACTGCCCTCCATTCTGCAGGACTTGTACATACTATTGAAGCTTTCCTTTCCAGGTCATCTTTTCGATCACACCTCGGAGGTGTTTGTAATCGCCTGTGTTAGGATCAGTGAGCATCTGGGAATATACAACATTCCCCTGATTTTCTTTAGACTTTGGTGTACTCTCTCGAGGTTGGTTTCCAGTACCACTCCGAGTCGTGAGTCTTCAAGTAGAGGTTGTCAATTGAATCTTTCAAAGAGCATATGAGCTGAATTCTGAAGTCTTGTTTCGGCTACTGGGATCTACATCCTTAGCCAATGGGCCTTCATTGTTATTTTTCTTAGTCTGCTCCACTCCTCCTCACTTTAGTTCTGATTCATTTTGTAAAAGAAACGATCCATAGTCGTAGGAGGCTCTTTAGCTAACTAGCTGCCAAAATATATCTGGAGGTCGACTTTCCTCAAACGTGATCAGTATGATACCCTTGTTAGTATTTGGAATAAATTGCTTAGAGCATTGGTTTGCTTGGAGTCATTAAATTCGAAGTGCTGGGTCAGCGAAGAATGGTGCTTGGAGTCATCTTGGCGTTTGCTAGAGTCACATCATCTATGTTCTCCAACCTTTAGGAGTACCGTTTGAATAGCGGTTGCTTGTCTGTTCCCTTGATGTCGTTCATAAGCGGCCGCTAGATCGTCTATGCCCTGGTCGATCATGGGATGTCAGGGAAGTGGATAGAATGTTCCTTTATCCTCATTTTCGAAAATTTGGGTCGTACCCGAAAAAGATTTTTTTTGAAAATAAGGGTCGTACCCGATCCATATATTTTTTGTATAATGACCAGTCAGATTGTTTTTTGAGAGAGAGATCGGTATACAGTGCATGGATCGGTCTGGATACTTCGTTCAACACAGAAGTATCGTTCGGCATACAGAAGTACCGTTCGGCATTGGGGCGTTCGACATGAATGCCTAAGTCACATGCCGCTCGGCATTCCTTGTTCGGCATGGCAGACACCTTTTGGCTTGGAGGTATCGTTCGGCATTGGGGCGTTCGGTGTTGGCATGTGGCTCAGCCAAAGCTGCTCGGCCAAAGTGGATCGTCCTGAAGTTTTTGAGTGGACGGAGCGAATATCCACATTGAGTGAGAGGTCGGCTATATGAGAGATTGGCTGAATTGCCTTCAGAGAGGGGTCGACCTTCATATCACTCCGGTGCAAACTTCAACATCCATTCCCAGAAACTTGAGTAGGCTTGGTTTCTCTGAATACTGCTATCAGCTTCCTTTAGATTTCTTTCAAATCTGAGTACAATAGGAAGTTTTCCGATAAACAACTGGATCTATCTCGCGGATATGGAAATCCACTAGTAGATGATGAGATCCAATCAAGCTGAGAATTCAATTCTCAGTGAAAGCACCAAAGTGTTAGCACCAAAATTGGTCACTAACCTCGTTGAGAAAGATTGTGTAGAGATGTAAGTGATGAAGTTAAATTAAACAAGGAAGAATATGCTAATTTAAATGCAGAAAGTAAGAACACCGGATTTATAGTGGTTCAGCGTAACTTCCTACATCCACTTTGAGTTTTGATCTTTATTTCTTTCACAAGTAGTTGAATACAAATACAATCCATATATTAATGACTTGAATACAAGTTTGAACTGAAAATAATCAGTCTTCAAAGTGGCAGAGTCTCCCCATTGTTCTCCCAAAAAAGGTCCATTTCACTGTGCCCCTGCCCCTCTATTTATAGACAAAGGTGGGTTGGACTTCTCTGGCGGGCCTGGTAGCTTAATAACTCGGTCCAGATAGGCTGGTCCATGTGTGCCGAACCAATCAGGTCGAACAGTTGGGTGCCGAACCACTCTCCTTCTGCCGAACGAGGCGCTTGCTATGTGGGAAGAGTAGGCCGAATAGCCATCGAAGCCGAACGTGCCTCTTGGCCGAGCGAAGTATCTGGCCGAAGGTGTCTTCTGGCCGAACGAAGCCCCTTAGCCGAACGTGCCTTTAGGCCGAACAAAGCCCTTAGCCGAACGATGTCCTTAGGCCGAACAAAGCCCTTGGCCGGACGATGTCTCTGGCCGAACGATGCCTCTAGCCGAACGTTGCCTGATGCCGAGCGCTCCTGGATGCTGAGTACTCCAAGATGCCGAGTACTCCTAGATGCCGAGTACTCAGTTGCCTGGCCAAATCTCCAGGAAACAATGGCGTATTTTGCACCACCTTTTGCCAGAGGTAGAGTACCAATAATGTCGATGCCCCATATTGCAAACGGCCATGAGCTGACCATTTGCATTATCTCGGTAGGTGGGGCTCTAGGAATTCGAGCATGCTTTTGACATTTATTACATTTCCTTGCATAATCCGACGCATCGCGATTCACATCGGCCAATAATATCCATATCGAAGTATTTTCTTGGCTAGTGCTTGCCCCCCGGTGTGATCGCCACATTCTCCCTCGTGTACATCGTGTAATACTCATTTAATTTCATCGTGAGCGATACACTGGAGTAAAGGAACAGAGTACCCTCTTCTGTACATGATTCCATTCTGGATGGTGAATCGTGAGGCCTTCCGAAGGACTTGTCTCTTTTCACTCCTGCACTCCGGCAGGGTTCCATGCTCAAGATAATTTTTGAATGGAGTCATCCATGACTCCTTATCGGGGACGGTTTCACATACCCAATCTATTTCTGCCCGGTCAATGCTTGGGGAAGTTAGCGTCTCTACGGGAACGAGTCCCATTTGCTGAGCTTCACCTGTGCTGGCCAATTTCGCCAATGAATCGGCTTTCTGATTACGTTCTCGAGGTATGCAATAAATGGCATAATAATCAAATTGATCCAGTACTTCTTGAACTCGAGCTAAGTAGGCAGCCAGCCTTCGATCTCTTGCTTGATATTTTCCCCGAACCTGACACACTACTAATTGCGAATCACAATAAATTTCCATAGCGATAATTCTCAAATCTCTGGCAAGTTTTAGTCCAGCTAAGAGGGCTTCATATTCAGCTTCATTATTGGTTGCATGAAAATCGAACTTTAAAGCATAACATATAGATCGGCCTTCGGGGGTTTCAAGTACAAAACCTGCGCCCGAACACCAGTCGTTTGATGCACCATCAGTGTACAGCTTCCGGATGTATTCGGGAGATTCACTGGTTTAAGTCCTCTAGAATGGTAAACTCGGCTATGAAATCAGCTAGAACTTGTCCTTGAATGGCTCGCCTTGGAGTATAAGTAATATCAAACTGACTCAGTTCGATGTTCCACTTGAGTAACCTACCAGACGTCTCAGGCCGCGTAAGGACCTGTCGTAACGGCTGGTCGGTATAAACGATAATAGGATGTGCCTGGAAATATGGTCGGAGCTTCCTTGA
The DNA here is from genome assembly GCA_030737815.1 of Allium fistulosum. Classification (NCBI taxonomy): domain Eukaryota; kingdom Viridiplantae; phylum Streptophyta; class Magnoliopsida; order Asparagales; family Amaryllidaceae; genus Allium; species Allium fistulosum. Next base: position 1,252,628,920 of record CM060905.1, read on the forward strand.
TGCAATAACAAGGCAATAAGCTAACTTCTACAGCTTTGGATAATTCCTCTCAGCTTCAGTCAATCATTTGCTAATGTAGTACATTGGCTTCTGTATCCTGTCTTCTTCTCGAATTAATGCAGCGCTAATAGCGTTTTCTGATATCGCCAAGTAAACGTACAACTTCTCATGATCAATAGGCTTGGACAGGATATGTGGTATGGACAGATGCTGAACTAGTGCTTGGAAAGCACCCTCACACTCTGTGGTCCATTCAAAGTTTCATTTTACTTTTCGGATCAGATCGAAGAAGGGAATGCATTTGTCAGTGGACTTTGAAATGAACCTGCTCAATGCTGCTACTTTCCCATTGAGACTCTGGACTTGCTTTATAGTTTTCGGAGTTTCAAGATTTCTGATTGCCCAAATCTTCTCAGGGTTGGCTTCGATTCCTCGAGCATTAACGATAAACCCAAGGAATTTTCTGGATGCAACTCCAAAATGACATTTCAGTGGGTTGAGCTTCATTCTGTATTCTCGAAGTATGTTGAACATAATTTCCAAGTCTTTAATATGGTCAGTGGAAAATCATGACTTTACAAGCATGTCATCTACATATACTTCCATGGTTTTTCCGATTTGATTGGCAAACATCCGATTGACCAATCGTTGATAAGTAGCCCCGGCGTTCTTGAGTCCGAATGACATAACTTTGTAGCAATAAAGTCCCAGATTGGTTACGAAGTTGGCATGTTCTTGATCAGGCAAATACATTGGTATCTGATTGTAGCTAGAATACGCATCCATGAAGGATAAGAGTTCATGTCCAGCTGTTGAGTCTACGAGCTGATCAATTCTGGGAAGCGAGAAACTGTCTTTAGGACAAGCTTTATTCAGATCGGAGTAATCGACACATGTTCTCCATTTTCCGTTCGACTTTCTGACGAGCACGGGATTCGACACCCATTCGAGGTATAGCGCATCTCGAATGAACCCGTTTGCTTTAAGCTTTTCTACCTCTTCTTTAAGGGCGGCAGATCTCTCTGGATCCATACCACGCCTTTTCTGTTTGACCGGGACATGCCGCGGGTCAATATTCAGAGTGTGGCTCGCGATGTTTGCCGACATCCCACACATATCAGAATGCATCCAGGCGAATACGTCAAGATTCGCCCGTAAAAACTCAACCAATTCCTCTTGGGTTTGCTGGCTTAGCTGAGACCCAATCTTTATCATTTTCGAATCGTCATTATTGTCAATTGAGACATCAATCGTCAGTTCGGCCGGGGATGCTTGACTTTTTCTAGATTCTCCTTCGTCTTCAGGTTCTCTTGGGTCAAGATCCCTTTGGAACTGGCTGGGGTGCCCGGGCCTAGGCCCAGGCGTTAATTGTCAATTATCAGCAAAACAGATGCAGAGAGATTCCTCTACGCCCTTTCCTTTCTCCTTTCGCTGCGCTTCCCGCAGTTCGGCAACGTAACAGGCCCTCGCTGCAGCCTGATCTCCTTGGATGACTCCTACTCCACGATCAGTGGGAAACTTCAGGGTTAAACACCACGGGGAAATAGCTGCCCTGAACTTAGCGAGGGCCGGTCGGCCCAAAAAGGCATTATAAGGAGAGTATATGTCTAACACAATGAACTGTAATATCCGCACTCTCCGGCGTTCTCCAACTCCCAACTCCACTGGTAGTTCCACTACTCCAGTGGGTATAGTAGCGCTCCCATTGAAACCCTGGATTCGGGACTGACAAGGTTTCAAATCCTTGGCTTCCATCTTCATTTGGTCGTAAGCTCGTTTAAACAAAATATTCACAGAGCTTCCACTGTCAACTAAGATCCTCTTCATCCAAGCAGGACCTACCTGAGCTGAGATGACCAGTGGATCAATAGTGGAGGCTTCGACTTTATCAGCATCCCTGTCTCTGAATACGATGACATCAATCATCATCTTCTGTTGTTTGGCCGGAGCCCCTTCATCAAAACTACTATAACACTCGAAGTCCACATGCCTAATAGAGTTGGCATATGACTCCATTTCCTTCCAGCTTCGGTTTGCTGGATGAGGACCACCACTTATTGTATTAATAACAAACCTCCCGCCAGTTCGAGCGGGTTCCTCTTGCCTTTCTTGATTTGGTGCACGATTCTGATTTGATGGGCCCGCACCTCCTGACTGCGGCGCCCGAACATACTGATCCAACTTCCGTTCACGTATCAGCTTTTCGATGAGATCTTGTAAATGACGACACTCATTTGTATTATGGCCATAACTTTCATGGAATCTACAAAACTTCCCTGTTTGGACTTGTCTTTCCGTTGACGGCTTCGGGGCAGGTTTCTTGTATTGCATGGTATTACAAGTCTGCAAATACACATTCTCCAACGACGTATTCAATGGAGTATAATTGTCGAACATGGGGGCTCTACGTCGTGGACCACGACTTTGATCTCGTTTTTTACCTTGATTTCCACTGTCCCTTTGCTGGTTCTGTTTGTTTTGTATATTCAACTAAACTTTTCTGGAACTCTCCCTGGATTGTTTAATTGCGATGTTACTTTGAATTCCTTCAATGCTGGGTCCTGCGTCATCCTGCTTCCTAGACTATTTCACATCCTCCCTTCTCAAGAATTGGGTTGCCTTGGAATAGAAACGGTCCAATGACGTAGGTGGCTTCCCAACTAACCAACTTCCGAAATCGGAATCAGGGTCAATCCCCTTAGTCAATGCCATCAGGATAGAGTTGTCATTGGGATTGCTTATTTCTGCACATGTAGCATGAAATCGCCTCCAAGTAACGTCTGAGTGTTTCTCCGGGAGCTTGAGTGACACTAGACAGAGTATTAACATCTTTAGGCCTCGCTACGTGCATACGTAATTGTTCAACAAACTTGGTGGCCATTTGGTCGAAATTAGAGACGGATCATGGTGGTAAACGAGTAAACTACATAGTAGCAATGACCCCTAGGGAAATGGGGAAACTACGGCATTTTACTGCATCATCAGCTCTTGCAGCATTCATCAGCCATTCATACTTCAGGATGTGTTGATTTGGATCAGAATTTCCTTCATAGACTGGCAAAGTTGGCATCCTAAAGCGCCGAGGTGGTTCAGCATATAATATGTCATCAGTGAAAGGGGTATGACTCTGGGAGATTCCCCAGTCGTCGTTAGTGAGACCCTGACTTTCACGGATCATCTGACGAATCATCGTAGGTATATCCGGCATTCGGATATTTGGAGGATGTTGTGCCAAGGTGTGGTTGGGTTCCACAGCACAAGTCTGTACCGGATGCGGTCGACGGTCCGTGCCTCGCCTCCTTGGTTCAACGTTTTCAGGGACGTAAGGTTCGGGAGTATGATCTCGTTGGTGACGATGCGGATCAGCTTGATTTCTAGCATCAACTCCTTGTTCGGTAGTGGTGGTGGCAGCAAGGTTGCCTGTGACATGGTAAGGAGCGGCACCCCCTCGAGATGAAGGTCCGGTATGATGACTGGTGGATGGTCCAGTTCTGGGTTGTCCAAGACTTAAGGCAGGTTGGTGTCCTGTGGCTTGGGTGTAGCTTACGTCCAGCCGTGGTCGTGTGGATCGGTGAAGATCATCAGATGAGGCTGAACTCTCCGTGGAAGAATAAGAACCTTGGTCACTTCTGGATCTTCTATGCCTTTGGCGATTCAGCTGGTTGGTCAACTCTGTGTTGGCGCGCAGTTGTTCAGTAAGTTGTTGCCGACCCTGGGTCAACTCTTGAAGCAGCATCTGGAATTCTTGACTGGTAACCGGGCCTGATGGATCTGAAGGTTCGGCGGCATCTTGGTTGGACGGAGGCAATTGCATGGGATTCTGTCTGTCCCTTCCTTCTTGATCAACAGCTGTCGAAGTAGTTCGTGTGCTTACCATGATGAATTGATGAAGTCCTTTCCTAGATCTGATGCAAATCTGAATAGAATGGAAGGTCTTCAAGGTATGAGATCTGGATCTTCTTCTTGGATTTATGCAATCCGGTATGGATAGGAGATCCAAGGAGCAGGAGAAAATTGGGTTTTTTCTCAGTGAAAGCACCAAAGTGTTTGTACCAAAAATGGGCACAACACTCTTCGGAAGTTTTTGAAGAGATAAAATGAAGAAATTAAATGGAAAAGGAGGATTATCTAACAAAAACTCCAAAAACAGATAATGGAAATAATAAAACTGCATAAAAACACAAGGATTTAGAGTGGTTCGGCGTATCGCCTACGTCCACTATGAAATTGATCGCTCTATTGATGTTTCTTTGATGATTACAATTGATTGCAGCAGGTTACAGCAGATAACAATGAATTACTACAATAAAATTCATTAGCAGCAGCAGCAATGGACTTTAGAACTGAATTCGGCAGAGTCTGGGCGTTGGAGCGTCAAAAGATCCCTTTTCTGTAGGCTCTGGAAGTCTATTTATAGGCGTAGGAGGCTGATATTTCCCCCGGATCTCGGGAGACTTCCTCTGGCACGTGAGTGAGCCCACGCGACCGAGCCCACGCGACCGAGCCCGTGAAGTTTCGGCCCGATCTGTGATCGATACGAACGAATTTCGTATCGATCAAGATTGCATCCAATGGAGTCGAAATTTGGTGTGGACATTCTTTAGCATGTACGTAAGCTCCTGTGAAAATTTCATAGCATTTGGACTTGTGGATCTTGAGTTATGATCGATTCAAATTGAAGTTATTCGGCAGGCTGTTTCGTTCGAATCGACCATTTCGACTCGATCATTTCGAATCGATGGTTGCGTGTGATCAGGTGGTAACGTGGTGCGCGTTCATCGCATCGATCCACATTCTTCGCCGGGCTGATCGAGTTGTTTCAGGATTTTCGCTGTGTTCGTATCAAAGCCATCGTCCCGTTCGAATCGATCATTAGTGCGCTCTTTGCATCGATCTGTAGCATACTCAGTTTGAATCGATGAAGACAGTCTAGTTCGAATCGATGGATGTTGGCTTGTTCGCATCGATGAAGGTTGCACAGTTCGTATCGATGAAAGCTCCTTAGTTCGTATCGATTGTTGTGCTTTGCTTCGCATCGATGGGAGGTGTGCATTTCGTATCGATTGGTGATCGATCGATACGAAGTGATTTTAAGATCAAATGATGCGAAACAGATGCTCATGCTTCTTGCCGATGGATACGAAGTAGGAGTTTTTGGATGGATACGAAGTGGACATTGGATGATCGAGTCAAACTATGGCTTGTCGATGGATGCGAAGTCGATCGAGTCGAACCGAGGCTTCCTGATGGATGCGAAGTCGATCGATTCGAACTGAGGCTTCCTGATGGTTGCGAAGTCGATCGAGTCGGACTGAGGCTTGTCGATGGATACGAAGTCGATCGATACGAAGTGGACATTGGCCGATCGATTCGAACAAAGCTTTCCCTGATGGATTCGAACTTGATCGATTCGAACAGTGGCCAGTTGATGGATTCGAACTCGATCGATTCGAACAGTGGCTAGTTGATGGATTCGAACTAGAGACTGTTTTTCATCCAATCTTGCATCGATCATAACTTGAGCATATGAACTCGATTTGACTTGAGATTTGGAGTGCTGACTTCCATGGCTTTGCTCATCGTGTCTTGTCGATTGTAGCTTGATCCGGACTCGGACAAAATTCGTCGATATCCATAGTGAACCTGTGCATAACCGATCTCTCAGACGAACCGTCATTGGTTCCTAGTCAAGTTCTTGGTGTCACGGCCTTGCCAAAAGGCGGGATAACAATTAAATATGCAACATGTTTTTACTATAATAAATATTAATTAATATGGAAACATTTTGTAAGATCTTTCAGTTGTTCAAACATTAATTCTCATTAAGATTTTTTTTTTGGAAATGGGTATTTGATGGTAGTACATATTATTACTACAAGTCTTATGTAATATACAACATACTACATATCAATATGTGTTCGAATCACGCTATGCAAGTTTCGACTTTGTGACCTCTTACATCAAAGTTGAAGCGCTTAACTACTGCGACAGAGATGTTGATCACACTAAGTAAAACATTAACACAAACATTAAGATTTTATAGCAAGGCACGAAATAAAACAATCGAAAAGAAGTCGCACATCCTTAGTGTATGCATAAGGGATTGAATCCAAAACTACTAACACTAATTCAAACATTAATGTTTCTATATATTAAATATTAATTAATATGGAAACATTATGTAAGATTTTTCTATTATTCAAACATCAATTCTCATTGAGATTTTATAGCAAGACAGATAAAAGAAAACAATTGAAAAGAACAGCTCAAGGTTGAAGTTTTACCACTTAAGATAAGTGGTCGCTTGCATAAATCCTTATGTCTACAAATAATATTTTTTATGTCCAGATCATTTTATATACACACTACGAGTTCTTGGAATTATCATAGCCTAATTATTCCAATATAGAAAACATTATCTTCAACAGAATTATCGAATTTGAACTTCTTTTTCACAAATTTTATTACATTTCCAATAACATCCATACATAACATGTGTAGATTTATTTTTTTTCGAGCACAAGTAGTGTAGAAATCGAAAAAACAATAAATCAAATGTGTCACTTTTTGTAATGAACCATAAAGTAATGGATAATTAATTAAGGAAATTAATTAGAACAATAAAGGTTAGCTGATTAGTTAATGAATCAAATAAGAAAAATAAATGAATCAAACAATGTAAATATAGGTTGAACATTTATTTACTTATTGTGCATACAGGGATTAATAATAATTCTTAAAGATATTTTTATTAATTAAGGAAAATAAATTAGGCAAGAAAGGATTTAATAAAGGAGATCTTATACCAAGGACAATTGCAGGACAATTGCATATAATTAAATTTGGTCGTACATAACGGGAATCGACTTAATACCTGAATGGGAAATAACTATATGTGGCCATGTATGATGAAATCAAATTAATATTTCGATAGAGATGATCTTGCAAAGGAGGAAATAAATTGATAAAATAAGGAAGCAAACCAAAATTCTTACTATATAAATACCATCAAACATATATGCAACAACCCATAAATTACGAATAATTTAATTAATAAATAAAAAAGATCAAAAGGGGCTAAGTAAGATAGAAAAAGTGACAATGAATTAATGGAAATGAGTATGTAGGCCAAAGTCCAAGTAACTGTGGGACAATAAACATGACTCTTTTCCATTTATTCATGGCATCCTGCTAAAAGTAAAATAAAAGCTCAAAATATACATTAATGACGTTGGCTTGTATAAACGGGAATAAAGAGAAAATAAAACAAATACAAGTTAAGGGAAAGAGAAGAAAATCTAAACAATATTTCTTAAAGATTTATGTGAGTAATACTCAATCTTTTATTCAATTCGTTTTAGTTGATTCAGATCATGTTATTTTGTTGGTATTCGTATAAATTTATGTCAAAATGAAAATCTGATATATGTTGCCCTAACCATTGTTCTAAATATGGGTTAGTAATTTGAGAAGCTCATGGCTTAGGAATAAATTATTATGAATTTCTAAAGTAAACAATTAGAAAATATACAAGGAAAATAACTTATAATTCAAATGAAAGACAAGGTAGGGATAAAGGAATTATTCATGAATTTTCTAGAATTTTATGAGACTTTCTCTACGTAAAATAAGCTAGAACTAATAAAGAACAGCGCTGGTGGAAGGGGGATCCGCGTTGAGAGTTGATGGAAATGATATATATGTATAAAAATAATAATGTAAAGGGGGAAAGATCCATAAAAACATCCGAAAAAATAAACAAACTACTCTGTAAACGCTAAAAAACAGTAAGGCAACGTATCTAGTAGCGACACGTATAAAGGCATTAATGTGCTTTGTCAGAAGTGTCAGATATGATCAGGTACTGAGCTAAGGAGGCGGTGGCCAAACGTCTCAAAGGAGAATTGTACCAAATAAAACTGCGATGGGTAGTGATTTACCAAAGGAATCCAGGGACTTTCTGGAGAAAGTAGTTCTACGCCGCCATTTTTATGAAAGATAAAGAGTGCCGCAATTATGAAGAAATAAGACAAATTGCGCCACTATACCGACTGCAATTTGGAAAAGAACACGCCTAATAAGTAAGGAGTGCACTGTGCACATGGATCGAGGCAGGGTGTACTGTGTCGAAGTAATATGAGTAGAAGTGGAGAGTGGAAGGGCTATTGATGCCAAGGATGCTTGCTCGAATGAACACCTAAAGAAATTTCAGGTGAGGAGAGGCTTTCAACTTCCAGAGGTTTGCAGAGGGCTAATTCTATGCAACCCGAAATTAAAATAAAACAATACTACAGGAGGCTAATTCTATGCAGTAAAGGATTACATTCTTTATAGTCTGGAATCAAACATTAATTAAATGAGATCAACGGGTGGCTGATTCATAGTAGGTTAGAAGTAAATGAATAAATATTAAATGAGACCTACGGGTTGCTAATTCATAGCAGGTCAGAAGTAAATGAATAAATATTAAACGAGACCCACGGGTGGCTGACTCATAGCAGGTCGGGAGTAAATGAATAAATATTAGATAGGGAACTGCAGATGGCTGATTCATGGTGGTCTGAGGTCTAATCAAATAATATAAAAGATAAAAAAAAGGAATCTGCGGATCTGTTTCATAGTAGATTTGAACTTAATAAGTTTATAAGAATGGATCTACGGGTGGGGTAGCATAGTAGCCCAGAGCTAAATAAAATAGTACTACAGGGGAGTGGTTATATGCAATCTAATATTCAACAAACAAATAAATATTGCGGAGACAGTGGTCGGTGCAGTAAGAGTAAAGTAAAGAAATAATTGAAGGGAAGTTGATAGAGGCAGTACGAGCGCAGTGGTAACTGTATTAAGTAAAACTTGGGAAGTTTTCAGGGTAAGTAAATATGACCTTTGTTGTGTGTAGTATTATGTATGTTGTTTGTAAGAAGTGAGGGGAAAATCTATTCTACGTTATGTGACGTTGTCTCACTATGTATTTATGTTATACTTTGAGGTAAGTATTATTCACACCAGACTTTATGTTTAACCCATGTTTTTATCATTGTTTTCTCCATAAAATCACGGATACTCATTTGAGTAGGCTGAGTTTATGGGATTGGCATATTATTTTGGGCGCAGGCCGAGGATCGAAGACGATGCTGAAGACCTAGTTATTTGTTAATGTTTGATAATTCCGCTGTTATAAGTATTCGGGTGACATTTTCATATGTTAATTCGACACTCTGCTTTGTATTTCTATAGTTATATTTTGACCTCTGCGTGGGCATTAGGGTAAACTTGATGAAATGAAAATAGTTTGTTATTCTGTTTACTTAGACTATTTTGAATAATTTGCAACTCAATCTTGGTCGCTCAAAAATAATTCTGGTGATGGCTGCAACATCATTGGCATTCACTTTCGGGTCTCCTAGTGAGAGATGTTACAATATATTCCTCTCATTTTCATTCATTCTCTTTAAATTAAAACAAAAAAAATAAACCGGCTGCCATTATCAAGGTAAAAGAATAAAAGGAATGAGAAGAGAAAACTGCTAAGGAATATAAGAAGAGTAAAGGATCCAGCGGACTTAGGTGAATAATATCATTTATTTTAGGTTGTTTTCATGTATATTGATTATCGTTTAATTATATTATGATGAATTATATAATATGTGTTTCTAATTGATAGATCTAGATTAAATGAATGTTTTGGGTTGAAATATAGCCTTACTTTGGAGGTTTTGCTATGATTCCCTACTCTAATGATTTTGACATACCATGAAAATTTAATATGATGGATAAAACATGTTTTTATAAATGAGTTTTGATTTGGAGAATTTTCCAATATTAAAATATTTAGTTATGAATTTTTAAAGGAAATCCGTGTAGTAAATAATTAAAGAAAAATAGCTTAAATATGAAAACATGAGCAAAAATGTGCTAAAGTAATTATTTGTGAACATCTGAAGATTTATAAGTATTTTTCTAAGTAAGAATAATTATTTTTGAAAACTAAATTGGAATACCAAAACTAGATAATAAAGCCATCGAAACTAATAGATGCATGTAAGTTCGGTGATTAAGTAACAAGGGTACAACATCCCATATAAGTGTTAGAAAAATAAATAAAAGGCATTGCCACTAACTAAGAGTGAAGGTGGGACGAACAAGAAGGTGATACGTGGAAATAAATGTGTAGACGTGCAAATGTGGATATAGTAAAGCAGGCTTTATTACGTGTAATGAAGGGAGAGACTAACCGAAGGTGTTATGCTAGGGATATAACATTTGAAATCTAATATGAATTAAGTAATACTACGAAAAGTTTTAAGTAGATGAACTAAGTAATATAGCCGAAGGAGATGATCAAAGGTTCCAGGTGTAGATTTCGAGCAAAAGTTTTCCTAGTGAGAGTGTATAAACCAGGCTTCCCTAGGAGTGATTCGATAGCCGATACCTATTCAATTTTGTGGAGAGTCAATACCAAGACCTATTAGTTTTTGGACACTACACCATATAGGTAATTCTGCAACGTAGCTATGCGGCAAATTCGCAATGGCTCTGGGTCATTGCAATATTGTAATGGCCTAGAGGCGTTACAAAAGATTTAGCAACGACTATTGACTGTTACAGTATTGCAATGGCCTAGAGTCATTACAACATTTTGTAGTTTTGTTAAAAAAAAGGGACACCGCGAACAATACACATGTGCCTAAAATAATACACCCCTAATTTTTTTGCCTCCCGCCCCCCTTTTTATTTTCTTCTAACGCTACATGGCGATTCCCAAATCCCAAACTCTAGCTCCACGTTCTTTCCTCCTCTTCATCGCTACTTCTGCTCCTCCTCCTATATAACCCAACAATAGCAATTTCTCCCCCACTGTGAAATATTGGGACATGTAGCAAGAAGGCTTCTAGCACTAATAGGATCTAGTAGCCATGCAACCTTTCCCTTTGTAGTGGTGATAGCACAGTCGAGATGGATTCACCAAAGCAGTTGAGTTGGGTTGATGTGTGCATAGTTGTGAGCAATCCAGATTATGTGACACTATGCCCAGTTTGGCACACTAGATCATAAATTTTACATTGAATTTTAACTAAAAGTATATTATTTTCCTACTCATTCAAATTTTTCCCAAATTAATTTAGAAAAATGTAATTCATAGTTAGACCAATTAAATCGGTGGTTAATGTAAAGATAAGTTAAGTATATCACAATTAATTAATTATGTCATTCACTTCTTGATAGATATGTGTTATGAATTTAGCTATAAGTCACTACACATACATAAACATATACTAAATATCTGTCTTTATCTATAAGGTATGTGTTATGAGTCTAGCTATGTAAAATCACTTCTTGACAGGTATGTGTCATGAGTTTAGTTATGTGTCATGAGCTAGAAATGCGAGGTTATTGAATACTTCAACCAAAAGGATTTATCGATGGTCCAATAATATATTACAATATATGTAGATGATGGTGGAGTAACCACCGAAGCTAAACATGTCAGATGTCACTGTAGCAAATCGAGATTTGGCCTTTGGTACACTTGTTATGAGTTAGTATATATGCGTTCTTTTATTTTTGTTTGATGTTAGTTCATGATTCTTTTTGCAAATATTTTTGCTACATATTCAGACACGTGTACATTTGTGTTTAAAGTTAAGAGCAAAAGGAGCTAAGTGAGCATATTGTTGAAGTAGGAAGATGGTATGTGGCATTGTATTCAGTAATTCTAGGCCGCAGGACTGATATTTATGTATGGGTATCATCAATAATAACAAAGGTGAACAGAAGTAAGAATATTTAGTCGGTTATGAATGAAGGAAATGATGGATTACATATCCTTTGGATTTATTTATTCAAGCGCTACAATAATGATAATAATAAGAATTTATAGTAAGTAGCTTTAACTTGTATTTCTGCTTCATAAAAATAAATTTGATCAGGGTTTTTTCCACTTATGCAAATACATGTATTTGTTATCTAGTTTGAGAGTGTGTTAATGACATTGTGTAAGTAACTTCATGGTTTGATCACTCATTTAATTTGATTTTTAACAAAAGACTAAAGTGCAAGTTTCTACCTTAAGTTATTTTCATTTTTATTAAGTTTCGACACTCCAGCAAGTCTCCATGGATGCTTAGAGATCATATAACAAAGCTTTCAATAACACATAGTTTAACAATCTTACACACACACACACACCATGTTTATCTCATTCAAGTGTCTTGGAGTACAATTGAGAATAATTGATGTGGGACTTTATCAGGTCCATTCACCTATTTATGCGATCCACACCTAACACTTTGCCTTTTTGATTCCACATTAACGATTTTAAGCATACCTTCTTTTCATCTTATTTGGAGGAAATCGGTCGGTCGGTCACCTCTAAAGGATGACAATAACTTGAAGTATTACCATTCACAGATAATAGTAAGTCAGTAACCAGGAGTTATTCCATTCATTCATGACGCTCATTTTATTTCATTTTATGGACATGTTTCTAATGACATGTCTAAATATCCCAATATCTGATGCATGAAGAAAGCTCGTATAGAAATGTGTAAAGTTCCTCATGGTCACACAATAGATAATTTAGCGGTAAACATCTTTTCGCCTTAACAAGAAAAAATCGTTTTTTATTTTAAAAATTGATGCTACCATCTTGATATACACTTAAAACGTGCATATTTGGTTATCATGTATTTTATTAAACATGAGTTAATATGTACATTTTTTGGTAGATAACCCGATATCTTGTAGAAAAGGGTATAAATTTGGAAACCTATTAAAGAAAAGAAGTCCACAAAATCAGTTATGAAAATATCATGGTATTTGTTGCGTTATTTTCCTTATAATCATAGCTTTGAATTCTGTTTACAAACAAAAATGCTCTAAGGAGAAATAGTGTCGCATGATGACCAATCCTGTGTCAATGTGGATTTGAAGGTGAGATATGGATGTGGTAAAATGTTTTTCACCGACCTTGAATTTTAAATTTTGGTTCTTGTTACACCATAATTTCTACAAAGTACAAAATTATGAACATTCGAAAGGAAAGTTCCTTGGCTTATGTTCCAAGACCCATTGTTTAGTTTCCAACGAGAGCATAAGTACCAGATTCGGTATTCGAGTGCATGTGATCCAAGAACATGAATCAAAGCATCGATCGAGGTCTAGATCACTGTCTAGCTAAGACAAGGAGCTTAACCAAATGCAGAAGTTGCCGAAACCAAAAGCATTTCAGTAAGTATCAACAATCAACAGCTCAGATAGCCCAGGCCGAGACCAACGGTCATGATAGATGGGAAGGTGTCCAAGAAGCTATATATAAAAGCATCCCATCAGCAATCCCGTTAAAATGCACTCAACCAGATGATGAAAAGCATTCAAATCTAAGCCATAGATAACAAGCTTAATCATCAATCCAAGGGGGAGGTTCTCTACCAATGGCGTTACGACATATTGACTATAAATAGGCAGTAATCCCAAGCCGCAAGGATCTTAGGGCATAAAAAAGAATTGAGACATAAAATAATATTGTACTTTCCTATATTAGAGCTCTATTTACAAACTTATTAATGGCAGAAATGCCTAAACTCAATGTATAAGCCTGTCGGTTAGATAAGAGTATCAAAATAAGTAAAGGACAGTGGATGTAGGGACTTTCGGCCCGAATCACTATAAAGTATCGGTGTTATTTACTTTCTGCACTTTACCTTCTCTGCATTTGCTATTGAGTCCTTACGGTCCAACATTTCATGATCTAAGCTTGATTAAGTCACTTCTCGGTAATCTCTCCATCGGGTTCAATATTCCAACCAGCTACCAAAGCTATACCTTCGGACCTCGGGATGTAAGTGTGGACGAAAATTTGCATTAACATTTTTGGTGCTAGAAAGAGGGCCAAAATCTCCGTCATTTGTTCCATTTTGAAAAATCCAGTGATATCATCTCTCCAACCATGACTAACTTTGAAAATAAGGGATTGACTCCAGAGTTACCCCTTGACCTCTGCATCTAGCTCATTAAAGAAGACAATGATGAGTGTCTGGCTACCTTCATCTCGGATGAAGATCAAGGCCAGGAGTATGATCCCATATATGAACTTCAAGATCTCTAGATCAGATAGCTTTCGGAGTGTCTTCAAGAGTCTTTCCAAGAGTTTTCTCAACTTCAAGGGACGATTAAGGCTACGGAAAACAAAATCAAGAACTTGTGTACCATAATAATGACAAGTAAAGGTCCATCTTATCCTATTAAAAGAACTTTCCTAGTTATCTCTACTCTCCAATCTCGGAAGAAGACCAAACGAGACCCCGTCCTTACTCCTCTCACTCAAAGTCCGTCTCGGATCTTTCTAGAAACTTGTAGAGAGCTCCATTATCCAAACTATCCACCATCCACCAAAGAACATCTAAAAGGAAAGAACTACTGTGTCTATCATCTAGTGAATGGGCATGAGTCAGACAGATGTCGAAGACTTTCTCAAACTGTGGAAAACTTCATACAGAAAGGGAAGTTAACCAAATTTATTAAACGTTAGTTTGAATATCATGTTTTGGAATATTTTACTTTGTTCTATTTTTATGACTCCGAAGAATTCCTTGTAACCTTTGCTAAACGAATGCATATGGCACTTCTCTACAAAGATGAAGTTACAAGAAGAATCCTTTTTATAAATCAAATTCCTGATTATAACCTCTTCTGCGAAAGTTTTAACTTTAAGGGGCGCCTTATGGTCTCGGATTTCTTGAAGTTTAATTAGAAAGTCTCGGCTTATTTCCAATGCACTTTTCTTCAGCATAACCCTATCTACCAAGCCTTTGCTCGGAGGGCGCATTCAAGTCTTGACATCTATGGTAACTCTTTCAGTATGTCCTCTCTCCTTAGGAGCTTCTGCATATCATACTTTCATTTAGAATTTAAGAACTGAAACTCTGCCATTGATCTGACGAGATCGACGAAGAGTTTCACTTTTCTAAAAATACTGATTTTATCAATAGTTTTCTTACTCAAGTTTAGATCAAACTTTTAATAAACCAAGTGATTTATAAACTGTATGATTTCAAAAGTTTTTCTTTTTACGAAATGGTCTAAAAGCACTCTTTACGAAGAATTCATATTTCCCTTAACCAAGTTACAACTAGCATCCCATATGATTGTTAACCTAAAGAAGTTTTAAATGGCCGACACCTTCCAAAAGTAGTTTTAGATGGCCGACACCCGTCAAAGGTGGTTGTAGATGGCCAATACCCGCCAAAGGTGGTTGTAGACGGCCGACGCCCGCCAAAAGTGGTTGCAGATTTGGACCCAACGATAAGTTGGTAGACCTCGCCATAAGAGCACTGATGCGCTACAAAGTGTAAGGACAACTTGTAACATTCCCCACTTGGAGGCCCAAAACTAACGGCTACGGATGCTGCAGTCATCCATAGTTATTAATCCTCGGCGACCAAATACGATAATGTTAGATAAATTGATATACCAGAAACACATGGATATGGAAAAAGTTCAAAATTTCAAAACAAATTTCACATTCCATTCTAAACTCATTTCAACATTTATTACATAATCCCACAACGTTAGCCACGTTCTGAAAAATATAATTATTACAATATAAGTATAAGGCATGTTAATAGTGAGCCATGGTTAAGAAGTATCATGCATTGGGTAGATTTCCAATTAGATTAGAACACTGGATAGATTTCCAATGATAGTGAGCCATGGCCAAGAAGCAGTATGCATTGGGTAGATTCCCAATTAGATTAGAACATTGGGTAGAATCCCAATGATAGTGAGCCATGGTCTAGAAGTACCATGTACTGGGTAGATTCCCAATTAGATTGGAACATTGGGTAGATTTCCAATGATAGTGAGCCATGGTCAAGAAGTACAATGTATTGGGTAGATTCCCAATTAGATTATAACATTGGGTAGATTCTCATTGATAGTGAGCCATGATCAAGAAGTACTATGCCTTAGGTAGATTCATAGTTAGACTAGAATATTAGATAGATTCCCAATAATAGTGAGCCACAATCAAGAAGCATAATGCGTAAGTTCAGAATTGGATAGATTCCCAATAAGATTAGAGTCCTAGAAGGAGAGTTCCTAAGCAAGAATGAGCGTTGGGTAAGAATCCCAATCAAGGCCGTATGGATGTGGTATCAAACTAGTAAATATAATCACCAATGATATCAATACAGTAAGACGCCAAGGGGTAAGAGGTACCCTGAGATAGGATTAAAAGAGCAAGCAAGATGACTTAAGTTGAAAGAATAAGTCAACCGAAAGGACAACAGGTCCTCAGTGTTATAAAGAAATTATCCAAGTGATTATTTGTACATTCAGAATATGATAAAAAGGGGGCGATGTCTCATATGGCTTTATACATAATCTAACCTAGTTTTGGCCTCCTCCAACCGAGATTTGAAATGCTCCTCCATTCTATCATATGTCCTAGATATTCATTCCTTCTTAAATTTCCTGAATGAGATTCTTCGACCGTCCCTGGTACAAACGAGGATGTTTGATGCGTTAGGCACTGGAGCCAAGGTAGAACTCCTCCTAGGATGAGGAGGTTAGGAACAAGACACGGTAGAGACAACCTTAGTCCTATGAGAAGAAAGAAGTCTCATGGTAGCATAACCTCTACCTCTACCTCTTCCATGAGCAGAAAGGGCTGCAACCGTAACTTCTTGGTACATTTATTATCAATCTCGAGTTCTTGCAGTTTGATTGCTAAAAGCTCTCGATGAGCTTCATCCAACTACTGTCTAAGAGTAGATGCAGACTCCCATAATCTCGAAACAAACAATTCTGAAGCCTGACCAGTAACCGGCACTACTTTCGAGATGGCAGACATCTTCTTGAATATTGTCTTCCAAGACGGCATGGATGTTGGTATTGAGATTGGGATTATATTCATTAGTTTAGTTATCTTATCATCAAGACTCCATTACATAGAGGGCACAATCCCTTTCTAGTCTTAAGCAGTTGGGACATGATTTCCCCTAAAAAGATATTCAAATTAAAATTAGGAAAGATAGATTATCAAAAGGACAGTCCTATTTCATTCCATAGGAAACTAATACAGATAGTGAAAAGTAAACGGTAGATAATTCATGGCCATCTAAGATGAGCAAATTTCTCCTTAGTAGCTAAAATAATCTTAAGACCTCTACTCCTAGTATCAAAAAGGGACCCCAATGGTCTAGCTATATTGGAGAAAGAGATGTCTTTACCTAAACCACCCATCGGTACAGAAAGCTCCGAAGGAGAAGAATCTATTAAGCGTAACCTAAGGTTAGCTTTCGAAATACATTGGGGAATATATTCTGAAACGGGCTCACTTTCAAGAGTCTTCCCCTCGGCAATAACTAATGGGGATAGAGTTACACTCCGATAACCAGGAAGAGGCTCCAGAGTTATAGTTAGATTTAGATCATAGAATCTTCTAAGGAAAGATAATCTTTTGTTCTTCGACTAGGGGTCTCCCGGATGCAGTTTAGAGAGTCGGGCAAACTCTTGAAAGACCTTGTCTCGGTCATCTAATGCAAGCTTCAACTGACCCCTAAGTTCCAAGATTTGGTAGTTAACCTAGAACCCTTAAGCTTGAGGGAATTAAGTTATTTGGCACAGGTTTGGTCACGTGTTTCCTATACCTCCTCAATCTTATTGGACAAGTCTACATTTCTTAACCTACTGGATTTTAGTTGGGTTTTAAGGGTGTTTATGGTTGCTAGCAATCTCAAGTTTCTGGTTTGGCTCCTCTTCCATAATACTTCATAGCGAGAAGTGAAATTCGACTTTCTCTATCTAAACATGGTTAAAGAGAAAAGTACTTCAGAACTAATGGAACAAAGGTAGTAAGGAAAACAATTCATCATAAATTCAACATCAAACAAAAAGTACTACCACGGTCATCAACCACCATAAGAAAAAGTATAAAGAAGACGTACTAGAATTATTACAAATCAAGAGTTTAAACATTATCAACAAAGGATTTCTAGGGATCAGAATATTGGTGTACCTTTTCTCTAGCAACATTCTCCTTTACCGGTACTGAGGACCCGATACCAATTGAAGCTCGCGCTTTCTCATATTTCTGGGAAAAGCTCTCCTCAATCTTCTTACCGTTAGGATCAAAACCTATAGAAAGTGTCATGCCTTTGTCTTGGTTATATTCGTAAGCATTGTAAAGAATTTTGAACGCTTCGATGGTAGCAATCATTTTAGCCCCTTCCCTAGTAATCAGGCCCATAATCTTCTCCTGGGCTTCAACCAGTTTGTCTTTAGTCTCTTGGTGTTTGGTCTCTTGATGTTTTAAAGCTCTCTCCAAATTAGCAATTCTAGTCTCAGATGCCTTCAGTTCTAGATGATACTTTTCTCTCTCAGCCTGAGCATCCTTCTCAGCCTTCTCGGCCTTTTCTTTGAATTCAACAAATTGTTTTTCAATAGTCCCAGCCCTTTTCAATTCTCCACTCAGCTTTTGGAACCCTCGATGTAGAACCGAGAAGTTAGCCAAAACCTAAAGATAGGAGGTGCATATGAAATCTGAAGAGATAGGTATTTCATAAGTAAAAAAGCAAATCTGCACCCTAAGATGATCCTCCACCCCTACACTCATCATCCTTTCGAACCTGCCCATATCATCAACCAAATCCACTCAGGAGTTCCCCACAACCTTGGTAAGTGGGCATCAATAGCAGAACGAGTACCTCAACCACCTGGTCCATCTAGTCCTCGAAGGATGAGCTAAAGCAAGGGCATCTGGGGCAGGTGTAATCTTGGCAGGAGGGATAATCTTGTGTTTCCTCATCTTCTTAACTTTGAATAGGTCCTCTAAGGCTAGTTTCGGCCGAGTAAAGAGGATGATTTATTCGGTAGCAACTCACCTATTTCGAGCACATCGTAAGAGAACACTGCCACATAAAAAAAGAAAATGGGTTAAATGATCAAGTTTATATTCCATAAAAATTACGTCCTAAAATATTTGAACTAAAACTGAGGTCTACCCTCGGGAACAACATCTGGTCTTTCGGGCTTCGTATTTTTAGAATTAGAGTAGGTGAGCTCTTCAAAATCACACAAACTAACTATCTCCAAGGATACCGTTTCAGACGAAGGTGAATCGTACCCACGAAACTTAATAGAAGATGACAATAGCCCGTTAACCTTGAAATTGACCTCGGTGGGGACTATGTGTTTGAGTGTTTCCCTATCTAGGATTTTCATCACTACCTCATACCTAACATCATAATGATTCTTAAGGGTCGGGGTCTTATCCCTTCCAGGTTTTGCTGAGGGATTCAAAAAGGAAAAGTTATTAAAGAATGGTATGATCAAAGTTCAAAAGCAAGAGCATTTCAGACGGGAAGGGTTTGAAAACTTACAAGTCTTCGGTAACTCCATAACGATTCGGGGATTATGTGTCCTTACATAAAACCAGTGGGTAGCTGTCACTTTGTTAAGTGGTTTGATTAAGGGCATTTTCTTCCAGAATCGAAGAAAATACTGAGGAACCAATGACTTACTAGGTGACTTATGCAGACTGTACAAATAATGAATTTCAAAAGTAATTATGCTTTGGTACACTTCTTCCAATATAAGCTCACTAAAGCGGATAAAGTACTATACGAGACAATTCCAAGTTGAATTGGATTAAGTCCATAAAATTCAAGATTGTCGATAAACAAAGGGCAAAGGGAAGCGATATTCCATTTGCTAGATGCTCCAATGTCTAAGTGAAGAACCCTTTAGGAAGTTCACTCCAATCGTCATTTAGACTAGGAGCCCTGACCTCGACTCCCTCAATTCCATAGCTCTCAATCCAATTCTCTACCTCCTTTTGATCAGTCATTGGTTTATCCATCGAAGAATCTAGAAAAGGCCGATGATAAGCCAACAACTCAATAAGAATTTCGAAACCTCTACCAGAAAAGCTCCAGGTCTTATAGTTCAAAAGGGGTATTGGGCCTAAAATTAGGTCTTTCAACCCAAATTCAAAATTCCCCTAATAACCAATCATCGACCTAAGTTAATGAAAGATTTAATTTACGGACAAAATCTTAATCTACAGATGACATGCATCTTGGTTTGGCCGATCGAATGATATCTCAAATTGAAATCCAACACTAGCCTAATAGTAGTAATCACAATCGATTTTTTTGTAAATTAGGAAAAGAAAAATGCTTGCAAATATTAGCGTCCATAAAGAACATTGATAAAATCATAGAAAAGATCAAGGATCTACTGTTTGAGTCGAGAATCTACAGTGATTTGAGAAAATTTCCAAGCTTTAACGGCAACCACAGCTTTCGATAATATGAGTAAGAAAGAAGAAGAAAAGAAAAAGGGTTTATTTAAATCCCAGAACCAACCGTAGAGATCACCTAATCCGTTAGATCTTAACCGTAGAATAAGTGTGGCAGTATTAGAATACAAATCACCCTGGGATAAAGAAAAGGAAGACAGTTTTCCAGAGACCAATAGAACTATGGCAGTTCTCTCGGGCATTCAATGCAAAGATCAGGGCCCGTCACAAAAGCAGATCTCGGCAACCCTCTTTCATAGATCTTGCAAGTGAACATCTCTTAAACCTTACGGTCCAGTTTAACTTTTGCCTTTCGGCACTCAGACAATTTCATTTATCACTTAACCTAGATGGCTTCAAGTGATGAGCACAGTTTCAAATTTTTTTACCTTATGGTCACGAATTAGATTTCGCCTCTCGGCGCTCAAACAATTTTGTTTATCACTTAACCTAGATGGCTTCAAGTGATGAGCACAGATTCAAAAAAATTGACCTCATGGTCACGAATTAGATTTCCCCTCCCGGCGCTCATACAATTTTTCTTATCACTTAGCCTAGATGCCTTCGATGAGCACAATTTCAACAATTTTGACCCTATGGTCAAAAATTAAATTTCACCTCTCAACGCTCAAACAATTTTGTTTATCACTTAGCCTAGGTGGCTTCAAGTGACAAGTATGATTTCAAAATTTTAGGCCTCGCAGTCCGCTTGAAACCATGCCTTCCGGCCCAAAATTAGAAATTAATTTCAAGCGAGATAGCCCAGTTTTCTTATAATAATGTGCAAATATTGGTATTGTACGCCATCTAATAGCTTCCAAACCTAATGCCTATCTAAACGATCAAAACATGGTATCGAAGTATTTTCGCCTCTAGGCGCCAATTTCAACTTCCAAAAGCCTCTAAAAGAGGTTAGATTTCGAATTATTTTCAAAATATTCTAAGAAGGTTAAATCTTTATAAGCTGTCTTAGTGAAGCAATGCTTCCGAGAGTCCTTAGAATAATACTTTACCTGAAAGCTCGGGATTAATTTAATAATGGGAATGAAACAAACAAGCCAAGTATTAAAGCATGATATGGCGCTGTTCTTTCCAAAGTCCACCTCATATCAATCATATGAGGTAAACTTTGGAGGGCATGTGTTGCACCCTAATTTCTACAAAGTACAAAGTTATGAACATTTGGAATGAAAGTTCCTTGGCTTGTAATTTCAAGACCCATTGTTTGGCTTCCAACGAGAACATAGTACCTGATTCAGTATCCAAGAGCATGTGATCCAAGAACATGAATAAAAGAATCGATCGAGGTCTAAATCACTATCCAGCTAAGACAAGGAGCTTAACCAAAGGCAGCAATTGTCGAAACTAAAAATCATTTAAGTAAGTATCAATAATTAATGGCTCAGATAGCCCAGGTCGAGACCAATAGTCAGGATAGATGGAAGGTATCCAAGAAGCTATATATAAATGCATCACATCAGCAACCCACGTTAAAATGCACTCAAACAAATGATGAAAAGCATTCAAATCTAAGCCGCGCATAGCAAGCCAGGTCATCAATCCAAGGGGAAGGTTCTTCACTAATGGCATTACGGCATATTGGCTATAAATAGGCAGCAATCCCAAGGCGCAAGGATCTTGGGGCACAAAAAAGAATTGAAACATAAAATAATATTGTACTTCCATATATTAGAGCTATATTTACAAACTTATTAATTACAGAAATGCCTAAACCAATGTAATAAACCTTCGACCAGATAAGAATAACTAAACAAGGAAAGGACAGTGGATGTGGGGACTTTTGGCCCGAACCACTATAAAAGTCTAGGTGTTATTTACTTTCTGCACTTTACCTTCTCCGCATTTTCTATTGAGACCTTAAGGTCCAGCATTTTGTGACCTAAGCTTAGTTAAATCACTTCCCGGTAATCTCTTCATCGGGTTCAATATTCGAACCAACTTCCTAAGCTATACCTTTGGACCTTGGGGTGTTAGTGTAGATGGAAATTTGCTCTAACAATCTTCATCCTAACTTTTTTTATCAGGTTTGCCTTTCGGCTACTTTCATATTTATGTTATATAATATATCTATATTTATTTTCACACACTTACATTATTTATGCTCAAATTGGTGCATTACGCACATCCAAATATAATAGAAACAACTCTAACAAAAGAAACATCTTCAAGTTTGTTTGATATGACAGAACATTAGTTTATTACTACACCTTTTCAAGCTACATACTCTTGGTTTCTTTTGGCATTGATAACTATTGGTCAATGAAATTATTTCTTATAGCAACATCAAGTCTTTATACAACTGCCACTATTATATTGAAATTGAATGCAAAGTTTCTCACATGTATGATCTCTACACTATGTGTCCCCGAAGCATAGATAGTCCTTGCAAGGTTAAACTTTGTACAATACTCGTAAATAGTAAAGATAAAAATGGAGTATTGAAGTAGTCAAATGATTTGAGATGGGTTCACTTTATTACTAATAGGTATAGAGATTTAGCAACTCTTTATTGTTTATCTTAAGGAAGATGTATACTTGATCAAGATCATAGAATCATATCCTATCACCGAAAGATAATTCCAAGGTGACTTTAGAACATTGGGTTCCATCTTTTGGTTTCAAAATATGGGATGTTAAAGTTTGGTATCAGAGATTAGGTTAGGGGCATCTAAGTAAAACAGTGCTAGAATTAGTTGAGTACTTAGTAGAAAACAAACACCATGGGGAGGGTAAACGCTATATATTACGTACTTGTATTTTTATATATAGATATATGGTAGATATATCCATCCTTCTATTATGTTTCACTCTCTTTCTTCCCATTTCTAATGAAGACTTGTTTAAACAAAAATAGAAATGAGAAGTGGAAGGGTTCTGATAGGAGGAGAAAATGCAAGAAGAGAGACTAAAAGCACTCAGACGAATAGAAGGAATGAATGAGAAATGCCACGAGCAGTAGAAACCGAAGTTGCTCTACCCGTTATTGAAGTGGGTTTGGATGTGAATGCCTTATTTTGGCAATTTATGGTTCAAATGATAAGGAGAATATGTTGGAGGGTTTTGAGCCAAGACCTACAGCGAGAGAAGATTTTTTGAAGATAAGCCAAGACTATTGAAACTTAGGAGGAAGGATATTCATGAGGAAGGAGCCCGCGGTTGAAGTATTGAACTGGTTGAGAGTTTGCAATCATTCCTTTGGAGATATAAGATTTAATGATGCGCAAATGGAGAAGGTTGGCTTTGAGGCAATTTCATAAAAATGCTTTATATTGGTGGAAAATAGTGGCTATCGAAACTCCGAATGAGGAGATTACATGGAATCGGTTTTAGGAGAGGTTCGAGACTCACTTCATATCTGAGTCTCGTCACTTCATATTTGGGTCTCAACAGAGTATGTTGTTGTGGGAGTTTATCGACTTGAAGCAAGGAGACCTTTCGGTGGACTTATACATCCAAAAGTTTAACTCTTGTCTAAGTACAACCGAGAGATAATTAATGGCCTACTAAAGAAAAATTAGAAGTTTATTTGGGGTTTAAGGCAGGGTCTAGATCATAAGGTGATGGTGCACTTGGCATTTTCTTTTGAATTCATTGTAGATATGAGCCGAAGGTATGATGGAATGTATCAAGAAAATAGAAGGGTTAAGATGAAGCCTAAGGCAGTGCAAAAGAAGAAGTTCACTCCTTATACTAAGTGTAAGAGAATGTGTCGAAGAGTTGGAATGTAGAGATTGTTATTGCTAAGGTGGTTTGCTTTAATTGTGAGCTAAAAGGGCTCCATGCATCTAATTTTCCAAGACCGAAGGGAGTAGAGAAGGTCAAGTGCTTCATCTGTGATAAGCCTGGCCATAAAAATAAGGATTGTCCAAAAAGCTCAAAGTGCATGTCTTTGCTTTGAAAGGGCTGAAGGGAGGTTCGTCTAACGAAGAGAAAGGCAAAGGAAAATTTTGGAAGGTATGATTTTGACTTATGGTATTTCAGCTAGAGTACTATTTGATATCGGTGCTATACATTCATTTATAACTAAAGACTTGGTTGATAGACTTGGATTAGAGGTTACATATTTAGTTACTTCCATTTGTGTAATAAATCCTATATGAGGATATGCCACTCTTAGATTTGAATGCACTAACTTAGTGATTGAGTTGGGTGGGTGTAAGTTTTTGTATGATCCCTACGTTTTTGACTTCATAGGCTTCAGATATATTTTAGGGATGGATTGCTTGAAGAGTCATAGTGCTAGAATATATTGTATCGAATGGATCATTGCACCAATCCACTCAGACCGGTGCACAAGAGAGCTTATAGTTTCGAAAAGACCTAAACATGAGTGCAGGGGTGTACTATTTGCTTTAGCTTTGGAGGAAGGAGATATCGGAGAAGTACGAGTGGTTAGAGACTTCCCTGATGTATTTGAGCAATATCAGGATTTACGCCCCCGAAAGTAGTGGAGTTTCATATAGTAATGATACTGGGAGCCAACCGTTTGGTCATTCTCCAAGTAGAATGCATCCAAAGGGATGGAGGAGTTGAAAAAGCAACTAGTAGAGTTGGAAGGAAAGAGCTTTGTGAGACTGAGTAATTCACCATAGGGTGCCTAGATTGTATTTACGAGGAAGTTCGATGTGTCTTTAAGATTATGTATTGACCATCAGAAGCCGAATGAGAAGACTGTGAAGAATACATATCTTATGCCGAGGATTGATGATTCGTTTGAACAGTTGAGCGAAGTTAAGATATTCTCGTAGCTAGAAATTGGCCTTGGGATTCCATCAACTAAGAGTTATGGAAGAGAGTGTACCTTTAATTGCTTTAGAATGAGGTATGGTTCATATGAGTGACTAGTAATGCCATTTGGATTAACTCATGTACATGCGTTCTTTGTCGACTTAATGAATCGGATCTTCGAGACCAATTAGACCATTATGTGCTAGTATTTATAGATGACATCTTGGTATGTCCAAAAATGAGAAGAAACATAAGGTTTGCCTAATGCTTGTGTTGGAGACACCGAGATAACGTCGGTTAAAGGTGAAATTTTCTAAATGCCATTTTTAGAGAAGAGAAGTTAAGTTTTTATGTCATGTTGATTCAAAGTGAGGCTTGGCCATAGTCAAAGGTTGAAGCTATAAATGGATGGAAGAGGCCCAAGATTGATATAGAGGCTCGAAG
Source organism: Allium fistulosum (assembly GCA_030737815.1). NCBI lineage: Eukaryota > Viridiplantae > Streptophyta > Magnoliopsida > Asparagales > Amaryllidaceae > Allium > Allium fistulosum. The sequence continues at coordinate 1,252,654,415 of CM060905.1, forward strand.
TTTCTTAAGTTTGGAAAGCTTATACCGGAGATTAATTAAGGACTTCTCCCAAATAGCTACGCTAATTATGGGACTTACTCGGAAGAATGGGAAGTATGTATAGACCATGGAATGTTGCTACAACTCTCTCCGAAACATGCCTAATTTTCGACCAATAAAGCCTATCGAACCTTAGGTCCATTCTGGAGCTGGCTGTTGGTTGGTATAATTGGTTTAACAAAAAATAAGCTATATATCTATGCTTTCAGAACCTCACAGTGGAAGGAATAAAATATAGTAATAAAATAAAGCACCCATCTCATAAGACCAAATCACAGGAGTATAATGTCACAATAATGCATAAAGCATATTTGGTATATAGTTTGGGTACATTATAACAACATAAATAATAGATAACTGTCCATGAAGTCTCCACTATCTTCTCCATACTTATCTTTGTACCTAACATGTAGGTTGTAATGAGGAGGGAGTTGGAACAACAATGTCTGGCAAATGAAAACCTCAAGTTTAACAATAATATTATATGGATAGTAAGCATTCATATAAGTATTATGTCCTACGTATTTATTATACTTCTCTAGGCATATCTCTAACTGTAGGATAATGGCCCTACCAGCCTAACTCCATGACTATAAACGCGGACGCAACGCACCTATGGAGTATATTGGGTTCAACAACCCATCTCCCATCCAATCATATCCTAACGATGTGAGAGAAAGTAACTAGGTCACTTCAGACCTTTTAAATAGGGAATAGGCAGACTCTCTAGCCATTTAAAACCTAGATCCCAAGACAAACCCCTCTTTGTACTTCCTAGCTGACATCGTAGAAAATCTTTTAAGGTCACTTAATACTTCTTGGATAAGGAAGAGGCGGACACTCCGGCAATTTAATACCTCAATTTCGAAGCGGACCCCCTATAAGCAATTTCCACTAACGCACATAAAAGATAATTCCGACCATTTAATACTTCTTAAATAAGGAAGAGGCAGACCTCAATAGCCATTTAATATCTCAACCTCGAAGCAGGCCCATCCTGGAATTACCCCACAACTTTTTAAAGGAAATCCTAACCATTTAATACTTCTTAAATAGGTAAGAGGAAGACCCAATAGCCATTCAATAGCTCAACCCCAAAGCAGGCACATCCTGGGATTAACCCATAATATTTATGAGAAATTCGCTAAGTCATTTAATACTTCTGCTAACAAATTTCTTTGTCAACCTAAATATGCAAGATAAAGCAATCCAAATTCGGGTAAGGGATTAAGTAGCCTTATGAAAAACTTGAGAGAAGTTTGCAAGTCTAAGTTTAAAGAATGAAATATGCATGTCCATAGTCCGAGTCAAGCATAAGAAGTCATATGCTTGTCACAATTCAGTAATCGATCCAATATCTTTATTTAATTAAAGTATGCTATGCAAAATTCATTGTCCAAGTCCTTATGTGTAAAATGTCACAAATATACAATCGGCTCTACAAAATCCTCAATTCGATTTAGGGTTTACAATTTGAAAATATAAGAAACAAGATGTAAAGAAATCCCCCCCATGTAGCTATGGGTTCAGTATTTATAAGGGTAAAAGCAGGCGGTATTGATCCCACGTGTACTTTGACATAAGGTGAATTACTGATATTCGACAACCCCTCTAAATTTCTAATACTCAATATTGTTTGTTGTACTGATGACATTCGACATCTTAAAGATATGCGACATCTTGTTTTGCATTGATGACATGCAGTAATTTTCATAACTGTAGATATTCGACATCTTGCAACATTGCATTCATTCAATATCACCTTTGGTGGTAGACATTCGATATGGTTTAACATTCTTTGCTTCATGTAAATGCTCGAGATCTTTTGTTAAGCTCTTCTTTCGATAGCATTCATGTCTCTTGAAGTTTGGCATCCTTTGCCGCTCATAAAAGCTCGAGACCACCTGCTACTTACGAATGCTTTACAACGGTCATAGTTATAAAGGCTCGGTATCTATTATCATATCCAAGGTTTGCTTTATAGAGACTTGATATCCCTTTTTGTAACTAGGTGTTTGATACCTCTTAGTGATGTGGCACCCCTCTTTACTTTACATTTATTAGCACTTTATATTATAGTGGTTCGACAACTTCCTCTAATTGTCTTCAGATTCGATATCCTTTGTATCATAGGCTTGTTATATGTTTGGTATCTTTAGAAATTGTTTAGGATACGATACATTTTACTCTTTACATGCTTGATAACCGTTATGGTTGTTGAGGCTTGATAACTCCCTTTCCTTTATTCTGAAAGTGACTACTGTGTTGCTAGTTATCACTTAGGATCGTGTAATATGGAATATATTATAATCTAAATGCGGAAACATATAATAATAATAAAGCAAATAAGAATAAGCACACCAGGAGTTTTTATACTGGTTCGAACTTCCCATTCTACGTCCAGTCCTAGGCTTCCTTCTGGAATTTCAACTCAATAACCCCTCTCTTAACCCGGAGGAATAGGTATACAACACCTGAGCAGCCGAACAGGATTTTTCTGCCTCAAACAGCCGAAGAGGACTTTTTACCGCCTGAACAACAGAACATGACTTGACCGCCTGAGCAACCGAACATGACTTGACCGCCTGAGCAACCGAACAGGATTTTGATTACAAAGTAGATTGTCTTAACCTTGTGTGTTCTAATAACACGGATTTGTCACTTGTAGTACACCCTTCCTATAATCTTTTCTTCAAGTATGATGTGTATGGTTGTGTGTATATGAAGATTAGGAAGTTTCAAATTGCTTTAGAAATATAGAATTGTGATTGTAAGCAATGAATGTATGAATTCAAGAGAGTAGTTGATTCAGAAAATATGATTCAAGTATAAGCAAGTAAGTGAAGTTATTTGATCTTGAAATTCATGCATATATATAGTAGTTAAGGAGTTGCAACTGCTGGTGAAGAGTTCTCAACGAATAGCAATGGCTGCAAATCTTCACGAGGAAGAAGGCTATTCAAAAAGAAAGTGTCTTTTCAAAAAAAAGCAGTTGGAACCAGGTCAGTCGACTGAGCAAAATCGACCAGTCAACTGAATATTTAAAGACAGCGTAAAACTGTGCATATCTGTGCACTGAACAGGTTCAGTCGATTGGTCGTTTTCGGTCAGTCGACTGAATTTGAAAATATAAACGTGTATACATATGTGCACAAGTTCAATAGGCTGTTTATAGATATTCAGTCGACTGGTCGATTTTGTTCAATCGACTGAATTCTGTTGATAACTAAAAATAACCATAGCTCATTTGGTTAGAGCACTTGCCTTCTAAACTGGTGACCCGGGTTTGAGCCCCGCTCCATGCATTTTTTGAAAACTTGATTTTGATTAAAATATGCATGCAAGTTTATTTGAATGTGAATGATGATTCTTGAGGAAAGATTTTAACAAAGCACTAAACTAGACTCTATATACATATTTGATGACTCTTGTTAAAATATATAACTATACAAACCATATATTGAGCCGATGAGTCTGGATGTTATCGTAGTCGTAGATTCGTGAATTGTTGTGTCTTGTCAGCAATCAAAATCTATGTTCCAACATATTCAACTCATTAACCTTTACGTATGTTGTATCTTTATAATGCAACATCTCTAGAGATTCGATACCTTAGTATGGTATCTTTTTAATTGTTAAGGCTCGATAACCTTTATGCTGTCGATGCTCAATTCCTTAGGCTTTTTCTAGTTTGTTGTAGTTCGATACCTTCTTGCTACGTTCACGTTCGACATCCTTTGAGTTTGCCAACTGTTTGAAATTTGATACCTTCAAAGACTCGTCATCCCCTCTTGAACATTTGACACCTTTGTTTGGTTGCTTGAAGCTTGGTACCCCTTACTGAATGCTCGAGTGTTTTCCCTTATTCACACTCAACACTTTGAATTTTGACATCTTTATTTGTAGTAACATTTACCCCTCCCCTTGTATAGAAGAGATACATTATACTTTAGTATAATGCCGCCTTTACGTTTTCCTGTCTTAACTTTTAATCATGTCCATTCATTTAAATATGAATCGACGCTTCATGTTATTTCCATTTCCTTATATTACTACTCATTCTTTCTTCTCCAAAAATCTTTACTTATAGCTAGAACTCAAAATCATAATTATTTTCTTCAACCTCGCAATTTCCTGAAAAGAAGCTTTGCTTTCTGTCTTTGAATTAAACCCGAGGTATAATTCTTCATTTTGCTGGTTAAATTGATAGGGGGTTTCCGATTTTGAAACTAGGGTTAGCCTAGGCCCAACTATCCTTATTTAATATATTTCGATCTAACGGTTCCAATTGATTCTAGCGCCTATAAATTCAGGCCTAGCTTTTTTTTTCTATTCATATTTTTCTGAAAGTAGTAGGGAAGCTTTGTCATTTCTCCTTCCCCACTTTCTTTCTAAATTATAAAAGTAAGATATATGTATTTACGTTCATACAAATCAGAGAAGGATAGAAATCTAAAAAAAAGAAGAGAATCAACTATACGCATATTTGAGGTAATTTATGTATTTGTATTTATTTTCTCCCCCAATCCCAAATCTCTTCTCAGATCTATAATTCTAATATATGTATATACCTTTTTTATACATATTTCTAGATTATAAAGGATTTGGAGATATATAAAAGATTCTACTTCAGATCTGGAGATTTGGATCACTTTTAAAGGGCGAGTGAGAAATTATATAGATTGTTATAATATGAATATTATCCCATTGGTGTTTATTTGATTTTTATGCCTAACTGGATAATTGTATATGAGTTGTAGGCAACAAATTGAATACAATCTAAATATAATAAATATCGCCTACATATTCTTGTTTATGAATTGATCTAGAATTGTTTATAACCTGATGTGGAAATTAGTCCCAAAAGTATGAATTTAGAATGTTGAATGAAATTTATTCCAGATCTGAAATAGATTGTATAATAATATTATGAATTTTAATTATTACCCTAATCATGTTGGAATGTAAACTTCTCTATGTATAGAATTATTGGAATTTAGACCCATCTAATATTTGTAAATTATTTTGATTCCTTTCCCTTTTTAGAAAAATATAGCTTTTGATCTGGCAAGGAATAGATGCAAATAAAAGAGAAAGAGATGTGTAAAATATGAATTCATTGTAGTTTACACTGTTTATTTTAGTAATAAAAAGAAATGATTATTCCTTGTAATGTCAAACGACGTAGTCTTTTATAACTTAAAGTTAAATCTTTATTTTGTACTAGTTTATGGAAATTCTAGTAGATAATCTTTTAAGATATGATTCCAACAATTGAACATGGAAAATGATATTTTAGTAAAGATATATCACTAGAATATATTCGATAAAAATAAATATCTATACGTAATTTACTGTGCTTATAATAATTAAATAAAAAGCTAATAATGATGCTTACATGTAATATTTGCGTTTATGATAGTTAATTAATGAGAAAGATTTTAAAAGGTTATAAATCCAATAAATGGGAAATAAATGGTAATAAATATGGGAGTTGCAATAATTTGATAGGGTAAATGGATTAATGGGGCCGATAAAAATGGAATAGATATAAAAGGTTACTAATTTGAAATTAGTAATCATACATAAATATCTTAGGAAATGTCTGTTAGTATTTTATGGACAAATTGACATTTATGAGCATTAAAAAGGGGATTTATGGGTAGATGAGTATTTAAGGTAAATCTTATTGCCTTACACAAAAAGAGAATTAGTAAGCTAAGTCCAATGTCTACCTAAGATAATATAAGTAAAGATTTAGGATGGTTAATTGGACTTAGTAGTTTAGTGCTGCGAGGTCAGTTGGGTCGCTCTACAAAAGACTGCCCTACACTTTGAGGCTACCAACAGTTGGGTGCACTTGCTACTAAGTGAGATATCACTAATCCTAGGTTCTGTGATGACATGAGATATTGGGCCTGCTTTCTTAATTGGAAAGCATTAAATGGTCCAAATTTGAAATTAGGAGCGGTGAGGGATATCCCCATAGAGGTTCGCTTCTGGCTTGAGGTATTAAGTGCCTGTAGGGTCCGTCTCTCTCCTAAAAGGAAGTATTAAGTAACCTAGTAAGATTTCAAATAAATAAGGATGTCTCTAAGAGGGTTTACTTCAATTTTGAGGTATTAAGTGACTGTAGGGCCCACCTCCCTACTGAAAGAAGTAACCTAAAGGGATTTCATATTTAAAATTAAGAGTGATAGTGGATATCTCGGGAAGGGTTCGCTTTAGGTTTGTGGTATTAAGTTACTGTAGGGGCTGCCTCTTTCCTATAAAAGAATATTAAGTAGCCCAGTGAGATTTTCAAGCAATGTCAGCTAGATAGTACCAGTGAGAAGTTCGCCTTGGGGTTAGGTATTAAATGACAAAGGCCTACCTATAAATAGATGTTAAATGGTCAAGGATCTGGCTAGTCCTTATTAATGAGGTATTAAGTGGCTTGGTTACAGTCTGTCACATTGCTAAGGCCGTAATAGCGATAGTACCATTGAGGAGAACGCCTTGGAAATAGGTATTAAATGACGGGGTTTGCCTTAATTAAGGTATTAAATGACCAAAGTCTCCTTATTTTTCAATAAAAGGTATTAAGTGGCTTGGGTACTATCTCTTATATGGCTATGATTTTATTGGTGATAGATGCGCTAATAGTTGGACATTAAATGTCGGAAGCTTTAAATAGTGGTTAGAGGTCTTTGTATCTAGGATCCACCGACTATTAACAACATTGTTTGAAAAGTACCTTGGGAATAGGTCTTAAATGACGAGGTCTACCTTGATTGATGTCTTAAATGATAGAGTCTCCCTATATCTCTTTTAAAAGTATTTTGTGATGATTATAGAAGCCCGCTTCATATTTAGAAGTACTAAGTAGAAAATGGGTTTGGAAATATTGGGTGGTTGATAAGGCTTCATTAGTTTTTTGTACCATGGGAAGGGGTAAGTAAGTAATTGTGTGTGCAATGCAAGGTTAGATTAGAATCGCTAACCTTAATGGATATAACAATTAAATGGAAACCAATCGGTATAAATTTATGTTATGGACAACTAATAGATTTCCAATCACTATAGCATTGTTCCATCCTTATTACAACCCACAGGATAGATGTAGAGGAATGAGTCACTGGAGTTGGTTGTGTTTTGTTGTTGATGTCTTCTTTTCTCTCATGCTCGATGCTGATGTGACAATTTGCTATCCAAGGAGTACCATTAATTCCAAGGTAGCAGTTATAGTCAGTATTCATATCCTATTACTGTTTTCACTGTGAGTTTAGATATCTATCAATCTCTGATAATGCCCATGCTTATTTGCAGGTACCAAATCCGACGATCTGTGCTTTGATGGACTTGATTTTGATTTTTGTTGAAACATAGGCCCATTAAGGTAATGGTTGTTACATTTGGTATCAGAGCCTAGGTTAGTAGATCAGAGGAATTAGAATAAATTGAAAGAATGTATTCGTACTTTCCTATCTAGTAATATTATATTTTACGCTAGATTCTAAAAGTTCCAACTATAGAAGTAGTTGTAGTCCAGCTCCGAGAGAATGGGCAAAGCAACTATGGGTTTGAAATATCTTAAAGTTAAAATTTTCACGCCGACTCCAAAGTACCCCGTGGAGTGCTGGCGATACGTAAAGCGCTATTGATGTAGAGCATGAGTACTACATATAGCAGAATCCCGGAGAGTAGAGGTGTTCCACTTGATGGTTGAGATTCTAGCTACCTTGTGATTTTGGATTTTAAGTTCCAATCGAAGACACATTTATTCCAAATGGACGAGAAATTAGAGTATGTATGTCGCAATTGCCCGGAAGCAAGTTTTTGCTAGGGTGCATTCATTAGTCTAAAACCCGTGAGAGAATTTTTATAAAATATATTTTGGAAATGCCTTGGATGTTGAAAAAAGGTTTTCAAAGGATTTATTTTCCCAAGGATTTATTTTGGAAATTTTGTTTTGGGAAAGTTTTAAAATTTTAATTTTCAAGGAAACACGTATACCATTAGGATGGCCGTGTTAGGAAATTTTTAATTTATAAAAGATTAATTTTTGAAATCCTTAAATATTTATATATACCAGTAAAGGATTGATTTTGATTTTTGACAAGGAAATAGTTTTCCAATTTGGGAAATTTGTGTTTTAGAAAGGTTTTTGGAAACCCTGAAATATATATATATATATATATATATATATTTAAGGGAAGGTTTGGTATGAAATGGTTTCTATTATATAGCAACAAGTAAAAAGGAGCATATATTTAGCTCAGTGATTTTTCGGTTTATAAAATCGAGGTTTTTAGATTTTCTCTTTGAGGTTCGGACAAAACAGGAATGACATTCAACTTTACTGGGGTATGTAGTTTGAAGTGTTGTTGTACCCACCAGCTATAGAAGAAATATTTCTATGCAAAGCAGGTAGGAAATAGTACCTGTAATATTTTTGGGTTTTCGAAATTGTTGTTGGTCATAGCAGTTTTGTTAGGACTACTGTGAGTTGCTGGAGCATGGTTTGGGACTAGACAGTAGGCTTTGACACCACCGGGATGAGGACATGAATTTTTCATATTGTGTCAAATCGAAGGAGACACACGAAATAATTATTATTATTCAATCCAAAGCCCGTCTAGCAGTTGACCACCTAACAACAACCCTAGAATAGTCTTCCAGTTAATGAGTTTTTTGGCACAACTTGAAGTTGGAACGGGACTATAAAATTCACATTTAAATTTCCCAATTGCATTCTTTCGTTCCTTCTTCCTCAACAAGCCAAGCCCAATCTCCATCCTCCTCCTCATCAAAATATCGGCCTCTATCTTTCGTTCCTTCCCTATACAACGCCGTTTTCCCCTAGGAGCAGCAACTTCGCCTCTCCATTTTACTGGTTTTGCACATTAGATCTCGCCCCACTATCACTCTAGATCTAAACCATATTCTCTCCCTCCGAACACTTCTTTGCCCAAGACACCTTTCCACACTTCTGGTTTTTCCTCTCACCATTATGGTCTCTACCATCAAGAGGCCACTTGGTTGGACTGGAACGAGCAGAAGGTTCGCCACTTTTGGGCTGGAAAAGCTATTCGTTATGGTATGATTTGCACCGGTCTTCTTCCTCGAGACCTCTGAGCGGGAATGTTACCCATGCTGCATCTACCTTTTCGATGGAGGCAATAGTTTGATTCATTCGTAGGTGAAGGGTGTCTTGATTTAGTTGACTAATGATGATCTTGCTGAGATTTTGGAGGCCTCCATGAAGACCGTGGACTTGGATGATTTTGTAGTAACCGACTTAGATGTTGCAGCAGATCTTTTCCCTGGATGTCGGTATTTGGATGGATAATCTATGTCTGACTGCCCATCTGATTATGTGCATCATTCGGCACAACGTCATCCCTAAGATGGGAAGTTACAACTGGATTTATCCCAAGGTGCGGAAGACCACCTAAGCTAGTATTAGTGGCATCACCATAAATTGGACTTGCACCCTTTTGATTCAAATTTTCAATCGATGATTAGAACTCCACAGAGTCACTTTCCGTATTTTCACCTATCCACTCCCGTCTTTAGGTATTACGGGCGAACGTCTATGGAGAGGCAGTTTAGTAGAAGGTTCCTTCTGCCATTATTAGATCATTCCTTAGGAAGATGGCAATTCTGAAGACGTCATCAACACCAACAGCGCTAGCGACACGAGATTGGGTGTATAGCCATCATGTTACGACCATTCAAGGGTCCAACAATGGATCGAGCTCCAGCTGTAGAGCAAGGCGTCTCTTAGTCTATAGGCATTATCCTAGGATTTATGGTGTTGTTTTCTTTTCCCTTCCAGCATTTGTTCTTTTCTTTTAGGTTGTTTGGGTTGTAACTGTAAGTTGTCTCTTGCAAAAGGCACGCACGATATTATGAGTTTCTATTTATTTATTGTGTTATTGTTTCTAGACATGTGAACCGCTCCTATATATGCATAGTAAAGAAACAGTATAAATATGGAAATCTCATAAAGACACTTGACTAACAGTAAATTCAATATAAGACTAGAAGTTTAGAATAGTTGGAAAATTTTAGCGAAGGGCATGATAAAGTTGTTTTGATATCACGAGTAATTTCTCATGTTCCTTAAAAGCTAAATTTTTTGAATAATAAATGTGATGAGATTTTTAAATAAAATGTCAGGTTTTATGGGTAAATGTTAGTTGTAGAATTTTGGAATTTGGTTTATGCGTTTAGCGCACAACTGACTTCCGACTACGCTGAAATTGTGGCTTAGTCTATCAAAATTTTTTGAAGGAATTTTTTTTGAAAACTTTTCCCTTGATATGAAAAGTTTGCTTTTGGAAAAAAAAGAAGTTTTGTGTTTTAGTTATTTTGACTCCTAAATTGTTTTTAGAGTTTCTGTTCAAAATTTTATTTCAAGGGAAAATGTGCACCTAAATATTTTGGGATTTTATTTTCCAAATGACGTACAAATTTGAAAAGTGAGAAAGATTTTTGTGAAATATTCAATTTTGAAGGCCACAAATTAGGCGTAGGAAAGACAAAGAGTTAGAATTTGCAAATTTAATGGTGCATTAGAATCGATGGTGTGATAAATGCAAGCGATAACAAGGGAAAAGCTGTTTTAGCCTTGGAATTTCTATTTTCATACCTTGTCGACGATGAGTGCCAGTCTATTTTAGACTTAATTCCGTTTTAGAGCTTGAAAATAAGCCTCCTTATGCATTTTTTATGTGGAAAATTTGTAGTAAATCCGGAGCAGCGAGGAAATTTCTGTTGTACTATGGGAATAGGAAGATTATAGAGTGGTAAGAATGTTAAATTCTCCACCTGAATTCCTTTTTTCCAACATAGGAGTAAAGTTTAGAAAGCGATTTTTATATGCGTTAGATTATTGGATGGTAGGAAGTGGATGCAAAAATTGGTTTCTTCATACTTCTACTCGTAGGAGTATGAGAGTTTTTGTTGAAAAGATTTTTCAAAAGCTGCATACATATAGGAATGCCAGTATATCTATAGGTTGTTTGCATCATTTTCCAAAAATGTTTTCAAAAAAAATGCATTCGTACAGAAGGATCCGATTTAGAATCATTCTGCATACATATTTTCTATGTAGTGATACAGTAATACACTATGCACTTGTACACGTTTGGTTGCAAAATTGGTAGTACACTCAGTGGTTATATAGTTTAGAATAATTAGGAGTCAAAAACTTGACTTAGTCATTGGTGAAATTTCGGTGACGAAATTCTTTTTAAGGGGGGAAGAATGTAACGCCATGTAATTTGGCATTAGTTATTCAATTAGTTAGCTAGTTAAATAATTAGGCTCCAAAAATGGTATTTGTGCAAATAATGGAATTTGATCATGAAACTTGCACCATTGCATTCGTGACGAAATTCTGAGCAACTTTTATTTGGAGTTTTGCGATCGGAGTCCAAACGAAGAAGTTACGGACGGAAAATAAATTCGGAATGAAAATAAATAAATAAATAAATAAAATTAACGTTTATTAATTAATCGCCCAGGCCCACAAACCGACCTGCCATTGGGATCGGTCGACCATAGCGGTCGACTGGTGCTCCACGAGCGGTCAACCGATCGCCTTTAGGCGGCTAGGGTTAGCCTTGGCCCAACGACCTGGATTTAATATATTTCGATCTAACGGTTCTAGTTGATTCTAGCGCATATAAATTCTGGCCTAGCCTTCACTTCTCTTCTCATATTTTTCTTAAAGCAGTTTTGAAGCTCTGTCATTTCTCCTTCTCCACTTTCTTTCTGAATTATAAAAATATGATATTTGTATTTATGTTCATACAAATCGGAGAAGAATATAAATCTAATAAAAAGGAGAAGAGAATCGACTATACGCGTATTTGAGGTAATTTATGTATTTTTATCTATTTTCTCTCCCAATTCTAAATCTCTTCTCAAATCCGTAATTTATATGTATATACCCTTTTATACATATTTATTGGATTATAAAGGATTTGAAGATGAATTAAAGGTTCTACTTCAAATCTGGAGATTTGGATCGCTTTTAAAAGGTGGGCAGGAAATTTTATAAATTGTTATAATATGAAAATTATCTCGTTGGTGTTTATTTGATTTTTATGCCTAACTGGATAATTGTATATGAGTTATAGGCAACAAATTTAATATAATCTAAATATAATAAATATCGCCTATATATTCTTGTTATGAATTAATCTAGAATTGTTTACAACCTGATCTGGAAATCAGTCACAAAGTATGAATTTAGAATATTGAATAAAATTTATTCCAGATCTGAAATAGATTGTATAATAATATTATGAATTTGGATTCTTACCCTAATTTTGTTGGAATGTAAACTTTTCTATGTTTGGAATTTTTGGAATTTAGATCCATTTAATATTTTTAAATTAGTTTGATTTCTTTCCCTTTTAGAAAAACATAGCATTTGATCTAGCAAGGAATATATGCAAATAGAAAGAGAAAGAGATGTGTAAAATATGAATTCATTATACTTCACATTGTCTATTTCAGTAATAAAATGAAATGATTATTCCTTGTAATTTCAAACGACGTAATCTTTTATACTTTAAAGTTAAATCTTTGTTTTGGACTAATTTGTGGAAATTATAGTGGATAATATTTATAGATATGATTCGAACAATTGAATATGGAAAATGAAATTTTAGTGAAGATATATCACTAGAATTATTCGATAAAAATAGATATATGTACGTAATTTACTGCGCTTATAATAATTAAATAAAAATCTAATAACGACGCTTACACGTAATTTTCCTGTTTAGGATAATTAATTAATGAGAAATAATTTAAAAGAGTGTAACTAATTAAAATGGAATAGATATAAAAGTTGCTAATTTGAAATTAGTAATCATACTAAATGTCTTAGAAAATGTCTATTAAGATTTTATGGACAAATTGATGTGTATGAGCATTAAAATGGGGATTTATGGGTAGATAAGTATTTAAGGTACATCTTATTACCTTAAATAAAAAAGGAATTAGTAAACTAAGTCCAATGTCTACCTAAGATAATATAAGTAAAGACTTAGGATGGTTAATTAGACTTAATAGGTTAGTGATGGGAGGTCAGTAGGGTCGCTCGACAGAAGACCGCCGTTCACTTTGAGGTAAACAACAGTCGTGTGCACTTACTACTGATGTGAGATATCACTAATCCTAGGACCCATGACAATGTGAGAGATTGAGCCTGGTTTCTTAATTGGAAAGTAATAAATGGTCCAAATTTGAAATTAGGAGCGGCGACGGATATCTCCATAAAGGTTCGTTTCTGTTTTGAGGTATTAAGTGGATATAGGGTCTGTCTCTCTCCTAAAAGGAAGTATTGAGTAACCTAGTGAAATTGCAAATAAATAAGGATGTCTCTAAGAGGGTTTACTTCAGTATTGAGGTATTAAGTGGCTATAGTGTCTGCTTCCCTACCGAAAGAAGTAACCTAAAGGGATTCCATATTTATAATTAAGAGTGATAGTGGATATCTCGGGAAGGGTTCGCTTCTGTTTTGAGGTATTAAGTGACTGTTAGGTCCATCTCTTTCCTATAAAAGAAGTATTAATAGCCCAATGAGATTTTCAGGCAATGTCAACTAGATAGTACCAGTGAGGAGCCCGCCATGGGGTTTGGTACTAAATGACAAAGACCTACCTATAAATAGGTGTTAAATGGTCAGGGGTCTGCCTAGTCCTTAATAATGAGGTATTAAGTGGCTTGGGTACAGTCTCTCACATTGCTAAGGCCATAATAGCGATGGTACAATTGAGGAGCATGCCTTGGAAATAGGTATTAAATGATGGGGTCTGCCTTAATTAAGGTATTAAATGACCAGAGTTTGCCTATTTTCCAATAAAAGGTATTAAGTGGCTTGGATACTACCTTTTATATGGCTACGATTTTATTGGTGATAGATGCGGTAATAGTTAGACATTAAATGTCGAAAGCCTTAAATAGTGGTTAGAGGTCTTTGTAGCTAGGACCCACCAACCATTAACAATATTTTTAGAAAACCACCTTAGGAATAGGTCTTAAATGACGGGGTCTACCTTGATTGAGGTCTTAGTGGCAATATCTGCCTATTTCTCTTTTAAAAGTATTTTGTGATGGCCATAGATGTTCACTTCATATTTCAAAGTATTAAGTGGCAAATGGTTTTGGATGTATTGGGTGGTTGATAAGGCTTCATCAGTATTTTGTACCTTGGGAAGGGGTAAGTAAGTAATTTTATGTGCAAAGTGAGGGTAGATTAGAATTGTTAACCTTAATGGCCATAATAATTAAATAGAAACCAATCGTTATAAATTTATGTTATGGACAGTTTATAGATTTCCAGTCACCAGAATGTTGTTCTGACCCCCTCCTCATTTCAACCTACAGAATAGATTTAGAGGAACATTTCACTAGAGCTGGACGTGCTTTGTTGTTGAAGAAGTCTTATGTTCTCTCATGCTCGATGCTAATGTGATAATCTACTAGTAGGTATAGTCAGTATTCTTATTCTATTACTGTGTTCGTTGTGAGTTTAGATTTCTATCAATCTCTAATAATGCTCATGCTTATTTGCAGGTACCAAATCCAACGATCTGTGTTTTGATGGACTTGGCTTTCAATTTTTGTCGAAATTTAGGCCCATTAAGGTAATAGTAGTTACATGCTACCTTCCTTTCCTAGAATTCCTTTTATAGTTCCTGAAGCACTTGGGAATCGCTCTGATACAATTAACTCCCAATTCCTACACTTATTTAAGTTGCTTGGAGGTCCTTGTCAGGGAAGCCAACCTTCCTTCCCTAAATGCTGAAATTCTCCATTCTTTGATGAACCTTGTAAGAGTAGATAAGCAATCAGATATTTTTGTATATCGCCTTCTTCCTTACTCGAGGAGTTTAATCACTCATCCGATCAACAAGACAAGGGACTAGGAAAATTAGTTCCTTTACATCAGATGCTATACTCCTAAGATTAGAGGGACTTTTTCTGATCCCGGTAAGTTTTTAATGCCCATTACCATTTACGTTACATTTTGTCATTCTCCTATGACGAGTATTCTCTTTCAGGATCTACTCCTAAACAGTCTAATTCCTCCATTACCACTACTATTGAGGCTTTGATCCAAGCTTCTAAAAGCATGAGGGACATACTCAAGCTTTTGATTGAGACTAACCTTCGTAAGCACTCTTTAATCTTAAGCAACCATAGAGTGCTTGGAGAAATCCCAATGGTAAAGAGGGATGATCATGGGAGAAGATCCTTGGTTGTCATCAATCAGAAAATGTTACTATTTCTTCCCCCATTCGCTGTGATTCCTCTAGTAAGTTTATATTATAATTAAATGAAGTTTCTTACATCGGTATCTTATAAATTTTCCTTCGACTTAGGTTCATCTGCTGTTGTCGTAGCCTCTAAGTCTAAGAAGGCTTAAGCTCGCGTTTCTTCTTTGGATAAATCAACTAAGGTTGCCCCTATTTGGTGTTCTATTCTAAAGCCATTGATGCTATAAAAAGGAATGTGGGTCCGGCGTTCCAACTGATGCTTCAATCCCTTCTCCGAGCAAAATGGCTAAGCTTGGGGAAGTTCAGACTTCTATCATTGTCGCCAAGGATTCGAATGTGGATGCTGCTTTGGCCACTCAATATCCTAACACGATTGATTTAAGTTCTCCGGCTGGGATGTTCAAAAACACACAGAGGATGTTCACACCCTAAACCCTTCACTAAACATCTCGCTTCCTACTTTTACTTCTGTTTTCAACGTTTGTATGAGGAGTTAGGTCTAACTCCCCTTCCCAATGGATCTCTTCCTTTGAAGACCAAGGCTCAAACTGTCCCTATGGACTTTAACGATCTTATTTGTTCAGCTATTCAATATCCAATTGTGGCTTCTCTTATGCCACCGCAACCATCAACTTTCTTAGCGGATCATCTTTATATTCTTTATTAGTAGCTTTTGTTGGTATTTGTCTCTTAGTATATTGGCTGTCTAGACTCTAATTTGGTTCATCCTTACTTAACTTATATTTTCTGTATGTTTCAGGTGGCCAAGCATATGTTTTTTCTTTAACAAGCCTTCCGGGGACCCATTGATCAAGTTGTGGACCTCAGGAGCAAGTTTCCTTACTAATGACTAAATTCAGGCTCCTGCAAAGTCAAATGATTGATGTTGCAGTGGCAAAGGATAAGGCTATTCTTGAGAAGGGCAGACTTTCCTCCTCCTTTGATGAGAATAAGAAAGCCAAATTGTTACTTGAAGAGAGTGTGAATACTTTCAGGACGAAGAATACTGAAATGACAAATAAGATAAGATCTTTGGAAAGCGAGTTGGAAACTAAAGATGTCATCCCCGTCTACGCTAACAACATTGTAAAGGATGCCAAGAAGAAAGTTACTCTCTTCCTTAATCAGCCACTTACCAAAATAACAGAGAAGTGCTACGAAGATGCCCTTTTTGTAGCATATAATGACAATATCGGCAAATGTCCCAACGTGGACTTTCCTTCCCTCCTAAATCTGAAAAACATATTCAAGAGGAAATTCGCTCTTATTCTGAGGAGAACTCAGGGATCGCTCCAAGATGAATTTCCTGAAGGGGAGGCTGTCAATCCTAAGGAATTACTGTCTTTCGATGACCCCCACTTGGTGGAGATGAAGATTCCAATGAAGGGGAAGATGATGACAAAGATGACGACGATGATCAAGGTGGGGATGAAAATGATAGTAATGATGATGACAATGATAGTAATGATGATGACGGTGATAAAGATGATGACGATACTGGGAAGGACAGAAGAAATGATAACAAAGATGCTTATCGAACATGACGCTGAATATTCTGACCCTCTTGAACTCCTATATGCTTCTCAAAAGGACACCTCAAAAAAGGATATTCAAGCTACTAATAAAGAAACTGGTAAGGAGAAATTTCAAGTTCCTTCCTCACAAGCTTTCGTAATATAGGTATAGAATTTATCATCTCTAAATGCTTATAATTATCTGTTGATTTTAGATAATAAATTTACTATTCTAGTTAAGAAAGAGAAACAAGTATTACTTTGAGATCTTGTATGAGAAGAATGACAAGAAGGTGCAGCAATTAAATAGAGATATTAAGAAAGCAATTGAAGATTACAATAGTTTATTTAAGAAGTATAGATGTCTTCATATTTATGCCAAATGATTAAAAGGCTTCAAGGAAAAACGAGCTGACCAACTCCTAAAAAGATCTCATCTTCATAGAGAAAGAGTTTTAAAAGAAAATACAGAGTTAACTACACTCTTCTGGATGCTTATCGAAGATAGAGATGCTTTAGTAGAGTTTCTTTACAAATTTATTCTATCATTTCGTTGACTTTTCCTTCTTAGTGGAGAAGAGTGGAGGTTTAGTTAGATGTCTCTATAATAGATATTTGAATGAGCATGATACCGATCCCTATCCTGCAGAATGCTGGAATCTTCCCAGGATTGCGACCATTGCACTTTCCCTTAACACTCTCCCCCCAAGAAAGCTAAGTTTAATAAAGAGAGATTCATTTTCGAGTTTTACAAAGGGTCGATATTGTACGAACTCAAGTAATTTTGTTGTAATATATAATCTAGACAATGTTTTGAATTCCAGTATCTTTGCATCTTAGCTTATTTTTCTTAAATCGTACAGATTAAGGAATCACCCGGTAGTCCTGTTTTGATAGAACTCTTAAGTAAATTTATCAAATTAAAATGGACTTTAAAAAGAAATCATTAATTCTCAAAACCCCTCGGTTAGAAAAATATTACTTCCTTAGGGATCTCCAAGAAGTTTACACATAGTTTCCACAATATCCTTTCGATTTCTTGGGCAATGAAAAGGACAATTTACTTAAAGAGATGCGAACTAATTATGCCAAATTATTATGTGGTGAAGTCAGTCCTCCAACCAGGAAATGGGACTACCATTAATTCCCACCAGTCAATACCCCTCTAGGGTTTAATGTCCCTTTCTATTCTACCCTTTCTGTGTCCATGGGCTTACTTAAAAAGGCCCAAAATGCTGTCTTTAATATTTAAGAATATATATAAAAATCATATTGTAAATGTAATCTGAATTTGTTTGTTCTTGTAAACCTTCTTGTTGCTGATAAAGAACGCATTTCCTTATGTATTTATTTCTTTTTCCCGTTCACTTATTTTCATTAGGAGAAACAATTAACTCTTTCGTTTGGTAGTCTAAATCTCCTTTCTCAATTGGACAATATTAAAGCCAAGATAAGGTCAGTCATTGAGAAGAAATGTTCTTCTCAAGATGCTTTAACTTTGTTGTTTCTGGATGACCCGAATGCGCAAAAATGGCACAAAAATATTATCAATTGAGATCTACATTAAGTAGTATGAAGGAAATATCTTTTAGCTTAGAAGAGAAAATTAAAGAGAAAGACAAAGGAATCCAAGAGCTGAAAGGGAATATGAGTGTTGGCCATTCTGGACCTTCAGTCCAAAGAAACGAGGCCGATGCAGAAATTGCCTGATTACATCAAAGGTTAATGGATCTTGAAGTGGACTTGTTAAAAAGTCAAGTATCCTATCAATTTTTAGAACTCACTGCAAGTGGAGGTGAATCTAACCTTCCTACTTCTACCCCATTGATTGGCAAAGAACTGTTTACTGCATTGTTGAACCCACCCTCGAGTCTAGATCATGGAGAAATCTCTAGAAGGTGCCAAAGAGTTAGGTATGAATGCATCCAATTTTTAAAAGGAAAGTGAGATAAAAATGTCTTGGAATATCTCAACAAGTACCAAAGTTAAGTTGAGAAATTAGGACGTGGAAAATATGCTTTTAAGCAGAAAGTTAAAGAATTACAGAGCAAGGTCAAAACTCTCAAATGAGCCAAAAAGACGTTTGATCATGCATTGAAGGTTCAAATTAGCTCTATTGATGATACAGATATTATCAGAAAGAAAGAGAAGAAACTCAAGGGATTCTTCAATGTGGTGATTTGTCACATCACCGAACCTACTTCAGCTGTCGAAGATTTGAAGGAGAAAGTATGAGACCTTGATCCTAATGAAGAATAACTGAAATGACGTCGCTTGGAAACTCTTGACTGGATTCTGTTATCGATTAACCTTTCTTGTTATCAGTAACATTTGTAGGTGATGAGTAAAATGTAAAATGGTAAATAAATTTGTACCAGAATGATTGACACCTTGAATGGATTTTGTACTTCCTCCTTTATTTTTGTCTTGTATTTGAACTTGTTGAATTGTATAAGATTTGTAACTTACTTTAGCACTTTAGTCCGATTCCATATGATCTATAGTCCTTAATTGAGCGTAGATTTGCCTGCTCTATATTCCCTTGCGGAATGCTCTTGACTAGCCTTTCCGGTTCTCTTTTTTCCTTCTGAAAAAATATACAATAAATAATTATAGCTTTCTAGAGAATGTTGATCTAAATTGTGATATGGATGTAGCTGTTTGGAGATGGTCTAATATAAAGAGATTTAAAGTGAGTAGCTGCTATAAATTTTTAAACTTCTCTGGTAGAAGATATGATGGTTTTGATAAAAAGGGAGCTTAAAGATTGTTCCTATGAAAGTATGAATTCACACGTGAATATTAATGCATGGGAATCTCAACACAATGAGCATGCTAAAGAGTAAAAATATGAATATTTCTAAAAAGTGCTTATTTTGTGGAACTGGAGAAGAAAATTACATTCATTTGTTTTGTGAATGTGATGTGGCTTTTTATATTTGGACTAAATGTTTAGTTCATTTTAACATTGATTTGGAGTGGAGTGATTTTATCAAAGGCCGGCTTGATTTTTGTAGGTACAAATACAACAGAATCTCTAGTCATGACATTTTGAATAAATTTGTTTTACTTAATTTTTCATATTGCTGGATTTTATGGAATGAAAGAAACAATAGGTTTTTTAAAGGATTTGCTAGAAGCACTAATTCAATACTATTTTATGTGCTAAAATTTATATATATATGGGCAAATATAGGTAGTTGGAAGCATGTTGATCTGATTGGTAATAGCATTGGTGACAGAGTTTGAAGAAGGAACAGCAGAAACAACTAAAGCCATGCTTTATAATGATTTGTTGTATGGTACCTTGTACTTTGTTTAATATTTGGTCAGTCTCTGTTATTTGTGCCAAGCTCCTGCATGAGCATTCTATTGTGCATGCGCTATTTGTTTTGGGTTATACTTTGGATATGGACTGTGTTGTGGTACTTTGAGTCTGTTTCTGTTGTGCTTGAAGTTGTATTTTGGGCCAATTATAGTGTGTTGTGTTGTGCTCCTACGTGAGCATGGTGTTGTGTTGTAGTGTGTAGTAAATGGGTAGTTGTATGTAAGTTTATTTGATAATAAATGTGGCGTGAATAGCTTAGATGCTTCTAAGTGAATCCACTACCTTTTCTTCAAAAGAAATATGGCTTTCGTAACTTCGAAAAATTATGTTATCCTTAAATTAGTTATTTTGCTTTGTAAATGCCGCTGAATATTTTGTGAAAAAGTTGTCTTGTTAATCTTTGAAACTTTGAAAGCTGGGTTTTGGAAAAAAAATTTCAGAATAATTATCAGCAAAACTTTAGA
Organism: Allium fistulosum; assembly: GCA_030737815.1. NCBI lineage: Eukaryota > Viridiplantae > Streptophyta > Magnoliopsida > Asparagales > Amaryllidaceae > Allium > Allium fistulosum. Next base: position 1,252,675,044 of record CM060905.1, read on the forward strand.
TAAGTCTACTCAATTAGCTTTCTCATTTCATTTTTATAGGCAAAATCATGGTTGCTTTAAATATAATTATCCTGGTTCGTTTCTTAGAGTAAATGTTTATTTGGTGACTTCTCTATCACATAAACATGGATAGTCTCTAGTTAGCTTTGATAAAAGCCTGAAAAATTGTATGGCAAGAAGACTTTAGATTTAATTTTATAAGAAGATCAGAAAGCAAATGTCAATAGGACAAGAATTCCGTTAGAAATTCATTGGATAATAAGATTAGAAGTTCATTTAGTAAGAAGATCAGAAATGCATCTGATAATAAGACTAGAACTCTATTTGATAAGAGGATCAGAAATCCAACTATTAATAGAGATTCTCGTTATTTGATAATTCAAATTCTAATTCAAAAATTAAGAATTGAGAGCTAATTCAATATTTCGAAGAATGAAGTCCTAGGCCCAAGTAAATCACAATTCTCAGATTTCCATATTTGACATTAAAATTCCTTGATTTTGGGTAATAAAATGTTTTTGATCCTTCTTTTGAAGGTACAAAATTAAATGTGTTGGACTATTCTTACTCTAGAAAATCGCTTTGGACTTTTCTTTAGGATAGAGTTTGATTTATCTTACCGATTTCCTTTACGCTTTATTACTGTCTTAGGAAATAATTTAGGTTTGACTGGGCTCCTTATTACCATCTTAGGCAATGGTTTAGGCCTTGATCGATTACTTTAGTACCATCTCTAGGTAATTATTTGGATTTTGGTTGAACCCCTTTTTACCATCTCTAGGTAGTGATTTAGGTTTATGGTTGGTGCATTTGATTAGCTATCCTCAGCAAAACCAAAGTCCTACTCGTCCTCCCTCTAGGAGGCGCTCTAGTCAGGCCTTATAGGCAGAACCGAAGGCTGGTTCGGTGCTTTGGCCAGACTATCTTAGGCGGGACCAAAAGCTTACTCCATCCTCCTTATAGGAGGCGCTTCATACAGGCCTTATAGGTGGTACTAAAGGCTGGTTCGGTGCTCTGGCCAGACCATCTTAGGCGGGACCAAAGGCTACACCGTTCATCCTTTAGGACACGTTTCGGGCATGCCATGTGGCAGGACCGAAGGCTTGCAGTGCTTTGGCTAGACCTTAAAAGCGGGACCAGAGGCTTACTCTTACCTCCTTCTAGGTGGTGCTTTGACTAGGCCATCTTGGCGGGGTCAAAGGCTTTTTCCTTTATTTCATAAATCCTTTTTATGATACATTCCTCTTTATTGATCACTTGTTCTTTGTAGACACATTTTCCTTTTGCTTAAATCTTATTAACAAATTCTTGAAGCTCTCCTTTCCCTAAGAAATTCTCAATCATTCCTTTAAGAGTTCGACACTGATCGATTATGTGTCCATTCCTTCGGTGATATTGGCAATAAGAACCCTGAGATTTCTTTTGTTTCCTGATTGCTTCTTCTTTGAAGGCTAATAGTTCAACCTCTCTTTGGTTAGGAGATAAATATTCTCGTTGGAGGTGGCGGGGAACGAATCTTAGAGGATTGTAAATTCCTAAGGTATTATGCTTTTTGCTCCCACTTGACTTTTTTGTAACATTGGATCGACGCATTTGCATTGTCCATGAACTTTCTTTTCATAGAATCTCAAGTTTCAACCGGTGTAGAAGAGAGATCAACTATTCCTTCCTAATTTTAGGCAAACTTATTGAAGTCTTTTGTTATTTTTCTTTCAAAAATAGTTCCCTAGATTGGATTTGTATGACCCTCCTTGTCCTTAAGAACAAATCATCCATTTTATGTTCACCTCTCTTGGATTAGAATAATAGCCATGGATTGGGGTAGCCTATATGGAATGGATTTATGCTCCACTTATCCGATTATATGGAGTCGCCTGTCTCTTTTCTTCCATAATTTTTGGTGCCAACAACCTCAACACTTGTTCTTCATAAAATTACAAACTATGAGCGACTTGATAAACTGGTTTGGCCAAGTGAGGCTCAGAGGATCCTTGTTTTGAAACGATCATCATGTCATTCAAGATGGGCTATGCTAGATTTCTAAAGTCCTTTAACGAAGTATGAAGGTTGGGAAAGTCCTTTATATTCCTTATATGTAGGCTTATGGGAGTTCTTTATCAGAATATGCAAGGAGACGGAGGTTCAGGCCCTCCTTCTAGCATCAAAATGTTAGCAAACTTCTTTATCACACTAAATATAATTTTGCAATTCCAAGTCCAAAGAATGAAATATGCATGTCCATTATCCGAGTCAAGTATAAGGAGTCATATGCTTGTCACAAATTCAAGAATCAGCCAAATGTCTTTATTTAATTTAAGTATGCTATGCAAAGTTCATTTTCCAAGTCCTTATGTGTAAAATGTCATAAATGTAGAATCGGCTCTACAAAATCCTCAATCCGATTTAGGGTTTACAATTTTAAAATGTAAGAAATGAGAAAAAATTCCTCCTCCCATGTAGCTATGGGGTCCGTATTTATAGGGGTACAAGTAAGCGGTATTGATGCCACATGTCCTTCGACATAAGGTGAATTGTTGATATTCGACATCCCCTCTGAATTGCTAATACTTGACATTATTTGTTGTACTAATGACATTGGACATCTTGAGGATATGCGACATCTTGTTTTGCACGGATGACATGCGCCATTATTCATAGCTGTAGATATTCGACATCTTGCAACATTGCATTCATTCGATATCACTTATGGTGGTAGACATTCAATATGGTTTAACATTATTTGCTTCATGTAAATGCTCAAGATCTCTTGTTAAGTTCTTCATTTGATATCATTCATGTCTCTTAAAGTTCAGCATCCTTTACCGCTCGTAAAAGCTCGAGACCACCTGCTACTTGCGAATGCTCTACAATAGTCACAGTTGCAAAGGCCTGGTATCTATTGTCGTATCAAAGGCTTGATTCATAGAGACTCGATATCCGTTTTTTAACTAAGTGTTTGATACCTCTTAGTGATGTGACACTCCTCTTTACTCTACATTTATTAGCACTTTATGTTGTAATGGTTCGGCAAGTCCCTCTAATTGTCTTCAGATTCGGTATCATAGGCTTGTTATATGTTTAGTATCTTTAGAAATTGTTTGGGACATGATACTTTTTCCTCCTTTCATGCTCAACAACCGTCATGGTTGTTGAGGCTCGATACCTCCCTTTCCTTTATTCAACTCATAAACCTTTATGTATATTGTATCTTTGTAATTTGATATCTCTAGAGATTCGATACCTTGGTGTATCGTTTCCATTGTTAAGGTTCGATAACCTTTATGTTGTCGATGTTTGGTTCCCTTGGATTCTCCTAGTTTGTTGTAGTTCAATGCCATCTTGCTACGTTCATGTTCGACACCCTCTAGATTTGCCAACTGTTTGAAATTCGATACCTTTAGAGACTCATCATCCCCTCTTAAACATTTGATACCTTTTATTGGTTGCTTAAAGCTCGAAACCCCTTACCGAATGCTCAAGTGTTTTCCCTTCTTCACGCTAGACATTTTGAATTTTGACATCATTATTTGTAGTAATAACTTCTTAATAGGGAGGAGGCAGACTCTAAACCAGCCATTTAGTACCTCAACCCCAAGGCACTCCTCTTGGAATTTCCTCGTCCTTATAGCCCGTAACCTAACTATGACGTCTCACATTAGTCCAACTATTCGTAGGTGTTGGTAGCCAGATCAACAGGGCAGACTTGCAATACAAAATTGGGATTAACCTTATGTCCACCATAGGTACTTATTATAGGCGATGTCCTAGATCAGTTACAAAAGTCGCACCGCTGGTTGCCAGATGAGCTGGGTAGATTTATGTGTGCTTTCAACTGACCTCGCATCTTATAACTTAGTCATCTTTCCACTTTCTAACATTTAATGTTGAACTACGCCAACATACACAACCACACACCCCCACACGTATTTATGCATTAAAAGGCCTAATAAGGGAAACTCCTTATTTTTGCCTTTATTTATGAATTAAATTCCAGAATTGTTCCTAACCCAATTTATTAGATTTACTATCGATTACCGATTAACATTTATTTGTAAAGTTGTCGGTTTCTTTATTTAATGCCTTATTTGTTGCATACGTTATAAATTTGTAATTATAATTGGTCGGTTTCAAAATTTAAAAGAATTATTATATTTATGTCTAATATTAAATTATGACTAGTTAGTTTTATATGTATTCAAGTAATTTGTTCATTTCTTATTCAAGGTGATATATTATTTTAATGTGTCAACAACTGCAATTTCTATACAAGTCTCAATCCAATACAGCCAATTTTCATAATAGCTAATGTCATCAAAAAATTAGCTATGCTAAATAGACTTGTATATGTTCAAAATGGAATTCACAACATACAATTCATTTTATGTTAATATAGTAGAACCACGACTTGTAGGATCTAGATTAACCCTAGAGGGGGGGGGTGAATAGGGTTATAGCAAATTTTCTCTAATTAAACACGAGATCAAACTGCAGATAAATAAATATGCTGAAGAGTAAATCACACACAAAATTTACCCAGCTTCGGCAACCCCTGCCTACTGCTGCATTCCCAGATTTCTATTAGGATTAAACAGTTTCCCGCTTACAAACACTCTAACAGACTCGCAAACCTAGCTACCGCCTATAGAGTTTTGCAAACTCGCAAACCCTGCTCACTGAACTAACCGTATCTAGACAATCTGACACTCCCTAAAACCTAGGTGGTGATTTACCCTGATTTGATTCAAAGAAATACAAATTTCAAAAATGAAAAGTAAGAGCAAAAAATAAATAAACTAGAGTAAACTTGTTTTTGCCCTTTAAACAAAAATAAAAGATAAAGCCTTATTTAAATTAACAAGGCCGACCCTGTTTGTTTTCTTTTATTCAATGTCGGCCCGTTCCTTTGCTTTATGAAAAATGGTGGCTTCTCTTTCGTTCCTCTTTGCGACTGAACTTAGGGCTTCGGCTCGATCTCGTTCCTCTTTGCAACAGAAATTAGGGCTTCGTCGATACTGATCGATTTCGTTGCTCTGATGATTGATTCATACTTCTAATGTTCGGCTGCTTGCCTCGAGATGATTGATTTCTTCGATCGTTGCTATTATGGCTTGGTTGGTTACCTCGACATGATCGAGTTCGACTGTATCTCTGGTATGTTGTTTGATTTCTGGTTTGTTTGCTTGAAACTGATTGTTCTTTTTGCGCTCTGCTCTGTTCTGTTGATTTGGGTTTTATTTTTTCTGCACACAGTCGATGATGATTTGGGTTCTGTATATATAGGGTTTTCAAAACTCTAATACTTCGTCTGATTTGATTTACTTGATTCCCACGTTGTTAAAACTTTCCCTTAATATGTTTGCTATTTTAAGAAGGTACTTCGTACCCACGGTTTTGATTTTTAAACGACCGATCTTTCTTTGATTTACATACCAGAAACTTTCCTAAATTATTTCTGACTTTGACTTTTTCAATTTTTATGTATATACTTGATTTGAAATTGTTTGTGGCCATGTTGACTTCGACTCTGACTAGATTTTGTGAACATCGGCCTTGACTTTCTGTGTTCATCCCTGAGTTTAGCTTTGATCTGACTTGATCATTGTCTCAGATCATCTTCTTCTGGCCATCTGTGTTTATCCCTGACTTTGGTCATAGTTCGGTGATGATCACCTGACTTTGTCTTCACTGACTTGTTCATGCTTCCACTGTTTCACTTGTACTCTGATGTTTGAACTTGATTTAGTTTGAACTTGTTCTTCACCGACCTGACTTGTTCAATGCTTCTGATCATATTCTCTGGCCATCTGTCAACAAATGTTGACTGCATTTGAATTTTGCTTTGTTTCTGTTTTACTGTGACTTCGGTCACTTGAATCACATTTATTTTGATTTCTCTGGTCTCATATTTATACCGCCTATGAACATGCTTGATTCAGTTGCAAGTGTACTTGATATTGATGTTGTGGTTGTATTGCTTGTGATCTCTGTTTGACCTGTACACTGTCCTGTACATGTAGTTAGTTGTAGTGTATTATCACTTATATGTTGTTCATTTTTCTGTGATCCCTTTGCCTATGCTCTCTGTAGTATGATGCACTGTTGATGGTCTTTGAGTTGCAGTGCTTTGTGCACTTGTATAGCCAGTTGATATAGTGCTTCATTACTTGTCTGTTTTGATGTGCATGTGCACTTGATCATGGTTGCAGTTGTAACTGGACTTGAACTTGTTGCATACCATTTATGTGTATTTGTACTTGCAACCTTTAGAGGCAGTTGGCATTTGAACTTGTTATTCACCGTGTCTTCTGATGCATACTGTTTGTCACTTGAACCTGTTTCTCTGATCAGTTGGATATGCATGTGTTGATTCTATGTTTGTTGGTTTCACTTGAGTCTGGTCTCTGTTTTGTAGCATCCAGTTTTGGTTAGTTCTGCATTTGATTGACTTGTAGCCTTTGTGCATGCTGATAGTCCACATCTCTGTTGTCATAGTTGCAGTGATACTTTGAGTTGTTGATTGAGTTGTATTACCATATTGTTCATGTGTACATTTGGATTTTGGTCGAGGCCATCTGAACTTGAGTTGAATCTGATTTGGATTTGTCCTTGTGTTTGGTTGACTGTGCACACGAGTTGGCGAGGCAGTGCACACGTGTATCAATGTACACGTGTGTATTGCAGCCACTCACAATTACCCGTCCCTGATATGAATACTGATATGCACAGATATTACACAATCAAAGATGATGACAATAACCTATATATCTGAGACAACGACAAAAACAAATTTTATATTTTTGCAAATTCAAATTTGTTTATTTTCATATTACTGTTGTAGTTGTTAATTATACAGGTACACAGGAGACAGGAAAAGAACTGAAGCTGGACAATGCAGATAGTTATAGTTGAGTGTTGAGTGATGTAGTGAGGAAACAAATGTAGATATGAAATGTATTAAATCAGTGTAATGTATGAAATCATGAAATGTATAAAATCAGTGTATGAGCTGAAAACTTTTGTATTGTATAAAATATTTTATTGAATAAAAAATACTGATTGAATTTTTTAAATTCTGTGCAATAGTATTATTATTTAATATGAATATTTATTCCTATATGTGTATAGTACAATCTGCAAACACATCTATAAATTGATATATATTTTGTTATCATCAAATAAGAAACACACATCAAACAATCTCCCCCTTTTGATGATGATAAACATACATATTAAAGATTTTGAAATTATGATAAATGTGTTTGAGCATGAAATTTTTAGCTCCCCCTATATGAATGCTCCTCCTACAACTGAGACCACTCCCTATTTAGAAGATTTAGGAAATTACAGAAGAATAAAAGAACTATAGAAAAATAACTAACATCATTTAACAAATTTGGTGAAGTATTCCAAAAATACTTATTTCCTTATCAAAATCTCTTCAAAATCTCGTTCTTCTCCCCCTTTTGTAATCATCGAAAGACTGACAAACTAATGGAACAGTAGGGGAAAAACAAATGTAAAACCAAGAAAAAACCATAATATATCATAACAAGATAACAATTTCCACATTTTAGAGAATGGATCGATGATTTGGTTTTTATATAATGAGAAGAGGGATGTTTTTTTTTCTTTAAAAATAATTTGACATTTAAGCACAAAAATAAGCACTTACTAACCACGCATAACCATAAGGACTTTTAAATGGGATTAGAAGTTACTCATTAGCTATCAAGCTCCATACATGCATAACCATAAGGACTTTTAAATGAGAATGGAGTGATGATAAACTAAAATTAATTTACTCACATGATCCATCCATGCATAACCATAAGGACTTTTAAATGAGAATGGATGCATGAGAAATATTTTTTTAAAAAAATTCTTTTAATTTTCTTTTTAATTTTAAAAAATAATTCACTCTTCTCATTTTTCAAAACCATTATGAATGATAGAAAGATGGTAGAAATAGAAATGGTCGTGTAATAAGTTACCAAATTAATCATATTATGAAATTTCTTGAAATAGAACAGATATATTTCCACTACTGAATACCATATTCGAATCAATCTTTGAATAATATCTAAAACTGGTTTGAATCCTAGAAATTGAAGTTGAAAATAAATATCCAAGAATATTTCAACCAAAGAATTGAGAAATGATTAGTCAATTTCCATAATCCCCAAATCCAAACGTAATCTGGAAAATCTGTCTTCAGGGAGGGGTTTTGTGAAAATATCAGCAAGTTAATCCTCAGTTGAAATGAATTCAATGCATATGTCTTCCTTAGCAATGTGATCTCTAAGAAAGTGGTGTCTCACATCAATGTGTTTTTTGCGTGAATGATGAACAGGATTATTAGACAAGTCTATTGCACTTTTACTATCACATTTTAATGGAACTAGTTTATAAACTAAGCCAAAATCAGAAAGAGTTTGCATCATCCATAAAATTTGAGCAAAACAACTTCCTAAAGCAATATATTCTGCTTCAGTGGTGGATAATGCAACACAATTCTGTTTTCGACTTGACCATGAGACTAATGAATGTCCTAGCATGAAACATGTCCCACTAGTGCTTTTCCTGTCAACCAATGAACCGGCATAATCAGCATCAGAATAACCAACAAAATGAAAATTTTCACAAGAAGGGTACCATAGTCCAAATTTGTGTGTGTGTGAAAGATATCTCAAAATTCGTTTAGTGGCTTTCAAATGAGATTCTTTAGGGTTAGATTGAAAACGTGCACACAAACACACAGAAAACATAATATCAGGTCTTGAAGCAGTAAGATAGAGAAGCGAACCAATTATCCCTCGATATCTCTTCTGATCTACAGCAACTCCTTTCACGTCTTTATCCAACTTTATTGATGGGCTCATAGGAGTTTTCATTGGTTTAGAGTTTTCAACTCCAAATTTCTTCAACAGTTCCAACACATACTTGGATTGTGAAATGAAAATACCATCACTGCTTTGCTTGATTTGAAATCCAAGAAAATATTTCAATTCTCCAACCAAGCTCATCTCGAATTTAGCCTGCATGACTTGTTCAAATTTCTCACACAAGAGTTCATTAGTAGCACCATAAATGATATCATCCACATAAATCTGAACAATCAAAAAAATCACTTTCTTTATGTAATAGAAACAGTGTCGTGTCAGCACTTCCCTTTTTAAAGCCATTTTCCAAAAGATATGTACAAAGACAGTCATACCAAGCTCTAGGAGCTTGCTTAAGAGCATATAATGCTTTTTCTAGCTTATACACATGATTTGGAAAATCGTGATTTTCAAAACCAGGGGGTTGTTCAACAAAAACTTCTTCTTTCAAATCACCATTTAAAAAGGCACCCTTTACATCCATTTGTTTAAGTTTGAAACCCTTATAACATGCAAAACTTGGCAAAATCCTAATGGCTTCTAACCTAGCAACTGGAGCAAATGTTTCATCAAAATCTATGCCTTCTATCTGGTTATATCCTTTTTATAGCATGAGTAATCAGTAATCAAACAACATCATAATTTGACCAAACAGATTAAGTTCAATGAAAAAATAGTTGGTCAACTTTTAAGCACAAAACAAAGTCATAGATAAGAACAAGTCATGTAAGATCATATCAAGTAACTTAGAATCTGTCAACCATCATAATTACTTCGAGTAATTCTATTTAAAGATGATTGGTTAATAATTAAAAAAAAATCAGAATTAACATCATCAATCATTTCACATAACTGGCTGATTTAATTCAGATTATGGTGCAGATTTTCACATTTTATCTATCGTTTGAAAATAAATACAATTACCTATTTTACCTATACGATAATCTTTCGTTGTTTGCCCATTGTGAATCTATCACCTTTATACTAGGCTAAGGAACGTTGATTTGTCGCTCGTTGTGTGTTTGGAACAGCCAGAATCCAGATAACACTAATGTTGTTCCTTAGCCTGCCACCACACCTACACGGTAAAAGATTTTTGTGACCTATTTGTTTTTATAGGTCCATGGTTGTTAGTGGCAGAATAATTTGATGAATATGTTTGAGTAGACCCAAAACTATTAATATATGTTCCTTTTGGCACCCAAACTTGTTTTGTCCTTTCATTCTTGTTCCAATAGACATGAAATTTGTTTGTAGAATTCTTAGGAACCCAAACTTGTATAAATTTTGTGTTCTTGTTCCTATGACTACAATTTTCAACACGTTGTTCAATTATTTCACATCTAGTAAAGATACCCTTACCTTTTGCATTATCATCAACTTGTGTTTTCCCAAAGCCTAGTCCTTTCCTATTGTTAGCAAAAAGTTGATTTCCCAATAACATGTTGAATGATTTTTCTCCTCTTGAAAAGTTATTCAGTGATTTCTCAAGATCTTGGACTTTGGTTTTTAGTGTTGTGTTTTCAGTCACAAGTGAGGTGCACCTATTTATAAAATCCTTTTTCCTAGTGTCAATTGTTTCCTTAAGATTCAAGTTTTCTTTTTCAAGATTCTCAAAGCTATTCTTCAGTTTTGATAATTCTGAATCTAAAATTTTACATTTTTTACAGTCTAGGTTTTGAATATTTTCAAGTTCAGTTTCTAACCTAAAATTTTCATGGGCAAGTACTCTTCTATCAGATTTCAGTTTTCAATTTTAGATTCAAGAGCATCAACTGTTTTAGTAAGATCAAGGCACATTAAAACAAGATCTTTATAAGAATAGTCACCTACCTCACTAGATTCCTCTGAGCTTGCTTCTGAATCTGATTTTCCCATAAGACACAAGTTAGCCTCCTCTGAGCTATCATTCGAAACTTCCTCTCCTTCCTCATCATCCCAAGTCGCTGCAAAGGCTTTCTTCTTCTTTTTCTTTCCTTTGTTGTTTTTGAGAAGTGGGCATTTTTGTTTGAAGTGGCCAGGCTTCTTGCATTTATAGCAGGTTAATTCATTTTCGGAATTGTCAGAATCTTTTGGCCTATTACCACTTGTTTTCCTCTTGCTTGGCTTGAATCTTGACCATTTTCTAAGATTATTGACAGCCATTGCAAGTTCTTCAATTGGATCTTCTTCTTCTTCATCGCTCTCTTCTTTTCTCTTTAAGGCAATCGTCTTCTTCTTTGATTCGGAGTTGTTGCGTTCCTCCTTTGCTTTTAGCTCAAGCTCATATGTCATCAAGTTGCCTATCAAATCCTCCATGCTTAGTTTACTCAGATCTTTGGATTCTTGTATTGCCGTGACTTTTGCCTCAAAGTTCATCGGTAAGACTCGTAGTATCTTCCTCACTAGTTCTACCTCAGTGAATACCTTCCCAAGTGCTCTAGCATTGTACACCAAGGTTGATAAGCGTCCAAACATGTCTTTTATGCTCTCGCCTTTGTCCATCACAAAGTTCTCATATTCATTGCTGAACAGGGCTAGACGAGACTCCTTGACTTGGAAGTTCTTTCGTGTGTCACCTCCAAGGTATGCCAAATTTCCTGTGCAGTTTTACAATGAGAAATTCTATTAAATTCAGTCTTATCAAGAGCATAAATCAAAGCATTCATGGCTTTAGCATTTGTAGTTTTTAATTTCTTATCGTTAGCATCCCACCTATCCTTTGGTTTAGGAATCTCAGTATCACCAACAGTTATAGTGGGAGATTTATAGCCAGATTCAATAATATCCCAAACATCATAATCAACAGAACTAAGATAAATTCCCATCCTAACTTTCCAATACGCATAATCATTCCCATTAAACATGGGTGGCCAAGCAATAGATTGCCCCCTCAGAAAAAGCATTGTTTGGTGGATTCATGACTCTAGAGTTAAAGAAAAAATTTACCGGGCTCTGATACCACTTGTAGGATCTAGATTAACCTTAGAAGGAGGGGGGTGAATAGGGTTATAGCAAATTTTCTTTAATTAAACACGAGATCAAACTGCAGATAAATAAATATGCTGAAAAGTAAATCACACACAAAATTTACCCAGCTTCGGCAACCCCTGCCTACTGCTGCATTCCTAGATTTCTATTAGGATTAAACAGTCTCCCGCTTACAAACACTCTAACAGACTCGCAAACCCTGCTACCGCCTATAGAGTTTTGCAAACTCGCAAACCCTGCTCACTGAACTAACCCTATCTAGACAATCTGACACTACCTAAAACCTAGGTGGTGATTTACCCTGATTTGATTCAAAGAAATACAGATTTCAAAAATGAAAAGAAAGAGCAAAAAATAAATAAACTAGAGTAAACTTGTTTTTGCCCTTTAAACAAAAATAAAAGATAAAGCCTTATTTAAATTAACAAGGCCGGCCCTGTTTGTTTTCTTTTATTCAATGTCGGCCCGTTCCTTTGCTTTGTGAAAAATGGTGGCTTCTCTTTCGTTCCTCTTTGCGACTGAACTTAGGGCTTCGGCTCGATCTCGTTCCTCTTTGCAACAGAAATTAGGGCTTCGTCGATGCTGATCGATTTCGTTGCTCTGATGATTGATTCATACTTCTAATGTTCGGCTGCTTGCCTCGAGATGATTGATTTCTTCGATCGTTGCTATTATGGCTTGGCTGGTTACCTCGACATGATCGAGTTCGACTGTATCTCTGGTATGTTGTTTGATTTCTGGTTTGTTTGCTTGAAGTTGATTGTTCTTTTTGCGCTCTGCTCTGTTGATTTGGGTTTTATTTTTTCTGCACGATGATGATTTGGGTTCTGTATATATAGGGTTTTCAAAACTCTAATACTTCGTCTGATTTGATTTACTTGATTCCCACGTTGTTAAAACTTTCCCTTAATATGTTTGCTATTTTAAGAAGGTACTTCGTACCCACGGTTTTGATTTTTAAACGACCGATCTTTCTTTGATTTACATACCAGAAACTTTCCTAAATTATTTCTGACTTTGACTTTTTCAATTTGTATGTATATACTTGATTTGAAATTGTTTGTGGCCATGTTGACTTCCACTCTGACTAGATTTTGTGAACATCGGCCTTGACTTTCTGTGTTCATCCCTGAGTTTAGCTTTGATCTGACTTGATCATTGTCTCTGATCATCTTCTTCTGGCCATCTGTGTTTATCCCTGACTTTGGTCATAGTTCGGTGATGATCACCTGACTTTGTCTTCACTGACTTGTTCATGCTTCCACTGTTTCACTTGTACTCTGATGTTTGAACTTGATTTAGTTTGAACTTGTTCTTCACTGACCTGACTTGTTCAATGCTTCTGATCATATTCTTTGGCCATCTGTCAACAAATGTTGACTGCATTTGAATTTTGCTTTGTTTCTGTTTTACTGTGACTTCGGTCACCTGAATCACATTTATTTTGATTTCTCTGGTCTCATATGCATACTGCCTATGCACATGCTTGATTCAGTTGCAAGTGTACTTGATATTGATGTTGTGGTTGTATTGCTTGTGATCTCTGTTTGACCTGTACACTGTCCTGTACATGTAGTTAGTTGTAGTGTATTATCACTTATCTGTTGTTCATTTTTCTGTGATCCCTTTGCCTATGCTCTCTGTAGTATGATGCACTGTTGATGGTCTTTGAGTTGCAGTGCTTTGTGCACTTGTGTAGCCAGTTGATATAGTGCTTCATTACTTGTCTGTTTTGATGTGCATGTGCACTTGATCATGGTTGCAGTTGTATCTGGACTTGAACTTGTTGCATACCATTTATGTGTATTTGTACTTGCAACCTTTAGAGGCAGTTGGCATTTGAACTTGTTATTCACTGTGTCTTCTAATGCATACTGTTTGTCACTTGAACCTGTTTCTCTGATCAGTTGGATATGCATGTGTTGATTCTGTGTTTGTTGGTTTCACTTGAGTTTGGTCTCTGTTTTGTAGCATCCAGTTTTGGTTAGTTCTGCATTTGATTGACTTGTAGCCTTTGTGCATGCTGATAGTCCACATCTCTGTTGTCATAGTTGCAGTGATACTTTGAGTTGTTGATTGAGTTGTATTACCATATTGTTCATGTGTACATTTGGATTTTGGTCGAGGCCATCTGAACTTGAGTTGAATCTGATTTGGATTTGTCCTTGTGTTTGGTTGACTATGTACACGAGTTGGCGAGGCAGTGCACATGTGTATCAATGTACACGTGTGTATTGCAGCCACTCACGATTACCTGTCCCTGATATGAATACTGATATGCACAGATATTACACAATCAAAGATGATGACAATAACCTATATATCTGAGACAACGACAAAAACAAATTTTATATTTTTGCAAATTCAAATTTGTTTATTTTCAGATTACTGTTGCAGTTGTTAATTATACAGGTACACAGGAGACAGGAAAAGAACTGAAGCTGGACAATGCAGATAGTTATAGTTGTGTGTTGAGTGATGTAGTGAGGAAACAAATGTAGATATGAAATGTATTAAATCAGTGTAATGTATGAAATCATGAAATGTATAAAATCAGTGTATGAGCTGAAAACTTTTGTACTATATAAAATATTTTATTGAATAAAAAATACTGATTGAATTTGTTAAATTCTGTGCAATAGTATTATTATTCAATATGAATATTTATTCCTATATGTGTATAGTACAATATGCAAACACATCTATAAATTGATATATATTTTGTTATCATCAAATAAGAAACACACATCAAACAATCTCCCCCTTTTGATGATGACAAACATATATATTAAAGATTTTGAAATTCTGATAAATCTATTTTCTCTACTTTGCACAACCATTTCTATTTTCCTTGATTTGGAATTCTTCGTCATTGCAATCACCATTTGAGAAGTGGAATCAAACGGAATACAAATTATTCATATTATGAATAATAACAAATTCAATTCTACTATATTAAAATAAAACAACTAGAATTCCAACAAATTTCACGATTCACATTTTATGGGGAAATTTTAAGGTTTTAAATTGATAAATTTTCGCATACAAAATTTTTCAAGGCACGGTACAAATCCAAAAACAAATTACTATCATGGAAGAAATGAAATTTCCACTAACTGATATCCCCCACTTAATTTTTATTGGATTTGCCTCTGTGTTATTACCTATCTCTTCCTCCGATTGATCTCCTTTTTATTGTATAATATATAATGTATAACAAATTTGTTTCTGTGTATTAGATTCAGGAACTATAGATTAAGGAAGTTTAGAATATATATACATATAGTACATTTTTATTTTGCTTGATTCCTTCAATCCTTCCCCTAATCCTTGAATGTATATATTTATTTGGAATTTGAGTTTAAGAAATTTCCGTAGAGAAAGTGAATTAGACATAATCTTATTACCAGGTTTAGATTTGTGTGAAGAAAAACTAGGGGCTAGCCTCTTATTTATAGTTACTTGGATGCGTCAGGACCATTAGATTCAAAATCTTTTAATATTTTCAGATCCGGCCTGCTTAGGCGAAAGA
Source organism: Allium fistulosum (assembly GCA_030737815.1). Classification (NCBI taxonomy): domain Eukaryota; kingdom Viridiplantae; phylum Streptophyta; class Magnoliopsida; order Asparagales; family Amaryllidaceae; genus Allium; species Allium fistulosum. The sequence goes on from CM060905.1 coordinate 1,252,690,425, forward strand.
AAACCCTAACCGTCACTATTCAAATGGTCGACTGCTAGCGGTCGACCAGCCCATAAAGGGGGTCGACTAGTAGGTCCCAGTCAAATAACATTAACATCTATTTAATTATATTTATTATTCTAATTTGTTTGGATTATTTTCGATCCGAAATTTTCAAACGTCAATAGCTTCTTCGTTTGAACTCCGGTCGCAAAGCTGTATATATGAAAGTTGCTTAGAACATTGTCACGCACAATGATGCAAGTTTCGTAGCCAAATTCTGATGTTTGCCCAAATCCATATTTAGATTTATTATTAATAAATTAATTCCTCTTAATTAATTTTTTGTTAATTTTGTGGGGTGTTACATTCTCCCTCTCTTAAAAGAATTTCATTCCCGAAATTCCTAAGGGACATATGGTGTTACACGCACTCTACAACCAGGTTGTACAACCAAGTTATCCACACAACCATCTACTTAACCGAAAGTATAATGTGATTATGCATGCAACATATGTGTAGTGAGCTCAACCCAACGTGAATGCAAGATCAAGACATATAGGCATGTTTGCAAACAACCTAAATTTGCATGAAACTATATATGAATGCAAAAACAACAGGAACAAGTATGGCAACCATCCCCTACCATCCAATCTAGCTACCACAATGCAATCAAAACTTATATGATACTAAATTTGGAGAGAGAAAATTTACTAGAGAAGAGCTCTGGATGAGAAACCTATATCTTCTCTTTTGTTTCCCAGGTGTTTTCCATTAGATTATCACCCCATTGTACTCAGAGTAACCTAATTTTATTGTTATGAAGCTTCCTAACTCCATGCTCTACTATATGTGTGGTGGCAAAGGGTGCTATCGGCTCTGTCTCTATATCTACTAACTGATTAGTCTCTACTATATGGTTGTGATGTGTAGAGACCTCCTTAGATACGATACATAGAGAACATTATGGACTTTTGCTAACTTAGTGGAAGCTCCACTCGATACACAAGTTTTCCCACCATCTCCAAAATCAGGAAAGGCCCACGCTAACTTCCCTGAGGTTTCAAACCTCAAAACCTTCCTATGAGGGGAAACTTTAACAAATACCATGTCCCCATCTGAGAATTCCAACTCTTTCCTTCGTCTATCGGCATGGGACTTCTACGGTCCTTAGCTATCTTCATTTGCTACCTAATTACCTCAATCTTCTCCATGATCTCATAGATCAAATCTGGTCCAAGTAGAATTTTGTCGGCGTTTTCCCACCAGCAATTTGGTGACTTTTATGGCCTTCCGTATACGGATTCAAATGGCGCCATACCTATTGTCCCATGGTAACTATTATTATATGTGAACTCTATTAATGGTTAATGAAGCACCCAATGTCCTCCAAAATCCATGATGTGAGCCCTCATCAAATCATCTAAGATCATGTTCACCATTTTTGTCTGTCCAATGGTCTAAGGATGTTAAGCGGCGCTAAGATTCAGCATCAACCCTAAAGGTGATAGGAAACTCCTCCAAAACTCACTAGTGAATAATAGGTCTCTATCGTTGACAATACCGACCGGAATTCCATGTAATCAGACCACTTCTTTGATGTAAACCTATGCTAGAGATGTTGCGGTCCTATTACTTCTCACCAGAATAAAGTGGGCACTTTTAGTGAGCCTATCCATTATAACCTAAATAGCTTCATTGGATCTTCGAATTCTAGGCAACCAAACTATGAAATCCATTGATATGTGTTCCCACTTCCAAGCTGGAACCTCCAACGGTAATAACAAACCTCCATGCTTCCTTTGTTAAACTTTGATTCGTTGACATGTTATACACCTACCGACATATTCTATTGCTTGCCTCTGTATTCCCGGCCAATAGAAAATCCACTTCATGTCTCTATACATCATATCTCCATCGGGATGAATAGTCATCCTAGAACGGTGGCACTTAACCAGTACTTCCTCCATCCTCCACCATTGGAACATATATGCGTCCATATCTTCTTAGCAACCTCCTTCATCGATCAAATACATGCTGAGATGGGGGAAATACTCCCCCTATTCAACTTAGATAAAATATCAATTATCGGTGCATCCTTCTTCTGCTCTTGATTAATGCAGTTCATCAATACTGGCCTTACTTCCATTGCTGCTAGATATCCTAGAGTGAATTCTGATTGTGGTTGGAAGTTGAAATTCGAGAGGAACTCCAATCGCCTCCACTCATATATAACACATAGAGTAGCATTCCTCCGATTAGAAGCGTCGGCAACGACATTCCCTTTTTCGGGGATATACCGACTCTCGAAGTCATATGACACTATAAACACCATCCACCTTTTCTGCTTGAGGTTCAAATCCTTCTGGAAAACAGGTATTTAAAGGACTTGTGATCAGTAAATAGCCCAAACCTTTCTTTCAAAAGATAATGCCTCCGAATCTTAAAGGCAAATACGATAGCCGCTAATTCTAAATCATGAGTAGGATACCTCTTCTCATGGTCCTTCAATTGCTTGCTTGTATAGGCTATCACCTTGCCTTCTCACATAAGAATAGCTCCAAACCCTGTAGCGCATACAACAGTGTAAATAGTGAAAGGCTTCGATCCTTCTAGAATTGTTAGTATATATGCATTAGTTAATAGCTCCTTTAGCTTCTCGAAGGCTTTCTTGCATTTCTCATCCCATGTTAAGACTATATCTTTCTTAGTAGGTGAGTCAATGGCACTGTTATCTTTGCGAAGTCTTTAATGGACTTTCTAGTAACCTTCTTGCTACGTTCATGTTCGACACCCTTTGGGTTTGCCAAATGTTTGAAATTTGATACCTTCAAAGACTCGTCATCCCCTCTTAAACATTTGACACCTTTGATTGGTTGCTTGAAGCTCGATGCCCCTTACTGAATGCTCAATTGTTTTCCCTTCTTCACACTTGACATTTTGTATTTCAGCATCTTTATTTGTAGTAACAACTTCTTAATAGGGAGGAGGCAGACCCTAAACTAGCCATTTGGTACCTCAACCCCGAAGTAGACTACTCTTAGAATTTCCTTATCCTTATGGCCCGTAAACCAACTATGACGTCTCACATTAGTCCAACTATTTGTAGGTGTTGGTAGCCAGATGAACAGGCAGACTTACCTTGCAAAATTGGGATTAACCTCACGCCCATCATGGGTACTTATGATAGGTGATGTCCTACATCAGTTACAAAAGTCGCACTACTGGTTGCCGATCAGCTGGACAGACTTCTGTGTACTTTCAACTGACCTCGTCTCTTATAACTTAGTCATACTTCCACTTTCCAACATTTAATGTTGAACTACACCAACACACACACACACACATCCCTCACCCGTATTTACGCATTAAAGGGCCTTATAAGGGAAAATCCTTATTTCATCTTTATTTATGGATTAAATTCCATAATTCTTCCTAACCCAATTTACTAGATTTACTATTGGTTACCGATTAACATTTACTTATAAAGTCTCATTTTAAATTGTCGGTTTCTTTATTTAATGCCTTATTTATTGCATATGTTACAAATTTGTAATTATAATTGGTCGGTTTCAAAGTTTAAAAGAATTATTATATTTATGTCTAATATTAAATTACGATTAATTAGTTTTATATGTATTTAAGTAATTTGTTCATTTCTTATTCAAGGTGATATATTATTTTAATGTGTCAACAACTGCAATTTCTATATAAGTCCCAATCCAATACAGCAAATTTTCATAATATCTAACATCATCAACAAATTAGCTATGCTAAATATACTTGTATATGTTCCAAATGGAATTCAAAACATACAATTCATTTTACGTTAATATAGTAGAACCATGACCTCTATTTCCAAGAAGTAAGTTTACAATTCCAATCTTTTATATTCCATTTAACTTTTAAGACGTATCGCATTGAAATGACAAAGGAATCATGTTTATTTTAATTGTCGAAATAGGCAGTGCATACTACGGATAAGTGGGAAAATCCATTTTCTCTACTTTGAACATCCATTTTTATTTTCCTTGATTTGGAATTATTTATCATTGCAATCACCTTTTGAGAAGTGGAATCAAATGGAATACAAATTATTCATATTATAAATAATAATAATCCAATTCTACTATATTAAAATAAACAACTAGAATTCCAATAAATTTCACGATTCACATTTTATGGGGAAATTTTTGGGTTTTAAATTTAAAAATTTTCACATACAAAATTTCTCAAGGCACGATACAAATCCAAAAACAAAGTACACAAATTACTATCATGAAAAAAAATGAAATTTCCACTCACTGATATCCCTTAATTAATTTAAATTGGATTTGCTTCTGTGTTATTGCCTATCTCTTCTTCCAATTTATCCCCTTTATATTGTATAATGTATAACAAATTTGTTTCTATGTTTAAGATTCAAGGGAAGTTTAGAATATATATATATATATAATCAATACGTTTTTCTTTAGCTTGATTCCTTCAATTCTACCCTAATCCTTGAATGTATATATTTAATTTGAATTTGAGTTTAAGAATTTCCATAGAGAAAGAGAATTGGATAAAATCTTATTATCAGGTTTAGATTTGTGTGAGGAAAAACGAGGGGCTAGCCACTTATTTATAGTTGCTTGGATGCGTCAGGACCATCAGATTCAAAATCTTTTAATATTTTCAAATCCGGGTTGTTTCGACAAAAGAAAATCCTAGCCCTCAATATTCGACCGGTCGATTGCTAGCAGTCGACTGGCCCATAGAGTGGGTCGACCAGTGGGTCCTAGCCAAATAACGTTAACATTTAAATTATTATATTTATTATTCTAATTCATTTGGATTATTTTCGATCTGAAAGTTTCGAATGTCAATAGCTTCTTCGTTTGAACTCCAATCGCAAAGTTGTATATATAAAAGTTGCTTAGAACATTGTCACGAGCATAATGATGCAAGTTTCGTAGTCAAATTCTGATGTTTTCTCAAATCTTATTTAGCTTTGTTATTAATTAATTAATTCCTCATAATTAATTTTTTGTTAATTTTGTGGGGTGTTACATTCTCCCTCCCTTAAAATAATTTCATCCCCGAAATTACTAAGGGACATATGGGGCTACGTGCACTCTACAACTATGTTGTTCAACCAAGTTATCTACACAGTGATCTACTCAACCGAAAGTGTAATGTGATTATGCATGCAATATATATGTAGTGAGCTCAACCCAGCGTGAATGCAAGAACGTGACATATATGCATGTTTGCAAAACAACCTAAATATGAATGAAACTTTTCAGGAGTGTAAAAACAACAAAAAAAGTGTGGCAACCATCCCCTACCATCCAATCTAGGAACCATAATGCAATCAAAACATATGTAATACTAAATCCAGAGAGAAAAAATTTACCAGAGAAAAGCTCTAGAGAAGAAATCTTCATCTTCTCTTTTGTTTCCCAGGTGCTTTCCATTAGATTGTCTCTCCATTATACTCAAAGTAGCCTAATTTCATTGTTACAAAGCTCCCTAACTCCATGCTCTACTATTTGTGCAGTGGCATAGGGTGCTATCGGCTCTGCCTCTACATCTGCTAACTTATCAGTCTCTACTATAGTATTTATGCTGTGTAGAGACCTCCTTAGGTGCGATATATGGAAAGCATTATGGACTCCCGCTAACTTAGTGGAAGCTCCACTCGATACGCAAGTTTCCCTACCATCTCCAAAATCAGGGAAGGCCCACGCCAACTTCCCCGAGGTTCCAAACCTCATAACCTTCCTAAGAGGGGAAACCTTAACAAATACCATATCCTTAATTGAGAATTCCAACTCTTTCTTTCGCCTATCATCATGGGACTTCTATCGGTCCTGAGGTGTCTTTATTTGCTGCATAATTACCTTAATCTTCTCCATGGTCTCATAGATCAAATATAGTCCAAGTAAAATTCTGTCGGCGTTTTCCCACCAACAATTTGGTGACTTGCATGGCCTCTCGTATATGGCTTCAAAGGGTGCTATACCTATCATCCCATGGTAACTATTATTAAAGGTGAACTCTACTAAAGGTAAATGATGCTCCCAATGTCCTCTAAAATCCATGATGCGAGCCATCAATAAATCTCCAAGATCGTATTCACAATTTACGTCCGTCTATTGGTATAAGGGTGTTAAGCGGTGCTTAGATTAGCGTCATCCGTAAAGCTGATAGGAAATGCCTCCAAAACTCACTAGTGAATAATAGGTCTCTATCGCTGACAATACTGACCATAATTCAATGTAATTAGTCGTTGATGTAAATCAATGCTAGAAATGTTGTGGTCTGATTACTCCTCACCAGAATAAAGTGGGTACTTTTAGTGAGCCTATCCACTATAACTTGAATAGCTTCATTGCATCTTTGAATTCTAGACAAGCCATCTATGAAATCCATCGATATGTGCTCCCACTTCTGAGCTGGAACCTCCAACGGTAATAATAGACCTCCATGCTTCCTTTGTTAAACTTTAATTCATTAACATGTTAAACACCTACCGACATATTCTGTTGCTTGCCTCTTTATTCTCGGCTAATAGAAAATCCACTTCATGTCTCTATTACATTGTATCTCCATTGGATGAATAGTCATCCTAAAACGGTGGCACTCAGCCAGTACTTCCTCCATCCCCTCCCCCCCTGGAACACAAATGCGTCCATATTTTCTTAGCAATCCTCTTTCCGACTAAATACTTGCTGAGATGGGGGAAATACTCTCCCCTATTCATGTAATAACGCAAAATTTTGGTCATTAAATTTTAAATATTTAAATAATTTTAAATATTTGAATAATTGGATTTTGGAAATTTATAGCTTGAATTCAAATATAGTGATCATTTAAATATTTGAATTGTGAATTAAATATTAATTGAATAGATTTAATAATTTTATTTAACTCCTTTTATTTATAAACAATATTAGTGAATTCAATTTGTAAATTTAATCACAAAAAAATAAATAGATTGGATAAATATTGATATTGGATCAAAAATATAAAACCATATTTAAAATGTGTGAAAATAGCATTCTGGGGCATTATTCAGATTTGGTCGAAACTAGTGCCATTGGATCCGAAATAATAAATTGTTGTACACCGACGAGTTTCGTGATGATTGGACATACCGTTTAGTCGTATGAGCTCGAAATGCATAACGATTAATTTTAGAAAATTAAAATATCATAATTTGATTTAAATAAATAACTTCTGTATACGATAGAATTACCTCTCGAAAATAGTTCCGTTAAGATCGAAATAGGGGTATTTAGCTAGAAATGCCAATAAGCACGTCTTGATTGGAGTTCACAGGCGTGATTAGCATGGTTAAAGAATCCTATATAAGGACCCCAAACCCATTCATTTTGCTCAAACTCTAACGCTAATCCTACCCGCCATTCTTCAAATCATTGATCCAATGACCACCATCACTCGGAGTCACTTGGGCTGTTTTTAGGCGAGGGGTCCAACTAGTGAAGTGCACAGCATGAGGTGTTAAGCATAGTGAACGGTTGGTTTGGCTGGAGGCGAAGCATGGCAGCAGGAAATTGGGTTCGACGGCGTGAAGTCTTTGGGTTTGCTGGAGGTGGCAGAGGCAAATCTGAGGTCGAGGCAGGTGTCGTTCGACTTGTCTTGGTCAGGGATGGTTGCAGTGGTGATGCGACGGAGCAGCGAGGCATGTGGTGGCGATGGCAAGCAATTGGAAGTCGCAATCTTTAGTGGCATAGGATGATACGAGCGTGATTAAGGTTGTAATTAATTTTAATTAATTAATTAATTCATTTAGTTAATTAATCGATTAAATGTTCATTAACCCGTAACTTGTTCGTACGAGTTCGAATTCGAGCGTGGTGATTTGCATTGTACTCGTGGAATCGATATCTACGTTATGGAATTGGATTGAAGGAGATTGGAGCTTGTAGAATTTCAAGCTAAAATCGAACGTCTGTTCGATTTTAGTTCAAACCGGAACGCTTTGATGCCAACTGGAATTTCGATGAGTTTACTTACCTTTAAAATTAGCTATACAATATCTATGATGCTATAAATTCATTATTGAATGCTTGGTTGATAGTTTAGATATTACTGTTGTTGTTTGATTGTTTGTTTGGTTGAAAATCCCATTTTGGAAAATGGATGACATATTAACTAAATTGTTGTGAACCCATATGATTGTATATATTGTCCGTAACCATTGTTTTGTAGGGAATATTTGTAGAGAGACCGTAAGGGATTTCTCACCAATAATTGTTATTTATTTCTGTATGCTACTTATATTAATGTTTAGTTGTAATTATTCATGATATTTTATTTAAATTGTTTAGGTGTCGTTATAGCAATTTTCGCTATATCGTATGTTGTTGAATATCATCTTCTAAACCCTTTGTCTATATTGTCTTAAGTTTGTATTTTCATAAAATAGATATTTAAATTCATTAATCATTTTGATTAATGATATTTAAATTGATTAATTAATTGAATTAATGATATTTGAATTTAATTAGTCATTTTAAGTAAGGATGTTTTAAGTTAATAAATCATTTTAACTAATGATGTTTGAATCTAATTAAACATTTTAATTAATGATATTTGAATTTAATTAATCATTTTAATTAATGATTATTTGAATTTAATAAATTGTTTTAATTAATGATGTTTAACATGAATGAATCATTTTAATTAATGAGATTTGAATTTAATTAATCATTTTGATTAATGATATTTTACTTTAGTTAATCATTTTAATAACGATATTTGGATTTAATTGATTGTTTTAATTAATGATGTTTGAATTTAATTAAGTCTTTTTGATTAAAGATAATTGAATTTAATTAATCATTTTAAACTAATGATATTTAATGTTAATTAATTAATTTAACAGAGGTATTTAAGTTAATTAATTGATTTAATAAAAGTGATTTAAAGTAAATTAACTAATGCAATGAAAGTGTTTTAAAGTGAATTAACTAATTTAGTGTTTTAAATAATTATCTGATTTAATAAAGGTTTTAAAGTTAATTTACCATTTAATAAAAGTGTTTTAGAAATAATTAACTATTTAAATAAAGATAATTGATTGATTTATTAAAGAGATTATAAATTTGATTTATTGTCTTTTAGGATAATTAATATTGCTTTAAAATTATAAAAGATTAGAAATGTGATTAATTATCTTTCGAGATAATTAATTTTAGTTTAAATTTATAAAAGGGATTTTAAATTTGATTTATTTTCTTTGGAAAAATTAAAGTGATTTTAAAGATTATAAAGGATGTTATAAATTATCCTTTAGAATGGTTAGCCTTTGATTTAAAAATTTATAAAAGCAATTTAATTGATTTATTATCTTTTGGGATAATAAATATTGTTTTAAAATTTATAAATAATAGTTTATTGACAAGAAGATCTTTTAAATAGAATTGTTTTAAAATAAAGCTAATTGTAAATTGTTTGGGTTTATAATAAACAATGTTTTGAAATTTGTTTTGACCTTAGTTTTAATATACTTAGAAAATATAATTTGCCCTTTTAAAAAGAATATTTTAAAAGAGTGTTTTTAAAGTGTCTTTAAACAGTATTGTGATGCGATAATCAAACGCAAGTGTGAACAACCATTTTATCATTCCCGATAGTTGATTTATTGACTATCGAATTTGATTCTTCTTTCTTCTTTATATTTCGTCACTCTAAGACAATGTTTTGCTCATTTGAGCTTTGTTATCCTTTGTCGAAAATGACTAAACCTAAAGAGCGAGTGGGGGCCCAACATATGGGTTGCTCCTATTAGGGTATTTTCGCATCCACTCTAGATTGGATTCGGTTGTTGTGCATTGAGATGTGAAATACTCGAATTCTCGGTAACAGTTGGTGGGGTCCGGCTTGGAGGTTTCCGAGAGCCATCTGAGTTCTCAAGTATATTTCTAGAGGTATACTTTCGGTAAGGGGGGCGCACCCTCTTAGTCATTATTGGAAAAAAATTCTCTTTTCCATTGTTCTTAATTCAAATCTTTAAATTGTTTCCTTAATTGCATTGAGAACTGGCTTGTGCTCTTCTCCATGTTCAATTATTTATGACCATTCTTTCAAGTCTGGAATTCGATTTTATTTACGCCCATTCATTAAGTATGAGATTTGTTCTTACTAGTACACCCTTTTTATTTGAATTGTTTCTGTTGTTTATTTCAATTCTTTCTTGATTTGATTGTTGTTCTGATTTATTTTCCATTTCTTCATTCATGGATGTTGTTATTATGGGGTAAAAACCCGTTTTGCGTTAGCGGCGTGGTCTCACAGAATTTTTATATGTTTATCATATTACTTGAATTTTATGAAACTGGTTTTCCAAACCGACCCGGGTGTTATTATTATAATGCTCGGGCTAGACCAAGTTTTTCCCAAGTTGGCATTGGTGATATGGAGTTATGGAAGAAGAGCTGGATGTTTACCTATCGTAGTGTTTTATTTTCCGCTGTATTATATTGTATACCTATCAACAATAGTAAGGTCGGAATCTTATAACAGTTCAGCTGATAAGATTTGTTTTTAACTCTGATGTACTCTGTATTTTGGAGTGATAGTTTTTATTATCTTTGTTATATTATATGTTGTCATTTCCGCTGTGAGAATCTGATTTCTCTATTCTTTGTTCTTTTCTTTTTATTTTACCCTAACAATCTGCCTTTTCGGCGAATGAATGTTCAACATTTGATTACCGTGGATGTATTCGATGTCGACTTTCGATGGTCAAAAAAGAGGGTTGTTACAATTCAAATTAGCCAAAATACCAATTATCAATGCATCCTTCTTCTGCTCTTGACTGATGCAATTCATCAATGCTAGCCTTCCTTCCATTGCTGCTAGATATCCTGGAGTGAATTCTGATGGTGGTTAGAAATTGAAATTCGAGAGGAACTCTAACCGCCTCCACTCATATATAACACATTGAGTAGCATGCCTTCGATTAAAAGCGTTGGCAATGACATTCCCTTTTTCAGGGATATACTGAGTCTCGAAGTCATACGATGCTTTAAACACCATCCACCTTTGTTGTCCAAGGTTTAAATCCTTTTGGAAAATAGGTATTTCAAGAACTTGTGATCAGTAAATAGCTCAAACCTTTCTTTCGAAAGATAATGCCTTCAAATCTTCAAGGCAACCGCTAATTCTAAATCATGAGTGGGATACCTCTTCTCAAGGTCCTTCAACTGCTTGCCTACATACGCTATCACCTGGCATTCTCGCATAAGAACAGCTCCTAACCGGTAGTGCATACATTGGTGTGAACAGTGAAAGACTTCAATCCTTCTGGGATCGTTACTACAGGTGCATAGTTAATAGCTCCTTTAGCTTCTCAAAGGGTTTCGTGCATTTTTCATCCCATGTTAAGACTACGTCTTTCTTAGTTAGGTGAGTCAATAGCACTGTTATCTTTGCGAAGTCTTTAATGAACTTTCTATAGTAACCAGCTAAACCAAGAATACTTTAGACTTCAGTAGCATTCCTCATAATATTCTAGCCTTAAATAGCTGCTACTTTTGTAGGGTCAATGAATAACCCTTTCTCGAAGATAATGTGACCGAGAAACCTTACCTTCTTCCTCTAGAAATGACAATTTGAGAATTTGGCTTTCAGTTGGTGCCTTCTCAAGGTCTTGCTACTCCCTTAAGTGGTTTTCATGTTTATCTTCACTTTTTGAGAATACTAGTATATCATTCATAAATGCCATGAAGAACTTGTTATGCCACTCCTTAAAGACTCTGCTCATCAAATCTACAGAGTATGTAGGAGCATTTGTCAACCAAAAATAAGTTACCTCACATTCATATAGTCCGTTTGGAGTGCGTAAAGCGGTCTTCTCCTTGCTATCTTTATCCACTCTCAATTGATGGAATCCAGTGGCCAAGTCTAACCGAGAAAAGACTTTAACTCCAATAAGCTGGTTAAATAATCATCTGTTCTAGGAAAATGATACCTGTTCTTTTTAGTCAACTTGTTGAGTGCCCAATGATCGACAAATAGCCTTAAAAAGATGTCTGCCTTAACGACAAAGGCAACTAGTGCTCCCCATTCTGAAGTACTACGACGAATAAAATTCTTTTGTAATAGTTCTAAAATCTGCTTATCTAGTTCATGCCTTTCTTTGGGATCCATATGCCTCATTGGCAGTGCAACTAGTGTAGCGTCTTTCTCCAAATCAATCTTGAACACTATTTCTCTTCGGGGTGGGAGGCCAGAAACTACTTCATAAACATCCGAAAATTCGCAAACTACAGGTACAGATGAGAGCTCATCTTGTGATAGGCTAAGATAATACAAATAGCCCACGACAGCTAAGCCCCCGGGCATATAATGAACATATATATCTCACACCCTGCAACTCCTTAGCCTTACAATCCTCCTATCACAATCTAAGACATCCCGTTAGTAAGATAACCAATCTATCCCTAAGATAAGTCCATATCCCTCAAAACCCAAAGCATACACATTACATATAAAGTCAACATTGCATATATCCATAACTTGTCGATCTCCCAACAAATTTCGACATAACTATAGGGTCAGTGATAAATTGGGTTTCTAATTCCATGGCTTTAACTAAATTTCTGCCTATGAACGAATGTGATGCTCCTGATCAAATAGGGTACGAATAGTGTTCCTGAAAATAATAGTTATACCTTCTATAGAAGCTTTTCCCTTATCTTTAGGAGGAGGTTTGCTTGAGACAAGTACAACTTCAATGAAATGAGCTTGCACGACCTATCCCTCCTTGGTTAGTTTTGGACACTGGTTCTTGAAGTGCCCTTCTTTGTTCCAATGATAGTACATCCTCCTGAACTCTTTTCTCATCAAGCTTACCCTAAAATCTTTAGCGATCTGTCCCTTCTTGTCACATCTGCGGCATGCCGGACCTCCTTTCTTGAACTTTCCTTTGGCCTTCTAATCTTTCCCAAACCTCTCTTTCTTTGTTCCAGCTTGGTTATCAGACTTACCTATGTTCTCCATTTCTTCTTTACCAATAATCTGGAGTAGGGCCATTACAACTAGTGTCTCATAGGTGGTGCCTGGGGAAACTTAAGCTAAGAGTAGTTCCCTTAAGGGAGAATTTAGGCCCTTCACAAATTTCATCGCCTTCTTTGCTTGGGTGTCTATCAGACTCATCCCGAATATGGCCAATTCTATGAACTTGTTAATACACTCCCTTATCGTGGAGTCCCCTTGTTTCAGATGAATGAACTTTTCCAATTGTGCATTCACTTCTCCATTGGATATGAATCGTGACTCGAAGCGAACCTTAAATTCATCCCAAGTTATGCCTTCGTCAGCGTTTTCTATGGTCACTATGGTCCATCAGTTCAGAGCTTCACCTTTAAAGTGCCACGTAGCTAGCTTCCTCCTAATTCGGTCTTCCAACTCTAGTTCTTTAAATATGCAATTACAATCATTGATCCAAGCTTTGGTTTCTACAAAGTTCTCTATGCCTAAGAATACTCGTCCACCCATATTCTAAAAATCCTTACATAACGTAGGGAAGTCCAGTGGATGGAATGCTGGTTCAATAGGCGGAACAACTAGCACCGCTAAAGCAACTTGCTAGGGAATGGGGACTTGCTCCACGACTCTTAAATATTGCTGAAACCATGTTGGCATACCCGGTATGGTGAGTATCTCCTAAATGGCGTGGTTCCTAATCCCAGAGCCGTTGTTTTTAGCTAACATCAAGTATCTATAGATTCAAAGTTTAGTCACGACTTCCTACGATAGTATCACTTGCTAAATTAAGAATTTTCCTAGTGTGTTTGTGTATGCCCATATATGTATACTCATGTATATAGTAAGGTTTTGAAAAAGATTCAAAATAACAAATACGTCTTGCCGCATATCCTATTCCCGCCGATCGGGTAATCTAAGCCGTGATACCAAATTTAACAATCCTCCCCACAAGAGGCTTAATTTTCGACCCAATAAAAGCCATCGAACCTAAGGTCTATTCCAGAGCTGGGTGTTGGTTGATATAATTGATTTAACAAAATAATATGCAGAGATATCTATCTATGATTTTAGAGTCACACATCGAAAGGAATAAAATATAATAATCAAATAAAATATTTATCTCATAAAACCAAATAACATGAGTACAATGTCAAAGTGGTGCATAAAGCATGTCTGGTATATAGTCTGGGTACATCATAACAACATAAATAGATAACTACCCACCAAGTCTCCACCATCTTCTCCACACTTATCGTTGTACCTATCCTACAGGTTGTAATAAGGAGGGAGACAAAACAACAATGTTTGATGAATGAAAACCTCAAGTTTAACATAATAGTATATGGGTAGTAAGCATTCAAATAAGTATTATGTATTATGTATTTATTATACTTCTCTAAGTATATCTCTAATTGTAGGATAATGGCCTACATGCCTAACTCCATGACTATAAATGCGATGCAACACAACCATGAAGTATATTGGGTTCAACAATCCATCTCCCATCCAATCATATCCTAATGATGTGAGAGAAAGTACCTAGGTCAAATAAGACCATTTAAATAGGGAATAGGCGGACTCTCTAACCATTTAATATCTAGATCCTAAGGTGAACCCCTCATGATACTTCCTAGCTGAAATCTTTGAAAATCTCTTAAGGCCACTTAATACTTCTTATATAGAAAAGAAGTAGACGTTCTGGCCATTTAATACCACAACCCTAAAGTGAACCCCCCAAGAGATTTCCACTAATGCGCCTAAAAGATAATTCTGACCATTTAATACTTCTTAAATAAGGAAGAGGCAAACCCCAACAACCATTTAATACCTCAACCTCAAAGTAGGCCAATCCTAGAATTACCCCATGTCTTTTAAAGGAAATTCCGACCATTTAATACTTTTGAAATAGGGAATAGGCAGACCCAAATAGCCATTTAATACCTCAACCCTGAAACAGGTCCATCTTGGGATTACCCAACGTTATTTATGAGAAATTCCCTAAGTAATTTGAAACTTCTTAAAGGGACGAGGCATACCCTAAATCAGCCACTTAATACCTCAAACCTAAAGCAGTCTCCTCTTTGAATTTCCTCGTCCTTATGGCCCGTAACCCAATTGTGATGTCTCACATTAGTCCTACAATATGTACATGCTAGTAGCCATATCAGCTGGGTAGACTTACCCTACAAAATCAGGACTAACCACGCATCCACCGTGGGTATTTATTATAGAAGATGTCCCATATCAGTTATAAAAGTCATGCTACTAGTAGCAATATTAGCTAGGCAGATTTCTATGTGCTTTCAACTGACCTCGTATCCCTATAACTTAGCCATATTTCCACTTTAGTATTTAATGTTATACTATGCTAACATACATACATACATATACATATACATACATACATACATACATACATACATACATACATATATATATATATATATGCCTCTCCTTTATTTACCCATTAAACGACCTTATACGGGAAACTCCTTATTTTGCCTTTATTTATGGATTAAATTCCATAATTTTTCTTAATCCAATTTATTAGACTTACTGTTGATTACTAATTATCATTTGTTTGTAAAGTCTCCATTTTAAATTGTAGGTTTCTTTATTTACTGAATTATTTATTGCATACGTTACAAATTTGTAATTATAATTGGTCAGTTTCAAAATTTAAAAGAATATGTTACTATTACATTTATGTCTAATATTAAACTGTGACCAATTAGTTTTATATGTATTCAAGTAATTTGTTCGTTTCTTATTCGTGGTGATATATTATTTTAATATATCAACAATTGCAATTTCTATATAAGTCCCAATCAAATACAACAAATTTTCATAATAGCTAACATCATCAACAAATTAGCTATGCTAAATAAACTTGTATATGTTCAAAATGGAATCTAAATAGAATTTTATATGTTCAAAATGGAATCCAAAATATACAATTCATTTTACATTAATATAGTAGAACCACAGCCTCTTTTTCCAAAGAAGCAAATTTACAATTCCAATCTTATACATTCCATTCAACTTTTTAAACGTATAACATTGAAATGACAAAGGAATCATATTTATTTTTATTATCGAAATAGGCAGTGCAAACTACAAATAAGAGGTTTTCCCTTACTTTGCACACCCATTTATGTTTTCCTTATTTTGGAATTCTTTGTCATTGTAACAACCATTTGAAAAGCGAAATCAAATGGATACAAAATATTCATATTGTAAATAATAACAAATCCAATTCTACTATATTAAAATAAAACAATTAGAATTCCAATAAATTTCACAGTTTACATATTATAGGTAAATTTTCGGTTTCAAATTGATAAATTCTCCCATACAAAATTTCCTAAGGTATAGTACAAATCCAAAAAAACTACACAAATTACTATTATGGAAAAAATTGAAATTTCCACTCTCGGATATCCATCACTGAAATCTTCTTGGATCTGCTTCCATGCTATTGCCTATCTCTTCCTTCGATTTATCTCCTTTTTATTATATAATGTATAACAAACTTGTTTGTATGTATTAGATTCACAAACTATAGATTAGGGAAGTTTAGAATATATATATATATATATGATTCAATACCATTTTCTTTAGCTTGATTCCTTCAATCTTCCCCCAATCCTTGAATCTATATATTTATTTTTGAATTTGAGTTTAAGAAATTTCTGTAGAGGAAGAGAATTGGGAAGAATCTCATTACCAGGTTTAGACATGTGTGAAGAAAAATCATGGGGCTACCCTCTTATTTATAGTTGCTTGGATGCGCCAAGACCGTCAGAATCGGTACCTTTTAATATTTTCAAACCCGGGCCGTTTAGGCCAATGAAAACCCTAGCTGTCACCATTCGACCGGTCAATTGGTCGCTATGAGTGGTCGACCGTTCCACAATAGTGGTCGATTGGTGTATCCTAACCAAATAACATTAATATTAACATTTACTTAATTATATTTATTATTCTAATTCATTTGAATTATTTCGATTCAAAAATTTCAAACGTCGATAACTTTTTCGTTTGAACTCCGATCGTGAAGCTCTATATATGAAAGTTGCTTAGAAGGTCGTCACAAACACAATGGTGCAAGTTTCGTAGCCAAATTATGATGTTTTCTCAATTTGCATTTTTAGCTTTATTATTAATTAATTAATTCCACTTAATTAATTTCTTGTTAATTTTGCGGGGTGTTATAAATGTGAGACATCATTCAGAGAGTTAAAGTTCTAGTTGATGAATGCTCTAGTTTTAGTGATACCCGAGGGTAATGAGTATATGATTGTTTATATAGATGCTTAAGGTTCCGGATTAGGAGCATTGTTGATACAAAAAAGGTAAAGTAATAGCTTATGCATCTAGGCAGTTTGACCTTATGAAGTTTGATATCCAACACATGACTTGAAGTTAGCAGTTGTTATCTTTGCACTGAAGATTTCAAAATATTACCTTATATGTTTGAGTTATTCACCAATTATAGATCCTTAAGATACTTGTTCTTTCATAAGGAGTTGAACATTGGGTCACAGAGTTTTTTTCATAACAAGAGTGATACTTAATTTTAACCAGAGCACTCATTTTGTTGGCTTGGGGAATGGAACCAAAGATCTATACAACATAATCTAGAGACCTTACCACTTAAGCCATAAGGCAATAAAGGTGGTTAGAGTTTTTAGCATCTTATGACTTTGGGATGGATCATACCCTTAGAAAGGGAAATAAAGTCATAAATGCCTTGAGGTAGAAGCAACAGAGTTGTGTTTTAGCATGATTAAAGAGTGGAATTTGTTAGAGATATTGACATCCTGCAATATACACTATCGATCGAGTACTGGTTTGAGTAGAATTTCTGGAACACTATCGTTCTTAGAAATTTGGCAATCTCTCATGGAAAGAATTGGGGAGAAGCAAAGGGAAGATCCACTCTATGTCGAAAGAGTTAGGTGCCTAGAGTCCAAAACCAAAGCAGAGGAACTGAAAGGTTTCAGTGTAGATGATGGTGGTAGGTTTAGAAAGAATAGAAGGTTGTAGGTTCCAGATGACTAAGGCCTTCAAAAAGAAGCCTTGGATGAATGTCATCATTCAAAATCTTCTATTCACCAAGGGGTACTAAGATGTAACAAGATATGAAGAGAAGTTTCTTCTTGGAAGAAATATAACGGGACATTGGGGAATGTCTAAAGAGATGCTTCACATGATAATAGGTTAAGGTAGATGTTTGAACCAAAAATGGCCCAAACACCCATAAGTAATAATATAGAAATAAAAGTGAAGAAAGTACATCAAAAGCAAGTAAAAAATAACACAAAAGTTTTATAGTGGTTCGAAAAACTCTGGCCTACGTCCACTTAAAGATTTTATTGCTTATTTCTAACTTGGGGGCGACAGTGCTTAGGACTCGTTACAACTCCCACACTTAGATTTTTAGAATTACAGAAATATAGAGTAGAGTAGAGGTAGAGATCAAAGATCCCTCCAAAACGAGCACTACCCCCTATTTATAGAGGTAGGGAGCTAAAGTTTCACTCATAATATCTCCAAGCCATTTCTCCCAAAATAATAGACGCCACCTCAGCAATATCTAGGAGTCGGTACCGATCCTCAAGTGGGAGTCGATAATGACCCCAAAGTTCACCATTTTTGGTGTCTTTGACTTCTTGCTTCGGATCATCTTCTAGTTAAATTTGCGATTCCATGGTTGTTTGCACCAATATTAGCTTGCTTCTGAGTCCAAATGTTGGAGTTGAAGGAGAACAAAGTTGTAGTTTCAAGTGTTCATGGAGATCAATGGGGAATTGCATTGATTCAACAATACGACTTTGGAAATAGAGCCTTGGCATCAAGATAAACACGTAGGCAGAAGATGGGATCCACCCAACACTATGCCATAAAGTGAATCAGACAATAGTAATCATACAACATAAGGTAGATTTGCTGTTATCCCAACATTTACCACTGTTTTACACGATACATGGAAAAACCATCTGTTGTGTGTTATAGCCCGTGAAATCTTTGCTCTATTAAGATTTGAACCATGCCATTCAGACAACATTTTATATGTTGTTTGATTGAAATTATCAAAAAAAAAAAAATTTGGTTCCTTATTAAAATTTTGGTTTCCCTCTCGATGTTGCCTAGATTATTTCGTGGTCACGTTCTTTCAATTATTTCCTCCCCTTTCTTTCGTTTCTAGATAAAAAAATGGCATTTGTTCCTTCAATTATTTTCCTCACCGCCTTCGCCTATCCTCCTCCTAGCCATCGCCTGCTACCGACCCTAGCCTTCTCCCATTCCATCGATGTTCTTCGATAAACTTAGGGTTTCCTAATCGGAGCCGCCTCTTTCATCTTCATTCTAAAATTAGGGTTTCATGGAAGTCGCTGCTTGAAAGTTAAGCTTCAAATCACCTTGCTCCCTTCCTTCCTTGTAGATTGTTTACTTTGATTTACTGACTATTGATGGTTGCGTCTCCTCCTTGTCGAGTGTTCACCGACTGGTATTGGTATGATTTATGCCCCTTTCGATCTATATTGTTCTCGACTTCTAATCTCTGGCCGACGATGATTTAGGTTTCTTATATAGGAATTTATTTCCTAAATATGTGAATACATGATTCGATTTGAATTTTTCAAATTATTTTTCTCGGCCATCGAGAACGCTCTTGATGATTTTTTGACTCTTGAATTTCTGCTTTGGTTTCCATTTGCTAATTTAATTGCTATTTTGGACCTTGTTTTCACTATGTTGCCTGACCATGTGCTCTTAACTTCATGTCTAAGTTAGGGGATTGCTACATTGGACCTTGTTGTCCAAGAAAGTGTTGACTAGAACTGCCTTGTTCAAGGCAGTGCACATCAACACCGAACATGTGTTGCATATACATGTATACATGTATACATACGTACATACATATATATGTGTGTGTGTATTGCTCACTATACTTATACATGAACTTATGTGCTTGTGCCTTTACTTGTTTGTGCACTTTCATGTACTTGTGCCTTTACTTCATGTTGTTCTGTTTGATTACTTTCATGTGCTTTGGTTTCTTATGTACATTTTCATGTGCACTTTCATGTGCTTGTGCCTTTACTTCATATTCTGTTTACGAATTCGATGGTTTGAACTGCATGTTGCTCACTTTGTACTACATGTATATATTAGTTATGCTATCCTGGTTCATCCATGTATGTACATGCATACATGTATGCATGTGTTCTATGGTTTAGCCTTGTTCTATGGTTTTTCCTGAAATTGATACTTGTTCACATGTTGCATTGTTGTCTGCACTTTGTTTTTACTTGGATTAGTACTTTGCAGTAAGTTCAACTATCGGTTGAGGTAAAGTTGTGCACTTTGATTCCAATATCATCCATGTATATACATACATACGTACATATGTATATATGTGTGAATGTTGGTGGTTCGAATTTGTGGTTAGTGTTAGCGTCTTGTTCAATTTTGTGGCATTTGTTCAATTTGTGCCTTGTTCAATTTGTGGCACTTGTTCAAGGTAGTGATATGAAATTGTTAGTGATATGGACTTATTATTATTCAATTTGTGGTACTTGTTCAATTACTGACATATTTGAACCTATGAGTTTGGTTTAACTCTTTTATATGCTGTCAATTTTGTTTTATGACTTTGAAGCTTCGTTTGATGGGGCTTTGCTTTGGTTTGATGGTGCACTGCCACTGCCCTGTTCAAGGCAGCGCACACAGGCACTTTTTGACCATTTTGATCTTTGCTGGTCCATGTTGTTGAATTATCGAAACTTGTTTTTGCTTTGAATTTCCATGTATATACATACATATGTATGTATATATGTGTGAATGCCAATGGTTCAAATTTGTGGTGAGTGTTAGTGTCTTGTTCAATTTTGTGGCACTTGTTCAATTTGTGCCTTGTTCAATTTGTGGCACTTGTTTAAGGCAGTGTTATGAAATTGTTAGTGATATGGACTTATTATTATTCAAGTTGTGGCACTTGCTCGATTACTAACATGTTTGAATCTACGAGTCTGGTTTAAATCTTTTATATGCTGTCAATTTTGTTTTGTGACTTTGAAGCTTTGTGTGATGGTGCTTTGATGGGGCTTTGCTTTGGTTTGATGGTGCACTGCCACTGCTATGTTCAAAGCAGTGCACACTGGCACCTTTTGATCTTTTTGATCTTTGCTGGTCTATGTCGTTGAATTATTGAAACTTGTTTTTTCTTTGAATTTCCATGTATATACATACGTATGTATGTATATATAGTGAATGTTGGTGGTTAATCTAGTTTTTGCACTTTCATGTGCTTGTGCCTTTACTTGTTTGTGCAACAGTCCATGAGATTTACTCGATGCCCGACCTTGTGGTATTCACAGTGATACAATGTGCGTATCATAAGTTGTCCATGCATATATATATATATATATCCCTGTCTAAAACATGAAGAGAAAACAAACCCATGAACTGAGGAAATTTTAATATTCAAATTCATTTTAATTATACAATTTAGGTTTGTTTACTTTTCTATTTTACTGCGTTATTTATTTGACAGGTATAGGAAATGGCTGGATACAAGCTGGAGCAAGCACACATCAAAAATAAACTCGAGTGAGTGTGAGTGAGAGCGAGTAAAAAAAAGGTTATATATGAGAGTGTAGAGAAAAATTGTATATATGAGAGTGATAGTGAAAGTTGTATTGTATTTGAATTTGATTTGAAAAAATATATTTCTTTATGTAAAATTATGATTCATTTATTTTATTTTGCAAATATAATATAAGTGTAATTGGTATGCATATTAGTCAATATATATATATATGTTGTATAATAGGAAATTCTAGAAATGATACTACAACATTAGACAACATATGGTTTTTTTGGTTGTGTTAGTGCATATCAGATGATGGGGCATATCTGGGGTCTGATGTGAAATGAGACGGCACGAGATTTAAAGACAGAGAGATATGCAATTAGACAATGGAGCATATCTATTGTCTGATGCATTTTTCCCATAGTGCAAGTTGTTTTTGGGAGTCGGTACCGATCCTCAAGTAGGAGCTGGTACCGACCCCCAAATTGGGGTATCCCACAGTTGTATTGCCTTGAATTGTTTTTGACAGTTTTGGCTTTGACTTTATGATTCTATCTGTGCTTGGTCTCTGGATTCCTGGGTCTTCTCTCTAGGCTTTCCGCCTTAATAACTTCGATCTGACTTGTCAGGTTCGTCCATATTCTGTCTGGTCAAAAGGTGAGATAACACTTGCCCCCCAAAGCACGCCTTGCGAATGGAAGGTGTGCTTTGTTCAAGAGCAAATGTGTTGTCAATCTTCGATGGTTGAGCTCTCCGGCTACTTTGATCTTGGTAAACCATCTAGTTCTTTCGAATTCTCCTTGTCAATTACGGGTCGTTCCAGACCGGTCATAGCCTAAGACTCTAGACTCTGTCTAAGTGTAATCTATATATTATCACAATTCTGATTTCATTCGGAGTCATTACATCACATATCATGACCATCCTGTGTTCGTCCAGGATTTACATCATCATCTCTTTGATTTAATTCAGAGTTATCACATATCAAAAAATCGTCCTGTGTTCATCTGGGTTTTTCAATTCTATTCCAGTTATAAGGCGTTCGAATCCTCTTCGTGTGTTACAGTCTAGCATCGAGCTCAGAGCGTGCCTATGGACCGTTCGGGATCCCATATAGGAGTAAGCGTCTAGACACTATTATTGCGTGGTTTATTGAAAAAGGAAACTAGAGTGCGAGAACCAAACCTGATTCCCTGCCATCCGATCAAGAGATGACTAGCTTTGCCCCTAATCCACGTCCATTTCTATTCGCTGCGGTTGATGGCTGCTCCCGTTCTGTCACAGCAGTTCGATTTTTAACATACTGTCATAACCGGTTATCTCTAACATATTCCTCAATCAGATCCATAGATGCCTGCAGTCATTCATATTGTGCCCATCCAACTAATGGAAAAGGTAGTATTTTCTTGACTTTCTTTCTTTGTTTATAGGCTCTTTCATTACCGGCCTCCGATAGGGGATTTGTCCCCTAGTATCCAGATAAATCCGCTCCGAGGTATCATTTAAATCAGTGTAAGAAGTGAATCTCGGTTCTCTCTTTTGTTGTTATGTCCTTCAAAGCCATCGTCCATCTTTCGCTTTCCTTTATCCTTGCTAGATCCTGTTCCGAACGGTCCTTCGCCATCCACAGCATTAACCTCTTCCATATCAGCTTCACCATCCTCCTACTGTAGAAACCTTTCAGCCCTATGATAAAATTCCACGAGATCCATCGGTGGATCTCGTTCCAAAGCAATTTTAAAATCATTCTTCGCGGCTTTTCCTGAAACCGTTGCCATTAAAACCATTGAAGGATCAGGTTCATTCACCGCAGCTGCCGCCACGTTGAATCTTGTCAGAAAATTCTTAAGGGTTTCTCCAGCCCTCTACTTCATGCTTGCCAACATTATTACATTCTTGGGTCGTGAGATATGGACCCAAAATTGCTTCACAAATCTGTTTACTAACTCAGCACATGTACTAATGGAACTGTTTTCCAGCTACCTAAACCATTGTGCTACCAAAATCGTAAGATATAAAGGGAAACACCATCCCATGACTTCTTCAGATGCCCCTAGCACCTCCATGTGTTGGATGTACCTTATAAGATGAACTGTAGGATCTGACGTTCCGTCATATGTCTCCAATGTTGGTAATTTGAACTCTGGTGGATTCCTTGCATATTGGATGTTTGAAGTAGATGGACTTCTATTCATATCTTCTATGCTCTGATTAGACAATCCACCCATCATAACTTGTCTCACTATCTTAGTAAGCCTTTGGTTGTCATCCAAAGGAACTCCCAAGTTTGCATTTCCAGCCTTCCTCCCGACTCCACAAGGAAATTCTGAGACGTACTCTTCTGGTTGTGCTTCTTCATCTTGATTCATGTTTCTGTAAGAGTATCATTCCTTCGGGAAGGACGACCGTGCCCCAAAGTCCTTAGGAGTCCGTACCGACTCATGTCGTGGGTCGGTACGGATTCCTAAGTTTGGATCGAGGTTCATCCCAGACCGTTTTGACCTATTTCCAGCTATCTATGCTCCAACTTCCAGTCTTTGGTTATGCGTTTCTGCAACTCCAGTCATTCCTACTTGTCCCATTCTTCTGAAAAAGTTTTCCATCATCTTCTCTTAATATGCAATCATCCTAGCTTTCTTCCCATTCATCATAATCTCCATCTCATCCTTGGTTATGTAAATTAATGGGGGGTTAGCTTTCGAGGACGCTTCCTATCCGCCGCTTTGTTGATTTCCAGCAGTAACTGTCCTCCTAGTTGATTATCTAGCCATTTAGAATCCATTTCAAGTCATTGGTCAGCGAGTATGAGTAGTTTCTCAATGAAAGCACCAAAATGTTTGAACCAAAAATGACCCAAACATCCAGAAGTAGCAATAGAGAAATAAAAGTGAAGAAAGTAAATCAAAAACAAGTAAAAAATGAACAAACAAAGTTTTATAGTGGTTCGGCAAACTCTGGCCTACATCCACTTGAAGATTTTATTGCTTATTTCTGACTTGGGGGTGGAAGTTCTTAGGACGTGATACAACTCTCGCACTTAGCTTTTTAGAATTACA
The DNA here is from genome assembly GCA_030737815.1 of Allium fistulosum. NCBI lineage: Eukaryota > Viridiplantae > Streptophyta > Magnoliopsida > Asparagales > Amaryllidaceae > Allium > Allium fistulosum. The sequence goes on from CM060905.1 coordinate 1,252,715,067, forward strand.
AGAATATAGAGTAGAGGCAGAGCCTAAAGATCCCTAAAAAATGAGCGGTACCGATCCCCAAGTTCACCATTTTTGGTGTCTTTGACTTCTTTCTCTCGATCGTCTTGTATTTAGATTTGTGATTCCATAGTTTTTTGCATCAATATTAGCTTGCTTCTAAGTCCAAATAATGGAGTTGAAGGAGAAAAAAGTTGTAGTTTCAAGTGTTCATGGAGTTCGATGAAGAATTTCATTGATTTAACAATACAACTTTGGAAATAGAGCCTTGGCATCAAGGTAAACAAGTAGGCAGAAGATGGGATCCACCCAAGTTGTTTTTGGGAGTCAGTACCAATCACCAAGTAGGAGTCGGTACCGATCCCCAACTCAGGGATCCCATAGTTGTATTACCTTGAGTTGTTTCTGCTGGTTTTGTCTTTGATTTTGTGACTCTATCTATGCTTGGTCTCTGGACTATTGGGCTATCTCTCCGGGCTTTCCGCCTTGATAACTTCAATCTAACATGTGAGGTTCATCCATATTCTACTTGGTCAAAAGATGGGATAATAGTAGAGCATTAGAAGCCATGTTAAATATTATAGCCTTTGGAAGTTTTGATATGGAATTGGAACTTAGTTTCTATGTATTTCATAGATAGGTTGGCAAGATCTAGGGTTGGGAATGTGAGTATATGGGTATAATGGATAGACTAACTAAGAGTGCCCATTTTATCCTAGTAAGCCTACAATGACGGCAGCAAAGTTTGTCAAGATTTACTTGAAGAATATAGTAAGGCTACATGGAGTTCCTAGTACTATAGTTAGTAATCAAGACTTGTTATTTTCCCGTGACTTTTGGCGAAGCCTATAGAGTGCTTTGGGTTCAAAGTTATGTTTGAGTACAACATACCATGTAATCCACCCATACATTGGTTTGAAAATGGAGATAAGCTCGTGTTGGGGTCGAATCTTGTAAGAGAAGCTTTGGAAAAGATCGATATAATTCGCAAAGGATGAAGGAAGCTTGATTAAGACCGAAGAGCTACATGGACTGGAGGCAAGACTGAATTTGATCTGGTAGATCAAGTGCTTGTGAAAGTTTCACAGATGAGAGGCACTATGAGGTTAGAAAAGCATGAAAGCTAGTTCCTAGGTATGGTGGTCCATTTATGATAGTAGAAAGAATCAGAAAGGTATACTATAGGGTTGAGTTGTCGAGTACTTTTGCCCAAGTCCATAATTAGTTTCATGTCTACATTTATGGAAGTTTATCCGAGATCTTGATGTTGTAGTGAATCCGAAAGCTATGGATGACTTTATTGTTGAACCAAACATGATTTATGTTAGTAAACCTATTTAGTAGTAGACCAAGATGTAAAGAAGCTTTGGAATAAGGAAGTAAAGGTGGTATGAGGTCCAATGAAGTGAGGACCGAGAGGATTGTACCTGAGTAATGAAAGATAAAGTCCGAAGGACTAATCCCGATTTGTTTGTTTAGATTTAGCTTATACTTTTGCTATATTTTGATTAAACCATATATATTTATGTTATTATGGTTGATTGGTTATGTATCAGTAGATGCACTAGAACATTTTGTTGTAATGCATGGGTTGGGAACTTATGTGTTTATGCTAGAGATGAAAGGAATTGAGAATCACTACTATAACTTATTCAAATTTCTGGAAAAATTCCAATAAAGGTGAAGCCTATATCGACCCATGAATTAATGGACAATTAATTAAGTAAATTAGTTATAAGAATAAAGATTAATTGATTTAATTAAAGAATCATATAAGAAAAACGAATGAATTAAACAACGTAAACATATGTGGGGCATTTATTTACTTATCGTATATATGGGGTTAATACTAATTATTAAGTGAAGATATAGAGGATTTAATTTAAATGAGATATAACCAAATTCAGTTGTAAATAGTAAGGAGAAGGTTTAATTTTAATGAGATATAACCAAATTTAGTTGTAATAGTAAGGAGAATATTTAATAAGTGAACAAAGGAGATCTTATATTAAAGGTAACTAAATTTGGTCGTATGAATAAAGGGGAAATACAAACATTTGAATGAAGGATATTTTTATTAAGGGAAGTAAATTAGGCGAGGGAGGATTGAATAAAGGGGATCTTATATTAAGAGCAATTACATATAATTAGATTTGACTGTATATAATGGAATCAAATTAAATTCGTGAACAAGAAATAATTAAATACAGCCATGTATGAGAAAATCAAATTAATATTTGAATAGAAAGGATCTTGCAAAGGAGGAAATAAATTAGTAAAATAAGGAAGCAAACCAAAACCCTTATCTTATAAATACCACTAAACATACCTTCCTCCTCATTTTCATTCATTCTCTTTAAACTAAAACAAAATAAAAAAGCCCACTGTGATTAAGATAAAAAAACGAGGAGAAGGAAAAGAGAAAAAGGCTAAAGAAATCTAAGAAGAGTAAAGGATCTAGCAAATCCAAAGACTTAGGTGAGTAATATCATTTCTTTTAGGTTGTTTCCACCTATATTGATTACAATTTGGTTATTTATGATGAATTTTACATAATATGTATTTCTAATTGATAGATCTAGATTAAATTAATGGTTTGGGTTGAAATAGCCTTAATTGAGAAATTTTGCTATAATTCTCTATTGTAATGATTTTGAATTACCATGAAAATTTAATATGATGGATAAAACATATTTTTAGAAATGGATTTTGATCTAGAGAATTTTCCAATGTAAACATTTTAGTTATGAATTTTTAAAGGAAATTGGTGTATTGATAATTAAAGAAAAATAGCATAAATATGGAAACATGAGCAAAGATGTGCTAAAGTAATTATTTGTGAATTTCTAGAAGTTTATAAAAAAATTTCTAAGAAAGAATAGTCATTTTTGAAAGCTAAATTGAAATTTTGAAACTAGATAATAAAGCTATCGAAATAATATATGCATGTAAGTTCAGTGATTAAGTAATAAAGGGAAAAGATACCATAAAAGTGTTAGAAAAATAAATAAAGGGCACTACTACTGAATAAAAGTGAAGATGGGATGAATAAGGAGGTGACACGTGGAGAGCAATGCATTGACGTGCGGATGTGGATAGTTAGTGATGTAGGATTTATTACGTGCAATGAAGGGAGAGTCTAACCAAAGGTGTCATGCAGGGGATATAATATCTGGAACTTAATATGAATTAAGTAATACGAAGAGAAGTTCTAACTAGATGAATTAAGTAAGATTATAGCCGAAAGAGATGACCGAAGGTTCTAGCTATGGATTCTGAGTGATGGTTTTCCTAATGAGAGTGTATAAACAAGGCTCGCGTAGGATGAAACCCGAGAGGAGTGATTTGATAACCGAGACCTACTGAATTTCGGAGAAAGTCAATACTGAGACCTATTAGCTTTCGGAGGAAACCTAATATTAAAATCCAAGGCTTAAGATGGAAAAAAGTAGTACTTAATGTTTTTTAAAGCAAGATGTGCTACGAAAGAAGTTTCGAAGTTTAAGATGACCAAAGGTAGGCTAGGAGCCTAACGAAGCTAAAAGACAACTAAAGTCGAAATTTGATAAATGAAGAATTAGGTGAAATTTGGAAAGTTAAAGATACTATGAAGTAAATAAGTAAGAACCTATAAAGAACACGGTTTCTGTAGGGCTATTGATGCTGAATGGGGATGCTCACTCGAATGGCCACCTATGGGGTAGCGTTTGACATTCCTCTTTTGATAGGACGCAGGATGTCTAGGTGGATTATATGATTTTGTGAGAGTGCATGTAACTCTATAAGGCGTTTAGGCTTAAGTAAATTAGATTTACCAATACTGCTTAAGGTTGTGCTTTGTAGTATAAACATAAAAGAACCGAGACTACTTAGAGTTGTACTTTATAGTATAAGACTTAAAAAACCTAGACTGCTTAGGGTTATACTTTATAGTATAAAACTTAACTCGAAACTGGAGAGGCTGTACCTCTCCGTATAGAAATTGTATTAAATAAAACCAAATATAGTTTCGTGGATGATATTTTCAAAACCAAAATGTGACCCAGGTTAAATATTGTTTTTAAGACCCTAAACCTAAGATGGCTTTGATAAAGTTATGTATGCCCTATGGGCAATCATGTATTTTTTTACATATATCTAACTCTTTAATCAATTTTGTTTATAATAAAGATTTGGCTTCTATTATATACTTTGTTATATGATGATACAATTAATTACGTAATTAATTTGAAGTATATAAATAAAGAAAATCTTAAATGAAATGTTATGTGATTGTAGTTGTAAATAGTTGCAACCGTTAGTAATTAATCACAATATTAAATAATAATTTATTTTAAATATTCCCCTTCGAGATGTGTAGAGAAAGGATATTGATACATACACCGAGAACAAAGTACATAATGCTCTCTAAATATTAGGCAGTGCATTCTCATGGCTACTGGGGGCACTAAGAGGTTACAACTGATAGTTATTGGATACTATAAAATGACTATTTTGAGAGTTTCTTGGTGGTTAATAATAACTAAGGTCAAAAGAAAATCTTGAAGTGACGATATTACATGGTTTTCTTGACTTAAGAATATCGTTGAACTTCAATGTGGACACTCTATGTAACAATTCTCTTTTTTTCGACCCTCGGATTTAACACTTAAACCAACGTTAACATCTCGAAAACTAAAAATGACAAGCCGTTATTCCATGATAACAAGAAAACAAAATAGAGTCTAACTATAAATTTTCTGAACTTGAGGCTGAAGGAAACAGAATATGATATAAAACATCTTATATTCAACACATATCCAAATACATAGTTAGATCTATATAATTAAATCTCAATCTACAACACATAGAAATATATTGTTCATAGTTTATAGTTATAATATTTATAATATGAGTTCTTTGTCACCATGTCCTCCACATCACCATTCAAGTGGCAGAGATAAAAAGGAAAATAGGAGTGGATCAAACATACGTCTGAGTGAGTGAAACAAGGCTATCTCGTATATACTACAAAAAGACTGGTAAAACATCATTAGTGTCTCCTAACCCATATACACTTACCTTAAACTACCTAGTCGCACCCGATGAGTAATATCAACACTAAAATTAGGTTGACTACTCAATTAAGGTCATCTTATGTCTCATCTTACACTATACGCATACACACACATAGATACACACACATAGATACACACACAGTTGTCCAATAAGGTTAGCAATATCCACATTACCGAGGGAGCACCATTTCCCCGGAACAACTATTTCCTGAATCGCTAATTCTGATCCGAGGGAACAACAATTTCCTAGGAACAACTATTTCCCATTTCGAAAGCTAATGGAACAACTATTTCCCTGTGACAACTATTCCCCACACTATGCGTGCCTTATACATAATCACTTGAAAAATAAGCACCATCTCTTATCTGATTTTACTAAGTTAACATGGTATCCAACCATCGATAACAAACCAAACATCCAGTTTCACACATAATGGGCATACTTATATTCAGCGGTATCCATACACTTTGCCATGTCAATATCATACAATATTTCCTCCTTCGAAATATCCTAAAGCATCACACGAAGTCTCGATTCGCAAACGTCTCTAATCGCACTTGTCCGGATTGGATCTAGGCTGAATCTGGCCCAACCAGCCTTCATTTCAAAATTTAACTTCATATATTATATCTATACCATAATTATCCTATATAAATGAGTAATTATACCATTATTTCCATATACAGACACACATACATGTAGAATTCATATAGTTTTATACAACTCCATTTGTTTTAAGTCAATCCACTATTTTTAAATATCTCCATTAATCACCAAATTCATTCATTAAATTCATTATAAAATCCTAATCATCTCCTAACTAGCCCTCTAACAATATTAGAACATTCTAATTGCATTATAAAATTGTACAAAAGGTTCGCTCACTCAAAAATGAAGGCCAAATTACGAAATCCTTCGCCGGTTCTATTTCTTTAGTGTACGGAAACCTCCGTAATTTGTCCCAATTCCTTCACTAGATTGTAGTACTCATCTCCATGATCATTTTGATGGGGAGTTCTGTTAGTCCTTGAGATGATGGTTTTGATGACAACAACCTTAGAATAAATTTATAAAATATAAATACTAACATTATAGTTTAGATATATATGTATATGCAGGATTTAACCATGCAGGTATCAAGAATGAAGACTGTACAGTATAGAGATTCAAGATATCAAGATTGAAGACTCATGAGTATCAAGAATATCAAGAATAGCAAGATTATCAGATAGTACAAGATAAGTATTGAGTCTAGAATTATGTTAAAACTTCATAATAGCACTGAAATCTTCACTCCATATTTCATTTGGGATGGAACCCATTTCTACCTTTTTAGTGGCTTACAAACCCACGACAAGTGGCTTACAAACCCACGAACATCCTGGTTTTGTACAAGTTCTCGAGTCTTGATGTGATGAGATATTCTGCAGGAAGAAGCTTGCAAAACTACTTCAAAATGATTTTCAAAACTGCTTTTCAAAATGTTTTAGCCTTAAAAATTATCTTTTCAAATGATTTTCAAAAAGATGTTTTAGCCTTAAAATATTCTTTGATTTTGTTTTTAAATAAACTCTTGTTTTAAACTTCGTTTGTTTTAAACTATCTTTTAATTATAATATATTTATTTAAATATAAAATTACAGTAAAATTTTATATATAGTATTCTCTATATTTACTTATGTATTTTAACAATAGTTAAGTATATTTATAAAGTTTAAAATAGTTTTAATATAAGACAGAAGTAATTTTCATAGAAAAACAAATCACCAAAATTTCCTTTGGGATGTCGACATACCCAAGATACCCATGTCGACATAGTGGCAGTTGGTTTCAAAAATTTGAATTTCAAAAGAAGTGTCTATTCGCCATAACCTTTCAAGAATAGACATGGCTGTTGTTCTTCTATAAATAAGGGATGTTTTCAATGAATTTTTAACAATATTTTTCTGGTTTTCACTCCTCTTCTTCTTCCACATTTCTTTATATATTCTTACCATTACTCTGCCAAAATCACCATTGAATTTAACTAGATCATTTCTGGTTAGATTCTCTATCACTATCTCAACAAGATCCCAGTGCTATTCAGAGTTATAGGCTTCTTTGTAATCAATCAAGTAAGAAAAGGTGTGATTGTAGCCTTGGAAATTAATCAAGTGAGAAAAGGTGTGATTGTAGCCTAGGAAATCAATTGGGTGAACTTGTTGCCCGGGAAATCAAGTATCTCTACCTAGAGGATTGTGAATCTGGAGTAGTGTACCTTGTGGCCTTGAAATCGAAGGTTGTAATTGTAAAGATTGTTTTTGAAAGGAAATCTGTACTTGTGTGCGGGACTGGATGTAGGGTAACTCTGAACCAGTATAAAATCCGGTGTGTTCTTTCCTTTACTGCTTTTACTTTATATTTGCATCTGTGTTTGAATCTGTGATCATATCTGTGTCTGAATATTGCATACATTTGTGTTCAAATTAATATAAACTCAAAAAGAATTAGTAATTCCTTAAAAAACTATTCACCCCCCTCTAGTGTTTATACTAGCCTAAAGATCCGTAATCCACATTTCTCACATTTGGTATCAGAGCAAGGTTTTCAAAGTTTCATAATCTGATTTTCGAAAAAAAATTAATGCCTATATTTGAAAATTTTGTTAATACTTGTTTAAAAATATTCAAATCATCATTGTATCATAAGTCTGCATATAATCTATATTCAAAGTCAAATCGTTCACAAGGTTTTTATGATGTGCAGGAAGCATGTTTTATGGGTCTTGAGGAATCAATCCACAATGGATAAATTGTGCAGATCAAAAAGAATAAATGGATACTCGATAGTGGATGTTCTAGACACATGACTGGTAATCCGGATATGCTAAATGATATAATATACAAAGACGGAGGATTGGTTAACTTTGGAGACAACTCAAAAGGATATGTGATTGGCATCGGCAACTCTAAAACTCCTATTATTACTAACGTTTTGCTAGTAAAGAATCTAAAACATAATTTGCTAAGTATTAGTCAAATTTGCGATAAAGGATATAAAATTAAATTTGAAAAAGATAAGTGTCACATTGAAGATAATAATTCAACTATAATATTTGAGGGAATTAGGAAAAAGAATATTTATATTCTTAGTATGAAAGTTTCAAATGATAACTTGTGTCTTTTGGCAAATACAAGTGACCGTTGGATTTGGCATAAGTGATTTGGGCATTTGAATTTCAAACTCTTATCTAGACTTTCAAAACATGATCTAGTAAGAGGTCTCCCTAAAATGAATTTTAAAGTAGATAGTTTATGTGATGCATGTCAATTAGGAAAACTTAGAAAAAGTTCCTTTAAATTAAAAGATATGATTTCAACTTCAAAACCTCTTGAATTACTTCATCTTAATTTATTTGGTCCATCTCAAATTCAGTCAATAAATCACAGTAAATATGTTTTTGTAATTGTAGATGATTATTCAAGATTTACATGGACAGTATTTTTGAAACATAAAAGTGAAACTTTTGAATGTTTTAAGAACTTTACAAAAAGGATTCAAAATCAACTTTTTGTAAAAATTATAACCATCCGTAGTGATCACGGTGGTGAATTTGAAAATGAAAAGTTTGAGGAATTCTGCAATAAAAAGGGGATAACTTACAATTTTTCATTTCCAAGAACTCCACAACAAAACGGAGTCATAGAACGTAAAAATAGGACGATTCAAGAGTGTGCGAGAACTATGCTTTCAGATAGTAATTTTCCAAAATATTTTTGGGCAGAAGCAGTTGCTACCGCCTATTATATTTTAAATAGAATCTTAATAAGACCTTTAACTGATAAGACATCTTATGAACTTCTTCACGGAAAGAAACCTAAGGTATCTTATTTTAGAATTTTTGGAAGTAAATGTTTTATTTTAAATACAAAAGATGACTTAGATAAATTTGATCCTAAATCCGACAAAGGTATCTTTATCGGATATTCTAATAGAAGCAAAGCATACAGAGTGTTTAATTTAAGAACTAACACCATTGAAGAAACAATGCATGTTTCATTCGATGAAAATCCCAAGAATTTTGTAGAGACAAATGATGAAGAGGATTTAATTACTCAAAATCAAGAGTCAGTTGAAACTAATAATGAATTTAATCATCCAAATAAAAGGATTAAACTTTTAAAAGATCATCCCATAGAAAATATTCTAGGAGATATGCAATCTGTTGTTACAACTAGAAATCAACTAAGTAAAATGAGCAATGTAGCTTTTATATCAACTATTGAACCCAAAAATCCAAAAGAAGCATCAACTGATGATTCATGGATTTTGGCTATGCAAGAAGAATTAAATCAATTCACTAGAAATGATATTTGGGAACTTGTTCCTAGACCTGAAAATAAAACTATAATTGAAACAAAATGGGGTTATAAAAATAAAATGAATGAACAAAGTGAGGTCGTTAGAAATAAAGCCCGGTTAGTCGCTCAAGGTTATTGTCAAGAAGAAGGAATAGATTTTGATGAACCCTTTGCTCCCGTAGCAAGATTAGAAGCCATTAGGATTCTATTTGCTTTCGCAAATTATAATAATTTCAAATAATTTCAAATGGATGTTAAAAGTGCCTTTTTAAATGGATTTGTAAAAGAAGAAGTATATGTTGAACAACCACCACTTTTTGAAAATGAAAAATTTCCAAATCATGTTTACAAACTTAAGAAAGCTCTATATGGTCTAAAACAAGCTCCTAGAGCCTGGTATGATAGACTAAGATCTTACTTACTTCAATCAAACTTTGAAATTGGTAAAGTAGATAATACTCTTTTTATTAATATAAATAAAAATGATATTCAACTAGTACAAGTTTACATAGATGATATCATTTTCGGATCAACTAATTTTGAAATGAATAAAGAATTTTCTGAAATAATGACAAAAGAGTTTGAGATGAGTCATATGGGTGAATTAAACTTCTTTCTAGGATTACAAATAAAACAATTAGATAATGGTATCTTTATATTTTTTTTGAAACGGTACTTTATATACAACAAATCACTGTGACAACATATCACATGTCAATAAACGTTCAAATCACGCTACGTAAGTTTCGAACTTGTGACCTCTCGCACCAAAGCCAAATCACTTAACCATTAGGACAATGATGCTTGTCATAATGGTATCTTTATTAGTCAAGAAAAATATGCTAAAGACCTAGTTAGTAAATTTGGTTTGACTACTTCAAGTGGAAAACCCACTCCCATGGCAACCAATGAGTACTTAAGTAAAGAAGATCTCTCGAAAGATGTAGATCAAAAATTATATAGAGGAATGATTGGATCACTACTCTATATCACTGCTAGTACACCTGATATCATGCATAGCGTTTGCCTCTGTGCAAGATATCAATCCCAACCTAAAGAGACCCACTTAAAAGTTGTAAAACGTATCATAAGATATATTAAACACACCATTGACTATGGCTTATTTTATCCTAAAAATGATTCTTTTGAATTAATATCTTACTGTGATGCTGACTATGCTGGTTGTAAGTCAGACCGAAAAAGTACAAGTGGAACTTGTCACTTTTTGGGGTATTCTCTGATTTCCTGGTTTAGTAAAAAGCAAAACACAGTTTCTTTATCAACAACTGAAGCAGAGTATATTCCTGCTGCTTTAGCTTGTTCTCAAGTAATATATATGCAACAAACTTTAAAAGATTTTAGTTCAAATATCTCAAGATCACCAATTTATTGTGATAATACTAGTGCAATAAATTTATCAAAAAATACTACTCATCATGCTCGAACTAAACATATTGATATCAGACATCATTTTCTCAGAGATAATATAAGTAAGGAAGCAATTACTCTCGATTATATCAATTCTGAGAATCAAATTGCTGATATATTAACAAAACCCTTAAATGAATCTATATTTACTAAATTAAGAAGAGAATTAGGTATTTGTTCAATAACTGAAATATAAAATATAAATAACAAAGTATAATTAAAAATTAAATTTAAAATAAATCAAACAGTAAAAATATCAAGCACCATGTCGACATCCCCCTCCTAACCATGTCGACATATAACGATTTTTTAATTTTTGAATTTTTCCCACCAAAATTCAAATAAGTGGTTATATATTCTTCTTATTTTGAAAATTGGATCATTCTTTCTGTTCTTTCTCTGTTCTATCTTCTGAAAACATTTAAACAATGGCCTCCTCTTCCAAATCAAACAAAAATTCAATCTTTTCGTTCCCTTCTCCTACTTCTGGACCGTTTCAACGAACTACACTTGCACAAGTGACGAAAATGGAGGATTCTTTGAAGGATGCACTGCAACTAATGACTGAAATTCAAGTGGTGCAACTTAGACTGGCCAAAGAACAAGAACGACAAGGCAAAATTCATAGAAATTTGCAAAAATTTCTAATGGACAATCATGCTAATCCAATCTTGATTGATGAAGAGTCTTCAGGAGATCAAGTGCAAGAGGACAGCGAGGAAGAAGAAGAAGAAGCCCCATGGAAGAAGAGCACGCTGAAGATAACGACAAAGTCGTTTGCATTGGCGAAGTGTGCTTTGACAAAGATGGAAATCTTGTCGAACAACGTGGAAATTTCTGTGTCCACTATCCAAATTGTTCGGTTCATAGATCTCCCATTTTGAAGGACTCGCATTAGTTTCTCTTTCCTCTTTCCTATTGTTGTATGTTTTTACTTACGTTCTCTACGCTCATGTAAATATAACAATATAAATGATTTGTGTTCTTATATTACAAATATTATCATATATAGATTCTTAGTTAGGAGAGTTTGTAATTTAGGACTAAAGTTTTAGTTTTAGATTTAAGTGTTGATTATTTATGATAACACTATCATTATAATCATTTAATATTAGACTAAGGGGGAGTTATATAGTTTGGAGTTAGTTTTTGTTGATGAAAAAGGGGAGAAGTATAAAATATAGGATAGTTAGGCATAGATTAAGGCGGAGTTATTAGTTTTAGTGGAAGTCATTAGGATAGAAATAATATTTTATAAACAAAGGTTGTCATCATAAAAAAGGGGGAGATTGTTAGTCCTTGAGATGATGGTTTTGATGACAACAACCTTAGAATAAGTTTATAAAATATAAATACTAACATTATAGTTTAGATATATATGTATATGCAGGATTTAACCATACAGGTATCAAGAATGAAGACTGTACAGTATAGAGATTCAAGATATCAAGATTGAAGACTCATGAGTATCAAGAATATCAAGAATAGCAAGATTATCAAATAGTACAAGATAAGTATTGAGTCTAGAATTATGTTAAAACTTCATAATAGCACTGAAATCTTCACTCCATATTTCATTTGGGATGGAACCCATTTCTACCTTTTTAGTGGCTTACAAACCCACGACAAGTAGCTTGCAAACCTACGACAAGTGGCTTACAAACCCACGAACATCCTGGTTTTGTACAAGTTCTCGAGTCTTTATGTGATGAGATATTCTGCAGGAAGAAGCTTGCAAAACTACTTCAAAATGTTTTAGCCCTAAAAATTATCTTTTCAAATGATTTTCAAAAAGATGTTTTAGCCTTAAAATATTCTTTGATTTTGTTTTTAAATAAACTCTTGTTTTAAACTTCATTTGTTTTAAACTATCTTTTAATTATAATATATTTATTTAAATATAAAATTATAGTAAAATTTTATATATAGTAATCTCTATATTTACTTATGTATTTTAACTATAGTTAAGTATATTTATAAAGTTTAAAATAGTTTTAATACAAGATAGAAGTTATTTTCAAAGAAAAACAAATCACCAAAATTTCCTTTGGGATGTCGACATACCCAAGATACCCATGTCGACATAGTGGCAGTTGGTTTCAAAAATTTGAATTTCAAAAGAAGTGTATATTCGCCATAACCTTTCACGAATAGACATGGCTGTTGTTCTTCTATAAATAGGGGATGTTTTCAATGAATTTTTAACAATATTTTTCTGGTTTTCACTCCTCTTCTTCTTCCACATTTCTTTATATATTCTTACCATTACCCTGCCGAAATCACCATTGAATTTAACTAGATCATTTATGGTTAGATTCTCTATCACTATCTCAACAAGATCCCAGTGCTATTCAGAGTTATAGGCTTCTTTGTAATCAATCAAGTAAGAAAATGTGTGATTGTAGCCTTGGAAATCAATCAAGTTAGAAAAGGTGTGATTGTAGCCTAGGAAATCAATTGGGTGAACTTGTTTCCCGGGAAATCAAGTATCTCTACCCAGAGGATTGTGAATCTGGAGTAGTGTACCTCGTGGCCTTAAAATCGAGGGTTGTAATTGTAAAGATTGTTTTTGAAAGGAAATTCGTACTTGTGTGCGGGACTGGATGTAGGGTAACTCCGAACCAGTATAAAATCTGGTGTGTTCTTTCCTTTACTGCTTTTACTTTATATTTGCATCTGTGTTTGAATCTGTGATCATATCTGTGTCTGAATATTGCATACATTTGTGTTCAAATTAATATAAACTCAAAAAGAATTAGTAATTCCTTAAAATACTATTCACCCCCCTCTAGTGTTTATACTAGCCTTAAGATCCGTAATCCGCATTTCTCACAAGTTCATCAAAATTTATTGAAAATTAAGAGTGTTATGCCACTTTAAAGTTGTGAAATGTAAGAAAAAGAATGAAGATTAGTTTGTTTTTCTGGTCCAAAAAGCGCTTTACATAGTTTGAAATTCGGTTTAGAAAACCGTTGCCACCAATTTAAATAACCTACTTTAGTTTGAATTTAAAAAATAACTGAACTGGTCATTGTATGTGGACATATCCCAAGATGTTGTCGACATATATGTAATGATTGGATGTATGTTTACATATCATTTCATGTATGTTAACATACATGCCAGATTTTTTCACTCAGCTATTAGTTTATTTGTATCGCCTTCATATTACCTCCAAATTGAACAAATTCATATGTTGTGTTAATCACAAAAATGAGCCAGTCGCACTGATGCAAGTCACACTATCAAATTCAAAAGTGGAAAAATATCCATTTTGCCCCTTCAACATTTAAATTGATTAATTAGTCATTTAAAATCTAAATTTGTTTATTATTAAAATATCGGGATATTACATTCTCCCCCTTAAAAGAATTTCATGTAATGATCCGCCTTTTTGACCCCCGAATGTCGATACTAATACATCCATGGTATTCACGTGCCGAGCACCCAAGTGCCGGAAAGACGAAGTGTTAAGGTAAAATAAATAGAAAAGAAATAGAACAAGAAAGAAGAGAACACAATATTAGAATCTCACATTCGGAACGGTAATATATAATATCTCAAAAGGTCTTTACCAAAAAGAAAACCTTTATATACATACATCAATTAGAGTAAACTAAATTATCATCAGCCTGAACAGTTGTAACATCCTGTCCTCACAAATGGTGATAGATACAATCAAGTAATGCAGCGGAAAATAAGTACGATAGGAAATCATCTTGCTCCTCTCCAAGAGCTCCGATGAACCACAACTAAATTTGAAAACATTCTCGAGCTGACCCGAGCATTATAAGAGAATAACACCCGGATCAGTCTGGTAAGCCAGCCTGAGAAACTCAAATCACATAGAATTTATTATATCTTAAAACCTTTCAAAACAATGGTATATCGTAAGACCATGCCGTCAATGAACGCGGATGGGATTTTCGCTTACGGTAACCAAGCCATTCTATTATAAAATACAGTGATAATATAATAATGTCTAAGGTATGGAGTATAAATAATCACATACTGCGATGCAAGTGAGTGTACATCACAATAATAATAGGTATACAATCATAACCACTAAGGCACGTTCGCTAATTATATAGGATTCCACGTAGATCTCTTTGGGGGAGCTAAATCCGAACTACTGCACAAGGGTCAGAGATATCCTTCTGAAGCATCGTACATCTCTAGTGAATGTACCATATGAAACCACAGCTGGTCTTGCTAAGACCTGATGTATCGCTCCCGCATGCATATCCCAATAAGTATCTCTAAAAATGGAGTTGCATGCACCCTATGGGTTTGTCAACCCTACTTGCTATGTTTCCTATCTTTGGTTTTAGTTCTACCGGTGATGAGGCTACGTCTGGCATTCCAGCCCACGAGTTACCACCCAAATAGATCTTCCACACGAGCTCCGACTCGAACATATCTCGAAACCACACATGGATTCCCATATCTCAACAGATCTCGGAACCACACATGAATTCCTCAATAGATCTTGGAATCACACATGGATTTCCATACCTCAATAGGCCTTAGAATCACACATGGATCCCCACATCCTGAATAAATCACGAACAACACATGTGTTCGAGCATCTCAAATAGATCTTGAATCACCACATAGATTCCAATCACGAAGCCAATCATGAAGCAATCACGAACCGCTTCCAAAGCATAGAACACGTATATGGTTTTGGAGTGGTTATGGTTTCAAGTCATCTCATATAAGTACACTTCCCCGCTTACCGGGTGCTCCAAAACCAATTGATCGATTTCCCGAGAATCTCAACCCCGATTTTGTGGGAAATAAACAGACATCCATAAGAGCGGAGATCACCTCCTAACCGTTTAAGTGGATGGATTTCCTTACCATTGTTCTAGAAGAGCAAAACGAGTTTATACGTGTAGTATAACATCGCCTCGGATAACTGTACCATATAATTCTAGTGTTTCTTCTAGATATTTCCAGAGTATATTTAGCCAAGATTTGATAGTCAGTTATTTAACTATCACATAAACAAACAATCCAATACAATAAGAGTAATCGCATACTGGAAACCAAGCCCCCATAAGCAAATAACACATAAAGCAGATCGAAACAAGAAGCACGATTAAGTCATATAAACGACTTCTAATCCTTTTTTTAATTAATCTTCATTTATTAATTAAAAACCACCTTTATTAGCAAAACTCATTTTTTGCTCAATAAACTCCAATATGAATGAAACTCCATTTGTTAATTAAACCCACCTATTTAATTAAACATCACAATTCATTTTCAACAAATTTCAACGCTCCCCAAAGTATTTATATACTTATCCCAATCATATAAGTATATTCTCAAATCAATTCAAAGGGCTTAAGGAAAATGTTACTCAAACACTGTCACTACAAACCTAAAACCATTTCACTTATGATTATCTTCAAAACATTCTTTTTAAAGATACATTTACATTCACAAGTATAATCAAAATGGGTTAAAGGCAAATGTTACTAACACATTGCCATAACAGACCCAAAACCAATTTATAATTGTTACCCTCTTTAAAATCCCATTATTAAAGATATAAGTATTTTCCCAAACTCATTTATAATATTTTAACACTTTAAAATATTATTTAAGGGGTTAAAAACAAATGTTACTAAAACATTGTTTATGACAAACCCCAAAACACTTCACTATTCCGTTATCTTTAAAATTCCATCTTAAGGATCCAATTACTTTTCAAAGGTATAGTTAAATGGGTTAAAACAGATGTTGCATAAACATCGATACAACAAACCTAAAATCTACTTTAATACCTACCATTTGCTTTAAAATATCCATTTAAAGTTCTAAGTACTTCTCCCTTTATTAAACAAGGTAACATACCTTTTTAATCAATTTTATAAAACAATCCATTATAACATAATGTTATAATCCAAAACTCCTTTATAATTCCTTTACCAAATATTCCATTACAATCCTTTATCAATATCTTTTATTCCCAAGTTCCTCTTTAAAAACTTCTAAATACACTAAGTACCTTTAAAAAGATATATATATATATATATATATATATATATATTTATACTTATACTAATTTATTTATAAAACTAAGATATTTAATTAAATACTATAAACCATTTGTAAAATATTATAATATAAAATCCTTTAAGGAATCTTTATAAAAATCTTTAATAACTGTTAAAACCATATATATAATAAAAATATACTTTCAAAATACTTATACTATATTTTAAAACCTTTATTTAGAAAACCATTCAAAACCTGTTTTATAATTTAAAACCATCCTTTATAAATCCATAATTGATTTTCAAAAATATATTTAAACCTTGTTATTTTCTGATAATAAGTACACTAACAATACTTATCAACAATACGAAGAAGCCCTAGGATGTATTCCAAAGTAGATTTTAAAATCGCAGATCATAACCATTATTTCAAAGTGTATCCATCGCGATCGTTTTCGCTTCTACATTTACAATTTCTATTTCCAAATTCCACAAATGTCCAAACCAATCCATTTATGTCAAACAAACCCAAACGTGTGTATAGAACAACCCAATATATATATATATATATATGTATATATATTCCCACAGTTTCCTACAATTTATCCATTTTAACATATGTCAATTATCGTGGATTTCAAAGCACATTTACAATGATTAAATAGTTTCTAACATTCATAACATACTATCACTATTCACAAAGCAATATCAAACATGTAAATAAGTAGTCTGGGCCATGATACATGTTATAGATGATCAAGTAGAGATTATTATACTCAATAATAATGTTCTCACTTGTTTTACAAAACAAGGCAGGGCCTAAAAATAATAACTTGCATTATTCGTTATACAGTTATATTTTTAATACAACAACAATTATATATATATACAACATTGTATAATCAACTGGTGAGTAAAACTCACCCAAGCTCTAGTTAACACTTCCACGTTTCCGAATAGTCCAAAATCGAACGCCATTTCAATTTTTACTAAAATCCCAACAAGCTCCAAACTCGACGAATCCAACCCCATCACGTAAATAATCTCGATACGAACGCAACAGTGAAAAAACGCCTCGATCGGACCTCGTATGAGCAAGATATGATCGTTAGAACTTAGAGATAATTAAATTATAATTAATTGTTAATTAATTAAGGTAATTAACTAAATTACCTTCTTCTTAAACACGATCAACTCAGATCGCACGTTTCAAACACAATGCCTTCGATCATCTTCGCCTTGAAGCCATCGCATGCCACCTAAGACCGTCGCACCCCTGCCACCACTCGCCTGGCCAAGATGATCTCAACACTATAACTACCGCCCCCTTTCATCGCCTATAGCCATAGATGACCATCACAACCGCCGCTCTGTTCATCTCCCCTTCGACGCCGCCACAGTCGTCGATAGCATGCCAAACTCCACCAGAACCAAGCCCTCATCACCCTCTACATCTTTGCTTCAGTGCCGTCGCTTAATAATCATCATCGCTGCCGCAAAGATCAACCTTAGCCGTCGTCGTTTACGCCCATTTCTAGCTACCTCACCTCGGTCCACGACGATCCAACCGTCCACAACACTCCGTTCACCCTCACGAACATTTTCCTAATTAGGACCATCGCCCAAATCAGCCCCTAGAGGCGCCGATCAACCATGGCCATTGGATTTGGTTAGGTTTAGGGTTAGGTTTTTAGAAAACAAAGATAGTGGGATCCTTATATAGAAGATTTTCAAACACTATTCATCCCTAAAAATCTCAAACTCCAAACGAGGCATGCCGCCTGGCGTTCTATACTAAATACCCTCATTCCAAACACAATGGAACTAGTATTGGGGCCTAATTCCATCATGTATAGAAGTTAGCTTTTCAAATCAAACTATATTATATTTAATTTATGAAAGTAATTACTATGTGTTTCGAGCTCCCAAGACCGCACGGTACGTCCGATCGCCACAAAACTCGATGGCGTACAATAATTCATTATTCCGGATCCGCTGGCACTAGTTTCGTCAAAATCCGAGACTGTGCCCCGGAATGATAATTTCAAACGCTAATTAAAACGAATTATTATTAAAATGATTTTAATCACTTTTAATTCTAAATTAAAAGCTTTTCATATCATTCTTATTTAAACAAAATTTGAATAAGCTTTCGAAATCAGTTTTATTCGAATTAAATCCAAGATTCAATTATTAAATAATTCCAATATTTAATTATAAACTGTTCAAAAATTTGAGTCGCTACATTTCAGTCTCAAAGTTCTCAAAGGACGAAAATTCAATTTGCACACTCTCTCATTTCATATCGCTTACATATTATTCATAACTTATTCTAACGATTAACTAAACTATCATCCATCTAAATTAAGCACCCATTCAAATAAAAAAAGAAACCGACATTACAAAACATCCATACATATCACATAAATTCGCAATCAAATTTGTTGGTAAGTGGGTGCATCCATTAACATATCAAAATACCTATAGTAGTGCTTGTTTACTTTTCGAAATGCAACTAATAGCATCATGATATGTATCATATGACCTTATCTAAACGCAATTACTATTAATCGGGCCCTCTTATATGAATGAAATGATAAAACATATCAGGCATGTATGCAAGCATTCTAGGGTGAACATACAAATTCTATATGTATGCGATAAACAATCACATTAGCATAACATATGGTGAATACACACATAAGTAAATCATAATAATCAAAGCATATAAAACACATTAAGATTATAATACAATCCATGACATGAATAAAACAATCGTCCAAGTTAAATATCCAACTAATTAAGTAACCCAAGTAAGGAAACAATAAATTTATAGCAACCATCCATCCAAACCTAAATACCAACCATACTAATGAACATGCAAATGGGAAAACGTTCTAGAAAGGAGTTGAAATGAAAAGATCAGATCTACTCCTCCACTTTCCAAGTACTCCTAACCAAATTGTTCTTCCCAACTTAATCTGACAAATTCTGCTACCAGTATAAACTCATCACGAAATATTAACCTCAAATATACGTGCACATCTACAACTTCTACTGTCATGCTACCAACTTTGATAACGATCCCATAATGCACAACGACTGGTAGCCTTAGCACAAACGTGCCCCCAAACTTAAATGTGGTCTCTCATACCATCTTTAAATGCACATACACAACATCTAATCATCCCACTGGTGTTTTCCTCAATTCCTCTTCTGGATTGCTAAGTTAAGGCAACTCAAAAAGTGGATGGTGTCTTACCCAAACAAGCCTAAACAAGTTAAATCACTAGATAATTACTTCTTTTACATGATAACATCAAAACAGTTGATGTCTTGACCTAGTGAACATAATATATCTTCCATCATAATTTGCAATCTAACTTAAGTGGTATGATTAATCTTAGGATATCACATCTCTAACCATTCGGCTAATTTGATGCTTAAAGTATCACCTCCTCAACTATATAAACATTTCGTCCTATGTTCTAAGGTTTAGGAAAAGGACAAGCATCCAAATATGAGAAATCCTAATCTCTTCAACCAATTGAACCATAGTAATCAAAATCCTAAATCTAATTAGAATTCTAACCCTAGAAAAATGTTAATCCAACATAGCGATATGTGTAAACTATAAAATGCATCATTTACATGCACCTCACATGCAATGTAAACTATGCACCTTTAAACTATGTATCTATATATGTATTAAAATATTATCTACAAATACTACATATATACACACACTTTAGCATACACGACCATAAAAAATTCCTTTTTTAAAATCGTTTTGGTTAAATTTTCTTAATTATTGATTTCCGTATGGAAATCAATAACTATTTATTTTTTTCATTTTCGAAAACAATATAACAAGTATATATTTTAAAAATATTTTTCCTGCATGTATTTTATAATTTTATACCCATACTTATCTATATTTAAAAACATGAAAATTTTGAATTAAATAAATAAATAAATATAAATATTATATTGGTTCTAAAATAATTTTTTTTTAAATTCCATGAACTTTATAAAAAAATTGAATGAAATATACACGGCTAACTAATGGTAACATCAATGGCGCCCTTCTCTTACTTTACCAATTCCTCTTTCCTTAATCACTACAAATCCCTAGCTCACCAAGCTCTTTCTATTGTAGATCTCCCATTATACTCCTTCACACCTACCATTCACAAATCGAATGTTAATGCAGTTTGGCATAAAGTTTCACGCCCTCAACACATCCCCCAGACTTCCACTTAACCTCCGACGCCATGAATCCAACGTCGAATTCCCAGATGCATTTGCTTCAGATGCAAAGATAACAACCTTCGAGCCTCCACTTGCCATGATCCAAAACGCTACTTCCTTTGTGGTAGATTTGGCCATAAGCAATTCTCATGTGCCTGGAAACATCGCCAGCCTGATCGCTCTTCAGTTAAGACTAAAGTTCGCTGCCAGGATCTTCCCAAATTCAGACCGATCACTCCTCGCACCTCACCAACTTATGCCAAGTCGGCCTATAGCAACCCGCATATTTAACGATAATATATTTAAATTGTTAATTTAAATATTAAGTTGTTATTGAATTAGAAGTCTAAAATGTGACGTTTTGCATACTGACGAATTAGGACTTGAGACCACTTCCGTTGAGTCTGGATCGATTTTGCGAATTTGAATGAATATAAGGTTCGGTATGTTTGGAGTTTGGAATTTTTAGGAATAAATAGTGCTAGATGGATAGAATTAGGGTTTAGCCCATTAGTTGCCTATATGGGGCTAACACCCTTTATTATCTCTCGTTTACATTCATTCCTTCTCCTCTTTCTCTAATGGTCTCCTAATCCCCTCTTAATCACCTTCTAATCCCTTAGCCCTAAAAGCCCTAAATAAAATTCATAAATTCAAATAAAAATCGTCATAATTCCTCTCTTCAATTCTCTACAAAACCCGCGAAGTATTAGCTTGAATCAGATTTTGGAGACAAATCTCAACTTTAAAGTTAGCTTGGAGATGGGTTTTGGCGATTAAAGCTTGATTTAGGGAAAGAGAAGGTGAGTGGGATGATTCTCCTTATTAATTTATGTGTTATACTTCATATTTTAGTTTATCGCTTAATATTGAATTATATAAAGTGATTTAGAGAACGATTGGGTTAGTTTAGACTTGTATTCATGTTATAAACATGTTTCCCTTAGCTAATTAATTGTTTAAGAGCCTAATACTATGTTTTGAAAATAGTTAGTAAGCCACAGATTTGACTTGCGCCAAGTGAGTGATTATTTGATTTGGGATTAATTAAGCAGTGTAATGATGTGCGCGTCATTAGAAAATATTAATTAATCCACTTGAATTGAAGGTTAGAAGCTAATTAAGGGATTTGGGAGTTCTACATCCCTTATTAAAGTAATTAAAGACCTTATAAGCCTTAATTAGTATTTATAAAATGGTTCCATGATTCTATAAATGAAGTATATATTTAATAAAATTGGACATGAGATTTTATAAAACAGTAGAAAGGTGAATGCTTGATTTTTTTTATGAAGTGATCAAGTATTTTAAAGGCTACAATGTGGTTATAAGCTAGTATGACATTTTATAAAATGGTTTATGATTTTATGAAATGATATAAAGAGATGTTTCACTCTTATTACTAGAAAGATTACTAAAATAAGTAATATTTGAACAAGAAATAGTTGAATTGCCTACCAGATATATGTATGTGTATACGTACATGAGCAGGTTTACGTATACGTGTGTTCGGAGTTAAGCAACGATCGAAACAACTCTAGTGTTGTAGCTATAATTGTGATGAGAGCTGTGTTTGTAAGAGGTAAATATTTATGTAATAAATTGTATATGCATATAGGAATGTCTGTATGTGTATATGTTCATGTTATTAGCGATCTCATATAACCATAGCGATCACCGGATGCGCTAAGTTTCATGGGAAAGTGTCGGGTTGAGTAATCTCCCCAGTGAAGATCGTTTGCAATTGTTCAATTATATAGAAGTATTATTGAAAATAAGTTCATTGCGGACATTTCATGTAGACATAGCATCCACCATGTGCACTAAGTTGCGTGAGAGTATACTGGGTCGACTAATTGCCCCTATGAAGTCCAAAAATGTGAATTATTAAGTTAATGAGTGTTTACGTGAACTTGTGTGCATACACATGCACGAATGAGTGTATCGATACACGTATAAGTACACACAGGGATACAGGAAAATTCAAGTTGTGTGAATTCTTGATTTGAATTCTTTGGATTGAAGCTAATTTCACCACGATCACAATGGATGAAACGACGGGTCATTTGTAGCTATGGATCAAAAGTTATGGATGTTTGAAGGTTGATTCTGCCCATAACAGGCATCCAGACGTCTGACCCAAAGTCTCAGACGTCTGGATAAGCCTTGGGAACAAATAACAACAAACGTCTGACCCAAAATCTCAAATGTTTGGTAGATGTTGCAGGCATCTAGCAGCCTGTTGTTCAAGTTTTATCGATTGATCGATCAAAATTTCAAAATGCGATAACTTTCGCATACTGACTCGGATTGAGGCACCGTATGGACCAACGTTCATCATTTTCAAGGGCCACCATCTGGAAAAATTTGGTAGGTTTTGGAGTACTTTGATTTCGGGGCCCACAAGGAACCCACCCCAGCACGTATTCCAAAAACCATAGATTTTGAGGTAGATCGAGAGGATATACTGGGAGGATATTATGAAATTGGGGTTATGCTTTCGATTTGGAATGCGATTCGGATTAGTATGGGGTTTCGTTAGAGTTGTCCGATGGATTTTAGGCCATGGCGACCAGAGCCGTGTGTGGCAATCCTATATGATTTGTGATGATAGCGGGCTAGGACATGGAGTTTCCCAATAGCGAGTCATCCACGATTTTGATGATAGCAGGCTGGGACAAAGAGTTCCCCATAGTGAGTCATCTAGGTTTTTATATGATAGCGGGCTGAGACATGGAGTTAATCAGTAGGGAGTCATTTACCATTTCGATGATAGAGGGCTGGGATATAGAGTTCCCCGGTAGCTAGTCATCTACGATTTGGTCTTAGCAGTAGTGACCATACGCATTGTGGCATACCTATTTGGTTTTAGTCGTAGGGACTATACGCTTTGGAGCGTATCTTATTGATCTTAGCAGTAGGGATCGTCGCTTTGGGATCATGGTTTGATCATGGTGTATTGGTCCTATATTATTAGTAGTTTTTGGGCTAGTGTAGTGTAATGAGATATTGTGCTACCATATTGTTACAAGAGAAGAGAAGGTTATGGTATGATCCCCTACTTTTGAGATGGATTTACTGTACTTGTTTATAGGCAGTCCGGATTTCCCTTGATCCACATTTGTGTGGAGAGCCGGCTGTGATTTTGTTATTCTGTCTATTTGTATATAGTTTTAATATATAGTATTTTGAGATAGTTATCCTCACATCAGGCTTTATGTCTGACCCAAGTTTTTGTCTTTGTTTGCTTATGTCATGACAACTCTCGGGTACTCGATTGAGTAGTTCGAGAGTCAGGTGCTTTTAAGGATACGCTAGCAGAGTGCAAGCTGGAGCATTTTGGAGGCATGGCATCGACGTTTTGAGATACATATACTTGTTATTTTATTGTACATGACATACCTGTTATTTAAATACAAGACTATTGTATTAGATATTTATTCAGAACTTTGTGATTTTGGAGTTGATGTATTCTGACTATTTCATAGTGATATTTATTTATCAGTTGCTTCCACTAGTGTGGTCTCTTATATATTGTTATTCTATTTCTATTCATGTATATTCGGTATATTTTATGTTGTCATTCCATTGTGAGATCATATCGATGTCTTGGTTTAGTGTTTTGTTCCAATTTTTACCCCGACAATCTGTCTTTTGTGATATTTGAAAGTAGGCGATGTTGTAAGGCGCTGACTTTTTGGTATTACGAAAGGGCGGGTCATTATAGTTGGTATCAAAGCTTAGGCTCAACACTTGGACCAAGTATACTAGTTTGAGTTAATCAATCTGGTCAAAGGAGAAACGTTGAGAGAGCATTCTTGTATTTTTTTTCTACTATATAATACTGTATACACCGTTTGTCTTCTGAAATTGATTTGTTTCTACCTCTAGTTGTTAAGGTAATTTCATCAGGCTATCCATATGAGCATACGAAATACAAGAGCGACTGCGGATGGGCAGTTTGAGACGACTGATTTGTTCAGAGGCTATTTAGCTGCCGCAAAAAGATGTTCTGTCACCCGTGAACAGTTCCAACCGACTTCAGTTAGCACCGGAAGTGGTGTGGCCCTTTGGGCATAAGTATTTCTAGCTTCACCAACTTTAGACTCTTTGAAGCAGTGCCAAAATTTCTTTTGCTTTGGAGGGGAGCTAATTCTGGGTCATGAGACTGTTGCTGAGACAAGGTCTTGGACACAAGCACAAAAAGGCTTCCATCAATATAAGTCTAGGGAATGTTCTCGTAAGTGAGGTTGTTTCTCGGCAATTGGGGAAGGAAAACTTTGGCTGGGTAGGATGTACTGTTTTTGTAGCTGATAAGAAGACCTATGATCTGGAATTTGTTCAGGCGCTGCTTTAAGTTCTCGGTTCATTTCTGAGATTCAGAAGAGCATATAGCTTCACTATTCCATCCATCCTAAGTAGGATAGCTTATCAGTCAAGGAGTGTTTATTGGTTCACCTTTTGTTTTTGGAGTTTGAGTT
The DNA here is from genome assembly GCA_030737815.1 of Allium fistulosum. Classification (NCBI taxonomy): domain Eukaryota; kingdom Viridiplantae; phylum Streptophyta; class Magnoliopsida; order Asparagales; family Amaryllidaceae; genus Allium; species Allium fistulosum. The sequence continues at coordinate 1,252,740,630 of CM060905.1, forward strand.
GGTCGGCACTCCGTTGTTATGGGCAAAGAGATTTGCCTTAGGTCTTAAGCATTGGTTGGGGGTTCATTGCGTAGCCTTATCTCTATTATGGTTCACTTTCGAATATCTCGTTGGGATGACTCTCTTTTATGAGAATGCCTGTGAGATACCGTTTGAAGTAGCGAAAGTGAAAAGCAACTGAAACTCCAACCAAGGCGGAATGACCATGAGACAAGGAAGGTCGGGCTTGTTTGAGAAAGTATAACTAGCTTAGTATGTCACTCTTGTGGCATATGATAGGCATTTCACTATGAAATGTCATCCAGATAGAGTAAAACATAAGTGCTTCATTTGCGACCGGCTTGATCACTTGAAGAAGGAATGTCCTACATTTTCAAAGGGTGTGTAAGTGATGATGACTTGTGCCTTTCAGGCATTATCGGGTCATAGCGACTTATAGCTCAGGAAAATCAAAGGAGCTTATGTAGTGAGGTATGCTCTATTTTTGGGAACTCACTTTTGTTCCATCCGACACTTGAGCGATATATTTATCTGTTGTTGTTACTCAGTAGATAGGCCAAACTTGACACCTTTTGTAACATCCCACTATTTTGGACCATTCAAATCGACAATAAATCCACACATGTCGAACTCGAATACTTCAAAACAGTGGATTGTTAAGAAAATTTGGAGCAAATAAAATCAAACATAGAATCACAGACACAGAATATCAGAATAACTCGCAGCGGAAATAAAATACCATAGTAGTTCATGAAGCTACTATATAAATAATCTCAAAACAGATACAAAATATCATAGTCTGAAAAGCAAATACAACAGAAGTCTGAATACATAAGTCACAAATACATAAACACAGTTGAATAGGAAATAACCGAAATGGAAATGGATGACAGATAGATAAATAAGCTCCAGCAAAACTCTAGCTCCAGAAGGTGAATCAGAGCTGTGATACTCAGGCTAACCTGAGCGTAAAGCAAAACACAAAACACTCGAGTCAAGACATACATACTTATACAATGTAAACCAACTCAAGTGAACTGTAACAGGAATGCACACATAACTTAAAGGATGCTTGGGATCGCCCATCCTTTAAGGATCCGTTAAACTATCTAATAAGCAGTTATATACACCATTATAAAAATATCCAAATTAAAGTAAACTATGCAAAATAATAGTGTTAATGTGACTGGGGTAGTGCAAAGCTGCAGCAATTGCCCACCTCTAGCCACGCTTTATAACATCCAACCGTTATTATAACCCGTGGTTATAAATTTCAAAATGGTTATATTTCAAATCCAAATAATTCATTTAAAACATTTAAAAGTGAAGTCATTATACTTTCAAATCAAAATATTCAATTCCCAAAATTTTAGCAATTTCTAAGTTCGTTTATTCAATTATAATATTTCAAAACATTGCATTTTCAGCATTCGCAGCACTTAGAAAATGCTGCTGTAAGTATAGTGATACGTTTGAAAAATAGTTCATTTTAGAATTGACAGCACTTAGAAACTGCTGCTATAAGTATAGTGGAAATTTGGAAAAACAACATATTCAGAAACAACAGCACTTACAGAATGCTACTGTAGCTACAGTGTTAATTGGAAAACCAATATATTTCAAAATCTGCAGCACTTATGAACTGCTGCTGTAGAGACAGTAGTAGTTTGAAAACAATGCACTGAAACCACAACATTTCTGGAATGCTACAATTTCTGCTATAAGTTGTACTATAACATTTTATACAATATATCTTCAACTTTTATCATTTTTAACTTATCAAACTTATTCCACTTTTCAAAATTATTTATCAGGATATCATTTTACTTATAAATTAAATAAAATAACATTTTATTTATAAATATTCAATTAAATTATAATTCATTTACATTAGGTCAAAATTCACTATAAGTTGCTTAACTTTTATTTTAACAAATAACTTGATATTTTCCTTTACTTTAAAAGGTATCCATTTCATAAATAAATATTTTAATTACTAAGTTAAGCTTAAAATTTCAATTTTTACTCAAATTTCAATTATTAAGTTAAATCAAATTTAAATTACAATTTAAACCATCTATCAACTTATAAAATTTTAACTTTTAGGAAATCACTGTTTAAATCATTTAAATCCAATTTAAGTCAAAATTCATATTATTTTTTTTAATTTAAAATACTTAAAATTTTTAGAAAAATCATTTTAAAATTTAACCACGGGTCTGTATAATATTTTCTAACCTAGGTCAAGTGATACGGATAATATATCATTTCAATCCGTAATTAGTAAAATTCCGGGTTTCATCATTTCAAACCCGCAATCCCAAGTCAAATAAAATCGCTCGAGCCTATCATTTTAGCTCGTAACGACTTTTACCTATTCTAAAGTCCGTTCGGGTATGTATCATTTTAACTCATAGTGATTCTATATTAATAGGGAACTTGCAGTGTGAGAAATAGAAAATAAATAAACAGTAAACATATCATATGATGTCATGTGATTCAACAGGTATATAATCAGGTAATATCACCATATAATATTAGATAACAGTCAGATGTGAGCATATAACATAGCATCAACCACTACAATTCAAGTGACATTGTTTCACATTTATATAAGTACGATTTGTCGAGAGTGATAAACTCACCTTTTTAAAGCTAGAGATCAAATTCAAACACAAGAATAGATTTTGAAAAAGCATGACAAAGCACGAATCAGATTAGAGGAGAAGTAGCACCCAAATCCAAATCTTGTAACAAAAAAATAGAATATATATAAGAAAAAGATTCAACACCAAAAGAATATAAGAATTAAACAATACAAAACAAAGACAAAGTGGACAAAAAGTGGTTTAAACAAATAAGTGGGCTCGGCCTCAAAGGAGATAGGCTTGACCACATGGCAATATGGCTCGGCCACCATGGTTTACATGCAAGTATGCTCGGATATGGTTCCAATAGTGCACAGCTAAGCATTGGAAGGTGAAGAGGTAGGGGTTGTGAAGTCAAAGAGGCAAGGAAATGAAAGGTCTTGGGGTTCAAGTGGGTTCGGCCATAGCAAACATGGTTCGGCCTGGGTGCTTGGGCTTGGTCAGGTCAGGTCATCATCACCAGGTGGTGCGGCTAAGGTCAGTGGTGATGTCATGGGCTGGAGGAGATGGCAGTGGTGGTGGTGGCCGAGGCTACAAGGAGATAGTGGATGATGTATAGTGGAGTTTGGTTAGGGTTTTCAAGGCAATTATGTGATGGATTTGGATCATGGAAGGTCACGGCCATGTCAGGTCAGAGATGATGGTGGTGCTGGACGTGGAAGGTGGTGGTGAAGGAGGAGGTGGTGGTCGGCCAGGGGTGGATGATGGTGAGGCCGAGCATAGCTTGCAAATGAAAGAGGAGCAAAACAAAAGAAAAAGAATAAAAAGAAGAGAAGAGAGGCCATAGAACTTACTGTATTTTCTCAGGTGAATGCAAAATGAAATGAGAAGGAAGAATGAAAGTTTGTACGTGAATACAATGAGAAAGAACGTGAGGAGGTGAGGAGTTTGTACGGCTAAGAAAATGATTGAACGGCTATGAAGTAGAAAAGGCACCAATTAAACAAGTAACCTATGTCTCTTGAATTTCCAAAGCCCAATATCAAAACAAATTTAACACAACAAATAAACAAGGCCCAAACAAAATAATGATGGGTAAAAAAATAGAAAATGAACAATGAAAATGCAGAGAAAATTTGCGTGTGAAAAGCTGAATTTTATCAAATTTAAAAGTTTAAAACAGAATTTGACGAAACGAAAAGCAGGACGAATATCAGAATCAAATACAGTTTCAAAGAAAAAGATTAGAAAAATAAAATTTAAAATTTAAAATTTCAACTGAAAGTCATAGTTTGACCAAAGTTGACCAAAATATAAAATTTCCAGAAAATCATTAATTTATTATATTTGGGAAATAAAATATAAACAAAAATCCAAAATTACATTGGAAAATCCTAAAATTCAATTTAAGATGATTTAAAAATCAAAGTTTCAAATAAATTAATTTTAAAATATTTGTTAAAATTTTTGGGTTATTACACCTTTCATAGTAGGTAAATTCTTCGGTAGAGATAAATCTTGTATGAGTCACCTTAGTTGCGAAACAAAGGTGAAGCGATCGAAGTATTACCATTCAAACTTGATGCATGAGCTTTCAAGTTGAGTGGGTTCGGTCGATGAAGTGTGACTTGGATTTATATCCATGGAGGGTTCGGTGGATGCCCAGTAATGAGCAGATACCAAAATGATGACTTTTAGGTGATTGTCTAGAGTTATTCGTGTTATAATTGTTTTCCTTTGTGTTAGTAAACCTTAGGTGATGGAAGAAATCCCATGTGCCAAAAGGAATATTTTCTAAATATTTGTCCAGTCATATGCCAATTCTTAACCTATAGTTTGAGTGCAGAGTTTTCGTGATTTGCACCTGGTTAAAGTAGGGTTTTTCAGTTGATTTTTATAGACGAGCACTTGAGTCAGATTCTTGGGATGACTGAGAGATTTCTGAAACACAACCTTGGTCATGCCAGAAGATTTCAATAGTCGGATCAAGAAACTAGATCGGAGTTTGCACGGATGGAGTCAGATGGCTGATCTTAATTTAACAAAGAAATCTTGTGAGCAAACGAAGGGTCGGAATGGGTATCATGTCATTTGGAATGATCTTTAGGAAATTATAAAATTTTAGTGTAGTAATTATGCGTGGGATAGTTCGAGGAAGGATTTCTTGACCAAATTTATGGCGGTTCGGATAATCTCCTAAGTGACTAGATGATACTTGCCTAAGTGAGAACCCTAGTGCACTTAGTATATTATCCTTATTAACTTTGTGCAGTCATGGTGAGTTTGAACCCAAGCAAACCCAAGCGACTGTAATTATTCATTTAATGATGATTTAATTAGTATAATTTTCTCTTTTAAGGAATGAGTTCTATCCGAAAGAAAGGGAAAGTTAAGGCATTGATTGCTGAATTTATTCAAGAGTTTTGAGACTCGATGATCCTGCATATCGTATAGATTTTCCTCTTTGTAGCTGGGAGGTGTAGTAGTCTTTCATGTTTTATATTCACAAAAGGAATTGCACCACTTAGGCGTTTATTCCTCTTGAATGACGGACGGACTCCTTAGGGTTTATGGTTCAACATGCACGTTTGAGTCTTGATGGTTACCGAGCATGTTGGTGTAGACTCTTTTAAATATTTCATTGTTTGTATTCTCATTTTTTGCTTGTTATTGCTTATTGCTTCTTGTTGTTGCTAACGCTTGTGCTTGCTTGCTATTGTTTGGTGCTTGATTATTGCTGCAATTGTCTGTTGTCGTTGTTGCTACTGTTTGATCATGTTTGTTGTCGCTATTGGTTGACTTTAATGCTGGCTGATATTTATTGTGCTAATTTTGTTGCTTGCATGTTTGATAGTTTGAATGCTAGTTATTTTTGCTTATCATTATCGGCTATTGTTTGACAGGTTCTTGTCGCTTATAGTCATTGATTGACTGGAGGTTAATGATTATGAGATAAGTAAGTGCATGCGATTTGATTGGCAATGATGGATTCCTACCTTCGAGGGTTCAATCCGAGGTACTTATAGTTATATAAATTGTATCTATCTTATAGTAGTGACCGTGTGTAGTATTGATCTTATATTAGTGATCATACATTGTATTGTCCTTGTACTGGCGGCCTTGTAGATCATTGGCTTTGTATTAGTAGCCATGTCTATTATTAGATCGAGATAGATGTTTGAGTACGTTAGTGTAAGCCCGGTTTATCTGGAATTGTTGGATCGCGATAAGTGTCCATTGTTGAGTCCACCAGTTAGTAATAAAGGGTATTGATTTGTAATCCATAGCTATTTGGAATAGATCGCATATCATTCATGCCTGCTATGGGGCGAGATAAGATCTGTATGAGTCCACTACCTTTTGATGTGACTCGGAGTCTGTAACGGCCTGAAATTTTCAACCATTCGCATCCATACATGTCGGACTTAAATTGCTCAAAATATCATATTGTTAATTTAAATTTGGAAAATCTCAGCATATACAGTAAATAAATAATCACAGAATCACAGACACAGAGTAATATAACAATAATGCAGCGGAAACCAAAAGAATAGTAGTTCATGAAGCTACTATATATATAACAGAGTTAAACAAGATACAACAGAAGTCACGAATACATAGATGTCTCAATACAATAATCAAATACAAGATCTGAATACATCACTGGAATCAACAGAATAACTGAAAGATGGATAGATAGCTGGATCTCCAAGCGAAGCTCCAACTCCAAAGGTGAGTCTCAAATGCTGGTACACTCAGTCTGACCCGAGCGTAAAGCAAAACACAAAACACTCGAGTCAGGATTAACATTCTTATATCAATAAATCCAACTCAAGTGAAATATCAACTGAAATACAAGTAACTTAAAGGATGTCTGGGATAACCATCCTCTAAGGATCCGTTAAACTATCTACTATGTAGTAATATACGTTATTATAATAATGTCTAAAGTAAAGTAAACTATCAAAATAGCGTTAAGGCGTTACCCATATCCCCCTTAACACATTTTATATATTCCCATAGTCTATATAGTACTGTAATCTCCCCGTAATGGGCGTCGTTAGAGGGCACTCCATAGGTATGGTACAAAACAAACTTGTAGTAAAGCACGCTAGGGTAGGTGACACGGCACAACTAGGCAATGCCAGGGTAGATATACCAATTACACTTCCGGGCCGGTTGTAACGCAGAGCCGCAGCAATCGCCCACCTCGAGCCATACTCCCAAAATCCGAAGGTGCGCACCAAATCAATCACAAAGTAATAGAATGGCATACGATGGAGTGTGTCTAATCAGAGGAGCTACCTCATTAGCCCGTCAATTGCTCCTGTTTTAGCCACCTTATGCCAACTCACGGGAGTCGGGTCCACGTATATACCTCATATAGAATCGTCGCCACCATCCTACTTCATTATGGAATCTCCACCACGTACACAGTTGTTAAAGTGGTTTTCGGTATCGACAGAGAGTATGCCCATATCCGATCCCGGTCTCTTTAACAACCAAACGTTGTTATAACACCGCGGTCATTTTAAAATAGTTTATACTTCAAAAAACCAAAACATCATTTCCATTTCAAAAACTAAATCAATACGATATCATTTCTTACTTCAAAACCATATTAATACAATATCATTTTCACTTCAAATATATCCATTTCCAAAATCATATCACTTTCCGAAGTTATAACACTTCCGAAACCAAAACAATTTGAAATAATAATACTTTGGAAATCATAATACTTTGAAATTCATAACACTTTATTTAAAACAGTTTAGATATTAATAATAGTAATAATAAATACTTTATAAAATAAAATAGTTTATATAAAAATAATTATAAGTTAAAATGGTTTATATTGAAATAATTAGTATACAAAAATAGTTTATATTAAAAATGATATATTTTAAAATATTTATATTAAAATAATTTATAAAGTAAAATATAAAATAGTTTAAATAAAATTTAAAAATACTTTATATAATAAACAGTTTTCTCAAATTTCACAAATCGATTCAAATCAATTCGAATTCCAAATTCAAATTCATCCAGTCTCAAATCATCAATTTGAATTTCAATTCAATTAAACATTTCAAATTATATCGATTTCAAATACCGATTTGAAACACAAATAAAACATTTCAATTTCAATATATTTCAAAGCTTTAAATATTCAACATTTCAAAACTAAATTCGAAAATTTCATATATATATATATCAAATTCACTTTACTATTATTTAGTTTGAAATATTCACTTAATAAACCCAATATCATTTAAATAAAACCCCAAATTTCAAACCACTAAATATTTCCTTAAATTTAAGCTTGAAATATTCATTAAATCACCTTAAACCAAAATCAAGTTATAAAATCATATCTTTAAATCTCTAATTTAATAATTTCAAATCAAACATATTTAAGTATAATTCTTAAATAATTAAAATTCCAAATCAATTTCAAATTTATCTTTTCAACCGGAATCATTACAAACTCTATATTAAAATATAATTTAAATAAATACTCAACCATATTATATTTTAATAAAATCAAACTTTATTATTAGACTTATTTTATATTAAAACAAATTTATACATAGCTTAAAATCAAGAATATATAAAATAACATTTATATAATATCGAAAATCAATATTTTTATAAAACCATATATTTCTTTCCAAACCCATAGAAATCTTTTTCAAAATATTTATATATAGACCAACGGTGTCTGTATATAATTTTCTATCCTATGGTCAAGTGATACGGATATTTATCATTTCAATCCGCAATTTAAAATATATTCGGGTGTATATCTTTTCAACCCGAAATCCCAAATTCAATTCAATGAAAACGCTTGGGTTTATCATTTCAACCCATAACGATTTTCTCCTATTCTACAGATCGTTCGGGTATGTATCATTTCAACCTATAGTGATTCTATACTAACAGAGAACTTGCAGAGTGATAACAGATATGATAATAAAATAACAACGGTAACATGCATATATCATCAGTGATAAATAACAGATAATGGTGTCAGTTGTCACAGGTGAACAGATACAGATAATGGCATATGTATAGCAATGTAAATAACTAACAACAACATATTTCAATTGTTGTTTCAATTGAAATCAAATTTAATAAATATAAGAACATTAATCGTGAGTGATTGCTCACCTTCCGAGGTTAGAGATGATGCACGAGATTTGAGATGAGCTATGTATCCAAACACGAATTTCAAAGCGATACAAGATGGGCATGAATTCGACGATCAAGGCAAGGCTGGAATCGATGAGAACAATAAATCAGTTTTGATAGAAACAGAAAATTATATCTTTAAATATTTTATAAAATCAATATTTAATTTAAAACAAATATTAAAAATAACATATATATATATATAATAAAAATCATTGTTTTAATTAAACACATAAAATAAAACAACCATATCTACATATTAAAATTTGAAATAATATATATATATATACACACTTTTGAAATCAATTATATATCTAACAAATATTAAAGCTGGTATATATAAACTGATTATAACTACAAATTGCCCATCATAGTATATATAACATATTATAAAATACTAATAAAGGTATAGAAAGAATAACATATCATTATATATATGGTTTCGAACCAGAACATATATAGCATATATATATATTAGATAAGTATAGGACAAAAGCATATAGTTATAAAATGTATGACATTTCTTGGATGATAAAATGGTATACATAAAACGTACAATATATATATATATATATATATATATATATATATAAGTTTAAGCACATAACACTAGAAATATGCAGATTTAAATAGTTGTACGCAGATTATCTTATAAATAAATATATATACATAGTTCAGACTATACTATATGCAAGTACAACCGACACAAACCATATATATACAATTAACATATATTTTTATAAACACATCAAATCTATATTGTCATTATATAAAAGATACTGTATATATATGTTTAACTAGTATATATAACTGACCTTAAACGTAAATATAATATAAATCCAGACATATCATTATATGTTATCTGTACGAACAGGCTATATACAAACATATCACTAATACAATTTTATATAATACAGACAGATTCTGTATATTTAAACTTATTATTTATATATATATAAATAGAGCTGCAGCATATATTATACAACAAATACATAAAAGTTTTTGTATATATACCCATTCATTAAACCGAAACTCACACAATAATATATATATATATACACTTACATATACCACGTACACTATATACCTACCTTACGCAGAGCAGAGGAGGCTAAGGATGGGATGGTTCGGCTATGAGTGTTGAGGCGACAGGGGAGGAGTGGAGGCTAAGCGGTTGGCTTAAGGGGAAAGGCGATGATGGTGAGAAAGGCCCGGTAGTTGCGTGTGGAGCTTGTCAGGTGGTTGGTCCTTGCTCGGCCAAGTCAGAGGCTAGGGTTTTGGCAATGCGAAATTGCAGTAGTGGGCTGTCAAGATGATGGCTTCGGTTGAACATGGAGATAGTGGTAGATTCAGAGAGGTTGAGGGCGAAATGTGGTGGATCAGTGACGAAGTGGACATGCGCAGCCTGGAGAATGGACAAGGTAAGGTTTGACGTGGGGTGGAAGCATGAGTTTGAACAGTTTTTATATATTCAAATTCAAGTGAAAATATATGCGAGTGGCCATGAAATGGAAAGCTGGAGGAAGTAAGAAGAGTGAAAGATGGGAGGCCAACAGAGAACGAAAATAGGAAGTGGAAGCAACGCTATAAATTATAACATTCAGAAGTATACAATTGAAGGTAGAGAAATGAACTAGAAATTTAATTGATACCATGAGAAATGGAAAAGTTAGAAGTTGAATGGTTGGAAATAATAACGACTGAAGGCTGTTGGTTTACTCACGGTGAGCAACGAATGGTCACGGGAAATCCAAAAGTCAAATCTGCGAAACCGATACGGAAATCGTTCCGTAGATTTCACCGTCTCCCGGACTCCGAAACACACCAACGAATATACCGCGGAGATCAGCATGACGAGACGATCAAAACGGTATAAAGATATCAGTGGTACGATCATCCGATCAAAAGTCAATATCGGTACCGAAATGCTGCAAAAATGTCATAAATAAGATGAACGGAGCAATAGAAGTCCAAATTTGACGAAACGAAATATGACATCGCACTCAGAAGATGATTTACAAATTTTCTGTATAAAAATATTCAGCTTTGGAAAACATTTTATTATCATCAAATATTAACTGATTTGAATTTAAATAAAATTACACTAGAAAATAAACCTTCATATTATCTGATGAAAATTTACCAGTTGCTATGTTTAAGAAGACGTATTCCAAATATTAAATTTTTATTTCAAAATTTTATTGTTTAAAATTTCACAAAATTTCAATTAAATATATTATTAAAACAAATAAAATTATTAAAATTTACGGATCGTTACAGAGTCAGTGTTATATTTTGATACTGACTCACTTGAGCTTATTCTCCAATTGATTGCCATGTATGACTATAGTATTACCAGTTATTACACTGAATTTATACATGTTTGAATTTTTTTAGTGCATAATCCTCTTTGTATTTTACGACTAAACACTTGAGAGCTGATGTATAGCTGTTTAAATGCTTATTTGCTTAGATTGACATTTAAATAGTAAGAAGCTTTCTTAAGAGAGGTATGAATTTTTGGGAATTGTGGGATGGTGGAGGTCATTGTATATTTCATAGTGTGTGATGCATTCTAATTTGGGAGTTCCGCGGTGCTGATAGCACAAGGGAAGGTACTGTTGGAATTTTCTGAAACCGAGATTCGAGAAGTTTGATCATTCCTGTTACTTTCTCATACTCATGTAAATTTCAAGGATGAAATCCTTTTAAGGAGGGGAGAATGTAACTACCTGCATATTTAACGATAATATATTTAAATAGTTAATTTAAATATTAAGTCATTATTTAATTGGAAGTCTAAAATGTGACTTTTTGCATACGATCGATTTAGGACTTGAGACCACTTCCGTTGAGTCCGGATAAATGTTGCGAATTTGAATGAGTATAAGGTTCGATATATGTTTGGAGTTCGTAACTTTTAGGAATGAATAGTGTTAGATGGAGAGAATTAAGGCTTAGCCCATTAGTTGCTTATATGTGGCTAACTCACGTCATTATCTCTCATTTACTTCTCACTTATGTTCATTCTTTCTCCTCTTTTTCTAATGGACTCCTAATCCCCTCTTAATCACCTTCTAATCCCTTAACCCTAACACCTCTAAATAAAATTCCTAAATTTATATAAAAATCTCCATAAATATTCCTCTTTTCCAATTCTCTACAAAATCCGCGAAGGAATTAGATAGAATTGGATTTTGGAGAGAGATCTCAACTTTAAATTTAGCTTGGAGATTGGTTTTGGTGATTAGAGCTTGATTTAAGGAAAGAGAAGGTGAGCGGGATGATTCTCCTTATCAATTTATGTAATATACTTCATATTTTCATTTATTGCTTAATATTGAATCATATGAAGTGATTTGGAGAATTATTGGGTTAGTTTAGAGTTGTATTCATGTTATAAACATGTTTCCCTTAGCTGTTTCAGACCATAATACTATGTTTTGAAAATAGTTAGTAAGCCCTAGATTTGATTTGGGCTAATTAGGTGATTGTTTGTGATGTTATTGTTTGATTTGAGATTGATTAAGTAGTATAATGTTATGCACGTTATTAGAAAATATTAATTGATCCACTTGAATTGATTTGTAAAAAGGTTAAAAGCTAATTAAGGGGTTGGGAGTTCTACATCCTTCATTAAAGTAATTAAAGACCCTTTGAGCCTTAATTAGTGTTTATAAAATGGTTCCTTGATTTTATAAATGAAGTATATAGTTTGTAAAATAGGATATGGGATTTTATAAAATAGTAAAAAAGTGAATACTTGATTTTTTTTACGAAGTGATTAAGTATTTTAAAGAAAACAAAGTGATTATAAGCTAGTATGACATTTTGATGTGCACGTAAATGTGCATATATTTACATCCATATTTTATCTAGTTTTAATTAAATAAATGTCATATTTGGGTATTTTAACATGTTTAAAACCAAAATTCAATTATTTTCAAATCATCATATATTCATCTACATACAGGGGCAAAATAGTCATTTTTGTGATGTGTTAATTAGGGACTTTTTACTTGGACATTTTTCATAGTTTTTATAGGAATTTGGATGCATATGAAAGAGGGTTTCATGAAGATATATGCATGCACAAGGGAATACAAAGGAATGAAGAGGAAATAATTCAAGCTCATGATCATGGAGACCCCACCTACCCACTTACCTAAATCTACAATTAGAAGCTAATGGACAACTAAGTGAAGGTTAAAGTTCCATGCATATTTAATGATGGATTAATTAGAGGCTAATGGTTACTTGAAGGCTACACTTCCTAAAGGGCATTTTGGGAAGCACCCTAAAAATTGAATTAGGGTTTTATGCATGTATAAATAGCCCTCTTATGTACATGTAAATATCTTCTTATTCTCTTATTTTACTTAGGAAAATTAGCAAGCAAGTTGTAAACACAATTTTTCTTGTTTATAGCTTAGATTTACATTCATGCAAGTAGTGTAGCTTTAATTTTTATACAAATAGTTAGTAGTTAATCTCTTTTTCTTCCTTTGTTTAGTTTCTATTTCTTTGCTTTTTAATGTTGAAACTTACAAGTGTTGATTTGATAACACAAATAAGTAGCTAAACCCCTTTGATTTAGAGGTAATGAAGCTCTCTAACTTTATGTAAATGCAACATTTCTATGATTTATGGTCTCTTTTATTTGTGCTTCATGAAAGTGGATTTTGATGTAAGTTTATAAAAGTGGGTTTGATAGCTTATGTTGCATTTGCAAATGAGCTATTCTTATGCAACATAAACACAAATTACATCATCATTTGCTAATTGATTTTTGATTTTGAAATGAAAGTAAAAACATTTTTCATTTTTTTACAAATTTCATTTTCTTTACCATTTTTCATTTTTTTATTACAAATTTACATTTTCTGTAAACTCCCCTCACTACACTGTTACTTTTCCCTGCACACACCCCTGAATAGTGCCACTGCCCTTCCCTGCTTCTAAAACTTCTCTACCACCACTGCCTGAACTCCATTACCACTTCATCCATAACATACCACCATCCACAAACATTCATCAAACAAACTTCATCGATCATCCACCACCACCAACATACTCCTCCACCATACAATCATCCTTGCCAACAGCTCCATACTGCCTCAACCAATACTGTCACTCCCTTGATCAGCAATTCAAAACTACACCATACAAATTGCTCCATAATCCCAAAATTCCACATAACTACCATACTCCATACAACAAACTACCAGACAACATCCACCTTCCCATACTTCATAACCTTTGACAACCAGCTACAAGTCATTAACAACAGACTCCATCACATAACAGTGCTACGACCATTGCACATATCAACTTGCTAACAACAGTTCAACTGCTTTTCCCACTTCAACCACTGCTTCTCAAAGAACTTCTCACCACAAACCCCTTTGACTACCACCTACCACCATTCTACAAATACTGCATATCCACATCAAATACTGCACATTCGAACAAGTTTTCCACCCAAACAACTGTTGTGGTCACAAACACATATACCACCATCAAAATTGCTTACATATCACCCCTACCGTGCACCACAACCACTGATAAGTGCCAGTGCAACTTCACCACATTAGCTATATCCCCTTTTGCCTCAAACAGCAGCATATTACAAAGCAGCTTCATTTTTGCCTTTTTTTGTCTTCTTTGCCTTCTTCATTAGAAAGCTTCTTCATTTCTCCCCACTGATCACACTCACTTCTACAAATCGAACTGCCGTGTACCTCACCTCAACACATCCAACCTGCACACAATCCCAGGTTCACCCACCTCTGTCTGCTCCTCATCTCACTCACACAAATTACTACCAAAATAGTTCATCACCTCTGCCTTCTCGCATCACCACAAACATCCCTCCATAGCTTCACCACTGCAACTACTTCAAACATACAAACATTCCACTTCTGCTATACAACACAGTTGTGCACATAACATCACACTATCGCCAACAATCGACCATCACCTGTGCACAGTTTCAAACATACATCACAACCTGACCAAACTTTGCAGCACTGCTACCAAACTCTGCACATCCCATACATTCCCTTTCACTTCCACTCACTGCCAAACTCTGACTTCAATTAACATCCACTTCACAAACAACTGCTCACCACATCCCATCAATCACTTGCCAGTATCTTACTGCTGTACGACGAACAACCCCTCCTCCCAAAAATCGCCGACCACCTTCACAATCGACTTCGCAACCCATCCCCAATCCTCCAATCACGCAATCATCTTCTCCAGGCAATCGAATCGAAACCACTTCATCCTATCATATATTTCTTCACCCTGTCATCATCATCTTCCTGAAATCGCCACACCTTCATCACGTAATCGAATTGAAACCACTTCAACCGATCCCCATTCTAATTTAGATCGAACTCAGCTCGAACAGCGAACAATTTCTCAGCTCGAACTCACTAATCAGTTTCTCGCGATTCCCCTTTTCTTTTCTTTTTTTCTTCTTTTTTTTCTTTCTCTTTTAAGTTTGCGTTCGAGTGTTTTGATTTGTGTCGTTGGTTTTATTGATTTTAACAGAGAAAGGAAATTGCGGTCTTAGGCCTTTGATGAGCCGTGTTGATTAAAGGTCTTAATTTATGTTAAATTTTGTTTTATATTAGTTAAGATATCTTCTTTTCAATTAAAAAAAACTTTAGTTTATTTTGGTTTTGTTCATTTCTTCTATTAAAAAAAAGTTTTTTCTTACTTTGTTTTCTTTTGTTTTAGCTGTTTTAGTTTTCCTTTAGTTTAAAAAAAAATCATTTGCCTGATATAAATTCTTCTTTAAATTTGTTTTGTTTTGTTTAATTTATTTTGGTTTGTGTTAATTTTTTTAAAAAAACAAAAAAAATAAAAACAATTTTATATATCTTGTTTTTCGTTTCAGGTTGCCAAAGCAGAAAATCAAGAGGAATCGCTTTGCTTTGCTTGCTTGCATAATAAAATCGCCGCTTAAAAAAATTGCTAATAATCTGCACGCTCTGGTATCGTGCTTTCATCGCTAGTTTTATTTTAGTTGCATTTTTGGTTGCTTGCATTTGCATTCTATAAAAAAAATTCCAAAATCCAAAAACAAAAATAAAGTTCATTTTAGTTGCATTGTTAATACACGTTTAATTTCTTGTTTTGCATTCATTTCATCTTGTTTTATTTTCTAAGGGCAATACCCCAATTCACATAAGGTGGGGGATTTCATCACCCTTTTCTCAGCCCACAAATTGCATTTCATCGTAGAATTTGACTAATAATAAAGGTTAGACATTCGACTTAAGGGTGTCATGAGTTCACTTAGGGCTTAATTGTATCTTGACAATTGTCTTCTTTGAAAAAGTTTATTTCTTGGTGTCTAGGCTACGATAGAGTAATAACCATTTATAAATATTACGGTGATTCATAAATATTATAGTGGTTGTTCCTCTGAAGGTACTTAAACCTTCGGTTGCATTGCTACGGTGATTCGTGGTGCACTGATAACCCCTGTATGTTACCTGACTAAGAAATATTTTTGTTAATTTAAGACAAAGTGTGATCATACAATTTTGGGTTAGGAGCTACTAAGGACAGAAAATTGTAATTAAGTCATTTGCATTCATTTAGTTGCATTACTTCATGCATATTTAAAAAAAATCAAAAAATCCGAAATCCAAAAAAATCTGTAAATTTTACTTAACTTAGTTTTTACTCCCAAAAAAAAATCCTTTTTCCTTTCCTTTGAAAATTTTCAATTAAAAACAAAAATCCAAAGAAAAAATATCAAATCTTTTCAAAAAGAAAAAAAAATTAAAAAACAAAAACAAAAAAAAGCAAATTCCCATTTTGTAAAAACAAAAACAAAAAAATTTCCTTTTGGTAAATATTTGAAAATCTGAAAACTTAAAAAAAAATTATGAAAACAAAAACATATAAAAATTTGAAAGCAAAAAAAAAAACAAAAATCAAACTTTTCTTTTGAAAAATAAATTTCACTTAGTAAATAGTTTCCTTTCTTTAAAAAAACAAAAACAAAAACAATTTTTCACTTCATTTTCCAAATATTGTTTCATTCTCTAAACTCGTTTCTAACTTCTTTCTCTTCTCGACTTTCACATGTGCATGAGTACTTGGACTCGTGACACAACAACAAATCGTTGGACTCACGACTCAATAACTAATCGTTTAACTCGAAAAGACGATCCTCCCGATATGGCGAACGAGAACGCCCCTCGAACTCTTATGGATAGAATCTTTTCCGATAGAGTTTCTATTCCATCTTGCATCACATTATCCGCCCCTACGGGTAACCATTTTGAAATTCACTCGAACCAAATTGCCATGCTTCCAAAATTTGGCAATTTCGAACACGATGACCCATATATCTTTTTGACTAAATTCGAACAAGTTTGCGCAACCATGAAACTCCAACAACTCTTTGATGATGGAATCAAACTTCGATTAATTCCATTCGCTCTTATAGATTACGTTGAAAAATGGTTGTACAGCTTACCATCGAATTCGATTAAAACGTGGAAAGAATTCGTAAAAGCTTTCTTAAATAAGTTCTACCCCTTGGAAAAAATGAGTAAAATTCGAAACAAAATCGTCAATTTTCATCAATTTAGAGGAGAACCGTATGGAAAATAATTTTAAAGATTCAAAGAGCTTTTGATAAAATGTCCACGCCATAACTTCGAAAAATGGACGATTTGCCAAATCTTATACGATGGACTCGAAAACAGCTCACGAACCATGCTCGAATCAATGTGCCAAGGCAACTTTCTTGCCCTACATCACGATGATGCTTGGCAATTTCTTGAAAACCTCGCTGAAAAGTTGTCCCAATAGGAACGTTCAAACGAAAAAACAATTTACTCACGATCGAGCGCACACTCGATAGGATCTTCTTTGGCTTTGGAAGCTAAAATCGACGCTATGATTAACAAATTCGATAACGTTTTCTTGTCAAACCAAATGAACCAAACTTCCCAACCAATGTGTTATAAATGTAACGATCCTAACCATATAGCCGATCAGTGCCCTAATTCTGTCGAACAAATCAATACTTTCAATAAAGCCAAAAATGACCCGTTTTCTCCAACGTACAATCCTGGTTGGAGAAATCATCCATATTTTGCTTGGAACCAAAACAATCCCAACACGAATATGATTAGTCCCAATTTTTAAGCATTTCTGAATAATGCTTCGAATCCTCCCTTTCAGTCCAACCATTTCAACCAAACTTTGCGGGTCCGTCTCATAATCAATCGCAACATTCAAATTTTCAACCAAATTCTGCTCATCCTCCCCAAGACGATAAACGTTTAAGTTCACTTGAGAAAACTCTTGAAACGTTGGCTAAAGCAACTACTCAAAGCCTTCAATCAAATAGCAATTTGCAAAATTTATTGACCTCATATATGCAAAACACAAACCAATCGATTGCAAAACTTGAAACGCAAATGAGTCAATTAGCCACGTCTGTTAGTGAACACGAACGAGGAACATTACCAAGCTAACCCATTCCAAATCCCATAAATCAAAACGCAAATTCAAATCAAGCCCATGTTGTTCAAGATAGCAACGTCACCCAATTGAATGCTATCACAACTCTACGTTTCGGTAAACAAATCTATAATCAAGTCGTTAATCCAAACGATTCACTGAAAACCTCTCTCGACACTTCTAAAACAACGAACGAATCTGAACAAAACGGGGATCCAATTGTCGAATCGAATGCCAATCAAAATTTTTCTTCTTCTACTCAAGTAGACCTACCTACTGAGTATCACGTCCCATTTCCATATCGTCTTCGACCCAAGAAACACTCGGACCAAATGGAAAAATGTTGGATATTTTTAAACAAGTGAAAGTTAACATCCCGCTTCTTGACATCGTTCAGCAAGTCCCCATGTACGCGAAATTTCTTAAGGACTTGTGCACCCAAAAGTGACACACTCAAGTGCCCAAAAAAGTCTTCTTAGCCGCCAGTTTGACTGAAGTCTTGTCCTAATCCATGCCCGTTAAATACAAAGATCCTGGCTGCCCTACGATTTCGTGTACAATTGGAGACAAGACGATTAACAAATGTTTGATAGACTTAGGCGCAAGTGTCAATTTAATTCCATACTCTATGTACGAACAATTAAGCTTAGGTGAGCTCAAACCCACAAAACTCATGCTTCAATTCGCTGAACGCTCCATTAAGAAGCCCGTGGGAGAAATGGAGGACGTGCTTATTAGAGTAGGGAAATTCATATTCCCCGTTGACTTTATCGTTCTCGAAACACAACCTGTGACAATCCCTGCGAGTCAAATTCCATTGATTTTAGGCCGATCATTCTTAGCCACCTCAAGTGCCTTAATCAATTGTCGTAATGGTTCAATGAAAATTACTTTTGGAAACATGACTTTGGATCTTAATATTTTCAATCTTGAAAGCCAATCGAATGAACCTCGTGACCAAACGTTGGAAGTTAGTGCCATTCACGAAAACTTCGAAAATGAGACACTTGACCTTAACGACGAACGTGAAGCTAAGTACAAAAAATTGTTTCATGAAATACCTAATGAGACTGAATACACTCTTCCTTTTGAATCACTTCCAGTTGAGTACGAATCTCAACCCAATTCTTTGATCGAGAAACTCCTGAAGTTGGACCTCAAACCTCTTCCCGGTCACCTTAAGTACGCATACTTAGGTGATAACGAAACGTTTCCCATCATAATTTTCGCAACTCTCTCTCTCTTGATCAAGAAACCTCCTTACTTTCTATTCTTTCAAAAAACAAGGAAGCAATTGGGTGGTCCATTACCGATATTAAGGGAATTAGCCCTGCTAATGTCCAACATCGCATTCACTTAACTGACGAAGCCTAACCCAATCATGATGCACGACGGAGGCTTAACCCAAAAATGAAAAATGCGGTTCGTGACGAAATTCTTAAGCTCCTCGATAACGGTATCATATACCCCATCTCCAATAGCCCATGGGTTAGCCCAATTCATGTCGTGCCTAAAAAGTCTGGACTTACCGTTATAACAAACGACGCTAACAAACTCATTCCTACTCGAACTCAAACTGGTTGGCATGTTTGCATTGATCATCGAAAATTAAATGCTGCAACACGAAAAGATCACTTCCCTCTTCCTTTCATTGACCAAATGCTCGAACGTTTAGCCGACCACGAATTCTACTACTTCCTTGATGGTTATTCCGGCTATAACCAAATTCCAATCGCTCCCGAAGATCAAGAGAAATCGACTTTCACGTGTCCATTCGGTACCTTTGCTTATCAACGTATGCCATTCGAACTTTGTAACGCTCCTGCTACTTTCCAACGATGCATGGTTGACATCTTTTTCGACATGATTGAACGCTTTCAAGAAGTTTTTATGGACGATTTCTCTATCTTTGGTGATTCTTTTTCTGAATGTTTACATCTTCTCGAGTTGGTTCTAAATTGATGTAAAGAAAAACATTTGACTTTGAATTTGGAAAAATGCCACTTTATGATCAAACAAGGCATAGTCCTTGGACATATCATCTCAAATAAAGGCATTGAGGTAGATAAAGCAAAATTAACGTAATTTCAAACCTACCCATTCCTAAATCTATTAAGGACATTCGATCATTTCTAGGACACGCTGGCTTTTATCGACGCTTTGTGAAAGACTTTAGCAAAATTGCTCGTCCTTTGATGACTCTTCTTGGAAAAGAAGTTCCTTTCGATTTTAACTCTGATTGTATCTCTTCTTTCGAGCGTCTCAAAAACAAACTCATTTCTGCTCCAATCATTTTCGCACCCAATTGGGATCTCCCATTTGAAATAATGTGTGACGCTTCTAACTTTGCGGTTGGTGTTGTCTTAGAACAATGCATCAACAAAATCCTTCATGTCATTTAGTACGCGAGTATGACTTTGAATGACGCTCAACTCAACTACACAACAACCGAAAAAGAGCTTCTAGCTATCGTTTTTGCACTCGAAAAGTTTCGACCTTACTTGATAGGTTCACACATCACGGTCTACACTGGCCATATTGCTTTTCGATACCTTTTTTGCCAAAATGGATGCTAAATCTCGTTTGATTCATTGGATCCTTTTACTTCAAGAATTTGACCTTACAATCAAAGACAAAAAAGGAACTGACAATGTCATAGCCGATCACTTGTCTTGTCTTCCCAACGCACCATCACCTTTACCAATCAATGAAAACTTTCCCGACGAACAACTTCTTTCTGTCTCCATCGATCCGTGGTATGTTGAGATAGTGAACTATTTAGTCAATAAAGAAACTTCTTCATTTTGGTCAAAACAAGATAAATGCAAATTCACGTCCCAAGTGTAATATTTCTATTGGGACGATCCATACTTGTTCAAGTATTGTTCCGACCAAATCATTCGACGTTGCATCCCAGATTGCGAAATCAAGAGTGTTCTCTCGTTTTGTCACGATCAAGCGTGCGGTGACATTTCGGTCATCGAAAAACTACAGAAAAAGTGCTTCAGTGTGGTTTTTATTGGCCTTCTCTTTTCAAAGACTCATTCGAATTTTGCAAAACTTGCGATCAATGCCAAATGCTTGGAAGAATTTATCGACGAGATATGATGCCTCTAAACCCCATTCTTATTATCGAAATCTTTGATGTTTGGGGCATCGGCTTTATGGGACCTTTTCCCAATTTTTTTGGAAATTTGTACATACTTCATGCGGTTGATTATGTCTCCAAATGGGTAGAAGTTGTTCCTTGTAAAACCAATGACCATAGAATTGTTGTGAAATTTCTCAAAGAAAACATCTTTTTGAGGTTCGGCACACCTCGCATAATAATCAGTGATAACGACACCCATTTTTGCAATCGTTCTTTTGAAACTTTAATGAAGAAATACTCGATAACCCACAAGTTATCCACTCCGTATCATCCTCAGACTTATGGCCAAGTTGAAGTTTCAAATCATCAAATAAAACAAATCTTGGAGAAAACTGTTAACAAAAATCGTAAAGATTGGTCTTAGAAATTGATCGATGCGCTTTGGGCTTACCGTACCGCTTTTAACACTAACCTTGGGATGTCCCCATTTCGTTTGGTTTACGGGAAAGCTTGCCATTTACCGGTTGAAATCGAACACAAAGCGTTGTGGGCAATAAAGAACTTAAACTTTGACCTCGATAAAGTTGGCGAAAACCAAAAACTACAACTCAACGAACTAGAAGAACTTAGGAACGATGCATATGAAAATGAGAAAATTTACAAAGAAAAAACAAAAAAATTTCATGACAAGTCAATCCTAGGAAAAACGTTTTCGCCTAACCAAAAAGTTCTTTTATATGACTCAAGACTTCAATTATTCCCTGGAAAACTTAAATCAAGATGGACCAGACCATTTGTGGTATGAACTGTTTTTCCACATGGTGCCGTAGAAATAGAAAACCCCAGGGATGGATTGATTTTCAAAGTCAATGGTCATCGTTTGAAACCTTTCTTGGAATTGCCAAATAACCAAGAGGAGGAGCTCATGATCCTTCATGAGCCAAGCTACATCTATTAAGAATGTTAACCCTCTTTTGTAAATATGTACATATTTTCCCCGTTACACTCATAATATCGTGCATTGACTGTGGGGACACAGTCAAAGTTAAGTGTGGGGGGAGTCTCATTTTCATTTTATTTTTTTATTTTTCATGGCATTTTTGAATTTTCATTTTCTTTAAACCCAAAATTTTCAAAAAAAAATCCCAAAAACATTTTCTTTTTAGCATTTCGATTTATTTTTGAAAAAACACTAAAGGATGAGTATAAGTTTTGGATATTAAATTGAAATTTTTGAAAATTTATTTGTCTTAACAAAAATAAAATGAAGTTTGATTACAAATAAAAATGGTATAACTAGTATATAGGAAGGTTCATATGTCTTAATTATGAAGTATATTCTAGTTGAAAATCTTTGTTTAAAAAGTGGTAAATTTAAAGTAAAGGACATAACATTTTTATCGTCTAAGTTAAATGGTGCTAAGATGATTTTGCAAAACTTTCTCTTCTTAAAAAAATGTATATAAGTAAAAAAACATTTGTATATATGTATATATTTTTTAACACCTAGAGTCATGTATTCACACTCGTGTGTTCACTCGCCATGCTCTATACCCTTCTCACATAAGCCCGAAAGGCAGTGCACGATCGGTATATCTGGCCTCAGTTTATCTGAGTTAGGTGTAAGTATATAAAAATTCTTTTACTAATAACGTCTACAGTCAATAAGTGTTCACACTTGTGTGTTCACTTGCCACGCTCTGTATTCCCCTCACGTAAGCCCGAAAGGCAGTGCATGGGTTATATATCTGGCCTTAGTTTATCTGAGTTAGGCATATGTAAATATTGTTAATATCAATAAAAAATTTAAATAAGAGAGAGTAAGCAATTGAAATCCAAACACTATTTTGACTTGTTTGATTTAACTTGTTATTGAAAAGAAATGAAAATACCACTTTGAAAAACTTTGATAATCAACTAATGATCCATTTCATAATTACATTGTGTTATCAACCGAAACAACTAGCCAAACTATAGTCTATCTGTTATGACAACTTAATTTTTGTTGGAAATTTTGACAAGTAAAAGGACTTAAATTTCTTGATAATGACCAGAACTTATATTTAACTTACTAGTGTCGATTTGAAAGTGAATCCTTCATTTGTAAATACTTTCAAAAACTTACATTCATCCCATTATAAATAAATCTTGCATTTTGTAAATATTTTCACTTTGCATTTGGATTTTGTGGGTAGTATCCACTGAAAACCCTCACGAGGCAACACTCATCCTACTGGGGACACCCAGAGGTTTAACGGCTTGTTGCATACGCTCAATGCAATTGTGGTCCCTACGAAAACGGATTTATCTTAGTTTTCCTTTATTCGAGGACGAATAAAAAGATAAGTGTGTGGTATTTGATGTGCACGTAAATGTGCATATATTTACATCCATATTTTATCTATTTTTAATTAAATAAATGTCATATTTGGGTATTCTAACATGTTTAAAACCAAAATTCAATTATTTTCAAATCATCATATATTCATCTACATACAGGGGCAAAATAGTCATTTTTGTGCATGTGTTAATTTAGGACTTTTTACTTGGACATTTTTCATAGTTTTTATAGGAATTTGGATGCATATGGAAGAGGGTTTCATGAAGATATATGCATGCACAAGGGAATACAAAGGAATGAAGAGGAAATAATTCAAGCTCATGATCATGGAGGACCCCACATACCCACTTACCTAAATCTACCATTAGAAGCTAATGGAAAACTAAGTGGAGGTTAAAACTTCATGCATATTTAATGATGGATTAATTAGAGGCTAATGGTTACTTGAATGCCACACTTCCTAAAGGGCATTTTGGGAAGCACCCTAAAAATTGAATTAGGGTTTTATGCATGTATAAATAGCCCTCTTATGTACATGTAAATATCTTCTTACTCTCTTATTTTACTTTGGAAAATTAGCAAGCAAGTTGTAAACACAATGTTTCATGAAATAAAAATGGCTTCCAAGCCTCTTTCTCTTTTCTTTTCTACATGCTTTTATTTACTTTTATGTTAATGTTTATTTCTATGCTTTCTTTCATTTCATGTTTATAGCTTAGATTTACATTTATGCAAGTAGTGTAGCTTTAATTTTTATGCAAGTAGTTAATTGTTAATCTCCTTTTCTTCTTTTGTTTAGTTTCTATTTCTTTGCTTTTTAATGGTGAAATTTATAATTTGTGATTTGATAACACAAATGAGTAGCTAAACCCCTTTGATTTAGGGGTAATGAAGCTCTCTAACTTTATGTAAATTCAACATTTCTATGATTTATGGTCTCTTTTATTTGTGCTTCATGAAAGTGGATTTTGATGTAAGTTTATACAAGTGGGTTTGATAGCTTATGTTGCATTTGCAAATGAGGTATTCTTGTTCAACATAAAACAAATTACATCATTATTTGCTAATTGATTTTTGATTTTGAAATGAATATAAAAACAAAATTTGATGATCTATATTACTAATTATAATAGTAAATAGATCATACTTCAAATAGCTTTTGCTTTGACTTCATTTTCATGAGATTTGATAAGTGGCTTATTTGTTGTATTATAGTTTGATGGTTTAAGTTATGTTAATTAATAACATAAATAAACCATACTTACGATAAATGCAACAATTATTTCACTTTATATCAAAAGAGATCATAGATTATTTGTTTGTTGATTTACAAAAATATAAGAGTGGATTTGCCTCTAAATTGTTTTCTAATCTCATAGCTTTTAATCTCATTTTCATTCTAGTTTTAGCTTCATTTTGTTTACAATTTGTAGTTAACAATCTTCTCTCCACTTTGGTCTAATTTGATTGAATAGAAAATTCTAAAATCTAAAAAAATTCCCTGCGGATCGACCCGTACTCGCCACGTACTAAAATTGTACGCTGTGCGCTTGCGGTTATTTTTATTTTAAAATTTATCGATGGTTTTCTAATTCGATAGAAATTCCGTTGTCAAACACATTTTATAAAATGGTTTATGATTTTATAAAATGATATAAAGAGATGTTTCACTCTTATTATTAGAAAGGTTACTAAAATAAGTAATATTTGAACAAGAAATAGTCGAATTGCCTACCAGATATATATATGTGTATAAGTGCACGATCGGACATATGTATACGTGTATTCAAATTTAAGCAATGAACGAAACAACTCTAGTGTTGTAGCTAGAATTGTGATGGGAGTTGTGTTTGTAAGAGGTGAATATTTGTGTAATAGATTTTACATGCATACGAGAATGTCTGTATGTGTTATGGTCATGTTATGAGCGATCTCATGTAACCATAGAGACTACCAGATGCGTTAAGTTGCATGGGAAAGTGCCGGGTCAAGTAATCGCCTCGGTGAAGCTCGTTTGCAATTGTTTAGTTATATAGAAGTATTATTGAATATAAGTTCATTGCGGGCATTTCACGTAGCCATAGCGACCACCATGTGTGGTAAGTTACATGAGAGTATACCGGGTCGAGTAATTGCACCAGTGGAGTCCGGAAATGTGAATTGTTAAGTTAATGTGTGTTTGCGTGGACGCGTGTGCATAGGCGTGCACGAATGAGTGTATCGACACATGTATAGCTACACATAAGGATAGAGGAAAATTCAAATTGTGTAAATTCATTATTTGAAGTCTCTAGATTGAAGAGAATTTTGCCACGATACGAATGGAAGAAACGTTGAGTCATTTGGAGCTACAGATCAACAACTATGGTGTTTGAAGGTTGATTCTGCAATTTGGGAAAGTTTGGTAGGTTTTGGAGTAATTTGATTTTAAGGCCCACGTGGGACCCACCTCGGCAAGTATTACAAAAACCGTAGATTTTGAGGTAGATTGGGAGGATATACCGGGAGCATACCATGACATTAGGGTTATGCATTCGATTTGGAATGAGATTTATCGCTTACTTGGTTTCGGTAAAATCCAATTTTACTAGGTTAAGCGTTACCAGTAATGGCAATTATTTACACCAATTCTCTTCGTCAAAACTATATCGGTTTGGAATTATAGAATTTGGTAATGGTCAAAATTCCATTATCGTCCATATTCAACTTTATATTCTAAACGCAAAGTCCTTGGTTCAATAATAACAATTATTATTAACCGAACTACTCTGGCCAAAGTCTTTTAGTTGACTTCAATGGACCATGGTACTAACCTCATACTATCAAGGAGACGAATCCTCTCTTAAATAGTGTTTCACTTCCAATGCTTCCACCTAACCCAACTATAGTCGTTCGATGGACGCCATACTATGATTTAACTATAATAAAAGCAGAGCTTCCACATTGAAGCTCAACGATATTCTCAAGTCGAGAACCGTGTAATTTTGTCACATTAATTTTTTCTATTTGACCTTAGTTATATTCACTAATAGAAAACCATCAATTGAGTCATTCCATATTTATCCATATCAGTACGTAACCCCTTGGTGCCCCTAGTAGTCATGAGTAATAAATTGCCTAACATTTGGAGAGCGTTACGTACTCTAGTCTCAACGTATGTATCGATATCAAGTCTCGATACATCTTGACTACAAATATTTAAAACGGTATGTTTAATTTCATTGTTGATAAATTACTCGTGGTTACAACACTTTTTAACTACTATCACAAAATATACTATTTATGGTTTTTTAATTAAATATACTTTTAATTAAATTAATTAATTAATGTAACACATTATATCAAGTATATAATAGAAAGAAAACACATTTTGTTTCGAACAAGATTGGTAACCGAGTTAAATATATGTAACAATTACATACCTTAAAGCATATCCCTAACTCTATCAATCTCCCACTTCCACTTAGGCCAATTATGGAATCTCTATCCCATCCTTTCGATTAGTTTGATGAGAACTAATTGTGTTAGACCCTTCGTGAATGGACCTGCTATTTTTTTAATTATCTACTTCATCGACTAACTCTCTTTGATGCTGATAAACTACATTTATCATGTGGAACTATTCAGAATATGTTTCTTGAATTCTAGCAAGCTCTTATTATTACATTATTGTCATATAATAATGATGCAATATTCTTAATAATTTGAATCACCCCTAGCTCAGCCATAAATATATGCATTATTATTTTTATACATTGCTTTTATTATGGCACTATTCGAGGCGATATACTTAGCCTTTTCATCAAACCAGAATGTTTCATTTGGAACATTTCCAACTTAAAGATACTTAATTAAATTTTGAACATGAATTTAATGTTCACATTTTATACTCAACATCACTCATGAAGTTTGAGTTGGATACTCCTTTATAAGGAGTTCTTTGTTTCTATAAACCGTTCTCTAGTATTTTGAAAATACTTGAGAATACTCTTGTTAACGCTAAAAATGTACGCTAACACCCTAGTGTGAGTTGTGATATAGCGAAAGCACCACCCGTTGGTACGGGAACTAAAAGCAAGTAGAAAATAGCAGAAAATAGTAAAGAGGCAACAATTTTTATAGTGGTTCGGCTCAAAGTCAAGCCTACATCCACTTAATCTCTTCTATTACTGTTTTGATTACAAATTTTACAATCATTCTTCAATTACAACACAATTGAGACAGGCAGTTAGAACTTTGATGCAGAAAAGCTCTTTGAATTCATGTTGAATGAACTTGATCTTTTCCGAAGGTTCTTTGAAGTGTCTTTTGCATTTGAAGTGTTGGAGCAAATGTAGAAGTCGTGAAAACAGCAAAGTCTTGGCGCTCCAGAAAATTTTATCCCCCGTTCAGTGCGGAGTAGGCGGGGTATTTATAGGAGAAGTTGGGCTTAGGTCGGCCATGCCATAGGTCGTGAGCGACCTAGGGAGTTGCGACCTAAGAGCGATCCCGAGGTAGCATAAGTCGTTAGCGACTTAATGGAGCCATCCTGGACGAGATATATGTTGTGAGCGACTTAGCATGTGTAGCACAGGAGTTATCTCGGCTTGCTAAGGTCGTAAGCAACCTAATGTAAGAGGCAGTGCGCATGCGGCTTAACTCTGAAGCTTGCTAGGTCGTTAGGTCGCTCTTTCGTTAACTCGTTAGGTCGTTGCCTTCATTGAGTTGCTAGGTCGTTTACCCATTGAATCGCAGGAGTCTTTAGGTCGCTGGGTCGCTGGAGCTCCTTAAGTCGTTGAGTCATGCCATATTGAGCCGCTCTGTGCTTTAAGTCATTAGGTCGTGCCCTGCTATGGGTCGTTAAGTCGTTTATGCCTTGGATGGTTGAGTCGCTTATTCCCTTAGGTCGTTGAGTCGAATAGGGCGCTAAGTCGCGAATAAGAGAGGTTAACAACTCTAAACTACCATTTAGTGATCTTTATTTGGATTCGGTATTTGCTCAAGTACATAAGAAAATTACGATATTGTAGACAATTCAACACGTCTGGTAATTCCTACCGTCAATATATGAGGAATCAATCTTATATGTTAAATACTAAACATTTTAATATGGTGTCTTTGCATATCGTTTTGGACATTCCCAACACCTTTTATACGTATTATAAAGGATATAATTTAAAATTCTAATATTGAGTATTAAACAACAAAACCATTACTGATTTTAACATAAGTACATCATTAAAAATCAACAATATGTTGTTTACTTAAACTCTAGAAATTTCTACGTACCTTTTAGTGTCCTTTCTTATGGACACACGCTTCCTCTACATTTTGACTGAAAATCAAACTATTCGATATTTCTATCAAAATACTAGTTCATTTCTGATGCTTATAGAATGATACTTTTGTATCGTTTCTTGGATCGTTTCCAAAAACCCACAAACTGTAACAGCCTGAAATTTTCAACCATTCACATCCATACATGTCGGATTTGAATTGCTCAAAATATCATATTGTTAATTTAAATTTGGCAAAACTCGGCATATACAGTAAATAAATAATCACAGAATCATAGACACGGAGTAATATAAAATAATACAACGGAAACAAAAGAATAGTAGTTCATGAAGCTACTATATATATATAACAAAGTTAAATAAGATAAAATCGAGGTCTCGAATACATAGATGTCTCAATACAATAGTCAAATACAAGATCAGAATACCTCATTGGAATCAACAGAATAACTGAAAGCAGAATAGATAGCTGGATCTCCGAGCGAAGCTCCAACTCCAAAGGTGAGTCTCAAATGCTGTATCACTCAGTCTAACCCGAGCGTAAAGCAAAACACAAAACACTCGAGTCAGGATTAACATTCTTATATCAATAAATCCAACTCAAGTGAAATATCAACTAAAATACAAGTAACTCAAAGGATGTTTGGGATAACCATCATCTAAGGATCCGTTAAACTATCTACTATGTAGTAATATACGCTATTATAATAATGTCTATAGTAAAGTAAACTATTAAAATAGCGTTAAGGCATTACCCATATCCCCTTAACACATTTTATATATTCCCATAGTCTATACAGTACCGTAATCTCCCCCGTAATGGGCGTCGTCAGAGGGCACTCCATAGGTATGGTACAAAACAAACTCGTAGTAAAGCACGCTATGGTAGGTGACACGGCACAACTAGGCAATGCCAGGGTAGATATACCAATTACACTTCCGGGCCGGTGGTAACGTAGAGCCGCAGCAATCGCCCACCTCGAGCCACACTCCAAGGGTGCGCATCAAATCAATCACAAAGTAATAGAATGGCATACAATGGAATGTGTCCGATCAGAGGAGCTACCTCATTAGCCCGTCGATTGCTCCTATTTTAGCCACCTTATGACAACTCACGAGAGTTGGGTCCACGTATATACCTCATATAGGATCTTCGCCACCATCCTACTTCATTCTGGAATCTCCACCGCGTACACAGTTGTTAAAGTGGTTTTCTGTATTGACAGAGAGTATGCCTATATTCGATCCTGGTCTCTTTAACAACCAATCGTTATTATAACACCGTGGTCATTTCAAAATAGTTATACTTCCAAATCAGAATATCATTTCCCTTTCAAACCATATCAAACGATATCATTTTCACTTCAAATAAATCCATTTCCAAAATCATATCACTTTCCAAAGTTATATCGCTTTCGAAATCATAAGTCTTTTAAAATCAAAACGCTTTGGAAATCGAACCTTGAAATTCATAACGCTTTGAGATCATAGCTTGAAATCATAACATTTTGGAATCCATAACCCTTTCCTCTTAAACAGTTTAGATATTAAAATTAATATATATAATAAAATAGTTTATAAAATAAAATAGTTTATATAAAATAGTTATAAGGTAAAATAGTTTATAATAAAATAATTTATATTGAAAATGATTTATATTAAAATAGTTTATATTAAAATAATTTATAAAGTAAACTATAAAATAGTTTTAAATATAGTTAAAAAATACTTTATATAATAAAATAGTTTCCTCAAATTTCACAAACCGATTCAAATCAACACGAATTCAAAAATTCAAATTTAATTAAATCTTAATTCATTAATTTCCACTAAATTCCGTTTCTCAATAAACCATTTCAAATTTTATTGATTTCAAATACAGATTTGAACCACAAAATGAACCATTTCAATTTCAATGTATTTCAAAGTTTTATATATTCAACATTTTCAAAACTAAATTCGATAATTTCAAATATATATCAAATTCACTTCACTATTATTTAGTTTTGAAATATTTACTTAATCGTTTCAATAACATCTAAATCCAACTTCAATTTACAAATTTAAATAGATAAAATATCCCATTTAAATTTATATAAGTCTGAAATATTCATTTAAGTCACTTTAATCAAATCCAAGGTATAAAACCATATCTTTAAATTTCAAATTTAATAAATTTCAAATCAAACTTGTTTAAATAAAATTCTTAAATAAATATAATTTCAAATCAATTTCAAATCTGAATTTATCAAAATCATTATAAACTCTATATTTGAAATTATAGATATTAAATAAATACTTAAACATATTATTTATCAACTTTATTAAATCAACTTAAATAAATCTTTAAGATCAATATTTATTAAAACCATATATTTCCTTTCAAAACCACAGAAATCTTTTCAAAATATTTATATATAGACCAACGGTGTCTGTATATAATTTTCTATCCTATGGTCAAGTGATACGGATATTTATCATTTCAATCCGCAATTATAGATATACGGGTATATATCTTTTCAACCCACAATCCTAAATTCCATTCAAATGAAAATCGCTTGGGTTTATCATTTCAACCCATAACGATTTTTTCCTATTCTACAGATCGTTCGAGTATGTATCATTTCAACCCATAGCGAGTTCTATACTAACAGGGAACTTGTAGAGTGATAACAGATACAATAATAATATAAAAGGCATATAACATCATTGTAAATAACAGATAATGGTGTCAGATGTCACAAGTGAACAGATACAGATAACATCATATATATGGAAATGTAAATAAGTGACAGTAGCATATTTCGATTGTCGTTTCAATTGAAATCAAATTTAATAAATATAAGAACGTTAATCGTGAGTGATTGCTCACCTTTCGTGGATAGAGAAATTTGACAACAGAACACTTTATGAATTGAATCTTGAACTAGGAAATCGATCCATCCGAACGATAAATCTCAAAGCAAAGTGAGGTGAACGTGGATTCAACGAACAAAGATGATAGTTTGAATTGATGAGAACAATTAGAATCATCTCGATTTAACTGAAACAAAATATATATTATTATCAATTTTCTTTATTAAAGTCAAATTTCCAATTTAAAACACGTATCAGATTAAAACCTTTTATATATTATTTCCAAATCATTATTTCTTACCAAACTTTTCTAATAAATATTTAAACATATTTTATACAAATAAGGGTTATTATAAAATCTACTCTTAAAAGAATGTTGTACATTGAGTAACCATTTTAGGACATATACCATGTAGCATACAATATAAACGGTTCAAACTTTGTATATGTACAAGCAGATATATATAATATAATTTAAAACAACACTTAAATATATATATTATAATGTAATATAAACTTTAAAACTACTATATTCATACATATGCAGATGATGTAAAATAGGTAGTATATATAAAACTACAAGTCTAAAAAGCTGTGAATGAAAAGCTGTAACTTTATATATGTGTAGATCTCAAAACTAACATATCTATAAATATATACGGCTAAACTATATACTTGAAACCAACTCATGTATACAATATATATCAACTAATATATATAGGCTACATACAATCAAACCAATATTTATAAAACAATATAAAACCCAACCTATGCTGTAACCAACGAAAAGATAAATATATATATGTAATGTCCAACCTATACTTGAATAACTTGCCTATTATAACACAGACATGTCACATACACACCCTATCTACATAAATATAAATCTTACTATTTAAAATTTTATACACTAAAACAACAAATCTATGCGTAACTAGTATAACTTACGCAACTTACCCAACTTTATATATTGTATTAATATATATATATATATATACCGTAAAAGAAAAATCAATACTTATATATACAATCCTATAAAATCTTATATATTATACGCACTCCTATAACAACTTATATAACAGATATAGGCAACGAAACATAAATTTTTCAAAATATATACATACGTAACAAAAGTAACAGATATATAAACCAAATGATATATATTCTTTTCTAATATATATATTAAAAATCAAGGTATAGATTTATAAATATTATATCTTAAACAATACAGATTAAAACTTGCCTTATTTTAACATATACGTATGCATAACCCAAATGAACATATTATAAAATACCAATATATATGAAACAGAATATGAACAGTAGGATTCTCACATATATGTATTTACATAACTAGAAGAGGACCGAAATGATGAGCTGGTGGCGGCAAGGAGGGTGTGAGGAAGCTTGCGACAGAGAGGTTCGGCCATTAGAGTGGGCTGCATGGCGCGAGGAGTTTAAAGGCGGAAAGGCTGGCGTTTGGACGGAAGAAGGTGATGTCGAGGTGGAGAGTGGATGTGTGCTCGAGCTGGCATTTGCTGCCTGATGGCGGAGGTCAGGGGCTCGGCTTGGGTTGGCGCCGAAGTTGAAGGGAGAGGGGGAAGTGGGTGGAGCTCTCAGCACTGGTGGGGTTGAAGAGGCTAGTGGGGAAGTGGTTTCAATTTTATAAGAATTTTTTTTTTCAAGAACTGATTTCAAAAGAAAGAAGAGAAAGAAAGTGGTGGAGATGGGATGAAGGGGAAGGGATGGCGTGTTCACAGGCAAATGAAACGTGGGAGAGCAGGCTAAATACACTAGTTGATACTATTATAATTTTGAACTTATTAAAATATTGAACCAGTGGAAACCAAAAGTCAAGCACGAGAATTTAGTAAATATAAATGCAAACAGGTGGAATAATTAAAGGCAATGGCTATAAGGTTATACACGGTGAAATTTGAATGGTCAAAAGAAATTTGAAATGTTCGAAACCGTACCGATACTGCCAATAGTTTCATTGATCTCGCAGCGAACCGGACTTCAAAACACAGAAACAAATATATTGTAGAGATCAGCACGACAAGACGATCAAAACGATATACAGATATTAGTGGTACAATTATCCGGTCAAAAGTCGATATCGGTATCGAAAATGCTGCTAATATGCCGAAAATAAGATAAACGAAGCAATAGAAGTCAAAATTTGCAGAAACGAAATATGACGTCTCACTCAGAAGATAATTTACAAATTATCCATAGAAAAATATCCAGGTTTGGAAAACATTTTATTATCATCAAATATTAACTGATTTAAATTGAAATAAAATTTCACAAGAAAATAAACTTCCATATTATCAGATGAAAATTTACCAGTTGCTATGTTTATACAGACGTATTCCAAATATTAAATTTATATTTCAAAATTTTATTGTTTAAAATTTCACAAAATTTCAATTAATTAAATTAATAGACCACTAAAATTTATGGGTCGTTACACAAACTCAACATCGCTTCCACTGACCTCAAGGCATTTTGGTTGATATATGCAAACAGTCAATTCTAAATCATTATTTAGAACTTTCCATTTCAACATATATGTACCAAAAACAAAGCATACCAAGTGATAATTTTGTGAGTAAATCCGAATTAACTTGAGCCCGTTGAATAACGAAACTATTATGCAAATTTCGGCAATTGAAATTTACAATGTTATTCTTATAAACGTTGCTTGTTATCTTCCAACCGCATTAGTCTGGCTCTTGAAGACTCACTCGCTGCCGATGGACATATCCCTTAGAGTATAGGTTTCAAAATCATATTTTGATAACATACTTGGAATCAATTTTTGATTTGCGCTTCATAGAGTCAAAACTCTTAATGGTTTAATTGGAAACTGAGGATTATCTATCTCAAACCGATAAGAAACTCATAGTATCTTGTCAATATGCAAGAGTATTTATTAGACACTCCAATGCATTGTTGTAACGACCCAGAATTTGACCACTTTAAATTATACTATTTAAAGTGATTTTAAATATAAAATATATAAAATTTTATGGCTTAAATAATATTAGATAGGATTTGCAAAGAGAAATATACGCAAAAATAGGAATAATTGCTTATATCGACAAAAGTGATAAAATCCTAATTTCAGAAAAGTAAGTTCAATGGTTAAATAAATTATTTCAATTAATTTGTGAGTATTTATATTTTCAAATAACATTATACAAATTTATTTTTAAATTTGGTTTACATAAATAAATAGTTTAACTAAAACGGCAAAATGTGAACATAAAACATTTTGTCTAAAATCAACGTTTTGTCGATTTAAAGTTGTCCCAACGTTGTTGCACCTTTATTTTCTTATATATGAACATATATTCAAATAGTATAAGTATTAATTAATCC
Source organism: Allium fistulosum (assembly GCA_030737815.1). NCBI lineage: Eukaryota > Viridiplantae > Streptophyta > Magnoliopsida > Asparagales > Amaryllidaceae > Allium > Allium fistulosum. Next base: position 1,252,775,862 of record CM060905.1, read on the forward strand.
ACGGATCAAGTTTACTTTCAATAAACATACTTAGAAAATTCTAGAATGTAATTAATAAAAACAAGCATAAAAAGACAAAAAGTGTTATAAAAGTCAAAAAGTAAACATTAAATCAAATAATCATAATTATTATATTCTTTAATTAATACTTAAGTGAAAATGACATAAAGTAATGATTTGAAATGTGATGTTAAATGTTGAAAAAGTAAGGTTACTTTAAGTTGAAGTAAGGGTATTTTGGTCTTTTCACATAATAATATTTTAATCCAAACTTTTTCTATAAATACCTACCACTTCTTTCACAAATTCCACACTTTCCATTATTCTTATTCTTCCTTTTCTAAGCTTCTCCTTCTTCTTCCTTAGAGCTTTAATGGCTTCCATGTCTCTCAAAAAAAATTCCAAAAGCGTAATAAAGTTAAGGCAAAAATAATCGACAAAAAAGTATACCACTTAAGTCAAGTTCAAGCTAGTAAGTTCCATCCATCCACCGAAGGCCATGCCCACCTAGAACCCATCTCCACCCCTTTTTATCTCAAATTCTAGGATAGCGGAGCTATAGCCAAATTTCAAGAAGTTTCGGGAAATAGTAGCGAAGCTATAGTCAAATCCGTAGTGACAAAGTAAGCAAAATTGGTAGGAAGTATGGTTTAGATATGGAGTTCTTTGCCTTAAAGTTTGATGAAGTGGAATCCAAAGTGAGTTATTTTTTCCTTTAAGTTCATTAAAATCATTGCTAAGTTGAAGGAACTTTAAGTGTTAAATGTTGTTTGAAAACCCTTGTTGAATGCTTGTTTACTTTGTCTGCTAAAACAATGGTTTTATTTCCTTGTTTGACTATTTGGATGGTTAACTAAGTATTTTAAAATTTCAAAGTTAAATACTTAATGAGGTATGTGGAAATGACTAGTACATGTGTTTCGTCTATGATATCCAAGAAGACTTGGGCAAGGGATGGAACATGTAGAAGGGAAAGCCCAGATGCTCCAAGATAAATATCAAACCATTTTAACCCAAGATAAAATAAAAAATATTATAAATATTTGATAGAATAAAGCGTTGATTATCATTTATTGTTGTGTTTATTTTGTTGATTGATTGTTTGAATTAGGCTCGACCAGTTTATGAGCACTGATCATTATTTATTGATTGTCGACTTTGCTCGACCAGTTTATGAGCAATTAATTATCCATATGCATGGGTTGGGTAGAAAACAATTGTTGGCTAACACCTTGTGATTTATTTCATGATTTGATTAAAAGGTGTTTAGCAATAATATTGGTTCATTTAATTGTTATAATTAGTTATAATAATTTGACGTCAATGGAATTGTTTTCAATGTTAGTTTTCATAAATGAAAGTTTATGAAATGTTTAAAGAAATAAAAATATTTGGAAATGAATATTTTGAAGTTATATTATATAAAAGTAATTTATATAAAGAATGGTTTTATAAAAATGTTTTATAAAATGGAAAGAATTTCGAGGACTAAACCCGATGGTTTTAAGATGATTTTTGAAAGGATTTGGAAATGGAAATTATTGTAGATTAGAAGTATTTGTAATTATTAGTGTAAATGATTTTGTCACTTTGGGATATAAAATGATTTGTTATGTTACCAAAGATTCGGGTAACCCATAACTAAAAATGCAGGCAAGGTAGGTGCAGATGTTATGTAGCCTCAATATAGTCCGCTCTCGTTGAAGAGGGATATACATATCTATATTTATATTTCGGAAGGCTGGGACCCAATTGTCTTGTTATGGCAACAAACCTCCCGATCAGGTAGCATATAGTTTTGTATGCTTGTATTTTAGTATCTTTTCAAAGGTTATTTGTTTTTAGATCCCGGAGTAAAGGACTAGTTTGAATATTAATGATATATATTTCAAAAATTTTGAAATAATAATTCAGAAATAAAGTCCAAAGAAATAATTTTCATAAAGTTAATTAGATTTTAAATCTAAAATTGAAGATTAAGCCTAAGTGGGCAGTTTTGAGAATTGTGTATTTGTTTGTGCATCGTAGGCTCCATGAGTCCTATTTGCGGTAGGAGAACTATGTTGGCTTGATCCTGTATTTAAGTGGGTACCCAATTAGATAGGGGTACGTAGGCAGTCGCAAGTGGTAGTGATGCAGCCCCAATAATAACATAACATTTTCCTGTTTATTGGTTGCCATATATCGCGTATTGTTGTATCTTCCCTACTTACTACTTTATTCCGCATTTACATTGTTTATTGAGTTTGTAGGTAAGGATATTCTTGTTTCTCATCAGAGTTGCACAACAGTAGGTTTACAGTTTGTTTGTAGATTTATTTGTATTTTATTTTGGGTTTGCATTAAAGCACACTGTAGAATAAATGATTACTCTGATAACTTGTATAATTGAAAGTTGTATCCTATACATTTAGTAATGTTGAATATTTATCAAATATTGTGTATTAAGTTGGTAGTTTTTATTCATAGTTTTAGAACGGACGAGTTTTTTGGCGATTTTTACTGGTCCGAAAACACGGGACATTACAGTTGGCATCAGAGCTTAGGTTAGGTCCCTAAGTAAAAAAATTTGTTTAGGTTAGTAAATCAACCTAGGAATTTTAAAAATGAATATTTTGAAGCGATTATATAATAAAAGTGATTTATATAAAGAATGGTTTTATAACAATGTTTTATAAAACGGAAAGATTTTCAAGGACTAAACCGGTTGGTTTTAAAATGATCTTTGAAAGGATTTGGAAATAGAAATTGTTATAGATTTGAAGTATTTGTAATTATTAGTGTAAATGATTTTGCCACTTCGGGATATAAAGTGATTTTTTATGTTACTGATGATTTGGGTAACCCATAACTAAAAAGTGGGCAAGGGAGGGGCAGATGTTCTGTAGCCTCGGTATAGTCTGTTCTCGTTGTAGATGGATATACATATCTATATTTATTTTCAGAAGGCTGGGACCTAATTGCCTTGTTATGGCTAGAAACATCCCGATCAGGTAGCATACAGTTTTGTATGTTTGTATATTGAGATCATTTCAGAAAGGTGATTTGTTTTCAGATCCCGAAGTAAAAGACTAGTTTGAATATAAAAGATATATATATACATATTTCAAAAGTTTTGAAATAAGAATTCGGGAATAAAGTCCAAAGAGATAATTTTCATAAAGATAATTAGATTTGGAAATCTAAATGTGAAGATTAAGCTAAGTGGGTAGATTTGGAACCTACATTTATCAAATATGGTGTATTAAGTTTGTAACGACCTATATTTTTAACACTTTAAAAATACGAATTAAAATAAAATAAAATTGGATAAAAATCCGAAGGAAATAAAATTTTGTGTTGTTAAATGTGAATTACAAGTTAAAATACAAAACTGAATTCTGAAATAACTTATTTGTAAATTAAATATGGATGTTAACTTGTATTGAATGTAAATAATGAATTGAATTTGATTGTAAACCAAATTGGTTATGATTGTAAACAAAGAATAAATAAAATGGTAGATTTTTTTTTATTTTTTTTATTTTATTTAGCAAAGCTAGCCGGCTTTAAAGTGGGCCGTGCCACTATATAAATAAACAAAACAGGTGCTCTGCACATGCACAGAACAACTACACGGGCAAGAAGCCCAAAAAATGAGAAAAAGAAAGCACAGGAGCTAGACATAGATGCCTAATCTACTAACGCAACATGACTAATCTTCCTCAGAAGAGGGAGAACAATCACTACCATCTGCCGAAGATGGACCAATAACAAGAGAAAATCCCGAGAAAAGAGCAGCTAAAAGAGGATCATACCCAACAGAGTCAGGAGAGTACAGAAATTTCCTATCCCACTTGACATCGTAAAACTTACTTTTGTTTTCCTCTCCAACCGCACCTTCCGTAGTGTGGCACAAACCATCACCCACAATATGGTAGATAAGAAACCGACTCTCACCCCCAAGATCACTAATAAAAGCATAAAAGATGTCTCGCTCTGGAGAATATCTCATATCAGAAGGAGCGTGAACCCAAGCACGCTCAACAGAATTCCAAGTAATGATATCAGATGAGGAAGCAGAGGGAATTTCTTCCAGGGCCGATGGAGGAGAAATAAGAGAAGGACCTTGATCTGGCGAAGAAATGGAGGGAGAAACAAAATCCGGAGCAACAACAGGAGGTACCCCAGAAGGAGCATTAGCAACGGACAAAGAAACAGAGGTAGCAACACATACCGGAGCAACAACCAGAGGAACCATAGAGGGAGCAATAACAACGGGAGGCACAGAAGTATCAACTAATGAGACAACAGGAGCGACCTTCGGAACCCACTGCCGAAGAGGAGGACGAGGAAGAGGTAACCGGTCAACTAGGGGAACAACCTTAGATGAACAAGAATCAGCTAAATGGCCAAAGGACTGACAAGACGAGCAAATCTCAGGCTTCCAACTATAGCAAACTCTGACCTCAGCAACGTGGCTCACATCTAATCTGACCTTTAAAACGCTAGGGAGAGGTTTGTCGGGAGTAATCTCAATTAGAGCTTTGGCATAGACAAGTTTCTTTCTGGCTACAGTATTAGCATCATAACAAATCACCTTACCAACAAGGCCAGCTAGCCAGTCGATACCAATAAGAGGCTGAAGAACAGATGGAATATGCGAAAAATGGGCCCAGACAGGAATAGATAGGACTTGCTCCCTAGCACGATCCACAGACGGACTCCAAGTTGTAATAATGAATGGCTTCCCATCAATAAGAATGGGGTCAGCCTCAAGAATTCGTTGCCTCTCCTCAGAACGTGAAAACTTAAAATAGAACAATTCGTTATCAAAGTGGACACTTAAACCACCCCTAGGCTTCCACGTGGAGTTGCACCTCACCTTAACAATATGATACGGAGGATTGGAGTCAAGAAAGAACCCAACCAAGTGGTCTTTCCAAAAATCCACACCAGCCTGAATAACTTCCAAGGGCGGAATCATCACACCCTCACTCTCAATACTATCAAAGAGACGCGGCGTATGCAAACCGGCATTATTGGGTAACTTGGAGAACAAGGAAGACCACTAAGGGACAAGCTGAAGCGGAGGGGGATCCAGCAAAATAGCTTTCGAAACTGCAGGAACTGGGATTTTGTCAAAGGCATTACAACAAACACCAAATGTGCACCCCACAGTTACCCCATCAGATGCCTTGGAGAGACCACTAGCAACTGGCAAGCAATCACAACTCTCTTTTACCACTTCACTACTATGTTCAAGGGCAAGCCCCAAATGCTCAGCACTAACAATCGGCTCAATCTCAGTAACAGACCAAGATGAAGTACCTCTGTTCGATAGCAATGGAGACAAGGGGGATGGAACAAGTGAGTTGACGGGAACTTCAATCCCAAGAAGAGGCTGCGAAGAGGACAGATCACCCAAAAGGACGGCCATAGGGTTAACAACGGAGACAGGCACACACCCAACAGGAGAAACACACGGAACGGGATCGTGTACCCCAGCATCATGCGAGAGAGAGGAAGGCTGAGTAGGCTTCAACATCGACAGTGGGAGAGACGGACACGAGAAATTGCCGAAAAGAAGACAGAGGCAAACAACGAAATGGAAATCAGTCGCCAAAGAGCGTATCGCGAAACGCAACCATTTTGGAAATTTCTTGTTTTAATTAAAATGGTAGATTTAATAGTGGAGGTTTATGTTATTGAAACTAATATAAATAAATGTAACTTAATATTACAGTTGATTGAAATCAGATAATAACCGAAACTGTAATTTGATAAAGATGTTAACTTGTAATTGAACGTAAGTAAAGATTTAAATTTGAGTGTAACAATTAATTGAAACAAATTGAATTTGATTGTAAACAACGAAATAAATAAAATGTTAAATTTAATATTGAAGTTATAATATTGAAATCAACGTAAATGAATGTAATTTAATATTATTGTGAATTTAAATAAGATGATAGCTAAAGAAAATGAAAGTAAATGAATTGTAAACTATTGATAATAATATATAAGTAAATGGTTGATTCAATAATGGAAGTGTAAATCGAAATAAAAGAATTCAATTGGAATTAAATAACTTGAATTTGAATTACAATATAATTGAACGCTGAATCTAATGTAATCTTTTATACTGGATTTATAATAGAAAACTGCATTGTAAAAGATTATTAATTACTGTGAAATTAAAAACGAAATTTGTGAACAATTGAAATTTGATTTAAAAATTAATAGTTTAAAATTGGGAATTTTATATTGAAATTAAACAGTAGAAATAGCCATTTTACAACTGTCTCGGATTTCGACGAAACCGATTTCATCGGATCTGTAACGGTGAATTATTGCAAGACTTCAAATTTCGTAGCGATCGGACTTGTCGTTTGATCGTACAGACTCGAAACGCCTTGAAATAAATGCAATTGAAATCAATTGAAATCAATTTGAAAAATATTGATTTTAGCATGACTTCTTCATACGATGAAATTTGAACCCGAAACCTTTTCCATCGCGTTTAAAATATTTTAAACATCTATTTTGATATATGGGTTGACCCATTTTCGTTTCGGAGTCGTAACGGGCTTTTTGGGCTACTTTGGCGTTAGCGCGTATATTTGTTTTATCCATCTATTCTATTCCAACTTTCTCTATAAACATCCTGCTATAAACCCTAGCCTCCCTAATTCTCATTTGTCTATACGAAAATTCATTCTATTCCTCCTCTTCCTCAATGGCAGACAAAATTCTATATTTCCTGATCCAATTGCAAATCAAATCCAAAGCATAAAGTTCAAAGTCCTCAGAAAAATCTGGAAAAAATATATGTTGAAGCTCTCGACTAGCATAATTCACGGGTGGTGTTCGTTTTTCGTTTTGGGTCATCGTCTGATCAGTAAAAAATCGAGGAAGTTTCGGCCGTTCATCGCTCGACGACGAACTTCGTCGGATCGAAAATTCCTTTCTGGGTTTTGCAGAGGGGACTGAGGGGAGTCGATCTATGTGGTTAGTTTGGCGAATCAACGGTTGGATTGTCGGCAAATTGCGAACTAGGGTTCGAAACTAAGTGGCGGCTGCTGGTGGATATCGCGTGGGGGACGTGTGGCCTTGGTGGTTTCATGGGCCGTGGATGAGGAGCCCTGCTGGGCCATTGAGGTTCGCCACCTTTAGCGGACACACTTCTTCGTTACCATATCTATTACTTTTGTGATTCGATTTGGGTGCACCCCTCGATTATGGGAGTGTTGTTTCGCGGTGTTGGGGTAGTAGCTGATATGCCCAACATCAGTCCGGATGACGCAACTACTAGTATCCTAGTTGGTATCGCCTCATGTACCTTATCATACTGATTATCCTATTCGCGACCACTACGATTTTGATTTGTGTTATACCTATGGGGTACCCTTTGATTACCACTAGTTTACGGTGGGGCTTACGGTGCTGTATAGACTATGACATTTATAAACTGTGTTAAGGGTGGAATGGGCCATGGCTTAACGCTAGGAATGATATTTTACTTTATGATAGACATTATTGTATATAGCGTATTCTATTAAATAGTAGATAGTTTAACGGATCCTTAGGAGATGGAAATCCCGAACATCTCTTAAGTTAATGCACGCACGTTAAACACTGGATAGAAGGTGTCTAAAACCCGTAAACATCTCCGACGCCATCACACTCATATTTACTTATTCGATTTAACTTACATGAGATATCTTAGTCCTGACTCGAGTGTTTTGTCTTTTCATTATGCTCGGGTCAGCCTGAGCATTTCAGATAAGGTTGAAGGTCTATTTTGGAAGACGAAGAAGGAGTTTGGTATTACATCATTTGTATTCTACTACTGTATTATTTTTCCGCTGCATTGTTGTATTATCTCTGATATGTGTGTAACTCTAATTTATGATGTATATTAATAATCAAATTTATTTATTTAACAGCTTCATGAACTGTTATTTTATTATTATATCTTGTTCCTTCCGCTGTGAGATTCTGAGTTTGTTTCTGTTCTTTCTTTTCTTTTCTTATTTAACCCCAATAACTATCTGTATTTTGGATTAGTTGAGCCGGCATGTGTGTATGTTTTGTCCACTTGAACGGTCAAAAATTCAGGTCGTTACAGTTGGTATCAGAGCTTTGGTTTAGATTACCTTGGCTCTAGTGGGGAATAACTCATTGAAATGGGGTTAAACCTTATGAATGAGTTTGAGTGTATATGAGAGAGCGTATTTGTAATTTTGATATAAAAATGATTTTATATTGTGTTAATTTGTTCCGTTGAGTATTTATGAATTCTGGTGGGTACTTGGGACGCCAAGGCATCGATAGGAATTTCTAAACACTCGAATAGTACAGATTGACATAATATTGTTTTGGATTATATTTTATATATAAAAGAATTATCTTGAAAATTTATAAATTTTGATTGTATTGGTTGTTAGGAGATGATAATATTAGATTATCATCGTTTATTGTTGATTAGTCAATATTTCTAACTATTGACTATTGGATGATTTTAAGAAATGAAACTTGTAAATATGATTGACAATGAATATAAATGGTAAATAAAATAAAATAAAATGAATTTAAATTAAGATGGAGAATTTAAATTCCAGTGTTTTGAAAATATATTAACAAAAATAAGAAATGTATAATATAAGTATTATATGATAGTATATTCGATTAGAAATTGTTTTCAAAGGATTTTCAAATGAAGTAAGTGTTATACTCCCCTCTTGACACTAGAAAATGATTTCGGTGATGAGTGCACGCATCATCGACGTTTATTTTCGAGAGTCCAAGTGGGGGAGATCACTTAATAGTTTTTCTAAACCCTGTTTTGATTAAAAATTATAATTTTCTAAACTATGAAATGAAAATAAGTATATATATATATTTCAATACTGATTAAAATTCTTCCAAAAAGTATGATTTGAGATATAAAGATATTAGTATGTATATATATATATATATATTAAAAAAATGGTTTAAAGCGAATCTGGAGTTGAAATTTGTTGGGCGAATTCTCACCACCGGACCAGCCACCCTCCAAACTAAAGCTCCACCGGTCCACTTCCAAGCAACACCGAACCAGAGTGTCTACCGAACCAACTTGCCTCCCACCTCGTTGCCGAACCAACTCCAACCGCCGAACCAAGCTCTTCACCGGACCAGAACCACCGAACCACTCATCACCACTCTTCACCGGACCAGAACCACCAAACCAACTCCTACCCCAACCATCTCCGAACCAAGTAATGCCGAACCAAAGCGATGCCGAACCAACGCTACCAGGCCCGACCACACCAGCCCAGGCCCACCAGCAGCTATATACATCCAAGACCCCTGCCTCCAGCCTCACTCTATAAATAGAAGGGTAGGGGTACAGCAATGGGGGACAAGTTTGAGAGCTCAAGCACGGAGAGAACTTTCAAACAACTTTCTTTTACTTGTATCAAAGCTTTGTACTTGTAATCTAAACAAGAGAAGAGAAATAACATATAAAGTGGACGTAGGCACATTCTGACTGAACCACTATAAATCTGCGTGTCTTTTTACAGTTTAGCCCCTGCTTTTCATATATTTGCATAAATCACTCAAATCACTAAAAACAACATAAGATCTACCAAATCATACGACTTTGAGGTGTTTGTCCATTTTCTTGTGCAAACATTTTTGGTGCTTTCATTGAGAGCTAGAAGCTCGAAGCTTCAGCTTCTTCCACTTAACCTTCTTCCTAACAGCATCGTCCATTGCTTGGAAAACATGCCTCCCAAACAGAAAAAAGATGTTAACAAAGGAAAAAACATCGCAACCAGCAGTCTTCCAGATCCAGCGGTCACAGATCAAGTAAATCCTTCTCCTCCAGCGGCAGTACCAAATGAAGGACAGGCCAATCCGACTACTCCTGCCGCAGAACAGCCTGCAGCGATTACTAGGGCAGATCTGGACAGGGTTGTGGTTGAAGTAACTAACCGCTTCACGTCCCAGCAGGAAGCCTTGGTGGACCATCTCATGTCACGCTTAAGGGATGCTGAAGAGTCCAACCGCAACATTGAATTATGGGGTGAGTCCCAGTCTGGAGGATCTCAGAGACAACAAAGATCTTCCTTCTTCGAAGGAGCTAACGACAGAAGCAGCCATGGTAGGAGCCGAGATCGAGCACAGCCCGAAGTAAGGCCTGAGGAAACGCTTGGAACCGAACCCAACGAGGGAGGTACCGGGCGGAGGTCAACTGTAGCTGAGCCTGTCATACTGCCTAACCACGGAAATGCCAGTGAACGGGGCCGAGCTAGAGTCTAGCCCGAAGTTGGACCTGAGGAAGTGCTTAGATCAGAACCCAGCAGGGGAAGATCAAGGCAAGGGCCAACTGTAGCTGACCCTAGCATGCTCCCAGAAGACCAAAGGCATCCACTGGAAAATATGAGGAATGATAGACGATACCATCCCTACAGGTCATCTGGACGGAATCAATCCCACAGAACAGAACCAAACTCGTTTCTATCTGCTCCAAATTCTGATGAAAGGATGGCACGCTTATTCAGAGAGTGCGTCCAACGGGAGCAAAGAGATCGAGGGATAGGTGCTAGGGTAACCAGCCCTTTCGCCCGCAACATCGAAATTGCTATCACCCCCCGAGAATGGAAGATGCCAACAATGATACCTTACAAAGGAACCTCCGACCCCGTTGTACACTTACAGAGGTACACACAACATATTCCCATGAGTGGAGCGATAGAGGGAGTACTGTGCAAATGCTTTCCGCTCTTCTTAGCAGATCTCGCTACCTCCTGGTTCTGTCATCTACCCCAGGGATCCATCAGCTCGTGGGAAATGTTGAAAGAAAAGTTTATCAATCAGTTCCGCATCCATGTGGAACAACCTAAGGACGCTTATTCCTTATCCAGCGTCAAACAGAAACCTAGAGAGAAACTGCAACAATACCTAACCCGATTCAATGCCGCAGCAGCCGCGGTCCAAGATGCCGATGAGAAGCTTATCCTAATGGCCCTCTGTAGTGGTGTGCATCCGGACACTAAATTTGCTAGAAGGTTGACGAAAGAAAAACCAGCTACTTTACCCGATTTCTTCCATGAAGCCGGGAAATATATGAGGCTTGAGGATGCTGCCGTTGAGGGGCAGTCAGGACAGCAGAATAAGGCAACTCACAACAACGCCCCTACTGTAGCAAGGGACGTTCGAAGAAATGATTCCAAAGATAATGCTGGGGGCAAGAAGGGAGAAAAGCGCCTATATCGGCCTGGATCGAGATTCGACACTTACACTCCTTTTAACGAGACCATCGAAAATATCTTCCTTGCCACCCAAGGCGAAGTTAGATACAAACGCCCACCATACAAGAAGGAATCAGATAACGCGCAGAAGTCTGGAAAGTTCTGCCGCTTCCACGAATCTCACGGGCATGATACCAATGAATGCCATCATCTCCGGGATCTGATTGAGGAACACATCAGAAGGAAGAAACTAGAACGTTATGTAAAAAGTCAGGACAGGGCTCCAGCTCCTGCCAATGAAAACCCAAGGCTACCCTCACCAGAGACCGGTAGAGGAAACTGCAACGCTAGCGGCTCTAGTCAAGAGAAGATAGTGGTCCATACCATCTCAGGAGGACCGCACATCGCAGACAAGAGCTGGAAAGAGATGGAAAGATATGGAAAGTCGCTTAGAGACAGTAAAGACTGTGTCAATTCGGTTATAGAAGAACGCCACCCGAAACGGAAAGAAAGTGATGACATCACATTCGGTAAGCGTGACCTGGAAGGAAGGCAGTACCCTCACGTGGATCCCATGGTTATCTCTGCCCGGCTCGGTCCCGCCGAAGTCTACCAAATCTTAATAGACACTGGAAGCTCAGTGAACATCCTGTTCAAACATGCATTCGACAAAATGAAATTATCAATGAAGGATGTATCTCCCTGCGATAAACCACTACACGGTTTCACTGGAGATGCGAAGATGCCCCTCGGGCAACTAGAGCGCTTTGTTGAGATTGGAAGCCATCCCCGCTCCGTTGTACGAAAACAGACGTTTGTGCTAATAGAAAACCATTCGGCCTATAACGCCTTCTTAGGAAGGCTAGCCTTGTCTGACTTCCAAATTGTCCTAGCCCCATGGTGCCTAAAAATGAAATTTCCAATGGACAATGGAGTAGGGGAAGTAGAAGGAGACTAGGACGTTGCTCGAGACTGCTATGTGACTGAACTACGCAACAACCACAGGAAGGATAAAGGGAAGGGTGTAGAGGTTTCCCTCTGCACGAAAAGTCTAGAAGCATAGCAACTAAAGAAAGCCCCTCCTCTTCGATATACCAGCGACCCTTTCAATGAATTAGACCCTAGGGAAAAGGGTAGGGGGCCACCACCGAGCCTGCAGAGGCTATGGAGTTTGTATCTGTAGACAAGCACGACTCAAGTAGACTGTTGAAAATTGGGTCCCAACTAAAAGCAGAGTTGAAGGAACAACTCATCGATTTTCTCCGCCACAACTTGGATGTATTCGCATGGTCACACGCTGACATGACCGGAATCTCCCCCGACATAGCATGCCACGTATTAAACATTGATCCTACCAAGGCGCCCGTAAAACAAAAAAAGAGAAGTATGGGGGCAGAGCGGTCAGCAGCCCTCGACGAAGAAGTAAAGAATCTGCTCGCCAATGACTTCATACGAGAAGCCGTCTACCCGGAATGGATCGCTAACCCAGTACTGGTAAAGAAGGCTAATGGGAAGTGGCGAACATGCATTGACTTTTCCAACCTAAACGACGCTTGCCCAAAGGATTTCTTCCCACTTCCCCGAATCGACCAGCTTGTAGACAGCACAGCCGGGCACGAGCTCTTATCTTTTATGGACGCATACTCAGGGTATAACCAAATTCCTATGCATGCTCCCGACCAAGACCACACTAGTTTCATCACCGACCGGGGTTTATACTGCTATAAGGTAATGCCCTTCGGACTTAAAAATGCAGGAGCCACCTACCAGCGCCTCGTCAACAAGATGTTTGCGGGGCTAATAGGGCAAACTATGGAAGTATACGTGGATGACATGCTGGTAAAGTCAAGGAAAGCCGACGATCACGTAAGCCACCTAGGCAAGATGTTTCAAGTACTTCGACAATATGGAATGAAGTTGAATCCTCTAAAATGCTCCTTCGGAGTGTGATCAGGAAAGTTCTTAGGATTCATCGTCCATGCCAGAGGGATTGAAGCAAACCCTGAACAATTCCGAGCACTAAGGGATATCAAGATACCTTCCACTCGGAAGGAAATGCAAAGCCTGAATGGAAAAGCGGCCGCCCTAAGCCGATTCATCTCCAAAGCAACGGACAAGTGTGTCCCCTTTTTCGAAGCTCTAAAGAAAGACAAAGGAAAGTTCGAATGGACCGACGAATGCCTGACCGCTTTCCTTAACTTAATCGAACACCTCCAGAAACCACCGGTACTCTCGACTCCAAGCGAAGGCGAAGAATATTACCTATACCTTGCTGTGTCATCTCACGCCCTAAGCGCTGCCTTGGTAAGGGAAGACAACCGCACACAGCGGCCAGTTTACTTCGTCAGTAAGAGGTTTACGGAGGCAGAAGTCAGATATCCTAAACTTGAGAAGCTAGCATACTGTTTACTAATCACATCACGGAAACTGCATCACTATTTCCAGTCCGATTCCATCAGAGTTCGGACCGATCAACCACTAAGGCAGGTACTCCATCGTCCCGACACTTCTAGGCGACTACTTAAATGGTGCATTGAACTAAGTCAATATGATATCACCTACCATCCTCGCACCGCCATCAAGGGACAAGCCTTGGCCTATTTCATTGCCGAATTCACTACCAACGAAGGTAAGGAGCAATTGGAAATAGCAGAAGACATCAAGTGGAATCTCTTTGTGGATGGTGCATCAAACGAACAAGGCTCGGGGGCAGGTGTGGTAATAATCACTCCCAGGGGAAATAAGCTGCACTATGCTATAAGGTTGGAATTCACTGCCACCAACAACGATGCAGAGTATGAAGCAATGATAGCTGGATTAGAACTTGCCATAGAAATCGGAGCCAATTATTTGTGTCTTCATAGCGATTCTCAATTTATTGTTAATCAAATACTAGGAGAATTCCAAGCTCGAGAAGAACGGCTCATAGCATATTTAAAGAAGACCAAGTTACTTCTCAACCGATTGGACCACTACTTAGTCAAACACATCCCTCGGGAAGAGAACCAAGAGGCTGACGAATTGGCAAAGCAAGCAAGTGTGAGAGACAGCGCCATATTCAGACCAGTAACCATCTCAAAGCAACTGACCCCAAGTTTTGAGCAAGTGAATCTGATAGCTGCAACCGAAGAAGCAACTTGGATGACTCTCATCCGAGACTACTTACAAAGTGGCACACTACCCAACGGGCGTAACGAAGTCAAGAAAATCTTGAGTAAAGCTTCCCGCTACACAATACAAGAGGACACCCTCTATCGGCGCGGATTCTCTAACCCCCTATTAAGGTGTGCCGCTGGAAGGGAAGCCAAGGAAATCTTATCCAACATTCATCAAGGAAGCTGCGGAGATCACACCGGAGGGCAAACTTTAGCAAAAAAGATACTTCGATATGGATATTTCTGGCCCACCTTAGGCAAGGACGCCTTAGATTTCGTCAGAAAATGTGAAAGATGCCAGAAGTTTGCTAAGATTCTACGGCTACCAACAACTGAGATTACTCAAATGACCAGCCCATGGCCCTTTGCAGTAAGGGGAATTGACTTAATCGGCGAACTACCAATGGGCCGAGGCGGGGCCAAATATGCTATAGTGGCAGTCGACTATTTCACCAAATGGGTGGAAGCAGAACCCCTGAATAAAGTATCTTCTGCAAAAGTTATTAATTTCCTGATCAAAAATGTTCTGTGCAGGTACGGAGTCCCATTCAAAATCATATCAGACAATGGACTTCAATTTGACAGCGAGGAATTCGCCAACTGGTGCCAAGAGCACGGAATTCACAAAAGCTTCTCATCCGTAGCGTATCCCCAGGCAAACGGACAAGTCAAAGCCGTCAACAAAATTCTGAAAACTCTAATAAAAAAGAAACTCGAAAAGTAAAAGGGCGCTTGGGTGGATGAACTCCCTACGGCACTGTGGGCTTATCGCACATCTTTCAGAACATCAACAGGGCATACTCCTTTCTCTTTGGCATACGGATCGGAGGCTATGCTCCCAGTTGAAACCATCGTTCCTTCCCACCGTAGGATCCACTATAACCCAGAAGAGAACGAAGAACTCCTTCACATGTCTTTGGATCTAATTGAGGAGAGAAGAAATGATGCAGTCCTCAAAGCAACAGCCCACAAGCAAAAAGTGGCAGCACAATACAACTCCAAAGTCAAGCATCGTACCTTACAAGAAGGGGATCTTGTCCTCAAACGAATCTTCCCTCGCCTCGAAGCACTAGATCCAATCTGGGATGGACCATATGTAATTCATAAAGATCTCCATAATGGAGCTTATATTTTGTCAACAGTGGACGGGGAGGTGTTCCAGAGGGCATGGAACATCCAACACCTTCGTCGATACTTTACTTAACTTGCACTGCCCATATAAAGCGAATTAACAAAGAGAATCAGTGGACGTAGGCATTTTCGTGCCGAACCACTTTAAAAAACCTTGTCTCTTTTTTAACTTGTTCCTTTATATCTTGGCTTCTTGTTAACTTTATCCTTTTCTGTTGAGCAAAATCCTGTGCAAATAGCATTTCCATTCAAGGCGCTCCACAGCGCGACTTCTCCTGGACAAGACCTAACAGGTACTATACGAATCTATGCCCTCGCCAATGAGACACTTTTGCTCCGGCATCCCTCTGCTGCGGGTTAACTCATTGCTCGCGACGGCCCTCAAAGCCAACTGTAATGAGCCGATTATAAGCCGCCGAGAAGGTCGACTATAGCCGAGGCAGCTCATTACGGCGTTCGGCTCGCCAACAACTGTGAACCGACTATAAGCCCCAACATAAGGTTTGGCCAGCCAGGGGCAGTTCACGGTTGATGATCGGCACCCACGCTAGCCGACCACAGTAAATCGAATAATACCCACGATTACGAGCCATAATGACCCGGGTAGTTACTGTGCGCGATCTCGGCTCCGATGTGTCTTAAGTGCGGTTGTGGTAAAAAAGAATTAACTCCCCGCGGAGGTGTAAGATGGGTGACAAATGTCTCCAAGACCCACAGCTAGGGAAAGTGACTGCAAAGCCCGTTTGCCACGAACTTAAGCACATCGAAGGCCTTCCGTGATTGGAAGTTTTACTATTTCTCATATTTCAATTTTATTTGAAAACCTTTTCTCCTATCCTATATAATAATCCCTAAAGTACAGGACACGGAATAGGAGACATTTGCTAATGGGAGTCGGAACCCACAACGGGACACTAGGCCGCATTCCATACTCACTCACACAAGACATTCGAAACTGCCATCTACAATTAGAACATGAAAGGCGGTATTTTCTTCTTTTGTGTACAAATACATGGCTATAATTTATTCATACATCACACTAGCATTGCAAGGCATGAAATTATGTTTTAAGCAAGAACTTGGCATCAAACACAACTGAATTACAAGCATATGCATAGCTATATTTCTCATACAACATGGCAAAATAACAAAAGCATTCAAATACGACAGAATCAGCTTAAGTTTAAAAATTACACGCCAAAGATAATGTTGTTTATTACAAGTAACATAATTACGACCTAAAAGTTACGTTACTATTTTGGGACTAACATATACAACAATGTTCAGTAAGAAAAAAGATATCCAGGTCAAGTCAAGGAGCCGGCTGCATCGGAGATTTACCCTTATCCTGTTGACCGCCTATCCGATCAAGGAAAGAATTCATTAGTGATAAGCAACCAAGTTAACGGAAAGACTAAAGGGGAGGACTTACCAGCATCTGCTCCTTGATCGTCTTGATCATCATCTTCTACTTGCACACCTACCTCCTTCCACCGGCAACAGCATAAGCGTTCTGTCAATCCCAAAAGAGCGAGAAATAGCATCAAGCTGCTCATCTTTGAGGGAGCTAGGAAAGCAGTCAGGCGGTGAGTTCAGGAGCTCTTGAGGACCATACCCGTCTACTAGCGATCTCGGGGTCGGGCCCATGTCGTTCTGGATTTAGCTGAACTGGGGGCACGACGGGAGATTCTCTTCTATCTGTAGTTTTCTTCTTGTCAGAACGGGTTCCACTTTGTGAGACATTTATCTGCAGACACAAGAAAGCATATCATTAAGACACGTAAACTATGTAATCTAGAGTTTCACTAGTGATTCTGGTATAAAATTCCATCCGGTAGAGGGTCCATTCAACACTCGGAATCCCCGAATTCGTTCAGTAAATTCCAACCAAAAGCTCATTCGGCATTCCAAAATGAAAGCTCATTCGGCATTCCAAAATGAAAGCTCATTCGGCATTCCAATATGAAAGTTCATTCGGTATTCGAACCCCTTTATCCATTCGGTAGTCTAGCCCTAGAAGTTCGTTCGGCAGAAACAAACTCACCTGGATCGACAGTTAAGTAGGATTCGGTACTCAGTTGATTCGGTCAAGCTTGATTCTGCACTTAGTGGTTCGGCTATCTCACTCGGTAAGGAATGACGAAGGCTTAACACCTCTACTTATAGGCAAATGAAAGACACCGGACCAACTGGACCGGCACTCAGGGACCGAATGAAGATGACCAAGAAACAAAGTAAGCCGTATGCCAGCATACGCCCCACTTTGGGGGGCAAATGTTGGGCGAATTCTCACCACCGGACCAGCCACCCTCCAAACTAAAGCTCCACCGGTCCACTTCCAAACAACACCGAACCAGAGTGTCTACCAAACCAACTTGCCTCCCACCTCGTTGCCGAACCAACTCCAACCGCCGAACCAAGCTCTTCACCGGACCAGAACCACCGAACCACTCATCACCACTCTTCACCGGACCAGAACCACCGAACCAACTCCTACCCCAACCATCTCCGAACCAAGTAATGCCGAACTAAAGTAATGCCGAACCAAAGCGATGCCGAACCAACGCTACCAGGCCCGACCACACCAGCCCAAGCCCACCAGCAGCTATATACATCCAAGACCCCTGCCTCCAGCCTCACTCTATAAATAGAGGGGTAGGGGTACAGCAATGGGGGACAAGTTTGAGAGCTCAAGCACGCAGAGAACTTTCAAACAACTTTCTTTTACTTGTATCAAAGCTTTGTACTTGTAATCTAAACAAGAGAAGAGAAATAACATATAAAGTGGACGTAGGCACATTCTGGCTGAACCACTATAAATCTGCGTGTCTTTTTATAGTTTAGCCCCTGCTTTTCATATATTTGCATAAATCACTCAAATCACTAAAAACAACATAAGATCTACCAAATCATACGACTTTGAGGTGTTTGTCCATTTTTTGTGCAAACAAAATTCTTAAGTTCTCTAATAAGGAATGATTTTAATTATTAAACTAAAGTAAATCTTGAATTGTTAGAAACTTATGAATTGAAAAGGGTGAAATTGAATTTAAGTGAAAAAAAATTAAAATTGTAGGAGTAACCCTTAATTTGGAAAATAATAAATTGGAAATTTATTTAATAGGTATAACACTCAAATTGAATGAAAAGAAGTTGTATATTGTTTAACTACATTCTATTTGCATAGCTATAACTTACCAAATACTTAAAAAGTTTAAAATGCTAATAAGGATAAGTAAATGAATAATATACAAGTGTGATTGCGAATAATAAAATGTGAAGATCTATTGATAGTTGTAAATATAAAGGAAATTTAAGTTGTAAAATGAATTAAACTTAAAATTAATTAAATATAAAATTAGTAAATGGAAACTATTTAAATTTGAATAAAACTAAATGTCAATAAACTTGGACGTGTATGAAATTAAAATTTTGACTTGGAAATGTATAATTGGTTTAGTGTAGATTTTGGATGGATGTTAATGTTTGAAATGCATTGATTGTTAGATGTATGGTAATTGATTAAATAGAATTCATTAGTGTAAATAGAATTGAATAAACGAAATAAAAAAAAATTAAATAATTAAATTCAAATTTGAAGCAAAGTGGAATTAAATTGAAGCAAATTGACTTGAATTTAAATTATGAATGAAACAAACTTGAATAAATCGGAAACAAATCGAATGTAAACTTATTTCATGGATAAATAAGAAAATAAACGACTTTGTGTTTGTGATTGTTTCTTTAGAAAATTTGAAGTTTGATGGTTTGTACTTTGAAATAATAAAAGCAAATTTTGAAAAATCCAAAATTGTCTAGTATATGCTGAAACGAAAACAACCATGACTTTTAAATGGCTGGACGAAATTCGACGATCTTAGACTTTTCGGAAAGCTTAGAAACTGTAGCACGACTTTTGTTTGGAGTGTCTTCAGAAATTTCTTCATTTACTTAGTTAAAAATTTGAATCTTCTCGTTGGCTTGTGTAAAAAGGAAGCAAAATCAGTAGCATATACCCTTAGTATTTTCATCATAACTTTTTACTGGTTTATCGGATTTTAACAATCTTGCCCTTTATGGAAAGCTTAGAACTTAAGCTAAAACTATTGTTTTAAATTTTTTGTGTTTTTCTTTCATTTAGAGGGTCGAAAACGTGAGTTAACGTCGCTGACCTGCGCAATGCATTGCCCAGGCTGAGGCGTATCCATTTAGTAAAACAGCCATAACTTTTAAACGGATGGTCTGAATTTGATGATTTTGGACATTCCGAAAAGCCTGAAACGAATGCAACAACTTTTATTTAGATTCCATTTTAAAATTTTATCGTTTAGGTGACCAAAAACTGGGATTTGTTCGCTGTCCTGAATTTAGAAATTTCAGTTTTAAAGTTAAATACGTTATATATATGTTGTATATGCTAAGCATATCGATCTATTTTCATATGCATGATTCTCACTTGGTTGTTGAGTATTTTAGTAGGTAGCAACGGGTTGCGCTTCGCTTGTGGAGCTCGCTTCTGCGCTAAAATGCAAAATGTAAGTTAAAATGCTAATAAACGCTTAATAAAAGGTACGTTCTCGGATTACGGTTGATGTTGTGGTATATTATTGTGTTCCCCATGTTTTGGGATGCCTCATTCTTATAATGAGATGTATATCATGCAATTATTACCACTGTGAAATTTTTCGGTCCTAGCCGCGCAAAGGAGGTGCTGCCGAAATTTTTCAAAATCCGTGAGTTAGAAAAATTTGAGATTTTAAAAAAATCCTATAACTAAATTTTGCAAATAAGTCAAATATTTTGAATGAATTATATCTAAATGATGGTTTCCCCTTCTCCGTTCCTTTTCGAGGACGAAAAGTTTTAAGTGGGGGAGAATGTAACGACCTGTATTTTTAACACTTTAAAAATACGAATTAAAAAAAAATTGGATAAAAATCCGAAGGAAATAAATTTTTGTGTTGTTAAATGTGAATTACAAGTTAAAATACAAAACTGAATTCTGAAATAACTTATTTGTAAATTAAATATGGATGTTAACTTGTATTGAATGTAAATAATGAATTGAATTTGATTGTAAACCAAATTGGTTATGATTGTAAACAAAGAATAAATAAAATGGTAGATTTAATAGTGGAAGTTTATGTTATTGAAACTAATATAAATAAATGTAACTTAATATTACATTTGATTGAAATCAGATAATAACTGAAACTGTAATTTGATAAAGATGTTAACTTGTAATTGAACGTAAGTAAAGATTTAAATTTGAGTGTAACAATTAATTGAAACGAATTGAATTTGATTGTAAACAACAAAATAAATAAAATGTTAAATTTAATATTGAAGTTATAATATTGAAATCAACGTAAATGAATGTAATTTAATATTATTGTGAATTTAAATAAGATGATAGCTGAAGAAAATGAAAGTAAATGAATTATAAACTATTGATAATAATATATAAGTAAATGGTTGATTCAATAATGGAAGTGTAAATCGAAATAAAAGAATTCAATTGGAATTAAATAACTTGAATTTGAATTACAATATAATTGAACGCTGAATCTAATGTAATCTTTTATACTGGATTTATAATAGAAAACTGCATTGTAAAAGATTGTTAATTACTGTGAAATTAAAAATGAAATTTGTGGATAATTGAAATTTGATTTAAAAATTAATAGTTTAAAATTGGGAATTTTATATTGAAATTAAACAGTATAAATAGCCATTTTACAACTGTCTCGGATTTCGACGAAACCAGTTTCATCGGATCCGTAACGGTGAATTATTGTAAGACTTCAAGTTTCGTAGCGATCGGATTTGTCGTTTGATCGTACAAACTCAAAACGCCTTGAAATAAATGCAATTGAAATCAATTTGAAAAATATTGATTTTAGCATGACTTCTTCATACGATGAAATTTGAACCCGAAACCTTTTCCATCGCATTTAAAATAATTTAAACATCTATTTTGATATATGGGTTGACCCATTTTCGTTTCGGAGTCGTAACGGGCTTTTTGGGCTACTTTGGCGTTAGCGCGTATATCTGTTTTATCCATCTATTCTATTCCAACTTTCTCTATAAATATCCTGCTATAAACCCTAGCCTCCCTAA
The DNA here is from genome assembly GCA_030737815.1 of Allium fistulosum. Taxonomy (NCBI): domain Eukaryota; kingdom Viridiplantae; phylum Streptophyta; class Magnoliopsida; order Asparagales; family Amaryllidaceae; genus Allium; species Allium fistulosum. The sequence goes on from CM060905.1 coordinate 1,252,797,493, forward strand.
TTCTCATTTGTCTGTACGAAAATTCATTCTATTCCTCCTCTTCCTCAATGGCAGACAAAATTCTATATTTCCTGATCCAATTGCAAATCAAATCCAAAGCATAAAGTTCAAAGTCCTCAGAAAAATCTAGAAAAAATATATGTTGAAGCTCTCGACTAGCGTAATTCACGGGTGGTGTTCGTTTTTTGTTTTGGGTCATCGTCTGATCAGTAAAAAAATCGAGGAAGTTTCGGCCGTTCATCGCTCGACGACGAACTTCGTCGGATCGGAAATTCCTTTCTGGGTTTTGTAGAGGGGACTGAGGGGAGTCGATCTATGTGGTTAGTTTGGCGAATCAACGGTTGGATTGTCGGAAAATTGTGAACTAGGGTTCGAAAATAAGTGGCGGCTGCTGGTGGATATCGCGTGGGGGACGCGTGGCCTTGGTGGTTTCGTAGGCCGTGGAGGAGGAGCACGTGGCGCGACGCTCAGATGGAGGTAGCGGTGGCGTTCGTCGTGGTTGCTGGGAGAAGCGTGCGTGCGTTCATTCTGCAAGTGCTGTACATGTTCTGCAAGTGCTGTGAGTGCTTGGAAGATGATGACGTGGCATATATTTGGGTGAGAATGTGTTCTTTGTTTTATTTTTTTATTTGATTTCAACTCGCAATTATCGCTATAACTTCTACATACGAACTCCAATTCACGCGCGGTTTTTTGCGTTAGGATCGTATCTGAATTTCGGACATTTCGGTGCTGGTTTCATTCAGATTTGAGACTGTGAAATTTTGAGCCTTATTAACGGGCTTTGAATCAAAGGTGAGTATTTATACGCTCATAATTGACTAAAATAATTTTTGTTAGTTAAATTTATATTCTAAAGTGATATGAAATTTATTGGTTGTTGTTTGGTAGGTTTAATTATCATATGTATTGATATATGAATTAATTGATAGAATTTAAATTGACCGTTAAAATAAACTTAAATTTAAATTAGCAGTATATTACTCGATATTGATAATTATAAAATTGTTGTGAATGTTATTGGCTTTATGGTTGATTGGTTGTGATGGATGCTATTGGTCGATATTGGTTGTTTATTTATTTTGATATATCATGCTATCATCATGTATATTGTTTATTGCATATAAAACTGTAAACTGAATCATTTCGAATAAATTAAGGAATAGGTTGAAATGATATACCTATGACATCTATTTGGATTGAAATGATATATATCCATCCTTGAAATTAAAATTGAAATAATTATCCACTTGGCCATATGTTAGAAAATTATATACGGACACCGGGTTGGTTAAATTAAATGATTTTAAAAGTTGTTTTGAAATTATTTAAATGAATTGATTTTAAGAATAAAATCCAATTTATGGAAATTGAATTATTTTGAATTGAAGCTCGAGATGTTGGAATTTAAACCTAGTAAATGAAATTGTTTAATTATTCAAAGTTTAGATTTTTAAGAAAAAAAAAAGATTGAAATACGGCGTAAATTTTCGAAAGTTGATTTGTTTTAAAAGATTGGACTTTTAATCGAACTCTGAAATAAACCTAAGGAAATTTATATGAAATGATATTTCAAGTTTGAGTTTGGAATTGAAAATTTATTTGAAATTGAGATTTAATTAATTTGGAATTGAATTGAAATTAAATTGAGATATAAATGGAATTATCAAATTTAGTTTTGAAATGTGAATATTTAAAGCTTTGAGATATATGGAAATTGAAATGGCTTATTTTGTGGTTCAAATATGTATTTGAAATTGATAATTTGAAATGGTTTATTGAGAAGCTGAATCGAGTTGAAATTGATGATTTGAGATTTGATTAAATTTTAATTTTGGAATTCTAGTTTATGTGAATCGTTTTGTGGAATTTGAGGAAGCTATTTTTATATAAAGTATTTTAAACTATATCTAAAACTATTTATATTTTATTTTATAAATTTTAATATAAATTATCTTAATATAAACCATTTTCAATATAAATTATTTTATTATAAACTATTTTAACTTATAACTATTTTATATAAACCATTTTATTGTATAAACTATTTTCTATATATACAAATTTTAATATCTAAACTGTTTAAGAGGGAAGTGTTAGGATTCCAAAATGTTATGATTTCAAGCTATGATTTCAAAATGTTATGAATTTCAAGGTTTTGATTTCCAAAGTGTTTGATTTTAAAAGACTTATGATTTCGAAAGCGATATAACTTTGGAAAGTGATACGATTTTGGAAATGGATTTATTTAAAGTGAAATTGATATCGTATGGATATGGTTTTGAAATGGCAATGATAGTTCGGTTTGAAATATAAACTATTTTGAAAGTTTATTAAATGACCATCGGTGTAATAATACGTAGTTATTAAAGAGACCGAGATCGGATATGGACATACTCTCTGTCGATACCGAAAACCACTTTAATAACTAATATACGCGGAGTGTTGATCCAGAACGAAGTGGATGGTTTTGGTGAACGCGTTGATTGAAGAAAGAGAACAATTTTGGATGACCCCTGACATGACTAAAACAGGAGCCCTGCCGGGCCATTGAGGTTCGCCACCTCTAGCGGACACACTTCTTCGTTACCATATCTATTACTTTTTTGATTCGATTTGGGTGCACCCCTCGATTATGGGAGTGTTGTTTCGCGGTGTTGGGGTAGTAGCTGCTATGCCCAACATCAGTCCGGATGACGCAACTACTAATATCCTAGTTGGTATCGCCTCATGTACCTTGTCATACTGATTATCCTATTCGCGACCGCTACGATTTTGATTTGTGTTATACCTATGGGGTACCCTCTGATAACCACTAGTTTACGGTGGGGCTTATGGTGCTGTATAGACTATGACATTTATAAACTGTGTTAAGGGTGGAATGGGCCATGGCTTAACGCTAGGAATGATATTTTACTTTATGATAGACATTATTGTATATAGCGTATTCTATTATATAGTAGATAGTTTAACGGATCCTTAGGAGATGGAAATCCCGAACATCTCTTAAGTTAATGCACGCACGTTAAACACTGGATAGGAGGTGTCTAAAACCCGTAAACATCTCCGACGCCGTCACACTCATATTTACTTATTCGATTTAACTTACATGAGATATCTTAGTCCTGACTCGAGTGTTTTGTCTTTTCATTATGCTCGGGTCAGCCTGAGCATTTCAGATAAGGTTGAAGATCTATTTTGGAGGACGAAGACGGAGTTTGGTATTACATCATTTGTATTCTACTACTGTATTATTTTTCCACTGCATTGTTGTATTATCTCTGATATGTGTGTAACTCTGATTTATGATGTATATTAATAATCAAATTTATTTATTTAATAGCTTCACGAACTGTTATTTTATTATTATATCTTGTTCCTTCCGCTGCGAGATTTTGAGTTTGTTTCTGTTCTTTCTTTTCTTTTCTTATTTAACCCCAATAACTATCTGTATTTTGGATTGGTTGAGCCGGCATGTGTGTATGTTTTGTCGACTTGAACGGTCAAAAATTCAGGTCGTTACAAAGTTGGTAGTCTTCATTCGTAGTTTTAGAACGAACGGGTTTTTCAACGATTCTGATTGGTCCAAAAATCCGGGTCGTTACAATTGTGTTCATTTAGGTTTGGTTAATTTCATTACATCCCTCGTAGTCAGTTTTTTCCTCGAATCGTATCCAAATCCATTTGACTACCAATAATTTCTAAAAGAAATTCCTTCACTATGAAATTGGTATTTCTTGAAACAACAATTGTTTCTCAGTGCTATGGAATAGGTATTCATAACACTTTATGAATTTTTTTTGTGTATAAAACTTATTTGGCTTTAGTTTACAATACTTATGTGCAAAATATTAGTTAGTCATCTAATGACGATAATTCCCGTGGTTCTTTTGAGGCGATTCATACAAGATCTCCCACGTGTACAATTATTACATGTAGTCTTTCAACTCACATAACCTGCCAACTCCTTAGCCTAAGATATGTTGAGGTTTCTTATAAACCCTTATCTTGTATGGTTTTGTAAACTATTCTTTAGACGAAATTGATTTTAACCTTGTGCACTACTCTTAACTACACGACCTTATAGCAAGTAGTTAACTCAAATTGACTCACCATTAAGCATATTTGGTAAACAAAGTTCGATTACATCTTATCGATACATCATTATGTATCATAGGAAGGCATGATTTTTGAGATTGAATCTTTATTCATTTTTAGGTACGTTCGGGACTTTTTTCAATATACTCACATATTCGATAATCGAATCAATTTTATTTTCTATTACACATTATTTTATTACTTCTATTTTATACTCTATGAGCTTGTCATAGACATATTACATGTGTATCAAATTTACATGTCCATGTTAATGATAACTCATCGGTGAATATAATGAAGTATGTGGTACCATTTTGGTATTAATAGATTTGTGATTACATACACCTATATGTACCTATCCTAATAGTTCATCAACTCTTATCAGGCTTCCACTAAATGGGTGCTTTGCCCTTTATTATGTGAGATATAATTCATTAGTTTCATATGATTCATAATCATATACTCAAAGAAATATTTTTCTAGATCGTGGCTTAGTCCGTAACTCCAAAATAATTACAAATAAATTTGGATACTTCTATATTTTCCAATGCATCACAAATACCACTATTATAGTTTTATTTTATAATGAATATTCATGTTGAGATAAAACTGTGTCTATTTTTCAGTCAATACTAACAAATAATTATAATTTCATAAATAATTTTAGGTACGTTTTACAAAAACAATTTTCGTAACTTGATGCGACCATTAAGTATTATATGGCATGCTCCCACTATTTCTATCATTACTATAATAGCGTATAAAATACAAAGCTCCATTCAACCATTTAACATCGACTATTTATTTAATCTACCGTAGCCAATTTACAATTGAGAGTTTTAAGATCAAATATCTTGAACTTAAAGAAATAAATCTCATAGAAAACAATTTTCTATTTAAAAATACATTTGGAATGGAAATCATTTTTCTCATTTCAATGTTAAGTACCATTTGTTATTTTACAATTCTCATTTTCGATGTTTCTTTATGAAGCAGAAGTGACCATTCACTCTCTTCATCCCGGCCACGTCTTAGGTTATAACTGCGTCTTAGGTTACAGCCGCTCTTATACATTCGATTTCCGTTCTAAATGGTCAACCTATTCAAACAAAATCCTTACTACAATATCATAACGAACTCTTTGCAAAAGTGGATTTGATCATCCTTAACATTTAAGGATATTAAATATATTGCACTTTACCTAAACTGATCAAACTGACATTTCAGTGATCGAATCCTTAGATCTGTCTTGTAGCTCTTAGTCTAATGTTACATTTAACACAACAAGATTATTATTATAATTAGTTATATTGAGTACACGATCTCTCACTATGGTTAACTTGCTCATTTCAAATGAACTAATTTCATTGAGGTTTCATACAATACGAATTATGATCGTTCACCATATAACATTTATATGTGATCGTATATGGATCAAATATCCATATTCTTGTATTGCTTTTAGAGTTCGAAACTCATTGAAGACATTACACGGTCTCGGGCAAGTAACCATGTAAGTGAACAAGTTACGAACATATTTAGTGGTTGTATAATTAGGTGCTTGCATGGGTCAACATGCAAAAATTTGTTGGTAAGTATATTTTATATTTCTATTTGTCAATATTAGAAAGGTTAAATGTTATAATTTCATTTTTCTAATAAGGCTCCCACTAGTTTTTTATGTTTCTCCAAATCCTAAGATAAAACATAAGTCTTTTGACTTCACTAGTGCGCTCTAAAGTTAAGCCCCGCACAATCCCTACTATAGCATTCAGCCACTATGCTATTTCAATTAGTGCTATTAAACAGAAGATCTGCTTTAATCCCTGCTATTTTTCGCTAAACCTACTAAATCAAGGCTTTTAATAACCGATTTAGCAACATTAATATACAAATGTTGATTTGACAAGTTCGCTTTTAGACAAAATCGACAAAACTATGGTAAATACCTAATTTAAAGGTATAGATGCTCGATATAAGTTAGAAATCTATCATAGTCACCAAATCTAGTCTCCAAAAATCAAGGTTTTTTTGCTTTTGTTATATAAGATTAAATAATATTTCTTTTACGTTCACAAATGATGTGAGAATAAGAATAAATTAACTTTAAATATGTGGTTTTATATCTAATGAGGCTTTTTGCATCTCTGCTTTTTTCCACTATATCCCCACTTTATCCCCGCTATAACTTTTTACACCTCCACCGCTATAGAACCACTAAGTGCTTTAACTGCACAGCTAGTGAGTGTTAGGACTCGTCTATCTTAAGATTCTGACCTTAAGTTTGCTTAACAAGTCACAGTTCCAAAAACGATGAATAACCCCTTATCGGTTGTATCACATACAACTCCAAACCCATGGTTCCTTGTCCTAATCTCACTTTGTAAAACCCAATAAAATCAAGCATAATTAAATAAATTAAATAAACTGAATAAAATAAGATAATGGTAAAAATAGAAAATTTTGTAAATTTTGGAATTTGGCCATGAAAGTTTTACTGTTGCGTTCATGGAAAATTTATAATCAATTTCCATACATAATATGCTGAAAACGAAGCTCGAACGAAGAAATTATGAGCATTTGAAGTTTTCAAGTTTAAAATAATATAATTCGTATTCAAACTCAAATAAATAATTAATCCTCAAATTTGAAATTCAAAAATTATTTGTGATTAGACTTGGGGTGAAGTAAACGTTAAATTTAAGGTGAACGTTAAAATATAATTAAGGAATAAAATAAATTCAGCAACGGTAATAAATAAATGCTCCAAAATAAGGGGCTGCGATCGACCATGCGACCAGACCGGTCGACCCGCAGTGGTCGACCGATGCACATGTGGTGGTTGACTGCTACCCAAAGTGACGGCTAGGATTTTTGAGGGTATGGACGTCCCAGATTCTTCCGTTTTTAACATATTTTCATCGTATGGTTCTGGTGCGTGTCAACCCCTATAAACAAGACCCTAAACCCTTCACTTTTATCCAAAAATATTTTGGGAGCATCGGCAAAGCTCTATCAGTTCATCTCTTCTTAGATTCAGAAAACTCCATTAGGGTGTCAGGTAAGAAATCCTATATACCTATCTTTGTTTATTATTCAATTTTAAACCTCTTCTCCTCCAACCTTTTTGAATATAATCTATTTACAAATCCTTAGTTGTATATATTAAAAAGAAGAGATCTGAAGGTGATTAGAATAGGCATTTCAAATCCAAAGAGAAGCAAAGCTAAGTACTAACTATGACTAGAAATCTTAGTTTTTCTATTTTAGTAGTTGAATAGTATAGTTTAGATTTGATATATGCCTTGGAAAGTTTTGGATTATGAAAACATCATATTAAAAATTCCTAAAATTCCCCCAGAGAAAAATGTCAATTCTTAGATTGGAATCTTAACTGTTTTGTATTAAAATAATGGAGTTTGTATGGATTTTGTAGTTTATGTATTCTACCTTCTATTCCACTTCTTATTCTTTTTCTTAAAATCTAATTAAGGGGATTTCACTATGAAATGGTGTGCAAAGCACGAATCTTTATTCGTAGTTTACACCGCCAATTTCTATATTTAATTGAATATTGCTTGTCTAAATTCATGTAAAAGAAATTGAATATAGCGTGGAATTGATTAAATTGTAAGTTTCCATTTTTGGTTTATTCCATTGTTTTAATATAAAATAAGTTGGATTTAGATTCTATATACAAGTCTATTTATTGCGATTTTGGATATGAGTACTGAATCATTGTTATGGATACTAGAATCCCTTGTTATGGATATTGGAATTTTGGCATCAATAATAAATGAAAGAAAAGATTTGTATTATTATGGTTAAAAAGGAATTGACATTTAAACTTTAGATAGGGCGTAATCTCTGCACGCATAGAGAATAATAAATGCGTATTTATTTATATATTAGTTACCGTAAATAGTGTACAATTATAACGTATAGTTGTGTAGTTAATTAGGTAATAATTATCATAAATCTCCTTTAGGAAAGTAATTGATTGTTAAGGCAAAATGAGAGGGAATTCTTATATAGCCTAATTTATGGACAAGGTGAGGGTGCGATAATGTATTAAGAGTGTTGTAAATATGACCAAGTCATGGTGATGCAAGGCTAGCCAAGGGACACACATAAGTTTACCCAGCTAATCCGACTACTGGTAGTGTGACTTTTGAGCTAATGTGAGACATTACCTATGATAACTACGATGATGCGAAGTTAGTCTCAATTCTATAGGGTAAATCTGCTTAGTTAATCTGGCTACCAATACCTACGAATAGTCAGGCTAATGTGAGACGTCACCGTGGGTACAGGTCATAAGACGAAAGACCTGCTTTAGGGTTTTGAAGGTATTAAGTGGTTGTTTGAGGACCCGCTTTCTTCCCCAAATGAAGTATTAAATGGTCAGGATTGGGTTTAGGCAGGGTTAAGGATATCTTGGAAAGGTCTGCTTCAATAAGATGTATTAGGCGTCATAAGAGATTTCCATGCAATGTCAACTAGATAGATGCCTATGTGGAGTTTGCCTTAGGAATATGTATTAAATGATGAAGGCTTGCCTCAACTGAGGTCATAAATGGTCAGAGCCTGCCTATTTTTTAGTAAAGAGTATTAAGTGACTTGGGTACTATCTCTTGCATTGTTAGACATTTATGACGTTGGTGATGGGTTATGGGATTAGGAAACCCGCTTAGGGAATGGAATGTATTAAGCAGTTGCTTGAGGGCCCGCCTCCTTTCATTATATGAAGTATTAAATGGTTTAAATACGTAAGACATGTTCTTATTTAATTATACTGCCCGGGTACTAAAATACTAAAGCTCGAGGTTTTTATTCATCAGACGCTTATTGTTCTGACTCCCTCCTTATTACAACACAGGTCAGAGAAGGAGTTGATGATGATTGAAGATGGAGGGAGTGAAGCTTATGGCAGTTATTGTTAACAAGAAAACTTGTCAATACCCTAAAGTCGAATTTAAAGTGTAGTTAACTTTTTCGAAACCTTCTTTCAAAAAGATGAAAATAGTCCACACTTCTTAATCAAGTTAAGATGGTTATAATCCATTCTATTCTCTTCAGTTTTCCTTTTGTGTTGATTATTGTGGTTGAAATTCCTTCTTATTGAACCTTTCAATTTAGACGAAACACTGAAAATCTCTCTTATATGGCCTTTCGATTTAGTTAATCTACTTTAGTACTCTGTTGAAACCCCCCTTTTGAATCAGTTGGATAGGTCCTAAGGTTGGCTTTAAAGAGTTAAGGATGTTGATTGGATTGAATGGTTTCGAATTCTTTAGAAGCTAACCTTTCATCAACTTAAGAGTAGAGGTTAAGGCTCTAAGGGTATTGGTTAAACTAAGGGTTCCGACTCACTCTTAAAGGTGACCTTTCGACCCAGTCTATACAAGAAGATTATAAATTAAATCCAGTAGAACTATCAGATCCACAAAATATCCAAAAAATCCATAATCATGCTTCCATTAAACTCAAGTAATACAAACTTCCCAATCTAATTTCAAAATTAGGGTTTTCAACTTTTAGAAAATACAAGAATGGAGTGAAAGAATTCAGATCCCAAAAACAGACCCCTGGGATCTTATTTATAGGTGTGGGTTGGCACCTTTCGACTCAGTACTTTCGACCTGGTCAAAAGGTGGCCTTACAGACCTTTCATCACCTTTGACACTTTCACATCCCTCTGCATTGCATTTGAATGGATTTGAATGTTTCCCTCTTCATTGAAATGGGTAGGTGCGCATTTTCCCCTTGTGTTGCTTTTTTGTTGCAAGTGAGAAGGAGCGTGAGCTTTTGACTTTGTCAACACGTACATCTTTGAGGTTTCGAAGGTATTGAAATACTCTGGGTTTCATCATGGAAGGTAGCTTTTGAAGACATACTTACAGATAGATGCAGAACCCCTCTTAGTTGTGAAAGGCTTCAACCAGTTTGAAAGGCTTAGTTATGCTTTCGAAGGGGTTGTTCCAACAAAATATCTTTCTGGGTAATTTGAATGAAGGCGAAACCTTCGGTTTTGAAAAGTTTGGCACGAATGTGAATAGTTGTTATTAGCTGCCTTTGAAAGGTATTCCTCAACTCCTTCTAAATGTTTTCATGCAGGCAAAAGCATCTCTTTCAAAAGGAACAATTGAAGCACAAAGGTGCTTTCGACCCCTTCGAAAGCTTGTAACATATCTAACCCTTCACTGTAGCATCCTTTCGACTCTTTCGAAATGCTTTGTTGGTGCTATCATCTCTTGTACTTCCTTCTCTTCTATTTGTCTTGGTTTCGACAAGGTTGAAGTGAAAATTTGTGGTAACACTTGCCCCCTCCTTACGAAGGGATGCCTTTGACTTTTCAAGTCATCTGTTTCGATACTCCACCTTATTTTAGCTTTGGGATTTCCCACCTTTTCATATTCTTGCGCAAATCCTAGCCGTTTATTTAAATTGGATCGCACGGTCTGTTCTTCATGCCAACTTTTCTTATAAATTGCGCTTCTTTCTTCCCCCCTTTCATTTACCTGTGATAAGAGAAATCTCCAGCGAAAATCAAAATTATCAATTTCCTAAATAGTTTCCTATTTCCAACAAATAGAAGCTTTAATTCAAAGTAAGTTCTTATTATCTTTCTTTTCGAACTTACTTTTCACGGTGAATTTCTATTTTTAAAATTCACTAGGTTCGAATCTGAATTGCTGTTTTAATTTCATAGAAATAATTTAGGTTTTTCATTCGCCTGATAGCATTCTCTAATTCATTCTCATGGCCTACTTCGTTTCATCACCTCTGTTAATTTTTATTCAGAACTCATCCGATTTGGATTTTTTTAAGGTTCGGATTTGGTTCGCACTTAAATCAATTTAATTATTAATTCTTTGAAGTTTTGGGTTAAAATTGAATTTGGGGAAGAAAGAGTTTTCTAGTTACTTTATAGAGAAGTTTTAGCAGTATGAATCACATTTTGGCATTGTAATTTTTCCTTTCTACCCCTTCGAAAAGGGTTAAGGCGGCTAACTTTTTTTGCTTCTTCAACCTCTTTCGATGGGGTCGTAAGGTAGTCCAGCGCCTCTCTTAATTGATCTCGTCGAAAGGTTGATGTAGTTAATATAAAGTGAAATTCTTCAAAAGCATAAATAGGCTTTAGTATATTTTTGTACCTTTCGAAGAAGTTGCTTGATGTGTTTCTTTAGATGATTATATGGTACATACCTTCGAAAGCGCAAATTTTATTTTATTGGTTTCGAAACCTCTTGTACCTGCTTAATTCTAATTTATTTTAGGAAATGAGAGGAGTTAGAAATTAATTTTTATTTTTATAAATTGGATTGAGGAAAACATATTTTGTTTAAGTTGAAAATAAAATCAAACCTTTCGACTTGATCGAAACCTATTGCAACGAATCAAGTTTGGTTGTTGGTATGCTTTCGAAACCATATACCCCTTTCGACTTTCTTGGCACCCTTTGTAACTAATTGAGATTCGATCATCATTTTATACCGATATTGTCGAAATGTCACAAAGCCTTTTCATTTTTATTAATATCACTCAAGCTCAAACCTTTCGTGTCAATTGGCATATAGGGTTTCGACAGCATTCATATTCTTTTAGTGAAACAAAGTTCATGGGTTTCGACAGTGTCGAAAGGTTTATTTGTCTTGTTTATTGAATGTTGTTAGTGTGTGTTTATATTCAAATTGGTTGTGTAGGCTTCAACTACTTCTTTCAATAACAAAGTCTTGCTTGGGCTTTCAACTTTGTCGAAGGGTATTTATTGGAGTTTCAATTCCACTTTATCTTTCAACACTGTTGGAAGCTCAATGAATTTCATTTTCTTAAACCGACTTTAACATTCTTTTAAGGATATGAAATTTCATATTTTGGTTGATAGTTGAATTGTTGTAATAGGTTTTTCGTTATCCTTGAAAAATGTTGATTATATAACAAATTATAACTTTAACTGAAATAATTTCACCTAGCAGGATCATGGGTGTAAAAAAGACTTCTCAGAATCCAGAAAAAGACATTGCACCGGTGATGGAATCTTCTCCCAAGAGGATTGAAGAAATTTCCAAACATTCCTTAATATCTACTCAGGATGAGGTGGATGCAATTCTTAATGACTTCGGCATCACTGGGGTGGAAGCTATTCCCCCAAGTGATAGCGACACCATCCAAAGCCTACCTGAAGGATATTTTGCCTACACTGCTATCCATATTTGGCACAGTGGTTTCCTGCCTTTTCTAGATTTCTTGGCCAAATTCCTGACCGACCTAGGCATTGCTCCCATCCAGCTATCACCAATTGGATATGCATATCTTCTATCCTTGGAACTCATGGCACTGGAGTCTGGGATCCGTCACTAAATGCTGAAGTTTTGATCTATCTAGTTTGATTAGTTAAACTTAGCAATCTGAATAATCAAATTTCTGGAGCCAATCCCCCCAAAAAGCTAATATCCGAGGGGATAAGCAAATTCAAAGATTGGGAAACACAATTCTTCTTTGTTAAATGCTTTCCCAACATCAGTAGGGTTTTCTCTTCCCCTCGTAAGTTGATCACAGTCTTTATTTTATTTAGTTACTTTCTTTTACTAATCTACATTTCCTTGTCAAGTCCTTCCGCTAAAGATCTAAATGACGAGGATAAGAAAACCATCAAGTTATTGATTACTGCTTCGAGTAGCATAGGAAATAGGCTTACTTTGTTGAATTCCTCAAATCTTCAAAAGCATTCCCTCCTACCAGCAGGTCAGAGGGTACTTGGTCAACCTCCCTTAGTTCAACACACATCTTGGAGCAAACGCTTCCTTTATTTGGGTGATCCGAAGAAGTTCTCCCTAATGTCTTCAATTTGCCCCAATCACTCAGGTAGGTTTAAACATAGTACTTGTAGTTTGTTGTTGTATTACGTTTTAAATTACTTCACTGACTTGTAATTTTTTGAATCTTCAGCAACTGCTCCTTAGGTTGAGCCAATTATAAGTGATCCGGCTCTTCCAACTTCTACGTCCCATGCGTCATCTTTGACTTGGGCCATAGCTAGGTCAAAGATGGCTGCAATTTTTTTTTGGGTAAAGTGGCCATGGCGGAACCATCCCCTAAGAAGGCCAAGATCATTGAAGTTCCCAATTCTCCGCCACTAGGAGAGGGGGAGATTGTTGATATTGACAAAACTTTGGAGAGTCCAACTGTTGAAGCATCTCTTGATCGACCCAAGAAGACTCCCTCAAAGGTCGATCCCCTATCACGTATTGTCATCTCTTGCTCGCCTCGTGTGATTGAGCAAATGCAAAAGGACTTAGGGACTTCTACCCCCTCTTAGGAGTTGCACTCTTCCTGATCCACATCACCTATGCCTCCGAGTGATTTTGAAAAATGGTTCAGTCTATCTTGAATTCTCCATCCTTTACTTCTATTCGACCACCTTTGTCCATTTCTGATCCAATGGATCACTGTCGTTCTCTAGTTGAACAACTACTTCTGGTATGCTTTATATCACTTAACCTCATTATTATTGTTTTTCTCTAAATGTTGGCTTATGTTATATTTTTCCTTTTAGATTTTCAAAAGATGGCTCTCTCTACAAGAAAGCGCATTAAAATCTTCCATAGAGACATTAAGGCTTCAAGAGGAAATTTCAAACTTGAACAGCCAAGTCATCTCCTTATCTGCTGATAAAAATGAAGCTATAATGGAACTGAGGAGATTGAGAACCTCTGTTGCTCAATCAGAGTCAATTATTTCTGAGGAAAGAAAAGCACATCAACTTCTGGCTGATGAAAATATACCCTTGAAAATGGCTCTGAAAGAGTCTGAAGATGAAAAAGCTCAAATGGTGGCAAAACAACCCTCTCTCGCGAAAAGGTTGGAGAAAAATAAAAACTCTCTAAAGTTGGTTGTCAATGTTATCTCCGATGCAAAGCAATAGGTGTCTTAATTCCTTAATAATCCCTCCGATGACATCATTGTTAATTCTTTTGAAGATGCCATAATGCTTGCTTACGCCGACAACATAGAAAATTGCCTAGATTTGAGCTATCCTTCACTTGACCCTGCTCTTGTCAACAGATTTATGGAAAAAGTTAAAAGAACGGAGCAGGGGGTTGAAGTTCCTGAAAGAGAGGAGATCGATGCCTCCAAAATCTTATCCTTTGAAGTCCCTTCCCTCGAAGTAGATTCTGATTCTAAGGATGAAGATGATAAAGATGAAGTCGTTGAGGATGAAGGCGACAATGACGACGACGACAATGATAACGAAGATGATGATGATAATAATGATGACAATGAAGATGGAGGCTAGGGTTCAGGTGGTGATCGGGGTGGTCACAATGATGTTCGTGAAAAAGATGATGATGACAACATCGAGGCTTCCGAAAAGGTCAACCGCAATCCAATTATTCGTGAAGCAAGCCCACTTGAACCCACTGCGCCTTCTGACTTTCAAGAGGTGACTGCTAACATTAACGTGGAAGAACAAAAATAGAAGAAGCAGGTCCCTCAAACAACAGTTCCCGTTTCTCAGGTGTGAGATTCTTTGTTTACATGACTTTCACTTCCAAGATAATAATAGTTTACGTCCTTTATTTTAGATAAGGAGGAAATCCATTCACCCTTATAAAACCAAGCTTGAAAGAAAACAGGTGGAAATAAATAGCTTGTATAGAGAGTTAAATAAGAAATTAAAAGAACACAATAATTCTCTCTGATAAGTATCATAGACTTAACAGAAGTGCGGCAGTGTTAGAATCTTTCAAAAATCAAGAACCTGCCCCACGATTGAGGAGGGCGCGCCTTCGATACGATAACATTTTGAAAGAGAATCGGGAGTTAATTACGCTCTTTTGGACATTGGTTGAAGAAAGGAACATCCTTGTAGACTTTTCATACAAAGCCTATTGTAGACACCCAAATGTAGATTTTTCATACTTAGGTGATTTTAGTGGGGGTCTACTTAGGCATTTACACAAGAGATATTTGGACGAATTTGGATCTGATCCACATCCTGGAGCATGCTGGAACTTACCACGAGTCAAAACGATTCCCCAAGAGATGCCTCTTGAGAAACTTAAATACTATAAGGACAAGTTTGTTTTAGAGCTATTTAAAAAGTCAATTTTGTATGAACCGGATGAACATTCATAATTATGTAATAATATTGGTTTGTGAATTTCTTGCTCTAGTTTCCTTTTATACTTAGCAGTATTTTATTATGTTATCACAGAATGAATGTACCTCAGGCAACTTTGTCTCTAGAGATTATCTAAGCAAGTATGTTAAACTAAGAAGAGATTATCTGGAAAAGGCATCAATTTTGAAATCTTCAAAATTAACCAGATATTGCTTCCTTAGAGATTTGCAAAGACTTTACATGGAACATCCTCGTCTTTATTTCAATTTTCTTGGTAAAGAAAAGAAAAGCTTCTTAAAGAAATTCAGATATATCATACCAAATTGATATATGGTCGTGATAGTCCTTCCGCCAGGGAATGAGACTATAGCAAATATCCTCCAGTTATTACCCCGGAAGGATTTAATGTTCCTTTTGATTCAACGGTTACCCTTTCGGCTAATTCCTTGAATAAAGTCAAAAAGTCCGTCTCTCAACTTTAAATGTGAAACAAGTGTCCATGAAATTGTACCTTTTATTTCATTTTTACTTAAGTTGTAATCCTCTATTGCTATAATAAAGAGATTGCTTATTCGAGTCTTGACTTCATTTTTTTGGGTTTAAATAGGAGTTACAGTTATCCATAATGCCGCTCTCGTTAGATTCTCCATCTTGTTTCCTCAGCATCAAAGATAGGCTGTTAGCAGACATTAAAAAGAGAAAACTCGCTAATGATCCTTTATTTACTCGCTTTCAAAACAATACCATAGCTCTTGAATGGTACGGAAGATATTTGCTTCAAAAGACAATCGTTAGAAACCTCAATGATCAGATCTCCAATCTTGAGGCGAACATTAAAAGTAAGAACGAAACAATTTCAATATTGAAGCTCCAAGTTAAATCAAATCCTTCAATTGATTTTGACCATAAGGTGTCCGAACCTCTCTAGAAAATAAGTGATTTGGAGATTAAACTAAAGGATAGTCAAGCTCGGTGTGAATCGCTAGAATTCATTATGGGGAATAACATTTCAAACATCGATCTACCAGCTTCTCCCATTATTTCATCTATTGCAAAATCAACAAGGTCTACTTCTCTTGCTATCCAAAAGTTTCCTACTACCACTAATCCTTCTCCTGGCTTAGACGAAAAGGTAGTAGGAGAATGGTGCAAGAAAGTCAAATTTGAGATGATGAAGTATTTCGATGAACAACAGAAGGTGAGATACTCACAATGCATAAATGAACATGCAACTAGGATTCAGAAACTTGAACGCGAAAAGTAACTTCTTTAGAACCGTACTGCTGATTTAGAAAGGGAAAATAAAACTCTCAAGGGTGCAAACAAAGCCTTCAATCGTGGTTTGAAGACGCATATCAAATCTATTGATGATGCCGATAAGACAAGAAAAAAAGAGAAGAAGCTTAAGGAAGTTCTTCGTATTGCAATATATATTTGTATCGTATACTTGTAAATAATTTCATAAATTATGGAAAATTTGTAAATATCAGCTGGTTTGCAGTCCTTTCTTATAATGTTGTTTTTGAATCAGCTCTTTGATAACTTGTACTATGACTTTTGTATTTGCTGGATCCTCCCATCCTTTTACCGATCTCCTTTCCCTGAAAAACATGAAGTAAACAATATACCTTATCATTAACTTGAAATCAATATAGGGATTTATCCACATTACTTACGGAGGTTAACAGATAATTATGTTGACATATGATAGTAAGTGAAAAGTAATTCTACAATTGAATACGGTTGAATGTCTTGAAACCCATCTTTGGTAATGATGAGAGAAAACAAGGAATTCAACTTCAATTATATTGGTGGTATACCAAAGATTAATTCAATTAAGAATTTAATTATTGATGTTTAGAAATTCATCTTCTGGAGATAGCTAATAGGAAGTCGATAATGATCGTGTTACAGAAGTCAATAAATCATTGTCTGAAAATTCATAGTTGAAGTCCAGTGACCCATATTCGGGCATTAGTGGATGATAACCAGAAATCCATAATAATAATCTTCTTAATAGAAATCTTAAGCCCAGATTCGGGCATTAACGAGTGAAGTTCAGTAATTAATAGTAATAGCCTCAAAACCTAGATTCAGGTATTAATAAGTGAAATCTTGAACTCAATGATGAAAGACCCGAAACCCAGATTCAGATATTAATAAGTGAAGTTCAGAAATTCTTCTTTGATGATTATTTGGAAGCTATAGATTCTTATTTAAGCCTTATGTTCTATTCTGTTCCGCTACTTGGGTTATGTTTTTTCGACATGTGTTAACACTTTAGGCCTTGTATGTAGTTGTTGTTTGATTTGCTGCTTCTCGAGCTCGGACGTCTCAGTCCATCATTTGATATGCCGCTTCTCGGGCTTGGACGTCTTAGTCCATTATTTGATATGCCGCTTCTCGGCCTTGGACGTCTTAGTCCATTATTTGATATGCCGCTTCTCGGACTTGGACGTCTTAGTCCACCGTTTGATATGCCGCTTCTTGGGCTTGGACGTCTTAGTCCATTGCTGCCTGGTGCGCTTGGTTAGCTTATTCACAAGCAGGACCCAAGGACTTACCCAACCTTCCTCCAGGAGGCACCTTGACCTGGCCATAGCATGGTGCGATCAATGGCTTGTCGATGCTTTAACCTGGTCATAACCTAGTGCAAATAAAGGCTTACTCTAACCTCCCTCAAGGAGGTCCTTGACCTGCCAATAGCGTGGCGCGGCCAAGGGCTTGTCGATGCTCTAATCTGGCCATAGAGTGGCACGGATAAAGGCTTACTCTAACCTCCCTCTAGGAGGCGCCTTGACCTGGCCATAGTGTGGTGTGGCCAAGGGCTTGTCGATGCTTTAATTTGGCCATAGCGTAGTGCAAATAAAGGCTTACTCTAACCTCCCTCCAGGAGGCGCTTTGACCTGGCCTACTCGGCGCAAAAAAAGGCTTTGACCGTTATGTCCAAGTGCAAGGAGAATTTCACTCCCGACCATGTAGATTTTTCTTAGTAAAGTAGTTCTTTATTGACTTCATCTAGGATCTTTTTACAACCATTAATTTTGCCTTGTCTGAAAATGTTGATTATCATTCCTTCGAGTGCTTTGCATTGATTTGTTTCATGACCATTTATCATATGGTAGTGGCAATAGGATCCTCCCAGATTCCTTTCATATTTTGGATTTTTCTTCTGTGATAGCTAATAGTTGAGCTCTTCCTTGGTTAGCAGGTAAACATTCTCGATTGATGTTGTCAAATTGCATTCCTTAGGAAGTCTCGACTTGAAGCTTGTTTCTCGAGGATGGTTTCTAAGTCTTTTATTACTTGGTTCTGGAGTTCCACCCTTAACGACTGGTTTTATTTTTATAACCCTTAGAAGTTCTTGTGTACGTAGTGTCCCACTTGTTGCTTGATGCCATTTCTGTGCAAAGGCATTGTAATCAATCATTATTCCTTCTTCAAAGATTGTGCCTTTGGTGTAGAATTGAATTGTTTTCTTCATTTGATCAAACAAGTTATCGCTTTCATTTTTTGTTTCTCCTAAGGCAAAGATAGGGGTGGGGCTAATATAAAAAGGGTTTAAACTCCATTTAACTGGATCATAGCTTCAAATTTCTTTTTCATTATGATCCTTAAAGCCTCCATTCTTAATAGTTGTTCTTCATGTAGATTTGAATCATTAACTGTTTCATGGGAGAATACAATTTGATGTGGCTCCGAGGAACCTTGCTCAGATCTTTTGGCTTTGCTAATCATGATGAAGTAAAGTCTAAAGTGGATAAGCTCGGAATAGAATTGGGTTAGAGGAAAATGGTGTTGGAAGTTCAACAAGATCGGAGGTCCAAAGCCCTCCTTCTAGCGCCAAAAATGTTAACAAGAAAACTTGTCAACACCCCAAAGTCGAATTTAAAGTGTAGTTAACTCTTTCGAAACCTTCTTTCAAAAAGATGAAAGTAGCCGACACATCTTAATCAAGTTAAGATAGTTATAATCCAGTCTATTCTCTTTAGTTTTCCTTTCGTGTTGATTATTATGGTTGAAATTCCTTCTTATTGAAACTTTCGATTTAGACGAAACATTAAAAATCCCTCTTATATGGGCTTTCGATTTAGTTAATCTGCTTTTGTACTCTATCGAAACCCTCCTTTCGAATCAGTTGGATAGGCTCCAAGGTTGGCTTTAAAGAGTTAAGGATGTGGGTTGGATTGATTGGTTTCGACTTCTTTGGAAGCTAACCTTTCGTCAACTTAAGAGTAGAGGTTAAGGCTCTAAGGGTATTGGTTAAACTAAGGGTTCCGACTCACTCTTAAAGGTGACCTTTTGACCTACTCGATACAAGAAGATTATAAACTGAATCCAGTAGAACTATCAAATCCCAAAAATATCCAAAAAAATCCATAATCATGCTTCCATTAAACTCAAGAAATACAAACTGATAAAATTCCCATTCTAATTTCAAAATTAGGTTTTATAACTTTTACAAAATACAAGAATGGAGTGAAAGAATCCGGATCCCAAAAAAAGACCCCTAGGCTCTTATTTATAGATGCGGGTTAGCACCTTTTGGCTCAGTGCTTTCGACCTAGTCGAAAGGTGGCCTTATAGACCTTTCGTCAACTTTGACACTTGCGCATCCCTCTGCATTGTATTTGAATGGATTTGAATGCTTCCCTCTTCATTGAAATGGGTAGATGCGCCTTTTCCTCTTGTATTGCTTTGTCATTGCAAGTGAGAAGGAGTGTGTGCTTTCGACTTTGTCAACAGGTATATCTTTGGGGTTTCGAAGGTATTGAAATACTCTGGGTTTCATCACGGAAGGTAGCTTCCGGAGACATACTTGCAGATAGATGTGGAACCACTCTTAGTTGTGAAAGGCTTCGACCGGTTCGAAAGGCTTAGTTATGCTTTCGAAGGGTTGTTCTAACAAAATATCTTTCTGGGTAATTTGAATGAAGGCGAAACCTTCGGTTTTGAATGGTTTGGCACGAATGTGAGTGGCTGTTATTAGCTGCATTCGAAAGGTATTCCTCAACTCCCTTGAAACGTTTTCATGCAGGCGAAAGCATCTCTTTTGAAAGGAACAATTGAAGCGCAAAGGTGCTTTTGACCCTTTCGACCCCTTCGAAAGCTTGTAACACATCTAACTCTTGACTGTAGCATCCCTTCGACTCCTTTGAAAGACTTTGTTGGTGCTATCATCTCTTGTACTTCCTTCTCTTCTATTAATCTTGGTTTTGATAAGGTTGAAGTGAGAATTGGTGGTAACAGTTATTATCTATCTTTTCATGTTATTTTCTATTGTACCCATGAAATGTACTTTTGAGTAAAATGATTCAATAGTTTATGTTGACATTATGTTATGGCAATTTTTTTGAAATAAAATAGGCACTTATTTGTTACTATATTTTGTTCCTTCCAATGTGAGTTCTAGAAAAATGGATAGATAGCTCTGTACTATTCTTCTTTTTACCAACCAACAACCAATTTTGGAATGGATCTAAGTTTCAATGGGCCTTTTTTCGGTCGGAATTCAGGTCTGTTTCGGGGTGGGTTGTTACATTTGGTATCAGAACTTAGGTTACCTGATCAATGGGAAAAAGTATACGTATGAGTGGCATACTTGTTATTTTTGAAAAGATTTTTCAAAAGGTTTTATTATAAATATACATACTTATTCTGAATACACCTAGCTCTATAAATTCCGACTATAGAAGTAGTTGCGACCATATTCTGAAAAGGTGGATGAAGCAATTATGAGTCGGAAAAAAATAGATTTAAATTTATACTCCTACTTCGATTACCCACGGAACGGAGGTCATATCGTTAGAAGTGGAATAAGAAGAGCATGACCACAACATATGGAAGCACCCAATAGCTGAATAGTACTTGACTCCTTTGTTGGACCTATACTTTCTTATAATTGTGGACCCTATAAGCATATTAAATAATAGGGATAGAAATTGTTGGTGGAAAGGGTGTAACTCAAAAATTTAATAGATAACGAATATGTGATAAGCGAGGAGTTACAAAAAATTAAATAGATTAATAAGACCATTAAGGTAAAAATTTGAATAAGTAAATAAATGTATTTAGGAAACGACCGTTAAGATAATAACCATTTAGTATGGACAAAGCGGCTTTTATGAAAATAATAAATAATTTTTTAGGTATTATTTAATTTGTGAATATTCGGAAGTAAGATGTAAAGAAGGAATAAAACAAGCTTATGTAAAAAGGTGTACATTGATCACTATAAGAAGATAACTAGATTTTTAAGATGATTGAGTAGGAAAGTTAAAAGGAAAGAACAATTAAAGCCAACTTTTAAATCCTACCCTATGAGAAAGAATTTGATAAAAAGGTTTTTTTAAAACTCCTTGAATGTTTTGAAAGAGCTTTTCAAAATATTATTAAGTGAAGATCATATGTATTATATGTTGAATTTTTTTTGATAGAAATTGATTTTAGACGGCTTTGGAAATATATTACCATTTGTAAATTTTTTGGAAAGAGGATGTAATTTTGAAGGTGATGAAATGTTTTTTAAAAAAACAAACAAACAAAATTGTGAATGATTTTTAGTTGTAAATTTAATGACTTGAAAAGTTGAAAAAAAGAAGGTTTTCGTTTATTAACTTCTTAATTTAAAATTTGTAGATTTAAAAGTTTCCAAGTTCTAGATTCTACATTTTTGGATTCTTCTATTTTTATATGATTTCTTCTACTTTATAAATTTGGATATTCTTTTCCTTAAAATTCTTTTTAAAAAGGGTGTATAAATGGAAATGACACCTAATTGGAATAGTAAAGTAGAAAATAAAGATGTATGATAAGATAGGTAGGAGAGATATTCTCGTATAGGGAATACAGAGAATAATACTGAAATTTAGGTAGTAATGGACTTGAAATTTTAATCCAATGATAAATAATATAGGAGAGGAGTAACAGGAATAAGATAGAAGTTATCCTTGTCTACACCATTTTTCGATCGTTTATAGTTATAAAAGGCATCTTTGACAATTGAATGAACTTGAATGATAATTAATAAATGAGTTGGGGTTTTTTGTATATAAGGAAAGGCATAAGAATTTTATATATACATTATTCCTATTTGGATTTAGAACATGTTTGAATAAGAATATTATTGGATTTAAAATGAAAATAAAATAAATTGGAACTGATAGAGAACAGGATTGCGAAAATTATGGAAGTTTTAAAAAAAGATATAAAAAGTACTTGGTTAAATGACAGTACATTTTGAGTAATAAAGCAATAAATGTTGATGTATACTTTAAAATCATGCTGTCTTGTAACCAGAAAAATCTTTAGAATAATAAATGTCTAATCTAATATTCTGGAATGATAATTGAGTATTTTGTGTTAAAGATCCTATTTTCAAAAGGAGTAAGTCTTTATTATAGTAGTTCATTGAAAAGGGAAGTTTTTCATAGTTCCATTTTGAAAACCAAGCAATTTTTGAATACTATGAATTAAAAGTGTAACTTTTAAAAGAATAAGTCTTCGATGAAGAAATTTTTAAAATGAGAAATTATTTTGCTCTTTCTTGGAACTAAGCAATTTTGAATTCTTGATGAAGGTTTCTAAGTTTATATTTTCAAAGAGGAAGATTTTAAATTCGGTACTTCGTATTTGTGAAATTTAAGTTTTACAAGAAATGGGGTAATAAATGCTGATTTTGAATTTAATGAAATAAGTTTATTTGTATAAAATTAGTTTATTTAAAATTATTTTGTATGTAGCTAAAATAGTTATTTCATAAAGAATAGTGAAAACCAAATTTTATGGAGTAGATAGGGATCACTACCTAGGTAGGACATATTAATGTTTATAGGATATGAATAAAATAGGAATAGAATGTATAACCTGATCTGAAAACTTGAAATCAGTCTCAAACCTCTATTTGTAGCAGTTGGTAAAGTTGTAAAAACATTCCAGATCTATAATTAGGTTTTAAATTAGATCGCCCTAGATAACGTAGGATGTAAATTTCTATGTTTTAATTTATTTAGAGCGGTTTCCGTGTAATTTCCATAAATTGCCATATTTCAAAATATGTATAAAAGCAAGTTGTTTGAATTAACAAAGGATGCATCAAATAGGGAAAGAGACGTGTAGGATATGGATATCCTTTCCATTTATTTACTGTCTCTTTCAATAGAAGAAAAGAAATAATTCTTTGTAAATTCAAACATAGCAAAAATCTCATTTGTAGTTAATTTTTGGGAGACTGTAATGAAAGTCCTTTTTAAGGATACACTATGGGAAAAACCGCATCAGACGACAGATATGCTCCGTTGTCTGATTGCATATATATCTATCATTAAATCTCGTGCCGTCTCATTTCACTTCAGACCACCGGTATGCCTCGTCGTCTGATATGCACGAACACAATAAAAAAAACCATATATTGTCTAATGGTGTATTATCATTTCTAGAATTTCCTATTATACAACATATATATTGACTGATATGCACACCGATTACACTTATATTATATTTGCAAAATGAAATGAATGAATCGCAATTTTATTTAAACAAATATTTTATTTCAAATCAAATTCAAATGCAATACAACTTTCACTATCACTCTTATATATACAGCTTTTCTCTAAACTCTCATATATAACCTTTTTTTACTCGCTTTCACTCACGCTCACTCTAGTTTATTTTTGATGTGTTGATCTTGATTTGCTTGCTCCAGCTTGTATCCAGCCATCTCCTATACCTGTCAAATAAACAACGCAGTAAAATGGAAAAGGAAACAAACCTAAATTGCATAATTAAATTGAATCTCAATATTAATATTGCCTCAGTTCATGGGTTTGTTTTCTCTTCATGTTTTAGACATAGACAAATATATATCTGCACGGACAACTTATGATATGTACAGTGTATCACTATGAATATCATAAGGCCGGGCATCGATTAAATCTCATGGATTGTTGCACAAACAAGTAAAGGCACAAGCACATGAAAGTGTACAAATTAGATTAACCACCAACATTCACTATACATACATACATACATACATACATACATAAGTATGTATATACATGGAAATTCAAAGCAAAAACAAGTTTCAACAATTCAACAACATGGACCGGCAAAGATCAAAAAGTGCCAGTGTGCACAACCTTGAACAGGGCAGTGGCAATGCACCATCAAACCAAAGCAAAACCCTATCAAAGCACCATTAAACAAAGCTTCAAAGTCACAAAACAAAATTGATAGCATATATAAGAGTTAAAACAGACTCATAGGTTCAAACATGTCAGTAATTGAGCATGTGCCGCAAATTGAATAATAATAAGTCCATATCACTAACAATTTCATATCACTGCCTCGAACAAGTGCCACAAATTGAACAAGGCACAAATTGAACAAGTGCTACAAAATTGAACAAGACACTAACACTAACCACAAATTCGAACCACCAACATTCACACATATATACATACATATGTATGTATGTATATACATGGAAATTCAAAGCAAAAACAAGTTTCAACAATTCAACAACATGTATCAGCAAAGATCAAAAAGTACCAGTGTGCACTGCCTTGAACAAGGAAGTGACAGTGCACCATCAAATCAAAGCAAAGCCCATCAAGCACCATCAAACAAAGCTTCAAAATCACAGAACAAACTTGACAGCATATAAAAGAGTTAAACCAGACTCATAGGTTCAAACATGTCAGTTATTGAACAAATGCCACAAATTGAATAATAATAAGTCCATATCACTAACAATTTCATATCACTACCTTGAACAAGTGCCACAAATTGAACAAGACACAAATTGAACAAGTGCCAACAAATTGAACAAGGTACTAACACTAACCACAAATTCGAACCACCAACATTAACACATATATACAAATGTATGTATATACATGGATGATATCGGAATCAAAGTGCATAACTTTACCTCGATCGATAGTTGAACTTACTGCAAAGTACTAATCCAAGTAAAAACAAAGTGCAGACAACAATGCAACATGTGAACAAGTATCAGTTTTAGGCTAAACCATAGAACAAGGCTAAACCATAGAGCACATACATACATATATGCATGTATATACATGGATGAACCAAGATAGCATAACAAATATACACATATACACATATGTATATACATGTATATATGTACATAGTGAGCAATAGACAGTTTAAACCATCGAATTAATAAACAGAACATGAAGTAAAGGCATAAGCACATGAAAATGTATATAAGAAACCAATGCACATGAAAGTAATTAAACATAACAACATGAAGTAAAGGCACAAGCACATGAAAGTGCACAAACAAGTAAAGGCATAAGCACATAAGTTCAAGTATAAGTATAGTGAGCAACACACACACACACACACACACACACACACACACACACAGAGATATATATATACACACACACACGTAACACATGTTCAATGTTGAAGTGCACTGCCTTGAACACGGCAGTTCCAATCAACACTGCCTTAGACAACATGGTCCAACATAGCAATCCACTAACTCAGACATGAAGTCAAAAGCACATGTTCAAGCAACATAGTGAAAAACAAGGTCCAACATAGCATTGAAATTAGAAAATGGAAACCAAAGTAGAAATTCAAGAATCAGAAAATCATCTAGAGCGTTCAAACATAAATCGACAGCCGAGAAAAATAATTTAAAAATTCAAATCGAATCATATATTTGCATATTCAGGAAATAAATTCCTATATAAGAAACTCAAATCATCATCGACCAGAGATAAGAAGTCGAGAAAAACATAAATTGAAAGGGGCATAAATCATACCAATATTAATCCAAGAACACTCGACGAGAAGGAGCCGCAACTATCAATAGTCATTAAATCGAAGTACGCAATCTATAAGGAAGGAAGGGAGCAAGGTGATTCGAAGCTGAACATTCAAGAAGCGGCTTTCATAAAACCCTAATTTCAGAACGAAGATGAAAGAGGTGGCTCTGATTTGGTAACCTTAATTTTATCGAAGAACATTGACGAGATGGGAGAAGGCTAGGTTCGGTAGCAGGCGATGGCTAGGAGGAGGGATAGGCGAAGGCGGTGAGGAAAACAATTGAAGGAATGAATGGCATATTTTTTCCTCTAGAAACAAGAAAGAGAGGGAAATAATTGAAAGAACACGGCCACAAAATAATCTAGGCAACATTGAGAAGGAAACCAAAATTTTGATAAGGAGCTAAAATGAAATTTTTGATAATTTCAATCAAACTTTAGATAAAACGTTGTCTGAATAACATGGATGAAATCTCAATAGAACAAAGATTTCATGGGCTATGACACACAACAGATGGTTTTTCCATGTGTTGTGTAAAACAGTAATAAATATTTGGATAACAGCAATTCTTCCTTATGTTGTGTGATCGCTATTGTTTGATTCACTTTGTGGCATGGTGATAGCTCTAATAAATTGAAAATGTGGAGATAAATGTTCTAGTTTAGAAATTAGTATACAAGTATAACCATGCTTAACGACTAAAAATAAAAATATATATAAATAGCATAAATTGTGATTATACGCGTATTAATTAGTAATTAACAAATTAGGACTTATGGACATTAATTACAAATTTAGCGAGTAATAAATTTATAATTAATAAGAGGAAAAATGAATCTAATGGGGAGAAAATTTAATATGGTATTTATGGAAGAACTAAATCTGAGTAATGAATAGATTTTGAAACCTGAAGAAGGTTAGAATAAATAAGGATTAATTGGGGATGGTCCAATTTTGAAGGTAATGATCAACTGCTATGGATATATTAATTCAAGCAATGGATGGACAAGATTTATTAGAAACTAAAATGAGAATTAAGGAAAATGGGTAATATTGGAATGATATATTAAGAAATACCTATCTTTATTTAGTAAGGAGTGTTAGAACATCAACACCATTTATATCACTTGATAATAAATGGCAGCTTCCAACAAAATTTTCTTTTAAAGGTTTTGGGTTGTAATCACTAGTTGTTTCCCTTAGTTTTTGGAAAAGTATATGATGTGGTATGGGATATATCCCTATTTTATTGCTATGTTGATTTTATGAATGGGATTAAACCACTTGATAAATATATACATATTTAGAAGCAATATAAGTAAGGAAATTTTATGGGGACACTTAACTAGCGATAAACCATAAGTAAGACTGGAAGTTAATAAGGAATTAGTTTAATGACCTAAAGTAAATGAATGTTTCAATCCCAAAAATTTAGAATCTCGAGGAACATAAAAATTAGCTCATAAAATGTCATTGTTCAATGAAGATGCCCTTTTTATTCTCATTTGGGACAGCAGGACAGCAATGTCTCTAGCAAAGATTCATATCAAGGAGGAGGTTTGGCTTCTTGGAATTTCGGTTAGCATCATTAGTAATAAGGACCCCTTACTTGCCAGCAAATTTTGGAGGAGTTTGTTTGAAATTTTAGGAACTTCGTTAAATCTTAGCATCACTTACCAACCAAAGACCGATGGAACTGAAGGAGAGAATGGGAACTTGAAGGACTTGTTGAGAACTTGCATCATGGACTTTGGAGGACATCAGGAGTAGCTCATACCCTTAGTAGAATTCACGTATAGTAGTAGTCACTAATAGACGATTATTATAGTACCCTTAAAGCACTTTATGGGAGGCCATATAAATCGCCAAATTGTGGGTGGGAAACCACCAAAAAAATCCTACTCATACCAGATTTGAATTTAGAGGCATCGGAAAGATAGAGTTGGTTAGGCAGCGTGTGAATGTCGTAAGGTTTGGAAAGTTGGAAAAGTTGGCACCAAGACCTATTGGGCCTTCCCCAATATTGGGAAAAATAAGAAAATTTATAGTTGGCTGGAGTCCATGACATTTTTCACGTTTTACACTTGAGAAAATACCTTCATAGCATAACCATTATGGTAGAGCCTAATAAATTAGGAGATATTGAGATGGAGCCAGTGACGTCCCTTGCCATTGTATGCATTTGTAAAGCACAGAACTAGGAGGCTCCACAACAACGAAACTAGGTTAGTCCGAGTATAATGGGGAGAAAATCCGGTGAAAGATATGAGGACTTCTCATCCTAAGCTTTTCTCTGGTAAACCTTTCTCTCCAAAATTAGGATTTTGGTCGCAACGTGATTGTTAGATTGGATGGTAGGAGATGGTTGCTACACTTATTCATAATCATTTTTACGCTCATGTAGAAGTTTTATGCATGATTAGGGTATTTGCATACATACTTGCATGACACGATCATACATTTATGCTAGGGTTGAGCTCATTTATAGCATGTCTGCAGTACATAATCACATTGCACTTTGGTTGAGTAGATGATTGTGTAGATAACTTGGTTGTATAACATGGATATTATTGCATGTTACGCTATTCGCCCTTGGAAAGATTTCGGGGACGAAATTATTTTGAAGTGGGAGAATGTAACACCTGTAAAATCAACCATAAGTAAATAAATTGAACATAATAAGATAAGGGTAAAAATGGAAATTTTGTAAATGTCAGAATTGAGCCATGAAAGTTCTACCATTGTGCTCATGGAAATTTTTTGATCAATTACCATATATAATATACTAAGAACAGAGCTCAAACGTAGAAGTTATGAATATTTGAAGTCTTCATGTTTAAAATAATATAATTTGGATTTAAATTCAAATGAATAATTAATTCTCAAATTTGAAATTCAAAAATTAACTGTGATTTGACTTGGACTTAAGTAAACGTTAAAGTTAACATGAACGTTAAAATATAATTAAGGAATAAAATAAATTTTGCAATGCATATAAATAAATGCTCCAAAATAAGGGGGAGCAATCGACCATGCGACCCTACTGGTCGATTCCTAGCGGTCGACCGGAGCACATGGGGCGGTGGACCGCTACTCAGAGTGGCGATTAGGGTTTTAGAAGGGATGGACGTCCCAGATTCTTTCGTTTTTAATCTAATTTCATCCTACGGTTCTAGGGCGTTTCAAACCCTATAAATAAGACCCTAGACCCTTCACTTTTATTCACAAATATTTTGGGAGCATCGGTGAAGCTATGTAAGATCATTTTTCTTAGATTTAGAAAACTCCATTAGGCTTTCAAGTAAGAAATCCCATATACCTATCTTTGTTTATTATTTAATTTCTAAACCTCTTCTCTTGCAACCTTTCTGAATCTGGCATATATACAAATCTCTTGTTGTATATATCAAAAAGAAGAGATTTGAAGGAGATTATAATGGGCGTTTCAAATCTAAAGAGAAGCAAAGCTAAGGACCAACTATGAGTGAAAATCTTAGTTTATCTATTTTAGTGGTTGAATAGTATAGTTTGGATTTGATATATGGCCTGGGGAGTTTTGGATTACAAAAACATCATATTAAAAATCCCCATAATTCCCCTAAAGCAAAATGCCAATTCTTAGGTTGCAATCTTAATTGTTTTATATTAAAATAATAGAGTTTGTGTGGATTTTGCAATTTATATATTCTACCTTATATTCCACTTCTTTTTTCTTCTTCAGATCCGATTAAGGGGATTTCACTAAGAAATGGTGTGCAAAGCATGAATCTTTATTCGTAGTTTACACCTCCTATTTCTATATTTAATGGAATTTCCCTTGTCCAAATTCATGTAAAAGAAGTTGAATAGAGCGTGGAATTGATTAAATTGTAAGTTTCCATTTTTGGTTTATTCCACTGTTTTAATATGAAATAAGTTGGATTTAGATTCTATATACAATTCTATTTATTGCAATTTTGGATATAGTATTGAATCCTTGTTATGGATAATAGAATCCCTTTTTATGGATATTGGAATTTTGGCATCATTAATAACATGGAACAAAAGACTTGTATTATTATGGTTAAAAAGGAATTGACATTTAGAAATTAGTCAGGGAGTAATCTCCACAGACATAAAGAATAATAAGTGTGTGTTTATTTATATACTTACTATCGTAAATAGCATGTAATTATAACGTATAATTGCATAGCTAGTTGGGTAATAATTATCATTAAATCTCCCTTAGGAAAGCAATTGATTGTTAAGGCAAAATAAGAAGAAATTTTTATACAGCCTAATTAATGGACACGCTGAGGTGTGTGATAATATATTTAGTGTGCTGTAAATATGACTAAGTCATAGTGATGCGAGGTCAGCCAAAGGGCACACAGAAGTCTGCCTTGCTAATCTGGCTATTAGGAGTGTGACTTCAGAGCTGATGTGAGACATCACCTATGATTAATAACTACAATGATGCAAGGT
Organism: Allium fistulosum; assembly: GCA_030737815.1. NCBI lineage: Eukaryota > Viridiplantae > Streptophyta > Magnoliopsida > Asparagales > Amaryllidaceae > Allium > Allium fistulosum. The sequence continues at coordinate 1,252,827,989 of CM060905.1, forward strand.
TAGTCCCAATTATGTAGGTTAAATATGCCTTGTTAATCTTGCTACCAATACCTATGAATGGTTAAGCTAATTTGAGACGCCACCGTGGGTACGGGTCATAAGATGAAGGAAATGCTTTGGGGTTTTGGAGGTATTAAGTGGTTGTTTATGGGCCCTCCTTCTTCCCTAAATGAAGTATTAAATGGTCGGGATTGGTTTAGGCACCGTTAAGATATCTCGAAAAGGGTCGCTTCAATAGGAAGTAAGTAAGTGTCCGAAGAGATTTCCGTGCAATGTCAACTAGATAGATGCATGTCTGGAGTTCGCTTTGGGAATATGTATTAAATGATGGAGGCCTACCGAAATTGAGATCTTAAATGGTTAGAGTCTGCATATTTTTCAGTAAAGGGTATTAAGTGACTTGGGTACTATCTCATGCATTATTAGACATTTATTAAGTTGGTTATGGGTTATGGGATTAGAAAACCAGCTTCGAGAATGGAAGGTATTAAGTGGTTGTTTGAGGGCCTGCCTCCTTTCCTTACATGAAGTATTAAATGGTTTTGAAATGGTTTAAATATGTAAGACATATTCTTATTTAATTTAGACTGCCAAAGTACTGAAATAGTAAAGCTCGAAGTTTTATTCGCCAAACACTTATTGTTTTGACTCCCTCCTTATTACAACACAGTTCATAGAAGGAGTTGATGATGCTTGAAGATGGCGAGAGTGAAGCTTGCGGTAGTTATTATCTATCTTTTCATGTTATTTTCTATTGTACCCATGAAATGTACTTTTGAACAAAATGATGTAGCAGTTTATGCTGGCATTATGTTATGACAATTGTTTTAAAATAAAATGGGTACTTAGTTGATATTATATTTTGTTCCTTCCGCTGTGAGTTCTGAAAGAATGGATAGATAACTCTGTATTGTTCTTTTTCTAGCAACCAACATCCAGCTTTGGAATAGGTCTAAGTTTCGATGGGTATTTTCTGGGTCGGAATTTAGGCCTGTTTCGGGGTGAGTTGTTATACATTTCGACCTTGAGTTTGCTTAATAAATCGAAAGAAATTATTCACTCATACCTACCATTTCGTGTCGGCCTAAGTATAATATATGTATATTGAGTTTGCTTAACAAATACTTGTAGTTTTCTTAACTCGTTTATTCAATATATTAATGATACTACATATAACATCTCTAACATGAGTTTGATCAATAACCAAAGAATATGCAAGTAATTTATTAATATATAAATGGTAGAGGACAACACTTATATTAAAGACTCATATTCAATATATTTAACTAAGTAATAACGACTTATAGAAGAATGTATTTCTTATGAAATACTTATGTGATTCAAGTGTTAGATACATCAGAAATCACGGTATACATACTTTTACGCATATATTTATTTCTTAAGTCCATTTAGGGTTTCTTTAATGTTCCACCTTCAGTTTATACATTTATTTATATAGTTTTTATATTATATAACTTCTATACTTTATTTAACTTATATAATATTTTATGTATAACATTATATTGATTAAATCTTATTTAATTAATCAACACTTAAATTACTTATTATATTGAATATACTATAACTTTATAGTAATACACATATATCTTATATATATATATATGTGTATTTTAATTTATTAATTAACTTTTTAACAAAAAATTTAATGAAACTATTTTAATATAATTTTATTAATTTTTAAACTTCTTTTGTACACACATGTATATTGATATTGTCTTAAAAAATTCTAGACAACATATCATGTATCGTTATATATTATACATGTATATATTTAATTAATTAACTTATTTAATTAATTCATTTATTTTATTAATCTTATTAATGAATATTATTTTTGAAATTAATTTTATAACATTTAAAAAATTATATTATAACTTTTATGATATATATGTTTTATTTTAAATTTAAAACTTTTATTTTAATTTAAAAGTAATTTTAAAATTAGCCCATGGCCTAATTAAAATTGGGCGTTTTCTATTAGGGGCAACATTTGGGCTCACATAACTGATTATCTAATAATCCAGCTAAGATAATAACTTTTTTTAAGCACCCTACTAACTTTTGGAACTCGATTAGCCCACAATGGAAATAACGGATGAATTTTAATTTTTTTTTACCATTTTGGATCTTTATCGGGCCTATGAAGTCTAATTTGTTTAGAATATTTCTAAATTTTCATTTAAATAAAATCTTTATTTTATTTAAATTTACAAAACGATTTTATATTATTTGGTTAATGTTGTATTATATATATACGTGTATCATATACACTCATATATTTGTGTGCAGGTGTAACATATCAATATGTCCAAGGTATAACATGCCCATGTATAGGTGCTGGAATCTATGCAGTTAAAGCCCCGTAAAATCTACTGTAGTCCCCAAATCTGGACTGCATAAATCATGATATTCTTCGGTATTGTTATATAAGATTAAACAATATTTATTTTTCCTACATAAATGATGTGAAAATGAGAATGAATTAACTTTAAATATTTGGTTTTATATTTAATGAAGCTTTTTACACCTCCACTATTTCCTGCCACATCCCCCCTCTATAACTTTTTGTACCTCTACCGCTAAGCGCCTTAACTGCACAAGCTGAGATTTATGCCGCAACAGACACGTTAGCTCATCCTATATACTAATATATTGGCCAAATGTATGTTTATATATATTTTTAATTTATATATCTATTTACAAAATATTATAAATATATATATATATATTATGTAGTGGAAATTAGCCACAAAGACCTCTTTAGCAAGTGGAATTAGTTTCTAGGACACACAACTGAAATAATTACTTTCAAGGACAAAACGTAAAATAATTAGTTTTTAGGGCCTAAAAACCTATGAAATTATGTCCTTGAAAGTAATTGGACTGCTGACTTTGTCCTTGAAAGTAATTATTCTGCCGACTTTGGCCTCGAAAGTAATTTCTTTGAATGTGTGTCCTAGAAACTAATTGAACTGTATAGTTTGTCCTTCTGGTGAAATGCCCCATTTATGTATGTATATAAATCATATTTTGTGTGTGTGTGTATATACAAACATATGTATAAAATTTGAATTATTTATAAAGTACATAAAATATAATTTAATATACGTACATACACACACACACACACACATATATATATATATATTAAAGTCGAAAACAATATATGAATGCACATAATATATATATATATATGTATGTATGTATGTATGTATATGTATGTATGTATGTATATTTATTAAATACTTATAAGTTTATGCATAAATAATATATATATATATATATATGTATATATATTAACAGTTTAAATTTATACAAAATATATATTTTAAATATACATAATACTAGGTCTTACGCATGACAATTTTTTTTTCTTTTTTTTTAAATTTTAAATAAATATCTTTACAGATATTTATTAAGATATTTATTTAAAATAATAAAAAATTGCTTTTCTAAACATAATATTAAATTTATAATTTTTTAGAAATATATATGTAATTTTATAATTTAAAAACTATTTTAAATGTAGGTTTAATTTCGACCAATATTCAAATAATGAAAAAAAATGTTTTTTTTTAAATTTTTGCGAAGAGTAAATTATGTAATAAGTTTTTTGAAAGTTGGCACTACCGCCTCATTAAAAACCTGTACAATACTAAAAGAATGGGGTTTCTTTATTGCTAATCAAAAGTGTTTACAATCAGCACATATCAATAATATATACAAAAGCAAGAAAAATATATGATAGCATAAAGTAAAAGGAAACAAAATAATCCATGCTATAGATTTAGAAGAAAGAAGAAATCTTTTATTTCTCTCTTCCAAAGCTTGCTTCCAGTACATCCGCAGCCAAAATCTCCAATCACGTTCATTTATTAGCTACAGTTCATAAATTCATCCCCCTATAGTTAATAAATGCAAGATAGATGCACCGACTAGTAGTATTTCGGAATTGTACAATTCCTGTCAATCTCAGACGAATTAGAGTTAGGCATGCGAGAGACATTTAGTTTATGCTTCATCTTTCAATTTAATACCCCATCTGCTTAAGATTCAAAACTGAGAGCATTACTTTCTATTCTTCTAGTTGAAGCCATTACTTAATAATTACCATCTATTGAAATTCTTATAGTAATCTCCAATTTATCATGCTTATAATTGTCAAAAAAACGAGAATTTCTTTCTTTCCATATATAATAAATAGAAGTAACAAAACTGCATCTGGCTAGATATTGGATCTAATCTTTTTGTTTGAAATTATTACTTATTTCATTCAGTTCATCCAACATATTTAGAGAGCTATGTGGAAGGAGTTTGAATTTAAGACGAATGGAAATCCAAATGAAAGCACTAAAATTACATTTAAAAAAGAGAAGTTATATGCTTTCGTTCTCTAAATCATAAAGAACACATTTAGGATCAATAAAATTGATAATTTATCTTTAGTGTTAAGTCTTCCCATAAAAGGTTGATAAGCACAAAAAGCCATTTTACGACAGTTAGTTTTATGCCTCACAATGTTAGTCCAAGATTGCATATCATAATGTGTTCTTAATTTTTCCTAAGCATCTTTAAATTAGAATTTTCCTTTAAGTAATCTACTCTGCTTTTAGTACAAACAAATATTTATTTAATAGAAGCTTTAAGTTCTCTTTTTTCAGACAAGATAGATGGATCCAGTTTATCATTTCTTATGATACTACTTACTTTATTGTCTGCTAATCCGCTAGTTCCAACCTGATCTCACCCCAATAGATCAACCTTCAATTTGTCATTAATCCAAGGGTCAAATCATAAAGAGGTAATCTCTCCATTTGAAATAATTCTCCTAATATAAAGCATACCTTTCTCTCTAGCTTTGAGAATCGTTTTCCAAGTGGAAGAGCTATTAATGTCAATATTCATCGTCTAAATTTTTTTATTCAAGCAGTATTTGTTATGAATCCATTTAGACTACATATTATTTTTAGTTAAAAAAGCTCACTATAATTTTTTAGACCCGTGCCTCCCTCCTTCTTCAGTCTACATATCACATCCCATATTATTTTATGTTGTTTCCCTCCCCAGAAAAAGTCTGCACACATTTTATCAATTTTTCTAATTGAAGCCATAGGGATTTAATATATCATCGACCAATATAAAATCATAAGGGTAATGACTAAATGAATAAGCTCCGCTCTCCCAACATTTTATCTATTCTTTCTTTAATTATGTAAGGTAGATAATTAAAAGATAAAGGAACACCTCGATGCTTAAAGGGAAAAGAATCTTCTTCTACTCTCAACGTACTCTTAATTAGAATTCTATTTCTGCAACCATTACTAAAATATAGTTTGGATTTATTCTGATTAATGCTCAACCCTACATTAGATTCAAGTTGATTCAAAGTATCTAGTAAATTGTCAACACATTTCTCATCTGCTTTACAAAAAATCATCAAGTCATCTACATAAAACAAATTTAAAGTAGTGGGGGAGATTTTGTTAACATGAATTATATTTCCATCATCAGTATACTTTTCCTTGAGAAAACAAAAATACTCCATAGCTATGTAGAAAAGGTATGGGGAGTGGGGAACTCCTTGTTTAAGTCCACAATTGTTGGTAAAGTATACCTTAGGTGTCCCTTGGATTAAAATAGAAAAGGACGGTTAGTAATACATTCTCTGATAAGATTTATCAAATTCAATGGAAAACCCATCATTTTATGTATACGACAAACGAAGAATTTGTTAACCCGGTCATAGGCTTTTTGTAGATAAATTTTCATGCAAAGCTTATTTGCACCTTTTCCCTTGAAGCTCTTAAGAAGTTCATGTGCTAGCATTATTTTCTGCAATATATCTTCCTTGAATGAATGCGGATTGATTTTCTAAAATTAACAAAGGAAGCGGACATTTAATTCTATTACTGGTTATTTAGAAATAAATTTGTAATACATATTAGAACAAGATATCAAACGATAATCAAAAATAGACATAGACTTATTGGCAAGGGCTATGGACGTATGGATAACTCACATAGCCAATTTGCATGTTTCAAACACTTCTTTAATAGCCTTGTATAAAATGTCTTTGATTTCTTTCCAATGGATTCTAAAGAATTTAGCTGTAAATCCATCAAGACCCGGGCTCTTATTATCAGATGTAGAAAAAAACTGTTTCCTTTATTTCAACCGTAGACACAGCTTCAAGAAGAAATTTTCCACCTTTTCATTTATCTTTCATCTACACTGTATTCTTGGAAACATCTATTTTTCTTTTTTCCCTCATTAAATAGACTAGAATAAAATTTAATGGCTTCATTTCCAATTATCTCAGCATTATAGATAAAATCCTCTTATTAATTGAGAAGAGCAAGTAAACTGTTTCTATGCCTTTTGTGGACATTTCGCATGGAAGAATCTCGAGTTAGTGTCCCTTTCTTGTAACCATGAAATTTCAGACTTTTTTTTAGCATTATCATGAAAACCTTTTAAATGAACTTTCATGTTCCTATTAGCTTGAACAAGATTATCAAATAAGGTCAAATTAGCAGGGTCCTCATCTGACTCCATCAAAAAAATTTGAAATTGTAGTTCACTATTAATTATTTTCTGATTCTCCTTCTCACTAGTTCTATTCCATATTTTAAGTTTTTTCTTGACCTATCGCATCTTATGAATTAAAATATGTTGAATAGAACCCTGAGTTTGACATTCGAATTCAGTTTTGAAACACGTTGAATAGTTGTCTAAAAGATGCCAAAAGTTACAATATCTAAAAGGAGAGCCCTTAATGTTTATGTTAGAAGGTTGAAATTGCACCAGAATAGGATTATGGTCACTGGAATAATTTGGAAGAGCAATCAAAACTAATTAAGGAAAGAGATTAAGGAATAAATCATTCGTCAAAACTTTACCTATCTTAATAGCCATATCTCTTTTTCTCCAAGTATATTTAAAACCCTGCAGTTTCGTGTCTACTAAACTAGATGCCATTAAAAAATCAATAAAACCTCTTAGGTGACTGAAAGGAATTGCTAATCCATCTTTTTTATCATCAACATGTAATGCGTTATTACAGTCACCCATAAGTATAATAGGTTTATTAGTCGAATTAATTTCTTTGCTTAAGTAGTCTCACAACATTTCTCTATCTTTCAAAAAATTGCTAGCATATATAAATGAAATACAAATGTCACACCCTCCCTTATTAGTCACATTGCAACTAATATGTTGTATGTTTTTTGAACAAGTTTGAAAATCCCAAAAGAGTGAGTCCCAGCAAATCAAGATTCGACCTTTCGCCCCAATGTCATTATTATGCTTTAAATTCCAATTAGCTGGTAAGTGTAACTTTTCTATGCCTTTTATAGTCAGTTTATTTTTCAATAGACCAACTATACTAGGTTTATGATACGTTAGGAGTTTCATAACATCATTATATCCATTATCTGAGTTCATATCTCTAACGTTCCAACTCAAAACTGTCATTAAATTTATTACTGCTCCTTATGTTATCTCAATTATGAGGAGCAATAACATAAATGTTTTTTTCTTTCTTCCCTTTTTTCGACTTTCCAATTTTATAATCCTGTGTCACTAACATATTCTGAAAAATCCTTTACTGGCTCGATAACTGAGGTATTATGTTCAATGACATTAGCAATATTTTCAATAAATATATTGTCCTCGTCAAAAGTATTAATGTCATCTTCTAATTCATCAAGGCTATGTGAAGTATCAGGGATCTTAGAAAATATACCTTTTCTTTTCCTATGTATCCCCTTCAGTTGAATAGGAATTCCTAGTCCTAGCTTTTGCATCAGATATTTTATTAAATTATCTTGAGCTATATTATTCCATTCGTTTACTATCGTTTACCCAAATTTTCAGAGAAGTTTTGAAATGCTTACCACCTTGTCCGCTAAGCACGTTTCCTTCAACATCACAAACATTTGCAATTGCCACCACGTCATCTGTCTCTGTTGGTTTTTTATTTTCCAGTAACTCACCAATATTATATTGATCAATATTGGTTTGTGCGATTACATTTGTATTGGCAACGGCAAACATGTCCCTCCTTCATTCACTAGAACCATGCAATTCCCATACATCTGCTTCCACGTTATCAACATGAGCACCTAGCAGCTCCCTCTCTTTCATGACCATGTCATTTGGAAACCCACTAATATTATATTGTATGTTGTTTTGTGCATTTATATTATTATCAAAGTTTGCAAACTGTTCCACCTTTTGATAATTGGAACCGTGCATATCCCTTTCGCCTATCTCCATGACTTTTACTCTAGAACCTTACAGCACATCTACCGCCTTGTCCATGTCATTTGAAGGCCCATCTTTATGATACTCTGTATCTTCATCAATGCCAGTATATGCCACAACGCCTGAGACCAGATTTCTATAATTAATATTTCCATTCTGTATTGTTTCTGAGTTATCACCTTTTCTGTGTGCATTTCTTTGTACATAAGATGCCTCCTTTTGAACAACATAACCTATCTACCATCAACACATCCATCAAATAAGATATTGTTTTTTTGCTTCAACACCATTGTCAATATGTAAAGCATCCCTATGAGCATCTTTAACCGGCATCTCAGAAACATTTTTTTTCCACCAAATTGTTCGCTTGGGACTTCGAAAAACAATATTATTTTAGTTTCTAAGTCCGTCTTTTAGACTTTGGCTCTACGAACTTATTATTGTCTTTTGTCAAATCACCACCTCTAGAATTAGAATTACGTAATAATTTAATTTTACAAAATATAAAACATAATTTTATGATACATATATATATATATATATATATATATATATATATATATATATAATTGATTTATGTATATATATTGATTTAGACAATATTTAAAAATAATACATATATAATTAATTTTATTTCTGCCAAAAATAATACACCTTTAATACTTTATATACAAAATTACATAACTATATTTTATATAAGTATGATGTAGTATTAAATTATACACCATTTATATATATTTAAATATTATATATTTAGGTTATTTAAAATAAAAAAAATTATTTTTTATTAGCCACGCTACATATAGGCATATATATATATATATATATTAATTTTTTTAAAATATAATTATATGTAAACATATAACCAATCCAATTATGACAATATTTATGTATGTATGTATGTTGGAATCGTCGCGTAACTAACAATATAATAAATATAAAAAATATAGACATTATATCTAAACATTAATAATCATATATTAGTTAGAAATGTACATTGCTCCCAATGCCTAAATGTACACATTGAAATGATGAAATTTGTTCGTTGAATTGATTTCCAATTCAGCAGATTGCAAGTCTTCGAATCGTTGACCACCAGCCATCGAATTATATTTGATTTGAATTTATAGAGAGATGGAGAGGGAGAGTTCGGCCAAATCTAGAGGGGACATGGAGGCTAAAAAGATCTAAAACAAGTGAGGGTAGAGTTGCTTATATAAAGGAGAAATTAGAGATATTTTAGGATCAAAATCCTACATCATCTCTTACCAGTTCTCTTCTATCTTAGCCCTTCATCTTAATGCCTCTATGGCACCATCACATGCCCACCTTTTACCCTTATTCTGGTTAAACAAACTAGCCCCTTTCATGGGCTTTAAACCCATTTATAGTCCTAACAAATATTTTACATTTAAATCTAATTTAAACGCTTATCGGTGTCGTATATCGATTAATATATTTATAACTATTATAAATATATTTAATATTTGTTTATCAAATCAAGATCAAACTTTTATAATTAATATTTCAAAAATATTAATTAATTTAATTAATGTATAATAGTTACAAATTAATTAAATCATTTGGTCAAAGGAGCATTCATCGTTTCGGTTGTGTGATCCATTAGGTGTAAATTTGGTCAACGATCAATATCAAACTATTTGAATATTAATGTTCACATGTCATTTAGCAGATGGTGTGACATTTTGACCAAATTTATCACTTACTTGGTTTCAACAAAATCTAATTTTACTTTGTTCAGCGTTACCCAGTTGTGACTTTTATTTACACAATTTCTCTTCATCAAAACTGTATCACTTTGGACTTATGGAATTTGGCAACGGTCAAAATTCCAATATCGTCCACATTCAACTCTAAAATCCAAACATAAAGTCCTTGGTTCAATAATAAGAATTATTATTAACTGAAATGCTCTGGTCAGAGACTTTGACTTTGAGTTAATTTTAGTTGACCATGGTACCAACCCCATATAACCGAGGAGACGAATCCTCTCTTGAATAGTGTTTCACTACCAATGCATCCACTCGACCCAACTATAGTCACTTGATGGATGACATGTCATGATTTGACTATAATCAACGCGGAGCTTTTATATTGAAGAATAATAGTATTATCAAGTCAAGAGAACTGTGTAATTTTATCACATCGATATTTTCTGTTTGACCTTATTTATATTAAACAACAAAAATCTATCGCATGGGTCAATCTATAGTTATCCAATAACTATCAGTACGTAACCTATTGGTGCCTCCACTAGCCATAAGTAATATATTGCCCAACATTTAGAGAGCGTTACATACTCTAATATCAACGGATGTATCGATATCCAATCTCGATACATCTTGACTAGGAATATTTTAAATAGTATATTTATTTTCATTGTGATAAATTACACATGGTCACAACTGTGACGCCCCACCTCTATACTCACGCTAGCCAAGGACACTACTGGGTAATGCCGTCAACTAGCACGAAGAATAAGGCTGTTGAGGAGTGACTATATGTGTAATTGCTTTGTGCGAGGACCGATATGTCAGATAATATAACTTACATTTCAATTCAAGAGGAAATCCGACATACCAATTCAAACTCAAAGCTACCACACAGTGGCTATGTAGACCTTGGAAATAAATATAGAAATAATCATAACACAAATCAGTTACAGATATCCATATCACAAAGGCGGAAATAAATATGAATATATCACATAGAAGTGTACATCAAAATAGTGGTCAAACTAGATCCACTACATCACAAAAGAATAGATACAAGTGCTAGACAAAAGAATAAGTATACATCAAGGAGTCTATATCTCGAATGTATAAAACAAAAACTACTAATCTAAAGTAGTTAGCCAAAAATCAGGTGACGGACCCTGATAAGAAGTCAAGCAGGAGCACCTGAAATATCTCGGTCTGACCCGAGTATTATTTAAGAAGAAAATAATAAACGGATCAGTCTAGCTATAAATATCAGATAAAATGATATAGGATAAGAGATATGACCCAAAAACGTATGATAACAAAAATTCCATAATTTGTCATGTATTCATCAATTAACAACGAAAATCATACAATATCTCAAATCATCTCAAAACACCAAAAAGAATCACATACTTTAAATTATTCACCAAAACACAAATATTGATAGAGCTTATCAATGCAAACCACGAAAATTGGTGAAACACAATTTCTAGAAATCACAACCAAAAATCCAGAAATCACAAAGGGGGAAGGCCTATCACAAACGGAAGCATAAAAACTCACCAACACGTGTATCACAAACGGGTCGCTAACCCATGGTCTATAACCATAGAGCCGGTGCCATGACGTAGTACAGCGAACGCCCAAGGAACCAAACTCAAATAATCCAGAACATCGACGTAGTACATCGTTACGCCCGATAAACCAAACTCAAATAATACGGAACAACGACGTAGTACAACGAACATCCGATGAACCGAACTCCAATAAACCATAGGTCGCTAGCCTATAAAAATGAGACGAAGCTCAACAGAACGGGCTATAGTCCCCCACGTGGACAAAGAGACATCGCACATCGCTAGTCTAAATCGCAAAATGATCATCATCGATCAATAAAAAGTGTCGATTACACTAAGCTAGTAAATAGATGAGTTTAGCTTCATGTCCCATAACCACTAGCTTAACTTAAATATTTACGAACAAATTGTAGATTCCCACTCGAAAATTATCACAAGATTTTCAATCGAACAAGTCCAAAAATTAACCGACGAAGTAAACACAAGCGTTTCATACCACTTGTTTTGCTAAGCCGTTTAATTAGATTTTCTCATACGAATGAGGTAAAGGTTTGTATATACTAATAGATTAGAAAACGGTTTTATAAACGAGCTTTGTATTATAAATAGAGTTGAAATCATCTTTGTAAAAGAGTTTGAATATTACTACTAGTATAGAAACCTTTGTAATTTAAAGTGACAAGTCACAGAAATGATTGTAGAAACAATCAGTCACCAAAAATTCACATACGAAGACGTGAATCAAATCCAAAGAAATCGATACCGAATCCATCAAAATAGATATTCTCAAAAAATCCCGAAATAGAAGTCATCAAAGTCGACAAAGGTGATAACAACTAAAAGGATCAACAAAAATCGATAAACAATGGTAATTCACCAAAAAGAAGTAGGCAAATATGCAAATCTGGCCGAGACAGCAGATTTAGTCGACTAGCCCAATGCCTGGTGTGACGCCCCACCTCTATACTCACGCTAGGCAAGGACACTACGGTGTAATGCCATCGACTAGCGCGAAGAATAAGGCTGTTGAGGAGCGACCATCCGTGTAATTACTTTGTGCGAGTACCGATATGTCAGAAAATATAACTTACATTTCTTTTCAAGAGGAAATCCGACATACCGATTCAAACTCAAAGCCATCACACAGTGGCTAGTGGACCTCGGAAACAAATATAGAAATAAACATAACACAAATCAGTCACAGACATTCATATCACAAAGGAGGAAACAGATATGAATATAACACAAAGAAGTGTACATCAAAGTAGTGGTAAAACAAGATCCACTACATCACAAGAGAATAGATAAGGTGCTAGACAAAAGAATAATTATACATTAAGGAGTCTATATCTCAAATGTATAATAACAAAAACTACTAATCTAAAGTAGTTAGACAAAAGTCAGAAGATGATCCCAGATAAGGAGTCAAGCAGAAGCACCTGTAACATCTCGGTCTGATCCGAGTATTATTTAAGAAGAAAATAATAAACGGATCAGTCTAGCTATAAATATAAGATAAAATGAGATAGGATAAGAGATATGACCAAAATCGTATGATAACAAAGAAATGCCATACTGTGTCAAGTATACATCAAATAACAATAAAAAATCATACAATATCTCAAATCATCTCAAAACACCAAAAAGAATCACATTCTTTAAAATTATTCACCAAAACACAAATATTGATAGAGCTTATCAATTCAATCCACAAAAAATGGTGAAACACAAATTCTAGAAATCACAACGAGAAATCCAGAAATCATAAAAGGGGGAAGGCCTATCATAAATGGGAGCATGAAAACTCATTAACACGTGTATCACAAATGGAACGCTATTCCAAGGTTGCTAACCATAAACCGAACATCGACGCACCTAGAAAGATACGCCCCATGCACAGTCGAACATCGACGCACCTGAAAAGATACGCCCCATGTATAAACTAACATCGATGCACCTAAAAAGATACACCCCATGCACAGTCGAACATCGATGCACCTAAAAAGATACACCCCATGCACCGACTTAATGAGCCGATTGCTCCACGAACGGTCCAAAGACCATGGGTCGCTAGCCCATAAAAATGAGACGAAGCTCAACGAAACGGGGTATAGTCTCCTACGTGGACAAAGAGACATCACACAATGCTAGTCTAAATACAAAATGATCATCATCGATCATCAAGAAGTGTCAATTACACTAAGCTAGTAAATATAAGAGTTTAGCTTCATGTCCCATAACCACTTGCTTAACTCAAATATTTACGAAAAAATTTGTAGATTCCCACTCGAAAACTGTCACAAGAGTTTCAATCGAACAAGTCCAAAAATTAACCGATGAAGTAAACGCAAGCGTTTCATACCACTTGTTTTGCTAAGCCGTTTAATTAGATTTTCTCATACGAATGAAGTAAAGGTTTGTATATACTAATAGATTAGAAAAACGGTTTTATAAACGAGCTTTGTATTAAAAATAGAGTTGAAATCATCTTTGTAAAAGAGTTTGAATATTTACTACTAGTATAGAAACCGTTGTATTTAGAAGTGACAAATCACAAAATGATTGTAGAAACAATCTGTAACATCCCGAAATTTTCGACTTTCGAAAATTCGACATCGATACTCACTCTATCGACTGCCGAGCCATCGAATGCCGGAAACCCGAAAAGTTATGATTTTAAAAAGAAGAAAAAGGTAGAAGAAGAAGAAAAGAGTAGAGAGAGAGAAGAACAACAGAACAACATCAGAACAGAAAACAATATCAGAATCTCACATATCGCAGCGGAATAATATACAATAGATAATCACTAGTCTTTTAAAACAAAGAACTATATCAGTTTTTTTTATTATACATACATCAATTAGAGTCATATACAACAATGGACAGTTATATAACTTGTCCTCATACAGAATACAGAGCGGAATAAATAATATCAGATACAAATACTACGTCTCGTCATCCAGCTTATCTCCAAAGCTCCAGAATGTCCAGAATATCCTGATAACATAACTCTAGACTGCCCGTGTGGAAATTGGTGGGCACCCAGAGTTTAGAAAGGAACAATAAACTCCGAGTCAGTCATGGTGACTGGTGTGAGATCGTAAAACAGTTATTTTTCACAAAGAAAATAAAACAAATTCGCAATGCTTTTGGAAAATGAAACTACCATAAGACCTCCCACCACACACACAATGCAAACGCAGAATTGGAGGAGATTTCTTCTTATGATAGTCAAAGATGCTTACTACGCAAAATCAAATCATTTTTTTGATATTATTATTAGTGCATAGTATGTAGAAAACATTTCGAAAGTATAATATTAATCTTAGCCAGCATAGGCATTCCGCACTTATGCCTATTATAGCTACTATGTTCAATAGCAGGTTACCGCCACATTCCATAGCAGGTAATACAACTAAAACCGTACAAGTCACGTATTGTTTCTTTGGATTTCCAACAAATGGTCAGGCTAAGGAACTTCCTATCCACGATGGGTACGTCCCTGGAATAGACGACCCGAGAACCTAACCGGATCTCTGCCAACACAAGGCCGGGTTACCTCTGCAAAAATAGGTAACTACTGACACGTGTATGCCATCCCCCGATCGTAACCGATCTTCCTGAGGATCCCCGATTCGCAACAAACCACATAGTAAAACTACAGCAACCACATAGGTTAAGTATCTGGGCTCCATACCATGATACCACCTCTATCCAGAAGGAATGACATACACTAAGGGGCGCTACTCCCTAGAACCTTGCTGCATCCTTCCTGTTTCGACCATTTCCGGGGTGTGAGGCTCGACGAAGTCTCGTCCACAAAGCTACGCTTTCTACAAAGCCATGCTTCGGGTCAAACAAAATGATCAACCTATGATCACAAAGATATAAGATCAAACAAATGATCATATCACAAATGATCAAACACTGATCATTTCACAGCAACACTCAGTATGCCACGTTACCAAATAGGGAGTATATCGCTGATAAATTTCAACTACGTAACCTCTGAGCTCGTACGTCTCAGAGAAGGGTGTTAAGCTAAGAGAATAAATTCTCCGCCACCAACAGAAATGTATTTGAAAGAAATCAGCTTTATATCTCAAATTGTAACGTTAGACACACAATCCATACAAGTCTGTTCCAGGATCGAACAGAACCGAAGGCACTTCTCACGAAGCCCTTGCACATCCGGATAATTTTCTAATCACGTCCGGACTTCCCGTCACTAAGGGTGATAAAACCTCTAAATCGGAGATCAGCCGATGTAGAGTAACTCGACGGTAATCCTTCCGTTTTCAAAAATATCCGGTCTTCAACACCGGTCTTCAAATGCGATTCATAACGACGTATCACATATTCGGAATGGGTTATACGACCCCATGGTCCTTTCCCGGCTAACCCGAATAGTGAGCGCTTATTCAAAAATAAGTATGGCATTCAAATTCATCCAATTCACAACAAATACCTATCTAAAGGTAATTATTGATAGTCGGTTATTTAACTATCAATAAAGATGCGCAACATCATCAGATTCCAAATAATTTTCCAAATTATTTATTTCCCAAAAATATCTTTACAAGATATAAAATTTCCACACTTAACCGTTTGAAAACAAATTTCAAATATTCACTTTTCAATTTATCTTTAAAAGATAAAGTTTCAAACCCTTCGTTTCATATTGGAAAAGCATTTCCATACTTATTTTATAATAAGTAATTCACAAATATATTTATTCTCAACATTTGAAAATATTCCATATACTTAAATCAAATTAAGTATATATTCATTCTTTAAGGAAAACATTCTTTTAACACCTTTATTTGAGTCAAAACGAATGTTACGTAAAACATCGTTACGACGACTCAAAATCACTAGTATAGGGATTCGAAATTAAAATAGATATATAAATCCCAATAATACATAAAAATATTTCCTTTCGGAAATCATTTACTATAACAACAGTGTTATAGTCCACCATTTCCTTAAATTTCTCGAAAAATACCTATTTCAATAACAAGTGTTGAAATCTATGCTTTCGATTCATAGTACATTTTAAAACATCTTTAAAATGTTTAACTTCATTTTTTATATCACTTCTTCAAAAATAAATCCATTTTACTTAACAATATATTCACTGTCCAAAATCGTGAATATAATTCACTTAACCCAATTTCAATCATTTCTACACATTTTAATTTCAATAGGGATTCGCTATCCAAAATCGCGAATATATCTTCTTTAAGAATCTTCTATATTTAATTTATCCAATTCAATCTATTTCGAATTTACAAACACGTTCATAAATTCTATTTCTCTTTTATAACTACTTTGACTTATAAATCTTCTTTATTAACAATTCGATCAATATTCCACTTAAAGGCAAAAAATCAAATTTACAAGTAAATTTCTTATAAGTCTTTATTCTACAATTTCATTCATTTTATAACTTCATACTTTATAAATCTATAAACTTCAAATCTTCACAATTTACCAAATGTGACGACCCGGCTTTCATCGACCAGAAAGTCGTATCGCTGATAAGAAAGAAAGGGATAGAAAGAGAAAAGAAGAGAAGAAAGAAAGAAACAACAACAGAATCTAAACAGCGGAACGAATAAATTATATTAATAACATAAACTATTACATAGTATCATATACAACAACTATCAGAGTTATACAACATATACAACACATACTAGACAGTTATAAACACCTGTCTAGTTTCTACAATATAAGATACAACACAGATAACAATGACTCAGAGATCAACACAGCGGAACTACTATATCTCTACAGCGCTGAAGCCTCCTGCTCCATTGCTCCTCCAGATAACTCGTCAAAGCAAACCTGACTCTCTTGGCTACTCGTAAAAATTTGAGTACCCAAGAGTTTATATAAAACTTAAATATAATTAAATACTTCGATTCGGTTTGTACGTTTCGTGAAAACGATTTCAGAGTCGAAGATGGTATTCTTTAAATTTAATATCACTTTAGTTTAAAGTTAATATTTCCTTTGTTATTTCGAAATTCCCTTATTCCAATTCACTTGAAATATTTACTTAAAATTTACTCTTTTATTTCTTTCAAAATCCAATTCAATATATTTTGATAACTCCTTTTTATTGAAATATTCAATCCAACCATATCATCCAATATTTCAATCATCAATAAAATCATCACAGGATATCAATATTCATAGAACAGAATATCAAATAATCTAAATAATTTTGAGGAATCCAGTTGGATCCCTCCAACCTGTTTCCCTGCATCCACAAACGTTAGCACAATACCAATTCCACTTCGAGGTGGAATATCGCGGTATATGGGTTTATAAAATATCATCCGCTATTATGCGGCGCATAGGGTCTCATCCGCTATATAAATGCGGGAATATCAACAACTCAAATATATACATATGCCAATATGTATATATTGTACCAATGTAACGACCACGACTTTCTCTCCATAGAAAGTCGCATCATTATGAAGAAAGAAAGGGGTAGAAAATAGAAAAGAAGAGAAGAAAGAAAGAAACAACAACAACGATCTCACAGCGGAACGAATAAATTATATTAATAACATAAACTATTACATAGTATACAACACTTATCAGAGTTTACACAACTATACAACACATACTAGACAGTTATAAACATCTGTCTAGATATTACAACTCAAATACAATACAAGACTCTAACACAGATATCAACACGGCGGAATACTATATCTACGAACGCCGAAGCCTCCTGCTCCATTGCTCCTCCACAATTCGTCAAAGCTAAACCTGAATCCCTTGGCTACTCGTAAAAATTTGAGTACCCAAGAGTTTATAAAACAAAAATAAACACTTGGGTCAGACATGGGTCTGGTGTGAGTAAACGGGTTAAAATTGTTTAACTTCAAAACCTTTTGAAAGAAAAGGTATCACGTAAGACTCCCCACAAATAAACATGGGTAAGTTTTTACCTTACGCTAACCAAAACATTTGATAGGAAATCCAGTTATATTATAATAGGGTCTAGGGTTTTCAAGTAAAATACAGAAATAGCTGAAATGCTTACATCTCACATTCCAACATAGTTGGGCACAACTAATACGTACGGCACTTATTGGAGTTTGGATTCCATACAATGGCAGGGCTACTGGGGTACCGCCCGTCACAGTACGTGGCCTAGATCACCGTACCGAGGATCACTCCCAATCCCCTGCAACACAAGGTCGGAACATCCCTTACTGGATAATTCCCGCACAAGATACCTCACGGTTGGGATCAGCAACCGCACCACTAAGTCGAAATAGAAAGGGACATCTAGACAGAGGTAACCTTGTCCTACTTGGGTGCTACCCACTAACCTTGCTGCACCTCCCCTGTTTTAGCCATTCCCGGTTTGTGAGGCTTGAGGTCACGATTACCTTAGAAAAGAACACATCACTTAGAATGCTCATCGTCCACCTGACGATGTGCTGAAAGCATTCAATCCATACAAGTTCGTTCCGGGTTCGAACGAAACCGAAGGCATTATCTCGTTACACTCGTTTTGGAATCACCCTCAGAGTTAACGACAATAACCCTTGCACTCTGAATCTTCATCTTCACTTGATTCACGACCTATCGTTAATTTGGATCGATGTGGTATTCGGGTCTCCAGACCTGGAATACCGGTATACGGAAACCCGATCCCGGTCTCATCGAAATCCAAAACGTATCTTTTAAGGCCAAGTTGTTTAAAGGTTTAAACATTTAAACTTATATTCTGAATGATATAAACATATAGATAAATAAAATTATCACAATAGATAATTCATATCAACATTCATCTCACAAAGCAGCATATATCATATATATATCAGAGACATACAAATCATCCAATATCAACCAATCACCCAATATCAAACATCCAGTATTAATCAATTATCTAAACAGAATTGATTTACTCTAATCAATTTAATTAACCTTTAATTAAATTAATTACTATCCTTTAATTACTTGGATTATCTTAATCCTGCTCACTATCATCAATTAATTACAAATTAATTAATTAAACATCTAAATGATCTTCCTTAATTAATCTCCTTTGATTAATTATCTTTAATTACATCAAGTAATTATCCTTAACCATATACAGTAATTAACCTTTAATTACTATCATTAATTACAATAATTAATGAACCTTCATTAATTAATTAACTATAATTAATTATATTACTCCTTAATTAATTACAATTAATTAATCATACTTAAATTAATTGCTTTTATTAATCAACCTTGATTAATTAATAATCCTCTAATTACTTCATTAATTAATTACCTTCTAGTTAATTAAATAATTAATCTTTAATTAACTACATTCCTTAATTAACCTTAATTAATTATAAACAGTAATTAACCATCTTTAATTACTTACCTTAATTAATTACCCTCTTTTAATTAATTACCTTAACAAGACATTAATCACATTATAAATTAACCTTAACTCTTCAATTAATTAATTACTCTTTAATTAATTAACTTCAAATCAATTATATTAATTAATCCTTTAATTAATAACATCAAATGATTAACTCTTAATCACTTCCATTTAATTACTTCTATAAGTAATTATCCATTTTAATTAATTACATTGAATAATTATCTATTAATTACCTCACTAAATAATTACACTTAATAAAAACATAAGTGATTATCTTTCTAAAATTAATTACATTAATTAATAAATAAATTAATCATCACTCAATCTCTAATTCATTTATTTCTTAATTAGATTTATTCCCACTAATTACTTTATTAAGTAATTATTCTTAATTACAACAAGTAATTAAGCTTTAATTAAATTTACTTATTTATTATCCTTAATTAAACTCAAATTATTTACTTAATTTAAAACCCATTTAAAAATCAATCATATATTTAAAAATGTAATTTTACTTTAAAACAATTTAAACCCTAGATTTTTATTATACTTAAAATCTTTGAAAATGCTTTTCAAACATGTTTAATTAAATTAAACAATTATTTATCTTTGAAATAATTATCATATCCTTTAAACTTATCTATTTAAAATATATTTGAAATCTAATTAAACATTACTTTAATTACTTTGGATATGACTTAACAACTTGAAACATGCTTATTTAAACTTGTTTAAATTTCTTAAAACTTATTAACAACTTCACCTTTAAACTTAACTAATTCAGCTAAAAAAAAATACCCGGGCCATACTCCAAAAATCCCGAGCCAAACCCTTTACAAAACTCGAGCTCTCACGATCTTCCCCTGCTTCGATACAAACACGCATCATCTACGAGATTTACCCGAGAGCAATCCTTCTTCTCCAACCTTAAAACCACACAGACATCACCGAAGTGCACGCGTGCATGTGCACCATGCTCCGACCACCATCGATCAGCGCCGCAGCTTCCAACAAGTCAACGATGACCTCGACACTAATCACGATCACTTAGGTCGTTGATATCACTCTCGAATCGAAAACGAACCATCTCGACCAAACTGGAACCCATACCCCCATCTGAAAATCGACTTGTGCCGCTGCCCTAAGCGATCAGAGGCCCAGATACCTCGTCCATAGCTGCGCCTCGACATCCTGCTTCTAAACCTCCACATGCGATCATCTCCGATGATCCACCGACGCCACACGAAGCTCAGCAACCAAGACACCCAAATCGAGTCGATGAACCCTAATTCGCCCCATCCTGGCCACCACGGTCATCATTAAAAATCCTCACTATTTTTCACGTGACCACCAGATCACCAACCACCTCCAGCCTTGGTCTCGCCACCATCATTACCTCCATTCGTCGTAAATCGACCACTATCCAAATTCTGATCAACTCAGAATATCACCATATTTCCAAACTATAAAATCATGATTATAACACCTAAATTCATTATTTTCCTATACACATTAGATCCAATAATCAAAATATAAAATTTAAATCAAATAACTACAATATTTGATTTTAGCATATTAATAAATTTCCTACTGTATCATCCTGGTTTCAGAAGATTTTCGAACAAATTCTTTTGAATAAAATTTTAAACTTTAATTCATGTTTAAATAATCATACTGCATTTGAAGATTCAAGCCTAACAGTGGTTTGAATTGGAATTCTTGAATTTTGTTTGGTTTTTACTCTGTACTTTGGGAAAACAGAGAAGTATCAGGACATTTCAAACATGTACAGTTAAACTTCAACATGTATACAAAGATCTTATAGAAATAGGTACATACAAACATTAAACCTATCTAAAATTCTCATGCACAAATTTCCATTTACTTAAACTTTTCTGATAAAAGTTTATTCACCTATTTTTAATAAGAACAGAGAAAAAAATATGAACATATAATATTTCACCAGTATAACATTTTATTCACATGCATCTATTTAAATCCAAGCATTTCAGGCTAGCAACCATGATTTACATACATATGTTAGAGTGAAATCAAGATGTGAAAACTGTTTTTAAAATTTATGTTTACTCACCTTATTTAATTTGCAGAGCACAGCAGTATTAATACTTCTAGGTTCTGGATAAGATGCTTTGAGTGCTAGCTATTGAAATCCTTTTGCATGTTTGAAATCTTTGATTTAAAGCTGCTGAAACTTGTATTGGATCATCCATTTTAGTTGCAGTAGGTTTGAATATTGCAGATTTCTAATTTCTGGTTTGATTTTTGTTTCCAGGTTTTAATTTTTCTTTTCTTCCCAGGCTTTGCTCTGGAAACTGCTAATTTTAATTTGCTAAGCAGTTGAAATCTGAAATCTTTGCATGCTTGATCTCATATTGTAAGCACTTGAAAACTGATGTTTGATTCTTGTTTGATTTCAGGTTTCCTTGCTTTGATTTATTATTTCTTTGTTTCAGTTTTTTTTTTTGGAAAGATGAGGAGAGAAAAGTTTGAAGAAAAAAAAAATCGAACTGTAAAAATGAAGACCAGATCTCTTTTACCACATTATATTAATTTAATTCAATTTTTAGAGAAAGTATATCTTGCCACTTGTTTATTTTATAAGTTAGACAATTGTCCAACTTGTTTTATATGTTTGACAAGTGTTAAAAACAAGCAAAAATTATGTTTAAATCCTTGTCTTAAAAATATTTATATTATATTAATTATGTAGATATGGATTTATATAAATTCATGTTTTATAAATTTATTTACAAACTATTTAGTTTAAGAGATATTCTAAAAAGAGAGTTTATGTAAAACTATATATATATATTTAATCATTTTAGATTAAGTACTTATTAAAAGAAAACAAGATAAAATAAATCTTTTTATTAAATCTTATTTAAACTATCATATTTTAAAATAAACAATTATCTTATATTTTGAAAACAATTGAATTAATCTTAAATTAGCTTTTGAAAATATTAAATTTAAAACAAAGCTTTTAAATCACAATTCATACATATATAAATTATCAATAATTTAAATTAAATTCAAAACAATCCAAATTATAACATATATATACATATATATTACAATTTGAAAATTCATTTTTATTTAAAACAAAAGATATTTCCATTCACAATATATATCAAATATATATTATAAATAGATTGAAACTTTATTAGCTTTAACAAACAAATCTTATCAATATTGCCAGATTATATTTTTATTAACCTTTAAAAGATTAAATTACCAAATTAAATTAAAATTATAAAGAAAATTATCAAATCAATTTAATTATTAACACAGATTATTAAATTTAAATTGCCCAAAAACCCGGGATATCACATTCCTTCCCCCTTAAAATAATTTCGTCCCCGAAATTAAAACAAAGTTAATTTAATAATCCAACCAAGATCTAATTTTAAACAGCAAAGCATACCTATCATCCATATGCTAACAACCATAGCAAACAATTCACTCAATCAAACAATTCTAATTATCTAGATAAAATTCTGGATAAAATTTCCTCGAGTTTCCCCAGGTATATATATACCGGGATACTCACTCTATAGAATCCAAACAATCAATACTACTAAGCTATAGAGCTTCTACTCATTTAGATCTACAAAACTAAACAGAATATCAGACTACAGACGAGTCTGACTCAACAACTAATTCCTCCAGAACTGCTGGTTCTAAAACCAGAGATAGATTAAACACGTACTCCCTCAGAGATACGTAAAATACATTGAATTCCAGTTATCCAAACTGACAATTCAACCTTGTGGATCAAAGTACTTATCCAAATTAGATCACAGAAAAGATCCAAAACAACTCGGAGCTGACTTCCGAGACTTACCCAATCTTATAGCTCCCTTTAATCAGAGAAAAACTTCACAACAACGAAGTCTCCAACTTCGAATTTCAAATTCCTTCGTCTCTTATCCACAAAATTTTCAGACGATCCTGGACTGCCTACAAATTCTTCCTGATCAACTCTGGGGTTGTAGAAATAAAGATAATAATGAATTGGTTTCCAGATATGATAATCTTGGTTATTATCATACATGGTTGATAATGAAATGTTGCAAATGATTAAGTAAAATGAAATGTTTTAGGGAAGTAAAATTTTAGGTGAATATGACTTATAAATTGGAATTGAAGATAATTCAAAAAAAAAAAAAAAAAAAAAAATTTGAAATTTTAAATCTAAATCCAGAAAACTTGAAATTGTTTTAAAGAAGTAGTTTTGAATTAAAACCAAAGGTGGTTTAAAAATTTTAAGTATGACTAGGAGTGTAAAGGAAAGAAAATGTATATATGAGGAATATACATAATACCAATGATGATTTGAAATAAACACTTAGTCTTGAGTTTTAAATTGGAATGTGATGTAAAACCCAAAGTAAAGTAAGTTTTTAAACTTAAAAGGGGAAAGATTATTAATCTGAAGTTTAAAATTTGAATGGGAATTCAAATTGTGTTAAGTTGACTGGAATAAGTAAATATAATTTAACTTAAGGAAAGTTAAATGAGTTTAGAATGAACAACCTGAATTAGAAATTTCAAGATGAAATTGAAATTTAACTTGGAAAGTTAAATGGTTGGTTTTAAAGGGGAATTATGAGTGATCTCAAAATGGGTTTGAGATCTGGAAATTGAAAATGGATAATAAATTAGAATCTGAAGATTAAATTGTTTTTGAATTCTTATTTGAACTTTGTAACAAGTTAAGTAAAAATAATTTTAAAATGAAATTTTGGAATTTGGATTCAGAATTAAATGATTTAAAGATTTAAGTTATTAAATTAAAAATAAAAGTTGATTTGATTTAAAAAAAATAAGGGTTAATTTGACTTAAGGAATTAAATCAACATTTAAAATTTTTAACTCGAATTTATATAATTCGAGATAGTTTTAAATTGAGATTTGAATAGAAGTAGTTCAAATTGAATTTGATTTGAATTAATTAGAATTGTGATTGAAGATGTATAAGTTTAAAAATCAAATGGAATTTGATTTGAATTTGGAAAGGAATTAAGGTTAATTCAATTTGAATTGGGATTAAATCAATTTTAATGGAAATTGAAGTTATTTAAATTGCAATTGAGTTAATTTAAATGGAGATGGAAATTTAAATTGAATTGATGAGAATTGAACAGTTTGGCTCTGGATTATTTTCAAAATAAATTGTTTTAATACAAATATATTTTTCCAAATTATTTACTATATAATTTTTCTTCTTAAACCCCAAACTATCTTATACTTATTTTACAATTATTTTGGAACTATTTAACTATTTTGGATCTGTCTTATAAATTAATTACTATTTTTCAGTTACTTATATCTAATCACTATTTTAAAAACTATTTTGCAATTATCTAACTATTTTATACCTACTTAACTATTTTACAGCTATTTTACAAACTAATAACTATTTTTCAACTACTTACCTACTTTAAACCTTTTCAAGCTATTTTTAAATTTAAATAAGTCAGAGTTCAAACTGTTTGTAATTGAAGTAATAACTCAATTGGAAATGCAAGCAATTGAGAATAAGTGAATGGAATTAAAGGAAATATGAATAGAAAAGATAATTGATTTAGCTAAAAAAAATCAATAATGATAAATACGTAGGATATACGTATATTATTCTATTCGCATAGTGATTTGATCCAGATTCGAACATAGAATTTCGAGATAGTATTATCGATCCGAGTTGGGATTTTTCGCTCGATTTTCGACGGCGAACCTGGATATGGATTTTTGATTGGTTCTGGATATTCTCTATCATAGCTATGACTATGCAAGGAGAATGACAGATTCTGGTCAAGAAACCAGATCTGAGTCCGCACTAGGGAGTCGAGTGGACAATACTAGTTCGGAAGAGAAATTGTGTGATCGAAGAGCGATCAAATTGATATTGCGTACGAATGATATGAGTACATCGTACGGGTTTGAATGAAATTAATATTGGAAATTTGTGGATAAAATTGTAAAATGGTTTTGAAATAGAAGGGTATATTTTGAAAAATAAATGATGAAATAAAATGGGAGTTAAATATTTCTGTGATTAGAACTCATTTTATAGAAAGGTGATATGGTTAATAACTGTATAAAATATTTATCAAATTTGAATATTTGATTTGGAATAAAACAAAGTTATATATCTTTGTTATATAAGATAAATATTCCCTTATTGAATCTAGCCAGAATAAAAAGGGATTTTGGAAGTATTTGAAGTATAAAAGAGGTTTTATACAAGTTGAGGTGATCCAAAGATTTTTAAAGTCATATATATCTATATATATAAAGGATATTATGAGAATGATTTTGGAAAAGGTTTTGAGAACCTATGAATTTGGAAATGGCTTTAGATCTTTGAGAAAAATCAGTTTTGGGAATTTCGAAAGCCAAGTTTGGAACTATCGATTTTGGATATCGATTTTGTGTAAAGGAGATTTTGATATAAATCATAAAGGATATGATTTGAAGATACTATAAGTATATAGTATAAAGTGTTTTGTGAATAGCTCTGGGGAAAAAGGCGCTTCCTTGAAATGAACTTCTCAGGAGTGCTACTGGGTGGTACTGCCTTGAACCCCAAGGGGGGATTCTAAAGTTAATCCTGTGAGGAGTCCGGAATAAACTAGTTCCTGAGGATTATTTGTGTAGCGAAAGTCGAGGGGCTGGTGCCCACAGAGGCATTTGGGTTATGCTGTGACGACAGTGTAACTCAATGTCACTGCGATCTACTGCAGACCATAGCGAAAGTCATGTGTGCCGCTGAGAGCCAACTGTCTACGTTTGATTTTATATCGGTAGACTGTGACACTATGGTAACATAGCGAAAGTCGTTTGTGCCGCTGAGAGCCAACTGTCTACGTTTGATTTTATATCGGTAGACTGCGACCTATGTGGGAGAAGTTTCATTTTGACAGCGAAATCGTGTGTGCCGCTGAGAGCCAACAGTTACATGGACTTTTGCTGCGATAGCAACGTAACCCTGGAATGTAACTGCGATCTGTTGTGGATTCCATGCTGTCATCAGTTACATGGACTTTTGCTGCGATGGCAACGTAACCCGTGATGTAACTGTGACCATGGATGGGGGTGATGATTTCCAGAGCATTCTCACCAAAGATATTTCCTCTATTTTCAAAAATGTTTTCTATAATTTCAATAAATTATTTTCCAAGTATTTTTCACTGGGTGTTGAAAACGGGTCTGCTACGTACTTATAGATTTTCAGTCTTACGCCTGATCAACGTATGACCGAATTTCTGTGAGAACAAGGATGGATTTGTGAGACATCGAGTTATAAAAAGTATTTTATAAAACTATTTTGGTAATATTATATAAATTTTAAAGTGTTTTAAAAATTTTAATAAAAGAGTTTATAGTTGAAATCGATCAAAGAGTAATTTAACTGAAATAGTAGAATAATTAAAATTCTGGCTTCGTTCCTTTTCGAGGACGAAAAGATTTAAAGGGGGGAGGAATGTGATAACCCGGGTTTTGGAATATTTGTAACTGATAAATTAACTGGATTTAATTTATAGAAATACTGATTTATAAGTTAAATAAATAATTCTGGTAATAAACTATATATATATATATATGAGTCAATTTAAAATTAAATTTGAATTTGGGATTGAAATTTCAAAAGATAATTATCTCAAAATAAATTTGGTTTTAAAATATAATATATATATATATATAGAACTAATTGAATTTTTATAATATAAGAACTTTGTAAACATATTAAAAACATTTAATTTCATGTGTAACCCTTTTAAACAAAGAATTTAACAAGTGTAAGTATTTAAATAGCATTTAAACATTTGTAGCTTAGGCATGCCATACATAATACAAGTGGCATATGTGTTTTCTTTTATTTTTATAATTAGTGTTAAAATAAACTAGGTTGTGCGTATTCATAGGACTTTTTCTAAATTCTTCTTTGAAACAAAATTTTAAACTAAAGTGAGAATCAGAACAATCTTTTCCAAGTTCTTTTTATCTGAGCTTAAGCAAAGCTAGGATTAAAAGCTTCAAACAAGCAAAATTCAAGATCAAAACAAAGCAAACAACTTTTGTTCAAATTCAAACCTGGGATTCAAGTTTTAGATTCAGTTTTTAAAGCAAATTCATGTTACAAAAGAAGATTTGATCACCTCAATAATCAAGCAAGTCAGGTTATAAATTCAAGGATTAAATTCCTGTTCAAAAGCAGGAATTATTTTTCAGGCCTGGCTCTCTGTACAACATCAAAGGTGAGTAATCATATCTGTTTTAAAAAGCTTTTAATCTGTTAAATCCCTGTTACATGCAGAAAACTTAGGTTTAAATAGGAAATAATGGCTTGCATGTTGGAATTAAACGATTTTATGTATATTTGTTTGTGGTTATCTCTGTGTGCATGCCTGAAATTCAAGTTTTGTGTTCTGTTCTTTAACTGTTGGATTTAAATAACATTCAAAAGTTAAGTGTTTTGTCTTTAATCAGTTTTATGTTGAAATGTTTGAACAAAAATTGTTTAAACCAATGAGATTAAAATTCTAAAAATATATATAATAAGAATTGAAGGCTGTATCAACCTGGATGTTTATTATTCAGTAAAAACTTGATTTTGTAAAAATTTCAACAGGAATAATTAGCAGATTCAAGTTCATAATCTGATACTTCTATGAGTAATTAGATTTTTAAAACAAAAATCGTGATTTTTAGTTTAGTATTTTTGGAGCAGTTTGAAGTTGATGGGGAAACGGATTTCGACTATTTTCCCGGCGATCGACGAACTATTAGATGATGGGAATTTAGTCGGAGCAAGTTTGGGGGTCATGAATTTTGGGAAAAATGGTGATGCATTTTTGTAATGCCGGCAGTGGCCGATTAAGGGGAAGTTAGGGTTTTAGAATGGTTTTGGGACAGGATCAATTACCTGAAATTTCGACGTCAAGGTGGTTGATTAAGTCTGCGGTATGGGGGAAAGAGGATAAGTAGCCGTTGGCGATGGCGATGGCGAATATTTGGGGTTCCGGTGGCCAGAGCGGGAAGTACGAGGCGAAAATATGGAGGTCTTTCTCCTATGGGGAAGTTTTAGAAGTTCGGATTTCGATGTGGGAATGATCGAGCGATGTTGTGGTGATCTGGGGATTTAGCAGGTCGGAGATGGTTTGTGGATGGGGTCGGCGACGAGCTCCAGTGAGACGGAGCTGTGTGCATGTGCATGAGGTTGTGCTCGTGTATGTCAGAGCAGCAATTAGGAGAAGAAAGAAGGTGAAGAGAAAGGTCTGGGATCTGAGAAGAAGGAGATTACTCGGTGTTCTACTCGAGTCAGTGGTGGGTTGCCTTCGATTGTTCACCGGTATATTATCAGTTTTAGTTTAAATCAAGTTTAGATAAATGATGGGTTTGTCTTGGTCTGGGTCGAGTGTTATCAGATTGATTTCGAGAAAAAAATTATACAGTTTTAAAAATTTAAGTAAAATCATGTTTATTTTTTTTATCAAGTCTAAACTGATCTTAAATAAATTACTTTTATATGTAATCAATGTTTTTGTTTAACTACTGGTATTAGAAGTTGAATAATTATGTTATTTAAATCAATTTAGTTAGTTCTTAAGTTTATTTAAACTAAATTTTAAATATGTAAATAAGTGGTTAATATGTTTTGTATCATATGTTAATAATAAGTGATTTAAAATTTATTAATAAGATCTTAATAATGATTTAGAAAGTAATAAAGATTGAAGGGTTTATCTTATAATAAATTAAGATCTTGGATAATTATAGATAAATAAATTAATATGTAATTAAAGAGTAAATAATCAATGTAAGTGATTATAGGATAATTAATTTGAGTAATTAATTAAAGATAAATGTAATTAACGTGAAATGGGTGAAGGTTAATTCATTTGTGATATTAATTTAAGGCTAATTACTTAATGTAATTAAAGAGGATAATTAAAGGATGATTAATTAATGGTTTGTAATTAATTAATGTAAGTAAGCATGATTAAAAGTAATTAAACTAATTAATTTAATTTATTTAAATTAATTAGTGTGACTAATTTATCTTGCTTATAAATAGTTAGTTGATATTGAATGCCTCAGATTATTTGATATATCTGATATGTGATTATGATGCTCTATGATATGAGATGTTTCGGATGAATTGTGATAATGTAAGTTATTTATCTATGATATAATTGCTATGTGAATATGATATCTTGAATTTAAATTAAATTGTTTAACTTAAACATCTTGATTTAAAGGATGGCATTTGATTCGAAGAGACCGGGGTCGGGTATTAGTAAATACCCGAAACCACTTCGATTTGTAATCTATAATTCTTTATAGAATTGATTTGTAAATCGAATAGGCTGGAATGAAATTAAATTAAGTAATCTGAACCATTGGAACTAAGTCAAGGTACTTAGATATTGTTTTGTGAAAATAAGTGATGACTATATAAGTTGTTTACGTGTAGTAAGTACGAGTTACCTCGGGTTTAAATAAGTTTTATGGATTGGAATTTCTTGTTAGTTGAGTTTACTCACGCTGGTTCCCAGCCTGACCCGGGTGTTACTTTGATGTAATGCTCGGGTCAGACCGAGTATTACAGATTTCAGGTAAGGACGTTCTGGAGCTCAGGAGACGAGTTGGATGGCAGGAACGTATGGAGTATATTCCGCTATGATATTATAGTTGTTTGAGACATGTTAATTCTAACTGTCTAGTACATTTGTGAATGTTGTAACTCTGATGTATTAAAATGTAATTAACAAATACAGTTTTCTTTGTATAACTGATATTATTATTTGTTATTATATTTAATCCGCTGCGAATGTGAGATGTTGTATTCTCTGTTCTTCTTTCTTCTTTCTGTTTCTTTCTTCTATCTCTTTCTTTTTCTTCTAACTATCTGGAATTTTCGGGTTCGAAAATTCCGGGTCGTTACAGTTGGTAACGACCACGACTTTCTCTCCATAGAAAGTCGTATCGCTAATAAGAAAGAAAGGGGTGAGAAGTAGAAAAGAGAAGAAGAGAAAAGAAACAAACACAAATACTCACAGCGGAAACGAACAAAATATATTATATCACATAAATATTACACAGTATCATATACAACACTTATCAGAGTTACACAGATTACACATCACATACTAGACAGTTATAAACATCTGTCTAGTTATTACAACTCAATACAAAACAAAGATCTAAACAAGATCAACACAGCGGAAACTACTATCTATCTACAACGCCGAAGCCTCCTGCTCCATTGCTCCTCCACAATTCGTCAAGGCTAACCTGAATCCCTTGGCTACTCGTAAAAATTTGAGTACCCAAGAGTTTATAAAACAGAAATAAACAACTTGGGTCAGACATGGGTCTGGTGTGAGTAAACGGGTTAAAATTGTTTAACTTCAAAACCTTTTCAAAACAAAGGTATCACGTAAGACTTCCCACACATAAACATGGAAAAGTTTTTACCTTACGCTAACCAAAACATTTGA
The DNA here is from genome assembly GCA_030737815.1 of Allium fistulosum. Taxonomy (NCBI): domain Eukaryota; kingdom Viridiplantae; phylum Streptophyta; class Magnoliopsida; order Asparagales; family Amaryllidaceae; genus Allium; species Allium fistulosum. Next base: position 1,252,859,520 of record CM060905.1, read on the forward strand.
TAGGAAATCCAGTTATATTATAATAGGGTCTAGGGTTTTCAAGTAAAATACAGAAATAGCTGAAATGCTTACATCTCACATTCCAACATAGTTGGGCACAACTAATACGTACGGCACTTATTGGAGTTTGGATTCCATACAATGGCAGGGCTACTGGGGTACCGCCCGTCACAGTACGTGGCCTAGATCACCGTACCGAGGATCACTCCCAATCCCCTACAACACAAGGCCGGAACATCCCTTACTGGATAATTCCCGCACAAGATACCTCACGGTTGGGATCAGCAACCGCACCACTAAGCCGAAATAAGAAGGGACTTCTAGACAGAGGTAATCTTGTCCTACTTGGGTGCTACCCACTAACCTTGCTGCACCTCCCCTGTTTTAGCCATTCCCGGTTTGTGAGGCTTGAGGTCACGATTACCTTAGAAAATAACACATCACTTAGAATGCTCATCGTCCACCTGACGATGTTCTGAAAGCATTCAGTCCATACAAGTTCGTTCCGGGTTCGAACGAAACCGAAGGCATTATCTCGTTACACTCATTTTGGAATCACCCTCAGAGTTAACGACAATAACCCTTGCACTCTGAATCTTCATCTTCACTTGATTCACGACCTATCGTTAATTTGGATCGATGTGGTATTCGGGTCTCCAGACCTGGAAATCCGGTATACGGAAACCCGATCCCGGTCTCATCGAAATCCAAGCGTATCTTTTAAGGCCAAGTTGTTTTAAAGGTTAAAACAAATTCAATTCATTATCTTTATACACAAAGAAAGATAATTCACAACAGATAATCAACATTATCAGATAATCCATACAATTCAACTAACATCCATATCACACAGCATATATCTCATCAGAGATATCAATCAATGCCAAGTATTCAATACTAACACCCATTCATAAGTAATGATTTATATCATCTCTAATTAATTTAAAGTGAATTAAATTAATTACTTTATTTTATAATCCTTCTTACTTAACCATTAATTAATTACAATCAATTAATTAATTATCCTCTAATAATTCATTTCAATTAATCATCTTTGATTAATTATCTTTTAATTACATCCAAGTAATTTATCTTTAATTAATTAATCAAATTAATTATTATTAACCACTTATAGTAATTAACCTTTAATTATATCATTAATTAATTAACTAAAATTAATTAAGTTAATCAACTATGATTAATTACATTAATCCTTAATTAATTATATTGATTAATTACTTCATTTATTAATTATTACTTAATTAATCAATCTTAATTACATCATTAATTATATTAATTAAAAATCCTTAATTATTTTTAATTAATTATCCTATTTAAATTAATTAGATTATATAATTATCCTTTAATTAATTACAGAAATCAATTTACTATTAATCACTTACCTTTAATTAATTAAACCTTAATTTATTAATTATACTAAGTAATTATTTCCTAATTACTTCCATTAATTAACCTCAAATCATTTCCATTAAGTAATCATCCACAAATTACTTTCATTAATTATCCACTAATTACTTTTAAATTAAGTAATTATACTTTTATTAATCACCTCTATTAATTAATAACATTAATTAATTTAACTTTAATTAATCATATCTATTAATTAATTAACCTTAACTTATCACATTAATTATCCTTAATTAATCATCTAAGTAATTAATCTTTAATTACCTTCCATTAATTACTTCAAAAAAAAAAAAAAAAAATAATTATTATTATTTTTTTATTAATTACATTTAGTAATTACACTTTAATTACCTACACTAAGTAATTCACTTAATTAATTATATTAAGTAATTAACACTTAATTAAATTCAAAGTTTATCCTTAATTAATTACCTTAATTAATTAAGTAAATTTAATTACCTAAATTAATCACTTCTTATTCACTAGTTAATGTTCCATTATTAACTATCCACTAATTACTTACTCTAAGTAATATCTTTAATTAATCTCATCTTCAATTAATTATACTAATAAATTTTATTAAGTGATGAATCTTTTAATTAATTCACTAATTAAATATTCTTGATTAATCACAACTTAAATAATTTTAAAAACAATTTCATTATCTTTATTCAAAACTTAGTTATATCTTTATACTTCCATTTGAAATGTTTTGCAAATCAATTATATAATAGACGATATAAAATTTCATTTAAACAAAATAAATCTTAAAAATTATGAAACTTATTCAAACTAGTTAATAATTTCCTATTCTTAAATTTAACATTTTTCTAAAGCTTATTTACTTTAAATGTATTTAAAAACTTAGTTAAATATTATTTCAAATACACATTTAAACTTGTTTAAATGTTTTTCCTTTGAAAACAAATTATTTAAATAACTTAAAGCTTTTATCATTTTAAAACTGGGTTTTTATTTGTTTTTAAACTTGAAACCATTATGCTTTTAAAACAAATTATTTACATACTTTAAAAATCTGGTATTAGAACTTTTACTCCAGATAACATAACATCACCAAAAACCCCGAGCTAACCCCTACATTTCCCCGAGTCTACTTCGAGTAAACCCACGCACATCTGCTTCGAGTCGAAAAACAAAACGCACGAGACAGCCCCGAGTTCAACTCGTCTTCCCCAATCACAATCGTACCCAGATGCCCAAACGTGCATACGTGCACGTGGTGCACTTGCACCATCGCCGCCGACTACAGATGATTGTCGCGACCATCCTCACTGACCACTCGAACCACCTCGATCACGAATCCAAACCCAGAAATCAAAATTCAACTGCGAATCGAAATCGAGTCGATCTCGAAAAAACTGAACCCATCATAGCCAGAAAACTTCACCGTTACGACGCCTCCCACCTCGAGATCGCCTGGCTTCTCACCGAAGCTTCGTCACGACTTCCAGCAACCATCCCCACCATCGCGATCGATTCCAGTCCCCTGTCCATGTCGAAATTGCTTCGACAACCATGACGAACAAAACTCCTGCCTAAACCCTAGTTTGATCGAATTCGATCAATTTAGACATTGAAAATTTTTGATTATATTTTTCCCATGGTCGTCAGACCCCCAGCCAACCTCGACCACGATTCCGATGAAGTTCATCATGCCGATCGCCAGAATTTCCCTTAAACCCATTTTCTAGTCAATTCCAAATTTCATTCTTAATACATTATTAGAAATCCTGATTCTCTTCTTAAAATTCATAATTTCTAATATCAATTCAAGTTATAAACTTGAATCATTAATTCCTAATGATGGATTTTAACCATATGTTTAAGTTCTTATGCTTCTTCCTGTTTCCCAGATAATTTCCATTTTAATTTACTTAAATAAAATTTCAAGCCTTACTCTATGTTTAAACAAATTAAAGTCATAAGAAAACTAGAACCAAACATAGAACAAGTAGAGAGATATTGAATTGATTTAATTTCAAACCTGGATCTTATAAAACAGAGAAGGCTAACATGCACAGTTCAAAGCATAAACAATCATACTGCACATTTATATCTTCATATGCAAGCATTACCTATTTCAGAATTTCACGAGCAACAATCCTGTATCTACTTAAACTTTTTAAATTAAGAGTTTACTCACAGGGTATTGATGAACAGAGAATAAACTTTGAAAACTGGACTTGATGAATAGATCTGCTACTGTATTTCCCAGATTCTAGCATATTTTCAATCATAAAATACTTGAATCTATTTTTAAATCCTAGATTATGTTTAAACTAAACTATCTTATTTGAAATTCTAAACTTAACAGTGAACAGATAAAAAGATTTGGAATTTTTATTAAATTTAAACTCTGTATCTTGAAAACCAGAGAAGCACATACATATCAGACATGCAACTTTAATCAATTCATATACATAGAGATATTACTATATATATACAAGAAAACATCATTCAACTTAGAACTTCCACAAACAACATATCAATTCAAGTTTATTTTCATGCTAAAACATCCATGCAATCCAACATTATCTCACACATTCACATGCATCCAAATTATATCTCAGATTTGAACTGTTTTTTTTTTTTTAAGAGTTTACTCACCAGTTTTAAAAGGCAGAGAACAGAGCTACAAATCTGAAGAGCTTTTTCTTTTGAAAACTGATTTGCTTGCTATAAAACTTGCATGCATGCTCTATTATCTTGTATTGTTGAGATGTTGTTTTAGATTCCAGTTTACTTGCTTTTAACAGATTTCTTGCTTCCAGACAAATTCCAGATTTTGAAAAGAAGGACAGGCCTTTGTTTCCAGATTGAAGAAAATGTTGCAGGCTTTGTTTTCATTTAGATAGTGAATTACAGGTTGTTTTGGAGATTGAGGGATTTGATTACCAATTGAAGAATGATATAGGCTTTCAGATTTGAAAAGAAAACAGGCTTATGAAGAAATGAATTACAGGGATTTAGTGTTTTGGTTTTGAGTAGTTGGTTATTGATAAATTTTGAGAGGAAGATCAAATTACAGATTATTGAAAATTTGTCTCAGGCTGAAAACTTAGAGAATGGGAAAAATAAGGGAAGAAATAGAGGAGAGTTATATGCTTATATAAGTTAATTGGTAATTTATTAAAAATAAAAGAAAAATAAAACTAAAATTTGACATTTGTCACATTGAGTAGTTAATAAATTAACACTTGTTATAATATAGTCTTTAGAGAATTACACATGTCCTTTTTATTGATTTATGTTTATTTTAAATGTAATAAACCTTTTTCTTATTTTATTAAATACTTATCTATATATAAATTACTTTTTAAAAGAAACAAACTAACTATATTTATAAATAAAAGTTTATACAAATATTCTAAAATCCAAAACAATTTAAATATATATTCTTTTGAATTTCAAAACTTTAAATTCAAGTTTAAATAAAATTAAATCCTAAGATTCAATTTAAAAGTTAAGTTATATATATTTACATACACTATTTATTCTATTTAAAAATAACAATTCCTTTTAGCATTAAAATTCATACATATTAAAAATAATACATTATACTTGTTATTTGCTCTGTGGGTTTTTATATAAAATTATCCGCTATTATGCGGCGCATAGGGTCTCATCCGCTATACAATGCGGGAATATCAACAATAGCAATATATACATATGTAATTCTATAAATTTCCTATCTTTACAACTTATAATTCTATAAATTTTCTATCTTCACAATTTATAAAAACTCGTTTTAAATTCCAAAAATTTTAATTGATAAATATCAATTTCGTACATCTTTTATATACCTCGTTTTTAATAATTCGAAAATCCAAATTTAAACTATTTTATAAATTACTTAACTGTTTATTTCAAAAATTACCTCTCGGTTATATTTCACCAAAATCTTAACCTTTACGACTTTAATAATTTTAACGTTTGTAAATTAATTCAAAAATCTAATAACGTATACTTACAAATAATCTCTTTAAAAATCTCTTTTATAGTTAAAATCGTTATTTTAAAACTTCAAAACTTGAATCCAATGATGCAACGCATCAATTAGTCCATCACAACATCAAACATCATATATCATCATATGATAACAGAATATATATCAACATCTGTAAATAAATAAATACTGGTGAGGAATCCAGTTGGATCCCTCCAACCTGTTTCCCTGCATCCAAAGACGTTAGCACAATACCAATTCCACTTCGAGGTGGAATATCGCGGTATATGGGTTTTAGAAAAATCATCCGCTTACTAACGACGCAATAGGGTCTCATCCGCTATACGAGGCGGGAAATCAATCAATCCAATATATACATATGCCAATATGTATATATTGCTATATATATATATAGATATATCCTACTATATCTAATATCACATTCAAACAATCAATCAATCAGTCAATAAATAACTGCAAACATCAATTTTACATTTGAGTGAGAAGATCTCACCTTAGCTTTTAATTTTTTTGCAGTCCTTTTCCATCTTGACCATTTCTCCATTTTTAACCTTGTATAAATATTAGATGCTTTGTTAATATTTGAATAAATCAAATAATTAATTTCCGTTTAATAGTTTTCGATTAGTTGATAATTTCAATTCATCGTCGATTTCTTTTTAAAATAAACTTATTTAACTAACCTTTTAATTTCAAACTAACAACTTATTTAAATAAATTAATTATTTAGTTCAAGATCAAATTTTTCTTTAATAATTTGTTTCACTAAAATTTTAAATTAAAACTAAATTCCCTTAATTAGCAACTATTGAATCTTAGAAATAAATTCCTTCCTGTAATATATCAATATGCATACATTTCAGTTTATATATATATATAGATATACATTTATCTGATGAATGAGATAAACAAATAAATTTTCAAGCTTTAACTTAAGTAACATCAAATCAAAAATGTTTAAAGTCATATTACCTAATTCGATCAGGCAAACGCGACTCTGCCATGACACGCCGCTGCGCCATCTTCTACATCGCGCGAACTCGCTGCCACGAATCGCAAGCCGCCTCGCCTGACGTCGCGAACCACACGAGCTACCCCTATCGCCGCATCGTTCCTCCAGCGACCCAATCGATCGCCCGTGAATCGAGCGCCGCCTACCAGTGTCCACTGCCCTAGCCGCCATCGCAACTACCCACTCGCGAGTGCCCCCATGCCTTAGCCTCGATTAGTATCTGACAGAGGCAAACGGAAGTTCGCAAATCCCAAAATGCAATGTAAAACCCTAGCCTCCCTTGCGCCCAGATTGATTTTGCTCGAACTGGCCCCTTTGATTATTATTTTTTGAACGAAGTCGCGTGAAGAAGGGAAACGCGAAATAAATTCGAGGTCATTATTTTGTTTATCCTATTTCAATTTTTGTAAATGAGAACGGAGACGAGTTGTTCTCTTTTATTTGTTATCTGGCTTTGAATTTTAATGAACGCGTGATTGAATTTGTTTCTGATTTGAATAGAGAAGAGGGAGAATAGCATGCGGTCATTGATTTTTGAACGAAGGTATGGGGATATTTAAAAATGAAAACAGCATGCTTCACACGATTTCTTCCCGTGATTGTAGGCGTGAGTTAAGGGAAAGAAAATGTGCTAAGGTTGACCAATTCAAAGTTTAAATTCAAATTGAATTCGATAAAGATTCAACGCGTTTATGTGTCGTACGTTCACATAATAGCTCCGATAAATACGAAAATTGAAATCCGGTAATAATTCAATATTACGGACCCAATGGAACTGGTCTCGTCGAATTCCGAGACTGTGCCTCGGACGGCTATTTTTAATTTCGATTCGAACGATAAATTTTCAAAACTGAACAAAACAGTTTGAAATTTGATTCTGAAGCTTCTGTTATCTTCAGTAATATCAACATAAATTTTACAAGCGTTTGAAATATTTTTAATCGGCCTAAATTTGAAGATTCAAATTCTTATTCAACTTCCAATCGATTAAATTTTATAATTTAATCGCCAAATCCAAATTTAAATCGGGGATTCAAATTAAATCATCGTTCAAATATTTAAAATTAATTAAATATTTTCAATTTAATTCGTTCAAAATTCTGGGTCGTTACAGACTTCCCTCCTTAAAAGAATTTCGTCCTCGAAATTACAAGTTAGGAAAAATGGTCCTTAACTCGTCTACTATTTTTCACAATCCAATAGTTTTTATCAAATTTATCAAAACAAATCTTTCTACTAAAGATTCGTTATTAATTCAACTAACTTTCTAAACCTTTCATAGTTTTCAAACAATATTGTTTTACTTCAAAATTCAAATTTAAATTCAAATTCAAATTTAAACTTTCAAAATTTTCTCAAAAATTTTCTAACGCTCTAAATTTTCGAAAAATTTCGCCAGCGTCTCCTTTGCGCGGCTAATACGGCACGACTACAAAACGTCCCTACGGACTCTCAGATTTCAAAAAGAAAAAGAAAAAGCCAAGCGGCTAGACAAGAAATCATCAAATCTCATATTAAAATTCAAATACTTACCTTTTTGTCGAGCAATTCACTTTATCTTTGAAATCAAAATTTCCAATTCCTTTATACATGTATATCCTACTAGCCATAATATCTAGTTACATATATTCAAACTATTTTGCATATTCAATTACAAAAATTTTCAATATAAACTGCTTATACATTTAATTTTACATTTCACATTCATTTGAATTCAATTCACAATTCCAATCTAATTTGGATTCAGTTTAAATTTCAATTCTATTTGAATTCAATTTTATCTTCTATTCTGAATATTGAATGTTTATCAACTATCTTTCATTCAACTGCACTATTTTAGATTAGTTTCATTTACTAATTCAATTTCCATTTCTAATTATTCAATTCAAACTCGTTTTCAACATTCAGTTTTAATTCCAGTTTTATTCTTTCGTTCATTTCCAAAATTTATTTACAATTCACTATTTTGGTTTATAACCACCCATATTTAAACTGGATTTCCAATTCCATATGAATTTAATTCGTTTCAAACTTATTCATTCGGTCGATATTCAATTAGCTTTACTTACTAACTTTCAGTTTAATACATCATAAATCAAATTCAATTCTAGTTCTATTCACTTACAAATTCAAAATAAATCTCAACTTTCATTTTAAATTGAATCTCATTTCTATCAGATTCTCAAATATTTTATAAGTCTTCGACTTACTTACATTTTGATTTATCAAATCATTTATACATTCACTTACTAATTTCATTCCATTAGAATTCTATTTTCAATTATAAATTCATATTCACAATTTCATTCCATTATGAATTTTATCTTCAATTATCCTTTTTGAATTCTATTTTCATTTGTAAATCATATTTACAATTCATATTCATAATTTTTTATTCATATATGAATTTATTTCCTAATACTTTCAATTCACATTTATAGATTTCATTTGTTAATGAACTTTAATTCCAATCACATTTACATATTTTAGATTAACAATTTCTATTTGTATAAGTTATCAATTCAATAATATTCCATAAATATTCTTATAAAGTATTCCAGAGTCTTTTCAACCTTTCAAAACCATTTTGAAAATAATTCAAAATTATCTTTTGAATTTTCAAAACAAAACTCAATTTTCCAAACAACTTTCATTTAAAACAATTTGGCAGCAATTTCTCTTTTGGAAACCCGAAAATGAACACCAATGATGCCGCGGTCATCATCGAAGTTATTTTCCAGCGACCGAAAAGAGTTTAGAGCTTTTATCCCTCCAAAATACTTTTCAAAACCTTCGAAATTCATTTTCAAATTCAAAAAGATTTAAACTTTCCAAATCTCCAAAATTTTCAAATTCTTTTCAAACATTTCCAAAAACTTTTCTGGAATTCCGTTTTAAATTACAAATCACATTTATAATTTACATTCTTTAATTTCATTTGTATGTGAATTTATTTCTTAACTTTGGAGTTACGATTTCCATTTCGTATTCAATTTCATATAATAATGATAACATTTCAATATTATCACTTTCTAACAACCAAACATCCATATACTATGATAATTCATAGAAAATCATTTCGTTTCTATACAAAAATAGTTTTGGGAAAAATTATTGCATTCACCCTATTTTAAAACAATACTATGTTGTCTTGCCTCGTTTAAGTGTTTAGAAATCCCTATCGATAATATGGCGTCCCACATACCGACCAAAATTCATAAACATCTCAACGGATAAGCAAACACAATATAAAACATTTTTATATTCACTATCAAATACGCGCTCGTATCTATTATTACACTCAACTCATTCTAGAGTACTGCTGACTCTATCTCTAATGAGTAACACCGAACAGAGCAGGGTTGTCGCTTAACCATATGCTCTGATACCAAATGTAACATCCCGAAATTTTCGACTTTCGAAAATTCGACATTGATACTCACTCTATCGACTGCCGAGCCATCGAATGCCGGAAACCCGAAAAGTTATGATTTTAAAAAGAAGAAAAAGGTAGAAGAAGAAGAAAAGAGTAGAGAGAGAGAAGAACAACAGAACAACATCAGAACAGAAAACATTATCAGAATCTCACATATCGCAGCGGAATAATATACAATAGATAATCACTAGTCTTTTAAAACAAAGAACTATATCAGTTTTTTTTTTTACATACATCAATCAGAGTCATATACAACAATGGACAGTTATATAACTTGTCCTCATACAGAATACACAGCGGAATAAATAATATCAGATACAAATACTACGTCTCGTCATCCAGCTTATCTCCAAAGCTCCAGAATGTCCAGAATATCCTGATAACATAACTCTAGACTGCCCGTGTGGAAATTGGTGGGCACCCAGAGTTTAGAAAGGAACAATAAACTCCGAGTCGGTCATGGTGACTGGTGTGAGATCGTAAAACAGTTATTTTTCACAAAGAAAATAAAACAAATTCGCAATGCTTTTGGAAAATGAAACTACCATAAGACCTCCCACCACACACACAATGCAAACGCAGAATTGGAGGAGATTTCTTCTTATGATAGTCAAAGATGCTTACTACGCAAAATCAAATCATTTTTTTGATATTATTATTAGTGCATAGTATGTAGAAAACATTTCGAAAGTATAATATTAATCTTAGCCAGCATAGGCATTCCGCACTTATGCCTACTATAGCTACTATGTTCAATAGCAGGTTACCGCCACATTCCATAGCAGGTAATACAACTAAAACCGTACAAGTCACGTATTATTTCTTTGGATTTCCAACAAATGGTCAGGCTAAGGAACTTCCTATCCACGATGGGTACGTCCCTGGAATAGACGACCCGAGAACCTAACCGGATCTCTGCCAACACAAGGCCGGGTTACCTCTGCAAAAATAGGTAACTACTGACACGCGTATGCCATCCCCCGATCGTAACCGATCTTCCCGAGGATCCCCGATTCGCAACAAACCACATAGTAAAAATGCAGCAACCACATAGGTTAAGTATCTGGGCTCCATACCATGATACCACCTCTATCCAGAAGGAATGACATACACTAAGGGGCGCTACTCCCTAGAACCTTGCTGCATCCTTCCTGTTTCGACCATTTCCGTGGTGTGAGGCTCGACGAAGTCTCGTCCACAAAGCTACGCTTTCTACAAAGCCATGCTTCGGGTCAAACAAAATGATCAACCTATGATCACAAAGATATAAGATCAAACAAATGATCATATCACAAATGATCAAACACTGATCATTTCACAGCAACACTCAGTATGCCACGTTACCAAATTGGGAGTATATCGCTGATAAATTTCAACTACATAACCTCTGAGCTCGTACGTCTCAGAGAAGGGTGTTAAGCTAAGAGAATAAATTCTCCGCCACCAACAGAAATGTATTTGAAAGAAATCAGCTTTATATCTCAAATTGTAACGTTAGACACACAATCCATACAAGTCTGTTCCGGGATCGAACAGAACCGAAGGCACTTCTCACGAAGCCCTTGCACATCCGGATAATTTTCTAATCACGTCCGGACTTCCCGTCACTAAGGGTGATAAAACCTCTAAATCGGAGATCAGCCGATGTAGAGTAACTCGACGGTAATCCTTCCGTTTTCAAAAATATCCGGTCTTCAACACCGGTCTTCAAATGCGATTCATAACGACGTATCACATATTCGGAATGGGTTATACGACCCCATGGTCCTTTCCCGGCTAACCCGAATAGTGAGCGCTTATTCAAAAATAAGTGTGGCATTCAAATTCATCCAATTCACAACAAATACCTATCTAAAGGTAATTATTGATAGTCGGTTATTTAACTATCAATAAAGATGCGCAACATCATCAGATTCCAAATAATTTTCCAAATTATTTATTTCCCAAAAATATCTTTACAAGATATAAAATTTCCACACTTAACCGTTTGAAAACAAATTTCAAATATTCACTTTTCAATTTATCTTTAAAAGATAAAGTTTCAAACCCTTCGTTTCATATTGGAAAAGCATTTCCATACTTATTTTATAATAAGTAATTCACAAATATATTTATTCTCAACATTTGAAAATATTCCATATACTTAAATCAAATTAAGTATATATTCATTCTTTAAGGAAAACATTCTTTTAACACCTTTATTTGAGTCAAAACGAATGTTACGTAAAACATCGTTACGACGACTCAAAATCACTAGTATAGGGATTCGAAATTAAAATAGATATATAAATCCCAATACTACATAAAAATATTTCCTTTCGGAAATCATTTACTATAACAACAGTGTTATAGTCCACCATTTCCTTAAATTTCTCGAAAAACATCTATTTCAATAATAAGTGTTGAAATCTATGCTTTCGATTCATAGTACATTTTAAAACATCTTTAAAATGTTTAACTTCATTTTTTATATCACTTCTTCAAAAATAAATCCATTTTACTTAACAATATATTCACTGTCCAAAATCGTGAATATAATTCACTTAACCCAATTTCAATCATTTCTACACATTTTAATTTCAATAGGGATTCGCTATCCAAAATCGCGAATATATCTTCTTTAAGAATCTTCTATATTTAATTTATCCAATTCAATCTATTTCGAATTTACAAACACGTTCATAAATTCTATTTCTCTTTTATAACTACTTTGACTTATAAATCTTCTTTATTAACAATTCGATCAATATTCCACTTAAAGGCAAAAAATCAAATTTACAAGTAAATTTCTTATAAGTCTTTATTCTACAATTTCATTCATTTTATAACTTCATACTTTATAAATCTGTAAACTTCAAATCTTCACAATTTATAATTCTATAAATTTCCTATCTTCACAATTTATAAAAACTCGTTTTAAATTCCAAAAATTTTAATTGATAAATATCAATTTCGTACATCTTTTATATACCTCGTTTTTAATAATTCGAAAATCCAAATTTAAACTATTTTATAAATTACTTAACTGTTTATTTCAAAAATCACCTCTCGGTTATATTTCACCAAAATCTTAACCTTTATGACTTTAATAATTTTAACATTTGTAAATTAATTCAAAAATCTAATAACGTATACTTACAAATAATCTCTTTAAAAATCTCCTTTATAGTTAAAATCGTTATTTTAAAACTTCAAAACTTGAATCCAATGATGCAACGCATCAATTAGTCCATCACAACATCAAACATCATATATCATCATATGATAACATAATATATATCAACATCTGTAAATAAATAAATACTGGTGAGGAATCCAGTTGGATCCCTCCAACCTGTTTCCCTTCATCCAAAGACGTTAGCACAATACCAATTCCACTTCGAGGTGGAATATCGCGGTATATGGGATTTATAAAAATCATCCGCTTACTAACGGCGCAATAGGGTCTCATCCGCTATACGAGGCGGGAAATCAATCAATCCAATATATACATATGCCAATATGTATATATTGCTATATATATATAGATATATCCTACTATATCTAATATCACATTCAAACAATCAATCAATCAGTCAATAAATAACTGCAAACATCAATTTTACATTTGAGTGAGAAGATCTCACCTTAGCTTTTAATTTTTTTGCAGTCCTTTTCCATCTTGACCATTTCTCCATTTTTAACCTTGTATAAATATTAGATGCTTTGTTAATATTTGAATAAATCAAATAATTAATTTCCGTTTAATAGTTTTCGATTAGTTGATAATTTCAATTCATCGTCGATTTCTTTTTAAAATAAACTTATTTAACTAACCTTTTAATTTCAAACTAACAACTTATTTAAATAAATTAATTATTTAGTTCAAGATCAAATTTTTCTTTAATAATTTGTTTCACTAAAATTTTAAATTAAAACTAAATTCCCTTAATTAGCAACTATTGAATCTTAGAAATAAATTCCTTCCTGTAATATATCAATATGCATACATTTCAGTTTATATATATAGATATACATTTATCTGATGAATGAGATAAACAAATAAATTTTCAAGCTTTAACTTAAGTAACATCAAATCAAAAATGTTTAAAGTCATATTACCTAATTCGATCAGGCAAACGCGACTCTGCCATGACACGCCGCTGCGCCATCTTCTACATCCCGCGAACTCGCTGCCACGAATCGCAAGCCGCCTCGCCTGACATCGCGAACCACACGAGCTACCCCTATCGCCGCATCGTTCCTCCAGCGACCCAATCGACCGCCCGCGAATCGAGCGCCGCCTACCAGAGTCCACTGCCCTAGCCGCCATCGCAACTACCCACTCGCGAGTGCCCCTATGCCTTAGCCTCGATTAGCATCTGACAGAGGCAAACGGAAGTTCGCAAATCCCAAAATGCAATGTAAAACCCTAGCCTCCCTTGCGCCCAGATTGATTTTGCTCGAACTGGCCCCTTTGATTAATTTTTTTTTGAACGAAGTCGCGTGAAGAAGGGAAACGCGAAATAAATTCGAGGTCATTATTTTGTTTATCCTATTTCAATTTTTGTAAATGAGAATGGAGACGAGTTGTTCTCTTTTATTTGTTATCTGGCTTTGAATTTTAATGAACGCGTGATTGAATTTGTTTCTGATTTGAATAGAGAAGAGGGAGAATAACATGCGGTCATTGATTTTTGGACGAAGGTATGGGGATATTTAAAAATGAAAACAGCATGCTTCACACGATTTTTTCCCGTGATTGTAGGCGTGAGTTAAGGGAAAGAAAATGTGCTAAGGTTGACCAATTCAAAGTTTAAATTCAAATTGAATTCGATAAAGATTCAACGCGTTTATGTGTCGTACGTTCACATAATAGCTCCGATAAATACGAAAATTGAAATCCGGTAATAATTCAATATTACGGACCCAATGGAACTGGTCTCGTCGAATTCCGAGACTGTGTCTCGGACGGCTATTTTTAATTTCGATTCGAACGATAAATTTTCAAAACTGAACAAAACAGTTTGAAATTTGATTCTGAAGCTTCTGTTATCTTCAGTAATATCAACATAAATTTTACAAGCGTTTGAAATATTTTTAATCGGCCTAAATTTGAAGATTCAAATTCTTATTCAACTTCCAATCGATTAAATTTTATAATTTAATCGCCAAATCCAAATTTAAATCGGGGATTCAAATTAAATCATCGTTCAAATATTTAAAATTAATTAAATATTTTCAATTTAATTCGTTCAAAATTCTGGGTCGTTACAGACTTCCCTCCTTAAAAGAATTTCGTCCTCGAAATTACAAGTTAGGAAAAATGGTCCTTAACTCGTCTACTATTTTTCACAATCCAATAGTTTTTATCAAATTTATCAAAACAAATCTTTCTACTAAAGATTCGTTATTAATTCAACTAACTTTCTAAACCTTTCATAGTTTTCAAACAATATTGTTTTACTTCAAAATTCAAATTTAAATTCAAATTCAAATTTAAACTTTCAAAATTTTCTCAAAAATTTTCTAACGCTCAAAATTTTCGAAAAATTTCGCCAGCGTCTCCTTTGCGCGGCTAATACGGCATGACTACAAAACGTCCCTACGGACTCTCAGATTTCAAAAAGAAAAAGAAAAAGCCAAGCGGCTAGACAAGAAATCATCAAATCTCATATTAAAATTCAAATACTTACCTTTTTGTCGAGCAATTCACTTTATCTTTGAAATCAAAATTTTCAATTCCTTTATACCTGTATATCCTACTAGCCATAATATCTAGTTACATATATTCAAACTATTTTGCATATTCAATTACAAAAATTTTCAATATAAACTGCTTATACATTTAATTTTACATTTCACATTCATTTGAATTCAATTCACAATTCCAATCTAATTTAGATTCAGTTTAAATTTCAATTATATTTGAATTCAATTTTATCTTCTATTCTGAATATTGAATGTTTATCAACTATCTTTCATTCAACTGCACTATTTTAGATTAGTTTCATTTACTAATTCAATTTCCATTTCTAATTATTCAATTCAAACTCGTTTTCAACATTCAGTTTTAATTCCAGTTTTATTCTTTCGTTCATTTCCAAAATTTATTTACAATTCACTATTTTGGTTTATAACCACCCATATTTAAACTGGATTTCCAATTCCATATGAATTTAATTCGTTTCAAACTTATTCATTCGGTCGATATTCAATTAGCTTTACTTACTAACTTTCAGTTTAATACATCATAAATCAAATTCAATTCTAGTTCTATTCACTTACAAATTCAAAATAAATCTCAACTTTCATTTTAAATTGAATCTCATTTCTATCAGATTCTCAAATATTTTATAAGTCTTCGACTTACTTACATTTTGATTTATCAAATCATTTATACATTCACTTACTAATTTCATTCCATTAGAATTCTATTTTCAATTATAAATTCATATTCACAATTTCATTCCATTATGAATTTTATCTTCAATTATCCTTTTTGAATTCTATTTTCATTTGTAAATCATATTTACAATTCATATTCATAATTTTTTATTCATATATGAATTTATTTCCTTATACTTTCAATTCACATTTATAGATTTCATTTGTTAATGAACTTTAATTCCAATCACATTTACATATTTTACATTAACAATTTCTATTTGTATAAGTTATCAATTCAATAATATTCCATAAATATTCTTATAAAGTATTCCAGAGTCTTTTCAACCTTTCAAAACCATTTT
Source organism: Allium fistulosum (assembly GCA_030737815.1). Classification (NCBI taxonomy): domain Eukaryota; kingdom Viridiplantae; phylum Streptophyta; class Magnoliopsida; order Asparagales; family Amaryllidaceae; genus Allium; species Allium fistulosum. The sequence continues at coordinate 1,252,876,115 of CM060905.1, forward strand.
GAAAACAATTCAAATTTATCTTTTGAATTTTCAAAACAAAACTCAATTTTCCAAACAACTTTCATTTAAAACAATTTGGCAGCAATTTCTCTTTTGGAAACCCGAAAATGAACACCAATGATGCCGCGGTCATCATCGAAGTTATTTTCCAGTGACCGAAAAGAGTTTAGAGCTTTTATCCCTCCAAAATACTTTTCAAAACCTTCGAAATTCATTTTCAAATTCAAAAAGATTTAAACTTTCCAAATCTCCAAAATTTTCAAATTCTTTTCAAACATTTCCAAAAACTTTTCTGGAATTCCGTTTTAAATTACAAATCACATTTATAATTTACATTCTTTAATTTCATTTGTATGTGAATTTATTTCTTAACTTTGGAGTTACGATTTCCATTTCGTATTCAATTTCATATAATAATGATAACATTTCAATATTATCACTTTCTAACAACCAAACATCCATATACTATGATAATTCATAGAAAATCATTTCGTTTCTATACAAAAATAATTTTGGGCAAAATTATTGCATTCACCCTATTTTAAAACAATACTATGTTGTCTTGCCTCGTTTAAGTGTTTAGAAATCCCTATCGATAATATGGCGTCCCACATACCGACCAAAATTCATAAACATCTCAACGGATAAGCAAACACAATATAAAACATTTTTATATTCACTATCAAATACGCGCTCGTATCTATTATTACACTCAACTCATTCTAGAGTACTGCTGACTCTATCTCTAATGAGTAACACCGAACAGAGCAGGGTTGTCGCTTAACCATATGCTCTGATACCAAATGTAACATCCCGAAATTTTCGACTTTCGAAAATTCGACATCGATACTCACTCTATCGACTGCCGAGCCATCGAATGCCGGAAACCCGAAAAGTTATGATTTTAAAAAGAAGAAAAAGGTAGAAGAAGAAGAAAAGAGTAGAGAGAGAGAAGAACAACAGAACAACATCAGAACAGAAAACAATATCAGAATCTCACATATCGCAGCGGAATAATATACAATAGATAATCACTAGTCTTTTGAAACAAAGAACTATATCAGTTTTTTTTTACATACATCAATCAGAGTCATATACAACAATGGACAGTTATATAACTTGTCCTCATACAGAATACACAGCGGAATAAATAATATCAGATACAAATACTACGTCTCGTCATCCAGCTTATCTCCAAAGCTCCAGAATGTCCAGAATATCCTGATAACATAACTCTAGACTGCCCGTGTGGAAATTGGTGGGCACCCAGAGTTTAGAAAGGAACAATAAACTCCGAGTCAGTCATGGTGACTGGTGTGAGATCGTAAAACAGTTATTTTTCACAAAGAAAATAAAACAAATTCGCAATGCTTTTGGAAAATGAAACTACCATAAGACCTCCCACCACACACACAATGCAAACGCAGAATTGGAGGAGATTTCTTCTTATGATAGTCAAAGATGCTTACTACGCAAAATCAAATCATTTTTTTGATATTATTATTAGTGCATAGTATGTAGAAAACATTTCGAAAGTATAATATTAATCTTAGCCAGCATAGGCATTCCGCACTTATGCCTACTATAGCTACTATGTTCAATAGCAGGTTACCGCCACATTCCATAGCAGGTAATACAACTAAAACCGTACAAGTCACGTATTGTTTCTTTGGATTTCCAACAAATGGTCAGGCTAAGGAACTTCCTATCCACGATGGGTACGTCCCTGGAATAGACGACCCGAGAACCTAACCGGATCTCTGCCAACACAAGGCTGGGTTACCTCTGCAAAAATAGGTAACTACTGACACGCGTATGCCATCCCCCGATCGTAACCGATCTTCCCGAGGATCCCCGATTCGCAACAAACCACATAGTAAAAATGCAGCAACCACATAGGTTAAGTATCTGGGCTCCATACCATGATACCACCTCTATCCAGAAGGAATGACATACACTAAGGGGCGCTACTCCCTAGAACCTTGCTGCATCCTTCCTGTTTCGACCATTTCCGGGGTGTGAGGCTCGACGAAGTCTCGTCCACAAAGCTACGCTTTCTACAAAGCCATGCTTCGGGTCAAACAAAATGATCAACCTATGATCACAAAGATATAAGATCAAACAAATGATCATATCACAAATGATCAAACACTGATCATTTCACAGCAACACTCAGTATGCCATGTTACCAAATTGGGAGTATATCGCTGATAAATTTCAACTACATAACCTCTGAGCTCGTACGTCTCAGAGAAGGGTGTTAAGCTAAGAGAATAAATTCTCCGCCACCAACAGAAATGTATTTGAAAGAAATCAGCTTTATATCTCAAATTGTAACGTCAGACACACAATCCATACAAGTCTGTTCCGGGATCGAACAGAACCGAAGGCACTTCTCACGAAGCCCTTGCACATCCGGATAATTTTCTAATCACGTCCGGACTTCCCGTCACTAAGGGTGATAAAACCTCTAAATCGGAGATCAGCCGATGTAGAGTAACTCGACGGTAATCCTTCCGTTTTCAAAAATATCCGGTCTTCAACACCGGTCTTCAAATGCGATTCATAACGACGTATCACATATTCGGAATGAGTTATACGACCCCATGGTCCTTTCCCGGCTAACCCGAATAGTGAGCGCTTATTCAAAAATAAGTGTGGCATTCAAATTCATCCAATTCACAACAAATACCTATCTAAAGGTAATTATTGATAGTCGGTTATTTAACTATCAATAAAGATGCGCAACATCATCAGATTCCAAATAATTTTCCAAATTATTTAATTCCCAAAAATATCTTTACAAGATATAAAATTTCCACAGTTAACCGTTTGAAAACAAATTTCAAATATTCACTTTTCAATTTATCTTTAAAAGATAAAGTTTCAAACCCTTCGTTTCATATTGGAAAAGCATTTCCATACTTATTTTATAATAAGTAATTCACAAATATATTTATTCTCAACATTTGAAAATATTCGATATACTTAAATCAAATTAAGTATATATTCATTCTTTAAGGAAAACATTCTTTTAACACCTTTATTTGAGTCAAAACGAATGTTACGTAAAACATCGTTACGACGACTCAAAATCACTAGTATAGGGATTCGAAATTAAAATAGATATATAAATCCCAATACTACATAAAAATATTTCCTTTCGGAAATCATTTACTATAACAACAGTGTTATAGTCCACCATTTCCTTAAATTTCTCAAAAAACATCTATTTCAATAACAAGTGTTGAAATCTATGCTTTCGATTCATAGTACGTTTTAAAACATCTTTAAAATGTTTAACTTCATTTTTTATATCACTTCTTCAAAAATAAATCCATTTTACTTAACAATATATTCACTGTCCAAAATCGTGAATATAATTCACTTAACCCAATTTCAATCATTTCTACACATTTTAATTTCAATAGGGATTCGCTATCCAAAATCGCGAATATATCTTCTTTAAGAATCTTCTATATTTAATTTATCCAATTCAATCTATTTCGAATTTACAAACACGTTCATAAATTCTATTTCTCTTTTATAACTACTTTGACTTATAAATCTTCTTTATTAACAATTCGATCAATATTCCACTTAAAGGCAAAAAATCAAATTTACAAGTAAATTTCTTATAAGTCTTTATTCTACAATTTCATTCATTTTATAACTTCATACTTTATAAATCTGTAAACTTCAAATCTTCACAATTTATAATTCTATAAATTTCCTATCTTTACAAACTTATAATTCTATAAATTTTCTATCTTCACAATTTATAAAAACTCGTTTTAAATTCCAAAAATTTTAATTGATAAATATCAATTTCGTACATCTTTTATATACCTCGTTTTTAATAATTCGAAAATCCAAATTTAAACTATTTTATAAATTACTTAACTGTTTATTTCAAAAATCACTTCTCGGTTATATTTCACCAAAATCTTAACCTTTATGACTTTAATAATTTTAACGTTTGTAAATTAATTCAAAAATCTAATAACGTATACTTACAAATAATCTCTTTAAAAATCTCTTTTATAGTTAAAATCGTTATTTTAAAACTTCAAAACTTGAATCCAATGATGCAACGCATCAATTAGTCCATCACAACATCAAACATCATATATCATCATATGATAACAGAATATATATCAACATCTGTAAATAAATAAATACTGGTGAGGAATCCAGTTGGATCCCTCCAACCTGTTTCCCTGCATCCAAAGACGTTAGCACAATACCAATTCCACTTCGAGGTGGAATATCGCGGTATATGGGTTTTATAAAAATCATCCGCTTACTAACGGCGCAATAGGGTCTCATCCGCTATACGAGGCGGGAAATCAATCAATCCAATATATACATATGCCAATATGTATATATTGCTATATATATATATAGATATATCCTACTATATCTAATATCACATTCAAACAATCAATCAATCAGTCAATAAATAACTGCAAACATTTTTACATTTGAGTGAGAAGATCTCACCTTAGCTTTTAATTTTTTTGCAGTCCTTTTCCATCTTGACCATTTCTCCATTTTTAACCTTGTATAAATATTAGATGCTTTGTTAATATTTGAATAAATCAAATAATTAATTTCCGTTTAATAGTTTTCGATTAGTTGATAATTTCAATTCATCGTCGATTTCTTTTTAAAATAAACTTATTTAACTAACCTTTTAATTTCAAACTAACAACTTATTTAAATAAATTAATTATTTAGTTCAAGATCAAATTTTTCTTTAATAATTTGTTTCACTAAAATTTTAAATTAAAACTAAATTCCCTTAATTAGCAACTATTGAATCTTAGAAATAAATTCCTTCCTATAATATATCAATATGCATACATTTCAGTTTATATATATATATATATATATATAGATATACATTTATCTGATGAATGAGATAAACAAATAAATTTTCAAGCTTTAACTTAAGTAACATCAAATCAAAAATGTTTAAAGTCATATTACCTAATTCGATCAGGCAAACGCGACTCTGCCATGACACGCCGCTGCGCCATCTTCTACATCGCGCGAACTCGCTGCCACGAATCGCAAGCCGCCTCGCCTGACGTCGCGAACCACACGAGCTACCCCTATCGCCGCATCGTTCCTCCAGCGACCCAATCGACCGCCCGCGAATCGAGCGCCGCCTACTAGAGTCCACTGCCCTAGCCGCCATCGCAACTACCCACTCGCGAGTGCCCCCATGCCTTAGCCTCGATTAGCATCTGACAGAGGCAAACGGAAGTTCGCAAATCCCAAAATGCAATGTAAAACCCTAGCCTCCCTTGCGCCCAGATTGATTTTGCTCGAACTGGCCCCTTTGATTATTATTATTTTTTGAACGAAGTCGCGTGAAGAAGGGAAACGCGAAATAAATTCGAGGTCATTATTTTGTTTATCCTATTTCAATTTTTGTAAATGAGAACGGAGACGAGTTGTTCTCTTTTATTTGTTATCTGGCTTTGAATTTTAATGAACGCGTGATTGAATTTGTTTCTGATTTGAATAGAGAAGAGGGAGAATAGCATGCGGTCATTGATTTTTGAACGAAGGTATGGGGATATTTAAAAATGAAAACAGCATGCTTCACACGATTTCTTCCCGTGATTGTAGGCGTGAGTTAAGGGAAAGAAAATGTGCTAAGGTTGACCAATTCAAAGTTTAAATTCAAATTGAATTCGATAAAGATTCAACGCGTTTATGTGTCGTGCGTTCACATAATAGCTCCGATAAATACGAAAATTGAAATCCGGTAATAATTCAATATTACGGACCCAATGGAACTGGTCTCGTCGAATTCCGAGACTGTGCCTCGGACGGCTATTTTTAATTTCGATTCGAACGATAAATTTTCAAAACTGAACAAAACAGTTTGAAATTTGATTCTGAAGCTTCTGTTATCTTCAGTAATATCAACATAAATTTTACAAGCGTTTGAAATATTTTTAATCGGCCTAAATTTGAAGATTCAAATTCTTATTCAACTTCCAATCGATTAAATTTTATAATTTAATCGCCAAATCCAAATTTAAATCGGGGATTCAAATTAAATCATCGTTCAAATATTTAAAATTAATTAAATATTTTCAATTTAATTCGTTCAAAATTCTGGGTCGTTACACAATCAATCACAAAAATCCACATTCGAAGATGTGAATTAAATCCAAAGAAATCGATACCGAATCCATCAAAATGGATATTCTCAAAAACCCCGAAAAAGAAGTCATCGAAGTCAATAACAAGTGATAACAATAAATCGGATAATCACGAATCGATAAAAATTGGAATCTCGAGCTAAATAGGCAAAACAGGAAAAATAGGCTCTCTGAAACACCACCAAAAGCATGTTCATAAATCAAAGCTAGGATTTTCAAAGTTTTAACTTCAAAACACCAAAAATTGAAATGTTCACCAAATCAGTCCAAACCAAAATCAAATGAACATGTAAAGGTGTTAGGAATTCATACCAAGCAATCAAGTATAGTTATAGACATAGATGTGAGATAAAAATCTCACCTTTAAACCTGAAAATGAGGAAGGAGAAGCTTGAAAGCAAATGAAGATCAACTACTCTTCAACCTCAACTCTAGAAGCTTGAATCTAAGCTCAAAAGAAGAACATTTCCTAAGTTAGGTTTAGGAAAAAACTGAAATTAAAGAGAGAATGAGTTGGAGGAGATGAAGAGGAGGCTTACCAAAGCTTTTCCAAGAGTTTGGAGCTAGACTTGAGTTTGCAAATGAAAACTAGGGCTTGGAGTTTCTAATTTCTCATTCCTATCCCCATTTCCAGTTTTTCTTAAGTGTTTAAGAAAATAGAAATGAAGTGAAGAGGAGAGGAGAGGGGATGAACTAGGGTATATGATGACTTGGGTGAAACCCAAGCCCAAAAGCCCAATAGAAAATAGCAAAAACCAACATACTCCAAACATATCGAAGCTTATACTCAAAAAAGTCGCAAACGCCATTTTGGACTGAATGGAAGTGGTCTCGAGTCCCAATTCGACTGTTTGCAAAAAGTAGCTTTTTGGACTTCAATCCGATTAACGATTCTATATTTAAATAAAATATTTAAATATTCAATCGTAAAATATGCGGGTTGTTACAGACTCCCCTCCTTAAAGAAATTGCGTCCTCGCAATAATTAAGAGGAAAATAAAAAGTAACAACCATAAAAGCATATCAACACAAAAGAAAATTTGAAATAAGAAGTTCACCATAAAGAGCACGAGAGAGCAAGTCCGGATGTGTTCGCTCGATGAATTCCCTGGATTCCCAAGATCAATCCTTAGGATTTGAGGACCATTGAACTTTCACAAGAGGAACATCTTTATTTCGAAGGCGTTTAACCTCCGAAGCAATGATATGAATAGAATGTTGCTCATAAGTCAAATTTGGTGAAACTTTAACTTCTTCAATTACACCGGGCTCAAGAATAAAAATCAGAATCCCTAAGGTATTTCCGTTGTAGAGAGAAGTGGAAAACATCATAAATAGCAAAAGATTGAGCCGGTAATAAAAGAGGTGATAAGCCACGGAACAAATACGTTCGATGATGGGAAATGGACTGACATATCGAGGTACTACTTTCCCGATCGACTGAAACGCACAACACCCATCATAGGTGAAACACAAAAGAACACCAATAAAGTCTGGACTCAAAACCAGCCTCTCACCGGCTTCAAGCCAACACGAAGAAAATCGGCATGGCCTTCCTTAGAGTGCCTCGAAAGGTGCCATACCAATTCAAGATTGGAAGCTATTATTGGAAGAAAACTCAACAAGAGTATGATCTTCCCAACCTCTACCAAAAACAAGAACACATGCACGAAAGAGATCTTCAAGAGTTTGATTCACACGCTCGATTGTCCATCGGACTGAGGATGATAAGCGGTGCTAAAATTAAGCTTTGTTCCCAAAGTTTTTGAAGACCCTTCCAAAATCCACTAGTAAGATAATGGATCACGATTGCTAACAATAGAAGTAGGAACTCCATGCAATTTAGTTTGACATAGAATTTAGCCTAAAGAGGTGATAGTCCAAAAGAGAAGGACGAGCCTCAAGGCTACACAAAACAAAAGACGAACATGAATGGGATTCACGATCTCGAACCTCACAAGTGGATAAAGTCTCGAGATCATTCCATTCGGATATCATCAAAGAAACAACTGCTTGTTGCTTACAACTAAGGGCATTGGCAACACGATTACTCTTTTCCGGAAATCTAAGACTTTCAAAATTATAAATAACTTTATATATATTCATCTTTTTTAGAAAAATTAACTTTTTACAAGAATTTACTGTGTTTGACTGTCTCATCTTAGCGTTTAGGAGATTACTATCGATAACGTTGATCAAGCGCATCGACCAGAATTCTTAAAGCACTCAATGGGCAAAACAACACAAAATCATTTTCTATATGATAAATATATCTCTTAAAAGTTTTACTAATATTCTTTGCTCGTTTTAAGAGCAAAATCCAATCATACTTAAAAGTATCTTATCAAAAAGATTTGCAAATTTTAAATTGTTGTTATCATCCATAATCAATAAATACAAGGATAAACTCATCGAGATATTCGTAGAATACTCGATTCTCAAAATGGATGAAATAAGGTAGAAGGTTCGTCAAATCGAATGACATAACAAACCACTCGCAAGAATCATAACGAGTGCGGAATGCGGTAAGTAGATGCTACCCTCCGCAACTCGTGGCTGATGAATACCGGTGGCAAGGTCAAGCTGAACAGACCTTAACGCCACACAATAGATTGCTTATGTGGTAATCCTAAGACAAGCTCAAATATACCGGAAAATTCACAAACTACTTGAATGAGAGAAATGACACTTTCCTCATCAAGTGAGTTTAAAGAATTAAAATGATATCACCGAATTTGGAAATCAAAATCATTAAGAACAAAAGAAATCGGCTTAACAGATTAAGATGTTGAAGATAAATAGTCCACATTGGACATAGGATATGTCCTTCATTTAAACCAATCCTTTCCCAAAAATCAATTCTCGAAACCTAAGTAACGCATAACATGAAAATTGGTGCGAAAATAATAATCACATAAAATAATCTTGACATTTCCACAAAGTAAATTGATTGTTGCGGATCCATCAATCGAATTCGCAATTCTCATGAAATCATCAAGCCCATAAAGATTAAAAGAGTAAGAATCATCAAGTTCTTTTGATATAAAATAATGAAATAACCCAAATCAAAAAGAACTCGAATAAGATAATCACAAAACAAATATCGTCAAGGATAAAATGAGAATTACCTTAACCAAGAGAAGTGTCACTAGGAGCTTGCATGACATTCAACTCTCCCTCTCTCCTACTTTGGAGTATGGGACATGTAGATATAAGATGGCCCGAACTTTTGCAATAACGACAAAAAAATGGTTTCGGGCACTCATTTGCATAGTGGTCCGTAAGACCACAATTGTAGCATCGTCCACGACTAGAGGTAGGAGTCTTTGCTATAGAAGTTTCTTGCTTCCCTTTCTTGTCGGGACTGGGGCCTTTGAACTTAATAGGCCTCTTCATGTTATTGTTGAAGTTCTGTTTGGCACGCACAACTTCAACATCGCTTTCTCTATCGGACTCTTCAAGTCGAAGAGCGATATCTATAAGCTGATCGAAAGAAACTTCTAGTTTCAAAAGTAAAGGCTTTTTGAGGTTCTTATTCAACCCATAGACGAATCTCTGATTTTTCTTCAATGGGGTATTAATATATTCGACCCCATATTTAGAGAGAGATTCAAAAGATGCGACGTAAACCGTCACAGAAGATTCACCTTGAACAAGGTCAATAAAGCGTCGGGCTAAAGTTACTTTTTCAGCCTCCGACACAAACTTCAATTCTAATCTTTCCCGGAATCGCTCCTAAGTAAGATCCGCTTCGATAATTTCAGAAATCAAAAGCTCATACCAACCTAATGCTCTTTCTTGGAGCATGCTAGAAGCCACTTGGACTCGATGAAGATCAATAAGATTCATTCGAGAAAAGATGTGATCGCATGATCTAAGCCAAGCTTGGATTTCTATAACACTTTCGGATCCCTTGAATGGCCCTCCACCCAAAGTAGTATAATCTCTGCACAAGCGTGAAAACTCGGATTTAGGGTGAGTAGGCGCTGGAACGGGTCCGGCAGCTTGGGCATTGTTCACAAGATCTAAAAGTTGTTGAGCTAACATAAATACTCCATCTTGAGGAGTAGCACTAGATTGACCGGCGCTGGGACAGCCAGGTCTAACCATTTCTCTTCTCTAAGAAAGAAAGAAAGAAGAGGAAAAAGGTTATTCTCAAAATGAATATCAAACAACCTTGATTGGTAAAACAAGGCACCACAAAAGAAAATAGGATAGAACAGTGCGAAGACTCGAATTAAATCCTATGGCACGATTCCTAAGAAAGACGTAGGACAATGATCCTTGCTAGATTATTCTACATTGTTCCGAAGTTTGGCTCCGATACCAAGCTGTGACGCCCCACCTCTATACTCACTCTAGGCAAGGACACTACGGTGTAATGCCATCGACTAGCGCGAAGAATAAGGCTGTTGAGGAGCGACCATCCGTGTAATTACTTTGTGCGAGTACCGATATGTCAGAAAATATAACTTACATTTCTTTTCAAGAGGAAATCCGACATACCGATTCAAACTCAAAGCTACCACACAGTGGCTAGTGGACCTCAGAAACAAATATAGAAATAAACATAACACAAATCAATCACAGACATTCATATCACAAAGGCGGAAATAGATATGAATATAACACAAAGAAGTGTACATCAAAGTAGTGGTAAAACAAGATCCACTACATCGCAAGAGAATAGATAAGGTGCTAGACAAAAGAATAATTATACATTAAGGAGTCTATATCTCAAATGTATAATAACAAAAACTACTTATCTAAAGTAGTTAGACAAAAGTCAGATGATGATCCCAGATAAGGAGTCAAGCAGAAGCACCTGTAACATCTCGGTCTGACCCGAGTATTATTTAAGAAGAAAATAATAAACGGATCAGTCTACCTATAAATATCAAATAAAATGAGATAGGATAAGAAATATGACCAAAATCGTATGAAAACAAAGAAATGCCATACTGTGTCAAGTATACATCAAATAACAATAAAAATCATACAATATCTCAAATCATCTCAAAACACCAAAAAGAATCACATTCTTTAAAATTATTCACCAAAACACAAATATTGATAGAGCTTATCAATTCAATCCGCAAAAATTGGTGAAACACAAATTCTAGAAATCACAACGAGAAATCCAGAAATCATAAAAGGGGGAAGGCCTATCACAAACGGGAGCATGAAAACTCACCAACACGTGTATCACAAACGGAACGCTATTCCATGGTCGCTAACCATAAACCGAACATCAACGCACCTAGAAAGATACGCCCCATGCACAGTCGAACATCGACGCACCTAAAAAAATACACCCCATGCACCGACTTAATGAGCCGATTGCTCCACGAACGGTCCAAAGACCATGGGTCGCTAGCCCATAAAAATGAGACGAAGCTCAACGAAACGGGGTATAGTCCCCCACGTGGACAAAGAGACATCGCACAATGCTAGTCTAAATCACAAAATGATCATCATCGATCATCAAGAAGTGTCGATTACACTAAGCTAGTAAATATAAGAGTTTAGCTTCATGTCCCATAACCACTTGCTTAACTCAAATATTTATGAAACAAATTGTTGATTCCCACTCGAAAACTGTCACAAGAGTTTCATTCGAACAAGTTCAAAAATTAATCGACAAAGTAAACGCAAGCGTTTCATACCACTTGTTTTGCTAAGCCGTTTAATTAGATTTTCTCATACGAATGAAGTAAAGGTTTGTATATACTAATAGATTAGAAAAACGGTTTTATAAACGAGCTTTGTATTAAAAATAGAGTTGAAATCATCTTTGTAAAAGAGTTTGAATATTTACTTCTAGTATAGAAACCTTTGTATTTAGAAGTGACAAATCACAAAATGATTGTAGAAACAATCAATCACAAAAATCCACATTCGAAGATGTGAATTAAATCCAAAGAAATCGATACCGAATCCATCAAAATGGATATTCTCAAAAACCCCGAAAAAGAAGTCATCGAAGTCAATAACAAGTGATAACAATAAATCGGATAATCACGAATCGATAAAAATTGGAATCTCGAGCTAAATAGGCAAAACAGGCAAAATAGAGCAGGTCACATACTCTAGACGTCTGCAGTATATACTCAGACGTCTACAGTAAGTTTCAGGAAATTCTCTGGAACAAACTCCAGATGTCTGAGCTTTCCTGCAGACGTCTGGTGACGAACATTTTTTTAATAAACGGCTATATTCTGAAAGGTTGCGAAACTTTAAACAAACTACGATCCGCAAGACTTTCAACCCCAGCCCTATAGGCTCTCCGAAACACCACCAAAAGCATGTTCATAAATCAAAGCTAGGATTTTCAAAGTTTTAACTTCAAAACACAAAAAATTGAAAAGTTCACCAAATCAATCCAAACCAAAATCAAATGAACATGTAAAGGTGTTAGAAATTCATACCAAGCAATCAAGGATAGTTATAGACATAGATGTGAGATAAAAATCTCACCTTTAAACCCGAAAATGAGGAAGGAGAAGCTTGAAAGCAAATGAAGATCAACTACTCTTCAACCTCAACTCTAGAAGCTTGAATCTAAGCTCAAAAGAAGAACATTTCCTAAGTTAGGTTTAGGAAAAAAACTGAAATTAAAGAGAGAATGAGTTGGAGGAGATGAAGAGGAGGCTTACCAAAGCTTTTCCAAGAGTTTGGAGCTAGACTTGAGTTTGCAAATGAAAACTAGGGCTCGGAGTTTCTAATTTCTCATTCCTCTCCCCATTTTCAGTTTTGCTTAAGTGTTTAAGAAAATAGAAAAGGAGTATTCTACACTTCAGGTTTGTGACTCTTAGGTGCAAATCTGGTTAGCGATTAATATCGAACAATATGAATATTAACGTTCAAATGATACTTAGCAGGTGGTGTGACATTTTAGCCAAATTTATCGCTTATTTGATTTCGATAAATTCCAATTTCACTTTGTTAAGCATTACCCGATAGTGACAATTATTTACACCAATTATCTTCGTCAAAACTATATCACTTTGGATTTATGAAATTTGGTTATGGTCAAAATTCCAATATCCTCCATATTCAACTATATAGTCCAAACACAAAGTCCTTGGTTTAATAAATAAAATAATTATTAACCGAACTACTCTGGCCAAAGACATTGACTTTGGGCTAACTTCAGTTGACTATGATACTAACCTCAATAACCGAGGAGACGAATCATCAATGCTTTCACTCGACCCAACTATAGTCGTTCGATGAACGTCGTGTCATGATTTAACTATAATTAAAGCAGAGCTTTCATATTGAAGATCAATAATCTTCTCAAGTTGGGAGAACTATGTAATTTTGTCACATTGATATTTTCTATTTGACCTTAGTTATATTAGCCAGCATAAAACTATTAATTAAGTTATTCCATAGTTATCAATATCTATCAGTATGTAACCCCTTGGTGGCCCCAGCAGTCATGAGTAATACATTATCCAATATTTGGAGAGCGTTATATACTCCAGTCTCAACAAATGTATTGATATCTAGTCTCGATACACCTTGACTAGGAATATATAAAATAGTATGTTTAATTTCATTGTGATAAATTACTCATGGTTACAACACTTTTCAACTACTATCACAAAACATACCATTTATAGAGTTTCTATTAAACATACTTTTAATTGAATTAATTAATATAACATATTATATAATAAAAATATAATACCTTTTGTTTCAAACAAGATTGGTTATTGAGTTAGATATATGTAACAATTACATAATTGCCCATAATGCATACCCCTGACTCTATCACTATGCTCTTTAGAGATGATTCAAGCATACGGAATTGATGAACAGGTAACAACGGAGGCTCAGGATTTACTGACATGACTGGAGGTAGGCGGGCTATGATAGAGGTTGCCAACAGAGGAAAATCACCGTATGAAACAACATAAGCAGGCGTAGACGAGGTGAGATCGGTTAAGATCGAAACAACATTGAAACCAGGACCAGATCTGGTTAGGGAATGATTCTCAAGAGGCGGGCGAGGCTACGTGAGCTTCCTAGAAGAGCTATCCATGAAAAGGAAGAAGACGAGACAGAGGAGATCGAAGGAAATTATGTGAAGGAGAGATGTGAAAGGGGGAGGAAGCATCATTAGGCAAATAGAGTTGTGGCTATTAAAGGGGGAGGATGAGACTGCTGTGTTTTTTGTTTAGATTTTTAACATGCATTCGATAAATTTTTTTACTGTTTCCCATGCTTATATATATTATATACGAAATATGTATATATAATTTATAGTATAACAAATTAACTTAGTTTAATGATTTACAATTTATATATTTGAAATTTGGTTCTTTATTATAACGTCAAAGAACAATTGGTTGATCCACCTATTTAGAAAAATTGACCGGCGTAGTAAGGAAAAAGTGTATATCAACAACCAATGTTTGTACAATGAACACAAATACTGCAATATACAAATTTTACTAACAAATTTACAATAGCCCAGTAGAAACAAATTAAATTCTTAAAGCTTTCCTAATATCTGCATCTTCTTCATTAGCCACAATCATTCAATTCTATTCCCCAACACTCACAAATCACCTTATTCCTCAAAGTCTTCCTGGTTTTCTTAGTTGAAGCGCTCATCATCAGAACACCTTCTATTTGTATCAGCTTTGATCTTGGAATCTTTATCATCTTCATTGAGTTGAAAATCCATGATTTTCTTTCATGCCAGAGATGATGTACAGTGGTCTCCAACCTTGCTGCTGCAATTTGAGAAATCTGACCATCTGAGGTAAATTCTCTTCCTAGTTCCTCAATTTCGTCAATTAGGGATTTAGAACTTGCTGGGTTTAGTTTAGTCTCATCAGAATCCAGATATATGAGGTATAAGAACATTGGAAGAACAAATGCTCTTTATTCTCTTCTTCTGTTTCGCATAGCATACAAGTAGTTGAATAATTCGCACCCCATTGTTCTAGCTATTTTGTAGTATTATAGCATTCCGCATCACTTAATATGCAGTAAATGACATTTTGCGTTTAATGATTGGATTCCATATGATCTTATGCCAATTAGGTATTTCTAATCTGCCTCTAGTTGCATCCCATGTCTGCTCGAAATCAAACCGGTTCATATCTTGCCATCTACATGTATAAGTAGAGTATTATGTATGAATGGTTACATGTCCCACGTGTTCCTCTATTTCTTTAAGGAAAGGTAGTATTTTAAGATTGATGTTATTATCCTGTATAACTGAACTAACTATGGGTTGTAGAATTATGGATCTTAAAGCTAACTAAACACTAGAGGGGGGTAAATAGTGTTTTCTAATTTATGTAAATATTTTTAAATTTCTTTCAAGATTAATATTAAATAACAAATTATCAACACAGAAATATACCAACAATCAATCACAGATGCATTTACAGATAAAAATAAAAGTAATAAAGTAAAGTAAATAGTTAGAGAGATGACACCAGGGATATTATACTGGTTCGAATTTCTCCTACATCTAGTCCTTTATAATTGCTTGTACATATTTCTTTCAAAATGCCAATCTTTAACCGGGTAAAAGGCAAACTGAAATGCAATCTTGATTTCGAGAATACGAGATGCACTCTCTTGGATTTCCGAGCTCGAGGTAGGCTCACTAGATTTAACCGGGCTACAAGCACACCCACTAGATTTTCCGGCTACTAAGCACACCCACTTGATTTGAACGGGCAACAAGCACACCTAATCAAATACAAATTGAATTGATAGTTTTTTCGAAGACAAATTCTTATACTTTGGATACAATGGATCCTATAGTCTCTTGGATAACACTTTGATCCTTGAATTGAGAGAGATGTCTGCAAAATAGTAAGAGAGTAGTTCTCAATCAATATAATGAAATATGAATTGATTCTATGTGATTTTGAAGGAAATAAAGTATATTTTCAATGGAATTCAAGAGAGTAAAAGGAGGGAAGAAATTAAGTAGTTAGTGTTTTCTAATTTATGTAAATGTTTTTAAATTTCTTTCAAGATTAATATTAAATAAAAAATTATCAACACAGAAATATACCAACAATCAATCACAGGTGCAATTACGGATAAAAATAAAAGTAATAAAGTAAGGTAGAGTTAGAGAGATGATACCAGGGATATTATACTGGTTCGGATTTCTCGTACATCCAGTCCTTTATAATTGCCTGTACATATTTCTTTTTAAATGCCAATCTTTAACCGGACAAAAAGGCAAACCGAAATACAATCTTGATTTCAAGGCTATGAGATGCACCCTCTTGAATTTCCAAGCTCGAGGTAGGCTCACTTGATTTGACCGGGCTACAAGCACACCCGCTAGATTTTCCACTACTAAGCACACCCACTTGATTTGAACGGGCAACAAGCACACCTAATCAAATACAAATAGAGTTGATAGTTTTTTCAAAGACAAATTCTTATACTTTGGATACAATGGATCCTATAGTCTCTTGGATAACACTTTGATCCTTGAATTGAGAGAGACGTTTGCAAAATAGTAAGAGAGTAGTTATGAATCAATACAGTGAATATGAAATGATTATATGTGATTTTGAAGGAAATAAAGTATATTTTTCAATGGAATTTTCAAGAGAGTAAGAGGAGGGAAGAAAGTAAGTAGTTATCAAAAAATTCGTTTGAACTCCCATTTATATAGTAAATCAATAGATGCGTTTGTTCGTGAAGAGTTACGATGAATAGAAAATTCCTTTCAAAATTTAAAAAACCAATTGGCGGGATGTATTTCAACATATCCAAGGCATGTATGTCAACATATGCTTATGTATTATGAAAACTATTTTCTTTAAAATTGTTTTGAAAATCCTATACTTCGTAAAATAATTTGATAATTTGTAAAATAGTTTGAATATAGTTTATAAATATTTTGAACTTTGAAAAACTTTGATAAAATATTTTTGAAATTTATTTCAAAATTTATTTTGGTTAAAAATATAAAAGATTAAAAATTGGAGATAGAGATCAAAGATTGCTATCAAGGATTTTAACAATATATATACTATGACTCTATACACTAAGCTATAATCTTGAGATCTTCACATCTTGGTCTCTGAACTCATGAGTCTTCATGTCTATCTCTTGAGTCATTATACTATATAGTCTTCGATTCAACACATGTGTAATATCTGCACTATATACTATATAACTTGGCAAAACATTAATATCTATATTTTATTTGTTTGTACATGGTTGTTGTCATCAAAATCAACAACTGAGGTATTAATAATCTCCACCTTTTTTACGATGACAACCATTAGATATTCCTATATATAAAATATAATATAACTCCTCTAAGTTAGATAACCCCCTGAATATATGTATGTGTATGTTTTATATTATTCTCCCCCTTTGTCATCAACAAAAATGGGTGAAAAATAAAAACTCCTCATTAATGATATACTTCTATAGAATATGAAGTCAAAATCTATAATGTTTGATACTAAATAATTAAAGCATATATACTGATGTAATATGATTTGATTATGATATGTAATAATTATATTATGATATAGATGATTATAATTGAAACTAGATGTATGATAAAATCATGGAATAATGATAAATAAGATAACACAAACTATGTTTATTAATTCAAACCCATTTATTCAAATCACACTATTAATCCATATATACAATCAAACTAGAATCAAACAAATCCAAATATCAATCCAAACATATTAATTCACACATATTAATAATAAGTTATATATACATATTTAAAACAAACCGAATAACTAGACATTCCTTGGAAATTCAACCCAACCATCGGATCCAAAGATTGGATTTGCTTTGATGGCATCCTAATCTTCATTTCCTCGTTGTTAGAGCATTCTGGGTTGTTGATTTGATCATCTTTGACTGAGAGAGAAATCAACCATCGAAGGACATCGAAATGTTCTTCTTGTTCTTTGATCATTTGCATTTGACTTAAATTTTAAATGCCTTTGATTTATTAAGATAAAGGTAAGAATATCTTTGAAAGATTGAAGTGTTTCTACAATGTTTTCACACAATTTTCGATGCGGAGAAGTCATTTTTTAAGAAAGAAGTTTGAAAATGAATGGGGATAAAAAGATGAAATGAATAATGAATTTTTGGAAGAAATAGGAGTGAAAAGTCATTTGGAATGTTTGAATAGATGGTAGTTATAATATTATTAAATTTTGAATTTTTGCCAAACGGCTATAATATGTTGACATATACCTTATATGTATGTCAACATAAATGTCTGAATTTGCACTATTAAAGTTTTCGACTTAGTTTTTTGTTTTTACCTAACATATTTATATATTTCTAGTTTCCAGAGATTAATAGAACAATATAGAATAGCTATAAATAGATTCCATTAATAATGATAGAAGAATACATGGATTTCAAAGAAAAACAAAAGAATACATGAAAACAACATGAAATAAAGCTAGAAACACACATTACTAAGGAACATAAAGCTAGATAGACAAGTTTAAAAGGATGATGATGATGAAGAGCCACCAAGCTTTCTAATGATCTTCCCAAAGTATCTGTCCACTTTGTTGGAGAGAGAAGTGAACTTTTTACTAAAAGAATATTTAATCTTCTTTTGATTTTTGAGAAGCTTCTCTTGGTTCTTTAGAATCCCTTTGTTGGAAGGGTGAGATGGGTTGTCAAAGCTTTCTAAAGAAGTATCTGTTTCGTCCTCCTCCTCTTGATTTCCCTCTTCTTCTACATTCATTTCATCGCCTTCTTCCTCTTCTTATTGTTGTATTTCTCGCTCTTCTTCCCATGTTAATCTTTCTTCTTTTCAACAAGAGTTTCATATTGTTCGAAATAAGAAGGAATATGCATAAGAGAAATGTTGGCCTTGTCAAAATCTTTTCAAGGCAAAGTGGGTTCACCTCTTAAATCAACACCAAAATATTCGAATATTCTAGCAAGATACACACTATTGTAAAGTGTGTTCTCATGTCTAGAAATATTCTTTTGAACAAAATCAACTAAAATGACTTGTGTCCAATTGATGTCGTGGTTTCCATAGATGGAAAAAAGAGCTTTAAAAACTTTTTAAGTCGAGTTATTGTAATTTTCCATCCTCAGAGTAATGCTTTGTAGTAAAATAGACTTTTAAGTCTCGATTTTGCTCTAAGATTTTTATGTTAAAATCAAATTCTTCGTCACTTTAAAAAATATCATGAATAACTTCACAATTTTGTTCATCGATTTTAAATTTGGAGAGGTCAATTCCACTAAATTTACAACCAAATATATGATCCTAAATTTCACAATCTAAAACAATAGTAGTGCCTTTTACACTACTCCAAACTTGTCCCTCTTCTCCTTGAAAAAACTTTCCATTTGAATTTGCATAAAACATTTTAACTAAATTCGGATAACAAACAAAATCATTTTAAGAAGAGTCGACTAAACAAAGAATTTTATTTTATCAAAGATCTTGAAGACCATATGAAGAGAAATCATCGAACTTTGCAAAACTTCCTAGAAAAACTTTTTTGGAAGTAGCATATTCAACGTAAGTATCTATGGCAACCTTTGATTTTCTTTGAGGGTCTTATGGTTTTTGGTGGTTGTCTTGAGGAGGACATTTTTGAGTTTTTGAGGAGAGAAGAGAATAAAGAGATATTTTGAGTTGTGAAATAAAGTGAGTGAATGAATAGTTAGAGATAGGATGAGTTAATAGGGAGTGAAATAACATGTTCTCTAATAAAAAAGATGTCTTTTCAGAACATGAAAATAAATGCAAAAGAGAGGGAAATTCAAACTTTGAATTTGAAATGAAATTTCAAAATTCTTGCATGTATGTTGACATATAGGGTATGGGTATGTCGGCATATGGGCCGTAAAATCCAAAAGTAAAAGTTAGATAAAATATTCACATATATATATATATATATATATATATATATAAACACATTCACTTATATGCCACGAATATTATTAATATATATTTATTTCTAAATTCAAATGAAATAAAAATTAAATGTAGAAAATACCACTTTTTGCTCCTTTCCTTTGATTTGTTCTGATTAATCTACTATTGCTGTGAAATACATATTTGCATCCTCGATATTTGGTTTATTGCTGCTTGAGGAAGTATCTAAATCATCCAATGTTGTTGTGTAAACCCTTTTTCTTTTTCTGGATGAATCAGTAACTGGCAATATCCTCGATTTAATCTGATGTGGACAGTCTCTTTGCAGATGATTAGGTTCATCGCAGTTGAAACATCTAATTCAATTTCCAGTTCCAAGAGTCTTATTTTTAGGTTTTCAAAAATTGTTCATCTTTCTATACTTCAGAAACTTTTTGAAATTTCTGGTCATGAAAGCAATTTCTTCATTATTTTCATCGTCTGAATCCCGATCATTAGTTATTGCCTTGAAAGCGGTGGATTTCTTTTTTGTTTCCTTGCTTTCTCTTTGCCTTGCAATTGTGCTTCATAAAACATTAAATTACTTATTAACTCTTCAACTTTTAAAATACTAATGTCATTAGCCTCTTCAATTGCCAATGTCTTTTGATCCCATTCTGAAGAGAGTGAATTGAGGATTTTTCTAACTTGGCACTCTTTAGAATTTTTTTACCTAATGCTACAAAAGAATGCACTTGTGACGACCCGGAATTTTTGTATATTTGAAATGTGAATATTTAATTTATTTTAAATATCCGAAGGTTAAATTTTAACTTTAATTTCAAATATACAGTATTTATTTGGATAATTAATTATTAAATTTAATTATCGGGATTGGGTAAAATATTGAATCTTGATTTTAAGCCTGTTAAAAATAGTTCAAAGGTTCAGAAAATTTATATTGTTAATACTGAAGATGATAGAACTTTTAAAATGGAATTTTAAAGAGTTTTGTTCAGTTTTAAAAATATATCGTTGAAATTAAATTTAAAAATAGCCGTCCGAGGCACAGTCTCGAAATTCAGCGAAACCAGTTCCATTGGATCCGTAATATTGTATTATTATTGGATTTCAATTTTCGTAGTGTTTGGAGTTGTCGTGTGATAGTACGGAATGTAAACGCGCTGAAATTTAATCGGAAATTTAATATTTTAACTGGTCGATATTTCTTTTCATCAGCTACGAGCCTTCTGGATCATGCTGTCTGTCCACACGTGTTCAACTGGGTTAACACGCGTCCTCTAAAAAAATCACTTCTTTCTCGTTCTAGTTAATACCGAGACAATCTTGTTTTCTATCTCCAGTTCTTATCAAAAACAAATCGTGCCCTTCCTCTCAAATAAGGGCAGAACGAAATTACCCAACCCCTAAAAATTCACATATACTCAAATCGCGTGACTCATTTCGAACTCGAGCATGTCGAGTTTTGGTCGCGATCAACTGCGTCGAGTTCTGGGGCTTGGTCGAATCGTGGGGATTGGGGTGGTCTCGAGGTTGTCACTCGCGTGCGAGGCGGTGATCGATTTTGAATCGCGATGGTGAGCGTTCACTGGCGAAGCTGGAAGCAGAACTTCGAGTCGCGAGAAATCAAGGGAGGCGATCGTGTGGCGACGCCTTGGAGGGAGCGGGGCGAAGACCTCGGCCAATTCCAGGGATTGCGATGGGGGGAATCGAAGTCTGGGTGGCCGAAATTGGTGGGAGTGAGGCTCGCGCATGTTCGTCGATGGTCGCGGACTCGATATTTGGAGTTTGGTAGCACTGTTCGAACCAAGAGGTACTTATTCGTTTTCTCGATTTAGCTTGTTTGATAAAATATATATACATAGAGTGTATATATATAACCTAGTGATTGAATTTACAGTAAGAGATTAAATAGCCTGAAACTGGTAAATAAAGTAGATAGATATATTTATATACGCTTTAAAAATACTGGTTATTTTAAATTAATGTATTGGGTAATTAATTTGGTTAGTTAACTTGTTTAATTCTTTGAAATCTATTTAGGGTATTTCACTAATATATAGTTCATAAGTAAATTAAATATACATCCCTAAATTTTTAAATATTACCAGTTCATTTTTAAATAATAGAATTGGTGACTAACACTTTCAATTACCCTATTTAATTATGGGGTTACTAAAGGTAATGTGTTAAAGAAATTTTTTAGTTTAATGATGTTAAATTAAATTATAGGTTAAAATTTATAAAAAAAAAATGTTAATAAATCATATAAATTTTTATTCAAGGTCAATAATCGGGAAACTAAATCAAGAATGAGGTGGATTTGCAAATTTAGAGGCAAAGGTGAGTTAATCTCACTCAGTTTAATTTTATTTAAATTTAATTGGTTAAATTTAAATATTGATGAATGATTGAATTGATTGATTTGATTGATATGGTATATATAGTAGTATATAGCAATATATACATATTGGCATATGTATATATTTGAGTTGTTGATATTCCCGCATTTATATAGCGGATGAGACCCTATGCGCCGCATAATAGCGGATGATTTATATAAATCCCATATACCGCGATATTCCACTTTGAAGTGGAATTGGTATTGTGCTAACGTTTGTGGATGCAGGGAACAGGTTGGAGGGATCCAACTGGATTCCTCAAAATTATTTAGATTATTTGATATTCTGTTCTATGAATATTGATATCCTGTGATGATTTTATTGATGATTGAAATATTGGATGATATGGTTGGATTGAATATTTCAATAAAAGGAGTTATCAAAATATATTGAATTGGATTTTTGAAAGAAATAAAAGAGTAAATTTTAAGTAAATAATTCAAGTGAATTGGAATAAGGGAATTTCGAAATAACAAGGGAAATATTAACTTTAAACTAAAGTGATATTAAATTTAAAGAATAAAGGATTTATTTTGAATGTAAGGATTAAATTTAATTAAAGGTTAAAGAAGGAATTTTGGAAGTTTAAAATTGGTATTTTCAGTTAAAAAGGGTTTTAACTCAAATAAAGGAATAAATCTAAAAGTTAATGTATTTTGAAATAAATGAAGTAGTAAAGGAAATTTATTTCAAAGTAAAGTAAAGTAAATTGTAAAATCAATTGGAAATTGATTTAGTTGTTTAAAATTGGAATTTTAAAAGAGAAATGAGATTTTGGAATTTATAAACTGGGTTTATAAAGTAAAATAAAATATCAGTGGATATTAGAAAATATAAATTCAAGGTGGGAATTTATAAAGGAATATGAATTGGTTTAAAATAAATGTTGATTTATTTTTAAAGGATGGAAATGAGAAGTGTATTTCTCTGGATAGCCAAGTACGTTTCAAGGTAGTTTTAAATATAAGTTAAAAGTTTTAATATGTTTTAAAAAGCATGTTTTAGAAAATTGATTATTTTTAAATGTTAACTTTTTAAAGTAAGTATTTTCAAAAATATATTATTGTAGTAATTGTATAAAAGTGATTTGCTATTATGTTTTAAAAGGAGAAATTTAGTTTATATTTATAAAGTGGTTTATTTTAAAAGTATATATTTTTAATAAAGTATTAAAGTAGTTTAAATTTCAATGTTATAAGATATATTTAAAATAAAGTGTTTTTAAATTATTTTAAAATTAAAAGTATTTTGTACTTGGTGTTTCAGAGGAAATAAATATTTGGAAATGTATTCCGTAAGCGGAAACTGTTTTGAAATTGTTTTCAAATGAGTTTTGAAAATTCGGAAATATATCTTGGAAAGATATTTGGACAAATAAATAATGTGGGAAATTATTTAATTGTGTGATGGTTGCTTGTGGATGTTAATTGATAGTTAAATAACCGACTATCAATCTTGGCCAATGCGCTGATCGTTTCGAAGAGACCGGGATCGAGTTTCCGTATACCGGGATGCTAGGTCTGGAGACTCGAATACCACTTCGATCCGGTTTGTACGTTTCGTGTAACGATTTCGAAGTCGAAGATGGAGCAGTGAAGTGCAAGGGCTAGTCGCTACTAATCTTGAGGATATTTCCAAAATGGATGTAGTAGGAGTAGTGCCTTCGGTTCCGTTCAAACCCAGGACGGACTGGTATGGACGAATGCTTGCGAAACATCGTCAGCGGACGATGGGCATTCTAAGGGATATGTTCTCTAAAAGGTATCGTTTAGCCTCGAACCTCATCAACCGGGAATGACTGAAAATCAGGGGTTATGCAGCAAGGCTTCGTGGGTAGCTCCCACTGGAGGGTAAGGTCATCCCTGTCTAGATGTCCCTTTTTATTTCGGCTTAGTGGTGCGGTTGCTGATCCCAACCGTGGGGTGATTTTATTCGGGATCATCCAGTAAGGGATGGTTCCGGCCTTGTGTTGCAGAGGAGCGGGCGTACTCCTCGGTACGGTGATCTAGGCCACGTACTGTGATAGGTGGTACCCCAGTGCCTAGTCATTCGTTGGAAATCCATTCTTCCTACGTGCCTTGTACGGTATTTGTTTGTATTACCCACTTTTGTGGCTAGTATGCTGGAATTTAATAATGTAACAATTTCAGCTATTTTAATAAGTATGTGTATATAGACACTATTATAATATCAGAGGAATTTGATAAAAAGTGTTTTAGCTATCGTAAGGTAAAAACCCGACATGTTTATTTGTGGCATGGTCTTACGAGATGCTTTTGTTTTCAAAGGATTTTTGGAAACTTTAATAATCAATTGAGTGTGATTTTCTCACGCTGGTTTTCCAGACTGACTCGGGTATTGTTTTATATGATGCTCGGGTCAGACCGAGTATTATAAATTACAGGAAATGATGCTGTGGAGCTGGATGGCGATACGTACTTTCGTATTTGAGTTATATATTCCGCTGTGTATTCAGATTGTGAGGACAAGATATGATTACTGTCCAGTTGTATGATATTGATGTGATGTACTCTGATGATGTATTGGGATGATGTATATATAAACAGATATAGATTTCTTTTTGTGTAAAGATCTGTTATTACCTATTATAGTTTATTCCGCTGCGTATGAGAGATTCTGTTGTTGTTTTCTATTTTTCTTCTTCTACCTCTTCTTCTTAACTAAAATGGTCCGGTTTTTCTTGTATGAAAAATCCGGGTTGTTACACTTGGTATCAGAGCTTAGGCTAGCGATAACCTTGGCTCTGGTGGGAATTTTGAGAGTATTAATAGATATGAGCGCGTATTTGTTAGTGAATATAAAATGGTTTTATATTGTGTTGGTTGGTTTATTGAGTGGCATATGAACCTTCGTCGACACAGTCTGGACAACTGTATCGAAGGGGTTTCTAAACACTTGAATAGAACAGTTCGACACAGTATTGTTTTAAATAGGGTGAATGAAATAATTTTGCCCAAATTATTTTTATATATAAAAGGATAACTTTTGTAAATTATATATTTGGATGCTTGGTTGTTAGAAGATGACAATAATGAGTTAGTCTCATTATTGAGTAGAAATTGAAACTTATAACCTAAGTTGAAGAATAAATTTATATAACAAAATGGAATTTGAAATATAGACTATAAATGAAATTTATAAATTGAGATAAACTTTATATAAAAATGTGAATTACAAATGTGATTTATAATCAATGAGATAAATTCATAAACAAATGAAATTTGTAAAAGTAAATTGTAAATGTGTCTTATAACTTGAAATAAAATGTGATAGAATTCCAGAGTAATGTTTGGATATAAAAATTGGATGGATTTTTGTTTTGGGAAAGATTTAAATTCCTTTGGATTTAAAAATAGTTTTAAAGGTTTGGGAAAAATAATGGTGATATTATTTCATGAATATTTTTGAAATTGAATTGAAATCTGGTGGAATTTGGGATTTTAAAAATGTTTGAAATGTTTTAAAGTGATAAAAGCATTAAATTCTCTTCCGGTCGCTGGAAAATAATTTCGGTGATGACTGCAGCATCATCGATGTTCATTTTCGAGTTTCTAAAAGAGAAATTGCTACCAAACTGTTTTAAATTGGAAATGATTGTGAACTGGGTTGGTTTTGAAATTCAAAGGGAAAATTGTTTGATAAAAGCAGATTGTTTTGGAAATTGGGATTTGAGGTGATATACCAGATGTGTATGAGTTATTTATGGATTCAAAATGGTTTTGGAATAAAATCGAGCAATTGAATTCTGGGAATTCTATTTAAAATTTAAATGTGGAAATTTAAATGAATCAACAATATAAAGTATAGAATGAAGTTGATTTAAATAAGAAGGAAATGAAAGTTTAATTCTGGGATTATAATTATGAGATGAAATTAATTAAATGAGTAATAAGTTGATAGATAAAAGAATTAGAGAACTTGAAGGTGAATGAATTGTAAAACTTGTATAAAATTGTATCCTAGAATTAAAATTTAATTCGAGTATATGAAGGTGAATAAAATATATTTGAATTTAACTTAAGATGAGTTAAATAAAATTGAGAATTGGAATTGAATTAAATGTAAGTAAGTTGAAGTTGAATTGAATTGGATATAAAGGTAATGTAAATTGCTTATAATTGTGTAAAGAAATTCATATTCTTAAGTTCTTAAGTGTAATAATTTGAGATTTGATTGTAAAGATGAAAATGGACTTAAATGAATAGTCCCAGGTCTTAAGTAAGTAAGTTAAAACTTATGAATAGAAATGAAATTGTAAGTCATAAATGGGAATTCATTTCTTTGAACCATTAAGAGTTATAATTTGAAATTGTAATATCAAATGGAAACGACTAAGATGAGCAATCTTAATAAATCCAAACTCGAATTATAAAATAAATTGAACTTAAGATAATTAAGTGAAGTGATATTAGGAATTAAAAAGAAAGTATTTAATCTTAACCAGTGGAGGAACTAATGAGATAATAAATTAGTTAATGAAATTGAATTGGGAATTAATGAAATTGGATTAAAATAGTAATGGTTTGGATTTCGAATGGAAATCCAAATAAGTGAAAATAAATTGGAAATGGCCTGGTTATTAATAAAATAATTCCAGATGAATTGAGTATGGAAAATAAACTTAAGTTATTGACTTAAGTAAATGTTGAATGGAAACTGAACTCAACAGAGAAGTGGTTTAAATAAGTTGAGAAATAGTTATTGAATGAATTAACTTGGATTGTTTTCGAGCTAAATAAAATTCAATTTTTGGAAGTTGGAGATGAATTGAAAAAAAAAAAAAAAAAAAATTGGAAATGAAGTAGTAAATTGAAGTAAGTTGGAATTCATATGAAATTGGAATTCAATTTGAATATATACACTTCAGTGTAGTAAATAAATATAAGAAAATTTTATATTGAACTTAAGAATTGAAGAATGAAATTCTTGGGAAAATTTGTATTGGAGGTATACTTAGTAATTTTGGAATGGAAATATATATATATACTAAGTGAATAGTTGAATGAAGACTAAAACTGAAGTTGTGAAATGGGATAGTTGTGAATAAAGGGATAACAATCAAAAAGGAATGTGAATAAAGGAGAATTGATATAACTAATAATCAATTGGGCTAATTACGTAAGGTGTACGTATATTATTTTATTCGCATAACTATTTGGTCCAGATGTCGAACACAGAATTTCGAGATAGTTTTTATCGATCCGAATCAGGATTTTTCACTCGATTTTCAACGGCGGACCTGGATATGGATTGTTGATTGATTCTGGATATTCTCTATCATAGTTTATGGCTATGCAAGGAGAATGACGGTTTCTGATCAAGAAACCAGATCTGAGTCCGCACTAGGAAGTCGGGTGGACGATACTAGTTCGGAAGTGGAATTGTGTGATCGATTGAGTGATCGAATGTGATATTGCGTACGGATGATATATGTGCATCGTACGGGCTTAAGTAAAGCAAATATTGAAAATTTGTAAAGAAAAGTATAAAATGACTTTGGGATTGTGATTGAATATTATTGCTTAGTAGGATATACAGGTGTATAAAAGCAATGGATAAATTGGGATTTTTGATTTAGAAGATAAAATTTAATGGCCCGACAAAAAGGTATGTATTTGAATTTCTATATGAAATTTGATTGGGTTTTTGATTCAGCCACTTGGCTTTTTGGTTTTCTTTTTGAGATTGGGAGGCCGTAGAGCCATTTTGTAGTTGTACCGAGCTAGCCGCGCAAAGGAGACGCTGGTGAAATTTTTCAGAAATTTAG
This sequence comes from Allium fistulosum, assembly GCA_030737815.1. NCBI lineage: Eukaryota > Viridiplantae > Streptophyta > Magnoliopsida > Asparagales > Amaryllidaceae > Allium > Allium fistulosum. The sequence goes on from CM060905.1 coordinate 1,252,904,384, forward strand.
GGAGTTAGAAAAATTTTAGAAAATTTTGATAATTCAAAATTTGAATTCAAATTTAAATTTGAATGGATAAGTAGGTGGTATGAGTTGAACTTATGAATAAGTTTGGGAAGTTAAAAGATGATTACTGTATCATTAATAAAAGATTGTTTGGGTATTGTTAAAACTGTTTGAATTTGGGGAATAGCTAACGGGAAATGAGACATTCTTCTTAACTGGTAATTTCGGGGACGAAATTCTTTTAAGGGGGGAGGAATGTGACGACCCGGAATTTTTGTATATTTGAAATGTGAATATTTAATTTATTTTAAATATCCGAAGGTTAAATTTTAACTTTAATTTCAAATATACAGTATTTATTTGGATAATTAATTATTAAATTTAATTATCGGGATTGGGTAAAATATTGAATCTTGATTTTAAGCCTGTTAAAAATAGTTCAAAGGTTCAGAAAATTTATATTGTTAATACTGAAGATGATAGAACTTTTAAAATGGAATTTTAAAGAGTTTTGTTCAGTTTTAAAAATATATCGTTGAAATTAAATTTAAAAATAGCCGTCCGAGGCACAGTCTCGAAATTCAGCGAAACCAGTTCCATTGGATCCGTAATATTGTATTATTATTGGATTTCAATTTTCGTAGTGTTTGGAGTTGTCGTGTGATAGTACGGAATGTAAACGCGCTGAAATTTAATCGGAAATTTAATATTTTAACTGGTCGATATTTCTTTTCATCAGCTACGAGCCTTCTGGATCACGCTGTCTGTCCACACGTGTTCAACTGGGTTAACACGCGTCCTCTAAAAAAATCACTTCTTTCTCGTTCTAGTTAATACCGAGACAATCTTGTTTTCTATCTCCAGTTCTTATCAAAAACAAATCGTGCCCTTCCTCTCAAATAAGGGCAGAACGAAATTACCCAACCCCTAAAAATTCACATATACTCAAATCGCGTGACTCATTTCGAACTCGAGCATGTCGAGTTTTGGTCGCGATCAACTGCGTCGAGTTCTGGGGCTTGGTCGAATCGTGGGGATTGGGGTGGTCTCGAGGTTGTCACTCGCGTGCGAGGCGGTGATCGATTTTGAATCGCGATGGTGAGCGTTCACTGGCGAAGCTGGAAGCAGAACTTCGAGTCGCGAGAAATCAAGGGAGGCGATCGTGTGGCGACGCCTTGGAGGGAGCGGGGCGAAGACCTCGGCCAATTCCAGGGATTGCGATGGGGGGAATCGAAGTCTGGGTGGCCGAAATTGGTGGGAGTGAGGCTCGCGCATGTTCGTCGATGGTCGCGGACTCGATATTTGGAGTTTGGTAGCACTGTTCGAACCAAGAGGTACTTATTCGTTTTCTCGATTTAGCTTGTTTGATAAAATATATATACATAGAGTGTATATATATAACCTAGTGATTGAATTTACAGTAAGAGATTAAATAGCCTGAAACTGGTAAATAAAGTAGATAGATATATTTATATACGCTTTAAAAATACTGGTTATTTTAAATTAATGTATTGGGTAATTAATTTGGTTAGTTAACTTGTTTAATTCTTTGAAATCTATTTAGGGTATTTCACTAATATATAGTTCATAAGTAAATTAAATATACATCCCTAAATTTTAAATATTACCAGTTCATTTTTAAATAATAGAATTGGTGACTAACACTTTCAATTAACCTATTTAATTATGGGGTTACTAAAGGTAATGTGTTAAAGAAATTTTTTAGTTTAATGATGTTAAATTAAATTATAGGTTAAAATTTATAAAAAAAAAATGTTAATAAATCATATAAATTTTTATTCAAGGTCAATAATCGGGAAACTAAATCAAGAATGAGGTGGATTTGCAAATTTAGAGGCAAAGGTGAGTTAATCTCACTCAGTTTAGTTTTATTTAAATTTAATTGGTTAAATTTAAATATTGATGAATGATTGAATTGATTGATTTGATTGATATGGTATATATAGTAGTATATAGCAATATATACATATTGGCATATGTATATATTTGAGTTGTTGATATTCCCGCATTTATATAGCGGATGAGACCCTATGCGCCGCATAATAGCGGATGATTTATATAAATCCCATATACCGCGATATTCCACTTTGAAGTGGAATTGGTATTGTGCTAACGTTTGTGGATGCAGGGAACAGGTTGGAGGGATCCAACTGGATTCCTCAAAATTATTTAGATTATTTGATATTCTGTTCTATGAATATTGATATCCTGTGATGATTTTATTGATGATTGAAATATTGGATGATATGGTTGGATTGAATATTTCAATAAAAGGAGTTATCAAAATATATTGAATTGGATTTTTGAAAGAAATAAAAGAGTAAATTTTAAGTAAATAATTCAAGTGAATTGGAATAAGGGAATTTCGAAATAACAAGGGAAATATTAACTTTAAACTAAAGTGATATTAAATTTAAAGAATAAAGGATTTATTTTGAATGTAAGGATTAAATTTAATTAAAGGTTAAAGAAGGAATTTTGGAAGTATAAAATTGGTATTTTCAGTTAAAAAGGGTTTTAACTCAAATAAAGGAATAAATCTAAAAGTTAATGTATTTTGAAATAAATGAAGTAGTAAAGGAAATTTATTTCAAAGTAAAGTAAAGTAAATTGTAAAATCAATTGGAAATTGATTTAGTTGTTTAAAATTGGAATTTTAAAAGAGAAATGAGATTTTGGAATTTATAAACTGGGTTTATAAAGTAAAATAAAATATCAGTGGATATTAGAAAATATAAATTCAAGGTGGGAATTTATAAAGGAATATGAATTGGTTTAAAATAAATGTTGATTTATTTTTAAAGGATGGAAATGAGAAGTGTATTTCTCTGGATAGCCAAGTACGTTTCAAGGTAGTTTTAAATATAAGTTAAAAGTTTTAATATGTTTTAAAAAGCATGTTTTAGAAAATTGATTATTTTTAAATGTTAACTTTTTAAAGTAAGTATTTTCAAAAATATATTATTGTAGTAATTGTATAAAAGTGATTTGCTATTATGTTTTAAAAGGAGAAATTTAGTTTATATTTATAAAGTGGTTTATTTTAAAAGTATATATTTTTAATAAAGTATTAAAGTAGTTTAAATTTCAATGTTATAAGATATATTTAAAATAAAGTGTTTTTAAATTATTTTAAAATTAAAAGTATTTTGTACTTGGTGTTTCAGAGGAAATAAATATTTGGAAATGTATTCCGTAAGCGGAAACTGTTTTGAAATTGTTTTCAAATGAGTTTTGAAAATTCGGAAATATATCTTGGAAAGATATTTGGACAAATAAATAATGTGGGAAATTATTTAATTGTGTGATGGTTGCTTGTGGATGTTAATTGATAGTTAAATAACCGACTATCAATCTTGGCCAATGCGCTGATCGTTTCGAAGAGACCGGGATCGAGTTTCCGTATACCGGGATGCTAGGTCTGGAGACTCGAATACCACTTCGATCCGGTTTGTACGTTTCGTGTAACGATTTCGGAGTCGAAGATGGAGCAGTGAAGTGCAAGGGCTAGTCGCTACTAATCTTGAGGATATTTCCAAAATGGATGTAGTAGGAGTAGTGCCTTCGGTTCCGTTCAAACCCAGGACGGACTGGTATGGACGAATGCTTGCGAAACATCGTCAGCGGACGATGGGCATTCTAAGGGATATGTTCTCTAAAAGGTATCGTTTAGCCTCGAACCTCATCAACCGGGAATGACTGAAAATCAGGGGTTATGCAGCAAGGCTTCGTGGGTAGCTCCCACTGGAGGGTAAGGTCATCCCTGTCTAGATGTCCCTTTTTATTTCGGCTTAGTGGTGCGGTTGCTGATCCCAACCGTGGGGTGATTTTATTCGGGATCATCCAGTAAGGGATGGTTCCGGCCTTGTGTTGCAGAGGAGCGGGCGTACTCCTCGGTACGGTGATCTAGGCCACGTACTGTGATAGGTGGTACCCCAGTGCCTAGTCATTCGTTGGAAATCCATTCTTCCTACGTGCCTTGTACGGTATTTGTTTGTATTACCCACTTTTGTGGCTAGTATGCTGGAATTTAATAATGTAACAATTTCAGCTATTTTAATAAGTATGTGTATATAGACACTATTATAATATCAGAGGAATTTGATAAAAAGTGTTTTAGCTATCGTAAGGTAAAAACCCGACATGTTTATTTGTGGCATGGTCTTACGAGATGCTTTTGTTTTCAAAGGATTTTTGGAAACTTTAATAATCAATTGAGTGTGATTTTCTCACGCTGGTTTTCCAGACTGACTCGGGTATTGTTTTATATGATGCTCGGGTCAGACCGAGTATTATAAATTACAGGAAATGATGCTGTGGAGCTGGATGGCGATACGTACTTTCGTATTTGAGTTATATATTCCGCTGTGTATTCAGATTGTGAGGACAAGATATGATTACTGTCCAGTTGTATGATATTGATGTGATGTACTCTGATGATGTATTGGGATGATGTATATATAAACAGATATAGATTTCTTTTTGTGTAAAGATCTGTTATTACCTATTATAGTTTATTCCGCTGCGTATGAGAGATTCTGTTGTTGTTTTCTATTTTTCTTCTTCTACCTCTTCTTCTTAACTAAAATGGTCCGGTTTTTCTTGTATGAAAAATCCGGGTTGTTACAGCACTATATCTTGAAATCTACAATACATGTTAGAAATAAACTCATTTGGATTTATTTTAAACAACTGAAACTGATTAGTTAACACACTACAACAAAACAGGCTTTTTACAACGGGCAATGCCCGTTGTAATATGTGTTCCACAACGGGCAGCCGACCGTTGTAATAGGCAATGTTGTAATAGGTTGACCATATTTTACAACGGACAATGCCCGTTGTAATAAATCTTTTTACAACGGGCAATGCCCGTTGTAACACACATTTTTACAACGGGAAATGCCCGTTGTAATATATGATATTGCAACTGTTTTTGCCCGTTGTTAAAAAGATTCAAATGAGAAAAAAAATAAAACTACTACAATGCACGTGTAAATTTTAAACTAATTTGAATTGAAATAAAATTATTATACTAATGACAACCATATTATTCATATTTACTAAAAATAACAAAAGGAATTTATATTTCAAAATAACAAAAAGATTCATCTATTCACATCATTCATAAAATTTTACATAGTTACAAAACATCGAATACAACCCTAAACTAATATAACACGTAGTACATACAAATAATAACACAAGATTTAAAATTTAGACCGAACGACATTGAAGCAAACTTTGAACCATAATATTTTAGTTAATCAGAACCCATATAACACCTTTTTTCTTCAAAAATTCCTTTGCTTCTACTATGATTACTGCTTGTATTTCACAATACATACAAGTTATGCTGACCAAGCATTACAACAATTTAATACAATAATAAGCATCTACAAAGCTAACAATTACTGGCTTTTTGAAGAAGTCCTCTTGGTCAGTCTATAACTTACCATTCTGAGTATTTTGTAAAACCAAAATGCACTGACCAACTGCAATCCCATTGCCATCATCTGTTAATTCATATCAAGGGAAAATAATGATGTATGACCCGATAAAATTATGCAAAGGATAATGTAAATGTCGCTTAGTTATTACCTTTGTAAATGCTGCATATTTTGTCCCTTTCTTCTTGTGATATATTTGGGTGTTCCTGTTAATAAAATATACACCTGATTAGTAGAATTTTACAAGATAAATTTTGACTTTACGGAAAAAAGCAGAATTCGTTAGTTAAAGAACATAGCAAATTAATAGAAAATGACAGCATGAGCAAACTACTTTTATTTGATGCCTTTTATATACTTAAGGACCCTTGTAACCTCCTACAGGACCTTTTAATCTTTAAATATACAAATTAAGGGTTGTAAAATGAAAGTGCACAAGTAAACAAGCTAACAAATCCCTAACCACTAATCTTTCTTTGAACAAACTCTATTGACGGGTATTGATAGGTCATAATCTGTTACAATTATATACATGTGTTACTTACTGTTAAAACAAATTAATCCGGAAGATGAATTTAATAGCATACCAAATGTTGATAGATTTAGTACTAGACAAGGATCAAACATGTGTGCATATAAACAAGCTACATTAAAACTGGAAAATGGATCAAACTATAGAATTGACAGCTTATGTTAACTGAATCAAATTTGATGGTGTGGACCATTCTCAATGACCCACCCCAAAACTGACGGCGAAGTACATGAGTTCATGCATACAAGAAACTTAAAGTGCTGCGCACTCAAGCACAAGAAAAACAATATTTTATATAAAGTCTTAGTGTTAGAGAAATGAGGCAATGACCTAGCATTTTCTAAAATGAACTACAGAAAAGGTATTGTTACCTGATGAGTGGAGAGGAAAAATATATCTGGGTCATCATAAAATGCATCACAAGTACCATTCCCATGGTGAACATCAAAATCAATTATAAAGACCCTCTTTAGTCCATGCTTTCTTTGAGCATGTCGTGCTGCAAGAGCATTGTTTCCAAACACGCAAAAGTTCCTTTTGATATCATCTCTGAACAGACTGGTGTAATATTCAATATCTTGATCATCAAAAGAACATGAGTTAGAAAGGACCACAAATTTTAGCAAACGGATATCATACAAATATGACTAGCATAATACAAAATAATTATAGCAACATTGAAAATGAAATAATATACCCTGTGCTTTGAACAACTTGACCAAGAGTTGCCACAGCTACATCTCTTTTTGTAACGGCAGCAGCATCCAACAGTCCATCAAAAATTAATGGGATCAATTCAGGGAGGTATATCCTCATTGAATAGCCACCCTATACAAAAGTAAACTACCAAGTTAGTTGCTTGAAAACTTAATATACTACTGCTAATTATATGTTCAGCAAACTAAGTTAAATCTTTGAAATAAAGTCTCTTAATATGTTCTCGACAAAAGAAAATGGATATATCAGCTAGATAAGTATACAATGTTTACATTGAACACTTCCATAGGCCTTATTATAATGAACTTTCAAAACTATACATGTGCTTTAACTTAGGACAAGTGAAGAAAATAGTAATATCGATGATAGGGCAGTACTGAAAAATGTTTAAACAAAATTTCGTGAGTAGCAGAGTGCAAATATAGAAACATCACCAAATAAAACCAAGGACACATCACTAAATACAGAAAAAGAAAGACAAAAATTGATATAATGACTAGCAGCCCACCAACAAAATAGATTGCTTGAAGTTTAGTTGCTTAACAAATGGATTTAAGCCATATAATTAAAACTATTTTAATCAATCTATGAAATATTTGTCGTGAAAATTCAAGTGTTCTAGGTATAATATTCCAAAACATTTGAAAATACAGCATCAGAACCTGAAAAGTATGAATCAATTAACCTTAACTGTAGTCATCACCTGCACCATTATTCACATTAGTAGGTTGCACGTTTCTAAGTAATGAGAGTTCAGTTTTCAACAAATGAGGATATCAGCTTGGCCTGTTCATGACCATCTCGATAGTCACCAAAACAAAAACCTCGATCAGCACCATCTATAACACAGTCCTCTTCGTCCACACTAACTCCATTTCAACCATGGCACGACAACATCAGTTCGACGAAACCCTTTAGCAAAATTATTTGATGTCGGTAGTGCAACTCTAACCAGATAGAGACTCAACAATGCTAACGCGAAACTCTGACAACAAGCTTCCCACCATCCAAGCATAGACGTGGCAAAAAAATTGTAGGAATAATTGAATTTTAGATACTGTGGTGTTTCGATTTCTTAGGGGACGACGAGCTCTCTAGATCAACGAGTGGAACCACTCAACGATGAACCTCCAACGATGACGTCGCAGCCAGCACATCCAGACGAAGGTAGCATCGAGATTACTATACTGCGACTTCAGATCTAAGGTCGTGGCAGCGAGATTCAAAGGACTTATTTTAAAATAGAAACCTGAATAATGCGAAAAGTTAAAATTGAAGCTCTTTTGCATCGTGAAATCCAAATCGCGAAAAGTTAAAAGGGGAGAAGAAAACACACAAATTAAAATGAAATCGTGAGATTCGTACCTGAATAATGAGGAGGCGGAGCGAAATCGAAATCGCGAAACTTGATTTGATTTCGCGTTCCCTAAGAGAAGAAATGATTTCACGTGAACCCTAGTTTTGGCAAAGAGGACGAACGCCATTTTTCACGAGCAAAGATGCGGCCGAAGAAATAAACGAAGGTACAGTGTTTTGTTATTCGATAACAGTTGGACCGGTTTAAATTTTATTACAACGGGCATGTGACCGTTGTAAAGTTGGCATCTATTACAACGGGCATGTGACCGTTGTAATAGCCTTCTATTACAACGGACAACCAATGCCCGTTGTAAAAAGGGTCTTGTATGGGCATCTTTTACAACGGGCGCAAATTGACCGTTGTAATAGCCTTCTACTACAACGGGCAATCAATGCCCGTTGTAAAAAGGACGTTGTAATAGGGTATTTTTGTTGTAGTGACATGGAAATTTTGGTCTATTTAACTTTACTAGTGCCCTCATATGTAACTTGCAGTGTTGTCCAAGTTTCATATGCAGGCTTAAAAATAGAGACTCTATTAAATTCATTTTTACCTAGTGAGCAAAATAAAATATTCATAGCTTTAGAATTATTCTGTGCAAGTGCCATTTGGTTAGCAGTCCATTGTGAAAAGTTAGTTTAGGGTTCTGTGTACTCATTCTGCGTACAAATATCTAAACCATTAGACTATAAATATATCTTCATCCTACATGACAAATAAGATTAATTACTGTCATTAAAAAGTGAGGGTATAGCGGTGGATTGTCCTTCAACAAAAGTGTTAACAAGTGTACTAACAGTGTTGCTAGCCATTTAAACTTTTCAAAAATCAAATTATAAGTATTTTGAAAACATGTTGCTTTGATACCAAATATGGGTAGCGGAATTATGAATCTTAAGGCTAATTAAACACTAGGGGGAATGAATAGTGTTTTCTAACTTATGTAAATCTTTTAAAATTACTTTTAAGATTAATATTAGATTGTCAACACAGAAATATACCAACAATCAATCACAGATGCAATCACAGATAAAACTAAAAGCAATAATGTAAAGTAAAGAGTTTGGGAGATAACACCAGGGATTTTATATTAGTTCAGATTTCTCGTACATCTAGTCCTGTATAATTGCTTGTATATATTTCTTTTTCAAATGCCAGTCTTTAACCAAATGGAAGGCAAACCCAAATATAGTCCCGATTTCGAGACCACGAGACACCCTCTTGAATTTTCGAGCTTAGGGTAGTCTCACTTGATTTGACCGGGCTACAAGCACACCCACTAGATTTTTGAGCTACTAAGCACACCCACTTAATTTGAATGGACTACAAGCACACTCAAGCAAATACAAATAGAGTTGATGGTTTTTCCAAAGATAAATTTTTTGTAAGTTGGATACAATGGATCCTATAACCTCTTGGACAACACTCTGATCTTTGATCTGAGAGAGATGTTTGCAAAGCTGTAAGAAAGTAGCATTGAATCAATACAATGAAGTATGAATTGATTCTATGTGATTTTGAAGAAAATAAATATATTTTTCAGTGGAATTTTCAAAAGAGTAAGAAGAGGGAAGAAAATAAGTAAGTAGTTATCAAAAAATTCATTTGCACTTCTATTTATATAGTAAATCAACAAATGCGTCCGTTCGAAAAGAGTTACGACGAATAAACACTTCCTTCTAAAATTTGAAAAAGCTAATTGGCGGCATGTATGTCGACATATCCAAGGCATGTATGTTGACATACACATGTGTATTTTGAAAACCATTTTCTTTAAAATTATTTTGAAAATCCTATACTTTGTAAAATAATTTGATAATTTGTAAAATAGTTTGAACATAGTTTATAAACATTTTGATCTTTGAAAAACTTTTATAAAATATTATGGAATTTATTTTGAAATTTATTTTGGTTAAAAATTTAAAAGATTAGAAAAGTGGAGATAGAGATCAAAAATTGCTATCAAGTAATCTAATAATATATATACTATGACTCTATACATTAAATTATAATCTTGAGATCTTCGTATCTTTGTCTTTGAATTCATGAATCTTCATGTCTATCTCTTGAGTCTTTATACTTTATAGTCTTTGATTCACCACATGTTTAATAATCTACATTATATACTATATAGCTTGGCAAAATATTAGTGTATATATTTTATATGTTTGTGTATGGTTGTATATGGTTGTTGTCATTAAACTCAATAACTGAGGTATTAAAACTAACCCTGTAGTTGCTAGTATTTGTGACATGTAATCTATCCCATCCAAGTAGATCCACCATTAACTTGCCATTTATCCAAGGATCAAACTAAAGATGTGTATACTCTCCATTTGCTATAAGCCTTTGAATTAGATTCCTGGCTATATCTTTGTCTCAAGATTGATTTCAGAGTGTAGCACATGTTATTGTCTATGGCCATTGCCTAAAACTTATATTTTGTACATATTTGTTTCTCATCCATGTCGCCCATATTGTTTGCATTCATAGTAGTTTGCACGGTAGTTTAAGTGCATAATGTCTCTTAAATCTTCTAAGTTCTTTAGACCTATGCCACCCTCCTTTTTTGCCATGCATAATTTACTCCAGGCTATCTTATGCTTTTTGCCACCCCACAAGAAGTCAGCATTAATTTTGTCTATCTTCTTTAATGTAGCTATAAGAAGCCGATATATTAGTAGCCAGTATAAAATCATAGGGTATATTACTGCGTTAATCACTTCAACTTTGCCTGCCATTGATAGATATTTGCAATCCCATCCATCTACCTTACTTGTTATCTTCTGAAACATGGATAAGCAATCTGCATAATGGAGATAATTGTTGGATAGAGGTACTCTTAAGTATTTCACTGGCAAGTTGCCTTAAGTTATTTCTAGAATTTGTAAAATTTCCCCCTCGCAAAGAGAGTGCTTACTCAAATATACATTAAACTTCAAGCTGTTGATTTTTAATCCGGCATCCTCATCTAATTGGTTGAGTATTCTTCTAAGTGTGGTTGTACTTTTGGTAATGGCAACATATATATATATATATATATATATATATATTTGTGTGTGTATGTATGTATTTGTTAATATACATAAATTTACAAACATTGCTTTTATTTCAAACAAAATAAAAAAATTATTTTTCTCGCATAGATTTAGTTTTAAATTTAAAAAGAAGAATAATTTGTACGAATTTAATTATATAAAAAATTGATTTTGTTAAAATATAAATATGGTCGAAAAGAAATATGTATATATTATATTATATATATACTTTATTATATGACATCATTTTATATTATAAATGATTTTTATACATTATATATATGTATGTACGTTTAAAAAGTTAATTTTTTCCATACATATATAATTATATATTTTAATAATGTATAATTTATTAGCAAATTATAAATTTGAATTTAAGTGTAAAAGATAATTTCAGATCTTGATCTAGTTTTAAAATTTGAAGTCTGAAATTTGAATTTGAAATTATTTATATCTATATTCTTAAATATTATTTTATGCACGTGTGTGTGTATGTGTATATACGTATATTAGAATAAGATTACTTTTATATTATTTTATGTATATATATGTTTAATTTTATATAAATATAATTTATACCATTTAATTATATAAGTATATATATAAATAGAAAGCATATATGTATATGGAGTGACTAATATGTTTATTGCGGTGCAAATCCCAGCTAGACCCGGGCATGTTAAACCATGCACATTGTATATGTTGCATGTGCACATACACATACATGTGTATACGATACACATATGCGTATTATATATAACTTCAAATAAAATCTATCTATTAATAAATAAAATAAAATAATGATTTTATTTAAAATTAATTTAGATCATATCTAAATCAATTTAAGCTTTATTGGCCTAATAAGATCCAAAATCGAATAATTTTTTTAAAGTTTACCCATTTAACCCGCTGCGCTGACCTAGTTCCAACAAAGAGGAAGCAATCTAATAATTGGGAATAGAAGTAATGATGTCGGTTAGGGTGAGAAAATGTCGGTGGAAGACATTCTGTAAGAGTGTAAATGAAGAGCAGGCTGGGTTAGTTTTCTAGGGGGCATAAGAAATGAAATCGAAGCGATTAAATTCAGTGAAGTTCAAAATAAAGAGTTCTAGATGCGTTTGGACAAACAAAAGTTCACATTGAAAAGGTGGTTGAAGCTATAAGGGTGAAGTACGATTAGATTTCTTATTGGAAATGGGTGTGGGACAACATTAATTACCCTAAAATAGCTGTTTGTTGTTATAAATCATTAATGAACTTGCTACTAACAAAAGACAGGCTTATTCAAAGATTAATCCAAGTTAGTCCTACTTGTTTGCTATGTGAGAGGGAGGAAGAGAGTGTGGACCGCCTATTTTTCAAATGTAAATTTTCAGCTTATGTGTGAAAGTGGTGTAGGGTCAAACGTAGATGGCTAGCAATTCGTACAGAAATATATGAAAAGAAATATATGAAAAGCAGTGACATAGATAAGTTAACATTTTCAATGTGCTTATGGAGTATATATGAAAAGAATGGAAGGATATATGCTTATTAGAACCACTTACTCTTCAGCCATGATTAGGCTGGGTTTTGCAAACTGCATCGCATCATATATGCCTATTGCTGCTCGATGTTCACCACGGCTATCCCTGGGCAGGGTCGACTTTTATCTGCACCTATTTTTGCATTAATTTTACACGCGTGCAGGTACAGATACATCTGCAGTAATCTGGGAAATTAGTATACAATTTAGAACAACCCAAATCCAAAATTACAAGATGCAAGAACTATAATTTTCTAATTTGGTTTGATAACGGGAGCACTGTGCGAAATTGCAAGCATAGAAACCGCACCATTCAAGTAGACACGACAGCTCAAAGGCCCCAATCTTGCTCGTTTGACATGATAAAATTACATCGAGATGCTAAGTATTATTACATGTACAAGAACTAATAAAAGAAAAAGTTACAACTTCAAACACCAAATAGTCAAACGAGTAAATATTATTAAAACTAATTAGGCTATTAGCCACAATTATGGGGTTATTCTATTCATTAATCATTCACATCGAGGCCAAAAGAAAGTTAAACAACCGACACAGGTACCTTTCGCAGCCAAGAAATGACCAGCTGATTTTGATATGGACGCCCAAGACGCATCGAGACGCGCATATTCGCACCGTTTAGCCGTACGGTTCAAAATGAACGATTGACACCAATGGCCTCCAACTTGTCGAACACCGCCACTTATCACCCCGTCTTTTTCTTTGTATTTGTTTCTCCAGAATTTCTCTTCACCAAACACTTCTTCTCCATCAAATTGAAAATTCAATCGTTTTTTCCATTTCTACATCACTCGGGGATAAATTTCATTAAATTTGCTTTGCTAATGTCCACCTTCTATATTTTTCTCGATTTGTTTTTTATCTTTTTTGTTAGAATGTCGATACATGGACCTTCTGATTCTTCTACACGTCACATTGTATAGACCGGAAAATGAACGTTGGTCTTATTGACATTTGTTTCACCAAATAGTCCCCTACACTTAATGTATATTTTGTTTTGCAAAGTTCTAAATTCTGACCGACAAGCCGTAACTACGACCAATTTGTTTCGATGCCGACGAAAATCGGACTGGAATCGCATCATATTTCCGTTTTGGATTTCACATAAAAAAAGTTGCTTACAAAATGAAAAGCACTTTTCTCTTTTTCGATGTGTAATGAGTAGCAAACTTTCTTTCAGAGTGGAGAGGCTTATAGTCATTTAATGAGCAGGGAAACTTTTCTTCTCATTTTTTCCTTCCATTGAATGTGAATTAAAGAGGTAAAGCTAGGGCTTAGATTGGTATTTGGATTTGAACGAAGAGGAAAGAGAAAAGTAGAGATCAGCGTAAGAGACTTGAGAGAGCTTTGTGTTTTAATTATTATGTTTTATAATTGGGCTTGATCGGGTTGGTGTAGGATTACAAATATTTTATGTGGAATAAGTTTTTATATATAAAATATAATGATAAATGAATTTAGATTCATAATTGGACTAAATAATTCATAAATAAATTTAGTAAATCATAGCATCTTAACGTGAATGTAATTCAAAAAATGTAGTATAAATTTAAGTTAGTATTGAACTTTTTAAAACACATCTAATCATTTATATAGAAAATGAAACGACATTTGACAACCGGAATTAAAGCGGAATTTCGATACTTTCGGAAACGAAATCTCCTAAATTGTCATTGAACGGAATGGGACAACAAAAACAAACTAATTTTTTTTGTTTGATTATAGCGTTGAATATCCCTTGGGCCGGCCTGAGTCCACAAGCTTGACTTCTGAAATATCGACTATTGTTGCTACAGCTTTTTACTGCACCATGTGCAACCCCAACCATATTTATCATTCAAAATCCAAATATATGGCAAATACACTATATATCATACCATACTATAGAGCCACATCTACAGAATTTCCACCATGATATCCTAAACAACTTATCACATTATATGGGAAACTTTCTAATATCAGTCAATAACATAGCAGTGATCATAAAGTAACACATCATACTCATGCCACCATAAAGTTCCTCATGCATGAGCTCTCATCCACTACAAAACACCATCTAAAACAAACTTCTTATTTCTGCTGAAAAACCCCATTAGCAAAATCAACGGGATTCTCGCTCTCCTCTTCATCATCTCCACACTCTAAAGTGCTCGAAAGCTGCAGTTGCTCGAAAGCACTTTGTGAAGGCGGGACAGTGCTTATAAGCTCCAATCCAGAACTTGTGAAGCTGCTTATATCAACAACATCTGATGCTGATGAGGCATTTGAAAAGCTTTGCTGCTGCATAAGTACTCCACTGTTCTGTTGCTGTATCTGTTGAGTTCCGTTTAGTGCATTGGCAGCAGCCAGTTTGCTGCTTATCAGATGCGACCTCACTATTGATAGCTCGGTTTGCAGCGATGCCACCTTACAGAAAAATTTGTTAGAAAGTGTTTGACATTGCCTTATAAGTAGCAGAAATAATTTATAAGTTACTTATACAAACTTATTTTGTTTTTTGACAACAGTTTGAAATTTTGACTCAGAGTTGCATTTGAGCAAAATTTAAACTTATCTATCAAAAGAGGAAATTTCTCCTTTGAAAATTGAAACTACATAAAAGTTATATTCTAAAACTGCTTTATAAGTCCAAAGTAGTTACCAAATGGGCTATATATATTAGCATTTTTCATGTGACACGCAACGTCAGTTATATGTAGCGACCTCTTGATATATGCTGTCTGATACATGTGAGCTGACCTCTCAATGGCCCAGGTTTCAGTTTCCGCATCTAAAATTCAGATCCAAATCCGATTACAATAATTAAAACTCGAGCCCGATCTGAATCCGCAAGGTAATTCAAATTAAAATCAATACATGAGCCCAAACCGAATCCCCATATATTTCAAAACCAATACCGCCAAGTCCGGCCCGAATCCGTAGGTTATTTCAAAACCAATACCCGACCCGTCAGACTTTCAAACCCGTTGAGTAAATACCCGTATACCAGAATTATAATAATTATGTTAGTATCATACTTTAAACTTGCAATTTTTGTAAAATTTATACACAAACGATGTTAATATACAAATTGAACGGTGACATAGCCAAGTTCACAACAAAAGAAAGCAGAAACATGTATACGTAAACAAACAAAATGTTAAACAAATAATATAAACACTTATGTTTTGATACTATGAAAAACTAATAACTGAGTCGGACTCAAACTGGACCGGGCTTTGAGAAAACCATACCCGATCCTAATAGTAACCGGATCGGGTCTGAACCGGACTTAAGTAACTAAGGCAAAACCCGTAACTGTTAATTGTATTAACGTAGCGGGTTCAGGTCGGGTTCGGTCCAGAACCCATATCATTGATGGGCCTAGATATGAGCATGTAACATTTTCTTAATGTTTTCTTAAGATATATTATTATATTTCAGTTTTATATCTGTAGGTGAATGTTCTTACGTTTTTGTTAGGGTTTCATCATAGAATAGGTGGTTGATTAGTGGTAGGTAAGTTAGGTATAAACATCTCCAGGGTTCTAGGGAGGTTATCTTGTTCATGCATGATCTTATCAATTTTTAACTATTATTAATTGTGGTAGAAAGTCAGTAGAATTTTAGCTAAGAGTAGTCAGTGCAACATTTCTACTATACAATTTAGTTGATTATGACAATGTTGAATGAGTGTTGCTATATTTTTTTAATTCTGTTTCCTAAAATATAAAGTAAAACAAACAAATAAATAAAAATAGTGTTTAGAAGACAAAACCTTGTTTGTTCAAACGCCAAAATGCTATCTATCATCATCACGGAAAAAATACGAAAAAAAAAGGAACAATAACACCTTTGAGGATAAAAACCTTGAGATGTTAATGAGAAAATGTAAGAATTAAACAATAATGGACATGGAGGATGTATATATATTTTTCTCAGAAGTTTACAAACTAAAAGACCATTTAACATCTACCATTGCTATTAGTTCTTTTATGATTATACTCACTACCTTAGGTTATAGTTTAAGCCTTTAAGTTTAAGGTCAACCATCATCCATAATGGTGGTAATTCTATAGCAGGAAGTCTAAGATGGTTCCTAATACACTTGTATTATTCCTTAGAGGGTTAACTGTTATATCCTATAATCCTTACATATGCGTTTTTAACACTGCTTAATAATTCATGTCCAGTATTAGTTTCTCAAAATAATCAGACGTATGTGTTTTGAAGTCACAATTTTATGAATAACTAAATATCACCTGTTGCTGCAAAGCATGTATAGTAGAAACACAACCATAAACAGGATCAGAGAGCCTGGCCTGCGCCTCATAGCAAATAGTAACAACCGCATCGTTTCTTCTACCAACCGGCACATGCTGCAGCAGCTTCGAGACGTTGCTCGCTCCAAACACCTTGTGCACAGCAGCGAACCGGGTTGGGCCCTGATCAGGCCCGAAATGCGGGGCGAACACACACCCGGGCACGCACTTCCTCCTCAGGAACTTGCATGCCCCGCATGGAGAGGAGGAGGGCGCAGGCAGGCTTTGGGTTGGGTACCGGGTCTGTTTGGAATCCATTATGAGGGTTGGAATGGGAGAATGCATGTGAAGAAAAAATAATGGTGTGGAGTTATTAAGTACACAAGATTTGTGCTGCTCCTTGCTGCATGGAGTGAGTATTTTTGTTGTTTACTGCCCACGCCATTTTCAAGGGTGGGTTTTTGTTCTTTTTAATGGTGTTTGGTTACTTAGACCGGTTACACTCGAATACAAGCGTTAAAGTGAGTTTTTGTTGGTTAGTTAATGGCTGTCCATTGGTTGATTTTATGGACTTATGTTGAACTTCTCGTTTGATTCATGATATGCCATAATAAAATATGCCTTTTTATACAAATTGCGCTCCTATTAATTGATTTGGAAGCATTTTTGTTTATCTAGAGAAATTCATTTTTATTTTATTAAATTGCGTGGATTGTATGTTTGCCCTCATCATGGGCGTAAATTCTACTTAATCCATTTTTTTACATTCCTTTTTTTTAATTGAGTTTGATATTATGTGTCGGAAGTACATTGGGATTCCAATATGATGATGATACGAAGGGTAATTCCGACTACGATGGCCTTAGTAAAAGATTTTTTATATAACAATTCAATCCTTCAAGTATATACGGTTATTGAATTATTGACTTAAAAATTCAATAGTTTTTTAACAATATAACCGAATTTAAAATTTGTACGACTTTTATTCGACCAAGTATACACTTTTACACACGGAGGAGTTAAGAAACGAAGGGAAGAGGAAGAGAAAAAAAATTGTGCTTAGAAATGAATTCAACCATACCTTTATATAGACAGTGGAATGATGCATCTGATCATCAACGACCATGTTCATTGGTAGTAACAGTTAGTTTTCCCGTTTGATTCAAAAAACGCGTATGTTGGTTCCAAAGGTCATATCTACCGCCATTTCAATAGTTCAAATTTTGGACTTCCGAGCTTGTAAACGGACTGGAAAAAGGACCCATCTAAATACGTTCAAAATATAATTTGGACCCGAACCCTATCAGTCAGATAATGGTGAAATGCGCGCGTGTGTTTGTCAAGATACATGACCTCTTCTTCAATCCAAGAGAAAACAATTGAGTGCTCAAATGGCTCAACCTTCTCCGGAGAGTCCTATATTTAAGCAATTATATGACCTCAATTTCTACAATGTAGGACTTAATATCCCTTCTTCTTCCTATTCCAAGATAAATATCAAAACCAATTTTTTTGTTTGAAATATCCCATATCCCCTCCCCCCCAAATTTCAAAATAAATAAAAGAAATGGTTGCATTATGGTGACTGCTTGTACAAAAGTAGGATCGAGCCGACGTAGTTTAAAGAGAAAAAATTGCATTATCATGGAAACCAATACATAAATGAGAGGTATCTTTTGGATCTGAACATTCACTTAGTGTAAACTCTTCAAAATTCTATTGAGGTCTTTGATGAACTGATCTTAAACCAAGTACCTATATAATAGGACTGGAAAGTAACACATATTGATTTCGGTTAGTAGAATGTCTGTATTCTCTTCATATTAATGACTATATGCTTAATTCAATCCTAGGTTCATATGTCTACTTTAGAAAGAGGTCTTGCTTTCTTAGGAAATGACCTAATTTGCATACTCACATAGGTCTATTAAGGCATTTTTACGACACACCTTGTTAGCTATCTAGACTTATTAAGGATCACCATCAATCCTTGTTCATGCTGATCCAACATTAATTCATAAATGGGTAATTAGTTTTAATGTGCTATATGTTTGTACCAAAAATGGGTACAACACTCTTCGGGAGTTATTTGAAGAGATAAAATGAAGATTATAAATGTAAAACAGAGGTTATCTAACAAAAACTCCAACAAACAGAAATGTAAAATGCACAGACAAGCAATTTAGAGTGGTTCGGCGTATAGCCTACGTCCACTATGAAGTTTTGATGATTTTATTGATTCTCTTTCAATGATTACAAGCGGTTACAACAATGAACAGTGGATTACAGATGAGAATTCAAAATTGACAGCAAAAATAGGATGCAAATCTCAATCCAGCAGAGTCTGGACGCTTCAGAGAAAAAAGATCCTTTTTCTGTTGATTCTGGGGCTCTATTTATAGGCGTAGGAGGCTCAGAATTCGCTCAAACTTCGGGAGACTTGGTCTGGCATGTGAGGGGGCCCACGCGACCGTTTCCAGAAAGTTTGGAGTCGATCTGCGATCGATACGAAGTCATTTCGTATCGACCAAGATTACCTCCAATTGAGCTCAAATTTGGTGGAGATGTTCCTCGGTATGTGTGCAACCTTCAGTTAAAATTTCATGGTATTTGGATCAGTGGATTGAGAGATATCATCGATACGAGGCGACGTTCTTCGCTAGGCTGTCTAGTTCGAATCCATCCCTCCGAACTGAGAGCTTCGAATCGATGGTGTCACGCTCCTCTGTGAAGACGTGGAACGCGCGCTTCGCCTCGATCCGGTCTTTACTCCGAGTCGACCGCGTCGACTCCATATATCTCGGCGCATTCGCATCGAGGGATGGCGTGGTGTGCGCGCTTCGCCTCGATCCGGACTCTGCGCCGTATTGACTGCTTCGACTCCACATATCTCGCCTCGTTTACTTCGATGGGCTACACGTCATTCTAGTTGGTTGACTCGCTAGATACGAACAAGTTGTTGGGTACGTATTCGAAGCGAGGTTCTCAGATGGATACGAAGTAGGCACCGAATGATGGATACGAAGTAGGCACTGGCTGATGGATACGAAGTAGACATTAAATGATCGTTACGAACCAGGTGACCTATTGATGGATACGAAATGAGCGATGGACACAGACTGGTTGGATACGAAACAAGGTCCACTGATGGACACGAAATCACCGCTGATCTGATGGATGCGAAATCACCCATGGCGATGGATACGAAATCTGGGCCGGGCTGAATGATACGAAGTCCATCGAGACGAATTCGATGGATTCGAAGCATGGTTAACTTCGATCGATACGAACTGCTGCTTCCCGATGGATACGAAAAAGTGCTCTCCCCTTTGACTTGTATCCATCATAACCTGTGCGTATGAGCTCGGATTGACTTGAAACTTGGAACGTTGGTTTACTATATTTTCCCGATCATATCTCATCGATTGGGGCTTGATCCGGACTTGGTCAAAATTCAACGATATCCATGACAAACGACATTTGGAATCCAACTCCTTGGTGTCCTGGCCTTGCCAAAAGGCGGGATAACATTTGCC
The DNA here is from genome assembly GCA_030737815.1 of Allium fistulosum. Taxonomy (NCBI): domain Eukaryota; kingdom Viridiplantae; phylum Streptophyta; class Magnoliopsida; order Asparagales; family Amaryllidaceae; genus Allium; species Allium fistulosum. The sequence continues at coordinate 1,252,924,822 of CM060905.1, forward strand.
CCCCAAAGTACGTCTTGTGAAAACATGACGTGCTTTGAAAAGCTGCAGGCCTTCTTTGAATAACTTTGAAAGTCGTACTCTTTGGCCATTCTCTTGTATCGGTCCTCTCATGAATCGATGCTAAAAGTTGGAAAGCCTTTCTTCATATCGATGTGGGTTGACTTGGTGGATTTTGATTTGAATTGGCGATATCTGGTGGATACGAAATGGATGTTCGTATCGATAGGTTCTGATGGATACGAAAGTGACGCTCGTGTTAATAGGTCTGCTCTGTTTTGAATCGATGGCTCATAATTTGGATGTTTCGAAACGATGGTGCCTGGTGAACATTTCGCCTCGATGAATACACATCTTGATGGATTCGAAGAGAGCGTTTGCACTGATCCATCGTACTCAAGTGGCCTCCCTGTGCGCTTCGAACCGATAAAGTCTGGTGGATTCGAAACGAGCCTTCGTTTCGATGCGCCGTCTGACTGGTTGCGACTGGTCAGGTTGACTGGGAGTCGAATCGACTCGGTTCCATCCTAGGCTTCATATAAATACCTGGGACTTCGTCACTTCTCACTTTTTTACCTTCTATTTTTTACTGCTGTTCTCTGTTCCTCTTTTATCTCCGTATCGATAGACCGAGAGGAAGTATTGTTCATTTTCGAATCGACCCAAACCTTCGATCCTTCGAGTTTAATTTCTAAAATCAGGTGATTAGCAAATAAGATTATGTTAATAATGATAAAACTCGAGACTCCAATCATCCTCCTGGATTCTACGGCCGAGTTCGATAAATTCGAGATCTGGACGAGAGAAAACGAGATCTGGGGATGGAGCGTGGCCATGGAGTTAAAATCCTTTGGGGAAGAAGGAGACAAGGAGGAAAACATTTCAAATTCACTTCGTATCGTCCTGGACTGGGAGTATTCGTATCGATCCAGACTGTATATGCTCGCATCGATATGGAGACGAGGGCTGCGGTCGATACGAAGCCACTACCTTCAGATCGATGCGAAATCGGTGCCCTCGACCGACACGATATGTGTCGAGTCGAACCTGATCGACACGAAGCATTCCCACTTCAGCCTGATCGATACGAAGCACTCCTTCGCCAGGGCGATCGATACGAAAGTATCGATTCGAACGTTGCCATGCCGAAATACGTGATCCCCCTGTCTCGATATGGGAGTGAGGTGCGATGATCGATTCGAAATTAAATCTTGACAAACATATGGAAATTCTGAAAACCTGACCACTTGACTCCGACGAGCTTCTGCCTTGCATAATTGAACTCGATCACAACATTGCATATTTGACTGCCTTTTGAAGCTCGTTGATGGAACTGCTATTTAACAAAAACAAGAGTATAAGCAAACTTTAACTTGAATCGATCACCGTCATTTGGATGGCGCGGTCGTGACGGTCAGCGATGACGGTCGTGCCTGTCTGATTTCCAGAATTTCGTCGCTTGCATGTTTTCTTTAACTTTGTAAAATTTGCTCAAGTTACGCACAACATTTGCACTACATAACACATTCATGCACTTTACACTGGGGAATGCACGGGCTTTTTATCATCTAATGATGGTTTCTCATGAGTTAGCTAGTTATGGAACCGTCAAGTTCGCAGCAGCAAGAAATCCAGAACCTTATCCCTCCCAGACTTGAGATTCCGGACATCGAGGCCGAAGCTATTGGTCCAGCTCCGGATGAGTTGCCCGATGCGTCCTTCATTAATTATCCACCTGATTCTGTCCCGTCCAATATCTCTGAAGACATGCTAGGGAGAATATGCTTAAGGCATGGCTTATCTTTGGATGAAGTACTGTTGCCTGGACCGGACGACAGGCCACATAATCCCCCGAAGGGGTTTACTGCTTTTAATCGACATGCGTGCGCAGCCGGCACACTTCCTCCGTTCAATGATTACATAAGAGAAGTGTTGGCTTATCTGGACATCGCTCCATCTCAATTGCATCCAAATGGATATGCTTCACTCAACAGCTTGTTCATTGTATTCATGGAGTACCTCCATCGTCCTCCCCGTATGACCGACATAAGATACTTGTTTAATTTCAAGAGTCGGACTGACAGCCCATCTTATACGTTCTTGGAGTCTGTAAGGAACTGCCAAGTTGTCGCGGGGTCGTGGACTAGGCTAAGCTACTTTAAGTCGGAGTGGTTCTATGTCCGATGTCCTCCGGGATTTGCCAGAAGATGGCTGTTCAGACGTGAGTATTGTCTTTATTCCCAAGTAATTGACAGGGCATTTTTCGGAGTGAAATTAAACTTACGTCTTCTTCTCTTTTTCTTTCAGCAATCATCCAGCGGCCTGAGGGTGGCTACTATAAAGAGATAGTTCAGGTCCTCCAAGAGATTCCTAGCGAAGAAAGGAATATTGAACTGTTACTGACAGATCGGAATCTCAGAGTTCTCGGGTTGATCGGCCGGAGGCAGAGCATAAGGCTCGATGGTGCATTAAAGACCGTCTCCAGAAAAAAAAGGTCAAGCGGATGAAACCCAGGGTTGTGATAATTGAGGAACCCGATTCCGAGAAAACTCATACCGACGAGGAACCGTTGGTCGGACCTGCTAATGCAACCCCGGAGTCCGACGCAAAGAGGAAAGGCAAAGCAGTGGCCTCAAAACAGCCTAAGTTCGGGAGGCGGAAGTCTGTGGTTTTGCACCGTCCTTTGCCAGGAGTTGAGATTACGGAAGCATCCTCCCTGCAAGCTGAAGATCAATTCGAAGGGCCTGCTGACCCTCCAATCCTGGACATCGATCCGGAGCAACACGACGTTGAATCGGGTGGACCGCAACATATCGTCGATGTTAGCGAGTCTAATCCTGCCAGTGCGATTGACACTTCTGGTTGGTCCGGGGGGTTACACATTCACACACTCTTCACGGCACAACACGCTTTCCTAATCGTAAATAACACATCGCAAACGGTTACTGATTTTTCGTGGTTTTCTTTTCAGGTACGATGTCTGGGCAAGGTTCTGTGCTTGGTAGTTTGCGCAACAAGCGCCGTTATCATGAGCCGCGCAGGAGAGAGGGCGAGAGGGATTACGACTCAGGACATTCTGGTCAGGAGAAGTCTGACAGAGATAGGGGATACGTTCGCCGATCCCGATCTCGCTCTCCTCCCCCCAAGACCTCTGCACCTCCTACGGTCGCAGTTACTCGTCCTCCTGAAACTTCACGGCCTAGGCCGCCTTCTCAAGCTTCGAGGTCCGATCCTCCATGCAGGACTGAAATAGCCACCTCCTCGACTACTGTACCGGTCCCGACCGAAGCGTCTAGTGAAGGAGCGCTTAAACTGGCACAGATGAGGAAGGAATTTCCCGACATCTGTTTTGATGGTTATGTCTTCCCTCCGCATTTGAAGAGAATTCCGCCAACCGCTGAAACCACTATCCATGATTATGTTGCGGACATCTTTTTCCAGTACAGGGAATGGGGACGGGCCGCAAGGAAAGTGTCCAAAGTGGCATTCGATCGGGGCGTCGCTATTGAGAAGCTCGAGAAGGAGTTGGGTCACAACAACCAAATCATAAAAGCGCTCAACTCAGAGGCTGAGTCTTCTCGTAAATCTGAAATGGAGGCTCTAAAGAAGGTTGATGAAGTGAACACTGTCATGACCAGGATGAAGCAAGAGCATTATACCGCCATCGAGGACATGGGTCACAGGAACACTTCCATTACCGCCGAGAGGGATGCCGCTCTTAAGGAGCTTAATGAGCTGAAATCAAAGTTTTCAGAGATGGCGAAGGAAAAAGACGCAGCTAATGTCTCTGCGCAGGAGGCATGTGATCAGGCAGTGACGCTCCGAAAGGAGAAGGAAGCGGCTATACAACAAGCCCATGAAGCTGAGGCTGGGGTTGACGAGAAAGTACGGCAGGCGGAGGCCAGGATTGAGGCCGAGGTGGAAGAGCTACTCGTCACTTATAACGCCAATGTGCTAAGGCACCGAGATTTGACATGGCTGGACGATTACCCCACGCATCTCTATAACGCCTGGAACCTACTGGTTGATGAGGAGAAGTCTGGGCACCCTGATGAAGCCCTTGATGAATTCGAGCTGGAGAACCGCATCCTCAATGATGACGAAAAGAAGGTTCTCCATGACTCCATGATTTCCCACGACAAGGTGAGGCTTGGTGCCCAGATCCAGGAGGTCGGAGAGAGCTCTGGTGCAGAACACCATGTTATGAGCTCTGAGATAATCGTGTCATCTCAGTCTGAGCCAACTCCGATGATCTACCCCCAGCCTATTCCGGCATATGATCCAGATCAACCGCATTTATCTCCTATTAAGGAACATCCTTCTGAAGTTGTTCAGACGACCTCGAGCCAAACCGAGGAAGGTACTCTGAACTAACTTCTTGTATATTTGGATTGAAGAATCTGTGTTGAAATGTTGCTAATGACATGTCTTTTTCCTTTGATCAGTGACAGGAGTTGCTCCAGCCGCGCCTCTTACCATCCAAGAATCAGGTCAAGCACCAGGAGCCATTATCTCTGAGGCGACCTCCGTCGCGGCGATGGCACCAGTTGGAGTAACGCAGGGGAGCTCACTTTCTTTCGATGAACAGATGATAAACGAGCTCCTTGGCCGTCAGAGTGATCCTTTTGCGGACTTGCCATTCGGCTTGGGTGGATTCACGGCTACTTCTGACACCTCATCTCAGACTACTACGGCTCCTAGCGAAGCCAGAGCACAGCGGGAAGCGGCGATGTTGGCCGAGATTAATGCCGAGATGGCGGCCGCGGCGCACGGCGGTGAAGTAGATGGCGGAGCAGCAGCACAGTGCCCTACTCCTCTTATGATTGTGTCTCCTGGGGGCACACTTACTGATACTGATGTGCCAGTCCCTCCTCCGGCTACGGAGTCTGTTCCTCCAACTCCTCCCGCGGGAAGCATCCCTATAGAGTCCAGCTCAGACGAGGACGTTGACATTATGCCTTCACCCGAAGGGAGCCTGCCTAAGGAGAAAGGCTCCAAGCGAAAGGGTACTGGTGGTTCCAGTAGCTCCTCGAGGAAGAAGAAGTTGAGGAAGCAGAAGGATTAGGCATTCTTTTCATAGGCAGTTAGGGACTTTTGTTATTTTCTCTGTCTTTCCCTTTTGTAGGCCGTGTTTAGATGCGGGTTCGGCCCCCGCTAGTAGGAACATTTTGGAAAAAACTCATGTATGAACCATTGTTTTTGAGTTAGTTGAAATAAAATTTTGTTTTCTAGCTTCAGCTCATGTTCCTTTCTATGCTTGAATATTGCAGTGTTCGGACTTTGGTCCAGTGTACTTGCATTATCTGATTGTTTCAAGAATAGCTCATTTTACTTGTTAAGTATGGAAATCTCGGACTTGAGTTGTGATAGGGGATCGCATCGGAGCTGAGCATCGCATAGTTTCGGGTAATGACTAACATTTGCCTCTGCCCCCAGTTCCGGGGTTAAGTTGTGATGATCAGCTTGTGATTGCACCAAGCGAGGACCGAGTGGTCGAACTACACTTGTTCTCTTATGAATCGTTTCATCCACACTCCGGGGATATATGTCATCTCGTAAGCGGTTGTTCACACTCTGGGAACACGGAGTTGACTGATGTTTGTGCTCCGTCTCGCACTCTGGGAGCACGGAGTTAGTTGTTTATACTCTGTTTCGCACTCTGGGAATGCGGAGTCGATTGATGTTTATACTCCGTCTCGCACTCTGGGAATACGGAGTCGAATGTTTATACTCCGCTTCGCACTCTGGGAATGCGGAGTTGAATGTTTATACTCCACTTCGCACTCTGGGAATATGGAGTTGAGTGTTTATACTCCACTTCGCACTCTGGGAATACGGAGTCGAATGTTTATACTCCGCTTCGCACTCTGGGAATGCGGAGTTGAATGTTTATACTCCACTTCGCACTCTGGGAATATGGAGTTAAATGTTTATACTCCGTCTCGCACTCTGGGAGAACGGAGTCGAATGTTTATACTCCACTTCGCACTCTGGGAATATGGAGTTAAATGTTTATACTCCGTCTTGCGCTCTGGGAGGACGGAGTCGAATGTTTATACTCCACTTCGCACTCTGGGAATATGGAGTTAAATGTTTATACTCCGTCTCGCGCTCTGGGAGGATGGAGTCGAATGTTTATACTCCACTTCGCACTCTGGGAATATGGAGTTGATTGTAGGATTGTCGTGTGTCAACCCTATTAATATCGGTGTCATGGCTTGTCCCCGAGCTCGGGTTTCACCTAGTGAGTGGCCGGTCGTATCACAGCCACTCTCCATTTGAATAAGTCCCATTGCATGATGGGATCTTAGCTCTTCGTGCATCGTGATGTTGTATATCGTACTTAATGAATCACAGCTCTGGCTCGAAGAAGTGGCATTTTATTGCTGAAATAAGAAAATGCGGCAAAGTCAGTTGCCTTATTACAAAATTCAAATTTCGAAATGCAGAAACAAATTGCTAAATAGAATGAAATAAATAAAGCCTGTCATATGTAGTAGCGGCGGAGACTTTCGCTGTTCCAAGCCCTTGGTAAATCAAGACCGTCAACAGTCGACAGCTTGAATGTACCATCTCCGAGCTTTCGTGTAATTACATACGGTCCTCCCCAGTTCGGTTTCATGTGTGAAGGAACTGGGTAGATTCTCTTGAGCACGAGGTCGCCGAGTTCAAAGGTTCGAGGTCGAACTCTGGTGTTGTACAGTCGGGCGACCCGGCTTCGATGTGCGGCTGCTCTCAAATCAGCCTCTTCCCATTTTTCATCCAATAGATCCAAAGACTCGGCCAGGAGTATAGCGTTTGTTTTTGGATCATAATAAGTCACGTGATGAGAGAGCACTTCTGTCTCGACCGGAATAACGGCCTCTGAGCCGTAAGATAGGGAAAACGGAGTGTGTCCGGTCGCGGTTTTGTGGGTCGTTCGATAGGCCCATAACGCCATAGGAAGTTCATCGACCCACTTGCCCCCAGCCTTCTCCAATCGTTTCTTCAGGATTGATTTTATAACTTTGTTGACAGCTTCAACCTGTCCATTCGCTTGGGGGTGTGCGACAGCCGAGAACTTTTTGCGGATATGAAACCGTTGACAGAAATTTTTGAATTCCGCACTCTCGAATTGGGCTCTGTTATCAATGATGATAGTATGCGGGAGTCCAAATCGACAGATGATGTTGCGAACCACGAAGTTTATCACTTTCTTTGTCGTAATGGTTGCAAGGGCTTCGGCCTCAGCCCACTTTGTGAAGTAGTCAACGGCGACGATGGCGTATTTCGCACCGCCTTTTGCTAAAGGTAAAGCACCGATGATGTCGATGCCCCACATCGCGAATGGCCAGGGACTGACCATTTGGGTTATTTCAGTAGGCGGAGCTCTCGGAATTCGGGCATGTATCTGGCATTTATCACACTTCCGGGCATAGTTTGCCGCATCTCGGTTCACTGTCGGCCAGTAGTACCCATATCGGAGTATCTTCTTAGCGAGAGCTTGTCCTCCGGTATGATCGCCACACTCTCCTTCGTGCACGTCATGTAACACTCGTTTGATTTCCTCGTGGGCGATACACCTGAGGAGAGGAACGGAATAACCTCTCCTGTACATGACTCCGTTTTGGATGACGAACCGCGAAGCTTTTCGCTGAATTTGTCTCTTCTCATTTCTAGGTTCAGGCAGCGTCCCATTCTCAATGTAATTCCGATACGGAGTCATCCAGGATTCTCTACTGGGAGCGGTTTCAAACATAGAGTTCATTTCTATTCGGTCGATGCTCGGGGAGGCCAAAGTTTCAACAGGGACAAGTCCCATTTGTTGCGCTTCACCTGTGCTGGCTAACTTTGCCAGTGAATCGGCTTTCTGATTGTGCTCCCGAGGCACATAATAGATGGCGTAATAATCAAACTGGTTTAGTATTTCCTGAACCCGTGCCAAGTAAGCAGCCAGTCTTCGGTCTCTTGCCTGGTATTCTCCTCGTACTTGACATACCACTAACTGTGAATCGCAATAAATTTCTACAGCGATGATTCCCGCCCGGGTCGAAATATGGCTTTCAAATTAAGTTCCGAATTAGTAGATGCTCAAGTCTCTGGCAAGCTTTAGGCCGGTTAGGAGGGCTTCTTATTCGGCTTCATTATTAGTTGCACGAAAGTCGAATTTAAGAGCATAACATATGGATCGGCCCTCGGGGGTCTCAAGTACAACCCCAGCGCCCGAACACCGGTCATTTGGTGCACCATCAGTATGCAGCTTCCATATGTATTCGGGGGATTCACTGGTCTCGGGTAAGTCTTCTGGAACGGTGAATTCAGCTATGAAATCAGCCAGGACTTGGCCTTGAATGGCTCTCCGCGGAGCGTATGCGATATCAAATTGGCTTAGCTCAATGTTCCACTTGAGTAACCTACCGGACGTCTCAGGCCGCATGAGGACCTGTCGTAACGGCTGATCGGTGTACACAGTGAGTGGATGAGCTTGGAAGTAAGGACGGAGCTTCCTTGAGGCAATGACCAAGCAATAGGCCAGTTTCTCCAGTCTCGGATAATTTCTTTCAGCTCCTATTAGTCGCTTACTAACATAGTAGACCGGGTTTTGCACTTTGTCTTCTTCCCGGACTAGAGCAGCACTGATCGCATGTTCTGATACTGCCAGGTAGAGATATAGTTGCTCGTGGTCAACCGGTTTTGATAAGATCGGAGGTGTGGAGAGATGTTGAACTAATGATCGGAACGCGCCCTCACACTCCGTGGTCCATTCAAAGTTCCGTTTTCCCTTCCGGATCAGGTCGAAGAAAGGAATGCATTTATCGGTGGACTTTGAAATGAACCTGCTCAGTGCTGCGACCTTCCCGTTAAGACCCTGGACTTGCTTTATAGTTCTAGGGGTTTGCAAATTCCTAATAGCCCAGATCTTCTCAGGATTCGCCTCTATTCCTCGAGCGTTGACGATGAACCCAAGGAATTTTCCGGATGCAACGCCAAAGTGACATTTGAGTGGGTTGAGCTTCATTCCGTACTCCCGGAGGATGCTGAACATTGAATTCAAATCTCTGACGTGATCGGTGGAGAATCGGGACTTCACCAGCATGTCATCCACGTAAACCTCCATGGTCTTTCCGATCTGATCAGCGAACATTCGGTTGACTAAGCGTTGATATGTTGCTCCAGCGTTCTTTAGACCAAACGACATGACTTTGTAACAATAGATTCCCAGATCGGTCACGAAGCTGGTATGTTCCTGATCAGGTAAATGCATGGGTATCTGGTTGTAGCCGGAATAAGCGTCCATAAAGGATAGTAGTTCATGTCCGGCCGTTGAATCAACGAGCTGATCGATTCGCGGAAGTGGGAAGCTACCTTTTGGACAGGCCTTGTTTAGGTCAGAGTAATCAACGCAGGTTCTCCACTTCCCGTTTGGTTTCCGAACTAGTACAGGGTTGGACACCCATTCCGGATACAAAGCATCTCGAATGAACCCGTTCGATTGCAGTTTATCAACTTCCTCCTTAAGGGCGGCAGATCTCTCTGGATCCATACCGCGCCTTTTCTGCTTTACTAGGACATGTCGCGGATCTATATTCAGGGAGTGACTTGCAATGCTCGGCGAGATCCCGCACATGTCAGAGTGTGTCCAGGCGAAGACATCGAGATTCGCCCGAAGAAATTCGACCAACTCCTGCTGTGTCTGCTCGTTCAGTTGGGACCCAACTTTCAGCATCTTTGAATCATCATCCTCACTGATTGGGACGTCCACAGTCAGTTCGGCTGGAGAAGCTTGACTCTCCGTTGATTCGTCTTTATCCTCGTTGTCCCTGGGGTCCAGGTCTTTCAGGAATTGGTCGTGGTGCCCGGGCCGAGGCCCAGGCATCAATTGTCAATTATCGATAGAACGGACGCAGAGAGATTCCTCTACGCCCTTTCCCTTCTCTTTACGTTGCGCCCCGCACAGCTCAGCAACATAACAGGCCCTTCCTGAGGCCTGATCTCCTTGAACAACTCCAATCCCATGATCAGTGGGAAATTTCAAAGTCAGACACCATGGGGCGATCGCCGCCCTGAACTAAGCTAAGGCTGGTCGACCCAGAAACGCATTATATGGCGAATCGATTTCTAGCACAACAAATTGTAACATTCGGACCCTCCGGCGTTCTCCAACGCCTAACTCGATTGGGAGTTCAGTTATTCCAATGGGTATCGTGGCACTTCCGTTGAAACCATGGATTCTGGATAAACAGGGTTTCAAATCCTTTATCTCCATCTTCATTAGATCGTAAGCCCGTTTAAGCAAGATGTTCACAGAGCTCCCACTGTCAACCAGGATCCTCTTCATCCAAGCAGGACCTACCTGGGCAGATATGACTAGTGGGTCGATTGTAGGGGCTTCGACTTTATCGGCGTCTCGGCTCCTGAACACGATGTCATCGGACATTATCTTTTGTTGCTTTGCCGGGGTTCCATCCTCGCAATTATTATAACACTCGAAGTCCGCATGCCTAATAGAACTAGCATACGACTCCATTTCCCCCCCAGCTTCTATCTGCCGGATGGGGACCACCACTTATTGTGTTGATAACTAATCTTCCGCCCGCACGGGCGGGTTCTTCCTCTCTTTCCCGATTTTGTGAATGATTTTGATTCGAGGGGCCCGCTCCGCCAGACTACGGTGCCCGTACAAACTGATCTAGCTTCCTCTCTCTAATCAGCTTCTCGATGAGGTCTTGTAAGTCCCGATTGTGTCCATAGCTTTCATGGAACCTACAAAATTTCCCTGTCTGAATCTGTCTCTCCGACGAGGGCTTCGGAGCAGGCTTCTTATACTATACAGTGTTACAAGTCTGCAAGTATATGTTTTCCAATGACGTGTTTAGCGGCGTATAACTGTCAAACATCTGAGCTCTACGTCGTGGACCTCGGTTCTCGTCTCTCTTCTTATTCTGGCCATTGTTTCCTCTCTGCTGGGTTTGCTTGTTTTGTATATTCAGTTGAACTTTCCCGGAACTCTCACCGGACTGTTTAACTGCCACATTGCTCTGTATTCCCTCAATGCTGGGCCTCGCATCGTCCTGCTTCCTAGACTGTTTTGCGTCCTCCTGCCGCAGGAATTGAGCGGCCTTGGAGTAAAAATGGTCCAATGATGCGGGCGGTTTTCCAGCTAGCCAGTTTCCGAATTCAGAATCAGGATCAATCCCCTTGGTCAGAGCCATCAAAATTGAATTATCGTTGGGATTGGTGATCTCGACGCATGCTGCGTGGAACCTCTCCAGGTAGCGCCTGAGCGTTTCTCCAGGAGCTTGAGTGACGCTGGACAAGGTGTTGACGTCTTTTGGCCTAGCAACATGCATCCGGAATTGCTCCACAAACCTCTTGGCTAATTGATCGAACGAAGAAATTGATCTAGGTGGTAGGCGGGTAAACCACATTGTCGCGATTCCCCCCAGAGAGATGGGGAAACTCCGACACTTCACTGCATCGTCGGCCCTTGCAGCGCTCATCGACCATTCATATTTCAGAATATGCTGGTTGGGGTCACTATTCCCTTCATACATCAGGAGAGTCGGCATTCTGAATCGCCTAGGGGGTTCGGCATGTAACACTTCGTCTGTGAAAGGGGTATGACTACGGGAAATCCCCCAGTCATCATTGGTGAGCCCCTGACTCTCGCGGATCATCTGACGTATCATGGTTGATATATCCGAAACGGGCAGATTCTGAGCGTGATGAGCTAAGGCGTGGTCGGGTTCCACGGTGTGAGTTGGGATCGGGCGCTGTCGACGATCCGTATCTCGCCTCCTTGGCTCAACGTCTTCTGGGACATAAGGTTCAGGAGTATGTCCTCGCTGTTGATTGATCGGCTCTGATTGATTTCGGGTATCGACCCTTGTCTCTGCTGCGGCGGTTGTGGCGCGGTTATCCGTGGTGTACTGTGGGGCAGTACCTCCTCGTGTTGAGGGACCCGTTTGGAAGCTGGTCGACGGTCCTACCCTCAGTTGCCCAACAGTTAAGGCGGGCTGATATTCAGCAGCTTGAGCGCGACTCCCCTCTAGTCGAGGATGGGTAGTTTGGTGGTGATAATCAGATGAAGCTGAGCTTTCGGTAGACGCTCTGGAGACATCATCTCTCCTGGACCTTCTGTGCCCCCGGCGGTTTAGCTGGTTGGTCAGCTCGATATTGGCGCGCAACTGTTCCGCCAACTGCTGACGGCTTTGGGTCAGCTCCTGGAGCAATACCTGAAACTCCTGTCGGGTGACTAGCCCCGTTGAGTCTGAGTGAGTGGTATTGTCTTGATTGGAAGAAGGCGGCTGTGTGGGATTCTGCATGTCTCTGCCTTCTTGCTCTGCAGCGGTAGCGCCAGTTCTTGTGCTGACCATTCTCGGTGGTGGAGTCCTTTCCTAGATTTTGAGCAAATCTGAATAGAATGGAAGGATTCCGGACTAGATATCTGGATCTTCCTCTTGGATTTGTGCAATCCGGTATCGACGGCAAATCCAATGAGCAGGAGAAAAAGCTGGTTTTCTCAGTGAAAGCACCAAAGTGTTTGTACCAAAAATGGGTACAACACTCTTCGGGAGTTATTTGAAGAGATAAAATGAAGATTATAAATGTAAAACAGAGGTTATCTAACAAAAAATCCAACAAACAGAAATGTAAAATGCACAGACAAGCAATTTAGAGTGGTTCGGCGTATAGCCTACTTCCACTATGAAGTTTTGATGATTTTATTGATTCTCTTTCAATGATTACAAGCGGTTACAGCAATGAACAGCGGATTACAGATGAGAATTCGAAATTGACAGCAAAAATAGGATGCAAATCTCAATCCGGCAGAGTCTGGACGCTTCAGAGAAAAAAGATCCTTTTTCTGTTGATTCTGGGGCTCTATTTATAGGCGTAGGAGGCTCAGAATTCGCTCAAACTCCGGGAGACTTGGTCTGGCACGTGAGGGGGCCCACGCGACCGTTTCCAGAAAGTTTGGAGTCGATCTGCGATCGATACGAAGTCATTTCGTATCGATCAAGATTACCTTCAATTGAGCTCAAATTTGGTGGAGATGTTCCTCGGTATGTGTGCAACCTTCAGTTAAAATTTCATGGTATTTGGATCAGTGGATTGAGAGATATCATCGATACGAGGCGACGTTCTTCGCTAGGCTGTCTAGTTCGAATCCATCCCTCCGAACTGAGAGCTTCGAATCGATGGTGTCACGCGCCTCTGTGAAGACGTGGAACGCGCGCTTCGCCTCGATCCGGTCTTTACTCCGAGTCGACCGCGTCGACTCCATATATCTCGGCGCATTCGCATCGAGGGATGACGTGGTGTGCGCGCTTCGCCTCGATTCGGACTCTGCGCCGTATTGACTGCTTCGACTCCACATATCTCGCCTCGTTTACTTCGATGGGCTACACGTCATTCTAGTTGGTTGACTCGCTAGATACGAACAAGTTGTTGGGTACGTATTCGAAGCGAGGTTCTCAGATGGATACGAAGTAGGCACCGAATGATGGATACGAAGTAGGCACTGGCTGATGGATACGAAGTAGACATTAAATGATCGTTACGAACTAGGTGACCTATTGATGGATACGAAATGAGCGATGGACACAGACTGGTTGGATACGAAACAAGATCCACTGATGGACAAGAAATCACCGCTGATCTGATGGATGCGAAATCACCCATGGCGATGGATACGAAATCTGGGCCGGGCTGAATGATACGAAGTCCATCGAGACAAATTCGATGGATTCGAAGCATGGTTAACTTCGATCGATACGAACTGCTGCTTCCCGATGGATACGAAAAAGTGCTCTCCCCTTTGACTTGTATCCATCATAACCTGTGCGTATGAGCTCGGATTGACTTGAAACTTGGAACGTTGGTTTACTATATTTTCCCGATCATATCTCATCGATTGGGGCTTGATCCGGACTTGGTCAAAATTCAATGATATCCATGACAAACGACATTTGGAATCCAACTCCTTGGTGTCCTGGCCTTGCCAAAAGGCGGGATAACACTATAATCATTCTTTTGACTTGTTTGTACCCATTGAACCTTATTTGTCCTTTTCAAAACATAGGTTGTGTTTCTCTTAAGGATGAGCAGCCTTATTCACAACCTTAGTCTCATATCTTTTGATTTTATGGAAACTATTGCATTTGGAAGACTCTTATCAGTGCATTATCAAGTTTTTCTTTATTTCTATATAATCCCTTGTAATTACTCATTTTCAAGTAATTATCTTACCCTCTGATGTCTAAGATTCACATGTCTAAACTTTCCATTATATTGTTTGTTGGAAACATTATAATTGTAGCTTGATTATCACAATTAATCATGACTGTAGGATATGACTTTTCTGTAGCGGAATTTCTATTAAAAGATTCTTAAACTACCCAACATCTTTACATGCATCTAATAATACAATATATTCTGATAACATCGTTGGGTTGGAAATACAAGTCAACTTCTTGGTACCCCAATACACAACAACACCTCATAATGTAAAGATTCGTCCTTATCGTAGACTTGGATTTGAATTCAACATTGTTTGAAGTCACATCACTATGTCCTTCGAAGGCAACAGGACATCCTTTGTAAGATAAACCGAATTCTTTTTAAATAAGCTAAAACTCTAATTGTTTCCAATGTTCGTAACTCTGATTACTGATAAATTGATATAGCACGCATGGGCTATGTTAGGTCCAGTGCAATGCATAACATACTCAAGACTTGCAACGTACTGGAATATTCAAGTTGAAAAATAGTACGGCCAGTATTCCTTATTAATTTAATACTAGGATCTAAGGAGTTAGATTTGATTTGTCATTATAATGACCGTATTTCTTGAAGAACTTCTCGATATAGTGAGATGCATTAGTATCAACTTTTTCTCTTTTCTTAGGACTTTGATCCCTAAGATCACATCAGTCTCTCTTAGATCTTTCATATCGAATTTAGAGAATATAAACTTCTTTGTTTCTTTCACATTAGGTATATCAAAACCAAATATTAACATGTCGATCATCAACATATAAACACATTATAACTTGACCGGTTTTATCCAATTTGTTATAAATGCATTTATCAGTGTCCTTAATAATGAAGCCACCTGACTATGCTACTTTATCAAACTTCTAAAACATTACATGAGTACTGGTTTTAGGCCCTAAATAGATTTTATCAACTTACACACTTTATTTTCTTGGCTTGGATTTATGAAACCTTTTGGTTGTTTCATATATATCTCTTCTTCCAAATCATCATTTAGGAAAGAATTTTCACATCCACTTAGTGTATTGCTAAATTATGATTAGATGTTGGTGCTATTAAAAAATGAATAGAAGAAATGCGAGCAATAAGAGCATATGTATCAAAGTAATCTACTCCATATCTTTATTTATAATCCTTAGCAACTAATCTGACATTAAATTTATGAATGGATATGTATGTATTCAACATTTTCTTGAATATCCATTCACATCCTACTGGCTTAGCACTTGGAGGTAAGCCAGTGAGAATCCGTATTTGGTTTGCTAAAATTTAATTCATTTCAACATCGATAGATTCTTTCCATAAAATAGCATCTTTGGAACTTATAAGTTCAAAATAAATTTTAGGACCATCATCAACATTTCTTATCTAGGTATTTTTTGGAATGTTATATTTTTTTAACTTTATAAACTAAAGTTACATAATTCGGCCGAATTGGCCCTAAACATATTTCGATATGCTGATCTACTTATATTTAAAAAACTATACTTCAAAAAATGAAACCCTAACTTCTGAAATAAAACTAACTAAAAAATGACCGGCGACTTTGTCGATATTTCGATTCTCTTCATGGTCTCTGATAAGAACTCAGCATGGAGAAAGCGGCTGCAAGCACGTTAGTACACCGAATATTGGCAAGCTCAGGGAGAATTATAGGCGGCAACAAGGGTGAGGCCTCGTATATCCCAAAGATCTAAAATATCTTTTATGCTTTCGTTTTCAATTCCTTTTCGTTTCACTTTTTGCATGAGATTTCTGCATAGAATGTTTATGAATTCGCATAACCTCTTTCACTCATGTAGAGTTGATTGAAAATTTTGCTATTTCATTCACTCCAAATCGAGCATGCGATGGCAATTTGTGCAAGTCCATACACTCGAATGTTGATAAAAATTTTGAATTAACTCTTAATTTCATATTCTATTCGAAGAGTAATGTTTGTCTACGTAATTGGATGTTTCAATTTAAGTCTAATCCAATGCGAAATATACTTAGTCAATTCACATCCAAAGAATAGATGATCTTTGGTTTCACCATTTTTTTCACATAAGACACATTGATTTGTAATTTTCATACCTTGTGACATCAAAATGTTCTTAAATGGAAGCTGATTTTGATAGATCTATATGTGTACAATTTTATTTGAGGATTTGCTTTACTGTTCCAAATAGAACTATTCCATCGAACTAAATTAGCTTGTACTCAAGTAGCTTTTTGAATTTCTTTAAAAACAAATTTGCCATGACTGTTAAAGTTGCAGTACTAGTACTCTTTATGATGATTATTAAATATCCTGATTTGGTTAATATCATGATTAATACCTTTTGTTTGTTGCAGTAGTGTTAGTTTCCATCTACCATCTTTTATAATGTTATTGACAGTAAGATGTTCCTCCTATGTATGCTAACTCATTGTAATTCAATTTATTTATCGGTCACATACCACTTAGCCATGGATCAGTTGGTTGCCATGCATGTACCATCTTATATAATGTTGTTGACAATAAGATGTTCCCCTCCCACATATACTAATGCATTGTAACCTAATTTGTTTATCAGTCTAGCACCATTTAGCCAAGGATTATACCAAAGACTGGTATCCTTATCATCCATTATCCTTTTGTCAAATAAGCTTAAGGCTTGTTTGTCTAGTTCTTAGCGTAATTTTAGTAGCCCTAGACATCTGATTGTAAATATGTATTTCCCATATATTGTTTGGCAAAATATATTTGTTATAGGAAATTTCTCCCATAAGATCAAGACCTGGGTGTAATGACTCTAATTTTGTCTGACATTATTCAGGACATTTAATTAAATGAAATAATATAGATGGTTAAGGGATTCAGATTTGTAAATTAATAAAGGAGTTGTGCCTTAATGAGTACATAAGAAAAAGAGGATTAACGATAAGTAAGTAGGAGGAACGTGATAAGGGGAAAATAGGAATAATCTTTGTTCTTATACCATAAACCCTTTTATCCTTCATTTCTCATTCATGTCAACATTCATAAACAAAACTAAAACCCCAAGAGCTTGGCCGGCCACCATTAAGAAGAATCAAAAGAAGATAAGCTAGGAATTAAGTAGAAAGCTTGAAGAAATTAATCAAAGGGCAAATCTCAATCTTCTTAACACCAAGCTAAGGTAAATAATTTTAATTACATCTCACTTCTGTTAATGATCTTGGTTTCAAGATTGGATCCGAACTATTTTGCAAATAATATGCCATATAATGCTTGTTTAAATGGATATATATGCTTGTTGATGATTTATGATGTTTCATATAGATTTTATGATAAGTTTAGATTGGAAAACCTATTAAATGACATCCAAATGATTTGCGTTTTTGATATATTGTCAAAGACATTATTTTAGAAGTGGGTTTCAAGTTTCATAATTTTATAAGTTGTTATGGGATTATTATGAATTTTCTACGAAAGAATATAGTTAATATCGGGTTTAAATTATTTAAAGCAATTACATAACGATTTTGGGTCTGAAATTTAAATATGTTAGAAAATATATTAAAAGTGAATTAGGATGGTTTTTGGGAAATTTTTCTAAATATTTTATTATGGTTATAAAATTATTTAAGTTGAGGGACTTAAATGTTTTATATGTTTTAACTAAGGAGAAGGGCTTATTTGTTAAAATGTTTTATTGCTAATTCTAAAATTCAGCAACACTTTTAGAAAAGGATTTTGATAAATAAATGGCAACCAATTACATTTTGACAAATAAGATAAGTTAGTTGAAAAGAAGTTACTTTATAAGACATAAAATCATTAACATAATTTACCACTTCGCCACTTCCAATTGTTAGCTTTCGTCAACATACCTCCGCTTATGAACCCTTTCAAGACCAATGCACATGGTATCAAACCATTGATATGTACTGAATTGGAGCAAGGTGGAAGTAACAGTGTCGAAACCTTGCTTTCGAAGGGGTTGAAGCCACTTTAATATGGCTTTCGAATCAATCAATGTTTCTAAAGAATTGCCACTTGCTTTTATTTTAATAAGAAGCTTTTGAATGAGTTTCCGCTTGTTTTGTTTAGAAAAAGTAGCTTTCGAAAGGGTAGCCACTTTTGGAACTCATTTGAAACCTAGCTGCCGCATTCTTACCTTTCAAATAGTTATAGCCTTAAGGCAATGTATTCGAAAGGGGTGCTTTTGCCTTTTAATTTTGAAGCCTCCTTCTCCATGCATGCGAAAGGGTCATACAGCCACTTTCAAAATGGTTTTAGAGGCAATGGTTTCGAAGGAGTGGGTTTCGAAACTATCCTCTTTCTTTTAATTGGGATTAATGCTTTCAAAAGTAATGCTTTCGCCTTTGTTCTTTATGGCTCTACAGTTATACTATATGTTAAATCCAAAGGTTTCAAAAGGAATGATTTTAAATGGTTTTGAAGCAATGTTTCCACAAACTTTTACTTGAACCTAATACTTTCGAAAGGTACGTTTTAAGTGAAGGATTCCAATACATTCGAAAGGTATATTTAAGCGTACCCGAAGGGTTGTTTTAAATGTTTTGAAAAGAAGGTTTCCAATGCTTTCGAAAGACAAATTTAATGCTTTCGAAAGAGGCTGTCTAAGGGTGAAGTAATGATTTCGAAAGGAATATTTTCAAAACATTCGAAAGGTATGTTTTGGGCCTTTCAGCCTAATATTTCAAGGTTAAAGTAACCTATTTGAAAGGGGTACTGTCAATGAATTCGAAAGAGATTGTTTAAGGTTTTAAACAAAGGTTTTGTAGGTATTGTTTTGGCCTTATAGCCTAAAGGTTTCTAAGTTAAAAATGGGTTTTAACTTGATTTAAAGGGATAGATAATCCCATTGATTAGATTTCATCAACATTGTTTTGTGTAAAGCATATAACATGGCATAAGTATTTTGAGTAAAGCAAAGAGTATGATTTCCTTGTCTTATAAAGTTATGATTTCAAGGGGAAAATCATTTACAAAGATTGTTTACAAGGAAATGAAAATTTGAATAGGGTAGTCAATCCTAAGACATGATGGGAAATGAAATTTGAAAAGGGTAGGTAACCCTAAATTTATGACTAAGATATTAGAAGACCAGATCATGTAACGAGCCGACTTTTCGACCCTCGAAAATTGACATCGATATGTTCACTCTATAGCATGTCAAACAATCGAGAAGACAGATTGTCAGGGGAAAAGAAAGAAGGTAGAAGGAAGAAGAAACTAAACAAATACAGAATCTCACAGCGGACTGAATAATATATATAATATCAATAGCTCTTTACACAAATCAAAACTGTAATATACATATCTCAAATCAGAGTACACAAATCAATAATTACCCGCCTGGACAGTTAAAACGGCATGTCCTCACAATTGATGATAATTTTAAACAAACATTGCAGTGGAATAAACAAGTATGAGAATACGTCTCAGTCTCCAGCTCGTCTCTTGAGCTCCAAAGCAATCCAATCTATATCTGTAATATGCTCGGTCTAACTCGAGCATTATTATAAAATAATAACACATGGATCAGTCTGGTAAACCAGCATGAGAAAACACACTCAATTTGATTTATTAAGTTATAAAACCTTTTCAAAATAAGGATATCGTAAGACCATGCCGCACATAAAACATGGTCGGTTTTTTACCTTACGATCACCAAACCATTTCTATAAAAAAATCCAGTGATATTATAATAATGTCTAAGGGTCAAAATAATAATAATCAAGTAGCTGTGATGCTCGTGCTGTGTACATCACAACAATACTAGTATAAAATCAAAACTTGATAAGGCTCGTTCGCTAATTGTATAGGGTTTCCATGGAGGTGCCCTTAGTACTTCGAGAACGGTCCTCCTACACATGGATCAGAGTTATCCTTCCGAAGCATCATACTCGTCTAGCTGGGGTATCATAGGAAAAACATAACCTGTCTTGCTAAGACCGAGTGCATCGCTTTGGCATGCCGAAAACAACTAAAGGTATCCGTATTGTTAGAAAAGGAGCCGGTTACACCCTATGGGTTTGCCAACCCTACTAGCCATGCCTCCTATCTCTGGTTTTAGTCATTTCCGCTGATGAGGCAACGCCCGGTATTCCAGCTTACGCACCGCTCCAAAATAGATCACGGAATTCCATATGGATTCCCACACCATAATGGTCTTGGAATCACATACAGATTCCCACATCTCAAATAGATCTTGGAATTACACATGGATTCCTATACCCAACGGTCTCGGAACTACACATGGATTTTAACATCTCAAAATATAACGCATCTCCTCCATTTAACCGTATATGGTTTTCAGAGTAGGTCATGGGTTCTTTAGGAAATAATTAAATAATACATAAGAGCAGGGTTTACGCTCTAACAGTTTAAGTGGATGGATCTTCTTATCATTTGTCCTAGTAGATCCATAGGTTTATACATACAGTATAGCAACCCGATGGTAACTGTACCATATAACACTCACATTTCTCCTAGATATTTCCAGAGTTAAAATCCTTCGGTGTTAAGAGGAAATCGTTTCCTACCACCAAAATTAAGAAGGATTACATATTTGGGTCAAGATTTGATAGTCGGTTATTTAACTATCAAATAACAAACATTCAAACAACGATTACATTTCCCACTGAAACCACTAAGCCTACTTAAAATTTGATTTCAATAAATCGAATCTTCTTATTAAAACATTCATATACTTATTTCATCTGAATAAGTATATTCACAAATCATCCTTCTCAAATACTTGAAAACTATATTATAAAAATGGATATAGAAGTGCCATTCGGTATCGACCATGGATCGCAGCTCGATGGTTGCGTCTCTATCCTAGAAAAACCAAACTTAACTAACGTAATCTCTGCCTCTCGATTTCCGCCATGTAATAAATCATAGATCGCAGTTTGCACAATGATTACATCGCTATCCCAGCGAAAACATCCCAAACTGTAGGTAATCTCTGCCCTCGAATTAAGCTATGAAAATATACCATTACTTCTAAAATCTTTCATTTTAAATAATATCTCAAAACTATTTATAAGGCTTCTATATAAATTTCCAAGTTTAATTTAGGAAAATATTCTTTTATAGCTCTCAAACCATTTGTAAAACTTCCCTTTTCAAATTCCAAACCTCTTCCAATTTTATAAACTTCCTTAACAAAATTCTTTTACAAAAAGGTTTTACTTTTATAAACAATTTAGAAAATAATTATAATAAATAAGACTTTAAACATCACAAAAATATCTTAACCATTTTTAATAATCTAAAAATACTTTTAAAAACATTATTAATAATAAAATCATTTTAACCTTTAACATTTTAAAATTTAATAAAATAAACTAAATCAACATTTAAATAAAATTAATCAACTTTTGAATCGTATTATTACCGAAATAAATTTCTAATTCTAAATAACTAATAATAATAAATAATTCATTATCTTTAAACAAAATCAGTTTAACAATTAATTTTAGAATATAATCAAGTTTACTAATAAATGATTTTGCAAAACATTTGTAAATAAAAATTTAAACAAAACAATTTGTATAATAATAATTAAATAAAATATTTTACTTCAAATTATAGAATTTGAAGTTAAACGGAAACAATAACCTTCCAAATCCAAAAAGAGGCTTAACGATCACAATGGTATATAACAAGCTACCATTTAATTTCAATTTAACTTTACAAGTTAAATTACATGCATTTACATAATAACAGGCATATATGTAAATCGAATCCATAATTAACAATCAATTATTAACACATTAACTATCCAGTATAAATCAACTGGCACTTGAATAAAGGTTCAAATTAATTTAATAGCAGAACATGAATCGATTCTGCTAACCAAATGTCATTCACAAATAAATTCTTTCATTGATTTTCAACGGTGTTTATTTGGCCAAATATATCACACCAATATATTTCAATTCAGTTTACGTTATAATTTAACAACGTAATTTTAAAACAATTCATTTATCAATTCCACACATATATGACTCAATACTGGAAATAAACTTAAAAATAAACATAAACAGTTTAATAGCAATTCGAGATGCTATATCATCACCCTAGATCCGGTTCAACCAATCTAATAGCATTTCAAGATGCTATATCGTCATCCTAGATTAATTTCAACAATCACCAATTCCAACAATCCAAACATCATAAATAAATTTCATTTGCTATAAAACATTACCGATTAACCAAATGAGTGAGTTTAACTCACATTGGGTTTCCAATTTGCCAAACGTTCCAATTTTAAATCAAATCGAACGACTTTCGATTTAACTTATAATTTTGGCTATTTCCAATCATCTCCAAATCAGTTCCATAATGTAGTGCTTGTCACCATGATTCCATCACCGCTTGTTTTGTCTCAATCGGACCTCGTATGTGAAAGATATACAATTTATAAGATTTCATGAATTTAAACGATATAAATTTACAAATCCTTTTTTTTAATAACCTAGGAGAAATCTGGCCATTCGATCTGCTCTAGAAATCAAGGCCACTGATCCTTTCTCCCTTCATCGCGTGCTCCAGGAATATACAGACCCATCACGCCTTCGCCATTTCGATCGCCTCTCCCTCGTCGATGGACTATATGATGATATAAGACCACCACTACGAAGCTCACATTCTGCCGCACCGACCACCTCAAGCACGCCAAGCTCGGTTGCCTAAATACCCTCCCACGACATGCCCTAACTCGAATGAACGTGGGCTGATTTCGACGCCACTCGTCGACTATAGCATAATTCCTCCGTTAGATAAGTAGAACTCATGAAGCTCTTCGCCTTTGCTGTTAGAGTCGTTGGCTATTATTGTGTATAGGAGGAGAGATTTGAGAGAGAAGATCGCAAGTTCTTGGCCATCGATACGTAATGGCGGTGGAAAGAATAATATTAGGGTTAGGGTTTTGTATACGCGTATATATATTGGTGTAAATATATTATTTTAATATTATTTTTACTATTCATGCGAAATTTTGGACAAACTCCAATCGAGATGTGCCGCCTGACGTCTATAATGTTTTACTCATATTCCGAACACAATGGAATAGGTTTCGAGGCCTAATTCGATTGTTTGTGGAAGATAGCTTTTCGAATCAAATTACAACATAAAATTTCCAATATTAATTTCAACGCGTTTCTATCCCGTACAACCAAACGGTAACTCCAAACGCTACGAAATTTGAAATCCAATAATAATACACTATTACGGATCCAATGGAACTAGCTTCGTCGAATTCCAAGACTGTGACTCGGATTGCTATTTTAACGCGTCGATTAAATCGAGCAATTTTCAAAATCGACGAAATTACTTGAAGTTTCAATTTTAAAAACTTACCAACTCAATTATAATTCAAATAGAATTAATATTTATATTAGAAACCATTTTGATTCATATTAAATCACAAATGCAATTATTCACACTATTCCAAATATTAAATTCACTATTCACCAAATCTATTAAATCACTATATTTAAAATTTTAAATCATTTCACTAATTCATCCAAAATATCCATATCCAAAATCAATTAATATTTCCAATTCAACATTTAAAAATAAATTAAACGTTCAAAACCAAACGACCAAAATTCTGGGTCGTTATAAAACTGGTGTAGGGTCGCGCCCTATACTTTAGTTAATAGCCTCTAGTTAATATAAGTCCAAAATTCCAGTGTGTAAGGCTTTGTCACAAATGGGACTAAAATAATGCTACACACAGAAGTGAATATACAGAGTAAAGATAGGTTATTGGTGAGCTCGCAAAACCATTAGGTTCAGTTGACCCTTGAAGAAGAAAGTTAAGGGCAGTCAACTCTTTAGAGTGTCTTACAGAAGTTAGATAATTGATTATGTTTGGTAAGCCTGAGTAAGCCAATGGTTAATAGTTAGCAAGATAAAACTATAGTGTGGACAGAGGATCCATTGATTTCCTGATCTTTATGGATATATGTGTTTTCTTTAATTGTTATAATAAGTTTGATTGCAGGACTTTGATTTGCAAAAGATATACTTTTAAAAAAGATATTAGTGAGGGAAAACCCATTCCGCTAAGTGGCATGGTTTCACTTATTATCAGTAAATCGAGATGTAACAGTATTATTCATACCAGGCTTTGTGCTGACTCGAAGTTTATGTTTCCCCTTAAACTCTCGGGTGCTCAAAATTTGATTTGAGTAGATTGAGAGTTAAGGACTTTTCTGATTTAGTAGGTTGGATGAATAAGCTTCCGAAAACATTCAGGAGGCAAAGCTAGCTATGTAGGAGTTATTTAGTGTTATTTCCGTTGTGATGTATTATGAATGATATGTCTATTTAGTATTCTGATCATCAAAGGGGGCATCTTCATATGTCGCTCTTGGCGTAATTTGTAATAATTATATTTGATCAAAGCTTGGGAATCGTTTTGGGATTATGTATCTAAATATGAAATATTGATTTGAAATGTAATCAGAAAAGCAGTTTTGAAATCTGTGTTGATTTTATTTCATATTCACATGCTTATGATATTATGGATATCATTAACAACACTGTATTTTTTCATCAGAAGTTAATACTAGGGATGACTGCAGCATCTGTAGTGCTTAGTTTCGGGCCTCAAGATAGAAAATGTTACACTGGGAGTATCCAAGTGGGAGCCGATAAAAGGCCAGACAACATAAGGGAACAAAGGAATAGAGAGACAGTGGTTTGACAAGGAGAACCCCCCATGTTTGGTGCCCTCAATGCTGAACAGAAAACACTATTCGAGACCTAAAGATGTCAAACAAGAAGTACCGAACAAAAAATCCTATTTGGTGCCCTTGGGTACCGAACAAGAAATCCTGTTCGGTGCCCTTGGGTACCGAACATGAAATCCTTTTCGGCATTCTTAGATACCGAATAGGGAATCCTCTTTGGTATCCAAGCTACCGAATAGGAAATCCTATTCGGTAGGCAAGGTGTTGGATAGGGGAGTTTGCACGTGAATAGCCGAGGTGCAGGAAACCAAGGAGATCGAACCATGGAGCCAAGAGCAAGAACCTTCCTAGCAATACGACCACATGCACTATGCCGAACCAACCAGCTCCGGACCAAGTTCCCAGCCAAACCAAATGAGCCACATATGGAATAAAATATGCATATATTTGGAAATTAACAATCATATATTTTATACATGGGAATATTCAATTCAGGCGAGCTATACATGAAATTTCCTGCCTTTATGGATTAATCACAACACCTCTTCACCACTATAAATATCTAAGCATTTGGCATTGATGGGTACAATTTTTTAAAGCTTGGAGATTCTATGCTATAGAAATAACTGAACCAAGCTTCCATATCTCTATTTCTAGTCATAATTTGTCGTATTTAATCTCAAAATTCTTGTAAAAGCTGAATCATAAGAAAAGGAATAAAAACGAACAGTGGATGTAGGCATGTTACAAATGAACCACTACAAATCCATGTGTCTTTTTATTTTCTTCGCATTTACTATCTGTTGAATCTACTATTGATAATTTGATTGGAGGTATTTGTCCATTTTTTATGCAAACATTTTTGGTGCTTTCATCGATTTCTTAGCATTCCTCCTAAATCTAGAGCAAGACTGGCGATGCCAGCATGAATATCAATCCATTTATTGCTAATCAAGACAACCAATCATCTAGTACACCAAGACTAGACACCATCACTAGGGGTGACTTGGACAGAGTTGTGACGGATCTCAACACTGCTTCATTGCCTAACAGCATGCCATTGTTGATTAAATCATGACACTCTTAGGGCAGATGAAGCCAACCGCACATAACACTGAAACCAGAGGGAGAACTTCGTCCTAGGGATCTAGACGACAAAGCAGGTCATACTCTAGTGGCAAATCATATCAAGAAAATTAAGGAGCAGGACGAGTGAATGCCGACAAGACAGGTCAACCAAGAGCTTAACCAGATGTCGCACTCGAGGATCGGATCACCATCGAACCTAATAGGTGAAGCGATGAACCAGGGGCAACCGCGGTTAGACCTTTCGGACCTAGGTAATGCTTTCCAATTTTTGGTGAAGTAACAACTAATAGAAGATGGACTTCTCGGAGTAGAGAACGAAGCTAGGATTGTAGGATGAGTCATCATAGAAGGTATGAACGGAGCCTCTCACCTCGGCGGGAGAGATCGACCCAGCTCCACTCATCCCCCGAATCGAAAGATCATATGGTGTGACTTATAAGGGAATGTGCCCACTACAAACAAAGAGAATATGGAATCAATGCAAGAGTTGGCAGCCCATTTAATATGGAAATAGAGACTTCTCGAAATCCCAAATCTTTCGGATGCCTACTATGGATCCTTACCAAGGCTTGTTTGATCCCTGTACATCTACAACGATATATGCGACATATGCTAATGAGTTGAGCAACGGATGAAGTTTTGAGTAAATGCTTTCCCCTCTTCCTAATGGACTTGGAAACCATGTGGTTCTATCTCCTTCCCACTAGCTCAATCCACTCATGGAAAATGTTAAAGGAGAAATTTATCATCCAATTCCGAGTTCATATAGAACAACCCAAGGATCTGCACTCTTTGTAAGATGTGTAGAATTGAGAAGATAAGACTTTGTGATAATACTTGACTTGTTTCAATGCTGCAACAACTAGTGTATAAAATGTCGATGAATGGTTGGCCCTTATGGTATTGTAGGCTGGTGTCCATTCTAAGACGAAGATGGCCCGAAGATTCACTAAGGAGAAACCGGCTACTCTTTAGGATTTATTTTTTGAAGCTGTAAAGTACATGCCGTTGGAGGAAGCTACAGCAGGACGGCAGACTAGAACAACTATTAAACCATTGGAGGTTTCTAATAGCATGAACTCTATGGTTAAAAATGATGAAGGCAGCGGTGCAGAGAAAAAAAAATTAATCCTGACAATTCTGGCGGAAAGAAAACGGAGTGAAGGAGGTTCAAGCCTGGTATGAGGTTTGACACTTACACGGACTTGAATGATACTATAGAAAACATCTACCTCGCCACATAAGGGGAGCTCAAATACTATAGGCCTGTGCCAAAGAAGGAAACTGAAGAAATAAACATGGGAAAGTATTGTAGATTCCACGAATTCCATGGGCATAACATTAATAAATGTCGTCATTTGGGGGACGTAATTGAGGAGCACACAGGGGAAGGATAGGTTTGTTAAGAGTATGAATGCTCTTTTGGCTCCTGAGAAGAAGGGCCCAAGGTAGGCCCGCTTGGGAATGGAGGTAAGGATTCAGTGCCAACCGTTAGAAGGATGATAGATTGGTAATCAACACCATAGCAAGAGGGCCACACATAGCAAATAGGAGCTGGGCAGAGATAGAAATATATGCAAAGTCATTAAAGCATGGAGAAGCTTATGTATATTATAGGGGAGGAACGAAAGAACAAGGCCCAATGTCGAGAGTAAGACGAGATCACCTTCAGCGACATTGATTTGCGAGGTAAGCAGTACTGCACACTGACACTATGGTTATTACAACTATGGCCAGCCTAGTAGAGGTGCATCAGATTCTAGTTGATAATGGAAGCTCGGTAAATATTCTATTTAAAGATACGTTTGATAAGATGGGATTGTATATGGAGGATGTTGCACCATGCAACCAATAGTTGAATAGCTTTACAGGAGAGGGCACAGTGCCTTTTGGGAGGTTGGATTTGTTGTTGAGATAGGAGCTCGTCCTCGATCAGCCATACGAATATAAACTTTCATTTTGGTGGATGGATTTTCGACATACACACCTTCCTGGGGTGACCAGTTTTATTGGACTTCCGTGCAGTTGTGGCCCATTGTTAAACCAAGATGCTACTAGGGAATGCTATGTGGTGGAGCTTCGAGAAAAGAAATGAAAGGAAAAATGGAAAGGGCATAGAGATCACTTTCTGTGCCAAGAATTCCCTTGCCTAGCAACTAAAAGAGGGCTCTCTCATAGGTTCATAAGTGATCCTCACAATGAGCTTGACCCGAGGGTTGGAGTAGAGGAGGGTATAGCTGAGCCCAAAGAGGCGATGGAGTTTGTAGAAGTTGATGGTAGTGACCCTACAAGACTTATGATATCAGATCCAGTCTAGAATAGAGTCTTAAGATACAGCTAATTGGATTCTTACAGGACAATCAGGATGTATTTGCCTGGTTTCATGTGGTTATGTGCGAGATTTCTCCCCCGATTGTTTTTCATGCTTTAAATGTAGACTCAAAGAAACCTCTAGTGAAATAAAGAAGAGTATAGGGATCAGTGGCACAAAATGAGGAATTTTAGACCCTGATGGCAAATGGCTTCATCAGAGAATCTCTGTACCCAAAGTGGATTGCAAACCTGGTCATGTTCAAGAAGTCGAATGGAAAATGGTGGACTTGCACCGATTTCTCCAACCTGAGTGATGCATGTCCTAAGGACTGCTTCCTACTCACGAGGATTGACTAGCTAGTAGATCGAACTTTGGGCATGAACTTCTATCTTGTATGGATGCATACTCTGGATATAATCAATTGCGATGCACATCCCCGATCAGGAGCACACTAGCTTTGTTACCACCTTAGGGCTCTATTGCTACAAGTTCATGCCGTTTTCGTTTAAGAATGAAGGAGCGACGTACCAACGCTTGGTTAATAAGATGTTCGCTAGTCAGATAGGAAAGATTATGGAGGTATATGTTGGCGACATGCTCTTGAAATCTAAGAGGGCAAAAGATATATCGTACACTTGGAGGAAATGTTTCAAATTTTGCGAAAATATGGGATAATGTTGAATCCTCTAAAATGTTCATTTGGGGTATCTTCTGGAAAGCTTTAGGGATTCATTATTCATGCAAGGGGAATCCAAGCTAACCCAGAACAGGTTTAGGCTTTGGAAGACTCAAAATTCCTGAAACACGAAAGGAGATGTAGAGTCTAAACGAAAAGGTGGCAGCACTAAGTAGGTTCATATCTAGGGCGACAACTAAGTGTGTTTCATTATTCGAAGCACTTAAGATAGAAAAAGGAAAGTTTATATAAATAGAAAAGTGCTTAGCCGCTTTCTTAAAATTGTTGGATCACTTACAGAAGTCACCAGTTCTTTCTATAACAGTCGAGGGGGAAGACCTCTATCTATACTTAGTAGTATCATTCCACGCACTGAGCGCATCATTAGTTAGGAAGGAAGATCAAGTGTAATATTCGATATACTACGTGAATAAACATTTTACCGGCCCGGAGTCAAGGTATCCTAAGTTAGAGAAGTTGGCATACTGCCTTTTAATTGCATCCCGGAAGTTGAGGCACTATTTCCAACCGCACCCCATCAAAGTGCTTACAAATCAGCCCTTGAGACAAGCTCTTCACATGGCCGACACTTCGGGGAGACTTACCAAATGGAATACTGAGTTAAGCCAGTACGAGATAACCTATCATCCATGAACTACGATCATAGGACAAGCGTTGGCAGACTTCATCGCTGAGTTTACCATACAAGACGATGAAGTAAAACCCAAGGAGGAAAAACCTCCTAAATGGCGGATGTACATAGATAAAGCATTGAATGATCATGACTCTGGTGTCGGAGTGATATTATTAACGCCGGAAGGAAAGAAGCTAATTTATGCAATATAGCTTAGATTCAAGGCAACAAACAATGAGATGGAATACAAACTTTGATAGTAGGGTTAGAGATAACGAAGTAGCTGGGGATCAGGTCGATGTGCATGAACAATGACTTGCAGTTGATTGTGAACCAGGTAACTAGAGAATTATAGGCTAAGGGAGAGCGTTTGAAATCCTATTTGGAGAAGGTCAAGATCTTACTTAACGAGATGGAACACTACGTGATCAAGCACATTCCTCGGAGGAGAATCGGATGGGGATGAGTTGGCGAAGTTGGCAAGTTTAGGAATTGGGCCTCCGTTGGGTTCGGTACTTATTACGACCCTACATGATACCAACTTCGAGGAGATGAATGTGGTTGCAACCATCAATGGAGGGGAAACCTGGATGACACTGTTAATAAGGTACCTGAGTGAAGGAGAATTACCGAGTAATAGGAATGACGCTAGGAAGCTCATATGGAAAGCGCCCCGCTTTGTCATTCAGGATGGAGTGCTATATCAGAGAGGATTTTCTAATCCATTATTGGGGTGCATCACCGGAAGGAAAGCTGGGGAGGTGTAGGACACATACATCAAGGGAGCTACAAGACCACATTAGGGGTAGACCTTGGTGAAGAAAGTGTTCTGGTATGGATAATTCTGGCCAACTTGAACCATGATGCAATGGAGTATGCAAGGAGGTATGATAAGTGTCAGCGGTTCATCAAGATTCCTAGGTTGCTCCCCATCGAGCTGACTTATATGGTTAGCCCTTGGCCCTTCACGGTCTAGGGCATCGATCTAATTAGAGAACTTCCAATAGCATTAGGCGGAGCTAGGTATGTATAAAGACCCGTATATTTTGATAATTAAAACTATTAAGTTTAATAAGATTTTAGAATTTAATATTGTGTGAAATTAAAATTTTATGATTTATTAATGAGAAACAATTAGAATGTAATTTAATAATGTTGATTTAATGTAATCGATAACTATTTTAATGTAATTTCAATCAATTTAAATAATTGTAAAGTTAACTATGTTATAATTGTAAATAAGGAATTAAATAGGTAATTAATGGAATTAAGGGAATTTAAATATTATAATTAATATGGTAATATGATAACTGTACAATATAAGGTAATAGAATGTAAACTAATGTAATTATATTCCTAAGGTAATGGTTGATTCAATAATAAGAGTGTAAATCAAGAAAAGAATTTATTTGAATTTAAAAATATAATTAATTGGAAATTTATTACAGTTGTAATTGAACGCTGAATTTAGTCTGATATTTAAATAGTGAATTTAACATGGAAGATTTATTTTTAAAAGTTTATAAATTTCTATGTAATCATGAATGATGAAATTGTTAACTATTAAATTTGAATTGAAAGTGATTAAATCAATTTAATAATAATTAATTTAATTAACGTGAAAATAGCCATTTTCACCATTGTCTCGGATTTCGACAAAACTAGTTTCATCGGATCCGTAATAGTGAATTGTTATAGGATTTCAAGTTTCGTAGCGATCAGACTTGTCGTTTGGTCGTGCGAGCTTGAAACGCGTAGAAATCAATTAAAAGAATTTAAATGAAAATAATTTGATTTTAAAAGCTAACTTCTATATACAATGGAATTGGGGTTTGAAACTAGTTCTATTGAGTTTAAAAATATCGAACACATATATATCGATATATTGGGTGACCCATTTTCGTTTCGGGAACGAAACGGGCTTTTTCGGCCGTTGTTATCGTTTCGAATCAATTCTGCATGTCCTTATTTCTTATCTATCTCTACCTATATATTGGCTGTTATAAGCCCTAGTTGTTTCTTATTTCATTATTTCTGTACGTACCTCCACTTCTCATATTTTCCTCCTTCTCAAACGACAGAACGTAAAAAACCTAATTCCCAAATTCAATTTCAAATCAAAATCAAATCGAAAAATTCAAACTCCTCAAACTATAGCAAATTATATATCGTTGGAAAGCTCTCGACGAGCGCAATCTACTGCAGCAATTTTTTTCCGATTTGATGCATGTTTGACCAGAAAACGATAAAGAACCTCGACCGTCCATATTAGGGTTTTCGATCCAACAATGGATTGTCGATTTTACGACGATCGAAAGGTGCAGTCTTGTAGAGGAGACTGAGGTGAGTTCATCTAGCGGTTTACTTCTGGTCGTAGGCATCTCGATTCCCCAAAAATCGAGCATTTAGGCGAGCGGCAGCGCTTCGCCTCTGGCGATCTAGGGGGTCGCGCGCGGCCATGTTGGAAGCGGCCTGAGGAGGGGGTGCTAGCGATGCTCTCTGATCTGGGGTGTGGCGTGTCTAGGCGGCGCGGTGTGGAGATGAAATGTGGCGGCTGATGGTGGAACGATGGTCGCAAGCGTGTATGGATCGTGATGGGCTAAGGTTTGAGGGTGGGGAAAATTACTAATCTGCCCCTATTTTTATTTTTATTTTTATTTAAATCTTCAACCTTCTAACTCGAATAACCTTTTCATATGAGCTCGGATTCATGCAATGTTTTCTCTATTGTGATCGTATCGAAATTCCGGATGGCATTGAACTGGTTTGGTTAGATTCTGAGACTATTAGAATTTCAGGCTTTAATTGGATTTTAAACGACAAAAAATCAAATGTGAGTGTTTTAACCCACTCACAACTACTAAACCATCTTATGTTGGTAAAATTAAATTTATGATGTGATTAGAAATTGATTAATTGATGTTTGGTATATTTAAATAGTCATTCAAATTTAATTTAAATTAATATTGAATTTAATTGCCAGTTAAATACCTGATAATGATAACCAGTTTATTTGTTCTGATTTATTGGTTGATTTGAATGATTGTGATGGATGTTTAATTGTTGATATTTGGATTTTTGGACATTATATTTATTTTATATATTGTTATCACATTGCAAGTTCCCTTAGTTATTGTTAGGACACCACTATGGGTTGAAATGATACATACGCGAATGATCTTATAGTTAGGGAAAAATCATTATGGGTTGAAATGATAAACTCAAGCGATTTTATGGATTTTGGATTTTCTCAGGATTGCGGGTTGAAATGATATATACCCATAATTTAAATTATTGCGGGTTGAAATGATATATATCTGTTTCACTTGACCATACGGTAGAAAATTATATACGGACACCGGATTGGCTAAATTAAATGATTTTAAATCCTTAAATTTTGAATCCAGTTAAATGATATTATGAAATAAAATTAGATTTATATGAACTGAATTATTTTCAAAATCCAAGTTTTAAAATGTTGAAATTGAAATTGGTTTAAATAAATTATTTAAAGAATTTAAATTTAAATATTAAAGTTGAATTTTGAAGTATAAATGGGATTTATCAAAACTGAGTTATTGTAAACGTTTGAATATTTAAACTTTGAAACCGATTGAATTTGAAGTGGTTTAAATTTGTAGTTCAAACATGGATTTGAAATCAATATAAATTGAAATGGTTTTTAATGAGAATTTGGATTGAAACCTTTAGCCTTTTGAATTGAAATCGTTGAACTGAGATTGATTTAAATTGAATTTTAACTAAAGTTGATTTGAATTGATTTCTGAAATTGGAAGAACAATTCTAATTTGAAACTATTTTTGATATGAACTCTTTTAATATACAAACTCTTTTAACATGTAAACTATTTTTCTCATATAAACTATTATAATATATTAGTCATTTTTAATACATTAGATATTTTAATATATAACCTATTTTAATATATAAACTATTTCTAATATATAAACTATTTTATATTTTAATATATAAACTATTTTTAATATATAAACTATTTAATCTATAACTTATTTTTAATTATAAACTATTTTAAGATATATTATTTCAAAATTATAAACAACTTTTAATATAAATATTTTAATATATAACCTATTTTAATATACAAGCTCTTTTAATATATAAACTATTTTAATCTATAACCTTTTTTTAAAATATAAACTATTTTTTTATGTATAACTATTCCAATATATAAACTACTTTCAATATTGAAACTGTTTAAAGTTAAAACTATTATGATTTAGATTTAATTGATTTAAATGCGAATATTTTGATATGATGGTTTAACCTATTTTGTGGTTATGATTTTGAAAATGAATATGATTTAAGTGAATAATGATTTCAAAGGTGAATATGATTTCGAAGGTGAATATGATTTCGAAAGTGAATATGATTTCGAAAGTGATATGATATTTGAAGTGAATCTGATATTTTGATATCAATTATGAATCGGTTTTGGAAATGTAAAAGAACCAACCGGTGTGAAATAAGCGTTTGGTTGTTAAACAGACCGGGATCAGATATTGTCATACTCTCTGCCAATACCGAAAACCACTTTAACAACTGTGCACGTGGTGGAGAATCTAGAACGAAGTAGGATGGTTTGGCGAACGCTACTGTATGAGGTATGAACGCCGCCTTGACCCCCTCGGGTCAGCTTGATATGACTAAAACAAGAGCTATACCTAGGCCAATTGGGGTCGAACCCCCAATCGGGCACATTTCTTCGATACCATATTTATTACTTTGTGATTGATTTGGTGGCCACCCTTTGATTGGATTATGGGAGTGTGTTTCGAGGTGGGCGGTAGTAGCTGCTATGCGTTACCACCAGCCCGGTTTTGCAAACGGTAGAATCCTACCCTGGCATTGCCTCACGTGCCTTGTCATATGCCTTATCGAGCCCACTACGACTTTGGTTTGTATCGTACCTATGGAGTGCTTACAATATCTGTATAGACTACGGTATTTATATAAAAATGTGTTAAGGGAGATAGGGGTAACGTCTTAATGCTATTTTAATACTTTACTTTACTGTAGACATATTATAATAGTGTATTGTATTATGTATGTAGATAGTTTAACGGATCCTTAGGAGATGGAATCCCGAACATTGCATGCATGTTAGACACTGGATAGGAGATGTAAAATCCCGTAAGAATCTCTGAAGCCGTTGCACTCATATTTATTTATTGTTGATTTAACTTACATAAGATCTTTTAGTTCTGACTCAGTTGTTTTGTCTTTTCATTACGCTCGGGTTAGCCTGAGCATTTCAGTGTTGAAGACCATTTTATTTGGAGGATGAAGACGGAGATTTGTCTACCATTTATTATATTTGTTCCACTACATCATGTTGTTCCACTGCATTATTTATTTATTCCTGCTGTATGGTAGAACTCTGATCTATATTGTAAAAGTGTAATCAAATGTTATTTATAAAATAGCTTCATGAACTGTTTATTTGATTATTATATTTTGTCATTCTGCTGTGAGATTCTGTGTTTTGTTTTTTTCCTTTCTTTTCCCCTATTTTCTTATTTACCCCATTAACAATCCTCCCTTTTGAATGGCTTGAGTTGACATGTGTGGTTTATTGTCGATTTAAACCGTCCAAAAATTTGGGTCGTTGTAGTATGCTATAGTGACAGTTGACTAATTTACTAAGGGGGTGGAAGCCGAAACCCTTACTAAGGTATCAACAGCCAAGGTCATAAATTTTTTGATTAGGAATGTGATATGCAAATATAGAGTTCCCTTTCAAATCATCTCGGACAATGGATTGCAGTTTGATAGTGAGGAGTTCGACAATTTCTGCCAGTAGCATGGAATAAAGAAAATCTTCTCTACGGTAGCATATCCATAGGCTAACAGATAAGTGGAGGCAGTAAACAAAGTTTCGAAGACACTCATAAAGAAGCGGTTGGAAAAGGAAAAGGGAGCATGGACAGAGGAACTTCCTCTGGCATTATGGGCCTACCGCACTTCCTTCAAGACAGCAACATAACATAATCCTTTCTCATTAGCATATGGATCAGAGGCAATGTCGCCGATGGAGATAGTAGTGCCATCGCATTAGAGGAATCACTATGACCTTAATGAAAACAAGGATCTAATGAACATGTCATTGGACTTGATTGACAAAAGGCATGAGTAAGCTGCCTTAAAGGCCGAAGCACATAAGTAAGGATAGCTGCACAATATAACTCTAAAGTCAAACACCACCCGCTCAAAGATGGGAACTTGGTGTTGAAGCGAATATTCACTATACTGGGGGCACTCGACCTAGTTTGAGAAGAGTCATACATCATTCACAAAGACTTGGGAAATGGAGCTTTCATCCTAAGTGTTGTAGATGGAGCAGTATTCAGAAAGGCTTGGAATGCACACCATCTCCATCGTTATTTCACATAGACTTTTACTGTTTTTCTAATTGTAACATAATTCTATAATCGAAATAATTGTGAAATAGATTCTAATAAAGCATGCTTTGCTTAAAATATTTTCATGACAGGTAATGAATAGGAAATGTAGCTTTGAATTACCATTTGAACACGTTGGACTAATGTTAGCACTATGAGGAAACATCGCATATGCCTAAAGAGTTGACTTCTCATCTCGAGGGAAAAACTGCATTGTCGTGATGTCTCCTCTCAAATTCATTGCCGATAATGGTGGACCAGAGTGATCTTTTAACTGGGTGTCCATCATCAATGATCAGCTCAAACTTATCGTCAGTAGTGGTGGACTAGATTGATCCCTTAACTGGGTGTCCATCATTGACAATCGACTCAAACTACTTACGGTAGCGGTGGACCAGAGTGATCCTTTAACCAGGTACCCTTTGTTAACGATCAACTCAAACTTCTCGCTTGTAGCGGTGGACCAAAGTAATCACTTAACCGGGTGTCCATCATTGAAGATTGGCTCAAACTTCTCACCGATGGTGGTGGACTAGAGTGATCCTTTAACTGGATGTCCATCATTAATGATTGGCTCAAACTGATCACCAGTAGTGGTGTACTAGAGTGATCCCTTAACTGGGCGTCCATCATTGACGATCGGCTCAAACTTCTCATCGGCAATGGTGGACCAAAGTGATCCCTTAACTGGGTATCCATTGTTGACGATATGCTCACAGTTTCCCATCAGTTACAGTAAACCAGGATGATCCTACCCTGGAGTTCGCTATTGTTGATTTCCTCAAACACTTAGATGCAGTCGTGGGGAATCCAACTTATCGGCAGTTAAGACCAGAAAACCGCCAGTTTGTTTCTCCCTTGACTGTCAGGCCAAAACTCGGCTAATGGTGGATAACCAAGCCTGATGATGACAAGCATCAACTATCGGTTCAAATTGCCTAAGGCATACAAGAATTATGCAGTAACTAACGAACGGAAAGAGGAAAAAATGGAGAATGTATGGATAATGGACATACGAATCATACATACAAATCATAATTGTCAGACATCCAGACATTTACAGGCCAAAAAATCACAAGTACTAGGGGGTAACATACGCTTGACCTCGCTAATACATCAAAACCGATCAAGCAAAAACAGTAACGTTTAATACAGATAAAGAAAACATGTTCACAACAGTCTACTTGAAAAAAAGAAAAAAAACATGGACAGGGCTCGAGTGCAGTTCTTCACTTGGACTTGGACTTGGAGATGGTCTTCTTACTATGATGCTTGAAGTCTTTCTGCTCGCCTCCATTCTTCTCTTCCTCTAGCTCGGCGGCGGCTATCTTGAGCTATGCTTGTCTCTTCTTCATAGTTTTAGCTCCTCATAATCTTCAAGCTTAACCATTGCCATCTCCTTAGGGAATCTTAGAAGGACTTGTTGGTTCAAAGCTTCATCCCTTTTGAAGTCCTCAGTAGGGTCTGTAGCACTTAGAATCTCAATGTTGACAAACTCCTTAAGAGTCGCAATCATCTCGCCTTAAGCTACATCAGTTGGAGGATCAGAGGAGCCTAGGGGCATAGTCACTAAAGTGGAGCTTCGAAAGTAATAACCGCTTTGGATGGGCCCTTCACTAAAGAACCATCTATAGGGGAATAAGAGGAGCTGTTAGAAGTGGTTTTCCCCAAGAAAGCTCGAACGTACTGGGCAGTGGCCCATGGACTATAAAGAAGAATCCTAACTTCCTTTAGGAGAGTTCGAAATATCACTAGGACGTTGAATGTGATCCGAAGGCAGAGGCACTTCTAGAGGCTGACTTGCAATGGATGCATATGAAGACACATGGATAACAGATTGAGGAACATCATGCATAGGAACATAGATGACAGGTTTTGAAATCTGGTCTTGTATTGTAGCCTCAGAGGTTGAGCCACCATCCATTTTCTTCTCTGCCTCTTCCTTTTGGTCTTTTTCATCTTCAGCTAGCTTGACGTAGCCTAAAGAATAATCTCTTCTCCTCTACTGAAAAACGAGCATCAATTGTTTCAAAGCTAAAGGGTGGACAACCTTTTTTGCTGACGACTTTATCTTCTTTGATTAGACGCTTATGGACTAAAACTATGACTTCTTGATAGTAATACATCCACATCAGGCTCTTCTCCATGAACATCCTGAAATTAATTTCATCCAGGAGCGCTTCCACTGGGTCCATCTGGCTATTTAGTTCATCATATTCTGCCTATCATTTTTCAACTATAGAAGTTTCAGTGGCTTTCCCAGAAGATAAAGCTTTGAGCTCTTGTAACACCCATAATTTTAGTTCAACATTATTCAAGAGATTTAATTAGATAGATTAAATAGAATAATTACTGGGACATAGGAATGAGATCTGATAATTAACAAGGTTCGGCCTTAACTAATTAACTAATAATATTGTTTTAAACTTAACATAGGAAAGAATAAATGAGAAGAGCAAAATAGGAATAGAGCTTTGTTTCATCCTTAAACCCTCACCCTCTCATTCATTTCTCATTTTTACAATTACAAACAATCATAAACATAAAAGAGGACAGCTATAACCAAGGTAGAGAAGAGAAAAATCATAAGGGAAACCAAGGGATTCAAAAAGCAAAGCTTAGGGGAACTAATTCCATCAAATCTCAACTCCATCATCCAATTCAAGGTGAATAATAGTTAACCAACTCTATTACTTGTGTTTGAAGAGGCTATGGATAATTTTCGAATTATGCTTGGTTTTTTTCCATGTTATGGATGTAGGATCATTGTTTGGATAGAATAATGATTTATGGAAATTTTATAAAATTATATAGAGGTTTTTTAAGGGTAAAATCTAAGTTTTTGATATCTAATTGAATTGATTTTCTAATATGATGTGTAAAACATTATTTGGAGATGTTTTTTAATTTTATAATTTTCCAAGCTAAAATGAATATTTTTTGAATTTCATAAGGAGGAAATAGTATTATTTTGGATTTTAATTATTAAAAATAAATAAATAATTATTTTAGCCTCGAGATTTTTATATTTGAAAGAGTATGTTAATTTTGATTTTTGGTGAATTTTGGGGATTTTTCCCAAGTGATTACGATTTTCTATGAATTCATTTCGCTTGAAAAGCATTTAAATTAATATTAATTAATTCAGTTTAATTTAGTTTGCAGATATTTTTGGGAAGGTAAAACTGACTTGCGACAGTTTTTCTAAGAAGATACGGTTAAGGTATATTATTATCCAATAGGAATTTACCAAGGAATAAGATTTGGTAAAAAGAAAATGCTTTTAATAGAAATAAAACAGTTTTTATAATACTTACAATAATGCCATTGATATGCGGCATCCCCATGACATTCGACTCCAACAATATGCGGTATCACTTTACATTTTTAGACAATATCGGAATAGGTGGCATTAGCATGAAGCAATGCATGTGATATTTATAGCATAAGTATGTGATGCATTGGATCATGCATCTGACATCGTCATTATGGGAATACTGCATCTCGTAGGTATATGTTATATT
Source organism: Allium fistulosum (assembly GCA_030737815.1). Lineage (NCBI taxonomy): Eukaryota > Viridiplantae > Streptophyta > Magnoliopsida > Asparagales > Amaryllidaceae > Allium > Allium fistulosum. The sequence continues at coordinate 1,252,964,441 of CM060905.1, forward strand.
AATATCATGAGTTTTAATATCGACATCATATGCTTTACGGCATAGTAGCCGCAGTGCCAAGTTTCTGGCATCCTTAATTTAATGCCGCAAGTATTGCATTCGACTTAAGGTTTTGATGACGAGGTTTATCAATGTTGGCATCCCTTATTTCATTGTTTCTCGCAACAATGCCATAGGGCATTACTACCGTATTTCTTTTATGTTGACACTAAGGCCTTTGAGGCTGAGTTGTCATGTTTCTATGTTAACAAAAGCTATGTTTTAAGGGCGGCATATCCTATATCTTTAGTATGTTGAAAACCTTATATTTCGACATGAAATTTTTATATACTTAAGAAAAATTAAGTATGTTTTCTAATCTTGGATAGAGGTTCGATGTCATTATTGTGGCATGAATACCGTAAGTCTTCTATTTTTCTATATTAATGGCGGTAAGTTATATGCTTCATGATTTTGACATTATTCATTGGGGATACCAATGTTTTATATTTTATAGGCTATAAGTTTATGAATTCGACATTATTCATTAGGGATACCAATGTAATCACATATATTGGGGATACCAATATGTATTATTATGACTTGTTATAAGTTTATGGGTTTGTCAACCTAATTAGAGATACCAATAAACATAGGTTGGGCACTTGAGTGAACAATGTATAATATGCTTTAAAATTGATAAGTCATGGGTTCATAGTCATCCCAGAGAAACTATGGAATGTGATATGGATAGCCCACATAATACTTGAGATGGATAGTCTTTGTATGGTTAATGAAGGGTTCATAGTTATCCTAAGGAAACTATGACATATGTGATGGATAGTTCACATAATTTAAGATGAATGCAACATGTATGATGGATAGTCCACATAATTTAGATTGCTAAACCATGTGTGATGATTAGTCCATATGGCAAGGGATAGATAATCCATATATTGTACACATGTGAGATGGATAGTCCACATTATTATAAGACAGATAGTGATTTGAAGTTAAGATAGATAGTCAAATGAAATTGAGATAGATAGTCGAATAAATTGGGATGGATAGTCCATTGTATGTTACGTGACTACAAATGATTATTTACTACGTTCTAACCATTATGGATGCAGGAGCATAATATATGGTTGATATGTTTTGGTTAAGATAATAGTAAGGGGGCAAAACTCGTTCCGCTCAGTGGCATGGTTTCTTACTAGATATCTATCTAGTTTAATATAGTAGGTTATTATACACACCACACTGTTTGTCTGATGCAAATTTTTTGTTCTTTCCCTTAAACTCTCAGATGCTCATTTGAGTAAGCCAGGAGTAAAGGTTTCAGGTTTTCTAGGTTAGACGAATAAGCTTCCAGAGACGTGCAGGAGGCAAGCTAGCTATTATTAGGAGCTTTTATTCTTCCACTGTATTGGTTACTTTGGTTGAATGGATGTAATGGTAGAAATTATAATTGTCAAGTATTAGACTCTAATCAACCAAGGGGGCATCTTCATATGTCGCTCTTGAAGTATTTTGTTATAATTATATTTTCTCTTAATGTTGGATTGCGAATGGGATTATGTAATGAATATGAAATTTAATTTATGTGATGAAATAAAAAAGTTCACTATTGAAATATGCTAGAAATATTTCGTATTCTTACACTTTTGGTGTTAGTGGAATGATTAACATAACCGTATTTTCTCATTGAAAATTAATACAATGGATAACTGCAACATCCATAGAGCTTAGTTTTGGGCCTCAAAATGGGGGATGTTACAGTTTGGTATCGGAGCATAGGTTTGTGTAAAATTTAAAAGATTAAAAGAGTTTTGAAAATATAATCCAAATGAATCGGAGAACAAGATTGGGTTATGGGATAATGCTATAGTAACGTACTTTTATTTGCTATATATAAGTATGTATTCTCCCCTCTCTCTTAGACCATTCATCTGTATCTTATTAAGGCTCGTATGCAGATTACGAGAAAGCAAGATATGAAAACAGGAAATAGAAGAGTGAATCTAGATGGAGGAAGCACTACAACCAATGGAAATGTTTGATCCAATAGCAGAAGGAACCAGGGTCGACATGCAAAAGCTAACCAAAATGTAAATGCCAATATGTAACACCCCTAATTTTAAATAGAATTATTCAGGAGATTTAATTAGATAAATTAAATGGAATAATGTAGAGACTAGAATGATAAGGGAATTGAGATTTGAAAACTGATTAAGGTCATGCCTTAACTAAATGAATCTATAAGAATGGTTTATAAGTTAAATACTTAAGAGAATAAGGCAAGTACAATATGGGAATAGCCAAACCCCTTACCACATTCTCATTCTCATTTATATTCTTACAAAAAAACATAAACAAAAGAAAAACAAGGCCGACCATAACCCTAGAAGAAGAGAAGCTCAAAAAATAATTAGAGGCTAAGATTCAAGCTAGTAAGATTAAAGTGTAGAAAAATATCAAATTCCTTATCCAAACAAGCTGAACAATGATCTAAACCATCTCATATAAGTCATCTTGAATGTTTTAATTCGGGTTTGAGGTTTAAAACTGTATGATTGGATGAATGATGATATGTTTTGATTTAAATGCCATGTTATAATTTAAACAAGGATTTTATGGAATAATGTAGCTCGGTTTTAAGAATAAAATCATGCAAAATGATTTCCAAATGCCGTGAATTTTTATTATGTTATGTAAAAAAATATTTTGGAGATGGGTTTAATTTTTCATAAAATTCCAAGATATGGATAATTTATTATGAATTTTTTAGCAAAGCCAACGGGGTTAAAAGGGCCCCTACCTTTTATTTATACCATGCAAAATCATACACGAATAAATAAGAAGTACAGAGAGATACAAGAAAGAAGAGACAAAAAATAGCAAATAAACATAGCAACAAACAATAACCACAAGTAACTCAAGAAAGCCACCAAGGAAACTGTAGAAAGCACCAAGCAGGACCCGAAGTAGCCAATCTCAGCCAATAACACTACAGAGGACCCAAAGAATTCCACCCCAGACACCAAGCAAGACTCGAAGCAGCACCACAATGTCCCCAAGCAAACCACCAATAATTAGCAGCACCGCAAGTACATCAAAAGGCGCTAAAATGTTTAGCAACGGAGAGGAACAAAATGTGTTTAGGGGTAGAAGTGCCATAAAACACCCCATTGTTCCTTTCCATCCAAACAAAATACACAAATTTCTTAAGAAGCCTTAATAATAAATCACTTTTACTAGACTTCCATCTAGTAGCTTTAAAAATGTTATACCATTCAATAGATGAGTTCGCACTAGGATTGTGCAGATTAAGAGACCTCAAAACTCTTTTCCAAATGAAGAATGAGTAATGACAGTTAAAAAATAGGTGACAAATACTCTCATCCTCATTGCAACACAAAAGACAGGTAGCAGACATAACTAGATTTCTAGCCCTAAGCTTATCAAGAGTATGAATACCATTCGTTATCACCTTCCACAGCATGATATTTTCTTTAGGGATTGAACTACACTTCCAAATTCTAGAGTGCCAAGGGAAGCATGATAGAGGACAAGCCTTGGTAATGTACTTATAAACCGTAGCAATGGAATGATTCTTCCCAGCCCATAAATCATGAACATTATCCTTTAAGTAAACATTGTTCTTAATATTAGCCCACACTTGCTTGAGAGCATAAGAGCTAGAGTAAGGAAGATTAATGTAACCAACAGACCAGAATGAGCTAACCTTAGCATTATCATTGATCCCAGACTGGACCCTCTAAAATTAATCACATTAGCAAGTATGCAGCCTTGAGCAAACCAAGGATCAAACCAAAAGGATGTATCATAATCCTTAATACATTTCTGAAAAATGGGGAGAAAAACAGACCTGCATCTTAAAATATTTCTCCAAACCCAGCTACAATCTATAGGGATATCCATAGTCCAAAAATGCATATTCTTGATTAAATTAATCCTAGTCCAAGAAGCCCAGAGATTATTTTCATTATTCATCAATTTATCAATTCTTGTAGAAAGAGCTACCTTATTCCATTCTTTGATGTCCATAATGCTAAGACCACTAGTATTGAAAGGACAACATACATAATTGAAGGCAATGGGGATCAGTTTCTTAGAAAAAGGATTGTTATGCCAAAGAAAATGATTTAAACAGAATTAATCATGGATAAGAGCTTGGCGAGCAAAATAAAAATCCTGGCATAGTATAAGCACATGGATGAAGCAATGTATTTTACAACAACTAACCTACCAGCCATAGATAAGAAGGAATTTGACAAGGAGGATAATCTGGCAGTGATTCTTTCAAACAACTGCAGACATTGATTAGATATGATTTTAGAAGAGCAGACATGCATACCAAGATAAGTCTCATTATCATCAAAGGGAGATAATCCAGATAAAGCAGTAATAATACTCTTATGATTATCATCCAACCCAGCAATTTTAATCTTGGATTTGCATCTATTAATATCCAAACCAGTTAACAATTTAAATCTAGTCAGAACATTCATAACTCCATTTATTGACTTATCATTAGGTTTAGTGAACAACGTTAAATCATCAACAAAGAGAAGAGAAGAGATTTTTAGGCTCTTACAAAGTGGATGAAAGTCAATAAGCTTAAGAATCATAGCATTGTTGATAAGGCCAGTGAATAATTCCACGATACACACAAAAAGGTATGGAGAAATGGGGTCCCCTTGCCTTATGCCTTGTGCCTTGTGTACCATTGAAATAGCCAAAGGTATCACCATTATGACTAATAGAAAATTTAACTGTAGAGATACATGTGAAAATCCAAGCCAAAAAAGGGGTAGGGAAGTTCATTCTATAAAGAATATATATGATTGATTTCCAACTAACAATGTCATAAGCCTTTTGAACATCTAATTTCATCACACACCTGGGCGAGATATTAATCCTGTTATAGCCCCTCAAAAGATCGTTGGACAGAAGAATATTATCAGTGATGTCTTTATGAGGAAGGAATGCACTTTGGTTATGAGAAATGATTGTAGCTAACACAATCTTCATCCTAGTAGCCATAATTTTAGAGATGATTTTGTATATAACATTGCAACAGGCAATGGGTCTAAATTGGGTGACAGAAGAAGGTTGCTAAGTCTTAGGAACCAAAGTAAGTCTAGTGGCATTAATTCCATCTAATAACTTGTTGTGTTTGAAGAAATTTGAGATGGCCTTAATCACATCATGCCCAATAATTTCCCAGGCGACTTTGAAAAAATGTGCATTATATCCATCAGGCTCAGGGCTGCTAGATCCCTTCATATTGAAAATGGTATCTTTAATTTCATCAGGAGAAATTTCCCTAATCAGAATTTCCTTGTTACTGTTAGAAATGACTGGAAGAGAAACATGAGAGAATGATTGCATGGATATATCAAGAATGTCATGGTTGGCAAGCAGGATCTTATAGTAAGCCAGAAAAGCTTCCTGAATTGATTCATTAGTATTACAAGAATTGCCATTCATATCATTAATATTACTGATAGAAGACGAAACTTGTTTTATCTTTAGGGAATTATGAAAGATTGCTGAATTCTTGTCCCCATGGATTTGCCATTTTAATTTGGCCTTCTACTTTGCCATTTTGATCTCCTCCCCAAGATCATTAGATAAGCTGAGCCTGAGATTAATTTCCAGTTCATTAAGCAAAGCATTATTAGGGTCAGAAAGGATATTCCTCTGAACCTGCAACAAATTTTCTCTAATTGATGAAGAGATGTTATTTCCATTCCCATAATTTTCCTTAGCCCAACTCCTCAAAATGTTCTTCAAATGCCTAAGCTTAGTCTGCAAAATGAACATAGGATTACCAAAAACATGCATATTCTAGTAGTTAGCAACGATACTTAAAAATTCAGGATTATCAGTCCAATTATTAAAGAATGAAAATAAGGAATGTCTTCTCTCAGTGGCCAAGTCCCAGTCTAGAATCAAAGGAGAATGATCAGATAAAGATGGAGGCTGATTAAGGTATTTAGCTTATACCATTTCAACACAGAGGCAAAATTTTGATATGATCTATCCAGTTTGCAAAGAGTTTTGTTACCAGACCTGCTAGAGTTATTCCAAGTATAGAAACATCCAGAGGATGCAATAGGGAGAAGATGGGCATTATAAATGGAATTATTTAGTGGCATATTATGTTGATAAGTAAGTGGAGAACCACCACTTTTATCAATAGACAATTGCATGCAATTCCAGTCTCCAAAACAAATCCAAGGGGAGTTAGAGGGGTGAATACAAGGAAGTTTATCAAGAAATGTCAATGAGAACAACAATTTTCAGCATAGACCATAGTTAAGAAGAACTCAGTAGCAGAAGAGATATGAATGATTTGAGAATGAATGTACTGCCTATGGACACATATAGGGTTAATGGAAAATATGGAAGGATTCCACATAATCAGTATCCTACCAAAAGGAGCTTGAGCCAGATTATGGATATAACTCCAGTTACGATTAATTAGAGACGCTGCTTTACTAGTAGTTGAATGATTAAGCTTTGTCTCAGCTACTGCCATCAGATGAATATTATGGGTAATTATAAAGTTGCTAATTTCCATTTGTTTGGCATGGGAGTTTGCACCCCTTATATTCCAAAACTCTATCCTGTCAATCATCATTGAGATTTAGATAAGGAAGCTCTGGTTCTGACACCAATGGGTGAACCAGTAATATCATCAGAATTATACATTTGGATTGCAGATTGAGTTATGGTATATTGGATTCCATTGTCATTGTCATTTGAGGAAGGAGCAATTTTCTTGGGTCTGCCTCTTTTGATTTTGGCGAGGATTCAAGGAAAGATGAAGTAAGATTTGAAAGGTTTGGGCCTGATTCCAGATGAGTGGAGGAACTAATATCAGATGGGAAAATATCATTAAATAAGTGGGAAGGCAATGAAATTGAAGAATAAGGAGATTTCAAAGGTGAAACTGAGGCAGGGAGACAAGGAGGTTGAAGAGGAAGGGAGGATGGAGATACATGCATGTCATTATGCAAGTCATCAGGAGTGGCACTTGAAGAATTGTTGAGAATCCCTTCAGAGCCATCATTTGGGGAATATTGGAAGAGAGTAAGTTTTCTGTTGGAGGTGAATCATTGTTCATCAGTTGAAGAATAGAAAAAGGGTTTGAAGTTGAAATAGTTACATTGTCCAAACTCAAGTCAAATGTAACCTTATCATATAAGCCATGCAAAGAAGAAGGCTGCATGTTTTGCATGGATACATTATTAGAAATATTAGGAGCATTCATATTGGCATTTAATACTATTTCATTATTCAATTCAGTCTCCTTTACTTTATCTTTTTCAATTTCACTTGCAACTTCCACACTGTCTACTACAACTCCTTGAATTTCATTCTCCTTTTCACTTGCTATTTCATTAATAATTTCAACCGTACTAACAGCAATCACATCAGAAACTGGTTTAATTTTCCTCCATACCTTCTGAATAGATTTTTCTTTCCTTCTTGTCCTAACAGAGAACAACACTTTCCTATTACTTTGTTTGTTTTTAACTTTGCATGAATCACCAACTCCATCCACTATAGCATTAATTTTCTCCTTATCAACCACATCAATCTTTTCTGTTACTTGACTGAATTCACACTGACTAGAAGCATGACCAAACACATTACATTGAGTGCAAATCAGAGGTTTCCAAGCATATTCAATCAATACATTAGGGCAGGAATCAGCACCCATAGCAATAAATTCAGGCAATTCTTTATTAGGAGAGAATTCAATTAAGCACTTGGCATACTCAAATCGTTTCATTCTTTTAGTATTTTCATCACAACATACTAATCTCCTAAGATGACATGCTAACCAGTTAATTCCCAACAATGACCATGTAAGAATTGGAATCCTATAAAAATGTACCCATATTGGAACAGACTTAACTATTGCTTGAGCTGATGCAAAGGAGGGGTTCCACTTCGATACAATGAACATTAGCCCTTTGATAAAGATTAAATCTTTCATAAGAATATTAAGCTTATCTTCCTCATTTGAGAACTTGAAATAATAATTCTGCTTATCAAAAAATATCTCATATGACCTTTTTAGTTTCCAAACTTTTTCCAAATGAGCTTTAACTGCCATGAAGTTGACAGTTCCTACTAGAAAAAATCCAACCAAGCATTCTGACCATGCTTTGATACCTTCATTAACTACTTCCATTGGTGGTTCAAGGGGGACAACAGAGTACTGTAAGTCAAAGTGTATAGGAGTGTAAACACCAGCATTCCTGGGTTTACTAGTAAAAAGAGAGAACCATTTAGACAAAGGAACAGGGGTAGGAACTGGTTCAGGAAGAAGAGACGTGGGATCAGAATCAATGGAGGAAATTGGAGGGAAAGAAAGGCTGGACAGAGGATGGGGAGGAAATGAAGAATATGGAAGAGATGGATCAGGGGGTTGAGGGGGTAATGACGGCCTGACAGGATTAAGGACAGATGAAGGAGAGGACGGCGAGACAAGAGAAGGGGTGATGGGTGAGGAAGATAAGGCAAGGACAAATGATAAGGAGATAGGGATGGGAATGGAAGAGGAAGCATGGACAGCATGAGAGGACACCATGAGGGAATAAAAAAATTGATTTATTATGAATTTTTGAGTGAAAGAAATGGATATTTTGGGTTTTAATTAATTTAAGGAATTAATTAATTATTTTCGAGTTGAAAATTTTATATGATAAAGATATTATCATTTTGGAGTTTATGTGAATTTCTGAGATTGTCCTCAAGAGATGTGGGTGAGCTTTGGATTTAATTAGAAAATTAGTATTTAATGATTAATTAAATACAAGAGGTTAGTTAATAATTTTAATTAAATATTGGAGCATTGGGGAATTACATGCGGTAGAAAATTCTGAAAAGAATTTTATAAAGGTTTTGTTATCCAATAGAAAATTTACAACATAAGGGGTTAGGTAAAATAAAATTGCTTTACTTAGTTAAAAATCAGTTTTTATGAAAATTACAGCAACGCCACTTGCCTTCGAAGGCATTGATACCTTCGAGAACATAAATTATGCTTCCCTTTGAATACTAAGGGGATAGAGATGTCACTGTAGTTAACATATAGCCTTGTCTAGGATGAAGGCGGAAGGGTTCTTCCACACTAACCAATAATGTCGAAGGGATCCCTCCACATACATACACTTCAATAAGTGTGCACTACCACATTAATTGATCCAACTATCATGGAAAGGAAATTTCGCACTAGTAGATAGTGTCGAAGGGGTTCCTTTCACTCTTATATGCTCCCCAGGTACGTTAGTTAATGAAGACAGAAGGGGTGCGCCGCGCCTAATCAATGGTATCGACAACATACCTTCTGCACCTTTATATTTAAGTTGAGACTGTTGAAAGGGTCCTTCTACATGCATGTTTAATTATTGAGGTGGAAGGTTTATGCCACCCCTAATCAATAGTGTCGACAGGGTCCTTCCATATGGTTTCAAAGAAGTAGTGGAAGGGCTCTTCCGCATTGCTTAAGAAATGATTTTGAAAGGGCTTGTCGCTAGAGTAGAGTGGTGAAAGGGGCATAACCGCTTGTTTTGAACCCATTAGTTAAGTGGAAGGGGACGAAGGGCTTGTTTTCTTTATGATTCCGAAAGGGAGAGTGAGGAAGGGTAACTCATGATGTCACAATGATCCGAAGGATATAGTCGAAAGCCTTAGTTTTCAAATTAGAGAACCCAGTCTCATTTTTGAAGTAAGCACATGGCAATGTAAAAGAGTTTTGAATTGGGATTTAACTTTGAAATTTTAGAGTAAGCTTTCCTTGCTCAAGATAGTGGGTTAAGGGCATTAACCATATTCCATTAGAAAATGATTACAAAGAATTAAACCATGGATGTTTATATTGTTGTGTTAATTGATCAGTTATCATGTATGCTTGTGTAATCATATGCACTTCATTTATAACCCATAATTGCATTTTGGGGTGTTAAGGCAAAATAACAGGCTAGGTTAACCCAATAGTGAATATACATTGAATTAACTACTACATGAGCAGAATTGCATCCAAGAGGCCAGGCAGACCAGAATATAGGATGCCTAAGACCGATCAAAATATTATTGGTTTAGATAAGTTCTTAGTAAGCCTATGAAACTATGTGATAGAAATTGTTATTGGCAGGGGCCAATAGGTTCATAGTGATCCCATGAAAAACTTGGTCCGGAACAGGTAGTTGATGGAGATCAATAGGTTCATAGTCAGCCCATGAAAACTATGACCTAAGAGATGTTATTGGAGAATCCAATAAGTTCACAGTGACCCCATGAAAACTATGATTGGATGATGTTTGGTAGACACCAATAAGTTCTTAGTGATCCCACAAAAACTAAGAAATCGAACAGATAGTCCATACGCTTGGAACAGGTTATTAGTTAGCTTATCAAAACTAATAGGTTAATAGTGACCCTAGAAACTATAACTTGAGACAGATAGTCAGGTGAATGGGGATGGGAAATCTAGAGCATATTACATGTTTGCGTATCATCGTAGTACATTTCATTATTTTAAGTCTCAACCACTGGGGATGCAAGTGCATAGTATATGGTTACTATAAATTAGGGTAAGATACTAGTGAGGGGAAAACCCATTCCGCTAAGCGTCGTGGTCTCACTAGATATCGATATGGTTCAAGATAGTAGGTTATTATTCATACCAGACTTTTTGTTTGAATCGAAGTTTATGGTTTCCATTTAAACTCTTGGGTGCTCAATTAATTTTGAGTAGTTTGAGAGTTAAGGTTTTCAGGTTCTCCTTTAGACGAATAAGCTTTGAGAGATGTGAAGGACGCAAGCTTGCTATTAGGGGTTCTTTCTGTTTGATTCTGCTGTATAATTGGATGTAATGGCAAAGTTACTTAGACGTGCATGGAAAGAAGAGGAAATTATTTAAGAAGAAAGGAGCTTAGAAAGAGGGAGCTACCAAGAAAGGGAAGGCCAATGCAGTTTGCTATAAGTGCGACAAGAAAGGACATTTTGCTCATGAATGTCGAACTGGAAAAAGGAAGAAGGTTGCATTCGATACCGGTGCATCGTAGTCATTTATATCTCAGTGTTTGGTAGATAAGTTATATTTAGAACTCTCATACCTTGTTATTCCTTAAGGGTTGCGAATACAATAGGAGGTTATGCAACTCTAGAGATGAGATATAACCAGTTAGAACTTGATTTATTAGGTCATAAGTTTCCATGCAGTTTGTATGTTTTTGATTTCGTAGGCTTCAGGATCATTTTGGGTATGGATTGATTAGATAGATACGATTCTAGGATTTTTGCCAAGATAGGGAAATATCGTTAAGGCACCCTAATAGTTATAACCAAATTATGTACTCGGTGGCGAAGTCAGACTCAAGTGCTTGTGCTTTGTTAAATGCAATGGAAGTGAAAGAAGAATTAGATCGGGTGTTGATTTCAAAAGAGTTATGCAGATGTTTTTGAGCCAGTCACATGACTACTATCGAAGTGAGCCATTGAGTTTTAGATAGATCATGTGCTAGGAGCAGAACTTGTAAGTAGACCACCTAGCAGGATGACACCTACCGAGATGAAGGAATTGAAGGTTGCAGCTAGTGGATTTAGAAGGAAAGAATTTCATTACATCAAGCAGTTCACCTTGTGTAGCGGCCGTAGTGTTCGTGAAGAAACCAGATGGGTCGTTTAGGATTTGTATCGACTATCGTTTGTTGAACGAGAAGACGATCAAGAATAGGTATCATTTGCCGAGAATCGATGATTTATTGATCAGTTGAGTGGAGTTAGAGTATTTTCCCAATTAGGTTTAGCATAGGTTTTCATCAGCTAAGAGTGGTAGAGGACAATATTCCTTTAACTGCGTTTCAAACTAGATATGGTTTGTACGAGTGGTTAGTGATGCCATTCGATTCAACGAATGCGTCAGCTTTCTTTGTGGATTTGATGAACTGGATTTTCCGAGAGCACTTTGATAGGTTCATATTGGTATTTATGGATGACATCTTAATATACTCTAAGGATGAAAGAGAGCACTAAGATCATTTTAGAGTAGTGCTTGAGACACTGAGGCAGCATCAACTGAAAGCGAAGTTTTCAAAGTGCCATTTATGGAAGAAAAATGTTAAGTTTCTTGGTCACGTGGTTTCAGAGAAGGGTTTGTCAGTTGATCCAGATAAACTCGAAGCTGTTAACACTCGAAAGATACCACATATGGTGACTGAGATCAGAAGTTTTCTTTGGCTTGTTGGTTACTACCGGAGGTTTATTAAGGATTTCTCGTGGATAACAACGCCTTTGACTAAGCTGACCAGGAAGGACATGAAGTTTATCTGGTATGATAAATGTGAGGAAGCATGCCTTAAGTTAAAGCATTTGTTGACCAACGCGCTTATGTTATAGTTCCAGATAGGAATCGGGGATTAATGGTGTATACAGATGCATGTGGAACCGGATTAGGAGCTGTATTGATGCAGAAAGGTAAAGTTTTTGCCTACGCTTCATGGCGGCTTAGACTGCATGAAGTGAGATATCATACTCATGATCTAGAGTTGGCAATGGTGATCTTCGCATTGAAAGTATGGAGACATTATCACCTAGGGGAGGGATTTGATTTATACACAGGTCATAAGTCCTTAAGGTACTTATTCTCTTAGAAGGAGTTAAATATGAGACAGCAGAGGTGGTTGGATTTTTTAGCAGCATATGATTGTGGTATAGAGTATACTCCTAGAAAAGGAAATAAAGTAGCAGATGATCTTAGCAGAATACATCAGACTATGGTGTTAGCTTTGTTATTAGAGTGGAAGGACCTAGAAGCTTTGATTACTTGTATTGTGCAGTTAAGATCGAGTACTAGTTCTAGTCAAAGCACTACCACGTTGTCCTGCTTGGAAGTCCGACCGGTTCTGATCGAAAGGATTGCTTCTAAGCATAAAGAGGATCCATGGTTGGCTTAGAAGATTAGAAGGCTTGAGGTTGAATCAGAAATTGATGATCCAAAGGATTTTAGTCTTGACTAAAGGGGATGGTTGAGAAAGAAGGGACGGTTGTGTGTTCCGAATGTTGAGGACCTAAGGAGAGAAGTTCATAGAAATGTCATTGATCAAAGTTTACAATTCATCCTTGGGGAACCAAGATATATCAGGATATGAAGAAAAGTTTCTGCTGGGAAGGTATGAAGAGGGATGTTGGCTTATGGGTAAAGCAGTGTGTGAAATGTCAACAAGTGAAAACCGAACATCAGAAGCAGAGTGGGTTACTTCAACCTTCAGATATACTAGTTTGGAAATGGAATTCAATATCCATGGATTTTATAGACAAGTTGCCTAGGTCAAATCGAGAAAATGAAAGTATATAGGTCATAGTAGACATGTTGACCAAGAGTGCCTATTTCATTCCAGTCAAGTCAACCAGGACAATACCTGTTTTGGCTAAATTGTTTATGAAGAACATAGTTAGACTACATGGGATTCCTAGTAGTATAGTCAGTGACAGAGATACTTTGTTTACTAACAAGTTCAGAAAGAGTCTACATGATGTGTTAGGTACCAAGCTCAAGATGAGTACTGCTTATCACCCTTAGACAGGTGAGTAAACAGAGAGAGTCAACAAGGTACTCGAGAATTTGTTAAGAGCTTATGTGCTAGATTTTGGTGGATCATGGGAAGATCACCTACACTTAGTAGAGTTTTCCTAAAATAACAGTTATCAGCCTAGTATAAGAATGGCACCTTTCAAAGCTTTGTATGGAAGGCCATGCAAGTCACCAGCATGTTGGTTGGAAACCAGAGACAGATTGGTCTTAAGTCCATATCTGGTAAGAGAGGCAACATAGAAGATTGAGTTGATACAAGGTAGGATAAAGGAAGCTCGGTCTAGAAAAAAGAGTTACGTAGATAAGAGGCATAAGGATCTAGAGTTCTCGGTTGGAGATAGGGTTTTCATTAAAGTATCACTGATGAAGGGTGTGGTACGATTCAGAAAGTCTTGGAAACTGACACCGAGATATGTTGGACCGTTTCCAATTATAGAGAGGATCGAAAAGCTCGTATACATAGTAGAGTTGTCGAGCAGTTTGACATGTGTCCATGATGTGTTTCATATATCTCATCTTCGTAATTATGTGCATGATCCAGAGACCACTATCCCTCTAACTACATTGGAAGACTTAAAAGTAGAACTAGATTTGAGTTTTGTTGGGTAACCAGTTCAGGTTGTAGGGGGAGATGAGAAGAGGTTAAAAACAAGATAGTCAAGTTAGTGAAAGTTCAATGGAGCGACAACGAGAAAGGCTTTACTTGGAAGACAGAAGATAGGATTAGAGATACTTACCCTGACCTATTATAGGGGTATGCTCATATCTATTATATATATTGACCATTTGCTAGTTAGGTAGGCTAGTATGGTAGTTAGGAGATGCTACAGATGATTGCTATGCTCAGTATATAGTCCGTGCTAAAATTCGAGGACGAAATTCTTTAAGGAGGGGAGCTTATAACACCCCTAATTTTAAATAATATTATTCAGGAGATTTAATTAGATAAATTAAATAGAATAATGTAGAGACTAAAGTGATAAGGAATTAAAATTTGAAAACGAATTAAGGTCATGCCTTGACTAAATGAATCTATAAGAATGGTTTATAAGTTAAATACTTAACAGAATAAGACAAGGGCAATATGGGAATAGCCGAACCCCATAACCCCTAAAACCCTTTACCACATTCTCATTCTCATTTATATTCTTATAAAACAAAAACATAAAAAAAAGAAAAACAAGGCCAGCCATAACCATAGGAGAAGAGGAGCTCAAAAATCAATTAGAGGCTAAGATTCAAGCTAGGAACATTAAAGTGTAGAACAAATCTCACGTTCCATATCCAAACAAGGTGAACTGAAACACCCCAAATTTTTGGTAATATTATTTAGAATATTTAGTTAGTTAAATGAAATAAAATAATGTGTTGATTAGGGGGTTGAGATTTGATTTTAATTAAGGTGTAGCCGTGCCATTTAACCAT
Source organism: Allium fistulosum (assembly GCA_030737815.1). Classification (NCBI taxonomy): domain Eukaryota; kingdom Viridiplantae; phylum Streptophyta; class Magnoliopsida; order Asparagales; family Amaryllidaceae; genus Allium; species Allium fistulosum. The sequence goes on from CM060905.1 coordinate 1,252,979,487, forward strand.
GAATTAAAATAAGAGTTAACTTGAAATAGAGCAGGGGTAAAATAGGAAAGTGGCCATTCCTATATCCTCCAAACCTTGGCCGTGTAAAATTTTACACATTCATTTCATTTTGCAAATGTTAAAATAAGGGGATGGCTACCATTAATAAGGAAGAGAAGAAGAAAAGCTAGGAAGAAGCTAATTCAAATCAAATCTATTCACATCTCAATCTTCATAATCTCAAAAGCTAAGGTGAATAATGTTTACATCTCATTTTGAATTGTGTTTTCGGTTTTAAGATGATTGCCGAACATTTTAAATAGATTTTCCATGATTTTCAATGATGGAATGATTATATATACATGTTGATGATTTATGTATATTCATATTGATTTTATGATATATTTAAGATGAAAACCCTATAAAATGACATCCAAATACCTTATGATTTTTTATGAAGATCATAAATATTATTTTCAATTTTTAGATTTTTTTGAATTTTTGAGGAATTAATATGAATTTTCTAGTAAAGAAAATGTTAATTTGGGTTAATAATTATTTTCGAATAAATAATAAAAGATTAGGGTCTGAAATTTTTATATCTTGGAAAACATATTAAAATAGATTTTCTGGAATTTTTATAGATTTTTCCTAAGTGTATTAAGGGTTATATAAAATTATTTAAGATATGACACTTAAATGTTTTATACAATTAAAAGAGGAAAAGAGGCTATTTGTAAAAATGATTTAAATTATAAAATCTAAAAGGTCAGCAGCACTTTTGACAGTGCAGTACTTTTTATTGGTAAAGAAAGAGGCAACCAATCACAATTAGACACGAAAGGCGGGTTAGGTGAAAAGAACTATTTGCTATATGTTTTTCAGTGTTTCGACACTGTCGGCACCAGGTTCCGCCTCCTGATCTTCGCTTCTGGCACAGTCGAAACCAATGCACATAGTATCAGTTTACTGGTATGTAGTGAATTAGATGTAGGCAGAAGATAGAGAGTCGAAACCAGGGGTTTCGAAGGGGTTGAGGCAGTCCTTTGTTTTAAATTAAAGAAATACGCCTGCTTGCTTTTGACTAAATGGCTTTTGACAAAGTAGCTTTCGACTAAGTCAAATGATTTAAAGAAAATGGTTTCGATTGGGTTGCACCTCAGTTGTTAAATAATTGCTTTCAACTAAGTTGAAACCTTCTTGCTACTGCCTTTTTACCTTTCGACTCAGTTGGTTTCGAAAAGGTTGTTTTATTTTCTAAAACCTGGTCACCTCTCCAATGCTTTCGAAGGGATGGTTTCGACATCATCACTTCATTACTTAGGAAATGGTTTCGAAGTAGTTGCTTTCGACTTAAATGTTTTAAGACCCTTTCTATATAAGTAAAGTAAAACCCAAATGGTTTCAAAAGAGATGGTTTTAAAAGGTTTCGAAATAGATGCTTTCGACTTTAATAGGTTACTGAACCTTTTGCTCTACTTGAAGGCAGAATCCAAATGGTTTAGACCGAGACGTTTTTGAATGGGTTTGAAAGGTTTCCACATGTTTTAAATTGAACCCATAGTGTTTTCGAAAGGACTGAGTTTTGACGGTTTCGAATGGTCTTAATGAATGGTTTCGAAAGGGATGGTTCACCAGGGTTTTGAAAGGATTAAAAGGAAGGTTTTTCCTATGCTTTCGAAAGGCATTATTTAAAAGGTTTTAAAGGAGGATGTATGATATTTTGAAGCTTTTAGAGAAAAGAAAGGAAAGGTTTTTCAATGTTTTTGGAAGGCCATATTTAATGGTTTCGAAAGGGTCTTTCCAGGGTTTTGAAAGGGCCTTTCAAGGGTTTCGAAGGGGTTACCTTCAAGGGTTTCGAAATGGTTGTTTAAAGGTTTTTAATAAAGGTTTTGAATGTATTGAATAAATAATATAGCCTAAATATTTTCAAGTTAAAAAGGGTTTTAACTTGTTTTGGAAGGATAGCTAATCCTTATTAAAATTCATCAACATTATTTTATGTAAAGTGTATATAACATGGCAAAATGGCTTAGAGTAAAACTAAAGATATATTTTTCTTGTATATATATATGATTTGAAGGACTAAATTATTTTGAAAAGGTTTTCAAGGAAAATTTAAACGGTAGTTAACCCTAAGAAAATAATTCAGACAGTTAGTCCATTTTGCAGGAAGTCAGCCTAGATTTCAAATAGTTAGTCCAGTTTGAGGGCAGTCAACCCAGCTGTATAGACAGATAGTCCATTTGTAGCATAACGTAACTTGCTATTATATTGTGGGCAGATATCTCACATATTACTTGTTTTACGGACAAATAGTCCATTTATTTACATAAAGTATATTGCTATTTTGATATAATCAGTTTGATTAACTAGTTTGGTTACAGGAAATAATTTGCAAAATATATGTTTTAAAGAGGATATTATTGAGGGGAAACCCGTTCCGCTAAGCGGCATGGTCTCACTTAATATCAGTAAACCGAGATGTAATATAATTATTCACACCAAGCTTTATGTCTGACTCGAAGTTTTTGTTTCCCCATAAACTCTCGGGTACTCAAAATTGATTTGAGTAGGCTGAGGATTGAGGTTTTCAGGTTTTAGTCTTTTGGCCAATAAAGCATCCGAAGACGAGCAGGTGGCTGACAGATAGCTAATTAGGATTTGCAGTCTCATTTTATTTTGATTTCGCTGTGTATATTAAGTCAGATATGACTATATTACTTTGATCAACTAAGGGGGCATCGTCATATGTCGCTCTTAGCGTATTTTTGTAATAATATATTTAATCGTTGCCTAGGAAAAGTTATGGGATTATGTAACATGGATATAAATTGTTGTTTCGAAATGTACTTGAAAAAATGTTGTTTTTGAAATTTATGATTTTGTTCATATTCATGTGCTTTTGATATTATGTATACCATTATCATTATCGTATTTTATCAGCAGAAGTTAATACTATGGATGACTACAGCATCTGTAGGTCTTAGCTTTTGGCCTCCAGATACGGGATGTTACAACTTGGTACCAGAGTAGGGTTTATGAAAAACTTTAAACTAAAAATGGGTTTTAAAACAAAATCCTAAGGAATTAGAGTAAGATTGGGGTATGGGATAACGCTATAGTAACGTACTTGTATTTTTTATATATAAGTATATGCTTTATCTCTAGTCTCCTATCCTTGTTGGGTTATTTTTCTATATCTCATAAGGTTTGAATACAGATATGAAAGGAAGAAGAGGAAGAGTTAACCAAGGAGGGGAGGGCACCGAAGGAAATGCCAGGCCTAATGTGAGAAGAGGTCTAGGTCAGGCACAAGTAGAGAATACAGGTGCTGGAGTCCCGCAAGTGGACATGGGGGCTATGTATCAGTTTTTTTGTGAATATGATGCAAGCTGGCATTGCAGCTGAAATGGTAGTAGGAGATGCTGCTGGGGTAGGAGTTCCGGAAGTCCTGGTAGTCAATCATTATGCTAAGCTGAGCGAGGATTACGCTAAGCTTGGAGGGAAGCCTTTTCTGGGGATGGAGGATGCTATAGAAGTGGAAAATTGGTTGTTGCACTGCAAAAGGATTTTTACAAGTTTGGGGCTCAATGATGAGCAGAAAAGGAGGTTGGCATCCAAGCAGCATAATGGAGCCGCATTCTTTTGATGGATCGGTGTGACTACTGGTGTGGATGAGGAAACTTTGTCATGGGAAGATTTCATGGGAAGGTTCCAAGAGAGGTTTATGTTTGCAATGGCACAGTTAGCTCTGATCAAGAAGTTTGCTGAGTTAGAGCAAGGGGAGATGTCAGTTCTGGAGTATGCTGGGAAGTTCGAGGAGTTGGCCTGGTTTGGGTAAGCCTTAGTGGATACAGTTATGATGAGGAACGAGAAGTTTATCGGGGGTTTGAAGCCTGAGTTAGCTAGGGCCACATTACTTCATATTAGAGATCCTTCTGACTTCATGGTGGAGATGGCCTTGATGCATGAGGAGTTGCTTGATTCTCTAGAGAAGAATAAAGCTGAAGAAGTCTAGGTTGGGTAGAATCAGAAGAGGAAGTTCTTTCCTAAGAAAGGTTCTCAGAAGGGTGGAGCAGCTAAGAAAGAGAAGTTTGAGATTGTCTGCTTCAAGTGTGACAAGAAGGGGCACTTTGCTAATTAGTGTAGTGCTTGGAAGGCAAAGGAGGTAGCTAGAAAGAAGAATGTTAGGTGCTACAACTGTGACTAGATTGGCCATTATAAGAGCCAGTGTAAGGAGCCCACAAAAGATGGAAAGGGAAAAGTGTATGGATTGGAGCCTGTTACTTCTAAGCCAACAACTCAGGAAAAAGGATAGGCAGTCTTGGGAGGTACGCTTTAGATTAAATGGTATGACTGTTAGCGTTCTATTTAATACTGGTGCATCGCATTCTTTTATATCTAGATGTTTGATCGATAAGCTTAACCTAGAACCCACTTATTTAGTTACTTCCTTACGAGTTGCGAATCTAATAGGAGGGTATGCAACTCTAGGGTTGAGGTGTGACCAGTTAACGTTTGACTTCTTGGGTCATACTTTTGTTTGCAGTTTGCATGTGTTTGATTTTTTGGGTTCAGGATTATTCTTAGGATGGATTGGTTAAGTGAGTACGATGCAAAGATATTTTGCCAAGATTGGAAAATATCGCTTAGACACCCAGATTGTAGTGATCGGATAGTTTATGCTGTAAAAGGTTCTTGCGGTGAGATGCATGCTTTGTTGGGTGCTATGGAATTGAATGATGAGTCAAGTCGAGTTTTCGTGGTTAGAGAATTTGTAGATGTTTTTAAGCCTGTAGTTGGATTGCCACCGAAACGAGCCATTGAGTTTCAGATAGATTTGGGTCCGAGAGCAGAACCAGTGAGTAGATTGCCAAAAAGGATCACCCCTATAGAGATGAGGGAGATGAGGGTGCAGTTGGTGGATTTAGAAGGCAAGAATTTTATCACGCCGAGTAGTTCGCCTTGGGGAGCAGCTGTAGTGTTTGCTAAGAAGCCGGATGGATCGTTAAGGCTATGTATCGCTTATCGTAAGTTGAATGAGAGAACGATAAAGAATCGATATCCATTACCACAGATTGACGATTTGTTCGTCCAGTTGAGTAGAGCCACGGTATTTTCGCAGTTGGATTTGGCGACAGGTTTTCATCAGCTCAGGATAGCAGAGCATAGTATACCTTTAATGACATTTAAGACTGGATATGAGTCATATGAATGGTTAGTTATGCCGTTCGGCTTGATTAATGCGCCGGCTTTCTTTGTGGATTTGATGAACCGGGTTATCCGAGAGCACTTGGATAGGTTTGTATTGGTTTTCATAGACGATATCTTGATTTACTCTAAGGATGAAAGAGAGCATGAAGTTCATCTTAGAGTGGTGCTTGAGACATTGAGGCAGCATCAGCTGAAGGCGAAGTTCTCAAAGTGTCATTTCTGGAAGAAATAAGTGAAGTTTCTAGGTCATGTAGTCTCAGAGGATGGGTTGTCAGTAGATCCGACTAAAATTAAAGCAGTGAATAGTTGGAAGAGACTCGAGATGGTGATAGACATAAAGAGTTTCCTTGGGTTGGCTAGTTATTATCGGAGGTTCATTAAGGATTTTTCGGGGATAGCGCCGCCGATGACCAAACTAACAAGAAAGATTGTAAAGTTTGTGTGGATCGATAAGTGTGAGGAAGCATTCCAGAGTTTGAAACACTTATTGACCCATGCACCGGTGTTAGTTGTTCCGGAAGAAAATCAAGATTTGGTGGTTTACATCGATGCGTATGGAACAGGATTAGGAGCTGTGCTGATGAAAAGGGGTAAAGTGATTGCCTACGCTTCTAGATAGCTTAGACCACATGAGGTCAAATATCCGACGCATGATTTAGAATTGGCTGTAGTGAAGGTGTGGAGATATTACCTTTTGGGAGAAAGGTTTGAGTTATATACAAATCATAAGTCACTGAAGTATTTATTCTCTCGGAAGGAGTTAAACATGAGACAGTAGAAGTGGTTAGAGTTTATCATTACTTATGATTTTGGGATTGAGTACACACCAGGCAAGGGTAACAAGGTTGCAGATGCACTTAGCAGGAAACATCAGAATGCAAGTATTGGTAATGATTGTTGAGTGGAAGGATTTGGAAGCATTAGCTTATTGCAGAGTGCAGTGGAGATTCGAGGCTGCGTCTAGTGGAGATACAGCTATATTATCTTATTTGGAAGTTCGGTCGGCGTTGATTGAAAAGATTGCTTCTATGCAGATAGAGGATCCGGTTTTAGCCGAGTGTATCGGGAAGCTAAGAGAAGAAATCGAGAGTGATGACTTGAAATTTTTTAGTCTTGACTAGAATGGGAAGTTGAGAAAGAAAGGAAGATTACGTGTTCCGAGTGTAGGAAACATAAGGAAAGAAATCTTAGAGGAATGACATCGTTCAAAGTTCTCTATTCACCCAGATGGTTCTAAGATGTATCAGGACATGAATAGGAGTTTCTTCTAGGAAGGTATGAAGTGGGATATTGGGTTGTGTGTGAAGCAGTGCATGATTTGCCAGCAGGCAAAGGCCGAACACTAGAAACCAAGTAAGTTGCTTCAGCCATTAGATATTCCAGTATGGAAGTGGGATTCTATCTCCATGGATTTTGTTGACGGGTTACCTAAGTCGAACTGAGGAAATGATAGTATATGGGTTATAGTGGACAGATTGACCAAGAGTGCATATTCATTCTAGTTAAATCAACCAGAACGACACCTGTTTTGGAAAAGTTGTTTATAAGGAATGTGGTTAGATTGCATAGAATTTCTAGTAGCATAGTTAGTGATAGAGATCCTTTGTTCACTAGCAAGTTCTGGAAGAGTCTGCAGGAAGTTTTGGGAACCAAGCTCAAGACGAGTACCGCTTACCATCCGTAGACAGATGGGCAAACGGAAAGAGTTAAAAAATCTTGGAAGATTTGTTAAGAGCTTGTGTATTAGATTTCGGGGGATCATGGGAAGACCATCTGCATTTAGTCGAGTTTTCGCATAACAACATTTATCAGACTAGTATTGGGATGGAACCGTTTGAAGCTTTGTATGGAAGGCCATGCAAATCTCTCGTATGTTGGCTAGAGACTGGGGATAGGTTGGTTCTTGGTCCAGATTTAGTCAGAGAAGCTGTAGAAAAGATTGTGGTCATTCGGGCTAGAACGAAGGAGGCTCAGTCTAGGCAGAAAAGTTATGTAGATAAGAGATGGAAAGATCTAGAGTTCTCAGTTGGAGACCAGGTTTTCTTCAAAGTGTCACCAATGAAGGGTGTGATTAGGTTTGGAAAATCGGGGAAGTTAGCACCGAGATTCATTGGACCTTTTCCTGTTGTTGAGAGGATCAGAAAACTTGCATGTAGAATTGAGTTACTAAGCAGTTTAGCGGGAGTCCACGATGTTTTTTCATGTTTCTCATCTCAGAAGGTGTGTTAGAAACTCAGAGACTGCTATTGCACCGACTGTGCTAGATGACTTAGTAGTAGAACCGGATTTGACTATAGTGAGAAAGCCAGTTCGCATAGTTGCGAGAGATGAGAAGAGACTTAGAACCAAGATGGTCAGACTAGTCGAAGTCCAGTGGAGCGATGATGACAGGGACTGACTTGGGAGATTGAGAGCAGGATTAGAGATACTTATCCTGACTTGTTTGATGGTATGTTTTACCTTCTTGTTTGATTTGTTGTGTCCCTAAATTCGTAATTCCGACGACGAAATTCTTTAAGGAGGGGAGTTTGTAACACCCCAGATTTTTGGTAACATTATTTAGAATATTCAAATAGTTAAATTAAATAAAATAATGTGTTGATTAGGGGATTGAGATTTGATTTTAATTAAGGTGTAGCTGTGCCATTTAACCATGAATTAAAACAAGAGTTAACTGAAATAGAGGAGGGGTAAAATAGTAAAGAGGCCATTCCTATATCCTCCAAACCTTGGCCGTGTAAAGTTTTACACGTTCATTTCATTTTGCAAATTTTAAAATAAGGGGCCGACCACCATTAATAAGGAAGAGAAGAAGAAAAGCTAGGAAGGAGCTAATTCAAATCAAATCTATTCATATCTCAATCTCTATAATCTCAAAAGCTAAGGTGAATAATGTTTACATCTCATTTTGAATTTTGTTTTTGGTTTTAAGATGATTGCCAAACATTTCGCATAGATTTGCCATGATTTTGAATGATGGAATGATTATATATACATGTTGATGATTTATGTATATTCATGTTGATTTTATGATATGTTTAAAATGAAAACTCTATAAAATGACATCCAAACGCCATGCGAATTTGTATGAAAATCATAAATATTATTTTGAAGGTGGGTTTCAATTTTCATATTTTTCTGAATTTTCGAGGAATTAGTATGAATTTTCTAGTAAAGAAAATGTTAATTTGGATTAATTATTATTTTCGATTAAATAATAAAAGATTGGGGTCTGAAATTTTTATATGTTGGAAAACATATTAAAATAGATTTTCTGGAATTTTTATAGATTTTTCCTAAGTGTATTAAGGGTTATATAAAATTATTTAAGGTATGGGACTTAAATGTTTTATATAATTAAAAGAGGAGAATGGGCCTTTTGTAAAAATGATTTAAAATATAAAATCTGAAAAGTCGGCAGCACTTTTGACAAAGTGCAGTACTTTTTATTAGTAAAGAAAGAGGCAACCAATCACAATTAGACACGCAAGGCAGGTTAGGTGAAAAGAACTATTTGCTATATGTTTTTCACTATTTCAACACAGTCGGCACCAGGTTCCACCTCATCATCTTTGCTTCCGACACATTCGAAACCAATGCACATTGTATCAGTTTACTAGTACGTGGTGAATTGGATGTAGGCGGAAGGTAAAGAGTCGAAACCAGGGTTTCCGAAGGGGTTGAGGCAATCCTTTATTTTAAATTAAAGAAATACGCCTGCTTGCTTTCGACTAAATGGCTTTCGACAAAGTAGCTTTTGACTAACTCAAATGATTTAAATAAATGGTTTTAATTGGGTTGTGCCTTAGTTTTTAAATAATTACTCTCAACTAAGTCAAAACATTCTTGTTGCCGCCTTTTTACCTTTCGACTAAGAAGGTTTCGAAAGGGTTGTTTTGTTTTCTAAAACCTAGCTACCTCTCCAATGCTTTCGAAGGGATGATTTCGACTCCATCACTTCATTACTTAGGAAATGGTTTCTAAGTAGTTGCTTTCGACTTAAATGTTTTAAGACCCTTTTTCTATAAGTAAAGTAAAACCCAAATGGTTTCGAAAGAGATGGTTTTAAAAGGTTTCGAAACAGATGATTTCGACTTTAATGGGTTTTTAATCCTTTTGCTCTACTTGAAGGCAGAATCCAAATGATTTCGACCGAAATGTTTTTAAATGGTTTCGAAAGGTTTCCACATGTTTTAAATTGAACCCAAAGTGCTTTCGAAAGAATTGAGTTTTGACCATTTCAAAAGGTCTTAATGAATGGTTTCGAAAGGGGTGGTTCCCCAGGGTTTCAAAAGGATTAAAAGGAAGGTTTTTCCTATGTTTTCGAAAGGCAATATTTAAAAGGTTTTAAAGGAGGATGTCTGATATTTTAACGCTTTCGGAGAAAAAAAGGAAAGGTTTTCCAATGTTTTCGAAAGGCTGTATTTAATGGTTTCAAAAGTGTCTTTCCAGGGTTTCGAAAGGGTCTTTCAAGGGTTTCGAAGGGGTTACCTTCAAAGGTTTCAAAAGGGTTGTTTAAAGGTTTTAAACAAAGGTTTTGAATGTATTGAATAGGCAATATAGCCTAATTATTTTTAAGTTGAAAAGGGTTTTAACATGTTTTGGAAGGATAGCTAATCCTTATTAAAATTCATCAACATTATTTTATGTAAAGTGTATATAACATGGCAAAATGACTTAGAGTAAAACTAAAGATATGCTTTCCTGGTATATATATGATTTGAAGGGCTAAATCATTTTGAAAAGGTTTTCAAGGAAAATTTAAAGGGTGGTTAACCCTAAGAAAATAATTGGGACAGTTAGTCCATTTTGCAGGCAGTCAGACTAGATTTCAGACAGTTAGTCCAGTTTGCGGGCAGTTGGCCCAACTGTATGGACAAATAGTCCATTTGTGGCATAACGGACCTTGCTATTATATTATATTATGGGTAGATAGCTCACATATTACTTGTTTTACGGACAGATAGTCCATTTATTAGCATAAATGATATTGCTATTTTGATATAATCAGTTTGATTAACCGGTTTGGTTGCAGGAAATAATTTGCAAAATATATGTTTTAAAGTGGATATTAGTGAGGGGAAACCTGTTCCACTAAGCGGCGTGGTCTCACTTAATATCCGTAAACCGAGATGTAATAGAATTATACACACCAGGATTTATGTCTGACTCAAAGTTTTTGTTTCCCCTTAAACTCTCGGGTACTCAAAATGTATTTGAGTAGGCTGAGGGTTGAGGTTTTCAGGTTTTAGTCTTTTGGTGAATAAAGCATCCGAAGATGAGCAGGTGGCTGACAGATAGCTAATTTGGATCTGCTGTCTCATTTTGTTTTGATTCTGCTATGTATGTTAAGTCAGATGTAACTATTTTACTTTGATCAACCAAGGGGGCATCGTCATATGTCGCTCTTGGCGTATTTTTGTAATGATATATTTAATCTTTGCCTGGGAAACATTAAGGGATTATGTAACATGTATATGAATTATTGTTTCGAAATGTAATCAATAAAATGCTGTTTTTGAAATTTGTGATTTTATTCATATTCATGTGCTTCTGATATTATATATACCATTATCATAACTGTATTTTTTCACCAGAAGTTAGTACCTGTGCAGTTAATGCCCCGCTATATCCCCACTATAACTCCGATATATCTTATAGCGGATTCTTACCGCTACGATTTTTCCATATATCCCCAACATATAGCCTTTTCGCTTTAATCCCCGCTATTTCCGCTATATTCCGTTATTTCCGCTATATTCTGCTATTTCCGCTATATCTTCTATAAAAAATTGGATTCAAAAATGATATTTATACGCTATAAAAATTATGAAATTAATTAATTTCATTGAATTTTTGATATATGTTTAGAAATGATAATACTCTAATATTCTACTAAATTAAATTAAGTTATATAACAGTTTTACGTTCATTTACAATACATTTGCACATATTTTTATTTAAAATTATTTTTGTATTAATTATAATTTAATTGAATGTTAATTTTTCACATAATTACTATCTATATATTTGTAAAAACAACAAGTATGGGATTTATATGCTATTTTAGAGTAATCCGATATATCCCGCTATATCTTCGCTACATCCCCGCTATGACTTTTTGCACCTCTACCGCATTGAATCCACCGAGCACTTTAACTGCACAGGTTAGTACTATGGATGACTACAACATCTATAGCACTTAGCTTTTAGCCTCTAGATATGGGATGTTATATGAAAAATGATCAAAACCATCTCATATAGTCATCTAGAATGTTTTAATTTGGGTTTGAGGTTTAAAACCATATGATTGGATGAATGAAGACATGTTTTGATTTAAACGCCATGTTATAGTTTAAACAAGAATTTTGTGGAATAACGTAGTTTGGTTTTAAGGATAATATCATGCAAAATGATTTCCAAATGCCATGATTTTTGAATATGTTGTGTAAAGCATTATTATGGAGATGAGTTTAAATTTTCATAATATTTCAAACTATGGATAATTTATTATGAATTTTTGAGTGAAAGAAATTGATATTTCGGGTTTAATTAATTTAAGGAATTAACTAATTATTTTCGGGCTGAAAATTTTAATGATAAAGATATTATCATTTTGGAATTTATGTGAATTTTTGAGATTGTTCTCAAGAGATTTGGATTTAATTAGAAAGATTAGTATTTAATGATTAATTAAATACAAAGGGTTAGTTAATAATTTTAATCAAATATTAGAGCATTGGGAAATTACATGCGACAGCAAATTCTGAATGGAATATTATAAAGGTTTTGTTATCCAGTTGAAAATTTACAACATAAGGGATTAGGTAAAAAAAATTGCTTTACTTAGTTAAAAATCAGTTTTTATGATAATTACAACAACGCCACTTGCCTTCGAAGGCATCGATGCCTTCGAAAGCATTGATACCTTCGAAAGCATAGAATTTTACTTCCCTTTAAACACTGTGGGGACAGAAGTGTCACTATAGTTAACATATAGCCTTGTCTAGGATAAAGACGGAAGGGTCCTTCCGCACTAATCAATAGTTTCGAAGGGGTCCTTACGCATACATACACTTTAAAAGTGTACACTGCCGCATTAATTGATCCAAATATCACGGAAAGGACCTCTTGCACTAGTATTTAGTGTCGAAGGGGTTCCTTTGGCTCTTATATGCTCCATGGGTACATTAGTCAATGAAGACGGAAGGGTTATGCTGCTCCCAATCAATGTTGTCGACAACATACCTTCCGCACCTTTATACTTGAATAATTCCAGCCATTATGGTAGGTACCTTCCGCACTAGTTAATATTGTCGAAAGGGTTCTTCTACATGCATGTTTAATTATAGAGGTGGAAGGGTTGTGCCGCACCCAATCAATGGTGTCGACAAGGTCCTTCCGCATAGTTTCAAAGAAGTAGTGGAATGGGCCTTCTGCATTGCTTAAGCAATGATTTCGAAAGGTCCTGCTGCTAGAGTAGAGTGGTGAAATGACATGTCCGCTTGTTTCAAACCTATTAGTTAAATGGAAGGGGACGGAGGGCTTGTTTTCTCTATGATCTTGAAAGGGAGAGTGGTGGAGGGTAACTTATGATGTCACAGTGATCCGAAGGATATAGTCGAAAGCCTCAGTTTTCAAATTAGAGAACCCAATCTCATTTTTAAAGTAAATACATGGCAATGTAAAAGAGTTTTGAAATGGCATTTAACTTTGAAATTTTAGAGGAAGCTTTCCTTGCTAAAGATAGTGGGTTAAGGGTGTTAACCATATTTCATTAGAAAATGATTACATGGAATTAAACCATGGATGTTTATATTGTTGTGTTAATTGATTAGTTTCATGTATGCCTGTGTAATCATATCCACTTCATTTATAACCTATAACTGCATTTTGTGGTGTTAAGGGCAGAATAACTAGCTAGGTTGATCCTGTAGTGAATATACATTGAATTAACTCTTATGTGAGTAGAATTGCACCCAGGAGGTCAGACAGACCAGAATAGAGGATGCCCAAGACTGATCAAAAGATTATTGATTTAGACAGGTTCTTAATAAGCCCATGAAAAATATGTTATGGAAATTGTTGTTGGTAGGGACCAATAGATTCTTAGTGATCCCATTAAAACTAGGTTAAGAATTGGTTGTTGATAGAGATCAATAAGTTCATAGTCAGCCCATGAAAATTATAACCTCAGAGATGTTATTAGAGAATCCAATAGGTTCCTAGTGACCACATGAAAACTATGATTGGATGATGTTATTGGTAGATACCAATAGTTTCTTAGTGATCCCATAAAAACTATGAAGCCAGACAGATAGTTCGTAATCTTGGAATAGGTTATTAGTTAGCCCATGAAAACTAATAGGTTAATAGTGACCCTAGAAACTATAACTTGGGACAGATAGTCAGGTGAATGGGGATGGGGAATCTAGAGCGTATTGCATGTTTGCATATAATTGTGATACATTTTATTATGTTAAGGATAAACTATTGTGGATGTAGGTGCACAATGTATGATTATTATAAATTAGGTTAAGATACTAGTGAAGGGAAAACCTGTTTCGCTAAGCGGCATGATCTCACTAGATATCTATATGGTTCAAGATGGTAAGTTATTATTCACATCAGACTTTTTGTCTAACTCAAAGTTTATGTTTTCCCCTTAAACTCTCGGGTGCTCAATTTATTTTGAGTAGTTTGAGAGTTAAGGTTTTTCGGTTCTCCTTTAGACGAATAAGCTTCTGGAGATGTGTAGGAGGCAAGATAGCTATTAGGTATTCTTTCTGTTTGATTTTGCTATGTAATTGCATGTAATGACAAAGTTACTTAGTGCATATATTTAGACTCTGATCAACCAAGGGGGCATCTTCATATGTCTCTCCTGGCATAATTTGTAATAATTATATTTCTTTGAACGTGGTTTATGAATTGGGATTATGTAATGAATCTATAATGTGATTTGAAATGGAATGAGAAATTTGTTTTAAAATTGAGTTTAAAATTTTCATATCCATGTGTTTCTAGTATATCAATGTACCTACCATTACCGCATTTGGTCAGTGAAAAATAATAACTATAGATGACTATAGCATTTGTAGCGGTTAGTTTTGGGCCTCCAAATGGGGATGTTACACAATATAGTTGCTGGAACCCCACCAATAGATATGGTGACTATGTATTAGTTCTTTGTCAATATGATGCAAGCTGGAGCTACTATTGTTTTGGCTTGAGGTAATGTTGCTAATGCGGGAGAAGCTAATCCTATGGTGCCAGTTGTCAATAACTATGCCAAGTTGAACTGTGATTGTACTAGCCTTAAAGGAAAGCCTTTTCTAGGAACCAAGGATGCTATTGAAGTGGAGAACCGGCGATTGCACTGTGAGAGGATTTTTGCTGAACTAAGGTTAAATGATGAGCAGAAAAGGAGATTGGTTTCTAGGCAGTTGCAAGAAGCGGCACTGTACTGGTGGAATGGAGTGACCGTAGGTATATCAAAAGAGGAATTGACTTGTGTAAAATTTCGTAGGAGATTTGAGGAGGGGTTCTTATCTGAAGTAGCCAAATCAACCTTGCTTCAAAATTTTGCTGATTTGGTGCAAGAAGAGATGTCCATACTGGAGCATGCTACTAAGTTTGATGAGCTGTCCAGGTATGGATATGCCACCATTAATACTGTGATCAAGAGAAATGAAAAGTTTATCCAAGGGTTGAGGTCGGAGATTGATAGGGCGATTGTGTCACATCCCAGGGATCCGTCGAGTCTAGTGGTGAAGATGATAATAAGGAATGGAGAAATGCTTTTGAATTTTGGGAAGGATAAGCAGTTGGAAGCCCAGAGTTCTAAGAATAAGAAGAGAAAATTCTTCAAGGGGAAGGGAGCTCAAAAGAGTGAAGCTGCTAAGAAAGGAAAAGCGGATATTATTTGTTATAAGTGTGATATGAAGGGGCACGATGCTAATGAGTGTTGATCTGGTGATGGTAAGATAGTTGCGGGGAAGATGAATGCGAAATGCTTCAGTTGCGACCAGGTAGGGCATTATAAGAATAAATGTCCAGAGGTAGCCAAGGCCGAAAAAGGGAAGGTCTTTGCTTTGGAGTCATCATCTTTTAGGCCAATTGCAGAGGAGAAGGGAATGGCTATGATGGGGGGTACGCTTTTGATTCATAGCATGCCTGTTAGAGTATTATTTGGTACTGGTGCATCATTATATCTCAGTGTTTGGTAGATAAGTTATATTTAGAACATCATACCTTGTTACTTCCTTAAGGGTCACGAATCCAAGAGGAGGGTATGCAACTCTTGGGATGACATGTGACTATCTAGAACTTGAGTTGTTAGGTCATACTTTTGCCTGTAGTTTGTTTTTGTTTGATTGTGTAGGCTTTGGGATTATTTTGGGTATGGATTGGTTGAGTAATTATGATGCTAGGATATTTTTCCAGGATAGGAAAATATCATTAATATTAGTGATCAAATTATACACTCAGTTAAGAATTTGAGTTTAGATGTTTGTGCTTTATTGGGTGCAATAAAGGTGGAAGGTGAGTTAAGTAAGGTTTTGGTTGTAAGAGAATTTGAAGATGTTTTTGAGCCTATTATTGGATTACCACCAAAATGAGCTGTTGAGTTTTGAATTGATCTTGTACCTGGAGCTGAACCAGTAAGTAGACCGTCTAGTAGAATGACATCTACTAAGATGAAAGAGTTAAAGGTACAACTGGTGGACTTAGAAGAAAATAGTTTTATTAGACCAAGCAGTTCACCTTAGGGAGCAGCCGCGGTGTTTGTGGGGAAACTAGACAGTTCATCAAGGATGTGCATTGATTATCGTATGTTGAATGAGAAGACAATAAATAATCAATATCCTTTGCAGAGAATAGATGATTTGTTTAATCAGTTGAGTGGAGCCAATTTATTTCCCTAGTTGGATTTAGCAACAAGGTTCCATCAATTGAGAGCGAAGGAAAACATTCCGTTGATGGCGTTTCGAACAAGATACGGTTTGTACGAGTGGTTCGTAACGCCATTCGGATTGACTAATGTGCCTGCTTTCTTTGTAGACTTGATGAACCGAGTTTTCCAAGAGCACTTGGATAGGTTCGTGTTGGTGTTCATTGATGACATTCCGATATCTTTTAAGGATGAAAGAGATCATGAGATTCATCTTAGAATAGTGCTTGAGATGATAAGGCAGCACCAACTAAAAGCGAAGTTTTTAAAGTGTCATTTCTGGAAGAAAGAAATGAAGTTTCTTGGTCATGTAGTTTTAGAGAAAGGACTGTTTGTGGATCCAGCTAAGATTGAAGCTGTAAATAATTAGAAGAGACCCGAGATGGTGATCGAGATAAAGAGTTTTCTTGGATTAGCTGGCTATTACCGAAGATTCATCAAGGATTTCTCTTGCATAGCAGCACTTTTGACTAAACTATCTAGTAAGGACATAAAATTTATTTGGTCTAGTAAATGTGAGGAAGCATTCCAAAAGTTAAAACATTTATTGACCAATGCAGCCGTGTTTGTAGTCCCAGATGGTCATCAGGATTTAGTGGTATATACTGATGCATGTGGGACAGGTCTAGGAGTTGTTTTGATGCAATGAGGTAAAGTGATTTTCTACGATTCTCGATGGCTCAGACTACATTAAGTTAGATATCAGACTCATGAATTAGAGTAGGCAGTTGTGATTTTTGCTTTGAAGGTGTGGAGACACTACATCTCAGGAGAAAGATTTGAGTTGTTTATGGATCATAAGTCATTGAGGTATTTATTCTCTCAGAAAAAGTTGAATACGAGATAGCAGAGATGGCTACAGTTATTAGTAGCTTATGATTTTAGTATTGAGTATACGCTAGGGAAAGGAAATAAAGTGGCTGATGCACTTAGTAAAAAACATCAGAATGTAGTGTTCGCTATGTTGGCAGAATGGAATGATTTAAGGCATTGACTACTTGCAGTGTGCTGTTAAGATCGACTGCTAGTTCCAATCAGAAAACTGCAATATTATCTTGTTTAGAAGTTCGACTAGTATTGATCGAGAGAATTGCTTCTAATTAGAGAGATGATCTGTTGTTAGCTGAACGGATTAGAAGATTGGAAGGTGGAACTGAGATTGATGATTTAAAGGATTTTAATCTTGACCAGAATGGATGGTTAAGAAAGAAGAGACGATTATGTATTCCAGATGTTGGTGACCTAAGGAAAGAAGTTCTTAGTGAATGTCATCGATCGAACTTTATTATTCATCCTGGAGGAACTAAGATGTATCTGGATATAAAGAGGAGTTTCTTCCAGGAAGGTATGAAAAGGGATGTAGGCTTATGGGTAAATATGGGAAATAGGGGAAATGAAAGTATTTAGGTTACAGTGGATAGACTGACCAAGAGTGAATATTTAATTCCCGTTAAGTTGACCAGAACGACACCTGTATTGGCTAGGTTGTTTATGAAGAATATTGTTAGACTACATGAGACTCCTATTAGTATATGAGTGACAGAGATACTTTGTTTACTAGTGAGTTCTAGAAGAGTGTACAAGAAGTATTAGGTACCAAGCTTAGGATGAGTGCGCTTATCACCCACAGACGGAGGGACAGACAGAGACAGTCAATAAGGTACTTGAAGATTTGCTAAGAGCTTGTGTACTAGATTTTGGTGGGTCGTGGGAAGACCATTTGCACTTAGTTGAGTTTTCCTATAATAATAGTTATCATACTAGTATAAGAATGGTGCCTTTCGAAGCTTTGTATGGAAGGCCGTGAAAATCACCAACATGATGGTTAGAGACCGGAGACATATTGGTTTGTGGTCAGGATATGGTGAGAGAAGCCACAAAGAAGATTGAGTTAATTCGTGCTAGAATAAGAGAAGCTCAGTTTAGGCAGAAAAGTTATGCAGATGAGAGGCATAAATATCTAGAGTTCTCAGTTGGAGATCATGTTTTCATTAAGGTATCACCAATGAAGGTTATGGTGCAATTTAGCAAGTCAAGGAAATTGACACATAGATATGTTAGACCGTTCCCTATTATAGAGAGGATCGGGAAACTGGTTTACCGAGTAGAGCTATCAAGTAGTTTGGCAAGGGCCCATAATGTTATTCATGTTTCTCATCTTAGAAAATATGTACATGATCTACAGACTACTATTGCCCTGACTGCATTGGAAGATTTAGTAGTGGAACTGGATCTGAATTTTATGAGACAACCAGTTCGTGTTATGGTTACATATGAGAAGAAGCTAAGGAACAAGACACTTAGGTTAGTGAAGGTCCAATGGAGTGATAACAAAAATGACAATACTTTGGAGACAGAGGACATGATTAGGGGTACTTATCCTGAGTTATTATGATGGTATGCACTATATTTGTCATACAGACTTTGTAGTTGGTAGGATATACTAGCATTGTTTGTTACAGTTATTACATGGTTAATGTGCTTATTATGCAGTCCTTATTTAACTTCGAGGATGAAATTCTTTAAGAAGGGAAGCCAGTAACACCCCTAATTTTAGTTTAACATTATTCAGGAAATTTAATCGGATGGATTAAGTAGAATAATGTAATAGGACATGGGGATGAGATTTGATAATTAACAAGGTCAGGCCTTAACTAGTTAACCAATAAAATTGTTTAAACTTGAAATAGAAAAGAATAAATGAGAAGGGCAAACTAGGAATAGAGCTTTATTTCATCCTTAACCCTCAACCTCTCATTCATTTCTCATTTTTACAATCATAAACATAAGAGAGGTCGGCCATAACTAAGTTAGAGAAGAGGAAATCAAAGTGGAAAACCTTAGGGAAACTAAACTCCATCAATTCTCAACTCCATCATCCAATTTAAGGTGAATAATAATTAATCATCTCTAATACTTGTGTTTAAATTTGGCTATGGATAATTTTCGAATTATTCTTGGTTGTTTTGCCGTGTTATGAATGCATAATCATTGTTTGGATAGAAGAATGATTTATGGAAATTTTATAAAATTATTTAGAGGGTTTTATAAACCCTAAGTTTTTTATCTTCAATTGATATAATTTTCTGGTATGTTGTGTAAAACATTATTTTGGCGATGTGTTTTAATTTTATTATTTTTCAAGCTAAGATAAATATTTTATGAATTTCCTAAGGAGAAAATAGTATTATTTATTGTTTTAATTATTAAAAATAATTAATTAATTATTTTGGCCCTAAGATTTTTATATTCGAAAGAGTGTGTTAATTCTGATTTTTGGTGAATTTTGGGGATTTTTCCCAACGGGTTACGATTTTTTATGAATTCATTTTGCTAGAAAAGCATTTTAATTAATATTAATTAAGGATATTAATTAATTTACTATGCAAATGTTTTTGGGAAGGTAAAACTAACTTGTGGCGGTTTTTCTAAAAAGATGTGGGTAAAGTATATTATTATCCAATAGGAATTTGCCAAGGAATAAGAGTTGCTAAAAAGAAAAGGCTTTTAACAAAAATAAAATAGTTTTATTATAATTAAAAAAATGCCACTGATATGTGTCAACCTAATTGAATTACCAATAGACATAGGTTGGACACTTGAGTGAATAATGTATAATATGCTTTAAAATTGATAAGTGATTGGTTCATAGTCATTCAAGAAAAACTATAGAATATGTGATGGATAGTCCACATAATATCTGAGATGTATAGTCTCTATATGATTAATGAAGGGTTCATAGTCATCCTAGGAAAACTATGACATGGATGATGGATAGTCCACATAATTTAAGATGAATGAAACGTGTGGGTTGGATAGTCCATTTAATTTAGATAGTTAAACTATGCGTGATGGTTAGTCCATATGGCATGGGATAGATAATCCATATATTTTACACATGTGAGATGGATAGTCCACATAATTATAAGATGGATAGTCATTTGAAGTTCAGGTAGACAGTCAGATAAAATTGAGACGGATAGTTAAATAAATTGGGATAGGTAGTCCATTGTATGTTGCATGACTGCAAATGATTATTTACTATCTTCTAACCATTGTGGATGTAGAAGCATAGCATATGGTTGACATGTTTTGGTTAAGATACCAGTGAGGGGAAAACCCGTTCCGCTCAGTGGTGTGGTCTCACTAGATATTTATTCTGGCTCGAGATGGTAGGTTATTATTTACATCAGACTGTTTGTCTAACCTGAAGTTTTTATTTTTCCCCTTAAACTCTCAGGTGCTCATTTGAGTGGACCAGGAGTAAGGGTTTTAAGTTTTCCAAGTTAGACGAATAAGCTTCCGAAGATGTGCAGGAGGCGGGCTAGCTATTATTAGGAGCTTTTATTCTTTCGCTATGTTAGTTACTTTGTTTGAATGGATGTAATGACAAAAATTATAACTGTCAAGTATTAAACTCTGATCAACCAATGAGGCATCTTCATATGTCGCTCTTGGAGTATTTTGTAATAATTATATTTTCTCTAAATGTAGGATTATGAATGAGATTATGTAATTTATGTGAAATTTAATTTATGTAATTAAATAAGAAAGTTTACTATTGAAATGTGTTAGAAAAATTTCATATTCTTATGCTTCTAGTATTATTGGAATGATTAACATTACCACATTTTATCATTGGAAATTAATACCATGGTTGACTACAGCATCTGTAACGCTTAGTTTCGAGCCTCAAAATTGGGGATGTTACAGCTCTGCTTGGATAGAGACCCTGTTACCTCTCCTCTATACTACCCTCTTTTTCAGATCAATAATGCATGGCTCCACTTTCTCAACTACTATTCGAAGCTCAATTAACCTCTTAGCAAACTTGTTTATGACATTCTTATTGTAACAACCTAGAATTTTAGTCATTTGAATTTAGAATACTTAATAGATTGTATATATTGAAAAGTTAGTTTTATAAGTTAAATAATTTGAATTTCAAATATAGCGCTTTATTTTATAATTTAGTTGTTAAATTTAATATTTGGGAATATTGAAAATAATCTGAATCTTGAATTTTATATGAATGAATATGATTTTGAAACTTGATTTAAATTCTATTTGAATAAGAAGGAAGATAGTAACTTCTGAATTGTATTTAAAAGTGATTAAACTGATTTTGGAAATTAATCGTTTTAATTAACCTATAAAAATAGCCTTCCGAAGCACTGCCTCTTTTGGACTCCGAAATTTTCATAGATGAATAATGCCACAAAATTTTCTATATAAGGACTTGAAAAATTATCTTTTGCAACATAAAAGGCAAACCTTAGCTAGGTCAGCTACCATTAA
The DNA here is from genome assembly GCA_030737815.1 of Allium fistulosum. Lineage (NCBI taxonomy): Eukaryota > Viridiplantae > Streptophyta > Magnoliopsida > Asparagales > Amaryllidaceae > Allium > Allium fistulosum. The sequence goes on from CM060905.1 coordinate 1,253,000,935, forward strand.
TTTCAATAGCTGAAAATAGCTCATCTTCTGTCCTCGATTTCTATCCATCCACGCGCTTTTAGGCTTTGATTTCAACTAGGAACATGAAGAGCTCGACGAGCTCTACAAGATCAACGGTGGGATTGATGAATCATCGACGATTGGACGCATGATAAGGTCGTGTTTGTGCGATCTAGGGTTGACCGTAGGCAGCGTTTTTGGCGACCGAGCTTGGCTTGGAGGTAGATGGAGACTTGGCTCGAGATGGCGCAGCCGCTGGTGAAGTTCGATCGACTTGGAAGCAAGCAAGGAGGCGGTGGTGATCAAGGATAGTCCGTCGACCTTGGGTTCGATTTTTGTTCACATCAGGAATGAAATTGGAGAGCGAAATAAAGGTTTAAAATTTTAATTAATTTATGATAATTTTAAATTCACTACGCCGTAGATGGCCTTCTGCAACAGATTTGCAAGGTGTTGCCAGCTAAAATGTTGCGATAGGTATGCTGATTTTTGTCTATTGCAACACACGCTTTAAGGTGTTAGCATAGATATCAGAAAAATGTTGCAGTAGCTATAGCTGTATTCAAATTAAAAAATTAATAAAATTAGCAATCCGCGTGAATACGATCCAACGATCTATATTTAATCCGATTGTTAAAATGGATCACCGCTGCACTTTTTACCAAATTTTCGTTTTCCTGCGTATGTTGGTGTAGATCCCCTTTCAGTTTTCAATTCATAATTCTCAAATCAAAAAGCAAATTCATGAAATCCATCAAATTCATACTTCCAATTCGCGATTAGAATCAATTCATAATTCTCAAATCAATTCGCGTGGAGATGGAAGATGATTTCGGGCGATTAGAATAAATCAAGTATCAAGTTCCAATTCGCGATTCATCTTCTTTGGGGATCCGCAAGTCTGATTGATGAAGTCGCCTGCTGCTTCATGTTGCGTTCAGTGCTTGGAAAGTTTGCTGAAGATTGCCGAGATATAGGCTTGGATACCATTGAGATTACGATGCCACTGACCGACGATGCTGTGTTTCAGATCTAGAGTGGCTCGCAGTGCCATCATTCGGTCTAGAAGCGAAATTAACAACAGACAACAAATGTTGTGTTTCAGATCTAGAAGCAAAATCAAGGGCGTCATCTTCAAATTCAGTATCTCAGACTCAAGCATCTTCTCAGCAACAATCTGTATTGCATATAAAGGCTTCTGGTTTGTTTTTTTAATATTATTTGTGCTTTTTGATGATTTCTTCTTCAGTTTTTGAAGCTTGGGAATATGTTAGCTTATTAACTTTGGATGTTTTGCAGCTCCTAAGAGAAAAATTCATTTTATAAAATATGCATCCAAATGAGTTCAGATTCTTGATGGATACTAGTTTTGTTGTACAGTCAAATTTGGTATTCACGCTCAACTTATATATTTAGTTTGTTAGATATATATCTAACCTTAAGTTTGTTAGATATATTTAGTAAATTTTAACTGAAATGTAAGATACATGTCGAACTTCAAAAGATGGGGTGATTTTGTATGTACTTTGATGGAACTCTATTTTATCAACAGATGTAGCCAAACAGTCAAATTTGAATGAAAATGAAAATTCTTTTTCCCTAAACAGCGTCTACTTACCTCTACTATTGTATATCTACAAGGTTGAAGTATGTGGAACAAGAATTGGCAAAAAAGAGAGGTAAGAATCTTGAGTCAGGAAATAAAGAGGACAATGATCCGGTGGATGAATTATATGTTGTACCTGAGCATCTTAAGGTTAGCTTTTGAGTGTGATTATGAAGTGTAAACTGCTACTCCATTCTCGACTGGTAGCTTAGCAGTTTGCATTTTTAGAATTTTTAGAATTTCATAGGATGTACCGATGATTGTAATTTCTAAATACCTGGTAGCTTAGCAGTTTGCATTTCATAGAATGTATTCATGAGGCAAATGTGGTAAATCTTTCTTGACTGGAAACCAATGATTAGAAATGACCATAATGTTGATTAACAGGTTGTGGAATTTGTCATTTGAAATATTTGATGTTGATTAACAGGTTTGGTTTCTTAAGAATACAAACCATATTTTGATTATGATCCATACATCAATGTACAAGTGAATGGTAGTCAGCCTCTGGTATTTAGATATTGACCCACTCGCCCATGTGCTATAAAGAACAGAAAATGTAGCAGACTTTTCTATAGTAGGATTCTACAGTGAACTAACTGAAATCACTTCCTCCGCATGTTACTTTCAGGTATGCACCAGTTTTTTTTTTCCTCAGCTTCTCTTGTCTATCGTATTTTAAACCCGACATTATTCCACAACCAGGCGGTGTTGCTTCTGGATTCAAACATGCTGAAGTTAATGAGGATGAGCATGAAACACGGCTATTTGTTTGTAGGGGAAAGCTCATGGTCCATGTCGAGGAGGTAACTTTTATCATGTTGCCCTGGTAGACTTTGTGTTATTTTTATTGCAAAAACTTGTTGCATTAGAGCTGTTGTTTTTAGGTTCCTTTTGCTAGAACTTCTCTGGGACATGATGACATATATATTTTGGATACAAAGACTAAGATATTTCAGTTCAATGGTTTGCAATCTTCTATACAAGAAAGAGCAAAAGCTCTCGAAGTCGTGCAATACATAAAAGATACGTATCATGATGGAAAATGTGATGTTGCAGCTATTGGTGTCGGTGTCTATATTTGTCAGTGTCGGTGTCTGTATAAATTGAAACTGCATATGTAATGAGTGAACTGAGTGATGTAGTGAGGAATATCTGTATATGTGAATATCAGTGTTATATATCATTGAATTGTAAAATAGCGGAGTCAGGAATTTGTACTATTTCAAATGTTGAAATAAAATATTTATTTAAATAAATTACTATTTAAATATCAAATTCTGTGCAATAGCATTTTATTAAATAAATATTTATTTCTATTAAAAAATCAAATATGCTCTACATTGTGGGCTCCACAAATTCAGAAAGTTAATATCTATAGCAATATTTTGGAATGTTGCTACAGATACCTATGGGTGTTGCTATAGACCCAAATAGGGTTCTATTGCAATAATATTACTTATGTTGCCTTAGATAGTCAAAATGTTGCCTTTGAGGTCTAAGGCAACGGCAAAAATTACATCACCCGAAAAGTGTTGCCATAGACCTATGGCAACACTTTTTGGGCCTGACCCAACATTTTTTTGTGTTGTAGAAGGCCATTTATGGCGTAGTATTTAATTATTTCAAATGATTGTTAGTCCATAACTTGTTCATACGAGGTCCGATTGAAGTGTCGTCTTTTGCGTTGGACTCGTATTGATGATATCTACGCTGTGAAGTTAGATTGGATGAATCCAGAGCTAGTGGGAGTTTTGGTTAAAATTGAACGTTTGTTCAGTTTTAATTCAAAATGGAACGTTTTGACGATCTGGAAATCAAGATGAGTTAATCTCACCTTTTTGGTTAACCAAAAATATATTTTAGTCAATATAAATATTCATTGATGTTTAGATATTTATTATCAACTGTTATTGAATGTTTGGATAATTTACTAAATTATATTGTTTGTTTGGATACATTCCCACTCCTGGAGCGGATGAGACCATATTACGTTCTCGTGTAAGAGCGGATGAACCTTTGTATATGAATGTCGCTTCGAAGTGGTTGGTTTATATTTTTATAATTATTACTATATGTGATGTTGGGGGACAGGTTGTAGGGATCCAACGGGATTCCTTACACTGTTGATTTATTTTCATATAAATTGATATATGATACGTTGGATGTTATAATTGATGACATGGACACAATTTTTTTCATTTAGTGCTTTAGTAGCACTGGCCTTATATTTTGGTATTTTAAGATACCATAAAATAGTGATTGATTTTAAAAAGGGAATTCAAAGTTATTTTGAAATCATATATGTTCTAAATAATTATCCTAAAATTATTTGAAGAAGTAATTTATTTTAGAATCAAAGGTATGATTATTATGGATATTATAATTATAAAATTTTATAAAACATTTTAAATAGAGTTTTTGAACCGTGAATAAAGATTTTTAAAATATTAAGATAAGTCTGTCTTTTATAATAAAGGCTATGGTTTTAAGAAGAAAATAGAAATATTTTTATACAAATATTTATTAACCATTTTATATAAAGCAATACATATATTTATATAGGTACATATATTATAACGAAATTTATAAATGTGATAAGTTATAAAAGTGGGATTTTACAAAAGAAGTGAAGATTTGCAAAATCGTATTTTTGTTAGTAAAAGTATTGATTTATAAACCGTGTTTATAAATAAAAGGAAACATTATCATGGGATATATTGGGTAAAATAAATCAAATAGTGGATTTGTTATACGATGTGGAATGTCATTTTATAAAAAAATTGGATCTACTTTGGAAATTGAAAGTGAAGATAAATTTTGGATTGTTAAATGATATTTTATAAATTGAAAGAAATTTATACCCATGGAAGCAAGGTTAAAAACAGTTAAAATTATGTTTTGAATGGGACTTAAATAATAAGTGAGATTTATAAAAGAATGGAGTTATGGATGGGGTTCATAAACAAAGGGATTTTATGAAAGGAAGTTTCATAAAATAGAAAAATTTATAAATGTAGCTTTATAAATATGGAAACGATTGTGTTGAATTAAATATGGATTTTTATCAAGGAAATACAATTACGTTTTAAAAGTTGTTATTTATATTAATATTATTTTAAAATGGTTTGTCAATATTTTAATATTTCGAAAATTTTATTATTTAAATTATTAATATGGTTTGAAATTAATTCTAATTATTTGTTAGTAAAGTGTTGGAAATTAATTATTAGTAATTATAAAGATGTTGAAGAAAAATTACTATTGTTTTGTTTAGGATGTTTGGAATTTATTATTATTATTTTAAATGTATTAAAGTTAATATTTATTTATTTATAATAGTGTTTTAAGTAGATGATTAGAATTTATGTTTTAAATGTTTTCGAGATTTATAAATAGGGTTTTATAAATAGGTGTGGATTATAAGAGGAGTCCTATAACATGTTTTGAAAAATGTAAAGGAAGATTGCTTAAAAAGGGTAAAAGCGTTTTATAAATGGTTTTAAATATTTATAAAAGAATTTTAGAAATGGGTTTATGGATTTATAAAAGGAATTTTGTAAACGGTTTTGTGGATGTATAATGGAGTTTATAAATGATTTTAGAATTGAATAAAAAGGAAATCTTCCTCAAAGTTGGTGAATATACTTTTACTATTGAGATAAGTATATGGATATTTTTCCAAGTATTGAGAATAGGGATTTTTGGATATATATATATATATATATATCTTTGTAAAATAGAGTTTCGATTCAAGTAAGTACAAAGTGGATTTAATTAATGAAAGATTTTTAAAAGAGGCTTAATGTTGCTTGGTGCTTAACCAGTGTTGGTTTTTCCTATGGAATTAAATTCCTGATTAAATGTTTGTTATTCTGGCTATCGAATTTGGACCCAATGTAACTTTGGAAATATCTAGGAGAAACACGTGAGTTATATGGCACAGTCATCTCCGATGATGCTATACTGTGCGTATAAATCTCGTTTCGTTCTTCTAGGACAATGAAAAGGAAATCTATCCACTAACGGTTAGTAGGTGATCTCCAATCTTATCTTTGATAGTTTATTTCCTAAAGAACCGGGATTGAGTTTAGCGGGAATTATCGAATGTTGTTTCGAATAGACTTAGATCAAATATGGAATTTGGAGAAAGAGCTCCCAAGTGTTTCGTTTAATCCCATAATGAACTTGTATGGATGAATGCTAGTATTGCATGGTTGCCTAGAGGGTAACATTAGCATTTCAAGTGGGAAGTGCTATATAAAAGGTAAAACGTAGCCTCAAGCCTCATCAACTGGGAATGACTAAAACAGGGGAGACGCGGTAGTGGTAAGTGGGTTGCTCCCAAGTAGGGTATGATCATCCCTGTCTACAATTTCTATTATCTCTCATTGCATGCTTCGGTGCCTAAAGTGGGGTGATCATATTCGGTACTACTAGTCAAGTGGTAGGTCGGTCCTATGTTGGCAAAGGATCCAAGCGAGTTCATCGGTGTTATTTTATTTAAAGATGCACCGTGACGAGCAATACCCCAGAAGCCCAGTCATTGCATAGAATCCATTCTCCAATAAGTGCCGTAAAGACTTAGTTGTGTATAACTATGTTGAAACGTGAGATGCAAGCATTTCAGCTATATTCATATTTTACTTTGACCCCTAGACATTATTATAATATAAATGGATTTTATACGAAAAAATGTTTTGTTTATTGTAAAACTTGTTCGTGTTTATGTGCGGCATGGTCTTACGAGATACATTTGCTTCAAAGGTTTTTATAACTTTAAATCCAGTTGGGTGTGTTTTCTCAAGCTAGTTTTCCAGGATGACTCAGGTGTTATTTAATTATAATGCTCAGGTTAGACCGAGCATTTTTACAGATTGCTTTGGATGCATTGGAGCTCCGGAGACGAGTTAAAGATCTTCAATTCGTATTCACGTATATGTTTATGTTTCGCTGTTTTGTTGTTGGAAATCATCATTAATTGTGAGAATAGGTTATTATAACTATCTAGGCTAATGATTGTGATTTGTTATTGTACTCTGATGGATGTATGTATATAACCGTTTCTCTTCATAAAGATCATTGATATTATATTATATATTGTTTTGCTATGATTGTGAGATTCTGTGTTGTTTTTAGTTTCTTTCTCTTCCTTCTTCTTCTCTATTTTTTTCATCTTTCTTTCCTATAACTATTCGTCTTTTCATTCAGTTTGGGTTGGACATGTGTGGTATATTGTTAGCTTAAATTGTACGGACTGGCGGGTTGTTACACTTATAGTCATCAAAGAGTTGCCTGCCTTGTCTTTATACTCCTTCTTGGCAGTCTTGATGTTGGTAGAATGATCCTATCTCAGCTGCTCCAATTCTTCAGTGTAAGAAGTCTTGAGCCTCTTAATCTCCCTGGCTTGTTTCTCAATCTCTTTGGCGTGAGACTACTTTAGAGCTTCTACCACTCTCTTGTGGGTCTAAATCTTTCTAATGCAGCTAGTTTCTCAAATCAAAAATCTTCATATTATGCTCAATGTTTTTCTTGTTGATCTCTTCCTCGGCCTTGATGACCTTGGTATGATACTCTGACAAGGCCTTTACACCACACAATTCGTCCGTAAGAAGATCAATTGCCCCTGTAAATGAGAGAAGAAGTGCCTCAGCATGCAAGCGGGCCAGGTGATCTCTCGGTTGATAAGATTGCTGAAATTCTTCAAAGTTCAAGTCCATAAGGTCAGTAATGATAACCGCTCCCTCTTTATCTTTTCTCCTGGGGAAAGGGACTACCGCTCCTCTCTTATCCATCTTCTCCTACAATTTGGAAGCTTTTGAATTGGATAAAGGAAAAGGAGAAGGGCGGGGAGACTTAGAGGGGTGGACTAGAGTCCATGATCTCGATTTACGGCCAAGAGAGCAAGATCTTTTTCATGAACCATCCTTGGCGTCCCAGTAGCCTTCGTCCCCGGTATGACGGTAGTGGACAATCTCCTTGGTCTTCAGCTCTATAGCTGGTTGACCAATATTTCACTTGAGCCAAATGATAACTTGCAGTGGAAAAATATAACATGTTAGAATCGAAACAGACACTTGAAAAGTGCACGACTTTGGTGTGAACATGCGACTATATGAATGTGTGTGCAAGAGTGAATAGCAACTACATGAACCCTTGGGGTCCTCATGGGTTTGCAGTTATCGCTGGATTTCCGCTATAGACAGGGAGTCCCCAAAATAAATATGAAGCTTTGGATCTTGAAGATAGTCAAAGACCGAAATGTCTCCGGGAATGAAAGTTTCCTCCTCCTCCTAGGAATTGAAAATGCAATGTAAGGTTTCCTCCACCACTAAGTTAAATGAGCTATCTAAACCAATATGCCTGCAGGAATGTGTTTCACTATGGTCTAAAATAGTATGATTGTTGTCATAAGAATGAGGGCCTCCCTCTTCCGTCGTCTTTGTATGTATACTATCATTATCCCATTCTCTTAAGGTCTTGAGATGACCACTTTTACGCGGTTCAACCCTAAAGGAGCCTAACTCCCATTCCTTAAAACTCATAAGGACAGTAGGAGCATCTCCATGCATATCTATAATCAAGAAGGCATAAAAAATGGAAGGCTCAGAGGATGGCACTTCTCTCGTGCACTTCTCTCATGTCGTCAGTAATCGAGTCTTTTCCTTTCTTCCTCTTGGTAGGATTGTGAGTGGAAGGTCGTCTACCTCTCCCAATTGAACGACCGGTTGCCAGTAGTATGAGGTGCCTCATATTATCGTCAGTAACTAGACAAGGAACCACCTGGAATTTCTTCGGGATTTGTTGGAGTCTTTGCATCATGTCTTCTAGGTCTTCTCCAGTAGTCGCTCCCACTACACATGGAAGAAGACCCAAAGAAAGTAAAATTAGCATTTAATAGAGATTTCACAAAACAATGCAAAGAAATAGGTGCAAGAAAAAGACACACATCAAGAATGGCACTATTAAAAGCATGGAGATCTATCCCGAATGAAGAAGTATTTGTTAGAACCTCGAGTTTATGTTTCAGTGATAACAACTATACAATCATATATGCATATATATATATATACACACATAGACACACACTTTATTAAGATTATAGGTATATGCTACAAGAAGACACCATGCTCAAAGCTATTGAAACTCAAAGAGAAATGAAGATCTATTGACCATATTATAGTTAGTAAGGTTATTCTACTATAAAAGAGTCTTAGATAAAATATTGTTAAGGTCTCCTTGAGTATATATGCATACACAATCACACACTATTTCATATGCACTGAAATTAAGTTGATAAACTATTTTTACTACTCATAGACGTGTGAGGTAAAATCGCAGATGTCTGTGACAATCCTCGGTTAACTATTTTCTGAAGTCACAGATGTCTGAGATTTTACTGCACACATTTGTCATATGAAAAACTACAAATTCTGAATAGACACTTCTATTGAGACAAAAAGAAATTACTCTTCATCGAAAGTTTGCGGCCATTAAAGTGCATAGAACTTTTCTAATAGTAACAACTCTTCATATGCATCCTTTTGAATCTATAAATACTATTTTGATTGAGATGAAATTAACTAACTTGAATTAACCGAATCTTTTTTCTCTTGATTTCTTAACACTGTCTTGCGCATGCATTGCTTACATACTCTCAATCTATTATAACCAATATATAATTTTGGTTAAACCACTTCCTACAACTTAGAGCAATCACATTCACATACTCAAAGGAGATTATAGGAAGATTTGCACTATTGGTCAAAAACTGTGTTATTTGGAACACAAGATTTTCAGAGGCATACTTTTGTATTATTCTATTCCTCCAGGTGAAGCAAGGGTCAGTTGGTTAAAGGAAATGTCGAAGGGGAGCTTTGGGACTGGACGTAGGAGGGAGGTCCGAACCAGTATAAAATCTCTAGTGTGATCGTTTCTATTATTTATCTTACATTCAATTATTATACTCTGCTTATCATAGTTAGTAATAGGCCTGTTAATGGGCATGATTTGGTCCAGGTATTATAAAACCCGGACCCGAGTCCAATTACAATAATTAAAACCCAGCTCGGCCCAAACCTACAGGGTATTTCTACCCAATATCCGAGCCTGGCTCGTCGGGCTTTAAGCCCGTTGGGTAATAACTATATACCTAACTCGGAATATTTATGTTAAAACCATATTTTAAAACTACAGCTTCGGTAAAATTTGTATACAAACAATGTTAACGTATAAATTGGACGGTGATGTAGTCAAGCTCATAACAAAAACATGCAAAAACATCTACATGTAAATAAACAAAATGGTAAATTAATAACATACGCACACATGTTTTGATACGACGAAAAACTAGTAGTCGTATCGGGCTCTAACCGGGTCGAGTTTTGATAAAACCGTACCCGACCCGGATCGGGCCTGAGTCGGGCTTGGGTAGTAAAAGGCAAAACCCATACCCGCATAAATAGGGCGGGTTCGGGCCGGGCTCGGGCCGAAACCCATACTATTGACAGGCCTAGTTAGTAATATACATATATATATATACTTATATATATATAAGTTGCATTATTTTTAAAGATTATATAGACTTTCAGTATTCGTGCTTGAACATATTGTACTTTGAGTACAGGTTATCAACCGGCTTAAACTTGCTCCCCGCCTCGAGATTGCTAAAAGAAGAACCCTCCAGTTTTCTTTTTATAGAACTCCCTCGTGAAAATGGCATACAGGCTAGTAAGGATGTCATACCAGTTGTGATGCAACTGGAATGGAGCGATTTTCAAATACACAAGAAAGCCTACTATTCGTTGAGGAAGAAGAGGTAGGGCTTTGACAGTGCAGTGATAATGAGAATAAGCCATGTACCCTTCTGGTGGTGCATGTGCCCGTTGTTCGGGAGCGGGCTAAAGGATGTCCTCTTTGAGGATACTGTAAGTGTCCACGATCAAATCTAGCTGTTTAGAAGTCAACATGGAGGTCTCGAAGTCGATAGGATTCACCAAAAGTTCGCATGGCCTATATCCATATACCAGAGAGCAAGCTGAACTGGGCTGGTTGGAGCGACGCCCCAATGGCGTAGGCTCCGGAGGTGTGGAAGAAGGAACTTGATCTCCAGAAACTATTTGTGAGCGAGTCTTACGGTGGCCCGACATAACTATCTAATACAATGATTTATCTCATGTATAATCATAAAGATTGAAGGTGTTCGTGTGTGTGCTTGGGTGTGTACATATGCATTGAAAAAGAACTAAGACAAAGTTAAGGTAGATATTCTAGCACAATTAAAAGTTATTCCGAAGCTATATTCAGCGCAGGAAATGTATGCAAGGGCTCGCTCAGCAAACAATCCATGGGTAGCACACAAAGATCTATGAACACCTAATATCCTCTCCATTCGAAGGCCGAACCCAGCAATGGCCATAGTCTAGGCTTTTATCCAAAAGTCCCACTAGTCAAGAGAGGTTAAACGACCATGTTTCTGCAATTCATGTTTATTTCCAACACAAAAATCTCCTAACTTCTATGCCCAAACGGAACCATATGAGCTAAGCCATAAACCCAAAATTAGATGATGGGCATAGCCAGAATCGTAGCATTTAAATCAACAATATGGATGCAAAAGTAGGTAGAGATGCTTACCAGATTGAGTGATGACCTTGGATGGAAGTTACGTTGAATTGGAGACGATAGGAATGAAGACTGATAATGGCAGCTCAAGGGAGACGAACGGGCTTGAAAAACTTAGGGACTTAGAAAAATTAGCATGTGTATTCGGTGGGCAGAGTTGTAGAGTTTATATAGGAGCATGACCTATGCTGAACCAATGACATGTCGAACCGAAGAAGTGTCTAACCAATGGCTTACCGAACAAACCCTGGCCATTGAGCAAATAACATACCGAACCCAACTAAGACAAGGAGGATGACAAATGTTCGCTCGGTGATTTGAGATGACACTCAGCAAAGCCCGCCTTGTAGTTTACAAGCTGAGATTTGGGGGGAAGTGTTATGGGCAATTTCACCCATAAGATCAAGACTTAGGAGTAGCCAAGTGGGAGCTAGTAGAAGGCCGGACAACATAAGGGAAAAAAGCAATAGAGAGATAGTGATTTTGCAAGTAGAGCCTCCCTTCCTCCTGGTTCGGTGCCCTCAATGCCGAATAGAAAACCCTGTTTGGTATCCAAGCTACCAAACAAGAAATCCTGCTTGGTAGGCTAAGTGTCGGACATAAGAGTTTGCACATGAATAGCTAAACTGGAGGAAACAGAGGAGATTGAACCACAGAGGCAAGAGCAAGAACCTTCCTAGCAACATGACCACATGCACTTTGCCAAACAAAAAGGCGTAAGATTTAGTTCTCAATTAAACCAAACGAGTCAAATATGGAATAAAATTTGCGTATATTTGGAAATTAGAATTCATATCTTTTATACATGGGAATATCCTATTCAGGCAAGCCATACATGGAAATTTCCTGCCTTTTTGGACTAACCACACCACCTCTTCGCTCCTATAAATATCCAAGCATTTGGGATTCATGGAGAAATTTTTTGAAGCTTGGAGACCCTATGTTGCATAAATAACTGAATCGAGCTTTCGAATCTCTAATTCCAGTTATAATTTGTTGTATTTAATCTCAAAACTCTTGTTAAAACTGAATCATTAAAAAAGGAATAAAAATAACAGTGGATGTAGGCCTGTTATGGCTGAACCACTATAATCTGTGTGTCTTTTTACTTTCTTCGCATTTATTTTCTGTTGAATCTGCTATTTTGTAATTTGACTGGAGGTGTTTGTCCATTTTTTGTGCAAATAGAATTTGCTGATAAGCCAATTTGACCACAAAGATTTTTTAGTCAGTAGTTTCCACAATCTTTTAACACGACAAACTTTTTTATGTTTGCCAATTTTTCTAAACCAATACCACCTTCTTCCTTAGGAGATGTAACAATTTCTTATGGGACTTTACTTCTTTCCATCCTTCATAGAAATTTATTGCAAATTTGGTTTATTGTGTCTAACACATTTGCTAGAACTTTAAAATGTTGTATCCAATAAGAAACAGTGGGATAAATAATTGATTTTATTAACACCAGTTTCTCTACCATGTTGAGTAGCTTACTCTCCCACCTTTCAATTTTTTTAATATCTTATCAGTTAAGATATTGAAATTATTCTTTCTGATATGAATGACTGAAAGAGAAATACCTTAGTATTTAATTGGTAATGCTCCTTCCTTTAAGTTTAAATTTCAAGCATCTCATGTCTATTGTTACATAATTTGTTGAAAAATACCTAGGTTTTCTCATTATTAAGCTGTAGACCAGTGCACCGCTCTAATTTTCTTAGAAAAATTAACTGCAGTTACATCTATTTTTGTAGCTTGTATGAAAATTAATAAGTCATCGGCATAAATAAGACGAGTGTTAGATGTGCTATTTTTTGTTACTGGTTGTATCTTGTTTGAATGTTCCTTCAAATCCATCAAGATAGTGAAAAAGTCCATTATAGTGGTAAAAAGACAGGAGAAAAGGGGCTCCTTACATTAAGCCTCTATTTGAACTAGAAAAACCAAAAGGACTTCCTTACCATAATAGAAAAAATTAGGGATTTAATAAGAGTTTTGATAACCCTTAACCATTTCTTTGGGAATTCCATTTCTCTCATCATGTGTAATAAAAAATTCCTTTCACATTTTCATATGCTTTTCTTAGGTCTACTTTGATGCCATTTTGTTGCTGCCTCAAAATTTGAAATTTCTAATGTTCTCATGTGCAACCTAATCCCTTCTGAAATAGCCCTTAAGGGATAAAACTTGTTTGATTGATTAAAATAAGTTCCATAATCACATATTTCAATCTAAAGGATAACACTTGCAATCACCTTGTATAACATATAACAATAGGTCTATACTGTGTTGTTGAGATAAGATTTTTATTTTTGGGAATCATTGTTAAAAGGTATGATTGCATTCTCTTATGATTTTGCCTACCTCAAAAATGTTCTGCATGGCATGAGCACCTATATTCCTTTAAATCTTCCAAATGATGTTTATGAAAACAAGAATTGGAGCAATCTTATCCTGAGATGATTCATTTTTGTTATTGAATATGGCATGTTCGATTTCATTTACTAAAATGCTATCATTGAGATAATTCTTTCCCGCTTATAAATTTTGATATTTTACTGTGACATGTGGGAAGTTGACTGACTCGTTATCTTTATTGTAAAGATCTTTGACGTAGTATACAGCTTCTGCAGCAACTCCCTCTATTGATTTAACTAATGTACCATCTTCAGATATCAAGTTTTACAAATTGTTTTTTAATTTTCTAATCCTCGATCTTGCATGGAAAACATTTCTATTTTCATCACTGTAATTAAGCCAATTGCAATTTTCATTTTGTTTAATATCATCAACTTGTTTTCTTAATAGCACTTCCAACTCTTTCTATGCATTAAAATATTCGGTTACATTTTCTATAGTTTGAACGTCATCAAATTTCAGCAATAGATTGTGACATTTCATATCTAGTTATGTGAAGAATTCATCCTTGGTTCGTTCTACTAGATATGTAATGAAATCGAGACCGTAGTTCTTTACTATTCTCCATCTTTTGCTTTTTCTACGTCCAATATTTTCTTCGAGTACTAAGATATTCTCGTTGTTTTGTTGTTTTGAGAAGAGGTACAATCTTCATCATTGTTGTTAATAGTTTGAATATGTTTTAGACTAGATGATACCAATGGATTCTCGATAGTTTGATTGTGAGAGATAAAATTGGTTCAAAAAAATTCATGTCTACAGATTCCATTACTTCAAAAGTATCAAGTATTATAAATCGATAAGTTATACTATGAAGGGAATAACTAATGAAGGCACATTGATATGCTCTATTTCCTAATTTTGGCCTTTTTTGAAATTGGGTACTTAGATGGTAGTACATATTAATAGTACAAGTCTTAAGCAGTATACAACATACTACATGTCAATATATGTTCAGCGGTTCGTATCACGCTACATAAATTTCAAACTTGTGATATATCACACCAAAGTCAGAGTGTCTAACCACTGGGATATGGTCTAATAGTGGTCTTTTAGGATCAGGTTTACTAACATATGTCAAACAACCCCAAACTTTAAGCCTTGATTAAATGGATTTTCTTTTAAACCATAATTGATAATGGAAAACATTCTTCTTTTACAAAGGAACTGTGTTAAAAATATAACAAGCAGATAACATGGCATCACCCCATAAAATGTTAGATAAATTAGAACTAATGAGCATGGAATTAACCATTTCTACCAATGCCATATTTTTCCTTTCAGCGATCCCATTTTGTTAAGGTGAACATAAAAAGTACATTGATGAATTAAAAATCATTCTTTACAAAATAACATGAAATTATTTGAAAAATGTTCCTCAAAATGCAAATTTTTTATTTTAATTCCTAATTTCATTTCCACTTCTTCCTAATATGTTTTAAACTTATCAAAAACTTCATCTTTGTTTTTCATTAGATAAACATACGCAAATCCAGAATAACCGTTGATAAATGTGACGTTATCAGTTACCGCCAAAATTCGTATGACCTTTTAAGCCACCAACAACACTATATACTAAATCAAGTAAACTAGATTTCCTTTCTATAGATTTAAAAGATTTTCTATGTATTTTTTCTTGAATGCTTATTTCACATTCGGAGATAAATTCAAAATTGCAATTCGATATTAATCATAATTATTCATGTTTTTCAACAAACCATAATTAACATGTCCTAATCTAACATGCCATAAATCAAAAAAATCAATGACATGTGTAGAAGTGTTCTTTATTATATTCAACTTAATCACTTCCTTACAAGACTAACCTATCCAACGAACTTGTCCTTATACCAACTTATCATATTTATACACCATCTTGAATCCTCCTCAATTAAGAAGGTATCCAGAGACTAGACCCTTATAAATATCAGGTACATGAAATTCATTAACCAACGCAAGAACTTTTCCAAAGGTAAATAGAAGTCCTATAGTGCATTCTCTAATTACTTTACTGCAAATATTATTTTCCACAATAACACGATTGCATTCTTCACTAACTTCTTCGTAGGTTTTGAAGAGACAAGAGTCTTTGCATATCTTAATGGTTGCTCCAGTATCAACCCACCAATCATTTTCTATGCCACAATTAAGTTGCTTCTTGCATTATAGCCATAAGTGAGTCTTAGATCACATTCACTTTTAAGTTGGTTCTTTCGTAGACGACAGTCACGCGCATAGTGGTTTGACTTGTTACAGAAATAACAAGCACTTTTTTAATCTTTCCTAGTATGACCTTTTTTTTAAATTGTGTCTCGTTCTCAGGCTATGAAAAATTTGTTATTTCAACATTATTAGCCTTTGAATGAAACTTAGTTTGTTGAATATCATTTAGTTCTCATATACGAGAATCCTCTTCTATGTGAAGGTGATGCCATAACATATTGAAATCATAGTCCATTTCTGTAAGCTTCAATTTTTCTTATAGTCATGCCTAGAATAGAGAGTTTTCATTCATTTTCACTAACCTGTCCAATAATAGACTTATTTTCAGTCATTTTGAAATCCATAAAATTTCATATTAGGATATTTTGTTACTTTCCTACGAAATACAATATTTTCTTTCTAGTGTTGTCCAAAGTGCTTTTGTTGTTTCTAGGCTTCGATGTGCATTGTAGGTAGAATTAGATGGTGCATTTAAAATGCTTCCTCTACATAGAAAGTCATCTTCTTTGCGCATTTCTTTTTAAGTGCATCATCATCTATAGAAGTTCCTTTGGGTGTCCACCAAGCCATCTTCTAGCATGTAGAATAGTTCGATGGTAATCAAAAAGAACTTCATGGTTTCTCGCCATCAAGTGAAACTATCTTCATCAACATGCTCTAATCGAATAAGTGCCGATTCATGACTTAAAGGGTATTAATGTTGCTTGAACCTTTATGGTTGAGATATTGTCTAAATATTATTGGAAATAATTGGTGGTTCAAGGATGATGATGATGCAAACTATATTTCTAACTATAAGGATCTTTGTAAAAGATTCTTTTAGACAATAATTAAACTCTCCAAGTACAAATAGGTTGTCAAATTATTGATTTCAGGATTCAATGAAGCCCTTTTAACAGCGTATCGAATTCAAAGTTCTTTTTGACTTTGATTCGACCAAAAACACTCTTTTATTCAGAGATTGATAATGTAACATAGGAGTCTAGAAATGAAGAAGAAAAAGAAAAAAATTGTAATTTTGAAATGAATTCAGCCATGCTTATATAAATAGTGAAAGGATGAACCTAATCATCAACGATCACGTCTGTTTGTTGTAACGGTGGGTTTTCCTGCCTGATTCAAAAAACACATTTGTTCGTTCCAACAATCATATCTCCCCCCATCTTGATTCCTATCATTTGAAATAGTTCGAATTTCAAACTTTTAGGCTCATAAATAGGATGAAAAATGATTTATAAAAATTAGTCCAAAAATATAGCTCGAAACCGAGCCGGCCCAGTTGGTCAGGCAGACGACAACACATGTTAAGATGCAGGCCCCTCTCTTTATCCCAAGAGAAAGCAACCGGGTGCCCAAAGGGCCTAATCTTCTCATGAGAGTCTTATATTTAAACAAATAGGTGACCTTACATTCTATAATGCGGGACTTATATTACTTCTTTCTTTCTTCTTTACTTTCCAAATAATTATCAAACCCAACACAATGTTGAAAATATCCAACATTATTGTATGTATCATCTTCGAATAACTATCTAACATGACTGAAATTGTATTTTATTAAAATGTATCTACTTGAACATTATTGAAGAGAAACCAAAGATAACATGCAAGCTCTTTTGGTGAACATAATGTTGAAGAGACTGCTACGAGATCAGGAGTTTGTGAAGTGGGTTCTCCTGATTTGAGGTAGGAGATGGAGATGAGGATGGTGATGGGGAGATTGTTGTGGTAGGTGAAGTGGGTTTTGCTGAAGGTGGTTGCAGCATCAGGCCGGGCTGGTTGCGATAGAGGGGTTCTGATTGAATGCGAGATTTAGGAATTCAGGTATAGATGGTCGGTTTGGGTTGTAGATGTGGATGAGGAGGTAGTTCAAGTCTGATGTAGAAGGAAACGGGAGGGTTGGGATAAAGTGCGTGATTCAAAAGGGAAAAAGAAAGGGATTTTTTATGTGTATTTTTTGTTTTTTTATGAAAAGAAAAGAAAAGGAAAAGGGAATTGTGAAATGGAAGCATATGGAAAGTTTTTTTTGTTATATTTTTTTTAGAAATGAAAATACCAAAGTGTGTAAATGATATACCAAATTTATTAAACAAGAATACATTTTTATAGATATAAAAAAGGAAATAAACCAAAATAAATGCAAATAAGAGTACATAAATAACACAAATAGATTTAGAAATAAAATTTCAAAATTTGAAACACAATTTCCCGACAACGACGCCAAAAACTTGTTTGCTCCATTTTTATTGAATTAGAAAAGTGAAACTTGTGATAAATTACTGCCAGCGCAAATGGTGTACTATCTAGGTCGAATACACAATTGATATTGACTTTAATTTTAAAGAAAACCGATTGAATCAATCAATTAAAAGTCAATTATCTATTTGAAATGAAGTAATTTAAATTTCCAATCCTTTTGAATCTATTAAAAGGATCATTGTAGAAACTTAAATCACTTAAATTCTGTCAAACACAAAAAATAAATCAATCTACTCAACTAACAAAAACAGTCGATAAACAAATTGACAAATAAGTAAAAGAAATGAAACTGCATAAAGTAAAAATTGTAGAACAAAATTTTAAAAAAAAGTAGAAAGTAAAATAAATAAAAATTAGAATTACTAACAAACCTAATTGTACGGTCAATCACTGATAAAAAGAAGAAAACAAAATTGATTAATTGTGTTCTAGCAAATCAAATTGACTAACAACACAAATATATAATGCAAAAATAAAAGAAAAAAAGAAGAACGAAACTTTACTAAAGAAGATATGAAAATTCAAGCTTACTTTTACAAATGAACACATTTGGCATTTATAGTGAATGATGTCTTCTCTGTATATGCATATATGGCTTTAGTCAAATCCGTTTGTGTATCTAATTTACAAAAATGAAATATATTCTCATCGTTATGGTGGATTTGAGAGTTCAAGCTAAGATTCTTTCCTTCTAATCTTTGACATGCGGTAGCATCAACGGTAAAGGACAAAAGGTGATAACCTGATTGATATGAGCCTAACTGAAATCAGGGACCTTATCTTCTTTTGATCACAAGTATATTCCTGATGGGATGGTGAATCATTTGTAGATGTAAGGAATTCCAAAAAATTAAGAAGAAATCAACATATAAATATAGTCCAATTATCTTTACTTGTGTGTGTACACACATACACACATATTTATATATGTGTATATGATATATAAACACTAACGCTCACACATATTTAATAGTTCATAGGCGGCAGATGCAAAATATTTGATCTTTCCTTTTTCAATAAAAAATAAAGCACTTTCAAGGGTCGAACTTAGCACACAGAGACAAATTATTCAACATTTACCAACGAGCCACAACTTCCTTTGATTAAGAACTTCTTGAGCATGATTCTTTATTGGTGTTGACATGGAAAAACATTACTTTTCTCTAAGATTATACTCTAATTGAAATGAAGAAGACTTTGGTTCAACTATTTGTAAAAACACTAAAAATACCCGGTTTAATATTTATTTATAAACAATAAAGATAAATATGAGCATAAAAATACTTTTGTGTGTTAATCACCTATCCACGCTACACGGGAGTTATATCAAGTCATACCATAAGTAGATAATCGGGGAGAGGTTGATGAGGTATAATCCTCAAATGTTACATGATTCTGTGGTTACAAATGATCCATTATAGGTGTACGAAATGAGGATAATTTTGGTCGCTGATACTTTCTTTGCCTACTTTACTCCAATGGATATGAATTTGGACAGTGGATAGACGATCGATTCACTTCTCGGGCTATAGCCTACACTTTGGAACTGGAAAAAGAGATCATGAGACTTCGTACCTAACTCAATGACGTTATGAATCATAACTATCTTCTCATGCTCGTTGAACCTTGATGTTTGTGCACTTCATTATTAAATAGTTGAATTCATGTACCTTTCATTTTTGTACAATCCTAAGTTGTAGCTATTTGTTGAACTTCTACATTGCAAATCATGTATCTTAGCATTATCTTAACATCCTAAGTTTAAGTCATATGTTGGACAAATAATAAAGGTTAAATGTAACTTTGGATGTAAAGAAAAATACATGTAATACTAATCAGCGAAATACATTGATAGACCAAATAACACAAACACACAAAGACATAGATAAGAAATACAACACGAAAATATATTGAAACGGATTTAACCTAAATGTGTAAACCAATTGTATCGTAGATCAAATGCCTTATTGTAGGATCGACTTCACCCTAGAGGGGGGGGGGTGAATAGGGTGATACTAATAATAATAAAAATTTATGCGGAAATATATAAAATAATTGCAGCACAGATAACAGCAGAATAATAAAAGCAGAAATAGAACAACACAGATTTACCCAGCTTCGGTAAAACCGTGCCAACGTGCTGCCCCAAGGTTTCTACTAGAAATTAAGTAGGCAGACACTTAGACACGTAAACTTGCGACACCCGCTATCAACTAACCTAACTCTACCCTCAAAACCCTACCACAACTCAGCCATCGAGTTGCAAATTCTCAAACTACACCACCGTAGTTCGTCACCTAGTTACACGACTAGAATTTACAAAAGTTTAAAAGAAAATTACAGATAAAATAAAATAAATGCAAAACCCCTTTTTAATATATTAAGCCCAAATATTAAAATAAGCCGGCACACTTTAATTTATAACACTAGAATAATGATGTCTCCCTTTTTATTTTCGTAGCCACTCTTCTTCGTTGCTTTATAATATCTGCTTCGTTCCTCTTTGAGAAAATTAGGGCTTTGTGAATTGAAGTCGCCGATTAAAACTTGTGCTTCGATTGAAGTATGCATTTGCTTTGGATTGCCTTGTCAATCGAATGTTGCTTCATTCGCTTATGGCTACTCCAATTTTGTCGAGATCGAACAATGCTTTATACTGGTATGTGAATTGCCTTTTTTGAATTTTGATTATTCTCGACTTGATTCGAGTTTTATGTTTGTTCGTGATTTAGCTAGCTCTAGTAATTGCTCGGCCATATGATTATTACTTTGATGCTTGTGATAGTCTTGACTTGTTCATACCATACGTATACTTCATGAATTTGAATTTAGGTCCATTCTTCGCTGCAATGACTTTGGCATCGTTCCATTTTTGCTTGAACAGTTGAGTTGGTTCCGCTCATTACTGCTTTGACTTTGACTCTTTGAATTTTGAGATCATGTATTGGGTTGACGTGATTTTTGACTTCAACTTGTTTATTTTGAAATCCTATTCAAACTGCTGCTTTTTCAACTCCTCGACTTTGTTATTCAAACTACTACTGTGTATATTAGAACTTGATGGAGTTTGACTTGTTACTTCCTGTTCCATTCTTGTTGGCTTTGACCCGTTCTCTTTTGATACATATGATTCTTCTGATGTATTCATATATTCGAATTTTTGCACATATATATATGTATGTATGTATGTATACATGTGTGTTCGTGCATGTATTTATGTATGCTTGCCTACACTTGATTAATGTCACTGTTTTTCCCTACCATATGCTTGTGCATTGAACTGCTATTGATAGTTTCTTTGATTGTTCATGTGTAAGTTTCTAAAACTATATACATGTATACATATATATATATATGCATATATGTATACATGTGTATATGACACTGGTCTATGTTGCAATTGAGTCTGGTTCCTTGTGCATTTTGAAATCTTTGTCCTTCTGTCTCATACCATTGTGTGCCTCAGTTCTGGTTAGTTGAGACTGAAGTGTGGTTCCACTTGTATGCTACCTGGTCTAGTTAGACGCACTTGTATATGTATTCATGTTTTTTGAGTTTGAGTCATTGTTGTTGTGTTGCTTCATTGATTCACTGGTAATCTGATTTTTGATTCACTTCCTCTGGTAATTGAAGTTGTACATTTTATTCTGGTTGAAGTTGTTGCATTGTGTTATTCTAACCATATATGCTAGATTCATTTTCTGTTGTATGTTTGTGTACTTTTGAGTTGATCTTTGGTTCAGATTACATGTGCTCATTTGTGTACTGGGTTGTAGCCTCTATTGCTTGATGCACCTGGTTCAACTTTGTGTTGGCTTGACATGCTCTCTGGTTTTGGTGAATGTTGTAGTCTCCTTGGCCATTTCCCCTAATTTCTTGATGTCCATTCACTTGCTCAATTTCGGAACTGATATTGCCTTGGTTCTGTCATGAACTTGATGTTGCCTGACCCATTTTGGTGCATATGTATGGTTTAGATTCATGTAGAATATAGTCTTGTTCCACTGAGTCATTGAGTTTTGTGTTCAGTTGCTTCAAGTCTGTTCGTGCCTGAGTTGCCTTCATTATGCTTGTTTTATGATGAACTGAAATGCACTAAATCCATCTGCCTTGAGTCCACTTCATGTTGTATGTTGTTTATTTGAGTTTGATTCTGGCCATTTCAGGTTCGGTTGTACATGAACTTGTATGCAACCATGTTAATTTTCACTAGTTGCATCATACTCATGTGTATACATGTATGCTGGTCTTCACTGTTGAGGCTACACTTGTTCCATTTGATGTTTTGTTTGTTCACCACTGTTGACATGTGCATTTTGGAGTCTGGATTGTTGATTTGGTTGAGACTCTATGCAGTTGAGTTGAATCCAGCTTTGGCTCGGGTTTGACCTTGTGCTCACATGTCCCTGAATTTTATCAAGTGTATATCGGTGTGCATGGCCTTGTGGCATGTACAGTGATACACTGTGCATGTCATAAGTTGTTCGTGTAGATGAATTCAAAATAAAAGATGATGAACAACCCAATAACTGAGGCATTTTCAAAACAAACACTTTAATTTGCACTGCAAAATATGTTCTTTTTCAATTTTACCGCGTTAGTGTTTATTTTGCATATAGTTCAGATGCTGGATACAAACTGGAATAGAGTTGAAGAACAAATACGAGTGAATAAGTGATATGTAGTGAGATGATAAATTGTAAAATGAAATTTGTGATGTAATCGAAATTGCAATGTAACTGAAATTGTGTATATATAGTGAAAGCTCACATTTGTACTATTCAAAATTGTAGTAAAATATTTGTTTGAATTTAAATTATGTATTATTTATTTTATTCAACAAATATTTATTTAATTATGTGAAAAATAAAATAGTACAATAACAAATACATTTAAATGAATATATATATGTGTTTATTATCATCAAACAAAAATCATATACTAGCATATTCAACAATCTCCCCCTTTTGATGATAACAAACATATATTAAGATTTTGAATGTATTAAATGTATTTGGTCATTGATGAAATCTATGTGCTCCCCCTATTTGAATGCTCCCCCTACACCAAAGCTCCCCCTTCATATATGCATGAAAAAAAATATGCAAATGAACCTAGATGAGAATATGCAAAAAATAAAATATTTGAACTTTATTTGCCAAAATCTTGACTTTTCTCTCCCTCTTTTGTTATCAGCAAAAGAGTAATAGTGTTAGAAAAATAGAGATAAAGTGATGGACATTAATACACCATTATTACCCAATATAGTATAAATATTAAATTTTAATAAAAAATCAAACAAAAATCATAAATACTCTGTTAGGCGCATATTCCACTTTAGAATGATAGGGGTGATGTCGGTTTATAAAACCATATAGTTGTGTCTATTTGTGTTATATTTATATCAGGAATTTGAATACTTACTAACCATGCATAACCGTTAGGACTTTTAAATGAGATCAGTAGTATTTCCAATATTTATAAAAAACAAAAACGAATTTCAAATATCTTCTAACCACGCATAACCATGAGGACTTTTAAATGAGATTAGAATCAACTTGTCTATTTAATAACCAATTTTGATATGTGTTCCATACATGCATAACTGTAAGGACTTTTAAATGAGCATGAAAGCACATAAACAAATATTCCAAGTAATTCACCCATGCATAACCATGAGGACTTATAAATGAGAGTGAATACTTTGGATGTTTTTATTGCAAAAATAAATAAAATAAAAACGAATAATTTCCTGTTTAAAATACCACATTTGACATACTATATTCGATTTTGATGGGTGATGGATGTTAGAAATATGATAGAAATAGAGATGGTCATGGAATTTTTACCAACAAAAGTTATTATAAATCTTGTTTAAATTTTTAAACAAATTTACTAAATATACCGTCTCAGGTCATAATATGTAACAACCGACATATTGTACGATAACATATTTAAATTTTTTATTCAAATATGGCGTCGTTAATTTAATTTAAAGTTCGAAACGTGACTTTTTGAAAACAATCGAATTCGGACTCGAGAACACTTTCATTGAGTTCAAAATGACGTTTATAACTTGTTTAAGTATAAACATCGATATGTTTGGAGTTGATTAGGATTTTGGTATTTTCATTTGGGCTTTGGGTTGGGTTCTAGCCCACTAACCCAAACTCTTCTACAAAATACCCTAATTCCTCTTCCCTTCACTCATTCTACTTATAATAATTCCTAACACTCAAGCTAAATGAAAAATGGGGGAAAGAGAGGAGATTAGAAATTCCTAAGCCCTAGTTCTGTTAGGAAATTCTAATTCAAGTTCCAAAATCAAGGAGAAGATTAGGTAAGCATCCTCTTCATCTTCTCCATCTCAATCCCTCCTCAATTCTTGATTTTTCCTATAACCCAACTTAGGAAAAACTTTGCATTTGATAATAGATTGAAGATTCTAGAGGTGTAGTGAAGAGGAATTGGTCTTGCCTTGTTTTAGAGCTTCTCAATTGTTGTTTTTGAATTAAAAGGTGAGTTATTGAAATCACATCTATGTCTATAGCTTTCATTGTTGTTAGGTATGAATTCCTAACATCTATTTCATGTTCATTTGCTTTTGATTTGAATTGATTTGGTGAATTTTCCAATTTTGGTGTTTTGAAGTCAAAACTTTAAAGATCTTATCTTGGATGTTTGGACATGTTATTTAGGATGTATCGAAGAGCCTATAGGACTGGGTTGTCACTTGGCATAAATCCCTAGCCTCCGTCGCTCGTCCGATCGCTTCCGAATTGATTTGGCCATCAATGGCCTAGGCAAAATGTTGCCCAGTACAGGCAACTAGACGTCTGGTTGAAGAACCCAGACGTCTGGTTTCGGAACCAGAAGAAAAAAAAGAAACGATAAGAGGAAAATGGCAGAGCCCTTGACTAGACATCTGGTTAGAATATACCAGACGTCTGGGAGGCTTCTGGAAATAAAATAAAGGAGAAAAAGTATAAAATTTCTAGAAACCCGGGTCAGACGTCTGGGCAAACCAATCAGACGTCTGGTCTTGTGAAATTTCGCCTATTTGCCTATTTTTGAGTGGATTTCCATTTTGCTATCAATTTATGATGATCTGACTAGTTGTTGTCATTTATTATCGACTTTGATGACTTCTTTCTGGATTTTTGGGAATATCCATTTGATGGATTTGATATTGATTTTTATGGTTTTAATTTACGTCGTCGAATGTGGATTTTGGTGATAGATTGTTTTTACAATCGTTTCTATGATTTGTCACTTAAAAATACAAAGGTTTTAAATACTAGTAGTAAATACTCAAACTCTTTCACCAAAATGATTTCAATATTTCTTTTAATACAAAGTTCGTTTTAAAACCTTTTTCTAATCTATTAGTATATACAAACCTTTACCTCATTCGTATGAGAAATCCAATTAAACGACTTAGCAAAACAAGTGGTATGAAACGCTTGTGTTTACTTCGTCGGTTAATTCTTAGACTTTCACTGTTGGCGGAAGCCAAATAAGAAACAAAAATACTTTTAGGAAAAACCCGTGTTCGATTGAAATCTCGTGATAATTTTCGAGTGGAAATCTACAATCTGTTCGTAAATATTTAAGTTAAGCTAGTGGTTATGGGACATGAAGCTAAACTCATTTATTTACTAACTTATTGTAATTTACACTTATTGATCAATGATGATCATTTTATGGTTTAGACTAGCGATATGCGATGTCTCTTTGTCCGCGTGGGGGACTATACCCCATTCTATAGAGCTTCAGCTCAATTTGGTAGGGTAGCGACCCATAGTCTTTTGACCGTTCGGGGAGCAATTGGCTCAATGAGTCTACGCATGGGGCATATCTTTTTAGGTACGTCGATGTTCGGCTCAATCGAGTTTCTGTCCATGAGGCGTATCTTTTTAGGTACGTCGATGTTCGGCTTATTACGGGTTAGCGACCCATGGGATAGCGTCCCGTTTGTGATACACGTGTTGGTGAGTTTTCATGCTCTCGTTTGTGATAGGCCTCCCCCTTTGTGTTTTGTGGATTTCTAATTATTGATTTCCAGAATTTGTGTTTCACCAATTTTTGTGATTTGCATTGATATGTTTTGTCAATATTTGAGGTTTGGTGAATAAGCTAAAGAACATGATATTCTTTTTGGATATTTGAGGAGATTTGAGATATTATATGATTTTCATTATTATCAAATATATACTTGTCACAGTATGACATTATTGTTATCATATATTTTTGTCATATCTCTTATCCTATCTCATCTTGTATGATATTTATAGCTAGACTGATCCATTTATTATTTTTCTTCTTAAATAATATTCGGGTCAGACCGAGGTGTTTCAGGTACTTCCACTTGACTTCTTAGCAAGGACTAGCTTCTGATTTTTCGCTAACTACTTTAGTTCGGTAGTTTTTGTTTTTATACATTCGAGATAGAGACTCCTTGATGTATACATATTCTTTTGTCTAGTACTTGTACCTATTCTTTTGTGATTTAGTGGATCTTGTATGACCACTACTTTGATGTTCACTTTTATGTGTTATATTCATATCTATTTCCGCCTTAGTGATATGAATATCTATGACTGATTTTGTGTTGTGCTTATTTTATATTTGTTTCCAAAGGCCACATAGCCACTGTGTAGTAGCTTTGAGTTTTTATTGGATATGTCAGATTTCCTCTTGAAATGAAATGCATGTCATACTATATGACATATCGTTATTCGCACAAAGAAATTACACAAATGGTCGCTCCTCAACAGCCTTATTCTTCGTGCTAGACGACGACATTACCCCGTAGTGTCCTTGGCTAGCGTGAGTATAGAGGTGGGGCATCACAGCTTGGTATCATAGCCAAACTTCGAAACAATATAGAATATTATGACAAGGATCATTGTCTTAAGTCTCTGTTAGGAATCGTGCCTTAGGATTTAATTCGAGTCTTAGGACCCGTTCTATCCTATTTACTTTTATGATGCCTTGTTTATCAATCAAGTTTGTTTGATATTCATTCTAAGAATAACATTTTTCCTCTTCTTTCTTTCTTTCTTAAAGAAGAGAAATGGTTAGACCTGGCCATCCTAGCACCGGTCAATCCATGCTACTCCTCAGGATGGCATATTCATCTCTGCCCAACAGCTTTTGAATCTTGTAAAGAATGCCCAAGCTGCCGGACCCATTCCTGAGCCTACTCATCCTAAATCCGGGTTTACATGCTTGTGCAGTGATTATACGCATTTAGGTGGAAGGCCATTCAAGGGTTTCGAAAGCATTATACAAGTCCAAGCTTGGCTTAGAACATGCGATCACATCTTTTCTTGCATGAATCTTGTGGGTCTACATCGAGTCCAAGTGGCTTCTAGCATGCTCCAGGAGAGAGCATTAGATTGGTATGAGATTTTGGTTTTGGAAATTGTTGAAGCGGATCTTACTTGGGAGAGATTCCGAGAAAGGTTCAAGTTGAAGTTTGTGCTGGAAGCTGAAAAAGTAACTTTAGCTTGATGCTTTATTGACCTTGTTCAAGGTGAATCTTCTATGATAGATTATGCTGCATCATTTGAATCCCTCTCTAAATATGGGGTTGAATATATTAATACCCCATTAAAGAAAAATAAGAGGTTTATCTATGGGTTAAATAAGATCCTCAAAAAGGATTTACTTCTGAAACTAGAAGTCCCGTTTCGATCAGCTTGTAAATATCGCTCTTCGACTTGAAGATGCCGATAAAGAAAGTGATGTTGAAGTTGTGGGTGCCAAGAAGAACTTAAATAACAACAAGAAGAGGCATCCCAAAAATAAGTTCAAACCTAATCCTAACAAGAAAGGGAAGCAAGCAACTTCGGTAGCAAAGACTCCTAGTCATGGAGAATGCTACAATTGTGGTTCTAAGGACCATTATGCAAATAGGTGTCTGAAACCCCTTCATTGCCGCTATTGCAAAAGTTCGGGTCATCATATATCTTCATGTCCCAAACTTCAAAGCAAGAAAGAGGGAAAGCCGAATGTTGTGCAAGCCCCTAGTAACACTTCTCTTGGTCAAGGTATTTCTCATTCTGTCCTTGATGGTATTATTATGTTTCGTGATCATCCTATTCGAGTTCTTTTTGATACTGGTGCATCTCACTCTTTTATATCAAAAGAACTTGTTGATACTTTTTCTTTGAATGTTATGGGCTTGATGACTTCTTTAAGAATTGCAAATCTGGTTGGTGGATCCACAACACTTAGTTTATTTTGTAAGGATGTTGAAATAATTTTATGTGATTATGCTTTCCGTGCCGATTTTCATGTTATGCGTTACTTAGGTTTCAGAATGATTTTGGGAATGGATTGGCTTAATCGTTATGAAGCCCACATCCTATGTCCCGAGAGGACTATCCATCTTCGACATCCTCAATTTGTTAAGCAGATTTCTATTATTCTTAAAGATTCAGATTCTAATTCGGGAGCATCTTTGTATTCTCTAAATCCACATGATGACGATAATGATGATGATGAAGATATCATTTCCCTCATTCATGTTGTTCGTGAATTTCCTGATATATTTAAGCCTGTTTTAGGATTACCCCTAAGCGAGCAATTGAGTTCAGAATTAATCTAATTCCTGGAGCTCTACCAATCACCCGTCCTCCTTATCGTATGTCCAATAAGGAAAATGAGGAGATGCATAAACAATTATCCGAATTGGAAGCGAAACAGTTTATTCGATCTTGTTTCTCTCCCTGGGGAGCTTCAACTATTTTTGTGAAGAAATCCGATGGTACACTTAGGCTTTGCGTTGACTATCGCAAGCTTAATGATCTCACCATCAAGAATAAATATCCCTTACCTCGGATTGATGATCTATTCGATCAACTTTGCGGTGCTAGAGTCTTTTCACAGTTAGACTTAGCAACCGGTTTTCATCAGCTACTTATTGCAGAGGATAGCATTCCTTTGACATCGTTTCGTACTCGTTATGGATCTTATGAATGGCTTGTTATTCCATTTGGTTTAACGAATGCTCCAGCTTATTTCGTTGACCTTATGAATATAGTTTTCAAAGACTTCCTCGATCGATTTGTTTTCATCTTTATCGATGATATCCTTATTTTTTCAAAAACCAAGGAAAAGCATGAAAAACATCTTCGGATTGTGTTGGAAACTCTTAGGAGCAATCAATTAAAAGCAAAATTTTCTAAGTGCCACTTTTGGCAATCCTGTGTGAAATTTTTAGGACATATTATTTCTGAATCCGAAATTTCCGCGGATCCTTCAAAGATTGAAGCAATTCAAAATTGGAAGAGACCGGAGAGTGTGATGGAAATTCATAGCTTTAAAGGATTGGCGGGCTATTACCGTCGGTTCATAAAAGATTTTTCTAAAATTTCCGTACCTCTTACTAATTTAACAAAGAAGGGAGTTAAGTACATTTGGTATGACAAATATGAAGCTGCTTTTCAGAAATTAAAAGAACTCCTTTCCGATGCTCCTATTCTTATGATTCCCGAAGGGAACCAAGACTTGATTGTTTATACCGATGCTAGTCGTGTTGGTTTGGGAGCTGTTCTCATGCAAAGGGAATGGGTTATCGCATATGCTTCTAGGCAATTAAAGGCTACCGAGACTAGATATGCCACTCATGATTTAGAGCTCACGACCATTGTTTTCGCTCTTAGAATTTGACGTCATTATCTTTTGGAAGAGAAATTTGTTCTCTACACTGATCATAAATCTTTGAAGTATTTGTTCTCTCAAAAGGAACTTAATTTGCGTCAGCAACGTTGGCTCGAATTCCTTGCATCTTATGATCTTGATATTCTTTATACTCCCAGAAAGGGAAATCGTGCTGCCGATGCCCTTAGTCGTAAGCAACAAGCAGTTGTTTCCATGATGATATCCGAATGGAATGATCTCGAGACTTTGTCCACTTGTGAGATTCGAGATCATGAATTTGATTCATGTTCATCTCTTGTTTTATGTAGCCTTGAGGCTCATCCATCTCTTTTAGACCGCATTCTTGAAGCTCAAAAGCATGATCCTGAATTGGCTCATCTTAGCCAAAGTTGTAGGGATATAAATATTGATGGTTTGAAAGACTTTGAAATCGATGCTCATGGAGGCATTCGAAAATTTGGAAGACTTATTGTGCCAAATATTAGTGATCTTCGTAAAGACATTTTAGAATATTCTCATCATTCTAAATTTACCATTCATCCAGGTAGTAGTAAAATGTATGCGGACATGAAACGACTTTATTATTGGGTTGTAATGAAATCTGATATTGCTAACTTCATTAAGCGTTGCACGACTTGCCCACTCGTTAAGGCCGACATCAAAGACCCGGTGGGTTATTGCAACCTTTAGACATTCCCGTTTGGAAGAGGAATCAAATTTCCATGGACTTTATTGATGGTCTTCCCCATCCTCGTTCGGGTCATGACAGTCTATGGGTGATAGTAGATAGATTTACAAAATCTGCTCATTTTCTTCCCGTTCGATCCAATCGGACCGTACCTCTTTTGGCCAAACTCTATGTTAAAAAAATTGTTAAATTGCATGGAGTTCCTACTTCTATTGTTAGAGATCATGATCCATTATTTACTAGTGGATTTTGGAAGGGTCTTCAGAAAGCTTTGGGAACAAAGCTTAATTTTAGCACCGCTTATTATCCTCGGTCCGATGGACAAACATAGCGTGTGAATCAAACTCTTGAAGATCTTCTTCGTGCATGTGTTCTTGATTTTGGTGGAAGTTGGGAAGATTATATTTCTCTTGTTGAGTTTTCTTATAATAATAGCTTCCAATCTAGCATTGGTATGGAACCTTTTGAGGCACTCTATGAAAGGCCATGCCGATCTCCTTCATGTTGGCTTGAAGCCGGTGAGAAGCTGGTTTTAGGTCCAGATTTTATTCGTGATTCCACAGAAAAGATTGACCTTATTCGTTATAGGATAAAAGAAGCTCAAAGTAGACAAAAATCCTATGCCGATAACCGTAGAAGGAATTTGGAATTTTCTTTGGGAGATTTGGTATTCATTCGTGTTTCACCTATGAAGGGTGTTGTGCGTTTCAGTCGATCGAGAAAATTAGCACCTCGATATATTGGCCTATTTCCCATCACTGAACACATTGGTTCCATGGCTTATCGTCTTTTATTACCGACTCAATTTTTCGTTATTCATGACGTATTTCACGTCTCTCAACTATGAAAATGCCTTAGAGATTCCGACTCTATTCTTGAGCCAAGTGCCATTGAAGAAATTGAGGTTTCACCTAATTTGACCTATGAACAACATCCTATTCGTATCATTGCTACGGAGGTTAAACGCCTTCGTAATAAAGATGTTCTGCTTGTGAAGGTTCAATGGTCTTCAAATCCTAAGGATTGTTCTTGGGAATCTAGAGAATTCATCAAGCAAACACATCCGGATTTACTCCCTCGTGCTCCTTAAGGTGAAATTCTTGTTTTTAATCTTCTTTTTGGTGTTATCATGTCAAAATGTGGTTGTTACTTTTTATTTTTCCTTCTTAAATATTGTGAGGATGCAATTTCTTTAAGGAGGGGAGTCTGTAACAACCTGCATATTTTACGATTACATATTTAAATTAAATATTTTATTTAAATATAGCGTCGTTAATTTAATTTAAAGTTCAAAACGTGACTTTTTGAAAACAGTCGAATCCTGACTCGAAACCACTTTTATTGAGTTTAAAACGACGTTTATAACTTGTTTAAGTATAAACATCGATATGTTTGGAGTTGATTAGGATTTTTGTATTTTCATTTGGGCTTTGGGTTGGGTTCTAGCCCACTAACCCAAACTCTTCTACCAAATACCCTAACTCCTCTCCCCTTCACTCATTCTACTCATAATAATTCCTAACACTCAAGCTAAATGAAAAATAGGGGAAAAAGAGGAGATTGGAAATTCCTAAGCCCTAGTTATGTTAGGAAATTCAAATTCAAGTTCCAAAATCAAGGAGAAGCTTAGGTAAGCATCCTCTTCATCTTCTCCATCTCAATCCCTCTTCAATTCTTGATTTTTCCTATAACCCAACTTAAGAAAAACTTTGCATTTGATAATAGATTGAAGATTCTAGAGGTGTAGTGAAGAGGAATTGGTCTTGCCTTGTTTTAGAGCTTCTCAATTGTTGTTTTTGAATTAAAAGGTGAGTTCTTGAAATCACATCTATGTCTATAACTTTCATTGTTGTTAGGTATGATTTCCTAACATCTATTTCATGTTCATTTGCTTTTGATTTGAATTGGTTTGGTGAATTTTCCAATTTTGGTGTTGAAGTCAAAACTTTAAAGATCCTATCTTGGATGTTTGGACATGTTATTTAGGGTGTATCGAAGAGCCTATAGGGCTGGGTTATCGCTTGGCATAAATCCCTAGCCTCCGTCGCTCGTCCGATCGCTTCTGAATTAATTTGGCCATCAATGACCTAGGCAAACTGTTGCCCAGTACATGCAACATATGTCTGGTTGAAGAACCCAGACGTCTGGTTAGGCACCAGAAGAAAAAAAAGAAACGATAAGAGGAAAATGGCAGAGCCCTTGACCAGACGTTTGGTTAGACTATACCAATTTTTGTGATTTGCATTGATATGTTTTGTCAATATTTGAGATTTGGTGAATAAGCTAAAGAATATGATATTCTTTTTGGATATTTGAGGAGATTTGAGATATTATATGATTTTCATTGTTATCAAATTTATAATTGTCACAGTATGACATTATTATTATCATATATTTTTGTCATATCTCTTATCCTATCTCATCTTGTATGATATTTATAGCTAGACTGATCCATTTATTATTTTTCTTCTTAAATAATACTCGGGTCAGACCGAGGTGTTTCAGGTACTTCCACTTGACTTCTTAGCAGGGACTAGCTTCTGATTTTTCGCAACTACTTTAGTTCAGTAGTTTTTGTTTTTATACATTCGAGATAGAGACTCCTTGATGTGTACATATTCTTTTGTCTAGTACTTGTACCTATTCTTTTGTGATGTAGTGGATCTTGTATGACCACTACTTTGATGTTCACTTCTATGTGTTATATTCGTATCTGTTTCCGCCTTAGTGATATGAATATCTATGACTGATTTGTGTTGTGCTTATTTTATATTTGTTTCCGAAGGCCACATAGCCACTGTGTAGTAGCTTTGAGTTTGTATTGGATATGTCAGATTTCCTCTTGAAATGAAATGCATGTCATACTATCTGACATATCGGTACTCGGATAAAGCAATTACACAGATGGTCGCTCCTCAACAGCCTTATTCTTCATGCTAGTCGACAGCATTACCCCGTAGTGTCCTTGGCTAGTGTGAGTATAGAGATGAGGTGTCACATAATATATGATTAATATCCACACTCATCACTTTTTCAATCACTATTTATCTTTTCGATAATCAGTAGGGAGTCAGATTAGTTAATGTAGACATTTAAGATCAAATCCACAAATAATTATAAAATCAAATTTTCTAAAATGACTAATCTGAAATGAAGTCAACAAAAAACTATTTTCTGGAAGGGGTTTTGTAAAAAAAAGTCCGCCAATTGAAAATCAGTTAAAATGAAAATTATGCAGATATTTTCTTTGAAAATGTGATGCAACTAATGAATGTCTCTACATAAAACACATTCCACTAATAATTTTTCTATCAACTAGACTACCAGCAGAATCTGCATCTGAATTCCCCTTTGACTCAAGGTTAGTTGGATATCATAGACCAGACCGTGAAGTTGCAAAAAATACCTTAAAATCATTTTACAGCAATGAAAATGTGATTCCTTAAGGATTTGATTGAAAACGTGCACATAAACAACTAGTGAACATAGTGTCTGATCTAGAAGCAAATATATCCACGTGTACCTAGAGTAATCATCAACCAACATAAGACACTATCTCTTATCACCTAAACTTTCAATATCGTTAGTCCAAGCAAATATATATGAAATAGTTCAAGGATGAAAGGATGATTGGTCAACATTTTAGATTCAAAATCAACATTTATTTCGTTATTGCATAACTGATTGAATTAAATCAGATTATGGTGCAGATTTTCATATTTAATATATCGTTCAAGATAAATGTACCGCTACCTATTTTCCCTTTACCGATAATTTTTCGTTGTTTCTCATTGTGATTCTTCCACCTTTGTACTAGGCTAAGGAACTTTGATTTGTCGCCTGTCGTGTGCCTGGAATAGCAAGAATCCAGGTA
This sequence comes from Allium fistulosum, assembly GCA_030737815.1. Classification (NCBI taxonomy): domain Eukaryota; kingdom Viridiplantae; phylum Streptophyta; class Magnoliopsida; order Asparagales; family Amaryllidaceae; genus Allium; species Allium fistulosum. The sequence continues at coordinate 1,253,035,296 of CM060905.1, forward strand.
TCACTCTTGTTGTTATTTAGCTTGCCACCACACCTACACGAGAGAAGATTTTTGCGACCTATTTGTTTTTATAGGTCCATGATTGTTAGTGGCAAAAGATTTTGAAAAACAAGTTTGTGTAGAACCAAAACAGTTTATATTTGTTTCTTTTGGCACCCAGATCTATTTGACTTTAAGGGATTTTATATTAGTGCCTTTTGGAACCCAAATTGGAATGGTATTTACGTGTTTGGGTCTATAACAGCAATTATTGTGGTTGTGTCTAGTTTTTCCATAAATCGTGCACTTGGAATTGACTTGATTAATTTTGCTTCTAACACGTTCAAATTGATTATACCCAAGTCCTTGTCTAACAGTATTGACAATTTGTTTCCATAATAACATATTTAGTGATCTTTCTCCTTTAGAAAATTTTCCTAAAGTTGTAGACAATTGTTGGACTTGTGTTTTGAGTGATTCATTTTCATTTAATAGCAAGGTGTGCTTTTTAATAGAATTTTCTCTCCTAGTGTTTTCACTTTCTTTTAAAATCAAAATTTCATTTTCAAGTGATTTTATTTTAATTTTTGATTTTTTTAATTTCTTCTTCAAGTGATGGACACTTATCACACTTAGGGCTCTTTATTTGATAGTTTTTAACTAATTGATCAAGCTGTTTATTTAATTATATCAAACAATCTCTTTGTGATTCAATTTTAGGGTACTTTTCCCTAAGTCGTTCAAAGCAGCCATTTACTTCGTGAAAATATATAAGTAATTCTGAGTGAGTGAGTTTTGATACCTCGCTTGGCTTGTCGTCATCGCTATCAGCTGTATCACCTCGAAGACACAGATCTGCTTTTTCACTCTCAATGCTAGTGCTTTTATTATCATCATCACTTTTATTCCAAGTGGCTGCAAAACTTCTCCTTTTCGATTTCTTTCCTTGGCCGAGTCGATTCCGAGGACAATTGGGCTTGATGTGACCGGGTTTATTGCACTTGTGACAAATGATCTCTTGCTCTTCATAGTTGTCTAGAACTTTGTTGATTCTGCTCTTTAGTTGATGATTTTTGATTGGATTTCCATATTTGTGGTTCCACTTTTTGAATCTCTTTATTAGTAGTGCCAGTTCAGCTTCAGCATCATCATCATCATCTTCACTTTCAGTTGTTCCATTGAGAGCTATTGATTTCTTTCGAGTATTACATCCTTCACGTTCTTCCTTGAATTTCATTTCTAGCTCATAAGTGGTGAGATTTCCGATGAGTTCTTCGACTTTAACTTGTTTCAAATCTGTTGATTCTTGAATGACGGTAACTTTTGCTTCAAAATTCCATGGAAGGACTCTGAGGAATTTTCGGACTATTTCCAACTCAATGTATGATTTTCCAAGAGCTTTTGATTTGTATACAAGATTGGAAAGTCGTCCATACATCTCTTTGACATTTTCATCCTTAGCCATTGTGAAGTTCTCGTATTCGCTACTAAGCATGGAAAGGCGAGATTCTTTGACTTGGGAGGTTCCTTCGTGAGTCATTTCAAGTATGTGCCAAATTTCCTGCACAGTTAGACAATGTGGGACTCAATTAAATTCAATTTGATCCAATGAACAAATAATAGAATTCATAGCTTTAGCATTAGCATTCTATAGTTTATTTTCAAGATCTGTCCATTGATCCATCGGTATTCAATTTCTTGATTATCTACCACTATAGTTGGTGTCCTATATCCTGTCTCAACAATATTCCAAGCATCAATGGTTTTCAAAAAAAAGTTCATTCTAATTTCCAATAAGCATATTCACCATTGAACCTGGGTGTTCTAACTATGGACTGACCCTTGGCAAAAGCATTATTAAAGAAGCTATTTAAAAAAATCAAATTTATAAAAACAATGGTTTTTGTTCGTAACTCTGATACCACTTGTAGGATCGATATCACCCTAGGGGGGGTGAATAGGTGATACTAATAATAATAAAAATTTATGCGGAAATATATAAAATAATTGCAGCACAGATAACAGCAGAATAATAAAATCAGAAATAGAACAACACAGATTTACCCAGCTTCGGCAAAACCCTGCCTACGTGCTGCCCCCAAGGTTTCTACTAGAAATTAAGTAGTCAGACGCTTACACACGTAAACTTGTGACACCCGCTATCGACTAACCTAACTCTACACTCAAAACCTTGCCACAACTCAGCCACTGAGTTGCGAATTCTCGAACTACACCACCGTAGTTCGTCACCAAGTCACACGACTAGAATTTACAAAAGTTTAAAAGAAAACTACAGATAAAATAAAACAAAAGCAAAACCCCTTTTTAATATATTAAGCCCAAATATTAAAACAAGCCGGCCCATTTTAATTTATAACACTAGAATAATGATGTCTCCCTTTTTATTTTCGTGGCTGCTCTTCTTCGTTGCTTTGTAATGTGTTCTTCATTCCTGTTTGAGAAAATTAGGGCTTTGTGAATTGAAGTTGCGGATTGAAATTTGTGCTTCGATTGAAGTATGTGTTTGCTTTGGATTGCCTTGTCAATCGAATGCTGCTTTGTTCGCTTACGGCTACTCCAATTTCGTCGAGATCGAACAATGCTTTATACTGGTATGTGAATTGCCTTTTTCGAATTTTGATTATTCTCGACTTGATTCGAGTTTTATGTTTGTTCATGATTTAGCTAGCTCTGGTATTTGTTTTAACTCGAATGATTTTTATATGCCGATGTTGATGATGGGTTAAATAGGGAACGAATCCCTTAATTATCGTTCGTATAATTTTGTTTTGAATCTCTCTATTGTTTTGCTCGGCTATACGATTATTACTTGGATGCTTATGATAGTCTTGACTTGTTCATATCATACGTATACTTCATGAATTTGAATTTAGGTCCGTTCTTCACAACAATGACTTTGGCATCGTTCCATTTTTGCTTGAACAGCTGAGTTGGTTCTGTTCATTACTGCTTTGACTTCAGCTCTTTGAATTTTGAGATCATGTATTGGGTTGACGTGATTTTTGACTTCGACTTGTTTATTTTGAAACCGTATTCAAACTGCTGCTTTTTCAACTCCCCGATTTTGTTATTCGAACTGCTACTGTGTATATTAGAACTTGATGGAGTTTGACTTGTTACTCCCTGTTCCATTCTTGCTGGCTTTGACCCGTTCTATTTTGATACATATGATTCTTCTGATGTATTCATATATTCAAATTTCTGCATATATATATATGTATACATGTGTGTTCGCGCATGTATATATGTATGCTTGCCTGCACTTGATTACTATCACTGTTTTGCCCTACCACATGCTTGTGCATTGAACTGCTACGGATAGTTTCTTTGATTGTTCATGTGTAAGTTTCTAAAACTATATACATGTATACATATATATGCATATATGTATACATGTGTATATGACACTGGTCTTTGTTGCAATTGAGTCTAGTTCCTTGTTCATTTTGAAATCTTTGTCCTTCTGTCTCATACCATTGTGTGCCTCAGTTCTGGTCAGTTGAGATTGCTAGTGTGGTTAAACTTGTATACTTTCTAGTCTGGTTAGACGCGCTTGTGTATGTATTCATGTTTTTTGAGTTTGAGTCATTGTTATTGTGTTGCTTCATTGATTCACTGGTAATATGGTTTTTGGTTAACTTCCTCTGGTAATTGAAGTTGTACATTTTATTCTGGTTGAAGTTGTTGCATTGTGTTATTTTGACCATATGTGCTAGATTCATTTTCTGTTGTATGTTTGTGTACTTTTGAGTTGATCTTTGGTTCAGATTACATGTGCTCATTTGTGTGTGTATTGGGTTGTAGCCTCTGTTGGTTGATGCACCTGGTTCCTCTTTGTGTTGGCTTGACATGCTCTTTGGTTTTGGTGAATGTTGTGGTCTCCTTAGTCATTTCCTTTGATTTCTTGATGTTCATTCACTTGTTCAATTTCTAAACTGATATTGCCTTGGTTCTGTCATGCACTTGATGTTGCCTGACCCATTTTGTTGCATATGTATGGTTTAGATGTATGTAGAATATAGTCTTATTCCACTGAGTCATTGAGTTTTGTGTTCAGTTGCTTCAATTCTTTTCATGCCTGAGTTGCCTTCATGCCTTCGTTTTGCTTGTTTTATGATGAACTGAAATGCACTGAATCCATCTGCCTTGAGTCCACTTCATGTTGTAAGTTGTTTATTTGAGTTTGATTCTAGCCATTTCAGGTTTGGTTGTACATGAACTTGTATGCAGTCATGTTAATTTTCTCTGGTTGCATCATACTCATGTATATACGTGTATGCTGGTCTTCACTGTTGAGGCTACACTTGTGCCATTTGATGTTTTGTTTGTTCACCATTGTTGACATGTGCATTTTGGAGTCTGGATTGTTGATTTGGTCGAGACTCTATGCACTTGAGTTGAATCCAGCTTTGGCTTGGGTTTGACCTTGTGCTCACCTGTCCCTGAAATTTTATCAAGTGTATATCGGTGTGCACGGCCTTGTGGCATGTACAGTGATACACTATGCATGTCACAAGTTGTTCGTGTAGATGAATTCAAAATAAAAGACGACGAACAACCCAAATAATTGAGGCAAATAAAATTTTCAAAACACACACTTTAATTTGCACTGCAAAATATTTTCTTTTTTAATTTTACTGCGTTAGTGTTTATTTTGCAGATAGTTCCGATGCTGGATGCAAACTGGAATAGAGTTGAAGAACAAATACGAGTGAATGAGTGATATGTAGTGAGATGATAAATTGTAAAATGAAATTTGTGATGTAATCGAAATTGTAATGTAACTGAAATTGTGTATATATAGTGAGAGCGCAAATTTGTACTATTCAAAATTGTAATAAAATATTTGTTTGAATTTAAATTCTATGTTATTTATTTTATTCAACAAATATTTATTTAATTATGTGAAAAATAAAATAGTACAATAACAAATACATTTAAATGAATATATATATATATGTTTATTATCATCAAACAAAAATCATATACTAGCATATTCAACACTCATGACCAATGAATTTTGATTGGTACTCTAATATGTAGCGTGAATCAAAAGTTGATCGATTTTCTTGAAATGGATCTTTATCTTCCCCGTTTTGAATTACTCTGTTATACTTATCGCAAGTTGTCATAAATTCAGTGTAAGCTACTTTGGTTTCTAAAGACGTCTGGCTCATTGTACAATTTGGTTAATTATTGTAAACTACATTAACTAAGTTCCAATAGCCTTCATGGATAACATACATGAGTCTACACAACCTCAAATAATGCCTATGGTTGGTCTCAATGTAGGATTTCACAATTACAAGCAACTATGCCAAAGACCAAGTAAAGACAGACATTTTAGTAATGCTTAAATTTATCTACTGGCATTGTACAAATTGTTTGGCTCACAAGAACCTTTATATGTAAAGTATATTATTTATGGATGTTCAATGCACCATTATAAATAGACAAATATCTAGCTATGCTCGATCAAAAAAGGACGACACTACTCCACAACTTGACCATTTTAATTATTACACTTATGTGATGATACGAGTAAATTACAAAAAAATATTAAATACACATTGTACAAAAAATATCAATACTTATACTACTATCACAAATTGATAAAATTCCAACTTTGGCAGTTAAGTGGAGGACGATTATATTAGACATAACAATACAAACTTAACTATTCATGAATTCAAATTAAACTTCATTATAGCATATAGAAGTTGCAACTAAAATTAAATTGTAAATAAACTTGTAAAATATAAACACCGTTTATAGTAACCTATAAACAAACAAGATATGGCTAACAGTTGGATTAACCCTCTAGACTAGCATGATATTCTCTATTTTTTTTCTTCATTCACTCACGTTATTCAGCTTAAAACTTAGATAGGTCACAACTTAACATAGCTAAAATGGACTCTTCTTTCTTCATCCTCATTTTCACTCTTTTGAGTCTCAAACACTCTTCTTGCAAACAAATATCTACTCTTTTCTTTCTTTCTTGGCCTTGCGCTCATTCCATTTCTACAGTCTCTGTAACGACCCACTATTTTGGACCATTCAAATCGACAATAATCGACACATGTCAGACTTGAATAATGCAAAATAACAGATTGTAATAAAATTTGGAGCAAATAAAACCAATCACAGAATCACAGACATAGAATATCAGAATAACTCGCAACGGAAAATAAAATAAATACTAGTTCATGAAACCACTACAATATAAAGTCTCAAAAACATATACAAATACATAGTCTGAAAACAAATACAGTTCTAAAACAAGTACAGTAGAAATCCCAAATACATATGTCTCTAATACAAAGCTGACATAGAAATACTGAACGGAAATAAATAGCAACTAGATAAAAGATGATCTCCAGCAGTCCTAGCTCCAGAAGGTGAGATCCAAAGCTGATACTCAGGCTGACCCGAGCGTAAAGCAAAACACAAAACACTCGAGTTAGGACATACATACTTATATAATGTAAACCAACTCAAGTGAACTATAGTAAAAGGTACAAGTAACTTAAAGAATGCTTGGGATCGCCCATTCTTTAAGGATCCGTTAAACTATCTACTATGTAGTAATATTCGCTATTATAATAATGTCTAATATAAAATAAACATGCTTTTAAATAGCATTAAGGAATGACCCAATATTCCCCTTAACACGTAATAGTCCCAGTAGTCTATCCAGTATGAGCATACTCCCAGAATGGGGGCTACCCTCAATACTCCACAGACTACGGGAGAAATCCAAACTCGTAGTAAAGCTCGCTATAGTAGGTGACACGGCACAACTATGCAATGCCAGTGTAGATATACCAATTACGCATCCGGGATGGTGGAAACGCATAGCAGCCACTACCGCCCACCTCGAGCCACACTCCTAAATCAAGGGGTGCACCCAATCAATCACAAAAGTAATAGAATGGTATCGAAGAAGTGTGTCCGATTAGAGGTGTTATCTCATTGGCCCGTCGATCGCTCATGTTTTAGCCACCTTATGCCAACTCACGGGAGTTGGGTCCACGTTCATACCACAATAGGATCGTCGCCACCATCCTACTTCATTCTGGAAACTCCACCACGTACACAGTTGTTAAAGTGGTTTCGGTATTGACAGAGAGTATGTCCATATCCGATCCCGGTCTCTTTAACAACCAATCGTTATTATAACTCGTGGTTATAAATTTCAAAATAGTTTATATTTCAATCAAATACTTCATTTAAACCATTTAAAAGTAAAGTCATTATACGTTTAAATCAAATATTCAATTCCCAAAAATTTAGCCTTTTCTGAGTTCATTTATTCACTTAAATACATTAAAACATTAAAATTCCAGCTTTCACAGCATTTAGAAAGTGCCGCGGTAAGTTATATTTGAAAACAATTCAATTCAGCAAAGACAGCATTTATAAACATTTGTAGTAGTTCGGTTTCATTTGAAAACAAGTTAAATTCAGAAAGACAACATTTATAAACTGCTGTAGTAGTTGAGAGTTCAATTTAAAAATTTTAGTTCAATTCAGCAAAGACATCACTTGCAAAGTGCTGCAATAGCCCTTAGTTAAATTTCGTTATTGTTCACTTCTGCAACTACAGCACTTATAAAGTGCTGCAGATTCTATTAGTTTATTTTTTAGTTCATTTTCAGAAACGATAGCATTTCTGAAGTGTTACTAAAAGAATTTCCAGATTTTAAATAGAATTCCAACCACAAATAAACTTCAATTTAAATCATTTTAACTTATAAAAATCATATTTTTCCACATAAAAAATGTTCATTTAAATACCTTTAACTTATGGTTTTTATAAAGAAATTTTTTACAATAAAAATCAAATTTTCCAAAATTTCACTTATTAAATTCAAGTGTACCATTTTCCCATTCTTTTTATTTTTAACAATTTACTTTAACACTTACATTTAAATTTCCATTTTCACAAATAAAAATTAATTTCCATTTTTATTTATTTAACTTAAATTTCCATTAAAAATCAAATCACAAATTTTCAAATTAAGTTATGTTTAAATCACAATTTTTCTATTCATTTATTTAACATTTTTAATACATAGAAAAATCATTATCACTTTATTAAATCATTTTAAATTCAATTTAAATCAAATTATCATATTTTTACATTTTAAAATACTTAAAATTTTCCAGAAAAATATATAAAATAACCATGGGTCTGTATAATATTTTCTAGCCTAAGTCAAGTGATATGGATAATATATCATTTCAATCCGTAATTTACAAAGAAAAATCCGGGTTCTATCATTTCAAACCCACAATCCCAAGTAAATAAAATAAATAAAAATCACTCGAGCCTATCATTTCAGCCCATAATGATTTTTCCCTATTCTAAAGTCCGTTCGGGTATGTATCATTTCAATCCATAGTGATTCTATTCAATAGGGAACTTGCAGTGTGATTAACAGAAATAAATAAACAGTATAATAAAATGTAACATAACAGATGATGTGACAAGTTTATAATAGGGTTTAACATCATATAATTTACATCACAGGCAGGTATAACATGAGATAATAGTTTATACACATTCACTTGTTGTCACTTCACAATTTATATAAGTATAAATGTCATGTGTGAATACTCACCTTTTTGCGCTGGACTTAGCAAATCAAACACACAAACAAAAATCCAGAAAACATGATAGCACGACTAGGTTTGAATGGAGAGAGAGCCAAGATGTTAATCTTGTATTCACAAAATAAACAAAGCAATATAAATATATATTTATAATACAAAGATTAAATTGAAACAAAAATGGAATTAAAGTAAACAAAAGACATAACCAAGCTTTAATCAACTTTTGCTTGACCACTAACAACTTTTGCTCGACCATACATGCTATAGGCTTGGCCACAACATGTTTTCAGGTGAAAAAGGCTTGGTTTTGGATCAATATGGCATGGTTACAAAGTGGAATATGAAGAGGAAGGAGTTGCAAAACAAGGAAGGTCAAAAGGCAAGGCTAAAAAGTGGAGTTTGGTTGCATCATAGGCTCGGCCAATGTGTCAAGTGGCTCGGCCAGAGGCTACTACAGGTCAGGTCATGATGGTCAGGGGTCATGTCAACCAGTGATGGTGGTTCTAGGGTGGTGGTCGTGGCTACAATGAAGGGGGTGGTGAAGATAGGCTCGGCTATGTACTTTTTTTTTTGGAGTTTATGCATTGTTTTGTGGAGTTGGCTTCAAGGGGTGGTCATGGCCTGAACTAATCAGAGGAGATGGTGGTCAGGTCATGGATGGTGTGGGGAAAGAAGTGGTGGTGGTCGGTGGAGGAGATGGTGGAGGGTTAGGCCGAGCAAAGCTATGAAGAAATCAAGCAAAAATGAGGAGGAAAAGTAGAAAAAGAAGCCATTAACTTACATGATTTTTTTCAAAACTGAAATGGCCATGAGAATGAAAGCAATGAGAAGCTTTCTCATGTGAAAAACAAAAAGAATACATGGCTAAACAAAATAAAATGAAAGGTCAAAGAAATTGAAAAGTCTAGACAATGAAAAGTTAAGCAAATGAAAGGACTTTGCCTCTTGAATTTCCAATTCTTTTTAATTCAAAATAAACAAATAAAAATCAGTAAATAAGATAAAATACAAACAAAAATAAAGTAAAATGAAAATAAACAATTATTCTTAAGAAAAATAAAAAGTAAATAAAGAAAATAGTTTATTATATTGAAACTAGAATTAAAAATTGCAAACAAAATACAATTAACTTTGGAAAATTATAACTTTACTTCTAAAATGTTTTAAAAATAAAAATATTTAAATTAAATTAAATTTAAAATAATTGCAAAAATATTGGGTTGTTACACTCTCCCTCACTCAAATATTTTCGTCCTCGAAAAGAACGAAACAAGGAAAACAAAGAAAAGCAAGATAGAAAAGCAAATAGTACCTGAAATAAACAATTCCGGATTCGAAGCACGAATGCTCTCCTCCGACTCCTAGGTACAATCTCGATCATCAGTACTCCACTGTACTTTGACCAGACTAACAGATTTCCTTCTTAGCTGCTTCATACCTCTGTCGACAATACGAAGTGGCTTCCTCTCGACAGTCAGATTAGGCTCAATATCCAAACTATCAAGAGCAGAAGGCTGAACAATAAGAGATGGATCATGTAGATAGCGACGAAGATGAGAAACGTGGAATACATTATGCACTCTAGAGAACTTCTCAGGCAAATCCAGATGATAAGCCAAAGAACCAACTCTTCCCACAATGCGGAAAGGACCAACAAACCTAGGAGAAAGCTTCCCTCTACGACCAAAGCAAATAACATTCCTTAAGGGAGAGACCTTAAGGAAAACCAAATCACCAACAGCAAACTCCAAACTCCGCCTAAGCCTATCAGCATACTTCTTCTGCCTATCCTGAGCAATCCTCATCTTCCTCCTAATCTCCTCAACTCTCTCAGAAGCCTCTAAAATCATCTCAGGACAAAGAACCAAATGATTACCGGATTCAATCCAGCAAGATGGAGTCTACAAGGTCGTCCGTAAAGAGCAGCATACGAAGACGTCTTAATACTGGCCTAAATTCAAAGATAGAAATGAGATAGATAAAAGATTAGGATAAGATTAAAACAGAAGATTAAATTATACCTGATAACTATTGTTATAGGTGAATTCGACAAGATGGAGATGATCTTCCCAAGATCCTCTAAAATCAAGCACACAAGCACGAAGAAGATCTTCTAGAATCTGATTCACCCTTTCCGTTTGACTGTCGGTCTGTGGATGGTAAACAGTGCTCAGATTCAGATGAGTACCCAAAGATTTCTGAAAAGCTTTCCAAAACTGAATAGTAAAGATAGGATCACGATCACAAACAATACTAAGAGGAACACCATGGAGACGAACAATCTCCCTCATGTAGATCTCAGACAAACTAGAAGCAGAACGGGTAGACTTGACCAGAATGAAATGAGCTGATTTGGTCAATCTATGCACAATAACCTAGATACTCTCATTACCCCTCCTAGTCCTCGGTAATCCATCAATGAAATCCATAGAAACCTGTTCCCACTTCCAATTGGGAATCTCAAGAGGCTGCAACAAACCAGGGGTCTTCTAATGATCTGCCTTGACTTATTGACAAGTCGCACACCTACTAACAAAAATGGAGATATCTCGCCTCATACCTCTCCACCAATAAAACTTCTTCATATCCTGATACATCTTGTCACTCGCGGATGAATAGAAAGTCTAGACCGATGATTTTCCCGAAGTAACTCCTATCTCAATCCATCAACATTCAGGACACAGATCCTATTTGTAATCCTCAAAATACCTCTATCATCGATCTGAACTCCACTACCATCAAGACTACTACTACCAACTCTGCTACAAACATTCTCCTTCATCAATCTAAGCATCTCATCCTTATCCTGCTTAGCCATGATACGATCCAAAAGAGAAGAAGAAACAACAAGCTGACACAAGATAGCCTTCTTCCGACTCAAAGCATCTGCCACAACATTAGCTTTCCCAGGGGTATAGTTGATGTCGAGGTCATAAGAAGCAAGGAACTCTAACCACCTAACTTGTCTCTGATTCAAATCCTTCTAAGTGAAAATATACCTCAAAGACTGATGATCTGTGAAAAGCTCAAACTTAGTACCCAAAAGATGATGCCTCCAAAGCTTCAAAAACAACAGCAAGCAACTCTAGATCATGAGCAGCATAATTGGCTTCATGGGTCTTCAACTGACGACTAGCATAAGCAATCACCTTACCATCCTGCATCAGAACAGCTCCTAAACCTTCACGACAAGCATCAGTGTATACCGTTAATCCCTCATTTCCATTTGGAACGGTAAGAACTGGTGCGGAAGTAAGCTTGTGCTTTAACTCACTGAATGCAGCTTTACACTCATCACTCCAAATAAACTTGGCATTCTTTCGAGTCAAAGCGGTGAGAGGTGCAGCAATCCGAGCAAAATTCTCAATGAATCTCCGGTAATAACCGGCAAGGCCCAGAAAACTACGGATATCAGTTGGAGTCTTAGGAGTTTCCCAATCCTGCACAAAATAGGGATAAATAAGGACAACTGGAAAGATAGAATAAATGAATGAACCAAGGAAAGAGAAGGAAAGAAAGACTTACATTGATCGCAGCGATCTTGACTGGATCAATAGAAACTCCATTACCAGAAACAATATGTCCGAGGAATCGGACTTCATCCTTCCAGAAATGGCATTTAGAAAATTTAGCCTTCAACTGATGATTTCTAAGAGTTTCAAGAACAGATTTCAAATGTGACTCATGCTCTTCCTCAGATTTAGAGAAAATGAGAATATCATCAACAAAGACTAGAACAAATTTATTAAGCACATCACGAAAAACACGATTCATCAAATCAACAAAGAAAGTAGGAGCATTAGTCAACCCAAAAGGCATGACTAACCATTCAAAGAACCCATTCTCAGTATGGAAAGAAGTCTTGGGAATACTTTCCTCAGCAACTCTGAGCTGGTGAAAACCTGAGGCAAGATCAAGCTGAGAGAAAACAGTGGCACCATAAAGCTGATCAAACATATAATTGATGTGAGGCATTGGATATCTATTTTTCATAGTGAGCTTGTTCAGCTCCCTATAACCAACACACATCCGGAGAGAACCATCGGACTTAGTGACGAAAACCACCATTACTCCCCATTCAGAATAGCTAGGTCTGATCAGACACTTGGAGGACAAGTCCTCAATTTGTTTCCTTAACTCAACCTTCTCGTGGGGTGCCATTCTTCTAGGAGGAAGAACTACAGGTCGAGCTCCAGGAATAAGATCAATACAAAAATCAATTTCCCGCTTAGGAGGTAAAGCAGTGACTTCACCAAATACATCGGGATAGAGTTTGACCACACGAGTCGACTGAAGATCAACAGGAGAAGAATCCAGAGAATAGATAAAATTTCCAGCAAAATCCTGAGGCATGTGGCACTGAATAATCAAAGGATCACCCTTATCTCCCACAAGAGACACAATTCGGGATTTGCAAGAGATACGGGCATCATGATTCCTTAACCAATCATCTCCAAGCAATAAATCAAAAGCATCGAAACCAAGAACATAGAAATCTCCAGAAAACCGATAACCAGAATGAAAGAGTTTCACATTCTTACAAATCTTATTAAGATTTGCAGGACCACCAATAGCAGTTGAAACACATAAAGGAACAGAAGCATACTCAGTAGAAAGGAGATGCTCAAACTTATCACACAAATCAACAGAAATAAAACTATGCGAAGCTCCAGTATCAAATAAAACACGAACAGGATGATGAAATAAAGAAAAGGTGCCCTAAAGAGTACCTTGATCATCACTAGGAGCAGGTGGAGCAGGAGAAGAAGCAGAGGTAACAACAAAAACACCAGATGGCTTGCCTTTCTGATACAACGGACAATCATTCTTAAAATGACCAGGCTAAAGACAAACATAACAGAGATTGTTCTTGGTACCCTGAGGCGGAGGAACAACAGCACCAACTGAAGTAGGGCAACTATTTGCATAGTGTCCCTTCTGATCACACTTGAAGCAGGTAATGGTAGATAGGTCGATAGGGTGCCTCTGAGAAGGAGAAGATGATGAAGATGCCAAACCTGGATTCTTGAGCCAATTCTTCTTCTACTGGTGGAAATTGGGCTTTCTCTTCTTAGAGTTATCAAAGGAAGACTGAGATGCAGGAGCACTAGCAACAGCAGGACCCTTGGAAGTAGGGTTCTCATAACGAATAGCCATATCCATATGCTTGGTGAAAGTGCCATGAACATGAGAAATGAGACGATCGTAGAACACTGGGCGAGCTCCAGCTATGAACTTCTCATTTTTCTTAAGTTGGGTGTCAATAAGGCCAGGACCAAACTTGGAAAGTTCATTGAACTTTCGCTCATACTCAGAAAAGGACATGGTACCCTGCTTGAGATCCATGAATTCACGAGATTTCCCGGCTTCGGGCATCCATTTTGCCACAAAAGCCTCCCTGGAAGGAAGATACAAAACAAAACTTAAGATAGATTCAAAAGAAAGGAAATGGGACAAAATTCAAGATAACACAAAGGATACCTAAACTACTCCCATGAAATATCACCCTCGTTAGTGTGAGCTGTAATAGACTCCCACCAATCCAAGGCTGACTCTTGAAGCTGCCAAGCTGCTAATTGACGCTTCTGGGCATCAGAAATCTCGAGACCAGTAAAGATCCTCTCTAAACTCCGTAACCATTGTTGGGCTTCGATAATTCTCTCTGAACCGGTGAACTTAGTACCACCAAGTTGAGAGAATTCCTTACAGAGAATAGTAAACCTAACAGGTGCGGCAGGTTGAGGAGCTGGGGTAGTACCACGACCCCTACCTCTGGCATTTCCACGATTCATCCTGAAAATATCAAGAATGAATTTTTGGACAAAGGTACAAAGAAGACAAAGATAAGATAGGACAAGACAAGGTAAAATCACTTGGATGAATATCCTAATTAAAGAAATTTCTAACAAGGTAGATACGAAAAGAAGGAAGTTTAGAAAATTCGCTTTTAAAACAAGGAAAATTTATATCAAAATAATCTTTGAAAATCCTTTGAAAAATTCATTTTAAAATCATTTTATACTTTGAAAATATGTTCTCTCACAAAGAAATGATTCTGAGGTTGATTTCACTCATTCTAGGGTATTTCTACCCTATCTCTAATGAGTTTTTGCTCCATAGGCTAAGGTTTGCCTAAAACCCAAAGCTCTGATACCAAATGTAACGACCCACTATTTTGGACCATTCAAATCGACAATAATCCACACATGTCAGACTTGAATAATGCAAAATAATAGATTATAATAAAATTTGGAGCAAATAAAACCAATCACAGACACAGAATATCAGAATAACTCGCAGTGGAAAATAAAATAAATAGTGGTTCATGAAGCCACTACAATACAAAGTCTCAAAAACAGATACAATTACATAGTCTGAAAACAAATACAGTTTTGAAACAAGTAGAGTAGAAATACCAAATACATATGTCTCTAATACAAAGCTGACATAGAAATACTGAACGGAAATAAATAGCAACTAGATAAAAGATGATCTCCAGCAGTCCTAGCTCTAGAAGGTGAGATCCAAAGCTGATACTCAGGCTGACCCGAGCGTAAATCAAAACACAAAACACTCGAGTCAGGACATACATACTTATACAATGTAAACCAACTCAAGTGAACTGTAGTAAAAGGTACAAGTTACTTAAAGAATGCTTGGGATTGCCCATTCTTTAAGGATCCGTTAAACTATCTACTATGTATTAATATTCGCTATTATAATAATGTCTAATATAAAATAAACAAACTTTTAAATAGCATTAAGGAGTGACCCAATATTCCCCTTAACACGTAATAGTCCCAGTAATCTATCCAGTATTAACACACTCCCAGAATGGGGGCTACCCTCAATACTCCACAGGCTACGGGAGAAATCCAAACTCGTAGTAAAGCTCGCTATGTTAGGTGACATGGCACAACTAGGCAATGCCATGATAGATTTACCAATTACGCATCCGGGCTGGTGGAAACGCATAGCATCCACTACCGCCCACCTTGACCCACACTCTCAAATCAAGGGGTGCACCCAATCAATCACAAAAGTAATAGAATGGTATCGAAGAAGTGTGTCCGATCAGAGGTGCTACCTCATTGGCCCGTCGATCGCTCCCGTTTTAGCCACCTTATGCCAACTCACGGGAGTTGGGTCCATGTTCATACCACAATAGGATCGTCGCTACCATCCTACTTCATTCTAGAAACTCCACTGCGTACACGGTTGTTAAAGTGGTTTTCGATATTGACAAAGAGTATGTCCGTATCCGATCCCGGTCTCTCCCGTGGTTATAAATTTCAAAATAGTTTATATTTCAAATCAAATACTTCATTTAAACCATTTAAAAGTAAAGTCATTATACCTTTAAATCCAATATTCAATTCCCAAAAATTTAGCCTTTTATGAGTTCATTTATTCACTTAAATACATTAATAACATTAAAATTCCAGCTTTCACAGCATTTAGAAAGTGCTGCGGTAAGTTATATTTGAAAACAATTCAATTCAGCAAAGACAACATTTATAAAATGTTGTAGTAGTTCAGTTTCATTTGAAAACAAGTTAAATTCAGAAAAGACAGCATTTATAAACTGTTGTAGTAGTTCAGAGTTCAATTTAAAAAATTTAGTTCAATTCAGCAAAGACAGCACTTGCAAAGTGTTGCAATAGCCATAAGTTAAATTTCCTTTTTGTTCACTTCTGCAACTACAGCACTTACAAAGTGCTGCAGATTCTATTAGTTCAGTTTTTAGTTCATTTTCAGAAACGATAGCATTTCTGAAGTGCCACTAAAAGAATTTCTGGATTTTAAATAGAATTCCAGCCCCAAATGAACTTCAACTTAAATCATTTTAACTTATAAAAATCATATTTTTCCACATCAAAAATGTTCATTTAAATACCTTTAACTTATGGTTTTTATAAAGGAAAATTTTACAATAAAAAACAAATTTTCCAAAATTTCACTTATTAAATTCAAGTGTACCATTTTCCCATTCTTTTTTATTTTTAACAATTTACTTTAACACTTATATTTAAATTTCCATTTTCACAAATAAAATTTAATTTCCATTTTTATTTATTTCACTTAAATTTCCATTAAAAATCAAATCACAAATTTCCAAATTAAGTTATGTTTAAATCACAATTTTTCTATTCATTTATTTAACATTTTTAATACATAGAAAAATCATTATCACTTTATTAAATCATTTTAAATTCAATTTAAATCAAATTATCATATTTTTACATTTAAAAATACTTAAAATTTTCCAGAAAAATATATAAAATAACCACGGGTCTGTATAATATTTTCTACCCTAAGTCAAGTGATACGGATAATATATCATTTCAATCCGTAATTTACAAAGAAAAATCTGGGTTCTATCATTTCAAACCCACAATCCCAAGTAAATAAAATAAATAAAAATCACTCGAGCCTATCATTTCATCCCATAATGATTTTTCCCTATTCTAAAGTCCGTTCGGGTATGTATCATTTCAACCCATAGTGATTCTATTCTACAGGGAACTTGCAGTGTGATTAATAGAAATAAATAAACAGTATAATAAAATGTAACATAACAGATGATGTGACAACACTACACCAGAAAAGACTTTTGGTAGCGTTGAAAAAATGCTACCATAACTTATGGTAGCGTTTTAGAGAACGCTGCTATACGACATGCAACTAAAACTTTTTGTTGCGTTGTAGTAAACGCTACCAAAAGTCACTTTTAAATGCAACTATAGGTATTTTCTGTAGGATTTAAAAAACGCTACCAAAAGTCACTTTTAAATGCAGCTATAGGTTTTTTCTGCAGGGTTAAAAAAACGCTACCATAAGTCTTCATTTTTTGGTTGCATTTTGTTATCCCACTTTTTGGCAAAGCTGAGATACCCAAAAATTAACTGAAATCAATATTAACCAACCATGAATATTGAATATGCATTGCAGGATGATCATGGATATCGATGAATTTTGTCCGAGCTCGGATTGGGCTGTAATTGACAAGACATGACTTGCCAAGCCGTGAGAGCCAGCGTTTCAGATTTCAGGTTAATCGGAGTTCGTACGAGTGAGATATGATCGATTCAAGTTAGATACAAGGTGGTGTTCGGATCCATCAGGTGACGACCTGTTCGAATCGATCAGATTCGTATCCATCAGAGAGGCATCGTCAAGTTCGAATCCATTGGAGCTTGGCAACTTCGAATCGATCATCTTCGAATCGATCAGGTACGGGTCAAACCGCGGTCATGGAGTTCGAATCCATCTGTTCGTATCCCTCACCACACCTCGGTTCATACCCATAGGCTTCGTATCGATCAGAATGGTCCAGGCCTGCGTATCCATGAACTTCGTATCGATTGACTGATGATTAGTTCGAATCGATAAACGAGGCATTCGTTCGAATCCATCAGGAAGCTTTAGCTCGTATCCATCACAAACAGTATCCATTGAATGGGTCTTCCTCGATACGAGCTAAGCTGCTAATCTCGATTCAAACTATACGTTGACAACTGATACGAGATGCACGGAGTTGATTGATTCAAACAGGATACCAGTACTCGATACAAACAAGGCGAAGCTCGTGGATACGAATCGGTCAATACGCCACTAAAACCGGATTGACCAGGAAAACCCGCTCCATATCACTCCACGTCATTGCACGCGCACGTGCTTCGATCGATTCGAAGAAGGGGATACGAAACATGGATTCGAACTCAGCAGACCACGGAAAACATAGCCTTGAATCGATCATAACTCCTAAACCACAGATCCAAATGCAACGAAATTTTCAGAGTAGCTTCCATGCAAGGTAAAGACCAATCCTGCCAAGTTTCAGCTCGATTGGAGCATTTCCTGATCGATACGAAATTGATTCGAATCGATCACAGATTGAGTTGAAACTTGGTGGGGCCGGTCGCGTGGGCCCCCTCACGTGCCAAAAAAAGTCTCCTGAAGTTTGGGCGAGATCTGAGCCTCCTACGCCTATAAATAGAGCCCCAGAATCAACAGAAAAGGGGATCTTCGAGGAATTCAACGTCCAGACTCTGCCGGATTCAACTCTACTCCTTTCCATTGCTGTTATATTCAGATTCATTCATTGTATTTGCTGTAATCATCTGTAATCAGTGAAGAACATCAATAAAAGATAAAAATCCTTGAAGTGGACGTAGGCCGGAGATAGCCGAACCACTATAAATTGCGTGTCACTGTTCATTATTTCTGGATTGTTGTTCGCTGCTTGCTTAGATCTGATATTTGTGTTTGAATATTGCTGATTTGTATTCATACACTGGTGCTTTCGCAACACTTGGGGTTTGTGACCATTTTTGGTGCAAACACATTTTTTGTTTATATGCTTTTTTGGATTTTCAGTAGCGTTTTTAAAATGTAACTGTATAAATTTTATATTAGTTTACATTTGTTTCTGTAGCATTTCTGAAACGCTACTAAAAGTTATTGGTTGTTTGGTAGAATATTTTAAATGCTACTATTTACGGTTGATGGTTTATACCATTTCCAGCAATCGCTTATATACTATTCATATTAAAACGAACGATCAATCGCATAATTTTCATATATTCAAACAAACGATTAAATCACATAATTAGCATATACAAATAATCAATCATATGATCATCATATTCAAATAATTGCAAAAACATGCTAATCTCACAATCAAATATAATATCCATAATCAATTCGATAGTAGTTTTTCAACAAAATAAGTCACATACTACAAGCATTCACAGACAAGTTTCCACAAATGGTACTAACAAAATACGACAACATATATAACAATTAAATTCATGTTCGTTGCTTGATTACCAATAGTTCTTTGTTGTCGGCAGTCTTCGCTTCGAAATAGCTAATTACCTGCAAACGAGTTTAACAATCAACAATATATATGTATATATATATATGTATATATATATATGTATATATATATGTATAAATGAAAATCATGTAATTTATATCTCGATATTCTATATTAACACATATTAACAAAAAATTGTTCTATTTTTATATGCATCCTATATAGTTCCCCAACGAATACACAAATTTCAATTTACACGGATATTCAGATCAAAACTGGGTTAGAAGTCTGACTTGATTTCATTCTATGTGCAGATTGTGTATTCAGTACTATGGACAGATTGTGTATTCAGTACTATGGTCAAGTTAAATCTTATAAAATATGAAAAAGTATCGGGAACGTCCGTAATCCATCGATGATGCATCCATCCACTAATGAAAATACAATAATCTAGCTAAACTGCAACCTCATCAAACAACTTCTTGCGCCCCTCTTCAATTCTGCGCTGAATTTCCAACTTAACTTCTTCCAAATTCAAGCTCTCCTCCACTTTTTTTCTTATTTCTTCTTCAACTCTTTTAGCTGTTTCTTCTTCTAATAACTTCATCTCTTCTTCCTTTTGACGCCTAAATAAATTAAAAATAAGGTCAACAAAATAAATGAGATAAGCAATCAAGCAAGTTACGAGAATACCAAGGCTTACAGACAACAACAATGCTGAATTAGCAAGTAGCATGTAAAATCTCCGTTATATCACGACCGGCTAAAATTTTCCTTTCTTGTCCATCATAATATTAAACACAAGTTCTTTAAGGCATACCTCTCTAACAGATTCCAGATCCAAACAAATGAGATTTCAAACTGGTGAAAGTAGTAGATAAAGGAAACATCCAATGGATCATTATATATAATAAGTGGTACTATAGCAATAGCAGTATCTTCCTTCATGGTCCGGTGGAGAAAATGTTAAGTAATAACTAAAAGTACGTTTAAATTAATCATTTAAGCGCTTAATTGTCACATATATGGAGAGTTAGGGGCTCTCGAACAGTTAAGTCTTTTGACTTTTAGGCTTAGTTTGTTTGAAAGTAATTATTCTGGTACTGACCAATTACTTAAAGTAATTCACCTAACCACCCTTGATTTAAGCTATTGATCATACATCAATCTTATTTTATAAATAAAATATATTTTCCTCTAAGATCAACAGTATATGAATGTCGATATGATGGATGAAAGTTAATGTTAAGGGTGGAAACATACATGAGTGTAATTTGACACAAATGCACTCATGATACATGTCTTGTGTCTGTTTGCGTAAAATAAACACTATTTATTATACTGCCAACATGTGTAATAAGTGGTTAGAAATATTTTTGTTTTAGGACTAATAACTTGAATGTAAATTTTTTGTTTACTTATTAAGTTTGCTATTTTATGTCCTGATAAGGAGTATTATGAACCATGTGATCACCTATGCTAAAACTATATTATATAGTTTAGGGACTAAGTAGTTAAAAGGTAAGATATTTTTACCAGAAACAGGTTGGTTCTCACTTATTGAAGACATGTAATTTTGTCACCGAGATCTACTTTACTTGAATATACTCCCTTCGAAAAAAGGCAACAGGTGAATTTGGAAAAAAATCGCATCGGTGTTACAGGTCCATCATCCAATCTACCACATGCTTGCATAAGCATATGATCTAAATCAGAAATTGAAAGACCTCAGTGGTTGCTTTGTCATGATTCACATTTGTGTAGTATTAGGAACGACTAAACTATTTTTTAATCAGCATATTTACTTTTATACCTACAAGCGACTTCAGATTAGTGAGTGAAATGGTAGTAGTAATTCTAACTATCAATCATCCAGCTAACCTAATAAATTTACATTTTATATAGTTAATCATCGTTTAAATGTCATCCATAAGGTTCATTTCAAAAATAATGAAAATAACCGAATCATTATTAATGAAGATGCAAACGCCATAGTGGTTATTTTACTTTGTTTAAATTCAATGGTTGGTTGTCTGTATCGGGCAAAAATGGATAATAGTAAGAGTCAGAAATAATTTATGTAATATTTAGCATGCTTAAGAGTTAAATGCAACCTGCATAAATCGTATTACTTCATTGATAATAAAATACTTCTTAATAAAATTTGAATTCAATAGCTTGTGAAGGAAACTTTTCCAATGTTCCTTATAATGCAATTAAGAGAAAGAAAATAAGATGTTTTTCTTCACTCATGTTCAGACAGACATATACGACTGCTTATATGAAGGGTTAGGAGTAAACGATCACATTATGTCCAATATGATCTCATGATAAAATAAATGAAATTGTCTTTTACTTCTATGGTTTTTTTTAGTTACAGAGTCATAATTAAATCTAACCTTATAAAGAACTACACAATAGGCGGTTCAATCAACTAACATTTGGATTACCACTGTGTCCACCTGTTTGTCTTGTATAAATCCTATATTTTAGTGAAAATAAGGATAATTCCAAAGCTATAGCCATCAATAGGTCCAATATTGATAATCTCCGATATTAATTTATGATATAGACGGAGTCAACGTGTAGATTACTGCTATGAGGAAGAACCTGTATTTCTCCACCGTGGATTATGTGTACTATTGGATGTGTCCCTCACATATGTCACAACAGATCGAGTCTGTGGCATGTTGTCTGTTGTAATAGGCATTTCTCTCATTACCCATAGCACATATCCAGAAAGAACTGGAAAACCTGGAAACATTATAGAGCAATTTATACAATATACTGTTATAAGGCATATTGGACATTTATCATTTTCACAAGCTATTTTAAACTATGAACTAAAATATATGATCAGAGATCAAGTAAAGGTTTTATTAGGATGAAATAGTTAAGGTAAAAGTATCACTTACCTATCAAGAAATAAAGATGGGAAGAATTATTAGAAGTAAAGATGAAACAGTTGAGGTAAAAATTATGGTACATAAAAATTCACAGGCTGTTGAAAAGGTAGAGAACTATAAACATGGGAAGAGTGCAGAACCAGTTAATTCAGACCTAACAATAGAGTTCGGACATCAAATTTTGGTTGGGGCGATAATACTGACAATGTGCTTCCAAGTGAATCTTCAAACTCAAATGTATCTTCTAAGAGCTATGCATCAAACAAGTAAAGGAGATAACCACCAAAGACACATAAAGCTCATTAGTACCCAGTCTGATAGTATCAATCAACATGCAACATCTGATAAAGGCATTCAAAAGACATCTTCCATGGGGGGTATAGTGAAAGAAATGAATAACCTAATGCTAGCCTCAATCATGTAAAATCTCATTAGTAGCCAAAATCTCATGTGAAGCAAAAAGATGCTTCCCAAATAGCAAATAATGCATACGAAAATAAGTATGTTGCAGCTGAAATAGAATCACAGAATCAAGAATTGGGAAGAGCGAGAAAGGTGTCTGACTATGCTAATCCAAAAGCTGGTAATATAGAGTACAACACAACAATGTCCAGAGAGGCTACAACTCCAAACACAAAAATCAGTATAATGGAGACAAACAGATTAATTATCGCGGTAGTGAACATGTAGAGTATCAGCATGCTGGATCATATGACAATAACACTTGGAAGCAAGTGACAGAAACATTTTTTCTACATTCTAGAATGCAACAAAATAAGAGGATGAAAGGATCACTGATGGTAAACATGCAATTGGGCATAAATTAGATGTGACTGCTTTTAAAACAAAAAGTTTGTCTCAGTACCAACTAATTAAACATCAATTAGAGGGAGCTAAATCCCACTACATTAGGCAACATTATAATAGTTAATATATTAAATCAAGTTAACATTAATTCTAGGACTTGTAGTGTATAAACCATTCCATATATTGTGCATTGCAAACCTGACCAGCTAGGGTGAGCATTAGAAATTGCATTAATTTTAGGAATTTAATAACTGGAGGAATGACAGTCATG
Organism: Allium fistulosum; assembly: GCA_030737815.1. NCBI lineage: Eukaryota > Viridiplantae > Streptophyta > Magnoliopsida > Asparagales > Amaryllidaceae > Allium > Allium fistulosum. Next base: position 1,253,058,721 of record CM060905.1, read on the forward strand.
CCTTAAATTTCCTCTTAATCAATTACGCATTTCAAATCAATTCCATCTGCTTCCTTTATGATATATAGACACACACACACACACACACACACACACATATATATATATATATATATAATGTTGGGTACAATGTAAAACAAGCATACCATTTCAATTAAGTCCAGCACGTCTTGATTATCAAGAAACTCAATATAACTCCAATCGATCTCCTCTTTGGTATACTCCTCTTGCTCCATTTTGATTACATGCTGCCATAATAAGTAGTATATAAATATAAACAGAACTCACTATGTGAAGAAAAAAAACATATGTCAAATTAATAAATCCTGGTTAAAATGTTGTTTCTTGTTGGTGAAATTGATACAAAATTGTTCAAAACTGCATTGAAACAGTCATATGAGCAACATGGTAGCTAACAGGGTAACCAATTGCATTTGAAACTTTTAAAACCATAAATATCAAGAACTTCAATTAAATGCTTTGAATTATGACCCTGTCCGATGGATGCATTTATTTTATTCACCAACCGATAGACGTGCAAGATAAACTGTTTCTTTTGTAGTAAAGATTAAATAAATAAATTTCAAAATTTAAGGGTTAAGTTTACAACTATTACCCACCAAATATGCAGGAATATAATGTTTTAGCCAAACCATCTCTATTAGCAATTGCAGAATCAGGATAAAGTGTTCTAGTAATTACTTCATCTGCTATTACCATTACTCACTAAATGAGCGTGTCTTCTAAACCATGGGCATCACACCTGCTAAAATAAACACTAGGAATAGAAATGCAAGATTTACTTGCAAATTTGTAAGACCTTTAGTGAAAAAGGTTGCACAATTGTCAACTTGAGCATACATGAGAAGTTCAGCTACCATATGCAAATGGAACCTTGATTTCTCATCTTTAATGGCTAATGAATCCATTTCCTTTCCTTTACAAACTCAATATTCTCAATATGAAGAGTTGCAGCAACGAATCTGAATGTCACTTCTTTCAAGCAATAGATTTAGCATTAGTATTAGATTAACTTTAGGAAAAAATATCAACAAGCTAAGATTTATAATCTTTTCTTTTTCACCAATTCCAACAATAACCATGGCTCCTCTGGTTCACCATGGATTTCACCATGGCTAATCACTTTTAACAAAAGAAAACTATTAGATGTGTATTCAAAAAATAATAATTTAAAGTCAAAAGTCTTTCAAAACATGTTCACGGTTTTCTTGTTTTAAAAGACAAAATCCAACATAGAATGTCAACTTTCATTTAATAAACACTCAAAATCCAATAGTAGAATACCTTCCCATGAATTCTACTTAGACAGGATTCACGAACTGGTAAATATCCTACCAGAATCAATAGAAGCAAATGTGCTACAGGAAAAGTTGAATTTAAGCTTTTTGGTAATCTGGTGGATTGTCATTATGTCATGCAAACAAAAATGAACCATACGTCACAAGCTGATAAATTGTTCATTTATAACAAAGAAAATTAAAAAGATGACATCTTCTTAGTGAAGATGTGTGATAGTCCATAAGTCTTTATAAAAGAAAATGAAATACATCAGATTGACATTTAAATCAATGTGCTTTCCCTTCCATTTCAAACATCTAAACATGTTTCTTAAGTTGTTTTCAACCTCTTCGTACTTCCAATAGTTACATTATAGTTGACCTCTTCAAACTCAATCACTCCATCTCTGTTTTAAGTAGATGGGTTTCAATCATAGTATCATGAATATTTTTTCGAACCTGGTATTTGAATTCGAATGTCAAAAATAGTTTTGAAATTGAAAAAATTATAATATCTGAATTGGATGCAGTAGAATAATTTCGCCTGCTATTATCTCGTGCATCCTTTCCATGCAGGATGTAGCCACTTGAAATCAATTTGGAGTTAGGGGAAGGAAAAGAATTGGTACCCTAAATCAGATTTAGGTTGAAGAATAGAGTTACGAATCTATGAATAATTGAATACCTAAATAAGATCATGTAGCCCTGCGTACCTGAAGAAGCATCGGCGATTAGTCCCTGACGTCGATTGGTGGTGGTGCACAACATAGATGCTGATGCAATGTTTAATCAGTGATGATTTTTATAAATAACAACTTTGTTTTGTTTTGTTGGTGGTGACAATCCTCGTACAAAAAATATTTTATAGATTTGAGGAGAGTCCGAATCAAATAATTTTCATTCAAGGATTTTATTTTCTTTTGGGGCCAAAGTATGAAAATTAGATGGCATAGTAGGCGGGAAGTGAAAATATAGCCCGCCTAGAAACAGTACGTAAAATGTCTAAAGATTAAACCGCTGCTATTATATTAGGGTCACCGAATTAGTTGCATTTAGGGTTCAAACGCTGCTATCTAATGCTACTAAAATCACATTTTCTTGTAGTGCAAGTTTATAACAGGGTTTAACATCATATAATTTACATCACAGGCAGATATAACATGAGATAATAGTTTATACACATTCGCTTGTTGTCACTTCACAATTTATATAAGTATAAATGTCATGTGTGAATACTTACCTTTTTGCACTGGAATTAGCAAATCAAACACACAAACAAAAATCCAGAAAGCATGATAGCACGACTAGATTTGAATGGAGAGAGAGCCAAGATGTTAATCTTGTATTCATAGAATAAACAAAGCAATATAAATATGTATTTATAATACAAAGATTAAATTGAAACAAAAATGGAATCAAAGTAAACAAAAGACATAACTAAGCTTTAATCAATTTTTGCTTGACCACTAACAACTTTTGCTCGACCATACATGCTATAGGCTCGGCCACAACATGTTTTCAGGTGGAAAAGGCTCGGGTTTGGATCAGTATGGCATGGTTACAAAGTGGAATATGAAGAGGAAGGAGTTTCAAAACAAGGAAGGTCAAAAGGCAAGGCTAAAAAGTGGAGTTTGGTTGCATCATAGGCTCGGCCAATGTGTCAAGTGGCTCGGCCAGAGGCTGCTACATGTCAGGTCATGATGGTCAGGGGTCATGTCAACCAGTGGTGTTGGTTCTAGGGTGGTGGTCGTGGCTACAACGAAGGGGGTGGTGAAGATTGGCTCGTCTATGTACATTTTTTGGAGTTTATGCATTGTTTTGTGGAGTTGGCTTCAAGGGGTGGTCACGGCCTGAACTAATCAGAGGAGATGGTGGTTAGGTCATGGATGGTGTGGGGAAAGAAGTGGTGGTGGTCGGTGGAGGAGATGGTGGAGGGTTAGGCCGAGCAAAGCTATGAAGAAATCAAGCAAAAACAAGCAAAAATGAGGAGGAAAAGAAGCCATTAACTTACATGATTTTTTTCAGAACTGAAATGGTTGTGAGAATGAAAGCAATGAGAAGCTTTCTCACGTGAAAAAAAAAGAATACATGGCTAAACAAAAGGAAATGAAAGGCCAAAGAAATTGAAAAGTCTAGACAATGAAAAGTCAAGCAAATGAAAGGACTTTGCCTCTTGAATTTCCAATTCTTTTTAATTCAAAATAAACAAATAAAAATCTGTAAATAAATAAAAGACAATAAAAAATAAAGTAAAATGAAAATAAACAATTATTCTTAAGAAAAATAAAAAGTAAATAAAGAAAATAGTTTATTATATTGAACTAGAATTAAAAATTGCAAACAAAATACAATTAACTTTGGAAAATTATAGCTTTACTTCTAAAATGTTTTAAAAATAAAAATATTTAAATAAAATTAAATTTAAAATAATTTAAAAATAATTGCAAAAATATTGGGTTGTTACAGTCTTCTTTCCTCCTTTCCTTCTTCCATCAGTCTTGTGTCTTTTGTGTATTGAGAGTATACATTCAACTATTCTATCATAACGGACATTGTAATTAATTTTATTTTTCAATCTACATTTTACTACTGCCCTCCCAAAATTGCTACAATGAAATAAAGGGGTTATTTGTTCTTCAACAGCCTTAAGGACATCAGAATCTCCCATACTGGAATTGGGATTGATTTTCTTGGTGCAAACTGAAATTCAAAGTGTTCTTTTTTATCGTGCTATATTTGTCTTTCTCCTTAAGGAGATTGTAAATGTGCAAAAGATTGAATGCCACTCCCATGTTTTCTTGTACATATGCTTCACTAGCCTTTTCGAGCTGAAAATTTAAATAAAATATTAAGACATTGTAATAATAAATAATTTACTATAATGATGATTAAAAGTAAAATTGTAACAGGTTAATATCTTTAGTCCTACTTTGTTTTCTCCACTATAATAAAATGTGATTTTAGTATCATTAAATAGTAGCGTTTGAATGCTAAAAGCAACTGTTTCATCGACCTTGATATATTAGTAGCGTTTTAATTTTAGATATGTTCTGTAATATTTTTAGGTGGGATTTGTTTCACTTCCCGCCTACTATTCCATCTTATTTTCATACTCTGCCGCCAAAAGAAAATAAAAACCTTCAACCAAAATTAGCTAGCTGATTCCGACTCCTCTTCTCAAATCTCTAAAATATTTTTTGTACAAAGGTCGTCACCAGCAACAAAATAACATCAGATTGTTATTTATCGAAATCATCACTGATTGAACATTGCATCAGCATCTATGTTGTGCACCACCACCAATTGACGCCAGTGACTAATTGTCGGTGCTTCTTTAGGTCAATGATACATAATCTCATTTAGATATTCAATTATTCATAGATTCGTGACTCTATTATTCAACCTAAGTCAGGGTTAGGTATCCAATTCTTTTCCTTTCCCTAAATCGAAATTGATTTCAGGTGGCTACATCCTGTAAGGAAAGGTGAATGAGATAGTAGTAGGCAAAATCTAGGGTTTCGTTGTTCTACCGTGTCCAATATAGGTATTATTATTTTTTCAATTTCAAAACTATTTTGGCCACTCGAATTCAAATATGAGGTCTGAAAAAATATTCATGATAATAGAATTGAAATCTGTCTACTTAAATGGAGATGGATTGATTAATTTTGAAGAGTTCACCATAATGATAATTATTGGAGGTTATGAAGAGGTTGTAAACAACTTGAGAAACATGTTTAGATGTTTGAAAAGGAAGGGAAAGAATTAATTTATATGTCAGTCTGACTGTATTTTATTTTCTTTTATAAAGACTTCTGGATTATCACACATCTTATACTAAGAAGATGCATATATTTTTAATTTTCTTTGTTATAAAGGAACAATTTATCAGCTTGTGATATATGGCTCATTTTTTCTACCTGACATAATGAAAATCAACCACATTATATACCAAATAACTTAAAATCAACTTTTCTTATTGCACACTTACTTCTATTTGATTCTGGTAGGATATTTACCAGTTCATAAATACGCGTCTAAGTAGAATTCAGGGGAAGGTATTTTACTATTGGATTTTGTTTATTAAAGGAAAATTGACATTCTATGTTGGATTTTGATGTCTTTTAAACCAAGAAAACTGTGCATGTTTTATTAGACTTTCAACTTAAATTAAAAAAATTAAATACACATCTAATAGTTTACTTTTATTAAAATAAGTTGTGTTTAAATAATATGTACCAGTTCCTGACATTCTGCATGGGAATAAGACAACAATGATTTCTAGTATATCACTGCTTGTATTATTAAACTCCATCAGCATCTCTTTTTTAGTCTAAAAGAGTTTAATTTGCCGCATTTACTTTCTTTATAAATATATCCATGTTAGGGTTGCTTTTGTTAACTTTATTATGCTTTGAATTCTTCATGCAGGTTTTGATTTTAGTGCTGTTAATAAGTCCTATTGTTAAGGACATGCAGATAGGTTTTGACTCATTCATGCAAATCATGTACCACGTGAGTTGTGTATCACGTGGGTTGTTTCTTCTTTTCAGTTTGTTTTTGTAAAGGCTATATATATGCCTCAGCTCCTGTTAATAAAGAGGTGTGAGATATTCCTAAAAATTTGTGTTGTTCCGAGCTTCGATACTAACAAATTCTGGTATCAGAGTCATAACATGACCTGATCAAGAGAGAGAGTGAAACACAAAAGACAAGAAAGAAACATTTAGAGGGAAGATTTGAAATGACAGCAGAAAGGGAGAGTTTTGTTCAACCTGCCATACCACGATTTGATGGTTATTATGACCATTGGTCGATGCTTATGGAAAATTTCTTGAGGTCGAAAGACTATTGGAATCTGGTGGAGAACGGAATTCCTACAGTTGTAGATAGAGTTGAATCTACTGAAGGACAGCGGAAAACCATTAAAGATGCAAAGCTCAAGGATCTACAAAGGTGAAAAGAGCTCAACTACAAGATTTGAGAAGGGAGTTTGAAGTTCTCAGCATGAAAGAAGGCGAGAACGTGGATGATTATTTTGCAAGGACTTTAACAATTGCAAACAAAATGAAAGCCAATGGAGGGCGAGTGGAACATAATGTGATTGTGGAGAAGATCTTGAGGTCAATGACTTCTAGGTTCAACAATGTAGTATGCTCGATTGAGGAATCCAACAATCTTGCAACAATGAGCATTGACGAGCTTCAAAGTAGTCTGTTGGTCCATGAACAAAGAATGCAGGTACAAAAATAAGAAGAACATGCATTGAAGGTCACCAACTTAGAGAAACTTGGAGGTAGAGATGAGCAAAGATTCGAAGGGAGAGGCAGAGTTCGTGGAAGCTTCAGAGGAAGAGGTCAAGGCAGAGGTAGACAGCCTTACAATAAAGCCTTGGTGGAATGTTATAAATGTCATAAACTAGGGCATCTTCAATATCAAGAATTGATGTATTGAAGTAAACTGTAAAAATTGTTATTACTTCACTTGATTTGTACAGAGACATAATACATGTATTTATACAATGTATGGGCCGAAGCCTGCAATCCAAAAAAGAAAAAAACAAAACATATAAACCGTTGATTTGAATATACGGTTGAGATGCTAGTACACGAGATATAAAGGATCGCTAACTGTGCTTGTTTACTTTAATTCTCCCCGTCAAAAAAAGCGAGGGTTTCATTCTTCAGCCAGGGTTTCCTTTTCCCCTTTCTTCTTCTTCGATACATCGAACTCTGAAATCTTCTTTGAATCTCTCAAAATTCCTCCTTGATAAAGCTTTAGTCAGCATGTCAGCTCTCTGATGACTTGCTGGAACATGATTGATCTCTAATTTGCCGCTGATAACATGTTCTCGTACAAAGTATAGATCCAATTCTATATGCTTTGTACGAGAATGAAGCACTGGGTTGGCAGACATGGCGATAGTACTCAGATTATCACACCAAATAATTGGTTTACTTCGAGTAGGCAGACTGATTTCTTTGAGCAAGGTCTGGATCCAGATTAGCTCTGTAGTGGTACTTGCAACACTTCGATATTCCGCCTCCGTGCTAGACCGAGAAACAGTGGGTTGTTTCTTTGAGCTCCATGAGATAGGGTTGTCTCCCAGATAGATGATAAAACCACTTGTGGATCTTCGATCATCATGATCGGAGGCCCAATCTGCATCTGAGTAACTTCTTAACTCAAAGTTTTTGTTAGTACTAAAATATAACCCATGATTAATAGTTCCTTTAAGATACCTTAAAATTCGTTTTACTGCCTTCCAATGATCATCATGAGGTTCATGCATAAATTGTGAGACTTTGTTAACACTATATGTTATATCAGGTCTAGTAGCAGTAGCATACTGTAATGCTCCAACTATACTTCTATATAATGTAGGATCATAAAATATGTCTCCACTATGCTTAGACAATCCTAAGTTACTAATCATAGGAGTAGGCAAAGATTTGCTAAATCCATTTTTGCTTTTGCTAAAATTTCAGAGATATATTTTCTTTGAGAAAGGATTATATTTGTATCAGATTTCTGATGACTTCTATTCCAAGAAAATAATTTAGCTGCCCCAAGTCTTTGATTGAAAAAGTTGAATTTAAATACTTGGTGACATTTGTTATTTCTAAACTGCTACTACCAGTTAAAATAAAATCATCTACATATACTAAAATGTATGTTTTGTGACCTCCTTCATTCTTAAAATATAAAGAGTTATCAGATTTTGCATTGTGATAACCTATAGCAGTAAGAGCTTGTTTTAATTTATCATACCATACCCTTGGTGCCTGCTTTAATCCATATAGAGCTTTGTGTAACTTGCATACAAGTTTACTGTCATGCTTATCATACCCCTGTGGTTGATGCATATATACTTCTTCTTGAAGTTCTCCATTAAGAAATGCATTGTTGACATCAAGCTTCTTCAATTCCCATTTATAATGTAAGGCAGCAGTTAAAATAATTCTGATTGTTGTGGGTTTGATAACTGGAGAGAAGGTTTCATTAAAATCGAATCCATATTGTTGAGCATATCCTTTAGCAACAAGCCTTGCTTTATACTTGAGAATAGATCCATCAGATCTTCTTTTGATTTTGTAGACCCATTTATTTCCAACAATATTTTTATTGTGAGGTTTTTCTACAAGGCTCCAAGTTTTATTTTTGGTTAAAGCTGAGAATTCCTCATCCATAGCAGCTTTCCAATGGATATGTCTGCTTGCTTCTTCATAAGTTGTAGGTTCCCTTTCTTCAATACTGATGTTATAAACTTTTGGTTTGAAGATTCCACTTTTGGCTCTTGTAATCATATGATGTCCAGTTTTTTGTTGCATATTTTCTTCACTGCTGGCTTTTGAACTATCATTATCACTAATTCTCTGATTTTCTTGATTAGGTGAAGAATTGCTGACATCATTTTCATTCTGACCTGGCTCAACAGAGAGCATTGTGTTTTGGGGTGAAGCATCACTCTGATCTGGCTCTCTATTGAGCACCGTGTGTTGGAGTGGTGATACAGCTTGCTGATGTGAATTGATTACTTTGGCTTGATTGAAAGTATGAACTGGAATAGCTGGAATAGATACCCTTGCATCATAGACTTTTTGTGTAGGTTTTACTTCAGCTTCCTTAAAAGGAAAGATGAGCTCATTGAAAGCTACATGTCTTGAGATGATCACTTTACCTTTACTGGTAAGACACTTATAACCCTTTTGATTTTGAGCATATCCAATAAAAGTACATGGCTCAGATCTAAAACTTAGTTTATGAGTATTATAAGATCTTAAGTTTGGAAAACATAAACATCCAAAAATTTTGAGAGAATTATAATCTGGCTTGATATTGAATAAATTTTCTAATGGACTTGTATTGTGTAAAACTTTTGTTGGTAACCTGTTAATAAGAAAAACACTAGAAATAAAAGCATCAGGCCAAAATTTCAAAGGAAGAGAGGCTTGAGCTAATAAAGTTAACCCTGTTTCCACAATATGCCTGTGCTTTCTTTCAACAAGCCCATTCTGTTCAGAAGTATAGGGACATGTCATTCGATGTAGAATACCTTTCATATTAAAATATTCTTTCAGAGGTTTATACTCTGTCCCTCCATCTGTCTGAAGAACTTTTAACTTTGCACCTGTTTGTCTTTCTGCTTGAGTTATAAACTGTATTACAGCATTAGCTGTATCTGCCTTTGATTTTAAGAAATATATCCATGTATATCTTGAGTATGAATCAACAAAAGAAACATAATATTTATAACCGTAATCAGAGGTTATTGGGGCTGGTCCCCATAAGTCAGTAGCTACCATTTCTAATGGTTTACTATATTTAGTTTGAGAATTTGGAAATGGTAGCTTATGACTTTTCCCTAACTGACATGCAGAACAAACATAACTATGAGATATATCATCAAACTTAATATTGCTATTTCTCAAAATATTCCTTACAATGTTAATACTTGGATGTCCTAGCTTACAATGCCACAAATCTAGTTTATTCATAACTGTTGTACACCCAGTTTTAGAGAAATTGCACCAGTATCTACTTTCACAGTTTCTATTGTTCTTGCCAGGATTGAACAGATATAGTCCATTTTGCACATTACCCTGTAATAAAATTTCATTATTTAGAATGTCTCTAATTGTGTAATGGTGAGGAAAAAACTCAAAATAGACTTGATTATCATTAGCAAATTGTGATACACTAAGCAAGTTTTTCTTAATTTCTGGTACCCTAAGAAGATTATTTAAATATAACTTCCTTTTACTGTTAAGCATAGCAGTACCAGTATGAGTAATTTTTGAAGAAATGCCATTACCCATAAATAAAGAATGTGTACCTTTATATTCTTTATTGCCAATGTTCAAGTTGTTCAGATTGTTGGTAATATGATTTGTGGCTCCAGAATCAAGAAACCAATCTTCAGTCTGAATATCATCAACTTTGGTATTAGAATCTCCATTATTTTTGGAGTCTTGATTTTTTTCTGTTCCTGCTTGAGCAATGTTAGCACTTGGATAGTTTGGTTTCTGATTGTTATTTCCTTGTTGACTTAGAGAAAAATTTTGATCAAACCTAAAATAACACTTTCCAGCTGTATGGCCAAATTTCTCACAAATCTGACACTTAATTCTATTTGAATTATTACCAAACCTGCCTCTCCCTCTTCCTCTGTTTGACATCTGAGTATTTCTTTGAACATTTTGATCAGTTTTATTGTTTTGAGGCCTTTCTTGATTTTTATTTCTGTTTGTGGAAGCATAATTGACCATATACTCACTGTTTCTTGATTTCTTGGCTTCAATTCTTCCTTCATGAGCAATGAGTGTTGACTGAATATGCTGAATTGATGGAGTGGTAGGTTGGGAGGAAAGCATAGTAACAACTGACTCGTAATCATCATCAAGACCACTTAAAATGGTGAGAACTTGATCTGCTTCAGAAATATTGTGACCAGCAACTTCAAGTAAGTCACATAGTGTTTTGATTTTTGTTAAATACTCTCTCATAGACATAGAATCCTTGCTAATGTTGTTAAGTTGACGTTTGTAATGCATAATTCTTGCTGATGACTGAGTGTTGAAGGTTTTCTCCACTGTTTCCCAAATTTCTTGGGCTGTTTTACACCCTATCAACTGTGGTAATAAGGAATGGCTGATTGATGAAAATAGCCAAGCACATAGGAGACTATCTTGTCTTTTGTAGTGAGTAAATTCTTGATTTATTATGAGTTTTCCTTCACTGTCAGAAATCATTTTTGCTGGAATTGCAAGAGTTCCACTGATGTATTCTTCTAATCCATACCCAGTTAGGGCAGCCATGATTTGACATTTCCATAGTAGATAATTTGCCTCATCGAGTTGTATAGAGATAATCTGATTTTTTGGATTAATGATGTTTCTTGATTCTTTTGCAGTGTTGTGATCACTATTTGACGCAGCAGAAACATTGTTTTTGGGTGAGGATGAAGAAACAGTATCTTCATCTCCTGCCATGCTGGAAACAGATGCTGGCGAGGCAGATTTTTAAATTTGCAGCCAGAAATTGTATCAAGAAATTGATTCTTGAAAAATAATTTTCAGAAGTAAGGCTTGGGAAGATTTTGTGAGAGGTATAGAGAAAGGAAACAAATCAAATGATGATTTGCTCAATGAAAGAACTGAGAGCAACCAAAGATAGATGATCTATCTTTAAGGATGGCTCAATGATGATCTTTAGAGCAAGATCTGATGATTCAGTCGTTAGACTTGTTTTAAGGCTCTGATACCATATCAAGAATTGATGTATTGAAGTAAACTGTAAAAATTGTTATTACTTCACTTGATTTGTACAGAGACATAATACATGTATTTATACAAAGTATGGGCCGAAGCCTGCAATCCAAAAAAGAAAAAACAAAACATATAAACCGTTGATTTGAATATACGGTTGAGATGCTAGTACACGAGATATAAAGGATCGCTAACTGTGCTTGTTTACTTTAATTTTCAATATGAATGTCCTAGTTGGGAAAAGGAAGCGAATTATGCTAGGTTTCATGATGAAGAGGAAGTGTTGTTAATAGCTTATGTGGAAGAATATAACTCTAAAAGAGAAAATGTGTGGTTCTTAGACAGTGGATGTAGTAATCACATGACTGGGCATAAGAAGTGGTTTTCACAACTTGACGAAAGTTTCAGGCATCATGTGAAGCTTGGAAATGACATGAGAATGGAAGTGCTCAGAAAGGAAAATGTTAAGCTTGAAGTTCATGGAAGAATTCAGGTAATCAATGATGTATATTATATTCCTGAGTTAAGCAACAATTTGCTCAGTATTGGACAGTTCCAAGAAAAACAAGTTGCTGTTTTAATTCAAAATGGTGTGTGTAAAATATATCATCCAAGCAAGGGTCTTATCATGCATTCTCCTATGTCTGCAAATAGGATGTTTGTAATCCTTGCAAGTGTTGTGTCGAACAATTCTTCTACTTGCCTACAAGCAACCTCACAAGATCTGACTTTGTTGTGGTATCGAAGATATGGTCATTTGAGTTTCAAAAGGCTACAAACATTGCAATGTAAAAGGATGGTGAAGGGTCTACCTCATTTTCAAGTCTCTAAAAGCTTGTGTGCTGGCTGTATGGTGGGACAGCAATGCAGAGATCCAATCCCTAAGAAGAGCATGTGGAGAGCCTAAAAAAAAACGGAGTTACTACATGAAAATTTGTGTGGACCAATCTCACCTACATCCAATAGCAATAAGAGGTATTTTTGAGTTTCATTGATGTCTTTAGTAGAAAAATGTGGATTTATTTCTTAATAGATAAATCTGAAACATTTACTATGTTCAAACGCTACAAGAAATTAATAGAGAATGGAACTGGTTGTTTCATTCGTTTTTTAAGAATCGATAGGGGAGGAGAATTCACCTCATCATAGTTTAACAAATTCTGCAAAACCAATGGCAGCAAGCGGCGACTAACTGCGGGATACACACCCCAATGGAATGGGGTTGCAGAACGTAGGAATCAAACTATTATGAACCTTGTAAGAAGCATGCTGTCATAAAAAGGAGTTCCAAAAAGCTTCTGGCCAGAAGCAATAAACTGGGCTGCTTATGTATTAAATAGAAGTCCCACGATTGCAGTCCAAGATATCACACCTAAGGAAGCATGGACCAGAGTGAAGCCCAGAGTTGATCACTTTCGAGTTTTTGGGTATATTGCTCATGTACACGTCCCTTGTGCAAAAAGAACCAAGCTTGATGATAGAAGTTGCAACTGTGTATTGTTAGGAGTCAGTAAGGAATCAAAGGCCTACTGATTGTATAATCCATCTTCAGGGAAGATCATTATCAGTAGAGATGTTGTATTCAAGGAAGACGAAAGTTGGGATTGGAGGAGGAGTGTTGAAGAGGAAAAATTTGACGTGTTGGATTGGGAAGATAATGAAGAAAGACAAGATGAACAGGAAGAGATAGGTGGAGAAGAAGTAAATGTGGAACCTGTCATTGAACATGATAACTTGTCAAGTTCATCTATGAGTAGTTCTTTGCAAGAAAGTCCAAAAGTTGTGCGAGAAGTGAGAAACAGAAGTAAACCGATTTGGATGCAAGATTACATTAGTGGAGAGGGCTTGGGACTGTCTGAAGGTGAAGAAGAACTTCATAACTTTGTTTTGTTTACCACCAATGAGGATCCAGTAAGCTTTGAAGAGGCTGCAAAACATGCCAAGTGGAGGGCCGTAATGAAAAATGAGATTGAGGCAATCGAACAAAATAATACTTGGGAACTTACTAATCTACCAAAGGGTGAAAAGAAGATTGGGGTTAAATGGGTTTTCAAAACAAAGATGAATGAGCATGGAGCTATTGAAAAGTACAAGGCTTGTTTGGTTGCAAAAGGATATGCACAGCAGTTTGGTGTAGACTATACTGAAGTTATGCACCAGTGGCTAGGTGGGTTACCATTCGCATGATCATAGCTTTGGCAGCACAAAGGAATTGGACTATATATCAACTTGATGTTAAGAGTGCGTTTTTGCATGGTGAACTCAACGAAGTAATATATGTTGAACAACCGAGAGGTTTTGAAAAAGAAGGAAGCGAGGAGAAAGTCTATAAGCTCAAAAAGGCCTTGTGTGGGCTCAAACAAGCCCCAAGAGCTTGATACAGTAGAACAGAAAGCTATTTTTCTCAAGGAGGGGTTTGAAAGGTGTGATTTCAAGCATACTTTATTCACTAAAATAGGAGGAGGTAAGTTTTTGGTTGTTAGCTTATATGTTGATGATTTGATATTTAATGGAAATTGTGATGATATGTTCAGTGAGTTCAAAGCATCCATGAAGAGTGAATTTGATATGAGTGACATGGGAAAAATGAAATACTTTTTGGGAGTTGAAGTGATGCAGTGCCCTGAAGGCATTTATATGTGTCAAAGAAAGTTTGCTAGTGAGATGCTTGAAAGATTTAGAATGGACAAAAGCAATTTCGTGAACAATCCCATCGTTCCAGGTGCTAAGGCAACAAATGATGATGAAGGTACTAAGGTCGATTCCACTGAATATAAGCAAATGGTGGGAAGCTTGATGTATTTGACAGTGACAAGGACTGATTTAATGTATGTAGTGTGCTTAGCAAGCAGATTCATGGCAAACCCAACTGAACTTGATTTGCAAATTGTGAAGAGAATACTTTGGTATGTGAAGGGAACAATGAATTTAGGAATATTTTATAAGAGAAGAGGTGAGGAGCAACTTCTAGCGTACACAAATAGTGATTATGCAAGGGATGTAAATGATAGGAAAAGCACATCTGGTTATGTCTTCTCTTTGAGTGGAGGAGCTATATCTTGGAGTTCTAAGAAGCATCCGATCGTCACATTATCAACCACAGAGGTTGAATATGTTACTGCAGCTTCGTGTGCTACATAAGGCATATGGATGAGGGGAGTGCTGGATAAGCTTGGTCATACACAAAACAAGTGCATTACAATTTTGTGTGACAATTGTTCGACAATTAAGTTGTCTAAGAATCCTGTTCTTCATGGCTGAAGCAAGCATATCGATGTTCGATTTCATTTTCTACGTGATTTATCCAAGGATGGCAAGGTGAAGTTGGTTCATTGTGGTTCGCGGGATAAGGTCGCAGACATTATGACCAAACCACTTAAGCTTGATGCATTTGTGAATCTACGTGAGCTGCTCGGAGTTCGTGAAGTTCCAAATTAAACTGATTGCTCACTGCAATTTAGTTTAGGGGAGGATTTGTTAGGGTTGCTTTTGTTAACTTTATTATGTGTTGAATTAGTCATGCAGGTTTTGGTTTTAGTGCTGTTAATAAGTCCTATTGTTAAGGACAGGCAGATAGGTTTTGACTCATTCATGCAAATCATGTACCACGTGAGTTGTGTATCATGTGGGTTGTTTCTTCTTTTCAGTTTGTTTTTGTAAAGGCTATATATATGCCTCAGTTGCTGTTAATAAAGAGGTGTGAGATATTCCTCAAATTTGTGTTGTTCTGAGCTTCGATAATAACAATCCAGAGCTATGTCGACTAACACAAAGTCCATTGTAATAAATAACATTTTACTTGAATGCCATTTACAGGGCCTAACAAGCATGCTACTATGATGTTTCTGGCCTGTGAGATAATAATAAGAATAATGGTACAATTACATTTTTAATATTTCGTATATTATACATCTATTTCTAAAACTTCATATAGAGTTTCATGTACATAAATAACTTATAAATAGTGGTTAAACATGCTCTTAATGTTTAGTTTGTTTTCTGCAAAATGCAATGTGGTATGGGACAAATGTGTATAAATACAAGAATAGGCAAGTAGCACCATTTTACAGTAGCTTTACTTATTTATTATTTGATGAAAATTTTGAACTAGCATCGTTTCTTTCAGGTTAGAAACTAACAGTGATCAAAATATACGTTTGTGCATCGTTATGGTATGATGATTTTTACTATCTTTCAATTATTTATTACAAGACTATCAACTTTTATATTTCACTCAGTCTACAAATGAGTTTTCGAACCGTACAAAGCTTAAGACATGTAAGAGCTTTATGACTGAATTGTTTTAGTTGTCCATTATTTACGTTCCTTATTTATGACTATTTTTTTAGTTGTCCATTATTTATGATCCTTATTTATGGCTGAATTCATGGAGGATGATATAGTTGCAGAAAATTAAAGTAGCATTTTTTTGTTAAATATAAATTGAGTAGCATTGGTTCTTACAGATTGGCAAACACTATATCAAGTATATAATGTTGATCACATGAATCTGTTTAGGCCGTCATCGCTATTAGCTGTATGATGATTTTTTAACACATCAAGGTCTTCATGTTTTTATTATTTTTAAACAGGACCGACAATTGAATTGAATGGTGGCTACACAATTGAAATGTTGTTTAAGCTGGCATAAAGCTTGATGTAGAATTCGAAGATGATGCTGCATGAAAAATGGATACAGTAGATTTTTGCAACCCGACGTTCATCACACATGCTAGTAGGTCCAGTGTCAGTCCTCTTTAATATACAAGGTGAGTTCAAATCATCCTTCTATTTCCCTATGATTTTCTTTTACACTTTCATTCTGATACCATATAATTGGAAGTAACCTAAGTATTACTCTGTACACTTATCTTGATACCATGAATTGAAAAATAAAATGCTTCTTTTATTTAAAATGCTATATATACCATAAAATTTTGTTGTCAAAGTTCCTGAAGATTATTCCAAATTTGATCCATATCCTCGAGGTGTATATATGTTAATTATATATCATCACTCTTCATAACAGTGCGTTGTTTCCCTTTTGTTTAATACCTTTGTTGTATACAGGCATTTAGGGAGAGTGAAGTTAAATCCATGTTGGCTATTGTATGTCAAAATTGATAGAGATTTCTTTATAGAGACTCAATATTACTTAAAGCTCAAAGGCAAAAGAAAGTATTTGATGAAGAGGCTAGATTGACTGTATAATTTTCAAAGCTGGAAGAGGATGATGTTTTCACAACATTTATGCAGTTATATGTTGCACGTATAATATGTTCATATAGACATCATGCCATTCTGTATTTGTGCACTCTCGTCAAATACAGAAATATAATCTTAGCTCCTCAGATTATGATATACTATATATTATACTATAAATTGCACAATGATCCTTGGAGGCAGCAACTTCCTCAGGGAAAGAAGTAAGGATTACCAGAGGCTTGTTTGAAGGTGGCTAATTAAATATTTCTTAAGGGAACTGTCTCTCAAGATGATTCTATACTAATAAAAAAATGTATTACTTACTTTTAAGTCATATTCACGAATACTATAAGAATTTTTTTAATACTTTGTTTAAAATATTTTATACTAAATTGTTTATATATCGTATTTCATTATGTGATTAATCTGTTTTTTGGTTGTTTGAATGTGATAATTATATGAGTGATTGTTGGCTTTATACTGAAATATGTTAATTATTGCTACATAATATATATGTTGTGAACAAAATGAAGTGGATATTGAGTGAGTTACCACAATGTGGGAAATTTGCATAAAAAATCAACAATATTTAGCAGCGTTTAATAAACTCTACCAAAATATATATGGTGGCAGAAAAAAATTCTACTATAATATTTTTTAGTAGTGTCAATAGTACTTTTTAAATGGCATTTATATAGCGCAACGATAAAAAATTTTGATTGTATTTGCAGAACGCTGCAATAAGCTGCTTTTCTGTAGTGTTTGTGAAAACACAATAAAAAGTCTTGGATTTTTAGTTGTATGTCGTGTAAGGGCGTTCTCTAAAATACTACTATAAGTTATGGTAAAGTTTCTTTTGCGCTACTAAATTTTTTGTTGTTGTAGTGCTCATCTCCATTACATTCATGATCTCTTTCCTTTTTGACCTGCCATGTTCATACATCTCCATTGAGTTTTTACATAATTAACGGTTCTAGAAATACTATTAGGTGGATGAGAATTGAATAGGTTTGAAATAGAAAACTAAAAGGCAAACTCAATTTGTGACTTACATTTCTTATCATCAACAAAATACTCTAGCCAACAAATAGCAAGTTCTTTGTGTTCATTTTTTGACAATTTCTCTTGATTATAAGCGGAATATTTAGATAGAATTTCACTTAATTCAGCAATTGGCGACTAGTTTATATTGATTTCTCTTGGCTTCGGTCTTCTTTGAGTTGATTAGGATTGTTGGCGTACCTTATTGTTTCCACCCCGTAAGATTTCATCTTCCACAAAGCCCCATACACATTTTGATTTTGATTTAAACCGCTATCAAATGCTTCAAAATAAGAAGCTAAGTTTCTGCTTGAGTTATTATTTTGTATGAAATTACCTTGCAAGCTACCTCTAAAATTTTATGAACAATATTATGGACAATATTTGAATAGTGGTTGTTAAATTGATCACTGAAGTCTTGACTCATTTCCTATGATTGTTGGTGCGAACGAACTTGGGATGCGTATTGAGAATTTTGTTGATAATTCTAATTGCTCGGTTGATTTGATGGAGAATTATCATAAACATCAAAATTTTGATTATATTCTTAAAATTTTTGAAATAGGAATGGCATCGGGTTTTTTCTCTCTGACTGTTAGATATTTTTGCAACTAAACATGATATCGATATAGAAGATCTAAGAGACGGAGAAGAAGAAATGGGGAGAAAAGTTTGCATTTGAAAGAGAAAACTTGAAGAAATTTATAGAGTTTAAGGCAAGGGTAACTAAAATATTACCGTTGCCTTATCCAAATAAGTGGGCAAAGATAATATTTTTGTTACTATTGTCTATGATTTACTTGGCATTATTTGTTAGAACCTCCATTCTAGGATTCAATGACAACAACTATATAATCACATATACAAGATATATCTTATCATATTACAGGTATATACTAAAGAAGATCACTATGCTTAAAAAAATCATGGTTCAAAGACAATTGAAGAAAGATGGATCATACTATTTAAAAGTAAGGTCATACTATTGTATTATAGTCATAGATAAATGTTGTACAATCTCCATGAGTGATCATAACACACATGATTTCATATCGACAAATTTCTATAACAAACTGCCCAAAGTTTAAAAATTCAACAGTGACAAACGTGTGTCAATATGCCACTGACATCTGTGATATGTTTTGGGTTTCCGTTTTCTGAATTGCCACAAACGTTTGACATATAATGACAGACGTCTAATGGAAGTTTCAACTTGCATATTTTAGTGCAATTGTCAGTTTTTGAACGGACGCTTCTCTTTGCTTTGAACAAACATTCTTCTCCTTCAACAGTTGCAACCATTAATCAAAGAGTAATCTTTCAAGAAGTCAGAACTTTTCAAATACAACTCTTTGATTTTATAAATACTTTAATCGATTACGATTTAACAAAAAACTTGATTTATTACTCTCTAACTTCTATATTCATATTCTCTTGGGCTATTATTGATTTCATATTCTCAATCACTTACAACCAAAATTTATATTTTGGTTAGATTATTTCCTACAAATCCAAGCACTCACACTCACTATCACTCAAAGGAGATTATAGGAAGAATTGTAATGGCAGTAAATATTTGTGTTGTATAGAACATGAGATTGTTATAGGAATACTTTTGTATTAACCTATTCCTTCGGGCGAAGCGAGGATTATTGGTTAGTGAAATACCGAAGGGAAGCTTTGGGACTAGACATAGAATGGAAAGTCCACGCCAGTATAAAAAATCTGGTGTGATCATTTTACTTTTAGTTTTTATACTCTGAATTGTTGTTTTTATTATCACATATATTAGCATATATTCACACAAGCTATATTATACGATGTACTGCACTTTCATTTGGTACCAGAGCACGGCCATTTCAATTTACAATAACATATGATTGAATTTTTTTAATATGGAAAGTACATTTCAAGAAAGTCAATCAACTGCTTGTCCCTTACTATTTACCGGTTATAATTATGATTATTGGTCAATATGTATGAGAATTTTTATGGAAGCAAATGGTTTAGAAATTTGGCTAGCTACACAAACTAAATATGAAGCACCTACCACTAACATTAGCACTTGGACTGATGCATAAAAGAAGGCGGCATCTAATAATGCCAAAGCTATGAATGTATTATTTTGCTCGCTTGATAAAAATGAATTTTCATGAGTTATGCCTTGCACTATACATATGATATATGCCGCAATTTACAAATTATACATGAAAGCACGACTATAGTCAAGGAAACAAAAATCTCTATTTTGCAAAACTAATTTTCATCTTTTAAAATGAAAGCAAATGAATCAATTATTGATATGTATGTTGGACTCCAAACTATTCAACAGGATCTTATGACACTTGGTGTCAAATTCAGTGATTTTGATTTAGTCACATGGATTTTAAACTCTTTAACTAATGAATGAGTAAGAAAAGTTTTGGCTATTGAAGAGGCTAATGATCTCTCTCAAATCAAAGTCGAGGAGTTAGTAGGAAATTTGATGTCATACGAAGCTAATTTGCAGGCAAGAAAGGAGAAAAACCAAGAAAAGAAGAATATTGCTTTTCAAGTTAATGACGACAATTCCGACTTAGAAGAAGATGAAATTGTATTTATCGTCAAGAACTATAACAAATTTTAAAAAATTCAAGAAGATGACAAAATTTCAAAATGGTGGGAATCCGAACTCTTCAAATCAAACATCAATCAAATGTTATGGATATGACAAATTCGGCCATATGAAAAAAGAATGTCCAAAACTAAATAATGACAAAAAGAAAAACAACTTTGAGAAATTCAAGAAAAAGCAAAAAGCCTTTCAAGTAACTGATAGTTACTAAAGATCGTGTAATATGAAATATTAACTCAACTATTTACTTGTGCGAAATATAAATATAAAAGTAAAAGTAATAAAGTAAATGACATCGGAGATTTTTATACTGGTTCGAACTTTCCGTTCTACGTCCAGTCCCAGACTCCTTTTGGATTTAATCGATACCCTCACTTAATCTGGAGGAACAAGTATTACACGCATAAGCAACTGAACAAGACTTCAACCGAATAAGACTTCAACCACCATAGGATACTACAAAAGGACTTCAACTATAAACAGCAGAAAAGTATTTGACCGAGTATGCTCTTGAATAACACTGATAATTCAATAACATACACCCTTCCTATAATCTTCTCCTTGTGGTATATCATATAGTTTGTGAAGAATGGAAGTAATTTTGATCATAAGAAAATTTTCTTGAATGATCGTGTGATCAAAAATGTAAAGAAGTTTGTAATTGAATGCTTGAGAGTTCAATGTAAAGATAGAAAGAATTGGGAATAGAATTGATTATGAAAACAATGAAATTATTTTCTTTATATAGAGTTTAATAGTTGCAATCATTCGTGAGAAGAAATGGTGAAAAGTTGGACTGCAACTCTTGGTTTTAAAGATGTAACCCTTCATGAAGAAGAGGTACCTTTTCAAAAAACTAGCCGATATACGGATTCAGCAAGCTAAATAAAGTTTGGTAGCCAACTGAATCGATGGTGTTTTAAATCAGCAAGAAAATAGTTTAATTTAGGCTATTTTTAGCAGACTGAATATTTTCAATCAGTCGGCTGAATATTCATAAATAAATATGTGCATGTGCACAGATTCAGTTGGCAGAACTAGGTGGTTCAACCGGCTGAATTGTAAGTTTGTTGTGTTAATGTTGAAATTTTAATTTCTAAAACATTGTGTGTGTGTGTGTATACCACATAGAAGAGATTTAACAACTTTATACCTCTAGACATAGACATTATGACAGATACCTCTTTGTAGCGTCAATTTGGTCTTTATTTCAATATAATTGTTTATTGTAAAGTTGATATTACTTGCAAAAATGGTTAATATATACAATATATACTTGTATAGTTGTCACTATCGAAAACATCAAAATATAAGGCTCTAACAGTTAGTTAGGATGATTCTAACTCATCCTCCTCATTAAATAGTGAGAGTGATTTAGAACAAGCAAATGTCTACTTTATGACTAGCACAAATGAGGTACGCCCTGAATTAACATATGATGAAATTTTGGAAATTGGCGTAGAATTGGATGATAAATATGGAGAATCTAAGAAACTAAACAAGGAATATGTAGGAAAGATAAATAGAGCAAAGCTAGAAATTTGTTTATTAAAAGATGAGAAAACAATCATAGAAGAAGAATTAAAAATAGCTCAAAAAGAATGAAAAAAATTATCTTCTCAAAATACTACTCTAATACATGATTTAGAAAATAGTAGATTACAAAATTCCAAACTTGAAAAAGAAATATAGAACTAAAGTCAAATTTAGATTCTAGCAATATTGAAATTTTTGATCTTAAGAACAAGTTAGATAAAATAACCAATGATGTATTGAAAATTAATAAGGGAAAACAAAAAGTTAGAAATTTTGATTAAAATATCAAAACCATCTGGAAATTGGAATGGATTAGGTTTTAATAGTAAGCAAAAACTTAAGAACTATAGTACACTATATACTAAGATCAAAAAGCCAAAATCTAAGACTAAGATTAAGGCTTCAAACTCAAAAACGGTAGAGATATGGATTCCTAAACAAATAACAAGTTAATTAGATAGAAACACATAAACGCATATTTAAAAATTGTTGTTTTTAATGATAATGATATTTTTAAAGGTCCAAAATCCTCTTGGATAAGGCTACCTTCTCCCACTAACACATAGGACCCTAACGAAGGAAGTGATTACCAATTAAATCTTTATTATTTTGCAGGTACTCAAAGTCAAAATTAAAAGCAAGGAGAAAGGCATGATATGACATATACACATGTGATCCAAAATAACATATATCGATGGCGGCATTGTGACATTCGGAGATAATTCAAAAGGTTTCGTCATTGGCATTGGAGAAGTTATCAATGTCGGTATATCTATTTTTTTTTTGGCAAGGTCAGCCTGTTTTTTGAGTGGACAGTCCACTTTTATTAGAAATAAAAAGAAAATAGGTACAAAGCTTAGAGAAGCTTAAACAAAAGGACTAAGGGATGATACATAGGCATTAACGCAAGCTAATTGCATAAATAAATATGTAGCAAATCAGCTTATAATTTTGCACAAAACAGCAGATATGGATGAGTGATTATTGGCAAATCTACGATTATTTCTCTCTTCCCATATGGCAGCCACCGTTAACTTGAGGAACTTGAGAAGGCGGAAAGAAGATTGCGTTTTCCATCGAGTTGCTTTGAAAATACGTATCCATTCGATTTTGTAGTTACGAGCAGGAGGATGTTCATGAATATGTAATAGAGTACGACGCCAGAGTTGGAACGAGAAGAGGCAGTTGAAAAGAACATGGCCGACGCTTTTAGGAGCACGGTTACAAAGAATGCATTTAGAGTGTTCGATGAAATTCCTCCTCACTAAGTTGTCTTGAGTATGAAGTGCATTACTAAGGCATTTCCAGATAAGTAAATTATGCTTTGGTTTTGATCCGGTATGCCAAATTCTAGAGTGCCAGGCAAAGTTTGTATTGGTCGTGCTGCAAATGATCGAATTGTAAACATTAGAGATGTTGTGGGGTTTATCGCACCATGTTAGACCTTTTATATTAGGTTTAGTGTATTTTCCTCTGATAAGGCTCCAAACAGAAGTCAGAGAGGTCGAGGAAACATGGGGCAGTTGAATACCAACTTCAGAGATATAGTCATTAGCAGTCGCTTGAAGAGGGATACCTGAGTTGGAGAAAAGATTGTAGTCGACAAGAGAAGATAGAATCATACCTGGAGAGCATCACGGAGAGAACCAAAAGGCATTGAATTTATCACATTGAACCATAGGTAAATAATGCTGCCTATGCTGTAAATTTTTTTTCCAATGGTAACTAGCATTAGTATCGGAATTCATAGTCCAAAAGTTATTATTTTTGAGGTTATAGTGCCTGATCCAGGCAGCCCATAGACCAAGCTTATCAGTGAGAAGTTTATTGACATGATTAGAGTTAGCGGCAATATTCCATATTTTGAGATTGATAATACCAAGACCACCCATTTTAAAAGGTGTGATAATCTTTTTATATGCAATAGGAATAAGTTTGTTTGAATAGATATTTCCATGCCAAATAAAGTGATTAAAAGCGCGATTAAGCATGTTTATAAGCTTAGCAGGTATGATAAATAAACGAAAATAATAAGTGCACATGGCAGTGGCAATGCTTTTAATGATCATAAGTCTACCAGCTTGACATATGTTAGAAGTGTTCATAGAATTAAGCTTTTGTGTTATTTTTTCGAACATAGGGAGACATTGAGAAGTGTTTATTCTAGCTTTACATAAAGGAACTCCTAAGTAGGAAGCATTCATATCCATGATTTGAAGACCAGAAAGATGAAGTATGTTAATGATCAAGGTATCAGTCACGCCCGCTATACTTATGTGAGATTTGCTTTTGTTAATTTGCAAGCTAGTCATGGTTTTGAAAATATCTAAGGTAGCAAAAATATTAGAAATAGATTTGATATTTGGTTTGGAGAATAGGAGCATGTCATCAGCAAACATTAAGGAAGAGATTTTATGTATTTTGCATTTAGGATGGTAATCAATATTTTTATTAATGTTTTCCCTGCATAGTAATTGAGTTAACACTTCCATAACGATGACAAAAATAGAGGAGGAGATGGGATCCCCTTGTCTAATACCTTTTTCAGTTTTGAAATATCCAAAGCATTCACCGTTTATAGATAAAGATACTTTGACAGTGGATATGCAAGAATGTATCCAAGCTAGAAAGGGGAGAGGGAAGTTCATTCTAGACATAATGGATATAACAGCCTCCCATCTAATAGTGTCAAAAGCTGACGCAGCGGATAATTCAAGACGATCTTCAATCGATGAAAATAGCAATCTGTGGATTGATGGATACTGAAATGCCCGAATTCGTTGATCCGAAGATACCGAACTCTAGCTATCTCTGACTCGTTGATCCGAAGATACCGGGAAAGAGATCTACGATTCTTCGACGTTGATCTTGCGCACAAGATACCGTGAATCGGCTTCAACAAACGATGATCCGAGCGCACTCGAATGACGTTAGTGGAGATAGGAGATACACTCGACTACCAATTGAAATTGAAAGCAACAAGCTAACAAAAGAGAATTTTATTCAATATTCAACAACCTTTACAAATGACTTCACTTGCCTATTTATAGGCTACAACATACCAACACAGAAAAAGTACAAGTCATAAGTCGGCAACCGACTTATCACATCTCCAACCTAACATAAGTCGCATACTATTTACAACACAGTTCAGAAAAAGCTTAAAAATATTACAAGTATTTAGGTCGGTTCCGACTTAACAATAGTCGACCTATGAACCCAGACGACCTACGACATAACAGCAACACAGCGACACTACTTAGACAAAATACAACAGAAAATACAGATACTTAACTCGGCAACGACTTAATGGAAGCTATCTCGGTTCCGACTTATGAATAACTCGGCAACAAATTTCGCGATCTACAGATAACTCGGCAACGAGCTATTTCTTCTTCGCGACTTAGTGATAGCTCGGCGTCTTCTTTTCGCGACTTAAGGGAACTCGGCAACGATTTAAGGGATATCTCGGCATCGACTCAACGAACACGACTTAAGGGATAGCTCGGCATGGAAGGTTGGAGTTAGGTCGTTCACGATTTGACGAGGTGGAGTTAGGTCGGTCGCGATAGGTCGGAGCATGGAATTAGGTCGTATGTCGGCATGGAAGGCTGGGGATAGGTCGTGGGCGGTCGCGACTTTGGGAAGAAGTGTTAGGTCGTAGCTCGGCATGAAGGTGGAAGTTAGGTCGGCAATTGGGGATATCTCGGCAAATGGAGTTAGGTCGGCGATTGGGGTGGGAGTTAGGTCGGAGGAGTTTAGGTATGCTGCTTCATCATCCTCCCCTTGTTGACAAAAATTCGACCTCGAATTTGTATTTCTCTCGTTTTCAACAAGCTCATCTCCATGGTACGAAATCAAATGTTTAACGTTGAAAACGTCAGCAGTGTGAATGTGATCTGGCAACTTTAACTGATAAGCATTGTCATTGATTTTCTTCAAGATTTCTACTGGTCCAATCTTTCGAGCTTTCAACTTGTTGTAAGTCCCAACTGGAAAACGATCTTTCGTAAATACCGCGTAAACAAAATCACCCTCTTTGAAGACTACACTCCTTCGTTTCTTATCCGCCATTTGTTTGTACTTCTCATTTGTCTTTTCCAATCGTTCTTGAACGATTCTATGGCATTCCGTCAACCCTTCAACAAAATCAGCAGCTTTCTTAACTGTCTTCTTTGATTGTGGTATTACCGTTAAATCCAACGGTCCCTTTGGTAAGCTCGAATAAACAATCTGGAATGGACTGAACCCAGTACTTCGATTCATAGCATGATTATGGGCAATTTCTGCCTGACATAACTTCACATCCCAACTCTTTAGATTATCTTGAACAAGACACCTCAACAAGTTTCCCAACGATCGATTAACCACCTCAGTCTGTCCATCAGTTTGCGGATGATAAGCACTACTAAACTTCAGCTTTGTTCCCACCATTTTCCACAAACTCAACCAAAAGTGACTCAGAAATCGAGTATCTCTATCTGACACAATAGATTCTGGCAATCCATGAAGTCGATAGATCTCCTTGAAAAACAATTGAGCAACATGAACAGCATCCGCCGTTTTTTTACAAGCAATAAAGTGTGCCATTTTCGAGAATCTGTCCACCACCACATATATGGAATCATTACCTCGCTGTGTCCTCGGTAATCCCAACACGAAGTCCATACTCACATCAACCCATGGTTTAATTGGTACAGGTAATGGCATATATAAACCAGCATTAGTCGCAGTTCCTTTCGAAACCTGACAAATATGACATCTTTCAACAAATCTTTCCACCTCTTTCCTCATCGACGGCCAAAAATAAGATTGAGAAATTAACTGCAAAGTACGATCTCTACCCACATGGCCTTCTTCATGTAGTTCTTTAACAATCTTCATTCTCAAGCTACAGTCTGGGATGCACAAACGATTTCCCTTAAACAGAAAACCATCCTCCAACACAAATTCATCCGTATTTCCTTCCTTTACCTTTTCAACAAATTTCACAAAGTAAGGATCTTCTTCAATCAATTCTGGCAATAATTCAAACCCTGTCACTTCAACTTTCATTGTCGTCAACAAATGACTCCTCCTGCTCAAAGCATCAGCCACACGATTGGTTACCCCTGACTTGTGCTTAACGACAAAAGTAAACTGCTGTAAATAAGCAATCCACGATGCATGTCTCGCTGAAATCTTGTCTTGCCCTTGCAAATGCTTCAATGCTTCATGATCAGTGTAAAGAACAAACTCCTTCTGAAATAGATAGTGTCTCCAGTGTTTAATAGATTGCACAACAGCATAAAACTCCACATCATATGTACTGTATCGCATCTTCGCTCCGGACAACTTCTCACTGAAATATGCAATAGGACGCCCCTTCTGACTCAACACCCCTCCAATTCCAACCTTGGACGCATCAGTATGTAGTTCAAACACCAATTGAAAATCAGGTAGCACTAGAATCGGTGCAGATGTCAGCAATTCCTTGATTTTTTCAAAAGCAATCCCTGCTTCCTCTGACCATGAAAACTGTTTGCCTTTCATACAATCTGTAACAGGCGCCATCACACTACTAAAGTGTGGAATAAACCTTCGATAGAATGAAGCCAACCCATGAAAACTACGAACTTCCGTTATCGTCTTGGGCTGCGGCCAATTTCTGATCGCCTCAACTTTACTTTGGTCAACCTGTATTCCTTTCTCTGAAATAACATACCCCAGAAATAAAACACTATGCGTCATGAACACGCATTTCTTCGTTGCAGCATAGAATTGTTCTTGTCGCAATACCATCAGCACTTCTCTAAGATGATTCAAATGTTCCTCTGGACTCCCACTGTAAATAAGAATATCATCGAAATACACCACCACGAATTTCCCAATGAACGGTCGAAAAATCTGATTCATCACCCTCATGAAAGTACTTGGTGCATTGGATAAACCAAATGGCATAACCAACCATTCGTATAGACCCTCCCTAGTTTTAAAAGCAGTCTTCCATTCATCTCCTGGTCTGATACGAATTTGGTGATATCCGCTCTTCAAATCAATCTTAGAAAAGATAGTAGCTCCGCTTATCTGATCCAACAAGTCATCCAACCTCGGCATTGGAAATCTATATCTCACGGTAATCTTATTCAATGCTCGACTGTCAGTGCACATTCTCCATGTCCCATCCTTCTTGGGTACCAATAAAGCTGGTACAACACAAGGACTCAGACTCTCCTGCACACGCCCTTGTTCAAGCAATTCCTCTACCTGCCTTCGCAATTCTTCATGTTCCTTCGGACTCATTCGATAATGTGGTCTGTGTGGCAATACAGCACCGGGAACAAGATCTATCTGATGTTGTATATCCCTCAACGGTGGCAACTCCGTTGGTAACTCATCTGGAAATACATCGTCAAATTCTTTCAGAACTGGTTTAACTTCTTCTGGAATTTCAATCTCTTCACTGCTTTCTCGTCCAATCAACAAGAATACTTCCGGTTCTTCTTCAACTTCTTTAACAAACTCCTTCAAAGTCAATAAAGTTTTCAGCTCTTCGATTTCCTCCACTTTGTTTTCTTCTTGTTGGCGTTTCTTCGGAACCAGAGTAATCTTTGTACCTTCGAACATGAAACTGTAACTGTTGGTCCGTCCATCATGTTGTACTGCTCTATCAAACTGCCATGGTCTCCCCAGCAACAAATGACAAACGTCCATATCTACGACATCACACCAGATTTCATCTTTGTATTTCTGCCCAATTGAAAACTTCACACAAGCTCTACGTCCAACTTTCACTTCACCACCCTTCCTCAACCAAGCTAACTTGTACGGTTTAGGATGTTTCTCAGTTTTCAACTCCAACTTCTTCACTGCTTCTGTAGAGATAATATTATCACAACTCCCAGCATCAATAACAAATTTACAAACTCTTCCCAGAATAGTGCATGTAGATTGAAAGATATTGTTCCTCAACCAACTACTTTCCTCCTCTTGCTTCGGTGTTAAACAACTTCTCCTCATCATCAATGCATACCCGTCATCTCCCGACAGTAAATCTTCCTCCTCAACTGGTAAAGAATTAGAACATTCAGCTTCTTCATCCTCATCCTCAACCTCAACAATCATTGCTCTCTTCTTAGGCTTTGGACACTAATTGCTTTTATGACCCAACTCCTGACAGTTGTAACATTTGAAACCGTTGTTAACCTTTGCCTTCTCAACCTCCTTCACCATTGGTTTACTGATAGGTTTAGACACATTAGAACTTCCACCAACACCCTTCACTTGATTATTGGAATTCGTAAACACACCACCTCCTCGTCGTCCCTGCTTCTCCCAAGCCAACGCTTTCTGATGTGCTTCCGCCACAGATCTTGGATCGAACATATTAACCATATCCTGAATCTGCATTCTCAATCCCCCAATGAATCTAGATGTCAGCTGCTCTTCCGTTTCCATAATATCATTTCTCGCAATAAGCTGGTAAAACTCATCCGCATAATCATTAACAGTCTTTGTGCCCTGCCTCAAGTTCTGCAAACGTTGATACATCAAAGATTGATAATTGTAAGGTAAGAACGTTGCTTTCATCAATTTCTTCATCTTCTCCCAAGATTCAACTTTTGACTTCCCCATTCGTTCACGTGTAAGTTTAGTTTGCTGCCACCATGCCAAAGCTCTACCCCTCAACCTTGTAGCAACCAACTTCACTCTACGACGTTCTGGGACTTCTTTGAAATCAAAAATTTCTTCAACATTAGCCATCCAGTCTAAAAACTCTTCAGCCTGCATACCACCTTTGAATTCTGGAATTTCTGTCTTCATCCCAGATTCCCACTTGTGATCGTATTCTGACTGATTTCTTCCCCGTCCACGTCCTCGTCCATGAACACTACCACCATCATACTCTTCTTCACCATCCGATGTATATCGATGTCGATCCTGACCACCAACATCTCTACCACCATCGCGTCTTCCACCAACATTCCTACGATCCACATTCCTTCGATCTCGATCAGTCACATTTCTATCACGATCTCGATCATTAACATTTCTATCACAATCTCGATCCACGCTTCTATGATCACTATCGACACTTCTCTCTCGATTTGAATATGGTGAAATCCTGCTTCTTCCATGGCTCGATTCAGGTGATACTCTTCTCTGATTTTGACTCATCTCCAACATCATCCTCTCTAATCGACCAATCCCTTCCGTAAGCTTCTCATTGAAATTCTCGTTGATTCGTTGCTCCATTTCGTTGGCCTCTTCTCTCCCGTATAAAGCATTAATATTGCGATGACGTTGAACTCGTCTTGGCGGCATGATTGAATACTTCTCAAACACTTCAACAAAATCACACTTCAAGTTTCAAACACCTTTCGAACTTTGATCCAAAATGAAATGGATCGAAAACTCCAACTTTGTTGCAAAATATGACGAACACGATGAACACAACTTCAAATTCTCGGCTCCAAGACTCGATTTAGCTATGATTGGCTAAAACAGGCTCTGATACCAAAACTGACGCAGCGGATAATTCAAGACGATCTTCAATCGATGAAAATAGCAATCTGTGGATTGATGGATACTGAAATGCCCGAATTCGTTGATCCGAAGATACCGAACTCTAGCTATCTCTGACTCGTTGATCCGAAGATACCGGGAAAGAGATCTACGATTCTTCGACGTTGATCTTGCGCACAAGATACCGTGAATCGACTTCAACAAACGATGATCCGAGCGCACTCGAATGACGTTAGTGGAGATAGGAGATACACTCGACTACCAATTGAAATTGAAAGCAACAAGCTAACAAAAGAGAATTTTATTCAATATTCAACAACCTTTACAAATGACTTCACTTGCCTATTTATAGGCTACAACATACCAACACAGAAAAAGTACAAGTCATAAGTCGGCAACCGACTTATCACATCTCCAACCTAACATAAGTCGCATACTATTTACAACACAGTTCAGAAAAAGCTTAAAAATATTACAAGTATTTAGGTCGGTTCCGACTTAACAATAGTCGACCTATGAACCCAGACGACCTACGACATAACAGCAACACAGCGACACTACTTAGACAAAATACAACAGAAAATACAGATACTTAACTCGGCAACGACTTAATGGAAGCTATCTCGGTTCCGACTTATGAATAACTCGGCAACAAATTTCGCGATCTACAGATAACTCGGCAACGAGCTATTTCTTCTTCGCGACTTAGTGATAGCTCGGCGTCTTCTTTTCGCGACTTAAGGGAACTCGGCAACGATTTAAGGGATATCTCGGCATCGACTCAACGAACACGACTTAAGGGATAGCTCGGCATGGAAGGTTGGAGTTAGGTCGTTCACGATTTGACGAGGTGGAGTTAGGTCGGTCGCGATAGGTCGGAGCATGGAATTAGGTCGTATGTCGGCATGGAAGGCTGGGGATAG
This sequence comes from Allium fistulosum, assembly GCA_030737815.1. Taxonomy (NCBI): domain Eukaryota; kingdom Viridiplantae; phylum Streptophyta; class Magnoliopsida; order Asparagales; family Amaryllidaceae; genus Allium; species Allium fistulosum. Next base: position 1,253,090,111 of record CM060905.1, read on the forward strand.
GTCGTGGGCGGTCGCGACTTTGGGAAGAAGTGTTAGGTCGTAGCTCGGCATGAAGGTGGAAGTTAGGTCGGCAATTGGGGATATCTCGGCAAATGGAGTTAGGTCGGCGATTGGGGTGGGAGTTAGGTCGGAGGAGTTTAGGTATGCTGCTTCATCAAAAGCCTTTTGAATATCAAGTTTGAGAAAACATCTAGGAGAAATATTTTTCCTATTGTAGCCTCTTATCAATTCTTGGGATAGCAAAATATTTTCAGTAATAGACCGACCAAGAATAAAACCATTTTGATTTGAAGAAATTAAATCATTCAAGAATATTTTCATACGTTTAGATATGATTTTAGCAATGCATTTATAAATGACATTGCAACATGCAATGGGTCTAAACTCAGTGACACTTTGAGGTAAGTCAGTTTTTGGGATTAAAGCAAGTTTAGTATGATTAATGCCATTAAGGAGAATATTGGTTTAAAAAAAATGAAGAATGGCATTACAAAAATCTATATTAATAATTACTATGCAGGATATTAAAAAAATGAAGAATGTCGGTATATCTACTTCTCCCATAATTACTAATGTTTTACATATGGAAAATTTAAAACACAATCTATTAAGTATAAGTCAACTATGCGATAAAAATTTAAAATTGATTTTGAAAACAATAAATGGAATATTTTCGTTAAAAATAAAAATCTAATATTTAAAGGACTAAGAAATCGGAATATATATGTTTTGAACATGAATATCAAACATAATAATGATTTATGCTTAGTTGCAAATCATAATGATCTATGGCTATGGCATAAACGTTTTTGCCTCATAAATTTTAAATATATTAACAAGTTAGCGAAAAATAGAACTAGTTTAGAGGAAATTCTAGATCATAGAAATTTTCCACCTGACGAAGTTACGCACCAAATATGGGAAGATAGAATGCCATAATGGAAATTGGTTCATCTACAACCAAAGGCTAGATTGTTAAATCGTATGAGAACTGCCAAAATAATTCCCCGATTAGGAAGTCTTGAGCAAATTTATGAAAATGACAACAAAGCCTATATGCTATATTTGGTGGAATTCAAGTCAATTGGGCAAAATTTATTCATGATGAAATTAAAGGTTTTTGGAGTCACCACCGATGAACCATTATATATGCCTCATACATCATGTTTCTCTTACAAGCTCTCGGGGTACCTTCATATATATCTCATTTCGAAGAAATTCCGGTTAAGACAGTTGTATAAGATTTTTATCCTTAATGCATCTTGCCGAAAGACTACCTTCATTTCTCTTGCTCAATGGACTGCTTAGCAACAACAACAAGAACAACAAATGCATTCAGTTCCCCCACAACTGGCTCAAGAACCTCCTCCTCAATAAACATCTGCTCACATTCACTATGCTACCTAATATCATTCCGATTCGAAGATTTACGAAGCCCACACTAAAACTGACCAAAATGAGTCTGTATGAGATTTAACGCTTAGAAATCGTAGACTGATCATGGTGAGTCAAAAAGCATTGGAGAAAACTTAAAAATATTTACAAAACAAAATGGTTGGCTTGGAAAGATCTTTTTCTGCACGAATGACTAAGATGGAGAAGATTTTGGAAAAAGTTGTTTCCACTTTGGGCAAAGTAACGAGTAAAGTTCATGGTAGATCATCGTCTAGATCTTCCTCCTCTCCTTCTCCCACACCACCTCCTACAACACAACTCATGTTTACCATCCTCATAGATCATCTTCTAGTAATGGAAATTCCCACCAAAATAGAGAAAAGAATATTGTGCAGGAACAACCAAGAGAAGGGCAAGAAGATAGCGACAATAAATCTTGGCCCGATCCTTCAGCAATTCATCAAATGCATCATACTACATTTCACGAGCTGTCTATTTACAAAGATGAAGAATATACTCAATGGCTCGAAAAACTACCAATCTGATTTTACCACCTACTATGAGTATTATGAGAATTATGGTTATTTCTCCACTTAAAACCATCAAGACTATGTAATCCTTCTTTGCATTTTTAACTTTTGCTTTAGGTGTTTGTTTATGTTTCGAAGACTCGTGTTTTCTTTTGTTGTTTGTTTTCATCGTATTCGTACAAGTACTGTCGTGATCATTAAATTATGATTTTTGTGCTAATTAATGTTACTATTTCTATACCTACTTGTGATGTATGTTTTTAAGTATCTAGTAACTATTAGTGATGTTTCTTGTCCTAAATATCTTAGTGACTATAAGTTATTGTTAAACTACTCGTGATATTTCTTGTTTTCATATCTCGGTAACTATTCCATCGTGTATCTTATGGCTATGTTTTACTTACGTTATCTCAAACCATTTTGCAATTACATTATTATTTTTTGATAATGACAAAGGGGGAGATAAATGTGTATATAAATAAGGGGATATAACATTCAAGGGGAGCTATTTTTATAATATATCTTTACTAATGATTGTATAGTTTTCATCATTAAAAATGGGAGAATGTTAGAACCTCCATTCTAGGATTTCAACGAAAACAACTGTACAATCACATTTATCATATTACAAGTATATACTAGAAGATCACTACGCTCAACAAAGTCACGGCTTAAAGATAATTGGAGAAAGATGGATCATACTATTTAGAAGTAAAGGTAATATTATCGTATTATAGTCGTAGATAAATGTTACAAAATCTCCTTAAGTGATCATAACACACACGATTTCATATCAACAAATTTCTATAACAAACTACGCAAAGTTTACAAATACAATAGGGAAAACGTCTTTCAATATGCCACAGATGTCCGTGATGTGCTTCGAGTTCTATTTTCTGAAGTGCCATAGACATCTGACATATAATGACAAACGTCTGATGGAAGTTTCGGCCTGTAAATTTTAACTGCTACTGTCAGTTTTTGAACGGACGCTTCTATTTGCTTTGAACAAACATCCTCCTCCTGCAACAATTGCAACCATCAATAAAAAACAATCTTTCAAGAAGTCGTAACTTTTCAAATACTACTCTTTGATTTTATAAATACTTCAATGATTGAGATTTAACAAAAAAAACTTGATTTATTACTCTCTAACTTCTATATTCATATTCTCTTGTGCTATCATTGATTTCATATTCTCAATCACTTATAACCAAAATCTATATTTTGGTTAGATTATTTCCTACAAATCCAAGCACTCACACTCACTATCGCTCAAAGGAGATTATAGGAAGAATTGTATTAGCAGTCAATATCGGTGTTGTATAGAACATGAGATTGTCAAAGGAATACTTTTGTATTAACTTGTTCCTCTAGGAGAAGCGAGGGTTATTGTTTAGTGAAATACCAAAGGGGAGCTTCCGGACTAGACATAGAATGGAAGGTCCGAGCCAGTATAAAAACTTTGGCATGATCATTTTACTTTTAGTTTTTATACTCTGAATGTTGTTTTCATTATCACATATATTAGCAAATATTCACACAAGCTATATTATACGATCTACTACACTTTCATTATTAATGCCGGTTATACATCCAATATTAATAATATCGGGTAAATCACTGACTGCTAGGGTCACCAAAGCGATCCTGGCAGTCACTAGTGAGTTCAAAATTGGGATCATTGAACCCCTGTCGGGGATCAGACTAACCCCTAGTTGGGGATGTTCTAATAGACCATTTCTATACAATTGATTACTGCATAACTCATGCAAGCATATGCTCTCATATCAATTTTTTCTACTGGAAGTGTGAAGGAAATCACTCTATAAAATGACTTCGACTTCTCTGCATCACCCCTAAAGAATCATCAAGACACAACGTAGCAAAAATTACTGCACAAGTGTTAATGAGGTTGCTATTATTGAAAACTTGATTTCACTTAATTCAGGTGATTTTCATGTTTTATTTATGTTTATTAGTACCTGAAAGATTATGTCCTTCTTCACACAGTGAGGGTTAGTTTGATGGTGTAGTACTTTATGTAGGATTTTTTACAAATAAGCATCATTGGAAACTATATTATTGTTGGGGCTTTTCCCAAGATCCCATCACAATTATATTTTAGAAGAGATGAGAAGTAAAGAGAAATAATGATAAATATATTCCTTCAAACAAAACCTTTATTGATTGTGACAATGCACTACCCTTACTTCAAAAGACAAGCCGCTTGAGTAAAGAGAAAACGAAAGATAAGAAGAAAGAATCATAGAATCCAAAACCGTAAGGCAATCACATATAATAGCCAATATAAGATAATGTATAATCACTACCATGGTACTACATCAGAGTTACACGGTTACACATTTCAGCCAGGGACAATTATAACTGCCTATCCCCATATTTGCTGACATAAAATATGCACATACATAGTGGAAAAATAAAATAAGGAGCTAGATAATGGCGAAGTCACTTGCTCCTTTCTCCTCCAAAATGCATCCATAAGAACCTGAACTACTTGTGTGCTCATACAAATTCGAGTACCTAAGAGTTTTAAAGAAAAAAATAAAGCTCTGGGTCAGACATGGGTCTGGTTTGAGTAAGCTCCAAACAACTGAATTATTAAGCTTATAAAACTTTTTTTATAAAGGTATCTCGTAAGACCACACCGCACATAAACATGGATGAGTTTTTACTTTATGATAACCAAAACGTTTCTACAGAATCCAATGATATTATGATAATATCTTGGGTTTAAAGTAAATATTGAATCACAGCCAAAATTGTTACATTAATTAAATTCAAACATAATTGGTATACAACAAAGCTCATAAGGCACTTATTAGTTCATTAATGACAGGACTACTAGGTATCGACAGTCATACACCACTAGATAAAATATACCTAGATCGACCTATCGACCCCTGCATGACAAGACCGGCCTACCCCGCGGCCTACCCATACTGGATAGTACCAAATACATCACCACCCCGGTTGTAACAACCAATAATTTTGGTCCTTTAATTTTTAATGTTTAATTAATTTTAAATATTTAAATTATAAGATTTTTGAAAATTAATAATTTGATCAAATATGATTAACTATTTACATATTTGAATTATGGATTGAATATTAATTAAACGAATTTAATAATTATATTTAACTCATTTTAATTACTAAATAATATTGATGAATTCAATTTGTAAATTTGTATAAAAAAATAAAATGATCGAATAAATATCGATAATTGGATCGAAAATATAAAATGATATTAAAATTCATGAAATTAGCATTCCAGAGCACTGTCTTGGATTTTGACAAAACTATTTCCATTAGATCCGAAATAATAAACTGTTGTACACCGTTAAGTTTCATAATGATCAGATGTACCGTGTGGTCGTGCGAGCTCGAAACGCATTGCGATTGATTTTAAATATAATCTGATTTAAAAAGCTAACTTCCAAACACTTTAGAATTAGGTCTCGCAACTAGTTCCATTGGTTCAGAATAGAGGTATTCGGTATAGAACTCCAATCGACACGCTTCGATTGGAGTTCGAGATTTTTGGGTGTATAGTGTCAAATATTATTGAATAAAACAATAGAAATCAAACCTTTTCAAATCCTGGACTTCTATATTGGCCCATACCCTCTCACTTAAGCACGTTCACTACCCATACCCTCCTCCCCTATTTAAACATTGTCTGTAAACAAAAAGAGAAGCTTTTCAAACTTCTAAAATCAAAATCAAATTGTATAGTCCATTAAAAATCCTAATTTTAGATTCATTGAGCTTGTATGCTTGATAGGTTCGATTCCATAGTCTTGTAGGAAGGGGCGTCAGTGTTTTGTGATGGCCGAGGTTGTTGGGCAGTGGTTAGGGCTCGGGATTGTTGGAGATATAGGCAACTAGAGGCAATGAGGTTGCTTCCATTGCATTTCTCGTTCAAAGAGACATATGTAGTGCAAATTTGGTGGGATTTGGCGCATGTTTAGGTGGTCTGCACTTTGAGGTAGCAAGTAGGAGAGCTTTAGGTTAGATTTTATCTAGGGGTGCAAGCTTGTCATTGTGGTTTCGGGGAGATAGCTCTCGCGAAGACAGATGCATTGGCAAAAAAGGGAGTCAATTCCGTTGAGAAACGAAGGAGTTATGGTCATTTGAATATTTGCGGTGATGGGTTTGTGCAAATGCACGGTCTGTACGTTCCAATGGGGAAGAAGATAAATTAGTAAGGGGGATTAAGAATATGGATTAGGTTATTTGAGTAATTAGTGATTAATTTAACTATTTAAATTGGATAATTCAATTATTTTTATAACTTTTGTGTACATTTCGGATTCGAACGATGTTTGTTGCATTGCACTCTATGGACATTATCTTCACAATGGAATTGGATTAGTCGGATTTGTAGCAAGTGAAAATTTTGGCTAAAATCGAATATCCGTACGATTTTGGTTCAAACCGGAACGCTTTGGCGAAAATTGAAATCAATGTGAGTTTAACTCACATTCAATTTTACTATATCATATCTATGATGCTATAAACTATTATTGATTACTTGGATGCTAGTTAAATTGTTTGATTGGTTGTTTGGTTGAATTTCTGTTTGGGAAAATGGATAACCTATTAACTTGATTGTTATGGACCCATATGATTATATATAATGTCCTTAACCATTGTTTTGCAGGGAAAATTTATAGAGAGGCCCTGAGGGGTTTCTCGCAAATAATTATTTATTTACATCCTTATGCTGTTATATTGATATTTAATTGAAATAAATCTTGGTATTCCATTTAAATTGTTTACATGTCGTTATAGCGTTTTTCGCTATACTATCATTTATTGACTTTTATCCCCAAAACCATGTCGTGTGTATTTCGAACATGAGCTTGTGTTTTCATTAAGTAGAATTTTAAAATTCATCAATCATATTAATTATTGGTATTTTAAATTAATTAACCATTTTAATTAATGGTTATTTAAATTAATTAACTATTATAACTAATGATGTTTAAAGTTAACTAATCATGTTAGCTAATGATTTTGGAATTAATTAATTACTTTAGTTAATGATGTTTTGAAATGTGTTAATCTATTTGATTAATGAGATTTGACTTTAATTAAATCATTTTAATTAATGATTTTAAAACTTAATTAATCATTTTAATTAATGATTGTTTTAAATGTAATTAATTATTTTAACTAGTGATATTTGAAATTTAGTTAATCATTTTAATTAATGATGTTTTATAGTTAATTAATCATTTTAACTAATAAGGTATGATTTTAATTAATTCAATCAATTTATAATTATTTGAACTTAATTAATTGTTTTAATTATTTGTATTTAAAATTAATTAATCATTTTAATTAATGATGTTTGAGATTAATTATTCATTTTTATTTAATGATTAATTGAATTTAACTTCTTAATTAATGATATTTAAACTTAATTAATTGATTTAATAGAAGTTATTAAAGTAAATTAACTAATATAATGAATGTGTTTCAATGTTAATTAACTGATTTAGTGTTTTAAAGTTAATAAACCGATTTAATAAAGAATTTAAAGTCAATTTACTAATGATATAAAAGGGTTTTGGAAATAATTAATTATTTTGTTTAAAATAATCGATTTACTTATTTAAAAGAGATTATATATGTGATTAATTATCTTTTAGGATAACTAATATTGTTTTAAATTGTCCGCAAGTAGTGGCGCGGTGGTAGGATACCTGCTTCTTGATAAACATGTCCTGGGTTCGATTCCCATCTGCCCTACTCCCAATTTCAAAGCGTGGAGGTAGGTCCTCGTTAAAACCGAAAAAATTTGTTGGGGGCAACAAATCGCTGTGCTGGGCTGGCTAACCTCCCTCCTATCTATGGTCGGACCAGGCGGGGGGGGGAGGGGGGCTCCTCCCATCCCTTCGATTTCATCAGGGCTCTGGGTTGAGTTTTTTTATAAAAAAAATATTGTGTTGAATTCATAAATAATGGTTTATAAATGAGAAAATCCTTTACAAGGAATTATTTATAAATAAAGCTAAATGTTAATTGTTTTGAGTTTATAGTAAACAATGTTTTAACGACATTTGTTTTTTACCCTTGCTTTAATACACTTAGTATTATAAGTTTGTCTTTTAAAAGAATTATTTTAAAGAGTATTTCCAAAGTGTTTTTACCAATGTTGAAATATGGAAATCAGGCATAAATTCAATTTTTAATAGTAAAGTTCGATTCGGTTATGGAAAAGTAATTCTGTAAACGATATCGCTTATATGGAAAGGATCTAGTCATATTTTTAATGCTAAACATTGAGGCTTAGACTCGTTACTACCTTGAAGGTTAAAATTGTCGTCAAGGGCGATGCCTAGAGGAACACTACCACAACTTGCCTGGCTTCATTTTCAACCGAGAGATAGCACTTGTTTGCAATTGACGAGTCGCGTTAATATATGATATTTAATTTCCATATACGATCATTTTAATTATCCTCGATAGTTGATTTATTAATTATTGGATTCGGCTTTATTCATGGTGTATCGTTGCCTTAAAAATGATTTGCTACACTTTGAGCTTTGTTATCCTTTCTCGGATATGACTAAATCTAAAGCGCGAGAAGGGACCAAGCTATATGGGGTTGCTCCCATTAGGATACTTTCACATCTCATCTAGATTTGGATTCGGTAGCGCTACTAGATGTGAAATATTCAGATTCTCGGTAAGGTTTGGCTGGGTCTGGCTTGGAGATTTTCGAGAAGTGTCACAGAGTAAATGAGCTTCTTAGAAATGTATTACTAGAGGTATACTTCAAGGTGAGGGTGCACCCTCCTAGTCTCATTTATTGGAAATTTTCCTTTCCTTATTTGATTCAAACCTTTAAATTTGTTCTTTAATTACTACAGGAAGATTCAATCACTCTTTGTGGTGTTTAATTATTGGTTTTGTCCATTCCATCAAGTTTGGACAGTTATCTTATTTTATCCATTCTATCTAGTTTGGATTTTTCTCGGATTACTTTCATTGTTTCAAGTTTGGTTTTTAATACTATTTATGCCCACTCTTATTTGGATTTGTTTCTTTTTATTTGTTTTTACTCTTTCCTGTATGGATGTTATTCTTGGGAGGTAAAAACTCATTCCGCGTTAGCGGCATGGTCTCATAGAACTTTTGTATATTCCCTATTATTTGAGTTTCCTCATGCTGGTATTTCCAGACTGACCTGGGCGTTATTTATTACAATGCTCTGGTCAGGACGAGTATTTTCCTAGGTTAGATTTGGTGTTATGGAGATCTTGGAGAGGAGTTGGAGGTTCACCTATCGTAGTGCTTTATTTTCCACTATATTATATAGTATCAATATCAGTAATTGTAAGGTCAGGATTTTATAACTGTCTAGCTGATAAGGATTTTATGTCCTTGTTATATTATATGTGGTCGATTTCGCTGTGAGATTCTGTTTTCCTGTTCTTTATTTTTTTTTTCTTTTTATTTTACTCTAACAATCTGTCATTCTGACGATTGGGTGTTCGATATTGGAATAAAGCAGTCGTATATAGTGTCGACTTTCGAGGATTGAAAAGGCAAGTTGTTACACTTGGAATCAGAGCTAAAAGTTAAGCATGAACCTTAGCTTTGGTAGGGTATGGCTCATTAGAGATAGGGTTAGTAATACGCTAGAATGAGTTTGCGAGTATTATATGCAAGAGTGTATTTATTATTGTTATAAAAACGTATTGTGTTAATTGTTCGATTGAGTTGTATAAATTCTAGTCAAGACTTGGGATTGCCATGGTGTCAATAGGGGTTTCTAAACACTCGAACAAGGCCAAAGGACAAGATATTGATTTTTGAAAATTTGGCAATTGAAATATTTTACCTAGCATTATATTTTATATATATAGAATAATTTTCAAAACTTTATAGTTATTGAGTGTGTTTGTTTAAATGTGATAATATTTATTTATTATCACTATTGTTTGATCAATCATGCTCGATTAAATTAGGAGCGTTGACTGTTGATTATTTACGTTTAGCTTATTTATAAGCATTTATTGTTTGAATTAATAAATGAATCCCTTTGTGAATTAATTTTCACAATTTGACTATAAGGTGTTCGGAGAAAGTGTTAAGTTAAAATTCACCTTTTAATAATGGTGAGTTAAGGATTAATAATAAAAGTTGTTTAATACAATCTAAAAGCACATTAGAGCATTTAGATAATAAACATTTGAGAAAATTTTATGATAATAAAGGAGAGTTATTATGATATGAAATAATTTTATATAAAGGAAATTTTATAAAAATATTAGTTATAAAATGTGTTTTAAAAGGATTTTTGAATCTACATCCTAGAATTTTTTAACATAATTTCAAAAGGATTTTGGGAAATGAAATAGTAGTATATTTGAAAGTATATAAAAGTAAAAATATTTTGGGAAGTGAAATTTTAAATGGAATGCATTTTCTTTAGTATAATTCGAAGGAAATCGTCTCGATTAATTTTGTGGTAATCTGAATAAATCTTCTATGTGACGATGAGATGTTTGCTTAGGCGAACGTTGTGGGGTACTTACTAAATTATTTTCTTTATCATTATGCGATCAAAATGAGTTCAAATTCGTATGACCCTAAAGTGAGTCTTAATAGATACATTGTTGAAGTTATTTCACATAAAATATATGCAACCTGCTTTAAAAAATGATTTTTTGAAATTAAAAATCGGGTATTTGATTTTTAAGTTCCTTAAAGGGAATTAGTTTCAGAATAAAAAGTTATTTTTTGTAAAAGATTGTTTTGATAAAAGAATTCTAGTCTTAGATAAATTAAGGAATAATTTAACATTGATTTTAAAATAGGTTAAATTGGATAGGTAGGTTTTAATAAACATTAATTTGTTAAAACCGTAGATTTAGATTAGGCTATCTAAGTAGTATAAACTATTTGGTGTTATTTGGTCCAACCCATCAACATTTTCCATTATAATACCCTAATTTAAAAAGGTTAATAGGTTGACTCAGTTTTAAGGAACCATAATTTGATTTGATCTCCATCTAGATTTTTTGAAAAGGTAAAATAAAATTTGTATGTACTCTTAGGATATAGAAGAGTATTATACAAGTAAATAAAGTGGAATAAATTATTATTTGATGTTTCATAAAAAAACAACTTTATAAAATATTTTTAAACTTAGGTGAAAACTTGTGAAATAATTCATAAATAATTTTAGTATTGAATAAAATACTAAGTGGAAATATAAGCAATTTAGAAAAAAAATTGATGTAGTTAAGAAACTAACAAATTTAGAGTATAACTTTCCATTTTTTCCGAGTGAGTTTGGATAACCTTCTAAGCAATAACCAAAGGCTATTGAGCAAAACGGTACGCTTAGATAATTATCTATATTTTTGGACAATCAAGAAAGTTTTTAACCTAAGCTTAGATTTATTTGTAAATCATTTGGCATTTTAAATAATATTAAGTGGTAGATTTTTCCTTATGGAATTTGATTGATTGACTGATATTGTTCGTTTATTCCTATACATAATTTGATTTGATTTGACTGAATTTGATTGATTGATTGTGTGATTTTATATACCATTTTTATAAAGTTTAAATTTATAGACAAAGGATTCTGAATTGTTGTTATCAGGACCTATATCCTGATGATTTTGAAAAAAGTAATTTTAAAGATTTTGGGAAAGAAATAATATTTAATCACTCTAGTTGATGTTTTTGGAAGAACCGGAATACCATTGGAATCTCCATGTTGTCTTGATTCTAGAGTTTCACCATACTTTATTAGAAGGAGTCCCTTACTTATTATTTTGATTTTTAATCTTTGATTTAAGTCCCATTAGAGAAATTTGAAAATAATTTTTTGAAATTATAAACCCAGGCGTTTAGTTCTAAATTTATCTTTTGAGATATTTGGATACATTGCATTTATTTTAGAATATTCTATGTATTTTGTTGCATATGATTGAGATATGGTTGTTGGTTGCATGTAGATTTATATTATGCTAGTTTTTGCATGTATAGTTACATCATATTGCTTTTGTCAGCATGATTCTGTTTTGGATTTCGTAAGTACAGGTATGCAAGAGATTGTTATTTGATTCTTATGCACCTGCATTTGCATAAAGATAATAAATTACTTTCCAAAAATATATAACAAACGCAAAAAGGTATTTAATAGGTTTAGAAATTTAAAATTGATTGATGATTTTATACCCAAAATTTTGAATACCACCATGATTTTGTTTTCTTTGGTTGGTTTAGAGACCGTAGAGGCAATTTGTAGTTGTTCTGATCAAGTCGCGCAAAGTAGACATTGCCAAAAAAATTTGTAAAATTTTGAGATTTAATTAATAAGTTTAATAACTCAATTTAATTAATAGTTTTAAACTTAAAGGTTTGGAAACATTTTCTTCCTTGGGAATTTCAGGGACGAAATTCTTTTAAGGGAGGAGAATGTAACAATCCAGAATTTTGGTCCTTTAATTTTATATGTTCAATTAATTTTAAATATTTAAATTATAAGATTTTTGAAAATTAATAATTTGAATTCAAATATGTTGACCATTTAAATATTTGAATTATGGATCATTTTTGGATTATGGATTGAATATTAGTTAAACGGATTTAATAATTGTATCTAGTTCCTTTTAATTAATAAATAATGTTGATTAATTCAATCTGTAAATTTATTTACAAAAATAAATAGGTCGGATAAATATCGATAATTGGATCGAAAATATAAAACGATATTTAAATTCATGAAATTAGCATTTTGGGGGTACTGTCTCATATTTTGATGAAAATAGTACTATTAGATCCATAATAATAAACTATTGTAGGCCATTGAGTTTCGCAATGATTAGATGTACTGTGGTCATATGAGCTCGAAACGCATAGCGATTCATTTTAAATATTATTTGGTTTAAAAGATAACTTCTGTATTGTAACGCCCCACTCTGAGACCCACTGTAACAAAGAGTATTACGGGAGTAATACTGTCTGTTAAAGTGGAGAATAGAGTATAGTGGAAGCGACCATTTGTAATCAAGCTATAACTATCTACTGAATACGTCGAAAGGATGGTATATATATATTTTTTTCAAGTGGTTCGACATATTCAGTAAATACTTATAACGAAATTACAAATGGCTAAAGATCTATCAGGACAAAGCATAATATTAAATGATAAAACATCACACAACAAAATCACATAACAGATATAAAATCCCAGAACAATACATCGTCAATACAGATCCAAATACAATAAGTGGGTACAAAGCCATTGCCCACACATGTGGGTTAAAAATATGTACATATCAAAGTCTGAATAATAACAGAGTAGCGGAATAGTGGACAAATAAAAGCGCTATCTATCAGCATAGCAGATAATGTCCAAGCGGAAGCACAGAAGCTAAGTCCAGAGACCTAACCTGAAACAACTCGGTCTGACCCGAGCGAAAACACTCGGGTCAGGCTAGCTAAACAATCAGTAATAACTGAGATATATAGTAATGCGGTACATAAATAAAACAGTACTTATCCAAAGAGAAGTATATTATGAACCACATGAATATAATGACGATCCCTAATCATCAATAAACAATAAAAATCTCCAAAGAGAAATCAACACCAAAGTGTAGAATAAATAAAATCGCCTCATATCATCGGCGTAGCCAAAGCTATAAAAAGATGCCCATAGGCAATAATCCCAAGAGTGACCAGAGTCCGTAATCAATGCCCAAGCAAAGATCGATGCTCCAAAGAGCAATGAGATATACTGAAAAGTCAATGAAATCAAAACACTGAAAAGCAGTGTCCAGAGACATTGTGAATCCACAAGGTAATCGCACTTACATCGTATGATTCCATAGAACCAACATCGAATGGCGGTACTCGAATGGATGTAAAATCATCAAATAATACCAATATTGCACGTGCACCGACCAGAGTCGTTGTTGCCAAGTACTGTAGAGTTGTGATCGATCACTCGCACAGATGCTGAACGCGCGAGACGGCAAGATCCTTCCCAGAAGGATAAAGGCCCAGAGGCGCATGCCGAAAAAAATAAACTGCTCCATAGAGCAGGTGTCCAGAGACGGTTGCCCAGAGGCGTGGTGACCCAGAGGTCCAGTACTGGCCACCCAAAGGCTAATGTGTCACCAACTTCTTGGAGAGGAACCCGTAAAGTGTTAACAATGAGTCCCATACCCCACATTCGCACTAAACGGTTTACTAACCAATAGCAAGCTCACACTCCAAACAATAAAAAGTCCACCTCGTATCATCGGTAAACTAGACCCAAAGGTCAAAACGATCAATCGAATAGGTCGGGGATTAACCGGAAAGGAAATACACATGGTTCCATAGGCCGGAGATTTCCTAACCGTTTAAGCACCTTTCCACTTCGCTCGACGTGCTAAAAAGTGAGTGTGAGATTTTTATTATAGAAAATAATAGTGCGAAACGGATTTATAATTGATTTTGAAATCACTTTAAAACGGCTTTTCAAAACTCTCTTATTATGGAGTAATTAATTTAATAATTAAAAATAATATTATATAATAATTTCTAAAGCCATTTAGGAGTGAAAAATCCTTTAAAAATAATTCATAAAACCCGTGTAAGAAAACTAGAGACAAATCTCAAAGAAATCAATAAAACCAGAAAATCACTGAAAATATTCCAAGTGTTGGAAAATAGTCCAAAAATGACGCGAACCCAAGTTCGGAAAATTATTCGGACTAGGAAACTGAATCCGAATGGCATGAAAATTGGTAGACATATAGTCCAACATCCCTGCTCCAAACTGCAAAAAGAATTGGGAAATTTCGACTTGAAACGAAGAAACGGCGTCGTCTCAAAGTCGGACAAAAATCATAAAACTTTACTGTGTCAAAACAGTGTAAAGGTCCCACTTCGACGACATGGTCGAAGGGTCACATGAACTCAGATCTTGATAAAAATTTGCGGGAGCGTAGTAAAGTACTCCTATTTTGATTTGCAAAAAAAACGTTCGGTTTCGACTTGAAACGAAGAAACGACAATGTTTCAAAGTTGGTCCGACGATAACTGAAAATGATCACTATTGTAAAACAGTTTCTGGGTGCTACTTCGGCAATAGAAACGAAGTATCTAATGCACCCAGATCTAAACCAAACTTTGCATGGTTAAAGATCTCGATCTCATCATTTTAACGAGACCAAAAACGATGAAATCCGACAATGGACGAGCCTGGGATAGCGTCGCAAAGTCGAGGTTCTACGCTGAAAACAACGGGAGAAAAGAGACTAAGGCCTATAGCTATGCACTAACTGGCCAGAGATGAAAAACCACAATTTTGGCATAGTAAACTTAAAATTCAGGCAAAATGAATAAAATCAAAGTTGTAGCTTAGTTCCTAAGCTTTCCAGAATGACCAAGATCGTCAAATTCTGACTAGAGATGAAAATTCTATGATTAAAACAATTCTCAGACCTAAATTTTATATCACTGTCGTTGTGCTCTCGGGACAGTGGTAAGAATGCACAGTATTGACCAAATTAACTTCGAAATTTCATGAAACTCAAAACATGAAAGTTTTAGCTCTAAATCTAAGCTTTCCATAACATCCAAAATTATTAGATTTGGATAAGAAACGAGTAACTTATGGCCAAATCAATTTCAGGTTTTTAGTTTCTCAACCCTGTAGTTTGTTGTCAGGTCAGCAACAAACAAACGTGATTTCGACCATTCAAACCACAAAATTAGGCAAAGCTCAAAACATAAAAGTTATAGCCTACAGAATAAGCTTTCCATAACATCAAGAAAATCTTAATTCCGATTTAAGATGAATGAGATATGTCTAATTTACTAACAACAATAAACTAATTATAATTTCAGCTAGCATATATTACCTCTTTCCAAGCAATGAAAAGAAGATCAAAGAGTTTCACAATCTAAATGCACAAAAAAAATAGGATTACAAAATAATTTCAGAAATTAAGAGATGCTTATACATAGATTAGGAGAGGGTTTACCTAGTATTCCTCTGAAGCAAAAGAACAAACACATATATGGCACTAACCAAAGCTAAGAGATGATGATCAAGGAGCTAGAAAAATACCAAAACACATAAAACCAAGAGTTACAACATGCTTTCCAAAAATTAAAGAGAGTTAGAAATGGATTACAAGAGGGTTTTTGCATTACCTTCCCTTACTTTAACTAGCTTAAGCCAATATAAGAGAGGATGGAGCTTTCTAAGCATGGAGGCCTTTTTTAGGTTTAGGGTTTTAGGAATTTGATTAGGGTTGGAATGAATGAGGTTTGGAGAGTATGAGATAATTTATAGAGGAGGTTTAGGGTGGGTTATTGGGCTAGGTTTAGAAACCCAATAAGAAGAGAGTTATTTATATGTTTTCCAAAAATTAGTCTAAGTGTTCATGTATGTTTATAAAACTCATTTTTCTTATCCAAACCCGTTTTAAAATCTCTCCTAAAATATTTAACTTTCCAAAAATAACATTTTATCCTCATTTTAAATTCTCATATTTCCCATTTAATTAAAATAGCCTTTTTCACATAAATTTTGTTATTCCAAATTCTTTTATGCTTCATTAAAATAAATAAAAATCCTAACTTTTATTTATTAGTTGGTAATGCAAATCCCGGGTTGTTACAGACTCCCCCCTTAAGAAAATTGCGTCCCCGCAATTCCTTAAGATAGATGTCGTCTATAACGTCAAATCCACAAAAGAAGTGATAGAGATAAAATAGAGAATTCTCACCCGTAGAAGAAGATGGGAGAAAGCCAGGATAAGAGCATTCGATAGATTCTCTGGTCTCCCAAGTGCAGTCCTTAGGATTCGGTGACCATTGAATCTTCACGAGTGGAACCTCTTTGTTGCGAAGGCGTCTAACCTCCGAATCAAGCACACGAAGAGGTTGCTGCTCCAAAAATAAATCAGGTAAGATCTCTAAATCAGGCACAACATGCGGCTCAAAGATAGAATCAGGATCGCGGACACACATGCGAAGCTGGGAAACATGGAACACGTCGTGCATTCCAGAGAAGTGAGCAGGTAGAGCCACACGATAAGCCACTTGGCCAATGCGTTTCGTAATAGGAAATGGTCCAACATAGCGAGGAGCCAACTTCCCTGTAGAGCTGAAACGCACAACCCCTTTCATAGGAGATATCCGAATAAAGACATGATCACCAATGGAGAACTCAAGAGGCTTCCTGCGGTTGTCCGCGTAGGATTTCTGACGGTTCTACGCCTCTTTCATTCTCTGACGAATAAGAATAATCTTCTCAGAAGATTCCCGAACTGAATCTGGACCAAGAAGGAGCTTCTCGCCAGATTCTAACCAACACGAAGGAGAACGACATGGCCTTCCGTAAAGAGCCTCGAAAGGAGCCATGCCAATACTAGACTGAAAGCTGTTGTTGTAGGAGAACTCTACAAGCGGTAAGTGATCCTCCCAACTACCTTCGAAATCCAGAATACAAAAGCGTAAAAGATCCTCTAAAACACGATTCACCCTCTCTGTCTGACTGTCGGTCTGAGGATGATAAGCAGTCGAGAGATTCAGCTTTGAGCCCAAAGCTGACTGTAGGCACTTCCAGAAGTGACTAGTAAAGATAATGTCTCGATCACAGACGATAGAGCTAGAAATGCCATGAAGTCGAACGACTTCCTTCACATATAGCTTGGAAAGCTGAGGAGCAGTCCGAGTGGACTTAATAGGAATGAAATGAGCTGATTTGGTCAAGCGATCGACGATGACCCAAATAGAAGTATGGCCTGACCTCGATCGAGGCAGACCGTCAATAAAATCCATGGATACCTGATCCCATTTCCACAATGGAATCTCTAGCGGTTGAAGAAGACCAGATGGACGCTGATGCTCAGCTTTGATCTGTTGACAAGTCATGCAACGGCTTACATAACTTGCAACATCACTCTTCATGCCCTCCCAAAAAAATAGGCGACACATGTCGGCATACATCTTACTCGACCCGGGATGTATAGTGTACTTAGTGCGATGACACTCGTCTAGAATGTCACGCCTAAGAAATGAATCAGATGGCACAACAAAATACGGTTCTTCCTGCGAAGACACTGATGAGAATCAATAGAATAATCCGACAATGTCTCATCACTGGATCCCGACTCAAGGAGATGAATATATCGCAACAAGTCTGGATCCTGCCGCTGAGCATGGACAATGCGATCCAATAGAATAGGTCGAGCTTCCAAGCTAAATAGCAAGATCTGAGGATTAGAAGACGGAGCTCGATTTCGAATATCACACATAGAAAGAGTCTCTAGAATATCCCACTCGGCTATCATCATAGAAACTACTGCCGAGTGTTTGCAACTGAGTGCATCAGCCACACGATTACCCTTGCCAGGGGTATACTGAATGTCTAAGTCATATGAGGCGAGAAACTCAGGCCATCGCTGCTGCCTCATATTGATATCCTTCTGACTGAATAAATACTTCAGCGACTTGTGATCGGTGTAAAGAGTGAAGCGTTCGCCTAATAGAAAGTGATGCCACATCTTCAAAGCAAAGACGATAGCTGCCAACTCAAGATCATGAGTCGGATAGCGAACCTCATTCGGACGTAGCTGCCTAGAAGCATAAGCAACTACCCGATCCTTCTGCATAAGCACAGCACCGAGGCCGCTACCACAAGCGTCGGTGTAAACAACAAGATCCTGGTTACTCTCAGAAATCACAAGGATAGGAGTATGAGTGAGAAGTTCCTTCAATCGCTGGAAAGAAACTTCACACTTATCAGACCAAATAAAGCGAACCCCCTTACGAGTCAGAGTCGTGAGGGGAAGTGCAACACGAGAGAAATCCTTGATAAATCGATGGTAATAACCCGCCAGACCAAGGAAGCTGCGAATATCATGAACATTCTCAGGCTGCTTCCAATTCTGAATAGCTTCAATCTTGACAGGATCAACAGAAATACCCTCAGAAGAAACAATATGACCCAAGAACTTGACCTTGCTCTCCCAGAAATGGCACTTGGAGAGTTTGGCCCTAAGCTGATGCTGACGAAGAGTATCCAAGACGATCCACAAATGATGAGCATGCTCTGCCTCGGATCTAGAATAAATAAGAATATCGTCGATGAAAACCAGAACGAATCTATCGATGTATTCCCGGAATACTCGATTCATGAGATCGATGAAGAAAGCCGGAGCGTTCGTCAAGCCGAACGGCATGACCAACCACTCAAAAGAACCATAACGAGTGCGAAATGCTGTAAGAGGAATGCTGTCTTCCATGACTCGTAGCTGATGGAATCCGGTGGCAAGGTCAAGCTAAGAGAAGACCTTCGCACCGCTCAATTGGTCAAACATGTCGTAACGGGAATTAGAGTTAGACATGATTCAATGATAGATAATTAATTAAGGAATACTACGGAATATAACGGATTCCTATACATATTCCTAACTTATCTATCAATAAACATAAGGAAGGGATTTGATTTAATTCGGATCTAATTTAAAATGTATTGTACTAAGTGTATCTGTTCTGTGTTTATTATGCTTATTCCTGAAACCAGGCTCTGATACCAAACTGTAAAGCCCCACTCTGAGACCCACTGTAACAAAGAGTATTACGGGAGTAATACTGTCTGTTAAAGCGGAGAATAGAGTATAGTGGAAGCGACCATTTGTAATCAAGCTATAACTATCTACTGAATACGTCGAAAGGATGGTATCTATATTTTTTTTCAAGTGGTTCGACATATTCAGTAAATACTTATAACGAAATTACAAATGGCTAAAGATCTATCAGGACAAAGCATAATATTAAATGATAAAACATCACAGAACAGAATCACATAACAGATATAAAATCCTAGAACAATACATCGTCAATACAGATCCAATTACAATAAGTGGGTACAAAGCCACTGCCCACACATGTGGGTTAAAAATATGTACATATCAAAGTCTGAATAATAACAGAGTAGCGGAATAGTGGACAAATAAAAGCGCTATCTATCAGCATAGCAGATAATGTCCAAGCGGAAGCACAGAAGCTAAGTCCAGAGACCTAACCTGAAACAACTCGGTCTGACCCGAGCGAAAACACTCGGGTCAGGCTAGCTAAACAATCAGTAATAACTGAGATATATAGTAATGCGGTACATAAATAAAACAGTACTTATCCAAAGAGAAGTATATTATGAACCACATGAATATAATGACGATCCCTAATCATCAATAAACAATAAAAATCTCCAAAGAGAAATCAACACCAAAGTGTAGAATAAATAAAATCGCCTCATATCATCGGCGTAGCCAAAGCTATAAAAAGATGCCCATAGGCAATAATCCCAAGAGTGACCAGAGTCCGTAATCAATGCCCAAGCAAAGATCGATGCTCCAAAGAGCAATGGGGATATACTGAAAAGTCAATGAAATCAAAACACTGAAAAGCAGTGTCCAGAGACACTGTGAATCCACAAGGTAATCGCACTTACATCGTATGATTCCATAGAACCAACACCGAATGGCGGTACTCGAATGGATGTAAAATCATCAAATAATACCAATATTGCACGTGCACCGACCAGAGTCGTTGTTGCCAAGTACTGTAGAGTTGTGATCGATCACTCGCACAGATGCGGAACGCGCGAGACGGCAAGATCCTTCCCAGAAGGATAAAGGCCCAGAGGCGCATGCCGAAAAAAATAAACTGCTCCATAGAGCAGGTGTCTAGAGACGGTTGCCCAGAGGCGTGGTGACCCAGAGGTCCAGTACTGGCCGCCCAAAGGCTAATGTGTCACTAACTTCTTGGAGAGGAACCCGTAAAGTGTTAACAATGAGTCTCATACCCCACGTTCGCACTAAACGGTTTACTAACCAATAGCAAGCTCACACTCCAAACAATAAAAAGTCCACCTCGTATCATCGGTAAACTAGACCCAAAGGTCAAAACGATCAATCGAATAGGTCAGGGATTAACCGGAAAGGAAATACACATGGTTCCATAGGCCGGAGATTTCCTAACCGTTTAAGCACCTTTCCACTTCGCTCGACGTGCTAAAAAGTGAGTGTGAGATTTTTATTATAGAAAATAATGGTGCGAAATGGATTTATAATTGATTCTGAAATCACTTTAAAACGGCTTTTGAAAACTCTCCTATTATGGAGTAATTAATTTAATAATTAAAAATAATATTATATAATAATTTTTAAAGCCATTTAGGAGTGAAAAATTCTTTGAAAATAATTCATAAAACCCGTGTACGAAATCTAGAGACAAATCTCAAAGAAATCAATAAAACCAGAAAATCACTGAAAATATTCCAAGTGTTGGAAAATAGTCCAAAAATGACGCGAACCCAAGTTCGGAAAATTATTCGGACTAGCAAACTGAATCCGAATGGCATGAAAATTGGTAGACATATAGTCCAACATCCCTGCTCCAAACTGCAAAAAGAGTCGGGAAATTACGACTTGAAACGAAGAAACGGCGTCGTCTCAAAGTCGGACAAAAATCATAAAACTTTACTGTGTCAAAACAGTGTAAAGGTCCCACTTCGACGACATGGTCGAAGGGTCACATGAACTCAGATCTTGATGAAAATTTGCAGGAGCGTAGTAAAGTCCTCCTACTTTGATATGCAACAAGAATCGTTCGGTTTCGACTTGAAACGAAGAAACGACAATGTTTCAAAGTTGGTCCGACGATAACTGAAAATGATCACTATTGTAAAACAGTTTCTGGGTGCTACTTCGGCAATAGAAACGAAGTATCTAATGCACCCAGATCTAAACCAAACTTTGCATGGTTAAAGATCTCGATCTCATCATTTTAACGAGACCAAAAACGATGAAATCCGACAAAGGACGAGTCCGGGATGGCGTCACAAAGTCAGGGTTCTACGCTGAAAACAACGGGAGAAAAGAGACTAAGGCCTATAGCTATGCACTAACTGGCCAGAAATGAAAAACCACAATTTTGGCATAGTAAACTTCAAATTCTGGCAAAATGAATAAAATGAAGGTTGTAGCTTAGTTTATAAGCTTTCCGGAATGACCAAGATCGTCAAATTCCGACCAGAGATGAAAATTCTATGACTAAAACAATTCTCAGACCTAAATTTTATATCACTGTCGTTGTGCTCTCGGGACAGTGGTAAGAATGCACAGTATTGACCAAATTAACTTCGAAATTTCATGAAACTCAAAACATGAAAGTTTTAGCTCTAAATCTAAGCTTTCCAGAACATCCAAAATTATTAGATTTGGATAAGAAACGAGTAACTTATGGCCAAATCAATTTCAGGTTTTTAGTTTCTCAACCCTGTAGTTTGTTGTCAGGTCAGCGACAAACAAACGTGATTTCGACCATTCAAACCACAAAATTAGGCAAAGCTCAAAACATAAAAGTTATAGCCTACAGAAAAACTTTCCAGAACATCAAGAAAATCTTAATTCCGATTTAAGATGAATGAGATATGCCTAATTTACTAACAACAATAAACTAATTATAATTTCAGCTAGCATATATTACCTCTTTCCAAGCAATGAAAAGAAGATCAAAGAGTTTCACAATCTAAATGCACAAAAAAAAGAGGATTACAAAATAATTTCAGAAATTAAGAGATGCTTATACATAGATTCGGAGAGGGTTTATCTAGTATTCCTCTCAAGCAAAAGAACAAACACCTATATGGCACTAACCAAAGCTAAGAGATGATGATCAAGGAGCTAGAAAAATACCAAAACACATAAAACCAAGAGTTACAACATGATTTCCAGAAATTAAAGAGAGTTAGAAATGGATTACAAGAGGGTTTTTGCATTACCTTCCCTTACTTTAACTAGCTTAAGCCAATATAAGAGAGGATGGAGCTTTCCTAAGCATGGAGGCCATTTTTAGGTTTAGGGTTTTAGGAATTTGATTAGGGTTGGAATGAATGAGGTTTGGAGAGTATGAGATAATTTATAGAGGAGGTTTAGGGTGGTTTATTGGGCTAGGTTTAGAAACCCAATAAGAAGAGAGTTATTTATATGTTTTCCAAAAATTAGTCTAAGTGTTCATGTATGTTTATAAAACTCATTTTTCTTATCCAAACCCGTTTTAAAATCTCTCCTAAAATATTTAACTTTCCAAAAATAACATTTTATCCTCATTTTAAAATCACATATTTCCCATTTAATTAAAATAGCCTTTTTCAAATAAATTTTGTTATTCCAAATTCTTTTATGCTTCATTAAAATAAATAAAAATCCTAACTTTTATTTATTAGTTGGTAATGCAAATCCCGGGTTGTTACATGTATACTTTGGAATTAGGTCTCGAAATTAGTTCATTGAATTCGGAATAGAGGTATTTGATATAGAATGTTATCGGCACGCTTTGATTGGAGTTCGAGATTTTTGGGTGTATAGTGTCGAATATTATCGAATAAAATAATAGAAATCAAATCTTTTTAAATCCCAAGCCTCTATCTTAGCCCATACCTCCTCACTTCAACACCTTCACTACCCATAGCCTCCTCCCCAATTTAAACATTGCTTGTAAACAAAAAGAGAAGATTTTCAAACTTATAAAATCAAAATCAAATTGTATAGTCCACTGAAAATCCTAATTTTGGATTCATTGAGCTCATATGCTTGGGAGCTTCAATTCCATGGTCTTATGGGTAGGCGTGGTAGTGTTTTGTGATGGCCAAGGTTATTGGGCAGTGATTATGGCTTGGGATGGTTAGAGATATAGGCAACGAGAGACGATGAGCTTGCTTCCATTGCATTTCTCGTTCGAAGAGACATCTACCCTGCAAGTCTGGTGGGATTTGGCACAAGTTCGGGTAGTCCGCACTTTAAGCCAAAGGGTAGGAGAGCTTTAGATTGGATTTTATCTAGGGGCACGAGCTTGTCATCGTGGTGTTGGGGAGGTAGCTCTCGCGAAGACGGACGCGTTGGCGAAAACGGGAGTCAATTCCGTTGAGAAACGAAGGAGTTAATGGTCATTTGTATATTTGCGGTGATGGGTTAGTGCAAATGCACGGCCTGTGCATTCCAATGGGAAGAAGATGGATTAGTAAGGAGGATTAAGGATATGGATTAGATTAATTAAGTAATTAGTGATTAATTTAATTATTTAATAACACATTTATCAAATAACTTTTGCGAACGAGGTCAGATTCGAACGCAGTTTTTTGCTTTGCACTTGTATGGAAATTATCTTCACAATGGAGTTAGATTGATCAGAGTTGAAGCAAGTGAAATTTTTGGATAAACGAACGTCCGTTCGGTTTTTGTTCAAACCGGAACGATTCGGCGAAAACTGAAATCAATGTGAGTTGAACTCACATTCCATTTTACTATATCATATCTATGATGCTAGAAACTATTATTGATTGCTTGGATGTTAGTTAAATTATTTGACTGGTTGTTTGGTTGAATTTCCATTTGGGAAAATGGATGACCTATTAACTTGATTATTATGAACCCATATGATTATATATAATGTCCTTAACCATTGTTTTGCAGGGAAAATTTATAGAGAGACCCTGAGGGGTTTCTCACCAATAATTATTTATTTACATCCTTATTCTATTATATTGACATTTAATTGAAATATATCTTGGTATTCCATTTAAATTGTTTAAATGTCATTATAGCATTTTTCGCTATACCGTCATTTGTTGACTTTATCTTCAAAACCCTATCATGTGTGTTTTGAACTTGACCTTGTGTTTTCATTAAATAGAATTTTAAAATACATCAATCATATTAATTAATGGTATTTTAAATTAATTAACCATTTTAATTAATGGTTATTTAAATTAATTAACTTTATTGACCATTGATGTTTAAAGTTAACTAATCATGTTAACTAATGATTTTGGAACTAATTAATTACTTTAGTTAATGATGTTTTGAAGTTTATTAAATTATTTAATTAACGAGACTTGAATTTAATTTAATCATTTTAATTAATGATTTTAAAATTCAATTAATCATTTTAATTAGTTATTGTTTTAAATGTAATTAATTGTTTTAACTAGTAATATTTGAAATTTAGTTAATCATTTTAATTAATGATGTTTTATAGTTAACTAATCATTTTAACAAATGATGTTTTAATTAATCATTTTAACTAATGAGGTTTGAATTTAGTTAATCAAATTAATTTATGATTATTATTTTTTTAGCAAAGCTAGCCGGCTTTATAGTGGACCATGCCACTGTATTACAAAAGAAAAACAGGTGTTCTGCACATGCACAGAACAGCTAAATCGGTTTTGAAGTGGACCGACCACTAAATAACCAGCAAGTTCGGCACAACAGCCAAAAGTGCATGATCACAATACAAGTTGCACGAGGCAATCACACTAAGAACCACCATACCGAAGACACTCTGATCTAACTGGAGCTGAAACAGCTCCACTATTACAAGCATTACAAATAAATTAGCACAAAGACTTTGACATAACCAAACGACCATGCCTAAACAAAACAACTAAAAAGTAACATAACAAAACCAAATTATACTACCAATCCTAAGGAAGAACGAGCACTAGCTAGCTGCACGTAAGAAGCAGCAAAAAAACTAGAAGCATAATCCCAATACAACAGCAATTGCTAACAAAATGAACAGCAAGTAACACGGCCCAGCAACTACATTGCCAGAGCAAAGACCAAAAGCCCAGAACATAACTTGACAACCATGAAAGCATACAACCAAAGCCACATCCGACACTAAGCCATGAAGCACGACAACCACCAACAACAAAATAACACTTCCTGTTGCGTGAGCAATCCCAAAAGCATTAAGTTGAAGGGGAAGAAGAAACATAGTATCAGACTTGATTACAAGAAAGCACAGAGGCAAATGGAACTGTGAGAGAAAGAATCACCAAACTTGGAAACCATAAGCGCCAATAGATGACCAAATAACCAAAATCGGATCCCGAATGGAAATGAACCTGCCAATGCCAAATCAAGAAGAGCCACAAAGGAAAGGAGGAACGCAAGTGAACAACCAAACCCAAAATAGAAGCACGGCAAACAAATCAAACAGCGACACTTCAGTTGCAAGCAATCACCAAGGCCTTGTTGACAAGATGTAAACGGAAGGAGGCAAGAACACAAGCCAGAACCTAGAAACCAAACTTCTAATGCAAACGACAGATCAAAGCCAGAAATCAAGACGCAATTCGAGAGCAAGGAAAGCGATAAAATGAGGCTTTGCAGCAACGAGAAAAGCTAGGTAAGGAGGAGGAAGAAGATGATAGACGGGCGATGAGGAAAAGGAAAGAGTCGGTAATCGAAAAGGTTAGCACGAAAGATCGGAAAGGGGAAACAATAGAGGCGGCTGAAGAAGAGACCTAGTCCCCATTGATACAAAGCACTGATTGATTTATTGTATTTAATTAATTGTTTTAATTAATTGTATTTAAAATTTATTAATCATTTTAATTAATGATGTTTTAGATTATTCATAATTAATGATTATTCGAATTTAATAAATCTTTTTAATTATTGATATTTAAACTTAATTAATTAATTTAATAAAAGTGATTAAAGTAAATTAACTAATATAATGAAAGTGTTTTAAAGTTAACTAACTAATTTAGTGTTTTAAAGTTAATAAACTGATTTAATAAAGAATTTAAATTTAATTTACTAATGATATAAAAGTGGTTTGTAAATAATTAACTCTTTTATTTAAAATAATTGATTTGCTTTTTTAAAAGAGAATATAAATGTGATTAATTATATTTTAGGATAATTAATATTTTTTTAAATTTATAAATAATGGTTTATAAATGGGAAAAATCCTTTAAAGGGGATTATTTATAAATAAAGCCAAGTGTAAATTGTTTTGGGTTTATAGTAAACAATGTTTTAATGACATTTGTTTTTGACCCTTATTTTAATATATTTAGCATTATAAGTTTGCCTTTTAAAAGAATATTTTTAAAGAGTATTTCCAAAGTGTTTTTACCAATATTGAAATATGGAAATCAAGACAAGTTTAGTTTTTAAAAATAAAGTTCGATTCAGTTATGGAAAAGTAATTTCGTAAATGATATTGCTTACATGAAAAGGATCTGGTCATACTTTTAATGCTAATCGTTGAGGCTTGGACTCATTACTACCTTGATGGTTAAAAATATCGTCAAGGCGATGCCTAGAGGTAACACTACCGCAACTTGCCTGGCATGATTTTCAACCAAGAGATAGCACTTGTTTGGAATCGAAGAGTAGTGTTAAATATATGATATTTAATTTCTATATACGGTCATTTTAATTATCCCCCATATTTGATTTATTAATTATCGGATTCGACTTTCTTCATGGTGTATCGTCACCTTAAAAATGATTTGCTGCTCTTTGAGCTTTGTTATTCTTTGTCGGAAATGACTAACTCCAAAGCGCGAGAGGGGGCCAAGATATGTGGGGTTGCTCCTATTAGGATACTTTCACATCTCATCTAGATTTGGATCGGTAGCGCTATTAGATGTGAAATATTCCGATTCTCGGTAAGGTTTGGCAGGGTCTGGCTTAGAGGTTTCTGAGAATTATCACAGAGTAAATGAGCTTCTCAGATGTATATTACTAGAGGTATACTTCTAAGGGGGTGCACCCTCCTAGTCATTTGTTGGAAATTTTCCTTCCCTTATTTGATTCGAACCTTTTAATATGTTTTTCTTTAATTGCAACGAGAAGAGTCAATTAGTCTTTGTAGTGTTCAATTATTGGTTTTGTCCATTCTATCAAGTTTGAACTGTTATTTTGTTTTATCCATTCTGTCCATTTTGGATTTTGCTCATATTATTTTCATTCTTTCAAGTCTAGTTTTTAATACTATTTATGCCCACTCTTATTTGGATTTTCTTACTGTTGTTTATCTCTACTCTTTCCTGTATGGAAGTTAATCTTATGAGGTAAAAACCTGTTCCGGGTTAGCGGTGCGACCTCATAGAACTTTTATATGTTCCCCATTATTTGAGTTTTCTCACGCTAGTATTTCTAGACTGACGTAGGTGTTATTTTATTATAATGCTCGGGTCAGACCGACTATTTTCCCAGGTTGGCTTTGGTGCTATGGAGATCTTGGAGAGGAGCTGGAGGTTCACCTAGTGTAGTATTTTATTTTCCACTGTATTGTATAGTATCCATATGAGCAATTGTAAGATCAGGATTTTATAACTGTCCAACTGATATGGTTTGTTTTTAACTCTGATATATTCTGTATTTTTGGAGTGATAGTTTTTCTGTCCTTTTTATATTATATGTTGTCGATTCCATTGTGAGATTCTGTTTTTCTATCTGTGTTCTTTTATTTTTATTTTACCCTAACAATCTGCCCTTCCAACAATTGGATGTTCGACATTTGAATACACTAGTAGTATACGGTGTCTACTTTCGATGGTCGAAAAGGCGGGTCGTTACACCTATTGTGATCAACAACCGTACCCTAGTCACTAGCGTATATAATCTAAAAATATCATCTAGATCGTGTGGTGACTATACCTTAATGGGTGCGACCCACATAGTCTTGTGGAATATCCCATGTTTTAGTAATTCCCGGTTGTGAGGCTTGAGGCTACACTTTACCTTTCTCTAGCAATCCCACTTGGAATGTTCACACTGCCTACCAGGCGACAATGCAATACTAGTATTTGTCCATACAAGTTGTTTAAGATACAAACAAACCAAAGACACTACTTCTACTACATTCATTTTGGAATCACTCTCAGGATTAGTAGCAAGTAGCCCTTGCACTTCAATGTCTTCGTCTTGAATTCTATCATTTTAGTTGTTACCAATTTGAATGCATAGTTGCTTCGAAGTAGTTTTCAGATAACTCATGCCATCCAATCCCGGTCTCCTCGAACCAACGTTCGACAATTTTAAAGGGTCAAGTTATCGATAGTGTACAGATCCACTATTAGGGGTGTGTATAGATTTTGCATATGAAAAATAAGACATCCTATACTTATCCCCACTTTCTGATTTCAAACAATACTATCCCTTGATTAACAATGAAGTCAGACAAGTTAGAAAAACTAACCTTGACTCGACATAATTCTTACTTCTTGAGATGGAGACGAGTTTCCATACCCTAGAATTTGGTGTTAATATACAATGAAATATCATTCATATACTTATCATGAACCATTTATCGAAATTAACTCCCTTATATTTATCACGTTTCTAATATTTCGACTTCTCTATCCCTCGCATAAAAACAAGTTCTAGACCTCATAGATAGAGGAAAGTTTTACTCGTCGGTTTTTAGTGCTAAATACAAGACGACTTACTTTCAATAAAATGTATCAACGTTTTAAATATCTAATTCATATTTGTTTGGCTACTTAATGACACAAACAAAAAGAATCTCTTGTATTTAAACTCATTCACTTATAAGGGAACGCTGCCATTAAATAAAATTGATCCTTATAAATAAAGTAATAATAAAACCTTTATTTATTAATAATTGGATCTTAATTAAATCTTAATTTAATCTTAATCAAAATTTAATTGAATCTTAATTAATTAATTAATTAATTAATTATTAATTAAACCCTACTTGATTAGTAATTAATAAATAATTAAACCCTAATTAATTAATAAATAATTAAATAAAAATTAGTACTCAACTAACTCTTTATTTAATTAATAATTAATTAAAACTCTTTTAATTGACTAATTATAATTACTTACTTAATTAATACTTAAGTACTAATTACTAATTAAATACTAACCATCTTTACTCAATTAATTAAATAAAAATGTTAAAACTCATACTTAATTAATAAGTAATAATTAACCTTTTGATACTTAAATTAGGTTTTAAAAATATTTTGAAACAATATTTAAGATGGAAACTGGAAGTGATTCAAAGGGAAGAGTGTATTCAATCTCGTTGGGGATTTCGTGAAATAATTTTTCGTATTCAGCTTTGCGTCGTTGTTAAGGTCGAGTGTCTCATTCTTGAAATTTTCGTGAATGGCACTAACTTCCAATGTTTGTTCACAAGGTTCGTTCGATTGGCTTTCAAGATTGAAAATGTTAAGATCCAAAGTCATGTTTCCAAAAGAGATTTTCATTGAAATGTTACGACAATTGATTAAGGCATTTGAGGTGGCTAAGAATGGTCGGCCTAAAATCAATGGAATTTGACTCGCAGGGTTTGTCACGGGTTGTGTTTCAAGAACGATAAAGTCAACGGGGAATATGAATTGCCCTACTCGAATGAGAACGTCTTCGATTTCTCCTACGGGATTCTTAATGGATCGATCGGCAAATTAAAGCGTGACTTTTATGGGTTTGAGCTCACCTAAGACTAATTGTTCGTACACGGAGACTGGAATCAAGTTGACACTCGCGCCTAAGTCAATCAAACATTTGTTAATCGCCTTGTCTCCAATTGTACAAGAAATCGTAGGGCAGCCAGGATCTTTGTATTTAACTAGCATGGATTGGGACAAGACTTCACTCAAACTGGCGGCTAAAAAGACTTTTTGGGCACTTGAGTGTGTCGCTTTTGGGTGCACAAGTCCTAAGAAATTTCGCATAAGTGGGGACTTGTTGAATGATGTCAAGAAGCGGAATGTTAACTTTGACTTTTTTAAAAATTTCCAACATCTTTTCCATTTGGTCCGAGTGTTTCTTTGGTCAAAGACGATGTGGAAATGGAACACGATACTCGGTAGCGGGTCTACTCGAGTAGAGGAAGAAGAATTTTGATTAGCATTCGATTCAACGTTTGGCTCCATGCTCTGTTCAGCTTCGTTTGTTGTTTTAGAAGTGTCGAGAGAGGTTTACGGTAAATCGTTTGGATTAACGACTTGATTATCGATTTGTTTACTGGAACGGAGAGTTGTGATAGCATTCAATTGGGTGACGTTGCTATCTTGAACAACATGGGCTTGATTTGAATTTGCGTTTTGATTTCTGGGATTTGGAAAGGGCTGGCTTGGGAATGTTCCTCGTTCGCGTTCACTTGCAGACGTGGCTAATTGACTCATTTGCATTTCGAGTTTTGCAATTGTTTGGTTTGTGTTTTGCATATATGAAGTCAATAAATTTTGCAAATTGCTGTTTGATTGAAGGCTTTGAGTAGCTGCTTTAGCTAAAGTTTCAAGAGTTTTCTCAAGCGAAGTTAAACGTTTATCGTCTTGGGGAGGATGAGCAGAATTTGGTTGAAAATTTGATTGTTGCAATTGATTATGAGATGGACCCGCAAAATTTGGTTGAAAATTGTTGGGCTGAAAGGGAGGATTCGAAGCACTATTCGAGAATGCTTGAAAATTGGGATGAATCATATTCATGTTGGGATTGTTTTGGTTCCATGCAAAATTTGGATGATTTCTCCAACCATGATTATACGTTGGAGAAAACGGGTCATTTTTGGCTTTATTGAAAGCATTGATTTGTTCGACGGAATTTGGACACTGATTGGCTATATGATTAGGATCGTTGCATTTATAACACATTGGTTGGGAAGCTTGGTTCATTTGATTTGATGAGAAAACGTTATCGAATTTTTTAATCATTGCATCTATCTTAGCTTCCAAAGCAAAAGAAGATCCTATCAAGTGTGCACTCGATCGTGAGTAAATTGATTTCTCGTTCGAAAATTCCCATTGGGATGACTTTTCGGCGAGGTTTTCAAGAAATTGCCAAGCATCGTCGTGATGTTGGGCAAGAAAATTGCCTTGGCACATTGATTCGAGCATGGTTCGTGAGTTGTTTTCGAGACCATCGTACAATATTTGGCAAATCGTCCATTTTTCAAAGTTATGGTGCATTTTATCAAAAGCTCTTTAAATCTTTCAAAATATTTTCCAAATGGTTCTCACTTGAATTGATGAAAATTTACAATTTTGTTTCGGATTCTACTCGTTTTTTGCAAGGGGTATAACTTTTTTAAGAAGGCTTTTACGAATTCTTCCCACGTTTTAATTGAGTTCGATGGTAAGCTGTACAGCCATTTTTCAACGTAATCCGTAAGAGCGAATGGAATTAATCGAAGTTTGATTCCATCATTGGAAAGTTGTTGGAGTTTAATGGTTGCACAAACTTGTTCGAATTTAGTCAAAATGATGTATGAGTCATCGTGTTCGTAATTGCCAAATTTTGGAAGTGTGGCAATATGGTTCGAGTGAATTTCGAAATGGTTACCCGTAGGGGCGGGTAACTTGATGCAAGATGGAATAGGAACTCTATCGAAAAAAATTCTATCCATAAGAGTTCGATGGGCGTTTTCGTTCGCCATTTCGGGAGGATCGTCTGTTCGAGTTAAACGGTTAGTCGTTGAGTCACGAGTCCAACGATTTGTTGTTGTGTCACGAGTCCAAGTACTCATGCACAAGTGAAAGTCGAGAAGAGAAAGAAGTTAGAAATGAGTTTAGACAACGAAAGAAGATTTGAAAAATGAAATAAAAAATTGTTTTTGTTTTTTTTGAAAGGAAGAAAACTATTTACCAAGTGAAATTTATTTTCAAAAGAAAAGTTTGATTTTTTTTTGGCTTTTCAAATTTTTTATATGTTTTTTGTTTTTGTAATTTTCTTTTGTTTTTGAATTTTCAAATATTTCTCAAAAGGAGTTTTTCAAAATTTTTTTGTATTTAGAAAATGGAAATTTGATTGTTTGTTTTTGTTTCTGAATTTTCAATTTTTTTTTGTTTCTGAATTTTTATATTTTTGAAAAGATTTTTTTTATTTTTGTTTTTGATTGGAAATTTTCAAAGGAAAGGAAAGAAGGAAATTTTTTTTTGAATTAAAAACTAAGTTAAGTAAAATTTACAAAAAAATTTGTTTGGATTTTGGATATTTTTTTTAAATATGCATGAATTAATGCAACTAAATGAATGCAAAGGACTTAATTACAATTTTCTATCCTTAGTAGCTCCTAACCCAAAATTGTATAATCACACTTTGTCTTAAATCAACAAAAAAATTTCTCAGCCAGGTAACGGGCAGGAGTTATCAGTGTACCACGAATCACCGTAGCAATGCAGCCAAAGGTTTAAGTACCTTCATAGGAACAACCAGTATAATATTTATGAATCACCATAATTTTTATAACTGGTTATTACTCTACCGTAGCCTAGACACCAAGAAATGAAATTGTTCAAAGAAAACAATTGTGAAGATACAATTGAGCCCTAGATGAGCTCGTAACACCCTTAAGTCGAATGTCTAACCTTTATTATTAGTCAAATTCTACGATGAAATGCGTTTGTGGGCTAAGGAAAGGGTGATGAAATCCCTCACCTTATGTGAATTGGGGTATTGCCCTTAGAAAAGAAAATAAGATGAGATGAATGCAAAATAAGAAATTAAATGTGAATTTACAATGCAACTAAAATGAAGTTTGTTTTTGTTTTTGGATTTTGAAATTTTTTTTATATATATATAAATGCAGATGCAAGCAACCAACAATGCAATTCAAAATAAAACAAGAGATGAAAGCATAATATCAGAGCGTGCAGATTATTAGCAATTTATTTTTTAAGCGGTAGATTTTTTTTAGCAAGTAGGCAAGCAATTATTTTTGGCAAACACTTCTTCTATTTGATATTCTGCTTTGGCACCCTGAAATAAAAACAAGATATATATACATTTTTTTAATATATAAGGATGGAATTTAAAACAAATGAAAACAAAACAAGTGGAAACAAAACAAATGAAAACAAAAAAAATGAAGACAACTCAAAGCAAATAAATTCAAACTTGTTTTTTTAGGAGAAAAAAAAATAAAACAAATGAAAAACAAACAGGTGAAACTAAAACTTTTTTTTGATCAAGGCAAAATTAAAATAAGTCAAAATAAAACAAAACAACTTAAACTTGTTTTTTTTAAAAAAAAATAAAAAGAAAAGGAAAAAGGAAAACTTAAGAACAAAAGTAATGCGCGACCACACAAAACCCAAATATGCAAACACACCGAATACCTAGCTTCAGAAATCAAACACGTTATTCTCTTCTATTCAAAACGAAATCACTGCAATCGAAAATCAAAAACAAACAAAAAATCAAAAGTAAAATCACTAAATCCACAATCGCGAACTAAAAGAAAAATTCTTACGATGCGATTGGCTGGATGCGAACTAAAAGAAGAAATCAGAAGCAAAAGAAAATGAATTCTTGTAGATTACGTTTGCACTGGTCGAGGGTTGTAGTGATTCGGGGAAGAATTGAAGGTGGTTGGAGTTTGATTGTCAGAGGCGGTCGAGGTGATTTTGTGAATTTCGATGCCTGTTCAAGATGAAGGCGATTATGTTCTGGATGTTCAATTTAGGGTGCATCGAGGATACTGGTGGTGGTCGCGGCAAGGCCAAAGGGTTTTGAAAGGAGTTTTTTCTTTTTGGTAATGAAGTCAGGGATGAAGGAGTAGTTTCTGTGATTTGTCAGATGAATGAAATGAAGAGAGAGTAAGGCAGTATGGTGGATTGTCAGCGGTATGGCAGTGTAGTGGGACTGCAGTTTGGAAATGAATGTGATGAGATGTGGATGGCTACAGGGAAGTGTAAGGCAAGGGCAATGGTCGAGCATAGTGGAGAAGGTTATTTGATGTGGCCAGGCAGTTTTGTTGAAGATTATGTTGTTGAGGCAGATGAAGAAGTATTGGTAGTTATGAAGGGATGTTATGAAGAGATATGCAGCGGTCGTGTGTTATGGTTAGAAGGCAGCTCTGGCTACTCTGGTCGATGATGAGTTTTAGGCAATTCGATTGGCTTGGGGAGTTGTAGAGGAATTGTGCTGTTTGAAGAGGTATGGATTCGACAGTTTTCATGTATGTTAAAGTAGTTGGGTAGGATTTGAGATGACAAAGTATTTGGTGTGGTAGGTAGTTGTTTGTATGACAGTGGCTATGTGACAGTGGTAATTTGGTTAGTGTAAGCCTGAGGAAGAAGGTGTTGGATGAGAAGTGTGTAGTTGTATGTGATGAAGTGTTTGCTATCTGTGGTTGATGGTTGAAGGTATTGGTAGTTGTTCGCTATGGGGGGAGGTGATTGACTGCGTAGAGGGATGTTGACTTTGTAGTCAGGGTGGTTGAGGTATATGGTGCTGCGGGGAAGTCAAGTGGTACTGTAGTGAAGTGGAAAGGCCGTCGATACGATGGTGCAATGGATTGATAGGTTAGTGGTCTTTGAAGTAGGCAGTGGCTCAGTGATGTTGCACTTGTAGTTGCAAGGTGGTTGAAGAGGTAGGCTACTGCAGTTCAAACTTGTTGCGGTGAGATGAAATGTAAGTATGACAAGTTTATGGTCAGAGGATGAAATGAAATGGTCAGTTGGTATGACAAGTTAATGGTTGGTTTTGGCAGGGAAGTGGTGAGCAGGAACAGTAGTTGATGAGCAGTTAGTGGATGATAAAGAATTCCAAGTAGAAAATTGAAGTAATGGTGAAATGGTAAATGAAGCAGTGTTAAAGGAAATGCAGTGGCAAATGATATGTAGTGATGATTGAAGGCAAGTTGTCGAAGTGGGAGGTTGTGTTGAAGTAAGGCAGAGTTTGGCAGTAGTGCTTAAGAGGAAGGCAGTGGTGGTGAATTTTGTTTTAAAACAGAGAGGAGTAAGGCAGAATGCAGCTGTAGTGGTAGAAATAAGAGGAATGTGCACAGAAGTTTGTTAACAGTTTGTAATGGAACAGTAAAAGAAAAAATGCACAATGTAAGTGCAAACAAAATGTAAAATGTCGAAATAAAGTCAAATGAAAATGTAAAATGGAATGGAAATTTTTTTTTCTTTTGCAAGTGAAATTGTGGATGCTTAATTTTTTTTATACAAATGCAAATGCTAATGAAAAAGAAACTAGCAAACTACAAACAACAAACAACTGGAATAAAATGAGCACTCTTAGTTAGCCGATTCACAATGACCCACACACCTTCATTCCCTTTCTTGATCAAGTTATCCATCGATAAAATCCATTGATATCTATTCCTACTTCCAATTTGGGATCTTCAATGGTTGAAGTAGCCTAGTAGTTCTTTGGTGATCACCCTTGATATGTTGATAGTTCACACATCAGTTGACATGGATTGAGATATCCCTCTTCATCCCCTTCCACCAGAACACCCGCTTCATATCTCGATGCATCTTTGAAACACCCAGATGGATACTCAACTTGGATTTATGGCACTCTAATAAAACATCCTATCTAAGACCATCGACATTAGGAATGCAAATCCTTTCATTCATATGAAACACACCTCGATGGTCTGCCTCAAAGCTCAAACAATTTCCTTCCACCACATCTTTAACGATTTCCATTAAGCAGTTATCTTCCCTTTGTTTGCTCATAATCCTTTCCTGAAGAGTCGGACTAACTTCCAAGAGAGCCACAACCATGTTCCTGCTCAGACATCTGTTACCACATTTACTTTTCGTGGCTTATAGAGAATATACAAATCGTAGACCACTAGAAATTCCAACCACCTCTGCTGCCTCAAGTTCAGATCTTTTTGAGTGAAAAGACACTTTAGGGACTTGTGATCCGCGAAGAGCTCCCCTCTCACCCAACAGATAATGTCTCTACATCATCAAAGTAAACACGCCTGCTAATGATTCCAAATCACGTGCAGCATAATTCTTCTCGTGGGGCTTCAGTTACCTACTAGCATACGCAATAACCTTCCCATGCATCAAAACTGCACCCAACCCTACTCTACAAGCATT
The DNA here is from genome assembly GCA_030737815.1 of Allium fistulosum. NCBI lineage: Eukaryota > Viridiplantae > Streptophyta > Magnoliopsida > Asparagales > Amaryllidaceae > Allium > Allium fistulosum. The sequence goes on from CM060905.1 coordinate 1,253,126,732, forward strand.
GATGTAAATATTCAATCCTCCACTTCTATCCGAAATGGCTAAAATTGGAGCGTTGGTCAACCTCCTCTTCAACTCAACAAAGGCTTACTCACATTCGGGGTCTAAACAAAATTTTCATTCTTCTTTGTCAGCTTAGTCAAATATGAGGCGATCTTGAAGTAATCCTAAATGAATCTCCTATAAAATCCGGCTACACCTACGAAACTTCAAACTTCAGTAGAAGTCTGCGGTGTCTTCCATTCTTGAACAACCACAACCTTTGTTGGATCAACTAAGATACCATCTCCAAACACGATATGTCTTATGTACCTTACTTCTGACTGCCAAAAGTGACACATAGAAAATTTTGTCTTCAGAATGTTTTTCCTTAACGTTTCTAACACCACTGCTAAATGGTGTTGGTGCTCTTCCTCGGTCATGGAGTAAATAAGGAAATCATTTATAAAGACTAACATGAACTTATTAAGTACATTCCTGAAAATGTGATTTATAAGGTCCATGAAACACGCGGGTGCATTGGTTAGCCCAAAAGACATAACCAACCACTCAAAGAAAAATTTTGGTCCTCTAAATGTAGTTAAGGATATACTATCTTCCACTACTCTCAGCTGGTGAAATACGGTAGCCACGTCCATCTGGGAGAATACTTTAGCTCTATCTAGTTGGTCAAAAAGTCTTCTATGTGAGGCAAAGGATGCTTATTTCGAATTGTCTACTTATTCAACCCCTAATAATCCACACACAGTTTTAAAGAACCACCTGACTTTGGGATAAAAACGATAGCTACTCCCCATCCAGAATGACTCAATCTTATCGGTCCTCTTCTCAACAAGTCATTGGTTTGAGCTTTTAGCTCCTTCCTCTCTTTTGACACCATTTTCCGCATAGGTTGAATAATAGGTCTCACACGGGGAATTAAATTAATGTGGAACTCAATCTCCCGATGTGGTGGTAGACTGTTAACTCCTTCGAAGACATCAAAAAAATTCTTAACAATTTCTATCGACTCTATCTCTTCTTGGGACGATTCTAATGCATAAAGGAAACTTATTATACATTTGTTTGTGTTGACACCAAAATGGGCATCAACACCCTTAGAATTTCATAGTTATCGGAAAATTAATGGAATCTAAAGAATAAAGCATAAAAGTAAATAGACATGAAGATTTTATAGTGGTTCGGCAATCTTGGCCTATGTTCACTCCGACTTTTATTAATCTTTAACTTGATACAATTACATGAGCTGTTAGATTAGCTAGAATCCATTGGTACAAGTTTATAAAATGAAATAGCCATGGGAGAGCTCCAGGAGTGGCAAGAAGGAGAAGATGAAGTAGAAGTCTCCTTTTCTCAAGCTATGACTGCTGTATTTATAGTAAGTGACGTGCACGGATCGGGCTGAAACTTTGCAAGAAGGCTCCCCAGATCCAGTAGAGCCCACCATATCGATCAGCCATGCCCATTCCATAATCCAGTATGATCGGCATACCTACAACCGATCGTTTTCTCTTATCCTTAGCAACTTATGATCGGTATTGGGGGGCCTCGTAGGCTTCCTGCCATTGCTTCTAGAATATGGTTTCATACTGGGTTGTAGATTGCAAGCTATCAGCTATTTTAAATCGAAGATAGAATATTCATCAGATAATGCCAATCGTTAGGTAGCACTATCAATAACGATCGACCTTCGTTGATCGGTCTTCATCTTGCCAGATTATCAGGACACGCGGTCGTCACGGCATGCCTCAATTGCTATCCTATTGATGTCCTGAAAAACTCACATGGATTGGCTTCAACATTCTCAAGAGATTGGATGTTCTCTGGTGATTCAAGCTAGTTATCTTCCTTGGTCATTGATGTGCACGTAAATGTGCATATTTTTACCACCATATTTAATATATTTAAATTAAATAAATGATCATATCGGGTATTTTAACTTTTTTAAACCAAATTCAAATTATTTTCAAATTGTCACATATTCATCTCCATATAGGGGCAAAATGGTCATTTTTTGCATATATTAATTTGAGCAAATTTAATTGGAAATTTCTATATTATTTTGTAGGAATTTAGCTTCATATATAAGTGGCTTAATGAAGATATATACATGTACAAGAGTAAATACAAAGGAACGGAGATGGAAATAATTCAAAGCCATGATCATGGAGGACCCTACCTACCCACCTTCCTTCATGTACAAATTAGAAGCTAATCCACATGCTAATGGCCATTACACTTTCATGTACACTTAATGGGTGATTATTGAAGCTAATGATAACTTGGCCACCACACTTCCTACAAGGGCATTTTGGGCATTCCCCAAAAATATGGATTAGGGTTTCTAACTTGTATAAATACCCCTTATGCTTCATGTAACCTTCTCTTCTTCTTAGTTAGTTTTAGTTTAGGAACAAAAAAATAAACAAAGCTCTTCTCTTTCTCTTTTCCATGGCTACTTAGCCATTTTTATGTAACTTTCCTTTTTTTATGCAATATTAATTAGTATTCTATTTTATTTACATGCTTCTTCTCTTCTTATGTTAGTAGTGTAGTTTACTTTTCATGCAAGTAGATTAGTGTTATTTATTTTTACTTAACTTTTCTCTTCATTTGCTCTCTTTTTCCTCTTCTTTTTTTTGTTCAATGTTGCAAGCTACATTTGTTGAATTGATAATAAATATGAGAGGCTAAACCCCTTCAATTTAGGGATAATGAAGCTCTCTAATTATGTAGCTTCAACATAACTTGTTAATTTTGATCTCTTTTGTGCTTAAATGAATGTTGATGTGATTTATTGTTTCATGTTGAATTTGATAGTCTATGTTATTCATAGCAATAGGCTATGCTTAAACAATCACAAACAATAATTACCTCTTCATCTACATATGATGATGGTAATGAAGTGAATGTTGAATTAAAATTTGATGGTCTATATTTCTAATTAATACTTAATAGGCCATACTTAAAATAGATTTCATTTTTAACTTTGTTGTCATTTTCATGAGAGTTAGTAAGTGGTTTAAGGGGTGTGTTATAGTTTAATGGCTTATATTGAGCTAATTAATAGCACAAATAAGCCATACTTATGATAAACACATCATTTAAATTCACTTATGACCAAAAAAGAGAGATCATAATTTCATAATTTGTTGAACTATATGATCTAGAGAGTGAAATTATCTCTAAATTGTCATTTAACTCTTATATTTTTATCACTTTCTTTTTGACATTTTTCTACATTTTTAGCTTCACACTCTTCAAATTCTTGGTTTAATTTGATTGAATGGAGATTTAAAATCAACAATTCCTTGCGGATCAACCCGTACTCGCCACGTACTACGATAGTACACCGTGCACTTGCAGTTAAAATTTTATTACAAATTCACGGTGATTTTCTAAACCAATAGAATTTCCATCGACCAACAGTCATCATCCGGTCGATCTGAACAAACCATTGTTTAACCTATAGCTCGCATATATGAACTTCAATCTATTCTAACTTAAGGTACAATTCCACGGGGTCAGGCTAGCGACTTCATGTTTTCCATACTTCGACTTGGTTTTGGTTCGAACCTCTTCGACTATCATCCATATCACTATACATAGCTGGCTTTTCAAGTTATCGACCATTCGTCCCTAGTCGAATCGATGATAGCACGACTTCGCCAAAAGGCAAGATAACATTTGCCCCCCAAAGTATGTCTTGTGACTAACATGACATGCTTTGAATCTGAAAAGGCCTGAATTGTTGTAAAGAAATCCATTCAGCTTCCTGACCGACTACTATTCCTCTACCATCTGACGGTAGTATAAATTTGCAGCCGTATTCTGTTTGCATTTACAAATTTGGTTACGAGGAATCTACAAGCCTTCCTTCATCTAATTCCACCTTAAACCCGATAGCCCCAGATTTGTTTGCAATCTTTTACTGATTATGGAAAATTGAACTTTTAAACCTATTTTCATGCACTCTCATACACATGTTCATGTTATTAGCTCCAAGTTGTACTCGGGTCCATAGGTCGTTGCCAACTTTTACGATATTCTTAACTGTTTTCACGTACGTAATCGAATTTCTACGAACATTTGTTGTTCTTCTCATCCACCATTGTTTCCACATCCTTTATCACCTTTCCATTTACCACCACATTTATTATTTCATTTTACTATCTTTCAAAATGTCATCGATTATGGAGCCGAGTGTTGCAAGTTAGGAAATGAAACGATCATCCGAAGGCTCAAACAAACGGGAAACAAGAACGATCGGCATATGGATGGTTCGGCGTGCTTGGCAGATTAGATATGGAATGGATCGGCAGACATATTATCTAGGAATGGATCGGAGTAGCTCTCTTGTGCCAGACGTTCTGCCCTAAGCTTCGAGGCGGAAATGATTGGTATACCCCACCCCTATATAAAGCTCGACACTTAGCCATCTTACTCACTTTTCACTTTCACCTTCAAGTTCCCAAATGAGACAAATATGCCTCACCTTTCCACTTCCAATCCTCATAAGATTATCCATCTTATCTAGATCTAGACTTCAAATCGATCCCAAATTCTTCATTCTTTGGATCTCGAGCATAGGTAAAACTCCACTCGAATCCGCTGCATAACTCCCAAATCGATCTTGAATTTAGGATAGTTGGCATGGTTTGATTCCTCCTTTTTTCTCTTTGTTCTTGTAATCGCGTTTAATGGAGGAGAGGCGACTCACATGGAAGAAATTAGCAATCCACTGCTATCAGGCCGATCGACTCTGGAGGGAGATGATGATGAGGAGACAAAGAGTTTGGAGTTATAGGTATGAATGATTCTCATGATCGTTTCTGGATGATCGGTCGAGATTCGATTCGAAGATTAGGGAATTCAAGAAAGGCATGGGAACGACCGATGGGTAGGACCGTTGTTGGAAGATCGGTGGACACTGCCTCAGGAGACGATTGGCATAGTTGAAACATTTGGTCTTTTTTAATATACTTTGAACGATTGAACTATACAATGTGGCTGCGACTCCTTTACACTTGGACTTAATGTTTTCACCTTTGCATAAGTATATAACCTATAGCTTGAAAATGAAATCGGACCAAACAACCAATTTTGGCCTCTTGTATGTATTTAAACATGAACATGGCCACATATATAGCATGGCCTCCGCAACCAATGACATGCTACCTCGGAATAAGTGCCATAAATGAAGAACTCCAACTACTATGCTTAAACTTACACGTAGCTCGGCTAATAGTTTTATTTCCATTAGCTAATACTATCTTTTAAACGAAATTCTATGCCTTATTGTCTTTTCTTGTCCTCGTTTAATCCATTAACACTTCGATTGGCACTTTATCATACAACACTTACACTTACACTGCACTGGGGGGTACAAGTCGTCTTTCTCGATAATCCTCCCAATTTAGTAGATTCAAAGATCAAAGAAGATGCTCTCCAGAGGATTTTCACAAGGCACGGGATCCCTTTTGACGACGTATTAGTGCCATCACAAGGTGATAGGGCTTACCGACCTCCCGAATGGTACACAGCCTGCAATAAATTCATATGATGGGCAGGATGCATCCCACCGTTTGGTTCGTATATCCAGGATATTTTACAATACCGACGGATTGCTCTAGCATAGCTCCATCCAAACGGCTACGCACTTCTCAATTGTACCTATATGGTATTCATGTAGTTTCTGCACTGTCTGCCTACTATCGAAAACATCCGATTTCTTTTCACTTTTAAACGACGGACGGGGAGTCTATCATTCATTTTCTTGAATCGGCGAAGAAATGCCAAATTCTGACTGGTACTTGGAACAACTTAAGTGCCTTCAAGTACGAGTGGTTCTTTGTTCGTTGTCCATCCGACTTTACTCGATTATGGCTAGAGAAACGTAAGTATTCCTTGCTAATTTCATAAGTATACAAGAAAAACATACCCAGCTGCATTCTAACGATGTTATTCATTTTTAGGTGATGTTACTTGAACCAGTGGCGATGTTTATGAAGAAGCAATCTCTATTCTGAAGAACGCCCCAGTCGAAGATAGAAATATTGAACTTTTTCTCAGCGACGAATGCCTTATCATTTTCGGCTTGATGGAAGAGGGCCTCAACGTAGGGCTAACCGAAACTACTAGGCCAGCTAGGACCAAAATGCAAGTTGCAACCAATCAAGGAGATATTCAATCCGAACCTATGGTGCCCCCAGTCACGAGCCCCCATGTGTCTGCTGAAATCAACGCCGGGGGGCATAGTGAAGTTGTACCTAGTCACCATGATGATAGACCTGATCCAGAGGTTAGCGTCGAACCTTCATAAGTTCCTCAACCTCCGACCATTGCAAAAAGAAAGGGGGAAATGACCGTGCACAAGCCTTCAGGAAGTCATCGTTTCGACCCGACTGAACCATCGATGAGCCTACCACTAGATCATTTGCTCGATCTACTGATTCCTCCCGATGTCGACGCTTATCAACTCACTTATGTGAGCATCGAAGGATTAGAGTCTCCCGTCAGAACTGGCTTAGAGATCCCCGCTTCCGGAGGGGAGGTTACGCCGATGAGCAAGGCTCTTGCACCTGGTTTATCGGGGGATGCACTAAGACACTCACACACATTCACATGTCTAACACTGCACTGTGCTTATTTTGCACTTCCTAACGCTCAAAGTTGAACATTATCTATTTCTCCCTGCAGGAACGATGGTGAGGAAAAGGAGTATGTTTGATTCTCTACGGAATGTACAACATCAATTTTCTAGGTCATGATCTAGTTCTTATCGCAGCAGTCGCGACTATTATGACATTGGCCATCACCCCTACCGTGATTGCGATTATCAAGAAAGGGAGGATAGGGATAGGCATGCCCAATACATTCACAGATCGAGATCGAGATCTCCTCCTCAAAAGGTTTCAAAGATCAACAGAGCATAGGGACTTGCCCACCGATCCTCCTTGTGGCCCTCCGACAGTTCCCATGCCTCCAAAGTCCTTGGTCTCCTCTCAATCTCAGCGGTCGATCGACCATAGCCGTCATGGCGAACATGCCGTAGTGCACAGGCCTGGTAAGGAAGGTGCGTGGGTCGAAATCATTTCCGAGGATCTCCTAGCTGACCTTAATGTATGTATGGCCAAGCTTCGAAAGGAATTTCCAAACCTATGCTTCGATGGGTTCTATTTTCCCCCCAATCTGAAGAAGGTTCCGAATGACGTTCAAAGAATGACTATCAACTGCGTCACCAATATCCATATGCAATACCAGGAATGGATGAAAGCCGCGGAAAAGATATCAAAGCTTTCCTTTGAACGCACGGTAGAAATAGAAAAACTAAAGCGACAGGAGGCCCAAGTTAAAAGAATCATTGAAGCTCTGACAAATGAATAGGAGGCCTCTAGAACTGCCTTAACCACTACTGAAGAAAAGTCCAATACTACTATAAAATATATGAAGGAGATGAAAGCTAGCCATCTCGATATGGTTCAAGTACTACATCACCGAAACCAAGAGTTAACACTTGAGCGAGACGCGGCTCGAGAAAAAGAATCTGCAGCCTTGAAGGAAGTGGCCGAACTCAAGGCCAAGCTCGAAAATACAATAAAAGATAGGGATGAAGCTCAAAGGATCGCTCAAGATTCTTGTGAAGAGCTAGTTCGCGTTTAGCTTGAGAGAGATGAGGCCAATAAAAAGGCTAATGACGTTGATATGCTCATTCAACGTGAGACAGAAACGGCCATGAACAAGGTGACAGAGGACATAATGAATGAGCTCGACCCAATTATCATCCTCTATAACGCAATGTACTCAAACATCGAAATTTAATGTGGCTTGGTGAAGATCACCCCTATCAGCTTCATCATTCCTATGACTTACTTGTTTCAGAGGAGAAAAGACTCCATGACACCAAGAATGTTGACGTAACCAAACTTGAGAGCGGAATACTGATGGGCGATGAACCTAAAATACTACATGATGTCCAGTTTTCTCTCCAGAAAGAATTTATAACCGCTCCTTCACATGAAACGGGTGAAGGATCTGGGTCGACACGTTCTGATATTGCAACCAAGCTGCCCCCGATGTCTCAAATCGTGACCGAACCTGCGACCTGCTCCTCGACTGTCCCCGGGTACGATCTTGATAAACCACGGTTATCTTCGATCCTTGAGCGTGGTTTTGAGGATGCTTCGGCTCAGCCCAAAATCCATACTACATAGGATATTTCGTCGAGTTTTCTTTTATCTTGTAAAGTTGGGATGTTATTAATCAATCTTTCTAATCTTTTTCGCCTTTTTCTTATTCAACCTTGGACTTGTCGAATATTTCTCCTCTCCCCTTTGGAGGGTCTCAGCTAGAGTCTCAAACAGCCGTAACTGAATCTATTGCAGTTACAACTTCGGCCGCCACCTAGTGTGTTCGCGAAGAGGCCTTGTTCTTTGATGATCAACTTATGGAAGCATTATTCAAGAAGGGTGGAGACCCTCATCATGAAATCCCATTTGATGCTGACGTGGTAATCACGGGCTCCTGTGATCCTGCTAGCAGGCCCAGTATGAAAGAAAGGATTGAGCGAGAGGAGCTCGAGAAAAGGAAGGTGAAGGAAGAGCCAGTCGAACAAGTCTCAGAAGAGCCAATGCCTTCTCCTCTTTAGATGATTCCTTCTGAAGGTTCTACTGCTCCGAAAAATGTTCCCCGCACTCCTGGTGCCGAAGATTCTCCCATCCCTCCAACTTCCAAAGACGATACCACCTCAGTCCACACGGCTGAGGAAACTCCTTCTAAGGAAGTCCGAGGTGGCAAAGGATCGACGAGGGGACCTAGTAGTAGTTCGGAGGGAGCTACTCCGAAGAAGTGAAGGAAGGGCAAGAAATGGAAAGAGTGATCTTCCGTCATGCAAAAATTTAGATAATTGCACCTCTTTTTGCTGGTTGTGTTTGTTTGGGCGTGGACCTTCAATTTTGTTTTGTATTCCGTACAACCATATATCTTGTGAATAGAAATTCTTCTGCACTTGTGTATGATCTCCATATTTACTTGTTTGAATGTTTGAACCGCAGCATTTCTCATTTCATATACTTATAATTTGTTGGTTGATGAATCGAACGCTAATTCAATCAATACATCTCCGAGCCTTTCTACGGTCATGGCCTTGAGGCGTTGGGATCGTGAGACATAAGTCGTAGTGCTGGCTATCATAATTATTCTTCGGACAATTGCATTTCTATCCCCGATATTCGGGTCGATGAATGCACTGCGTGAACGGTCGAGTCTCGTCCCAGTGGTGTTAACATTCCAACATAAACACCAATAAACTTAAGGTCGATAGGTGAGCGGTCAATTTACATACATCGTGTTTTCCTCGTGCCCTCCAAGTCTGGGGCATACTTCAATAAGTAAGAGAACATGTCATGCTTACTTTAGCTCTTACACATTGTCCCATCATATCACGGGGTTGAGTTAATGGATAATAAACTAGGTCATGCATACTCCAGCCCTTAATAGATTGCATTTTCTCCACCGATTCTCAGTTGGAATTACTGGAATAGGGAACGGTTGAGACCCACTCATCAGTTCATGGAATTTGCATTCTAGTCTGCATTATGGGAACTCATTATGAACGGTCGACTCATGCTCGATTTGTGTTCATACTTCAGTCCGTGCTCCGGGGACTTCAAGTTTTTTGTGAATCGTTTACACTTTTGTCCTCGCTACGGGGACTCAGAGTACTTTAATCCGCACTCCGGGGATTTAGAGATTTATGTGAATCTTTTATACTCTAGTCCATGCTTCGAGGGCTAAGAGTACTCTAATCCGCACTTTGGGGATTTAGAGATTTTTGTGAATCGTTTATACTCTAGTCCACGCTCTGAGGACTCATGGTACTCTAATCTGCACTCTGGGATTTAGAGATTTTGTGAATCGTTTATACTCTAGTCCGCACTCCGTGGACTCAGAGTACTCTAATCCGCACTCTGGGGATTTGGAGATTTTTGTGAATCGTTTATACTCTAGTCCACACTTCAGGGACTCGAAGTACTCTAATCCGCACTCTGGGGATTTAGATATTTCTACGAATCGTTTATACTCTAGTCCGTGCTCCGGAGACTTAGATTACTCTAATCCGCACTCTAGGGATTTAGAGATTTTTGTGAATCGTTTATACTCTAGTCCACACTCTGGGACTCAGAGTACTCTAATCCACGCTCTGGGGATTTAGAGATTTCTACGAATCATTTATACTCTAGTCCGCGCTCCTAGGACTCAAAGTACTCTAATCCGCACTCTGGGGATTTAGAGATTTTTGTGAATCGTTTATAATCTAGTCCGCACTCTGGGGACTCAGAGTACTCTAATACGCACTCTGGAGATTTAGAGATTTTTGTGAATCGTTTATACTCTAATCCGCACTTTGGGGATTTAAAGATTTTTTTGAATCGTTTATACTCTAGTCCGTACTCGGGGGACTCATCGTACTCTAATCCATGCTCCGGGGATTTAGAGTTTTTCGTGGGTCTAGCCATATTTTTGCCTTTTTGATTTGCACTTCGTTTACTATGTCGAGGTAGGAATTATGGAGTGAACGGTCGAACCACGTCCGTTCATGGAATAGGATTCTGCCCCAGTCTTTGGGATGAAACTTGGAAATCAGACGGTCAATTCTCATCCCCTTGGAAGTTGTGGCTCTTCTAATTAAATCGAAGAAAAAAGGCAGGTGATGAATGACTGGATCATATCCATGCTGGGGTCGGAAAATCGAGCTTTGCTCATTCTACTTCATATTTCTTTCTAGCAAACGAGGATAATGGAAAATTTAATCGCATCTGTTTCTGGCTGTAATCGTGCCCATCCGTCGAAAAAAAATTTTTGGCTAACAAGTATGTAGTCAACATCAGCTGCTTCAAGTCTAATATGAAGGCTGTCGAACGAACGGTCAGTCGCATCCATGTTCTATGGGATTGTGACCTTGTTAAGTCTTTTCAATTCCATGCTTCGATGTCCCAAGTCAGGGGAACATGGTAACTAATGAGCGGTCGAATCATGCTCATTTATGCAGAAGCTTCCACAGGTTCCGTCATAATCTACAAAGATTGGCTGGCGCTCAGCCTATGCCTGCATCGAATGCGCGTCGATTAATTCAAGTTGATAATAGTTGATGCTATAATTGTAATGGAAACTATAGTAAATTCGTCAGAAAAGAGATTAGAACAAGTCTCATCCATAAGCGAAGCATCATTGCGTGCTTGCTATTCCACTTTGCCCCGGCTCCTTTCAGCGGGGCAACGACCGTTATTGGTCTAGTTGATAATAAGGGTTCTTCATTAATAGGATTATGATGTTTCTGCCGTCATCGAGTCGATATGTTCCTCGGCTACAGCTACTCGTTTCGCTTGCCAATAACATCTTCATGTCCAGGACGTGCACGAGGCTAAGTGGTCCGGGATTGATGGTTAGTGCCTCATCATATGGGGTCAGACCTAAGATAGCATGATGGCTGCTTCGGGCTTCCGTTCAGGTCGCTTGGGGTCGTTGATTGGATTACTTGGGGTCAGGGAACTAGAAGACCTGGCGACAAGTACCTCGGGGTCTGCTTCGGGTCTTACATTGGGAAAAATACCATCCACCCGGGCCCTGCCTCCGATCACAGCCCTATGTTATAAAATCCTCTTCACACTTGTTAAAATTTATATGCCACTTCTTCATGTTTTCCTCTGACCAAAATTGAACATATCATCTTTAGTAGTTGATAACTCGAAGCCTCTTGTCTAGGAACATGCAAAATCAATTGACTTGGAGAAGTTGAGGCAATTCTCCATGTTGCTGGGTCGGCCTCCAAGCACAAAGCCAAGGATGAAAATAGTGTGGAGAAGCGTGAAGATAAAACGATCTGTCAAAACTGATGACCTTGGAATGATCATACTAAAATCGATCGTATAGGAGCAACCAAAGTTCTATTGCAAGTTGGAAGGGAGACTGATAGAAAACGATCAGCCATCTAGACGAGAGTGGGATGATCGTATTCAAAGCCATCCCATCGAAGCCTCCACACTTAATCAGTGGCTCTTTGGAACGATCGTAGAAAAACGATCACGTGAAGACAATGGGTTGTCCTTAGTAAACTCAAGCATCAATATGGCACGATCGGTCATATGCAAGCCAAGAACATTCGGTTCGAAAAAAGGGATGGAACGACTGAGTAAAGAGTAAACTTGAAGGAATGATCGAGGAAAAACGATCGTGTAAAAACGTGATTGGCCACATTCATGTGGTCGAAGCGATCGGAATTGTCCATTGTGAAGAATGATCGGATATGGTGATGGTGCAAATGGATCCATGGAGAAATAATAAGGATGGGATTGGAAAACGATCGGATGAAGGGCTTATCAAGGACCATCATACATGGCATGAATGTATGGGGTCGATTGGTAGGAGTATAAGGCCAAATGCCGATCGTCATTTTGCCTTACAATCTTGAGAATGCTAGGATACTCACGAGCCACATGGCTACTTGGTTGTTCATCTCACCATTTCTTCTTTCGGCCAAGACAGTAAACAAGATTTCACGGCTATATAAAGTAAGTTCCATCTAGACTTTTTCCAAATCTGAATAGAGTAGAAAACTTATCAATCAAAAGCTGGATCTATTTTGCGAACATGATAATTCACCAGTAGAAAATGAGATCTAATCTGACTGTGAAATCATTTCTCAGTGAAAGCACCAAAATACTGACACCAAAATGGGCATCAACACCCGTAGAATTTCGTAGATATCAGAAAATTAATGGAATCTAAAGAGCAAAGCATAAAAGTAAATAGACATGAAGATTTTATAGTGGTTCGGCAATCTTGGCCTATGTCCACTCCGACTTTTATTAATCTCTCACTTGATTACAATTACATGAGCTGTTAGATTAGCTAGAATCCATTGATACAAGTTTATAAAAAGAAATAGCCATGGCAGAGCTCCAGGAGTGGCAAGGAGGAGAAGATGAAGAAGAAGCCCCCTTTTCTCAAGCTATAACTATTGTATTTATAGCAAGAGACGCACATGGATCGGGCTGAAAATTTGCAAGAAGGCTCCCCAGGTCTAGTATAGCCCACCATATCGATCAGCCATGCCCATTCCTCAATCCACAACAATCGACATGCCTACAACCGATCATTTTCTCTTATCCTTAGCAACTTACGATCATTATTGGGGGCATTGTAGGCTTCTTGCCATTGCTTATAGAATATGGGTTCATGTTGGGTTGGAGATTGCAAGCTATCAACTATTTTAAATCAAAGGCAGAATATTCATCAGACAATGCCGATCGTTAGGTAGCACTATCAATAACGATCGGCCTTCGTTGATCGTCCTTCATCTCGCCAGATCATTAGGACAAGCGATCGTTACGGCATGCCTCACTTGCTATTCTATTGATGTTCTGAAAACCTCACATGGATTGGCTTCAACATTCTCAAGATATTGGATGTTCTCTAGTGATTCAAGCTAGTTATCTTCCTTGGTCATCATCCGGTCGATCTAAACAAACCATTGTTTAACCTATAGCTTGCGTATATGAACTTCAATCAATTCCAAACTTGAGAAACAACTCCATGTGGCCAGGCTAGTGACTTCGTGTTTGCCATAATTCAACTAGGTTTTGGTTCGAACCTCTTCGACTATCATCAATGGCATTATACATAGCAGGCTCTTCAAGTTATCGACCATTCGTCCCTTGTCGAATCGATGATATCATGACTTTGCCAAAAGGCGGGACAACAGTTTGGATTATCACATGATAGTTTAAAATGATTCCCTCTCTTATTTTGGAATACTACCGACCTTTCAACACAATCCAGAACAACTTTATTTTTTGACAGCTAATCCATACCAAGAATAACATCGAACCCCTTAAAATCTAAAATGAACAAGTCATATGGAAAAATGTGGGTAAGGTAAGAAATCAGTGTATCTTCACAAACCATGCATAGATTGGTTACACCTCCTATGGGGTTTGACATAAAATAGGGGATTGTACAAATATTGTGGAAAGTTGCAATTTTTCTACCAATTCTAAAAAAATGAAACTGTGGGAAGCCCCGGTATCAAACAATACTCTAATAAAAATTCCATTAATCAATAAAGTACCTCCAAGAACTTCCTTTCCCTTCACATCCGCCAAAGTCGATGGCTCATCCTTGATAGCATACACTTTAACCTGATGTCCCTTCTTTATAAGTAGGCAATCCTTCACCATTTGTCCCGGCTGGTGACAATTAAAATAGGGGGTCTGCTGTACCATCGAAGAAATAAGACCCAATTTCTGCTTCGGAGTTTCAGAATTTGGACAATATCTTTCGATATGACCATTCTTCTTGCAAAGGTAATAACTAACATCCTTGAACTTACTTCCATGATCTCTACTCGAATTTCCCTTTCCCCGCTTCTTCCAGTTTGGGTTAAATTTTCTTTTATTTAGGTTATCATTACTGCCACCAAATGCTGTTGCTGGCTTCTTTTTCTCCAAAACCTCATACCTTAAAGCCATATCTACTAAATTCACAAAAGAAACCTTACGATGGAAAGTCAACTTTTCCTGGAAACCTTCTCTCATCTCCATTACAAACATCTTGTTCTTCTTCAGAGGCGTATTGATTAAATTAGGTCCAAAATTAGATAGCTCATTAAACTTCCTCTCATACTCAGCCACCGAGAGGTCTCCTTTCTTAAGGTCCAAGAAATTCCTATACATCCGAGTCTTTCCCACTTCGAGCATGAACTGATCCTCAAATATTTCCTTAAATCTGGCCCATGAGAAATCATCCTTTGGAACATTAACTGTAACGGAGTCCCACCAAGCCGCTGCTCCATCCTACAACTGCCAAGATGCTAAGAACCTCTTCTGATCATCTAAAAGATCAAGACCCTTGAAAATCTTTTCACAAGAATGCAGCCAAGCCTGAACTTCGATAATGGATTACGTTCCCTTGAATGGTTTCCCTCTTAGAAATGTAAAATCTTTGTGCATGGTTGCAAAGTTCACTCGAGGCTGCACTGGTACTGCCTCTTCAACAATCCCAACTCTTTCAGCATTCGGAGCTCAACCATTGGTGGTCATGCTGCTACTAGCACTCAACCATGTATGTTCCTATTTCTCATTCTTACTACCTTGATGTAGTAAGATAACTCTTAGAATACATAGATGAGATAAATCTTAAATAAAAGGTACAAATTAAACATATCAAAGCTGATCTAACTACCTTGAATATATATATATATATATGAATGAAAATAAAAAATATGCGCTCTTATAGACTAAACTCATTCTAGAGTATCACTAACGCTATCCCTAATAAATTGTCCCCAACCAAGCCTAGGCGTTCACTTAACCTAAGCTCTGATACCACGTGCGACGATCCGCCATTCTTACTCCAAAAGACGAGCCATTGTAGTAAAAAGAAAAAGAAAGATAAGAAGAAAGAATCATATAATCCAATAATGATAGGCAATCACATATAGTAGCTAACATAAGATAATACATAGTCACTTCCATAGCAATACATCAAAGTTACACAGTTGCACATTTCAGCCAGGGACAGTTATAACTATATGTCCTTATATTTAATGACATAAAATATACACAAACATAGCGGAAAAATAAAATAAGCAGCTAGATAATGGCAAAGCCACATGCTCCTTGCTCCTCCAAAATACATCCGGAAGAACCTGGACTACTTGGCTACTCATATGAATTTGAGTACCCAAGAGCTTTAAGGAAAATAAAAATAAAACTCCAGGTCAGACATGGGTCTGGTGTGTAAACTCCAAATAACTGAATTATTAAGCTTATAAAACTTCTTTTTAAAACAAAGGCATCTCGTAAGACCATATCACACATAAACACGGATGGCTTTTACCTTACGATAACCAAAACGTTTCTATAGAATCCAATGACATTATAATAATGTCTAGGGTTTAAAGTAAATATTGAACCATAGCTGAAATTGTTACATTAATTAAATTCCAACATAACAGGTATACAACTAAGTCCGTAAGGCACTTATTGGAAAATAGGTTCCATCAATGATAGGGCTACTAGGGTAACACCCACCATAGTACGCCTCTACATAAAATGTACCTAGATTAAACCTATCGATTGCTGCATAATAAGACCGACCTACCCTTTACTGGAAGTACCAAATATATTACACGCCGGTTCTGATCAACAACCGTACCAGGTCACTAGCTTATATAATCAGAGAATATCGCTCTAGATCGGGTGGTGACTATACCCTAATGGGTGCAATCCACATAGCCTTGTGGCATATCCATTGTTTTATTCATTCCCGGTTGTGAGGTTTGAGGCTACGCTTTATCTTTCTCTAGCAATACCAATTGGAATGCTAACACTGTCCTATTGGCGATAATGCAATGCTAGCATTTGTCCATACAAGTTGTTCAGGATATGAACAAACTGAAGGCACTACTTCTACAACATCCATTTTGGAATAACCCTCGGGATTAATAGCAAGTAGCCCTTGCACTTCAAGGTCTTCGTCTTAAATTCTATCATTTCAATTATTACCAATTCGAATGCTTACATTGGTTCGAAGTGGTTTTCGGATAACTCATGCCATCCTATACCGGTCTCTTCAAACCAACATTCGATAAATTTAAAAGGGTCAACTTATCGATAGTGGACAATTCCACTATCAGGGGTATGTATAGATTTTGCATATGAAAAATAAGACATCTTTTACTTATCCCCACTTTCCAGTTTCAAACAGTGCTATCCCTTAATTAACTATGAAGTCAGACAAGTTAGATAAAAAACCTTGACTCGACATACATTCTTACTTCTCGGGATAGAGATGGGTTTCCATACCTTATAATATCGTGTTAAGTGTACAATGAAATATCATTCATATACTTAATTTATCATGACTCATTTATCGAAATTAACTCCCTTATATTTATCACTTTTCTGACATTTCAACTTCTTTATCCCTCGCCTAGAAACAAGTTCTAGATCTCATAGGTAGAGGAAAGTTTTACTTATCGGATTTTAGTGCTAAATACAAGACGAATTACTTCCAATAAACGTGTCAACATTTTAAATATCTTATTCATATTTGTTTGGCTACTAAATGGCAAAGGCAAAAAGAATCCCTTGTAGTTAAATTCATTCACTTATAAAAGAAAGCTACCATTAAACAAAACTGATCCTTCTAAATAAATTAAAATAAAACCTTTATTTAATAATAATTTAGTGTTACTTAAATTCCCAATTAAATCTTAATTTAATCTTAATTAATTAATTAATAATTAAAACCTACTTGACTAGTAATTAATAAATAATTAAACCCTAATTAATTAAATGGTCAAACCTTAATTAAATAAAAATTAATACTTAATTAACTCTTTACTTAATTAATAATTAATTAAAAAATCTCTTAATTAACTAATTATAATTAACTAATTATAATTAACTTAATTAATACTTAAGTATTAATTACTTTTACTTAATTACTAATTAAATACTAATTATCTTTACTTAATTAATTAAATAAAAATTGTTAAAACTCATACTTAATGAATAAGTAATAATTAACCTTTTTGTAATTAAATTAGGTTTTGAAAATATTTTTCAAAAATATTTAAGATGGAAACTCTTTCAGCTTAGAAAAAGTGTTCGATTTTTCGAACAGCATCCATATCGACTATCGCTACGAATACATAACTCAATTAGTTCACATATGCAATACCTTTCAAGATCTTAACTTTTTGTTTGACTTACTTAAAGACTTATATAAGAGTTTTGAAAACTAAAAACAAAATTTAAAACTTATGAAACTTTTCTAGAAAAAACTTAAGTAAAGTGAGTTTAAAACAAGGGTCTCGATGTCACAAACAAACAACTTTAAAAGCTATTTCTTTAAGCATAGAACACATAGAATAAATCCATATATTTCCATATGTCATAACAGTACTACATAAGTAAAAATCACAACTTTTCATCATCCCTTAACATCCAAATTACATTTCCAAGATCCATAAACACACATCGCATATAATTATACATATATAAAGCACACAATATTATTTTCCCATCTAACAACTGACACAATAACTAGCAACATATAAAGATAAAACTTTTAAATTTAAAAGTGAGCTTACTCACCAAAAGCTCACGAAAAAAAAACCAAACCCCCAGTATACTTTAGATCGTCCTTAGATCTTGGATTTATTTTGCAAAAGACTTGGTTTTGGACCTTGGAAAAATACTTTTGGGTTCGGCCTAGGCGAAAAAGGTAGGAAGAGAAGAAGGTGTTTAAATTATTTTTAAGAGTTTAAAAGTGGAAAAAGGCATGATTTTTAAATATTGAAAAAGACATGGAAGCCATTAAAGATTTTAAACATAGAAAAAAATGAAGTTTGAAAAAAAGAAGAAATAAAATGGAAAATCAGGGGGAGAAATTTAGGAATTGTTTTTATATAAAATGAAATAGCCAAATTACCAAAAGCCCTTTTAGTATATACCTCCTTTCAAATTTTGCTACATCATCTCCACTATCCTCTCCTCCTTCCACATGCAAGGGATCTAAGCACCCCCTTTTATCCAACATATTTTTCCATCCCTTGTACCATGATGTGTTGAAATGTGACATTTCATTCTTATTTTGCTTTTATTTTTTATTTTAATTTGAAAAAGGTCACATCTCTTTTTTCTTATTTAACTAAGTAAATATATTTTACAATTTACTATTTTTAATCTCAACCGTAATTATGTTATTTACAAATGTGTGTGTGTATACACCAAAGTTTTCACAACATTTTCAACAACATTTACACGACAAAAAATCGAAAATTCGAAACACGATTTCTAATCACATTTTCTATTTTTCTTCTAACTAATTATTTTTCTAAACAGTTGAAAACCATTTCACTGCCACTGGTTATTAATTAAAAGAGGTTTGTTTGAGTTATATATTCCATAAAGTAATTATTTAAAATTATATTAAATATCCATCTTTTAAAGTGATTAAATTTGCAGGTTGTTACATCGATTCACCAAAATATTACGAGAGAGCCTAAAATTGAGAGAAATCTCAATCCTCAAAACCCCAGAAAAATAAACTTTTTCCACACACTTCTAATGAACCATATGTCTTCTTATTTATAATGGTCTTGACAAAATATCTTCTTTAAGAAACTATTGAATACTTACATAAATCTTTCCTATGTAGATAATTCATTGCATTCTATAATGCAATAAAAGAGACAATTAATCATCTTAAAAATCTACACAATCTACAAGAGAGGCAATGTATTTGAGTCGTAATTCCACCTTGACTCAAATATCTCAAAAATCTACTTAAATATAGAATATTGTATCACTTAAATCTAACAATCTCCACCTTGATACGATACTTAATAAATGTCATCCAAGCTCAACCTAGAACCTTAAACTCCAAATAATCTCCAATATTACCATGGAAACAAATATCTCCATCCCAAAATGGAAACTTTAGCAATCTCCAAACTACCTAAATATGCATGCTCTCTAATTGAACATGCATATCATCAATAAATCAAAACTTTTTGTAATACCACAAAGATCCCTTAGCAGTCTGTGGTTTCCGTTGCACACTCCACCTTGATTCAGAAAAATTTCTCCAACACTGCTTTGAGAAGTCCCCCCATTCTCCACCATTTTCCCACGCAATTTATATATATTGTTGCTTCCTCTTTTTACACACAGCACCTCCCTATTACCCCTCCAAACTCTTGTGACTCGAAAAGTTGCAGCCTTTTAGCTCCAACTGTCCTACTAAAACAAGATTCTTTGTAATTTATGGGATGTACCTAATTCCTGCAAGCTTCAACACACTTCCATCATGCAACTTTAATCTAATGGAACCTATGTCCTTAACATCCAAATCTCCACCATTAGTAGATTTCACCTTCGCATCTTGCTCTTCATAATCAATAAATGATTTTTTATTGCATATGTGGAAACAAGCATCCAATCTTTTCTTTTGTCTTTATCCACACATATGACATTGTCATTAAATTCCTAACCAAAATGCACCTCATCATCGTTATTATCTTTTTATTCATTTTGGTCTTCTTCCAATGCTTTCATATTCTCCTTGTCCATTTTAAGCTTATTGCAAAATTATCAGGCTTTTCATAGTAATGGAAGATGAAATCCCTTTCCATGTTTGATTTACTTTACCATCTTTAGATATTTGGATAATTTGCCCTCCTTATAAGATAGACCATTTCAATTAGATTTCAACTTTCTTTTTCCTCCTTATCCTTTCCTACCATGAGGTTTATCCTTCGCATCTCCTTATTAAGTAGGTTACTAACCACTGAAACCATTGAAATAGCTCCATCTGAATTTGAGTTGATGGAGTTGTTAAATACAACCACAAGCATTTTCCAACTATGCGGTAGTGAATTTATCAACATCAAGGCTTGGGTTTCATCATCCACCTTGTAATCTACGGTCGTCAATTGGTTCATGATTACCTGAAAATCATTGAAATGCTCTCCAACTGACCAACATTTCTTAAGCTTTAGATTTACCAATCTTCTCATTTGAAGAGCCTTGTTTGTTGCGGAGTTCTTGTTTCCAATTTCTTTTAATTACTTCCTAATTCCAAAAGCGGATATTTCATTAACAACAATTTGAAACATCATATTCTCTAGAAAATACAGAATAGCCATAGTAGTTGTCCTATCCAAAGTTTCCCACTTTGATTCAAATACACTAATAGGTTTCTTCCCTTTGTAAAATCCTTCATCTTCGCCTTCCATAATCCCCAATTTCTCTCATTAAGTTTTTCGACACCTATCTTCTCCATAACTAGAATTCTCTTCAAACAATTTGTGTAGTATACTCAAATACCTACTATTAAGGTTTTTTCCTAAGATCCCTACACAAGATTTTAGAAGAGATAAAAAATGAAGAAAAATGATGATAAATATAATCCTCCAAACAAAACATTTATTGGTTCATCAAAATATTACAAGATAAATCCTAAAAATGTAGAGAAATCTCAATACCCAAAACCTCACAAAATTAACTTTTTCTCACAACATCTAATAAATCATGTACATGTCTATTTATAATAGTCTTGACAAAATATCTTTTTAATAAGCTATTGAATATTTTCATAAATCTTTCCTATGTAGACAATTCATTGCCTTCTTTAATACATTAAAAAAGCAATTAATCATCTAGAAAATCTATAAAAGAGGCAATGTTTTTGAGTCGTTGTTTCATTTTAACTCAAAGATCTTCAAAATCTATTTAAATATGGAATATTATATCACCAAAATCTAACGATTATGCCAGTATACCAGACGTGTAACTTGTTACTTGCTCTAGTCATATTATTTTGCTGCTTTTGCATTCAATTTAGTTTGTTTCCTTATACTGCAGCATTCATGGTTAAAAACTCAGAGTTTTCATGAATCCCATAAGCTTGCATATGCTAACTTACATTGATATATTTGATCATAAAATTACATGTGCTAACTTACATTGCCGCATTTGATTAGTCTAACTTTGTTACCTAAGCTGGTCATTGTTATCCATTATCAGACATGTATTGATATTAAATTATGGAATTATTATTATAATGAGGAAAAACAAAATAGTTGTATTCCAAACTTAGCTTTAAAAAACTGCATCATAACAAGCTATGTTATGGAAAAGGTCAAGTTTTATCAAACTAATCATTAGGGAGGTTTGCTTACTGTCACTTGCCCAAAATCAAATTCTCCGAAGCCCAAAAAACATGCAACCCTCACATCCATATTTCTCTTCTATTTTCCGTGATTCTCTATTGTATTCTGCTAACTTTCATTTCCTCTTTAATTTTGATTATTCAAATTCAGTATGTGATTTTCATCATAATTCCTATTTTCTTACCTCTTTTCCTCAGATCCAGCCCTACAACTTTCTCGACCTAATTTTATCAATAATCTGTAAATCTAATGTTAACAAGAAAAATTGTCAACCTCCTTAAAGCTATGTGAATGGAAAATGAGGTTATATATGATAAGGATGTCAAAGAGATTGCTTCTTTCAAAACCCACCTTTCGACCTGATTGACCAAGTCGAAACAATTTTGGTGGTTAAACTAGAAATGCAAGCAAAGGAAGAAGCATTCAACTTGTAACCCTTCATTTGAATGAGTAGAAAATGGCTATTCGTTTTGACCACTAATTCCTTTTGATCATGTCGAAAGAATCATTCCTGCCCTTTCGACCATTTTGAAAGGCGTGCTTGTCTTATTAAAGTGAAATAGCCACTTTCGACCTCATTAGTTTCGTCCTTTTTTTTATTGAGGAACACGTTCGAAAGGGTAGCAGATGTAGTGGAGGGTAGACCCCTTCCGAACGAATTCCTTTTTACATGTTCCTAGCCAATTACAAACTGGATTCCCTTCGGAACACCTCTTTAGATTAGGTCAAAAGGAGTTCCATCCTTTCGAAGACGATCCAGTTTGCAGTTGCCTAAGCTTCATTCGGTTTACTCTATATAAGATCGGCCTAGATATTCCTAAGTTCTATGAACTCATCAATGTTGAAACATCATCACCATCTTTATTTTCCATCGTTTAATATTGGTTATGACGGTGATGTGTTTCGCATGTCCATATCCAAGTTGATCTTAATGATTGCATAGACAAATAGAAGTTAAGAGAATAAGATAGAATCATGTGCAATAGATCAATAGTCTAGCTAATGATCATAATGATCTTTCTCATAATCAAAATCCTTGTTGAATCCATGCTTCACTCCCTTATTATTAATCCAAAATGAGTAACAATTATGGGAGCTTTTCCCTAAATTGATTTAGGGTTTACAAAGATTTTTGTAGTTGCGAAGATGTAGAAGTAAAGAAATGAGCTTAGAATTCCAAAATCCAGTCCCCAAAAATCGGACCCCTTGGGTCTTATTTATAGATGCAGGTCGGCCCCCTTCCACGCCTATGCTTTCGGCCTAGTCAAAAGGCCCTTTTATATTCCATTTCATTCCTTTCGACAGGTCGAAAGGCCTTGCCTGTCTTCGATACAGTCGAAAGGTTTCTCTTGCGAGTCCTTTAACTTATCCTTGCGCTTTCCTTCTTCTTATTCCAGACCTTTCGACCTAGTCAAAAGGGTCTTTTACCAACTTTTCATCTTTGTTAAGTCTTTAGTGCTTCTTTTTCCTGCTTTCTCCAAAACTACTTTTGACTTAGTCGAAAAGGCCGCAAATGCGCTTTTTTCTTCGTGTTTCCTTATTGTTATCAATAGTAAAGATAAGAGCCTTCAACTCTATCGATAGGTTGTCCATAAGGGCTTCGAAGACGTTGAAGTATCAATGGTTTCGATGTAGTAGGTAGCTTCCGAATGCATGCCTGTGGATTGATGCGGAACCTTCTCCTGATGTTATTGGCTTCAACCGGTTCGAAAGGCTTGGCTATGCTTTCGAAAGGGTTGTTTCGAGCAATTTACACGTAGGAAAAACCTTTAGTTTTGAAAGGTTTGGCGCACATATGAAAGGTTAACATTCATTGTCTTAGAAAGTGGTTCCGAGGCCATCCTTTCTTTTTCTATATACGTGAATCCATCTGCATCAAAAGGTTGAAAGTGGGGGACGGGTAGTCTTGCTTTTCTTTTTCCTCTATCTCGAAAGCTTTCACACTATTTATCACTTATAAGGGCGCCTGGTACTTGCGACTCCTTCGAAAGCTTTCTAAATGCCTTCGAAACGTTCTTTCGTGACCTTTGTTGAAACCCATATCTATAATTTCAGTAGAGCCTTATCTTTTTCATGCCTTTTTCTTATGTGGATTTTATGGTTAACATTTTGCCCCTAGTATGAAAGAAGCTTTTGTTCTTTAGGACAAATTTTTTTAGAACTTCCTTGCTCTTAATAACATTGTTTTTTCCTACAAAATTCAAAGCAAGTGACAATTTTCTATTGCTAACTCATTATCTCATATATATATATATATATATATATATATATGTGTGTGTGTGTGTATGCTTCATGATAGGTTAGCGTAGTAATTCTTCTAAATTTAGGTGGTTAGTTGATCATAATCCTGATTTAATAAAGGATATGAGGTCTGTAATTGATAGTTATTCATGCACATAACAATTGTAGTCTACAAACTTCTTGTGGGAAATAGCCAATGGTTGTAAATAGGGGTTATAAGCTATTATTTGGAAATAAGCCTTTGTAAACCATCAATCTTAATATGTATTTAGGAATTTTCCCTAGTGATTAAAATAATCTCGGAGTCTGCATCTAGATATTAGTGAGCATCGATTAGAGTTGTAAACCAATAACCTTGATTTGGGTGTTAAGAAGACAGTCTCAAAGTTTCTGTTGATGATTTTGACATCTGTTGCAACTTCAACTCTACTACTTTAAACCCCAGGTTCGGGATTCGGTAGGCATTGGGAGGTTATGAAACCTAACCCCAACTAGGGCATTAACTAGTGAATTTTAGAAGTTAATAGTGAGATGTCCAAAACCCAGATTCGGGTTTTAAATAGCAAGATTCAGAAATAGTCCTTTGAATAGAATACTCAAACCCAAATTCAGGTATTTATAGTGGATAATCAAAAATTCGTAATCATTGTCTTTATGTTAAAAATCTCGTGCCTAGATCAGGGAGTATGTCGAATAATTAGAAATTATCAATAACTATCCTCTTAATAGGAATCTCTAGCCCAGAATCGGGCATATGTTGGATAATCACAAATCCACAGTAATTATCTTTATAATAGAAATCTCAAGCCTAGATTAGGGCATAGTGAAGTTAAGTAATAATCTTGAAACCTAGATTCAGGTATAATAAAGACCGTAAGTGATTGATAAAGACCTGAAACCCAGATTTAGGTATTAATAGATGAAATTAAGAAATGAGAGACCCAAAACCCATATTCGGGTATTAATAGATGAAATTCAGAAATGAGAGACCCGAAACCCATATTTGGGTATTAATAGATGGAGTTCCACTTTACTCCTTAGATTCTGTCTTCTTTGACATGCATAAACCCTTTAGGCCTTCTGTATAGTGGTATTCTGGTTGGCTGCTTCTCAAGTTTAGATGTCTTAGTCCATAATCTGGTGTTTCACTTCTTGGGCCTAGACATCTTAGTCCATTAGAGACATGCCGCTTCGTAAGCCTGGACGTCTTAGTCCTTTGGAGATATGCCATTTCTCAAGCCTGGACATCTTACTCCATTGTTTGATGAGCCTCTTCTTGGGCTTGGACATCTTAGCCCATTGTTTGATGAGCCTCTTCTTGGGCTTGGACATCTTAGTCCATTGTTGTCAAGAGCTCACGGTTAGCTCATTCTTAGAGGCTAGAACCAAGGACTTACCTGACCTCCATCCAGGAGACGCCTTGACCTAACCAGAGGCGCAGTCGAGGGCTTGTCCAGTGCTTTAACCTGGCCATAGCATGGCGCAGATGAAGGCTTACTCCGACCTCCCTCTAGGAGGCGCCTTGCCCTGGCCATAGTGTGGCATGGACAGGGGTTTTTTCGGTGCTTTATCCTGGCCATAGTGGCACGGATAAAGGCTTACTCCGTCCTTCCTCCAAGAGGCACCTTGATCTGACCAGAGGCACGGCCAAGGGCTTATTCGGTGCTTTAACCTAGACATAGCATGGCGCGGTTAAAGGCTTACTCCGACCTCCCTCCAGATGGTGCTCTGCCTTGGCCAACTCGACGTGGATAGAGGCTTTTGACCGTTTAAAGTAGTGACTAAATGCAAGGAGTATTTCACTCTCAACCATGTAGATTTTTCTCATGAAGAAAGAGATGCTTTATTCATTCATCTTTGGAAATGTTCTGCATTCCATGTTGTGGGAACCATATTATCGTCTAGTCGGCATAACTTATAAGCTCCTGGGGGAATTACTTTGCAAATAATTAAGGGTCCTTCCCACTTTGGTCCCAAGGGCCGTCAGTGGTATTTCTTGTATTTGCCATTACTCTTCGAAGTACCGGATCTCCTTCTTGAAAAGATCATGTTCTTACTTTGAGTTGTAATACTTTGAAATTCTTCTTTGATACTCTGCTGTTGTGATTGCTGCTTCATCTCTCAGCTCATGTGTCAAACTCCTGGATTCTCTTTTTAGTTCTTGATTTAAATAGAATGCATAGGCGATCCTTCGATGTGAGGGTATTTCCATTTCAATTGGTAACATTACCTCACACCCATATATCAAAGAGTAGGGAGTATGTCCCATCGTCGTTTTAGTAGATGTTCGATAAGCCCATAACACAGGTGGCAGTTCTTCTACCTAGTTTCCTTTAGCTTTGTTTAGTCTCTTTTTTAGAATTGTCTTTATGGTTTTATTTGCAGCCTCAACTACCCCATTTGCTTTTGGATGGGCGACAGAGGAAAAGCTCTTGATGATTCCATTTTTGTGAAAAAAGTGAGAGAATACTTCACTCTCAAATTGTGTCTCATTGTCGGAAATTATCTTCTGAGGAATTCCGAATCTAGTTATGATATTTTTAATGACGAATCTTAGTACTTTCCCGAAAGTAATCTTAGGAAGTGGTTCCGCTTCTACCCATTTAGTGAAGTAACATATAGCAACTACGACGTACTTTGCTCCCCCTTTCGAAATTGGCAATGGGTCGATTAAATCTATTCCCCATACGTCAAAGGGCCATAGACTTGGAATTGGATTTAATTGACTGAGGGGTAATATGGGAATTTTCGAGTATTTTTGGCATTTCTCACATCTTCTCACATAATCGATGGCTTGGCTTACGATACGAGGCCAATAAAAACCTTGTCTCATTATCATTTTTGCTAATTTTTTTCCATTTGAGAGGTCCCCATAGAATCCTTCATATGCTTCTGCCATTAATTTTACTCCATCATCCAAACTTATGCATCTTAAATAGGGAAGCACATACTCCTTCTTATAAAGGATTCCATCCATTATTGTAAAAGTCGGAGCTTGTTGCCTGATTTTCCTTGCTTTACCCTTGTCAGAGGGGAGTATTCCTTTAGCAAGATATTCAATAATGGGTGACATCCAAGTGTTATCGTACGGATCACTTGTTCTCGATTGGTCAACCCACTCATCTGATATTTCTCTATCAATTTCTCTTCCCATTTTCTCTTATTGCATAGCTCGGGACCTTGTCAGAACTAATAATTCCTTTCCTTGTTCGGATGTTTCCTTTTTAATACTAAGAATTTCTTGATATTCTACTAGAACAATCCATGTTTCTGGGGCTTTCCTTGAGCTGGCTAGTTTGGCTAGTGAATCTGCTTGTGAGTTTTCCGCTCTTGGAACCTGACGTATGGAAAAGTCCTCAAACAAAGTAAGCATTTTCAGTATCTTCTTCACATATAAAGATAGCTTAGGGTCCTTTGTTTGATATATATGTTCCACTTGATTCACCATTAGTTGCGAGTCACTAAAGATCTGAATCTGTGGGATTTTAAGCTCCAACAGTAAAGTTAAACCCAACTACCATTGATTCATATTCAGCCACATTGTTCGTCACAGGGAATCCTAATTTCATGGCATATTGT
Organism: Allium fistulosum; assembly: GCA_030737815.1. Taxonomy (NCBI): domain Eukaryota; kingdom Viridiplantae; phylum Streptophyta; class Magnoliopsida; order Asparagales; family Amaryllidaceae; genus Allium; species Allium fistulosum. Next base: position 1,253,154,291 of record CM060905.1, read on the forward strand.
AAACGGTGTCCGTCCGGTGTTATTATCACATATCGTGCACCGGCCCCTTGTTCATTTGATGCACCATCGACGAAAAACTGCCACACGGGCTTCTGATCCCTTTCCTTCTCTAATTGCTCTTTTATGAAGTTAGTGCATTCATTAATGAAATCTGCCAGTGCTCGCCCTTTGATTATGGCATGCGGTTGAAATTCTATATCATATTGGCTGAGCTCAATTCCCCATTACCAACCTTCCTGAAGTTTCCAGCTTACTGAAAATTTGCTTTAGGGGGAAATTGGCCAATATCCTGATTGGATGTGCTTAAAAATATGCTCTAAGTTTTTGTGCCATGAGAATCAAGCAGTAAGCTAGCTTTTCTATCATTGGATATCGAATTTCCACATCCTTCAATCTCCTGCTTCAATAATATACAGGAAGTTGAGCTCCACTTCCTTCTCTACCAATACTGAGCTAACTGCATTCTCTGAAACTGCCATGTATAGGTTAAAATCTCTCCATTCTCGGGACTAGGAAGTATCGGTGGTTTTTCCAAATGGCTTTTTAATTCCTAAACAGTTTTCTGTAATCTTCTCCCTATTCAAAGTTCTTCTTTTTCTTGATTACATCGAATAAGAGAATACATTTATCGGTAGCTTTGGAAATGAACCTGCTTAGGGCAGCTACCCTTCCATTCAAACTCATTACCTCTTTGTTGGTTTTGGGTTCGGCTGTGTCCTTAGTGGCTTGAATTTGGTCAGGACTAGCTTCAATTCCTTAGGCACCTACAAGATAGGCAAAAGACTTTCTCGAACGGACTTCGAAAGAGCACTTCTGTGGGTTCACTTTCATTTGATATTTCCGTAATATTCTGAACATCTCTTCCAAACCTTCAAGATGATTCCTAGCCTCGCCAGATTTCACTAACATGTCATCCACATAAACCTCCATATTCAGGCCAATTTTCTCTTTAAACATTTGTTGACTAGCCTTTGATCAGTAACCCCTGCATTCTTTAGCCCAAAAGGCATCGTTTTGTAGCAGTAAATTCCTCATTCAGTTATGAAGCTACACTACAAGAAAAAACAACATTGACAGCAGATATTCTCAGCGTTTCTTCCTTGATTGCTGTGGACGAAAATATTGGAGGGAAATTTTTTACGTTAACGCTGAGAAAACCTAAATAATAAAACATTGCCGCCTCATTTTTTTCACTTCGCCTATTTACCTTTCTCAGCCTTTCATCTCGATAACACCTCTACCACCTAAAACCGAATTAAACCTCTCTTCCAATCACCAAAATCCGCCTTCATCACTGTCGCTTCATCGTTCAGACATCTCCCTTCACAATTCTTTCGATTTCAAATCCATTTCATCACCGCTAGCTGCTCCCTCTACAGGTACTTATTTTCAAATATTCATCGATTTTATTTAGGTTTAAAATGGGTTCTTCAATTAGTTTAGTCATCCATCAATTTCGATTTTGTTATTTCAGTATGTGTTTCTTCTATTGCCCTAAATCAAAATTTGTAGGATCCGTTTTGTTGGTAAATTAATGTTAACGAGTTTATTAAGATTATTGGTTAATCTTCTGTTAACGAGTTCATTTTGATCTATGAATGAATCATGTGGTTGGTGGTGAGCGAAATATCATGTTCTCGTATTCTTAGAAATCTAATCAAAAAATTTACTTTTATTTGAAAATTTGGGTTAATATATAAGTTTTGAATATTTTTGAAAAACATAATAAATTTCTATAATTTCAAACTTTTTGAAATTATCAATTATTTCATTAATTTTATGACTTTTTTCCCAAATTTTGAAATAGTTTGAACATTTGTGAAATATCACCATTTTTTAATTTGAAATTTTCATTTTTTAAATAATATAGAGAATTTGAACTCTTAAAATGTGAAACATATGCTAAAATTAATAACCTTCTTAAAAAAATTGGTTAAAAAATATTATATATTGTTAAGTAACTATATAAAATTAGTTGAAAATGACTGAATTTGGATATCTTAACTTGGTTGGATGAAAGATCATCATCATTTGCTGTTATGCAACTACTCGATAATAACCATCTTAACTTGGTAGATAACAATTGTCCTCTCCAATAAATAATTCTTTGTTGCTAACTAATGAGAGGACTAGTTAGTTTATACATGCTGAACTACAATATAATGACAAATTATAGTTAGACTTTTGGTTTTCTCCTTTGCGGCTCAAAGATAAAGTAGTAAAAGAGAGAATGAGTTTTAAGTTTTCAACAACTCAAACTGCACGTTTTCCTCTATTTCATTTGAAACTCACTTAAGCATTTTTATTCCAAAACTTATACTATATAATTGGTACCTAGAGTCCAAGTTAGCCACTTCCGAGTTTCCTCAATAGATAAAAGGCACTTTAAAATAATTCAACGCATATGGAATCTGTTTACCACATTTATCAGTCAAATGAACTAAAATGAGGGTAGGGCCAGTGACTTCACATAAGCATTTTTTTCAGCAAATAAAAATAGGACATCCAAAGATTGTGGATATTGTTTAATTTATTATGTACATTCTTTTTTACTTTTCAAATTTCAATAGTATGTTTTCATCATAGTCAATAATATATATTAATAAGTGAAGTGCATAGAATAACAGATAATTGAAGTGCATATTAATAATTGTTATAAAGTAGCAGGAAAAGAAACCATTGTTATTAAGTTGCTAGTCCAAATATTTTCACAATATGACATGATACATTTCTACAACCTATCAGTATTTGCATGATAAGTACATGAGAGTATCCAAAATATTGTTGTGCTATTATTTTAAACACTAAATTAAAGGTAGCTTTGTAGATGTGGTCCATTTGATATGATTTAGTTTCATATTCAAAATGGGATGTTAATACTTTTACTAGGCTATGATTTCAATTGGGGATGATTCATCAACGACTGTAGTGCACTCAAAACTAGAAGAATGGGTAGTAATTGTGAGGTGTGTCATGGATACTGGTATAATCTATGTGCAATAAGAGAGAGAAGGATTAGAAAGGATACTAATAGAGCAGTCCATCTTTATATCGTCTAATGTTGGCCTTATGATAGTTATGCTCAGTTAGGATCAATTCCATATTCTGTTGTTCTCTTCATTATTTCTTTTTTCATTACACCACTATTCTTTTACTCACTCGTTAACCAAATTAATTTTTTTAGAAGGTTGTTTATGGAGTTGCAGCCGAGAATGATAGCTTGTGGAAATAAAATTGCATGCTACACAATGGCAGTTAAGTTTTTGGTTGGCCCTGCGATCATGATTGCAGCTTCCTTTGTTCTTGGCTTCCCCGATGTACTTCTATGCGTAGCAATAGGTCATATATTTAACTAACTAATGATGTTTAGTTAAGTTCACTTCTGATTTTTGTTTTTTGCTTGTTCTTCTACAATAGGTAGCACTGCCTCAAGGGATAGTTCCATTTGTGTTTGCAAAGGAGTAGAGCATGCATCAGGACATTCTTAGCACTAGGTATGTAATCATTTGCTGTAGTTGCAAACTAAGCTGTGAAACGAAAAGGAGGATTGTGATTTTATAGATGATATATGCTTAAATTTAATTCAATGCATTTTATTTTTGTAAATGTTGACTACTGATTTTTTTCTTGATCTGATATCACGTTCTTATGTATATGCTTAAATTTTGGAAGGAATTAGAGAAAGCGCTAAAGGTTTTTTGCTTTTATTAGTATGTGTGTGTGTATGCATGTGTCTATACACACACACATACATACATATATGCATATATGTGTACATATATGCATATATTTATGTACACACACACACCAAGTTCTCAGGTATATATGTTGTTTGTTGTTCTTACTCTCATTCACTCTGCTGCTAAAAAGGAGCTGTTATATTATCATTTGTTTATTTATTCATTCATGTTTATTTTGTTGATTTTGTTAACTCCTATATTTTAATTTTTAATTTTTGTAGTTGTATACACAGTTAGAAAAGCAATGAAGTATATATTTTCTTTAAAAAATGTCATTTCCCCTAAACTTAGTATAAAACAGAATAGAGAAATATTTTGACCTTTGAGAAGTGAAACTTAGGATGTTTACCCACTTTTATATGACTCTCACTTGTGAGGTGCGAGTTGTAAATAATCGAAATTATCGATCAACGGATATAATATTTATATATGGGTGTCTCTCTCTGCGTGTGTAAACGTAATTGTATTTAAAATTCATTAAGTAAATGTTATTTATTTTTTGAAAGAAACATAAAATAATATTCACACATATGATATGAATATTTGTGTGTGATTTTGATGTGTTAAAATGAATTTTAATTGGATGATATTGATGTCTGCTTAATGATTTGTATAGTTTCTTCGGACGTTTAAATGATAATGGTGCATGATTTAAAAAGATTTGAAATAATAAAAGCAAGCTTTTGGTTTTGAATTAGTAAGAATATGTGTGTGTATCGAAGAGAAAGATGGGTTTAAGAAGTTATCTTGAGAAATTCAATAAACGAGATATTTAGGAATATTTAAAAATAAAATGAGATATATTAGTTTTTTTTAAGAAAAATATTCAACTTCAAAACTTGAATTGAGTTTTATGGATTCGGAAGTTATTAAAAATTTGTATTTGTGAAAAAAATGACAAAGAGGATTCTGTACTGAGAGGGAGAGAGGGTGAAAGCATCTGAGGGGGGCTGGGTATGACTTTTCGTCAGTAATTATGATACATATTATAACTTCGTAAAATGGATGATGTTTACACTACACTTCAATCCTTTGTCTAAAAAAACAGTTTTTCAAATTTTACTGCCAAAGCCCGTTATGGTAGATCGTACAAAGACTTTAGAAGGTTGAATCTGGAAGCGTTTTTACTCTCATGTACCAACATTGCAAGGTCGTATGATTTTGCGTCACTTTATATCATTTCACATTCATGATACATTCATTTTATTTGACTAAATTTAACTACAGTCAATATGAATTGTATCACATTGTCAGACTACGAGAAACGTCTTTTATATCTTAAATCTTACCAAGGGAAATTAACAATTTATCCGACCAATGAAGGCGAGGTTTGGAAATTCAATTCGAGAATGCATCCAACATATCTTCCAACCTCCTAAAAGAAAAGAGTTAATCAAGGTACTTATCAAGCACGTATCAAGGTAAAATGTGTACTTTCTTCTCTAACCATGAAGCTTAAGTGAAAGCAGTTAACAATTATCCAGATGTGGAGGGTTCTCATTTAATTCATAAAGCCTGAAGATAAATACTTTTATACAATTGATAACTCTGCTTACATATATGTTGTGTTCATAAAATGTTGTTTTCTTCTTTTTCTGATTGCTCATCACTCTTTTACATAGGAAATTTATTGGCAAACGTTGTACGAAACTTTAGACATGTAGCAACTCAAAAACAGGTGGTTTGCTATTTTTTTAAATTGTAGTAGAGTTAGCAATTTGAACCACATAAAACATTTCTTAAATGCTAAGAAATGATAAACTTAACAATTCTAGTCTTTGGGCCAATTAACGAAGACAGTCTGATGTTTTACCCTCGTATATATCGGCTACCACCATTACAATCATTGATCTGCCATATCTAATCTGAGCCACTCATTCTTGTGAAGCGGTTTTGTGCTTTGGGCTGTATTATTGTCAAAGCACATATTGTATTTATATATAATGTAACAGTTGTGCAGAATTATCATTATCGATTACTCTTCAAAAACAGATACTGCAAATATAGATCTGTGTGTCATTTTGCCCTCAATAAACATGGAAACTGTTTTCTATATAAACCTATGACAAGGAATTCTTTAGCCACACTTTAGGTAATATCCTATTTGAAATAATCTGTGAGCAATTCATCTACTTAATCCTTCATAGATTTAAAAAATAGACAAGATTATATATAAAAAAAAGGTATCAAATAGTTTACTTTAACATATGAGTATAGTCGAGTGATATTCTTATTATTGTAATTTCTATTTTCATTACATCATACTTAGGGTTAAAATGAGAAAGCAGTTATAAGTACTTATGGAATTTATCTTTGGTTTGCATAATGTGTTTAGATGGAGCACTGCCTGGCTACCACATGCAAGCCATCATGGATCAGATGCAAATGGTTGGCTGGTTAATTTAGAGGTATGCAATTGTTGTGGCTTTATTACTTATTTCGTCTAGTTAGTATTGTTTATAAAATCAATGATGAATAAGATTCAGGTCCACCATTGCCCATTCCAAAAGGACCAAAAGAGAACCATGAACACACAACAATGTCTCTAATGGCGTTGCTGGAAACAGAGGGTGGATTGATGAAGTAGACGAGGAAAGAAAAGAGGAACATAAGGAAGAAGTTAAAGGTGGAGAAGAGCTCCACCATGCATGCTGCGTGTTCTGTCTGGTAAATTTCATGCTCTTTAGATTCATCGGTATTTGGTAATTTCTTCATCTAATTTTCAGCGAAGGTAATAATTTTTGTCCGGTTCGTTTTATACTCTTTAAGTTCGTCAGTGTTTGCGAATTTCCTCATCTGATTTGGTATTTACCCAATAAGTTGAAACTTTCAGCTTATAATTACTAAACCCTAGTTTGTACCACTTTCTTGGGCATAATTTCGTCCTTTAAACTTTATTGGCCTTTTAATGTGCCTGTCCGTTTTATTTAGAAAAAAAAATTGTATCGCATGCTATTTGGAATCGCTGAGAACCTTAGTTTGAAAGAGCTTCCTTTTTGGTGGTGCTAATGTGGATTTGTACTAAGTTATCTGGTTGGACTCTTCTAATTATGGTATCCATGCTTGTTTATAGGTAGTGATTTGTTATTTATGATTTATGAGGACTACATAAGTAATTGGTAGACTACAAAATAGCTTGTTATATGATATCATAAACACACATTGTCTAAAAGTGCGCTACCATTGGCATTCAATTTTTTTCTTCCAGCTATCGTTAATTTTAGCAGACATCAATATTTTTTATGTGCTTCTGGCCATCATATTATATTCTTCTGACGGTGTTTGATTTGGAAGGAAGAGGAAAATAAGCGTTTTTAATTTTGGGTGCTATTTACGTGAAGAAAATAGTAATTGGTGCTAGGAGGAGTGAAACAAAATTGTTTAAGGTGGTCTTTAGTTTTGATGGGCAGAAGGAAAAAACCTTGTGCCAATAATAGCGCACTTCAGAAAATGAATTTTCTTCCATCGCTTTTCGTTTCGATTCAGTTCAAAACTATGATGAACAATCAAATATCAAATTGGATTACTCAGTGGTACTTAAGATTTAGGAATTTTGAACCTGTATGTTTTACATTTTACTGAATATCAGGTGTGAATGTTTACTTTTAATGTTTAGTATAGTTTTTTGGTCTGATTACTTTTGCGAATGGATTTAAAACCATCTGGGTTAATTTTGTTCTACCCAGTTCAAGTTCCCTCTAATTTCCATTTGTCCGAGTAACATTCAGTAGTTTTCATTTGGGTATTTGAATAATTGGATGGAATGTAGAATTTTGGCGTCTGATCCCAATCTCCTTGAATCTTTTTTTCTTTCGCCTTTTTCTTCTATGTATATTGGCATCAATTGCCCCTACAATTTCATTTCATATAAGCGGTTATCTTTTTTCTTTTTTTCTTCCTGAAACCAGTTTTTTTATTTAGATTTTTTGTTTTAGAGGGCAGCGAGCTTGCAATCGATTATTCATGTGGGTGAATCACAGACTAGAACAGAAGAATGGTTAAATTTACTAGGATTATACTGAATCTTTTCCTACCTTGAGTTGTCATTTATGTTCTTCCTCTTTCCAAATTACAGTAATTCAATGGATGGCACAATAGTTTAGTAGATTTGTTTACAATTCATTTATCTTATTAACTGGAAATGCAGCTATGTTTAACTTTAATCCAACAAATAATTTGTTATATTTACATGACAAACTGTTCGACATTTGGTAGGTGGGTCTTTCAAGTTCTACAAAGGTATCTAGTTTATATGTTTCCTTTTATGGCATATTGATCGCCAACAACAGTAATATGTATTTATTTTTTTCCCTTCAGATAAAACTCAAAATGGTTTTTATGGAAATAGAGCTGCCATGGAACATCCTGATTGCCCCAGATAAACTTGACACGAGAGGACTTCTCCTCCACAAAGCAATAATTGTGCGCCTTCTGGAAGACATAGCTGTCCGAAAGTCTTCCAGTGCACATGGATTTTACGTAGCAGTAACTTCCCTAACCAAAATAGGAGAAGGTAAAATAAGCCAAGTATCAGGGGATGTTATTTTCCCAGTCGTATTCAAATGCCTAGTGCAAAAGCCATGCAAAGGCGAGGTCTTGGTGGGCACAGTTGATAAAATACTTTCTCTACAGGTTGGTACAGTGTTTATAATTTAGTTTTGAGTGTGTACGTTGTATGATTGCAAGTTTCCTTTGCTTTGAATGATGGTTGTATCATCTTTTCCATTGCAAACTGTATTTGATTTTCAGAAATAAGTTGAGGCTTTATTGGTGAAGCAGAGAGAATTGAATAAAATGAGATCCTTTTATTTTAGGCAGTTTGGCAGATTTTGTGGTTTCAGAATGATGTTTTTCTTGTCTGCCTTAATTAATTTTCTTTATCATCTTTGTTAGATAATTTGATTAAGTTGGGCTAATTTAATTGACTATTACTGGTCTAATTAGGAAGAGGAGAATATAAAATAACAGATAGTGAACCACAAGTTCGAGTTTTTTTATTTCTTTTATATGAACGAAGTTACATGTCGGTCCGTTTTTATTGATAGCGTGATCATTAAAGGCAATGTTGATCGCTTCTCCTGTAATTATACTTGCTTTAACCCAATTTCTTTTACTAGCTCGTTAACCTAATGAATATTTTATAGGGTTATTTATCGCATTACAGCCGAGAATGATGGCTTGTGGGAACAAAAATGCATGCTACACAATGGCAGTTAGGTTTCTTGCTGGCCCTGCGATCATGACTGCAGCTTCTTAGAGGTGTGCAGTTATGGATTTATTACTTATTTTGTGTCTAGTTGGTATTGTTCGCCAAAATCAATTTATTCTTTGGCTGACTTACTAATGGTTAACATTGTTTAACATATACCTTATCTTTGTTTAACAATATTATGATAACTTGGTCTACTGTGTTATTTTTGTTTATGAATATTATTGAAACTTGATTTATAGATGTTTTTTGTATATTAATATTGTTTTAGCTAGTTTATTTAATAGATTATTATTCATTAGAACATGTTATATATATACTGGTTGCTTGATTATACTCAAAATGTAGTTCTGGAATATGCAAATATAGTGGAATGTTAATGCTGTAAAAATCATATAAACAAAAGACAGTATCTATTTTAATGCTGTCAATGAAGAAACAATATCGTTTAATTCGTGTTGTAATTATCATTAAATAGTGAGTAACAGCGTTTATTAAACGCTGTTGTAAACTGTAGTAAAACATCATCCCAACTGTAAAAACATAACACAACACGCATTAAACTCTGTCATAAAAATATTAACAGCCTAAATAAAACGCTGTCAAAAGAATAATTTCCACAGCGTTTAAAATTAAGCTGTTGTAAGTTCTCTTTATACGATAGCTTGTCGTTATACAGCGTTTGTTCTAACGCTGTTGTGTCATATAACAGCGTTTAATAAACGGTGTGGTATCAAATTTTTTACAGCGTTTTCTATTTTGCTGTTAAAACTTTTGCATCTACGACAGCATGTCGTTATACAGCGTTTATAATAACGCTGTCGTATCATATAACAGCGTTTTTGAAACGCTGTCAAAAGCTATTTCTGGTGTAGTGCTAGTATGTTCCTCATCCGGTTTAAACATAGGTATTTGATTATACCCTGAATATGCATCCATAAGAGATAATAATTTGTGCCCGCTTGTTGCATCTACTAATTGATCGATTCACGGTAGCGGGAAACAATATTTTGGACATGCTTTTTTCAAGTCTGTATAGTCAATGCAAGTCCTCCATTTTCCATTTGATTTCTTTACCAAAACTAGATTGGCTAACCATTTTGGGTAGTATATTTCTCGAATAAACCCATTCTCGAGGAGTCTCTTAACTTCCTCTTTCAAAGCATCAGATCGAACCCTGTCTAACTGTCTCTTCTTCTACCTAATGGGGGTTGCTGCTAGATTGATGTTGAGTGAATGACACATGACCGTCGAAACCATCCCTACCATATTAGAATGTGACCAGGCAAATACATCCTTATTGACCTTAAGAAATTGGATCAAATCTTTCTTCAAGTCGGTATCCAATTATTTTCCCACTTTGACTACTATGTACGCCTTCTCAAGGTCCTCCATAGGTTTTATCCTTTCTATTTCACCTCTGCAATCGAATTCAATGACGATTGGGCTTTCTTCAGCAGAATTAGCATCGATCCTCTTCCTTTTGCCTCCAGGAGGAATGTACCTTTCATACATGCGCTTGTTAGATTTATTAATTTTAATTTTCTTCGAACGTTGGGTGTAAAAATCCATCATCCGATTATTGAAATATAGTGGAAGAATCAAAGTAAGCAGAATACTCCCTCTTACATTGATCGATGGTAGCAAAATACATCTCTTGAGAGCTGAACTGCTCTCCTCGGTCCGTGCCCCATCCCTTCTTTGTCAAGAACTTTACCATGAGATACTTTGGCAAGAAAAATGCATCTATTTCATCGAGTGTCGGCCTACCAAAAAAGGCATTGTAGTAAGATGGCTGGTTGATAATCACAAAGATAGTCTCAAAAGTTTTGCAAAATGGTGGCACCCCCATTTGCACCAGCAGCTTCATTTGCCCCATTGGAGTCAACTCTTTGTTATTGAATCCGAAGATGGGTTCCATGTTGGGTTCCAGTTTATCCTCGAGGATATTCATTTGATCGAAGGCATGCTTGAAGATAACGTTGACTGCACTGCCTGTGTCCACAAGAATTTTGGAGATGATGGACTATCCGATTTGAGCCGTGATCATGAGTGGATCGTTATGTGGATGGTGAACTCCCCTTTTCAGCTCTTGAGGGGTGACAACAAGATTTGGCATTTGAATACTGAGCCGTGAATTCTTCAATGGGAGCACTTCTTGGATAGAGAAGACACCCTCCTTAGCCTCCTTGATATATCTGTTTAAGGCCCCTTTGCTGTTCCCTACCGGGTGTGGCCCACCATGAATTACGTCAATTCTATTTATCGGCGGGCTTAAGCTCAGAGGGTCCTCATCCTCCAGCATATTAACAGTGTTGCCAGGTTTCTTTTATGGACCATCCCCTGTCCGTTGAGCTTTCTGCTTATCATGAATAAATTCTTTCAAATGACTCTCGCAGTGGCTTGTTCAAAGCGATTGCATTAGCAATTGGCTCTTCCCATTTCGTTCTTTTATGTCCTCGGTCTAGACCAAATCTTCCTCCTTCCTTCTTAGGAATCGCTTTTCTTTTGGCATAATAGAGCTCATCCATCCGAATGAACTTGTCAGCCTAGAAGTGGAAATTGGCAACGAGCCGACAATGTCAATTCCCCATATCACGAACAACCATAAGGTAACCATTTGCATGATTTCTGTCGGCGGCGCTCTTGGGACTTTCGCATATTTCTGCATTTATCACATCTTCTCATGTAATCGGCGGCATCCCGATTCGCGGTCAGCCAATAATACCCGTAACGAAGTATCTTTTTGGCTAGCATCTGCCCCCCAGTGCGATCGCTACATTCCCCTTCATGGACTTCTTTCAAGATCCGCTTTATCTCGTCATGGGCGATGCACTTAAGTAAAGGAACACAGAATTCCTTTCGATACATAATCCTATCTCGCATAACATACCGCGAGACCTTGCGAATGACTTGCCGTTTTTCGTTCCTTTTCTCAGTCAAGGTTCCACGCAACAAGTATTCCTTAAATAAGGACATCCACGACTCCCTTTAGGTTTCCATCTCTGGGACATGATCAAGTTCCATTGCATTTATGCTCGGGGTATGTAGGGTTTTGACGGGAACTAAGCCCATTTGTTATGCATCACCAGTGCTTGCAGACTTTGCCAACAAATAGGCTTCCTCTTTATGCTCGCACGCGATGTGTGAGATGTCGTAGTATTCGAGGTCTACCAACAACTCCTGAACTTGGGTAAGGTATGGAGCAAGCCACTGCCCCTTCGTTTGGTACTCTCCTCTAACTTGGAACACCACCAGCTATGAGTCACAAAAGATTTCAATCGATTTCACCCCAAGCTCTTTAGCGAGCTTTAGTCCAGCGATCAACGCCTTATATTCGGCTTTATTATTCGTAGTGGGGAAATCAAGCTTCAAGGCATAGCAAATTGATCAGTTCTTGGAAGTTATAAGAATGACACCAGCTCCAAAACAATGATCATTGGATGCTCCATCTGTGTATAGTTTCCATTGTACAGTAGGAACCATATCGCTTCCATTTGGTTCATCCTGCCCAGTGAACTCTGCTATAAAATCTGCCAACGCTTGTCCCTGGATAGTTCTTCAAGGTTGGTAGGTGATGTCGAACTGCCTGAGCTCGATGTTCCATTTAAGCAACCTTCCAGAGGTTTCGGGCCGTTGGAGTACCTGCCGCAAAGGTTAGTCAGTATAGATGTTGATTGGATGTGCCTGGAAGTACGGGCAAAGCTTGCGTGATGCGATCGCCAAGAAGCCAAGAAGTACGCCAACTTTTCTATCTTTGGGTAGTTTCTCTCTACCCCCATTAATCATTTACTAACATAATACATCAGCCTCTGGATCTGGTCCTCTTCACGAATCAAGGCAGCACTTATGGCGTGCGGTGACATGGCTAGATAAACATACAGCTCCTCAATGTCCATGGGCTTCGACAAAACAGGGGGCCTCTCCAAATGACTCGCCAGAGCTTGGAATGCATCTTCACAATCTTGCGTCCATTTGAAATTCCTTTTTCCTTTCCTTATCAAATTGAAGAAAGGAATGCACTTGTCAGTTGCCCAAGATATAAATCGACTCAACGCAGCGACCTTCCCGTTCAGGCTCTGCACTTGTTTAATAGTCCTAGGTGCTTGTATATCCCGAATAGCTTGAATCTTCTCTAGATTCACCTCGATTCCTCGTGCGTTGACAATGAAGCCCAGAAATTTCCTGATGCAACGCCAAATGAGCATTTCAATGGGTTGATTTTCATGCCATAAAACCTGAGGATGTCGAACATCTCCGCTAAGTCTCGAATGTGGTCGTTTGACTGCCGCGACTTCACGAGCATATCATCCACATAGACTTCCATCGTCCTGTCGATTTGATTTTAAACATTCGGTTAACCAGGCGTTGATAGGTTGCTCCTGCATTCTTCAACCCGAACAGCATTACCACATAATAGTATAACCCAACATCTGCAACAAAACTGGTGTGCTCCTGATCCAGGATGTGCATCGGAATTTGGTTGTACCCCGAATACGCATCCATGAATGATAACAATTCATACCCCGTTGTCGAGTCAACCAGCTGATCAATTCTAGGCAAGGGAAAACTATCCTTAGGGCATGCCTTGTTCAGGTCTGAATAAACAACACATGTTCTACATTTCTCATTTTCCTACCTTACCAGTACAGGGTTAGATATCCATTCAGGAAAGAGGGCATCATGAATAAACCCATTGGCTTTAAGTCTATCCACCTCCTTCTTGAAAACAATAAACCTCTTTCGGTCCATGCCTCGCCTCTTTTGTTTCACAGGGACATACTTCAAATCAATATTCAGCATGTGGCTCGTGATGGCGGGTGAGATCCCACACATATCAGAATGAGTCCAAGCGAATACATCAAGGTTCGCTCGAAGAAAATCAGTAAGCTATGTCATTAGTGAGGGGCTGAGTTGTGATCCGATTTTCAATACCTGTGACGGATCGTCGTGGCTGACTGTGATATCAATCGTCAGTTCAGCCGGCGTGCCTTGGCCTCCTTAGGTTCCTCTTCGTCATTTCTCGGATCTATATCTCTATAGAACCGACTGTGGTGCCCAAGCCAAGGCTCGGGCGCTACTTGATAACTTTCAGTAACTTGGATGCAGACGGATTTGTCCATACCCTTTCCTTTTTCCTTTCGCTAGGCTTGTCTCAGCTCAGCCACATAACAAGCACGATCAGTCACTTGATCGCCATGTACAACACCAACTCCATTATCTATAAGAAATTTCAAAGTCAAGTACCATGGGGCAAGAGCTACCCTAAACTCAGCCAGGGCCGGTCGGCCCAGAAAAACGTTATACGGGGAATCAACTCCAAAGCAATGAACGGTAGGATCTGTATCCTCCTACGTTCACCTTGACCCAACTCAACTGGTAACTCAACAAAACCCAGTGCTTCAGTAGCCGCACCATTAAAGCAATGTATACGGGCTTTAGATGGTTTCAGATCCTTAGCCTCCATCTTCATCTGATCATAAGCCTTCTTGAAGATGATATTGACAGAACTTTCACTATCAATCAATATTCTCCTCACAAGCGTAAGTCCAATCATAATAGAGATAACCATCGTAACAATAGTAGGAGCCTCTACCCGATCGACATCCCTACTCCTGAACACTATATCGTCTGTCATCATACGCTGCTGCTTTGTCGGAGTCCCATCCTCCGCGTTTGAGCAACACTCAAAATTCACATGGGCCCAAGAACTAGCACAATGCTCCATCTCTTACTAACTCCTATTTGTAGGATACGGCCCACCAACTATCTTGTTTATCACCAATCTTCCTCCGGTTTGAGCGGGCTATTCGGGTTGCCCTCGGTTGGGATCGGATGTTCCCTGTCTGCCTTCCTATAGATTTTTAACAAACTGCTGCAACTTCTTCTAGCGAATCAATTTTTTTATGGCATCATAGAGGTGTCTACATTCATAAATGTAGTGCCCATAAGACTCGTGAAACCGACAGTATTTCTCGGTTTGCTTCTACTCCTCAGTCGATTCCTTCGGACGCGGCTTTCAATATTGGAAAGTGTTACAAGTGGAAATATAGATGTTCTCCAAAGAGGTGTTCAGGGGCGTATATTCATTATAGGTGGGAATTCGTAGATTCCACTTTTCGAATTCCCTCTTCTGACCGAGATTTCCTCCTCCGGTCCCTTTTTATTGCTCCGACTTATTCTGGATGTTGACCTGAACCTTTCTAGAGCTCTCGCCTGATTGCTTCACTGCATGTTGCTTTGCACCGCTTCCTTGCTTGATTCTGCAGCATTGCCCCTTCTTGACAACCTGCTTCTTTCTTTCTCATGAACTAATTCACCTTTGAGTAGAAACGCTCCAATGTGGCCGGCGGTTTCCCATCTAGCCAATCACCAAACTCAGATTCTGGGTCAACCCCTCTTATCACGGCCATAAAAATAGCGCATTCATTCGGATTACTAACTTCGGTAGCAGCAACGTGAAACCTCTGTAAATGATCCTTCAATGATTCATCTGAAGCCTAGATCACACTAGATAACAACATCACGTCTTTGGGGCAAGTAGCATGGATCTAGAACTGCTCCACGAGCCTTGTTGCCAGCTCATCAAATCTCGAGATTGACTGCAGGGGTAACCTCATGAACCATATTATAGCGATTCCAGATAGATTTATAGGGAAGCACCTGCATTTGGTCGCGTCATTCACCTAAGCCGAGTCCATCAACCATTCGTACCTCATAATATGCCGTCGGGGTTGGTCATCCCTTCGTAAGCAGGCATCGTAGGCATGTTAAACCTCCGGGGATACTGGAGCTTGTAGATTGTTATCAGTAAACGGAGTGTGACTCCTAGAGACCCCCAATCATCATTAGTCAAGCCATGGTTCTCCCTCATCAGCTGTCTGACCATTGTAGATAAATCCGAAGTTTGGATAGGGGGTGCCAGGTCGGGCTCCATCCTCTTTGACTGTTTCGACCGACGCCTCATGGGCGTTTCATGCCTTCTTGGCCTGTTACCATCTAGGTGTGCATTTTGAGGATCCATCCCATTATCCTCCTGACAGGGCAATCGACCAGCTTCCATGCGCGCTCCAGTACCTAAATTCCCCATTCCAAGTTGAGCGCGACTCCCCAAGTGTTGTTGAAGAGCCATTCTCTCAGTTAAGGGATCAGGACCAGCTCCGCTAGACTGCCAACAGTGGCTTGCCACAAATTGCTCTGTTGCTTCGGTTTGCACCGTTTCAATCCTACGATGCCTATGCTTGTGGTGCTCTTCTGATGAAGTTGAGCTATCGGATGATGAGTATGAAGCGGGACTTCCTCCGGCATTCTGACATTGCTGTTGAGCGATCTGGTTCATTAGGTTGGCATTCATCTTCATTTGCTCATTCAGTTGTCTCCTGCTTTCCATTAGCTCCCTTATCAGGTCATTGAATTCAGCCTTGGTAACGGAATCAGCAAGGTTCTGGGTCGCAACGGGTTTCATCCTTGCATTAGCTGGTTGGTCGCTTGGCCTTACTTGTTGGACACTAGCAGTTTCATTAGCATTGACATTTTAGGAGGTAGATCTGGTGCGCGACCTTGTCATCTTAGGGTTCTTTGTCTAGATTTTGGGAACTCTGAATAGTATATGCAAACTATTGAGAACGAACTTCGATCTCCTTTGGGGAATTTCTTCAATCCAGTAGCAAGAAAGGTGATCCTAACAGCCTAAGAATCGATTTTGTCAGTGAAAGCACCAAAATTGGTCACTAACACCTCTGAATAGATTTGTGTAGCGACATAAATGAAGAAATTAAATGGAAAAAGAGGAATAACACAATATATTGCAAAACAGAATAGTAGAAAGTAAGAACAATAGAATTTATAGTGGTTCGGCGTTAATTGCCTACGTCAACTCTGAATATCCTCTTTATTGCTTTATTAATCACTTGAATACAGATATAATCCACAAGTAAAATCCTGAGTATAAGTCGGAGCAAAAAGAAAGTGAGTACAAAAAATGGCAGAGTCTTCCTTAAGTTCTCGAAAAAGATCCCTAAAAATGGACCCCTACCCCTTTATTTATAGATGGAGACAGCCTGGGGTCTCAGAGCTTGGACTTCTCTTCAGTCGTATGGACTCATTACCAAGAGAACTCGGCCCAACATTGATAAGTTAACAATGTCGACTCGAACATGTCAAACCCTCAAGGTCGACCCCATTATGTCGAACGCTTCCAAATACGCCGACCGCTTATAAACATGCCTCCCGAACTTCCTAGTGTGTAATGCCGACCCAAATGCAAGCATGTGGAATACCTACCCGGACTCCATCTTATACCATCCTTTTGCCGACCTGACCAAACTATGTCGATTCGTTGTCCACTACAATATGCTCCAAGCTTTTGCCGATCCCTTCTAGCTATGTCGATCCGAGCTTTCTACCAACGCCAACCTCGAGTCTTCACTCCACCGATCCGAAGCAATGCCGACCTGATTTGAATATGCCGACCCTAGATACATATGCCACTCCCAAATAGTTATGCCGACCCTTAACACTTCCCATTGCCGACCCGGCTATCAACCCAGAGTGAACACAATATTGACCCGGAGTAAAGCCGATCCCCCTTGAATATGTCAAACTCTAGTAGCCATTCATACCGATCTGAAGCAAACATCTTATAAAACCGAAGTTGATGATGAGGTGGCATGGAGTAAACACTCCCTTGACTCGAAGCAAACTTCTCAGCGACTCGAAGTAGACTCATTTCTTGACCCTTCTTCCATCGACAATTAACCATGGTCTCTGTAACTACTACTTTGTAGCCGGACCAAGGCACCGGGTAACATTTTCCTCCCAAAGCGCGTCTTGTTAATAACATGACGCACTTTGAATCAACAAATAATTCGTGTTTTCAGAGGCAAGCTCATTCAAGTCACTAACTGGTTGTTGCTTCACACCAACTTCCAATGAAGTTTTATCTCGTTTGAGCGTATAAGTTTAGTCTTATGAAACCCTCAGGTTTTCCTTGTTTATATTTTCAAGAGTTGAATGCATATAACCTTTCAAAGGTTGGATCCACAAGGAATTTTCTAAATCTTATGGTCATTTCCCGCTCATGCATTCTTCTATTTTATCCATTTTATTATTTTTTATATTTATTATTTATCATTATTATACTTATTTTATTATATATTTTTTAAGGGGAAGGGTTGGCATAAGAATGCCGATCCCTCGATTGTTTCATGTGGGCTGGGGTCGGCATGTTGAATAGCCGACCCCTTCAAATACGATGACCGAGTCTCTTGGAAGAGACAGGTTCGTATTCACTTTCCCATATAAAAGCTCATTTTTACACTCTCTCCCCTTCACTTTCACTCTTCTAATTTTATCTCTTCACCGAGCTCTCTCAACCGACTCCTTCAACACCATACACGTCTCTCTTTCTCCAAATCCGAGTTGCCTCGCCATTTAATCCCCAATTAAATGTGGATTCAAACTTTCCTTCACTCAAACTCATTGCTATCCCCAGCCCTAGATCCGTGACATAGGTATGAACTTTCTCTCCAACTCATGCCATAGCCTCGAGGACTTGCGTGGTGTCTAGGTATATAAGTGGTTGGGTTTCTAGCAAGGAGTGGACATAAGGTGGAGAAGAAGAAGGACTAAGGAAAATAAGAGGGAGTCGTATGAAAGGAAATGGTTCCGGTGTGGATAAGGTAGAGGATAGGGTCAGCATCGGTTAGGATACTAGGAGGACTCGATATAGTCATTTTAACCATAGGGGTCGGCATTCTTAGTTTGAAAATAGGGATCGGTATAGTGCTTAGTGAAAGGGGTCGGTATTTAGGAAAAAAGGAGGGATCGGTATGTTTTTGAGAGAGGAGGGATCGGCTATGGATTAAAGCACAGGGGTTGGTATAAGTTAGCTGGGATCGGCATAAACAATTAAAACAATCCTAACCCGAGTTTTTCAAATATTATGACGATATATTTCCTTGCCCAAGCACGAAGTGATGAATAATGACATAACTTAGCACATACAAGTCAATGGACTTAACTTGACTCAATAAATCCCCAGTTCATACAACATGACTTAAATGTAATACTAGCCCAACAAATTCAGGCAACGGATTTCATAATCTAGAATCTCAACATCCGATCCTAAGACTCCTGTCGTCGACTACCTCCTACACTATTCGGGATGGTCAATGATGACGGTCTCTTCGGACGAAAACTAAAAATTTCATTATTTTACTTAAGTTTTTCCAGTCTTAAGCTATTTGCATTTATGTTAAATCCATTGCACTAGTTCACACACAGCCCAGGGGGAAGGATTATTATCATTTCTAATATTGATTGTCTTTCGAGTATAGCTAACACGGTTATCCAGTTACACAAAGCGCTCTACCGTGATGTCTTCTAAGTCGGATAAGAAATCGAGAGCCACTACTTTGTCCGATAAGCCCAAGCCAAGCTAGTAGCAAGAGGTAGTAGAGAAATCAAGTCAGCGGTTAGACCTTTTCTCCGACATCCCAACTCTTCCTGCTGAGGTTATAGATCCGGCTCCTGACGCCGTAGATGATGCCATTATTTTGGATAACCTGATTGATTCATAGGACTCAAAAATTAGCGAAATGGCCCTTCATCGATTGTGCTCCATTCATGGGATTCTTGTCGAAGACGTTCTAGTTCCGTCGAGGCAAGACAGGCCCCCACTTGCCCCCAGTCGGGTACACTGTCTGTAATAAGTTCATGTGTTGGGCCGGGTGCGTGCCACCGTCCAACTCCTTTATTCGTGAAGTGCTAAAGTACATGGGAATCGCCCCTACTCAATTGCACCCTAACAGTTACGCGTTTATTCATGGCACTTCTTGCTCTTCATGGGTGCCCTATTCCGTCCGCCAACTCCTGAGGACATCCGATATATTTACAATTTCAAGAGACGAGATGATAGTCCCTCGTACGTATTCCTAGAGCCACTACCCAGATGCGAAGTTCTAATGGTTGCATGGAACAGGCTTTCCCTATTTAAGCAAAAGTGTTTCTATGTGCGATGTCCTCCCGGCGTCACGAGAAGGTGGAAGGACGTAAGTTTTATTCCCGTTCCGCCCTTACATCAATGACCTAAATCACACTCTCTCTAATCACCCGAAATTTTTAACTCTTCCAAGTGTTCGCCCTTGGCTCGAAGGCATCAGATATTCCAGAGCAGTTGAGGCTATCCGTGCTACTTCGGTAGAGGATCGAGACATCAAGCTGTTAGTCACCGACAAGTTGCTTTTACTATTTGGGCTACTAGCAGACGGCCGCAGAATTGGCCTTCCAAGGAGTAGAGCTACCTCAAGGGCGATCACCAATAGGAGGATAGAACAAGTCGGCCTCGTGGTGCCCCATGTCGAAGGAGTCCATGAAGGCACCGAGGAAGGGGAGATCAAAGAAACAGAAGCCTTGGAGCCTAATAATGAAATCACAAGTCCTGGACAGGCGCCAGCAACCAATGCTCCTCACACAAGCCAACTGCAACCTTCTCCAAAAAAGAAAAAGAGCCTGGGGTATAGAATTAAAAAGAGAGAAACCAAGGAGACCCCAAAATCCTTTATAAATCTCGTTGACAAGGGGCCGTCTTCCCAACAAATGGAAAGCTCGTTGAAGGGACTCTCCGACCTTTCTATTTCGGGCGACCTCTTAAATTATGATTTCGCTAACTTTGGTATTGAAGAACTCAATTCTCCCGCAAGAAGCGATGAAGGCAAGCGACTTCCCAACCAAGAGAACATTCTCCTATGAGTAAAGCGAAAGCCACCGGTCCGTTGGGAGGATGCACTAGGACACACACAAGCACTTACACCCCACCATTTACTTGCACTCGTCTTATATATGGCATCTAGTAACTTGTTCTTGTTTAACCCTATTTACAGGTGCAATGACTCGTTCACACGGCTTCGATCGCCTTCATGGCTCTTCTATCTTCCATCGCTCAGGCCGAGGTTTCGAGTCCAAAAAATGTAGAGAGAGATAGATGAAGGCTGGGAAAGAGATTATTGCTCTAGAGAATCATCCTCATCCTTTAAAAGGAAGACTCAAGGGCATACTTCACATCAAAGCGACCCATCGAATCCTCCTATGCGTGGTGGGGACAAGCCCACTTACCGAGGCTCCCAATCTGATGCTCTCCGCGATCAGCATTCCAGCTCCTCCAGCACTAGGCAGTCTCATGAGCATTGTAAGCAAACATTTACTTCGTCAAAACAAATACCTCCCTTTCTCGCTCAAGACCCAACTACGGTGGAGAAATTAGCTGAGCTTAAAGTTATCTTTCCAAAGATCTGCTTCGATGGTCTAAAGTTCCTTCCAGCCATACGTCCCATCCCTATGAATGCCAAAGCAGGTTCGCTTGCATATGTGAATGACGTATATGTGCAACATGAGGCGTTCATACATTTGGTCGAAAAGGTCTCGGAGGTTTCTATTAAACATCAGCATGAGATCGGCCGCCTTAAGTTGGAGGCCACCCATGATAAGGACATCATAAAGTATCAGGATAGTGAATTGCTCTCGTTCAAGGCCCAATTCGCGGATGTAAAAAAGAATGCCAAAGAGATGGCCGAGGCAGTTAGTCGCTTAGAGGCTACCCATAAAAAGGAATTAAACGATACGCTCGAATGTAGCGGCACTTTGGCTCTGGAAAAAGACTCCCTGTAGAAGGAGAAAGACACTCTATCCTGCCATGTGGAGGAGTTGGAAACACTGCTATCTAAGGAAAAAAAAGGAGAAATTAGAGGTGCAAGAGGAGTCGCATAAATATTGCGAGAAAATCATCGAGACAAGAAACTTGAAGGCAAAGCTTGACAAGGAACTTCCCCAAATTAAAGCACTAAAGGAGGCCGCTCGCGAAGAGGGCAAGAAAGCAGTACTCATAGAAGTCGACTCCCGAATTGAGGCAGCGACCGAATCCGGTAGGGAGGAAATTAAGTGCTTTTTCGACCCACTTATTGCTGAATATAATGCAAGGGTTCTCCTCCACCGTGATTTATCCTTCTTGGGTGACGGTTATCTCGAGTCTCTTGCCGAACCTTGGGACACTGTCGTTAAGATCAAGAAAGTGGAGTCGGGAGTGCTGGAGATTGATGAAGTGGCACTCGCAAAAGAAGTGCTTCGAGGAAACAAGCCATCCGAGTTGGCTGCTGCAAAGCTTCAATTTGGCGGAGCTCCCCTAACGTCTAAGGAGAAAGAGGATATTTCCGAGCCATCTGGCATCGAGCCCCAGGGTCCTTCTTCCGTTCAACTGACCAAGACTTCATCTTCTCAATCTCTCGAGCAATATGTTGGTTACGACCTGAAAAAGCCTAGACTTGGCATTCATAATTTATCTCCAATCCTTGAGGGGAGTACTCCTATGACCACTGAAAGTCAACCGGATGCTAGTACTTATCTTGACCTTTTATGATCTAAAAAGTTGATGTTCTTGGTGAATAATGGTCGTGATCTAATATTTGCTTTTCATGAAACTCTATAAGTCATCCTGGTCATGAGTCGACTTCAAGGAGCAATGTCGCCATGGAGCAGGAGGGAAAAGAAGCCGAGGCACCAGTTGTTGAAGACATTCCTGGTCCTGATGCTCAAGTAATTGGGCTACTAGATGAGGATAAACCCGAAAATCCATTACTTGCCGAGGAGCATGATGAGGCTATGATTACAGGCGCTTATGAGCACACTACCAAGTTCAGTATGAAGGAGCAGATTGAAAAGGAGGAAAAGGCGAAGCTTAAAGTTAACGGTGAGCCCAAGGTGGTGGAGATTGATGATCCTCTTAATAGACCACTGCAATTCATTCCTCCTGGCGGGTCTGTCCCCATGGTAGTTCCGCCTCCTTCCTCGAATACCTCCTCCTAAGGGGGCAAGGAGTCCCGAAAGAAACGCTTGGCTTAGACTACTCCCGAAAAGCCGAAGAAAGACAGAAAAGCGAAGAAATATTCATGGCCTTGTAATATTTTGCTTAGTTTGAATAAATTATAGTTATGTAGTCATTTTTTCTTCCCCATTTTTTTAGCAGCAGATGCATAGACTTGGCCTCCGAACCTTTGAGGGGTTGTAAGGAAATTTTGGAGTGTAAATAAAATTTTGTTCCTTAGCCAATCATCAAATGCGTTATTATTTCAATGGCAGATTAATCTTTATGTTCCAAGTAGTTGCGATAATATTTTCAGGTTTTGTTGATAATTTATTATCTTAATATTAGAGCATCTCTACGGATTTTGTCGGAAGTCGTCATCGACACCAGGCCAGAATCGTAGCCAACAGTCGCATTTTGCCGCTAATGGTTTGAGCATTTTTTATCGATTTTAGACCGAAGCCTATAGGTAGCAAGCAATCGAAAGGTCTCTCGTCCATCCGCTGGTTTGGACACCAGGCATTTTTAAGTTCGCCCTTTGGACTTATAAACTTTTCTCACATCACTT
Organism: Allium fistulosum; assembly: GCA_030737815.1. Classification (NCBI taxonomy): domain Eukaryota; kingdom Viridiplantae; phylum Streptophyta; class Magnoliopsida; order Asparagales; family Amaryllidaceae; genus Allium; species Allium fistulosum. The sequence goes on from CM060905.1 coordinate 1,253,177,663, forward strand.
ATAATTTAGTCAGCAACTAGGGACTAGGAGATTTTACAAATCATTTGTACTCTAGTCCGCGTTCCAACGAATCAAAGTGCTTTCGTCCAAATTCTGGGGTTTAGAGATTTTTAAATCGCTTATACTTTAGTCCACGCTCTAGGGACTTAGAGTACTCTAATCCATACTCTGGGGATTTAGAGATTTTTTAAATCGCTTATACTATAGTCCGCGCTCTGTGGACTTAGAGTACTCTAATCCATACTCTGGGGATTTAGAGATTTTTCAAATCGTTTATACTCTAGTCCGTGCTCTGGGGACTCAGAGTACTCTAATCCACGCCTTAGGGACTTAGAGATTTTTCAAATCGTTTATAATCTAGCCACGCTTTTGGGGACTTAGAGATTTTTCAAATCATTTATACTCTAGTCCGCGCTCTGGGGACTCAGAGTACTCTAATCCACACTCTGGGGACTTAGAGATTTTTCAAATCGTTTATACTCTAGTTCGTGCTCCAGGGACTCATAGTGTTTTCTTTTTTAAATATAGCTAGTTGATTTTTAATTCTATATATGTGTTTACATGTCACATATGTTAGCATTAATAAACCTCAACACATAATTGTATAACATAAAACGATAGTAGTTCTTAGAAAAGTAGCTTTATGCTTTTATTCATCATGGAAAACAAGGACAGACTAATTTTTCTTATTACATATCGAAAAAAATAGCAAGAAAGGCAAATACTGAAAACAACTACGATCAGAATGCAAAAGAAATAAACTAGGTGAAATAGTGACGCTGATGTTCGTTATTCCATGCTCTGAGAAGTGTTACACCATCAACAGTCGCTAGCTTGAAAGTTCCTTCCCATGTGGGACTCATGTGTGATGGGATCGGAAAAACTCATTTCAAAACAAGGTCGCCCACATCAAAAGCTCTCGGTTGGACTTTCATATTAGAATATCGGTCGACTCGATGCCTATGTGCAGCTGCTCTTAAATCATCCTCCTCATGCTTTTCATCAATAAAGTCCAACAAATCCAATAAGAGATCTCGGTTTGTTCTGGGATCGTAATAAGTCAACCGATAAGAAGGGACTTCAAGCTCCACAGGTATAACTGCTTCGGCCCCGTAGGCCATAGCGAATGGAGTATGGCCAGTCGCCGACTTGTGAGTAATTCTGTATGCCCAAAGTGCTGTAGGAAGTTTGTCCACCCACTTGCCTCTAGCCTTTTCCAAATGTTTTTTCAAGGTGGACTTAATTATCTTATTTACAGCTTCAACCTACCCATTCGCCTTAGGGTTAGTGACTACTGCAAACCTTATTTCAATATGATACTTCTGACAAAACTCTTTGAATTCAACACTATCAAATTGAGTTTCGTTGTCAGTGACAATAGTCCTCGGGAGACCGAAATGGCATATAATGTTTCGCATAATGAAATTAATGACTTTTTTGGTAGCGATCCTAGCTAATGGTTCCGCGTTTGCCCATTTGGTGTAGTAGTTGACCGCAACAATTACATACCTTGCATCACCTTTGGAAATTGGCAACAAGCCGCCAATGTCAATTCCCCATATCATGAACGGCCATAGGCTAACCATTTGCGTGATTTCTTTCGGCGACGCTCTTGGGACTTTTGCATATTTCTGGCATTTATCACATCTTTTCACGTAATTGGCAGCATCCCGATTCACGGTCGACCAATAATACCCATAACGAAGTATCCTTTTGGCTAGCATCTGCCCCCAATGCGGTCGCTACATTCCCCTTCGTGGACTTCTTTCAAGACTCGCTTTATCTCGTCATGGGCAATGCACTTAAGTAAAGGAAAACATAATTCCTTTCGTTACATAATCTTATCTTGCATAACATACCGCGAGACCTTGTGAATGACTTGCCATTTTTCGTTCCTTTTCTCAGTCAAGGTTCCACGCAACAAGTATTCTTTAAATGAGGATATCCACGACTCCCTTTAGGTTTCCATCTCTGGGACATGATCAAGTTTCATTGCATTTATGCTCGGGGTATGTAGGGTTTCGACGGGAACCAAGACCATTTGTTGTGCATCACCAGTGCTTGCGGACTTTGCCAACAAATAGGCTTCCTCTTTATGCTCGCACGCGATGTGTGAGATGTTGTAGTATTCGAGGTCTACCAACAACTCCTGAACTTGGGTAAGGTATAGAGCAAGCCACTGCCCCTTCGTTTCGTACTCTCCTCTAACTTGGAACACCACCAGCTATGAGTCATAAAAGATTTCAATCGATTTCACCCCGAGCTCTTTAGCGAGCTTCAGTCCAGCGATCAACGCCTCATATTCGGCTTTATTATTCGTAGTGGGGAAATCAAGCTTCAAGGCATAACAAATTTATCGGTTCTCGGGAGTTATAAGAATGACACCAGCTCTAGAACAATGATCATTGGATGCTCCATCTGTGTATAGTTTCCATTGTACAGTAGGAACCATATCGCTTCCATTTGGTTCATCCTGCCCAGTGAACTCTGCTATAAAATCTGCCAACGCTTGTTCCTGGATAGTTCTTCAAGGTAGGTAGGTGATGTTGAACTGCCTGAGCTCGATGTTCCATTTAAGCAACCTTCCAAAGGTTTTGGGCCGTTGGAGTACCAACCGCAAAGATTAGTCAGTATAGATGTTGATTGGATGTGCCTGGAAGTACGGGCAAAGCTTGCACGATATGATCGCCAAAAAGCCAAGAAGTACGCCAACTTTTCTGTCTTTGGGTAGTTTCTCTCTACCCCCATTAATCATTTACTAACATAATACACCAGCCTCTGGATCCGGTCCTCTTCACGAATCAAGGCAGCACTTATGGCATGCGACGACACAACTAGATAAACATATAGCTCCTCATGGTCCACGGGCATCGACAAAACATGTGGCCTCTCCAGATGCTAGAGCTCGGAATGCGTCTTTACAATCTTGCATCCATTTGAAATTCCTTTTTCCTTTCTTTATCGAATCGAAGAAAGGAATGCACCTGTCAATTGCCCTGGATATAAATCGACTCAACGCAGTGACTTTCTTGTTTAGGCTCTGCACTTGTTTAATAGTCCTGGGTGCTTGTATATCCCGAATGGCTTGAATCTTCTCCAGATTCACTTCGATTCCTCATGCGTTGACAATATAGCCCCGAAACTTTCCTGATGCAACGCCAAAGGAGCATTACAATGGGTTGATTTTCATGCCATAAAACCTGAGGATGTTGAACATCTCCGCTAAGTCTCGAATGTGGTCGTTTGACTGCCGTGACTTCACGAGCATATCATCCACATAGACTTCCATCGTCTTGCTGATTTGATCTTTAAACATTCGGTTAACCAGGCGTTGATAGGTTGCTCCTACATTCTTCAACCCAAATAGTATTACCATATAACAGTATAACCTAACATCTATGAAAAAAGTGGTTTTCTCCTGATCAGGGATGTGCATCAGAATTTGGTTGTATCCCGAGTATGCATCCATGAATGATAAAAATTCATGCCCCACTGTTGAGTCAACTAGCTGATCAATTCTAGGCAAGGAAAAACTATCCTTAGGGCATGCCTTATTCAGGTCTGAATAATCAACGCATGTTATCCATGTCCCATTTGCCTTCCTTACCGGTACAGGGTTAGATATCAATTCAGGATAGTGGACGTCGTTAACAAACCCGTTGGCATTAAGTCTATCCACTTCCTTGAGAGCAACAGACCCCTCTGGGTCCATGCCTCATCTCTTTAGTTTCATAAGGACATACTTCGGATCAATATTCAGCATGTGGCTCATGATGGTGAGTGAGATCCCACACATATTAGAATGAGTCCAAGCGAATACATCAAGGTTCGCTCGGAGAAAATTAGTAAGCTCTGTCATCAGTGAGGGGCTGAGTTGTGGTACAATTTTCAATACCTGTGACGGATCATCGTGGCTGACTGTGATATCAATCATCAATTCAGTCGGCGCTGCCTTAGCCTCCTTAGGTTCCTCTTTGTCATCTCTCATATCTATATCTCTATAGAACCGACTGTGGTGCCCAACCAAGGCTCAGGCGCTACTTTTCAACTTTCAGTAACTTGGATGCGGACGGATTTGTCCACACCCTTTCCCTTTTCCTTTCTCTAGGCTTCTCTCAGCTCATCCACATAACAAGCATGACCAATGGCTTGATCGCCATGTACAACGCCAACTCCATTATCTATAGGAAATTTCAAAGTCAAGCACCATGGGGCAAGAACTGCCTTGATCTCAGCTAGGGCCGGCCGACTCAGAAAAACGTTATACGGGGAACCAACATCCAAAAAAATGAATGGTAGGATATGTATCCTCTTATGTTCACCTTCACCCAACTCAACTGGCAACTCAACAAAACCCACTGCTTTGGCAACCGCACCACTAAAGCCGTGTATACGGGCTTTAGATGGTTTCAGATCCTTAGCCTCCATCTTCATCTGATCATAAGCCTTTTTGAAGATGATATTGACAGAACTTCCACAATCAATAAATATTCTCATCACAAGCGCAGGTCCAATCATAGTAGAGATAAACAACAGATCAATAGTAGGAGCTTCTACCCGATCGGCATCCCTACTCCTGAACACTATATCGTATGTCATCATAACCGCTGCTTTGCCAGAATCCCATCCTCCGCATTTGAGAAACACTCAAAATTCCCATGTCTTAAAAACTAGCATAATGCACCATCTCTTTCCAACACCTAACTGTAGGATGTGGCCCACCAACTATCGTGTTTATCACCAAACTTCCACTGGTTTGAGCGGGCTCTCGGTGCGGAGCCTGCACTCGGTTGGGATCAAACGTTCCCTGTCTGCCTTCCTACGAATTCTTAACAAACTGCTGCAACTTCTTTCGATGAATCTATTATTTTATGGAATCACGGAGGTGCCTACATTCATCAGTTTTGTGCCCATAAGACTCATGAAACCAACAGTATTTCTCGGTTTGCTTCTGCTACTTGGTCGATTCCTTCGAACGCGACTTCCTGTATTGGAAAGTGTTACAGGTGGACAGATAGATGTTCTCCAAAGAGGTGTTCAAGGGCGTATATTCATTATAGGTGGGAATTCGCGGCTTCCACTTTCCGGATTCCCTCTTCTGACCGAGATTTCCTCCTCCGGTCCCTTTTTATTGCTCCGACTTATTCTGGACATTGACCTGAACCTTTCTAGAGCTCTCGCCCGATTGCATCACTGCAATGTTGCTTTGCACTGCTTCCCTGCTTGGTCCTGCAGCATTGCCCCTTCTTGACAACCTGCTTCTTTCTTTCTCATGAACTGATTCGCCTTTGAGTAGAAACGCTCCAGTGTGGCCGGAGGTTTTCCATCTAGCCAATCACCAAACTCAGATTCTGGGTCAACCCCTCTTATCACGGCCATAAGAATAGCGCATTCATTTGGATTACTAACTTCGGTAGCAGCAACATGAAACCTCTATAATTAATCCTTCAACGATTCATCTGGAGCTTGGATCACACTAGATAACAACATCATGTCTTTGGGGCAAGTAGCATGGATCTAGAAATACTCCACGAACCTTGTTGCCAGCTCATCAAATCTCGAGATTGACTGCAGGGGTAACCTCATGAACCGTATTATAGAAATTCCAGATAGAGTTATAGGGAAGCACCTGCATTTGGTCGCGTCATTTTCCCAAGCCGAGTCCATCAACCATTCGTACCTCATAATATGCTATCAAGGGTCGGTATTCCCTTCATAAGCGGGCATCGTAGGCATTTTAAACCTCCGAGGATACTCGGGCTTGTAGAATGTTATCAATAAACAGAGTGTGACTCCTAGATACCCCCCAATCATCATTAGTCAAGCCATGGTTCTCCCTCATCAGCTGCCTGACCATTGTAGATAAATCCGATGTTTGGATGGGGGGTTCCAGGTCGGGCTCCATCCTCCATGACTATTTCGGCCGGCACCTCACGGGCGTTTCATGCCTTCTTGGCCTGTTACCATCTAGGTGTGCATTTTAAGGATCCATCCCATTATACTCCTGATGGGGCAATCGATCGGCTTCCATGCGCGCTCCAGTGCCTAAATTCCCCATTCCAGGTTGAGCGCGACTCCCCAAGTGTAGTTGAGGAGCCGTTCTCTCTGTTAAGGGATCAGGCCCAGCTCCGCTAGACTGCCCACAGTGACTTGCCACAAATTGTTCCGTTGCTCTAGCTTGCGCCATTTCAATCCTACGACGCCTATGCCATTGGTGCTCGTCTAATGAAGTCGAGCTATCGGATGATGAGTATGAAGTGGGACTTCCTCGAGCATTCTAACGTTGTTGTTGTGCGATCTGGTTCATCAGGTTGGCATATATTTGGATTTTCTCATTTAGCTGTCTCCTACTTTCCATTTGCTCCCTCACCAGGTCGTTGAATTCAGCCCTGGTAACGGAATCAGCAAGGTTCTAGGTCACAACGGGTTCCATCCCTACATTAGCTGGTTGGTTGCTTGGCCTTACTTGTTGGACACTAGCAGTTTCATTAGCATCGACATTATTGGAGGTAGATCTGGTGCGCGGCCTTGTCATCTTAGAGTTCTTTGTCTAGATTTCGAAAACGCTGAATAGTATATGCAAACTCTTGAGAATGAACTTGGGTCTCCTTCGGAGGATTTCTTTAATCCAGTAGCAACAAAGGTGATCCTAAAAGCCTGAGAAAAGATTTTCTCAGTGAAATCACTAAAATGTTAGCACTACAATCGGTCACTAACACCCCTGAATAGATTTGTGTAGCGAGATAAATGAAGAAATTAAATGGAAAAGGAGGGATAACACAATATATTGCAAAACAGAATGGTAGAAAGTAAGAACAACAGAATTTATAGTGGTTCGGCGTTAATTGCCTACGTCCACTCTGAATATCCTCTTTATTGCTTTATCAATCACTTGAATATAGATACAATCCAAAGGAAAAGCCTGAGTACAAGTCAGAGCAAAAAGAAAGTGAGTACAAAAAATGGCAGTGTCTTACTTAAGTTCTTGAAAAAGATACCCAAAAATGGACCCCTGCCCCTCTATTTATAGATGGAGACTGCCTGGCACCTAAGAGCTTGGACTTCTCTTCAGTCGCTTGGACTCATTACCAAGAGAACTCGACCCAACATTGATAAGTTAACAATGCTGACCCGAATATGTCGAACCCTCAAGGCCGACCCCTAATGCCGAACGCTTCCAAATACACCGACCGCTTCTAAACATGCCGACCGAAAGCCCTTGGCCCTATATGCCGACCCGAACTCCCTAGTATGTAATGCCAACCCGAATGTAAGCGTGTGGAATACCGACCCGGACTCCATCTAATACCATCCTTTTGCCGACCTGACCAAACTATGTCGATTCGTTGTCCACTACAATATGCTCCAAGCTTTTTCCGATCCCTTCCTACTTTGCCGATCCGAGCTTTCTACCAAAGCCAACCTCGAGTCTTCACTCCACCAATCTGAAGCATTGCCGACCTGATTTTAATATGCTGACCCCAGATACTATGCCACTCCCAAATAGTTATGCCAATCCCTAGTAGGTGATTGTCGACCCCTAACACTTCCCATTGCCGACCCGGGTATCGACCCAGAGTGAACATAATATTGACCCGGAGTAAAGGCGACCCCCCTTGAATATGTCAAACTCTAGCAGCCATCCATACCGACCCGAAGCAAGTTGCTTGTACAACCGAAGTTGATGATGAGGTGGCCCGGAGTAAACACTCCCTTGACTCGAAGAAAACTTCTCAGCGACTCGAAGTAGACTCATTTCTTGACCCTTCTTCCATCGACAATTAACCTTGGTCTCTGTAACTCTGCTTTGTATCCGGGCCAAGGCACCGGGTAATAATCATCAATGGGTTTAATTAAGAAAAATAAGAAAAGAAGAAGAACACAAACACAGAATCTCACAGCGGAATGATAAAATATAATAATCAAATAAATATATATACAACAGGGATAAATAAAATAATGCAGCAAACAACATGATGCAGGAATAATAGGAGTAAGAATATACCAAATCTTCGTCTTCGTCCTCCAAAGAATAATTTTTAAGGCGCTGAAAAAATCAAGATAGACCCGAGCGTAATGAAAAGACAAAACACTCAAGTCAGGACTAAAATATTCTTATGTGAGTCAAATCGATATCACATAACATGAGTGTAATAGCGTCAGAGATGTTTACCGGATTTTTACATCTCTTATCTAGTGTATAACGTTGCAATAACTCAAGAGATGTTATGGGATTTTCCATCTTTCAAGGATCCGTCAAAATATTTATATATAGTAGAATACGCTACATATATAATGTATAATCGGTAAAATAAATATTTTTCTTGGCTTTAAGGCTTTACATTAATCCCCCTTAACGCGTTTTTAAGCATTGTCATACAGTCTGCATATAACGCCCCAGTAGCATGTCGGGGGATATGGATGCGCCATGATACGACAACACTAAACAAAAATCGTAGCGGTCTCGTATAGGGATAAAAGTATGACAAGGCACATGAGGCAATACCCAAGGTAGGATACTACCAGTTCGGGTCATAGGGTTGGTGGTAATGCATCGTAGCCATGATCGTCCACCACGTCCATCCATCCCATATCGAGTCAAAGGGAGGCTATCTCAAATCAAGGTGTACCAATCGAAACCAACAAAAAGAGTAATAATATGGACCGAGTCCAAGAAAATGGAAGAACAGATGTCCCCTAGGGGTAGCTAGCCCGCTTGGCCCTGTCAAGCCATACTGTTTTAGTCATTTCAAATAGGCACAAGTGTCGGGGTCTATCCATCATCGTTCTCTTTCTTCAAAACCAGCGAACGATGCCGAATCCAACCACTTCGTTCTAGAGTCTCCTCTACGTACACAGTTGTTAAAGTGGTTCCAATATTGAAAGAGAGTATGCCAATAAGAGGTCCCGGTCTCTTTAACAACCAAACCTCATTTTACACATCGGTTGGTACTTTTACATTTCGAAACGATTCATACTTGATATCAAAATATCATATTCGCTTCAAAATCAATTTCATTTCGATTTATCCCGATTCGCATTTAAATCCATGATTTAAATATAAACATTCCCACTCTGACCAGTTTGAATTTTTAGAGTAGTTTGAAAAAATTTAAATAGTTTAAAGGTTAAAAATAGTTTAATATAAAATAGTTTGAGTATTGAAAATGGTTTATATAGTAAAATAGTTTGGAAAATCAAAGTAATTTAAACATCTAAAAAGATAGGTTTTTAAACAGTATAATAAAATAATTTATTTTGAAAATAGTTTCAAAGTCAAACTGATCCAATTCCAATTTTTCCAATTCTAAACAATTCAATTTCCATTTCAGTTTAATCGATTCCATTTTGATTTCAATTCGAATTAACTTCGATTCCAATTTCAATTCAAATCAATTTCAATTTCAAATTAATTTCAATTTCAATTCCAAATCGATTTCTAACTTCAACTATTTGATTCAATAGTTAAATTTCAAATCAATTCTTATTTTAAACCATTTCAACTTATATCAATTTCGAGTTCGATTTTCAAAGTATTGATTTAAATCATTTAAATCAAATTTAACTTCGATGTTCAATTCAATGTCCAAATCTTTAAAATAATTCAATTCCGAGCTTAACTTATGAAATATTGATTTAAATTACTTTTACTTAGCAATATTCAAAGTTAGAATACAAGTCCAATCTTTTAAAACAAATCAATTTTCAAATTCAAATCATATTTCGATTATAACTTCAAAAATCTCAACTTCGATTATTTAAACAATCACTGTTACCAAATTTAAATTTCAACATTTCGAGCACAAGTTCGAAAATAATTTGATTTTCATAAATTCGATTTTTACTTCTTTAAATCAAATCATTTAAACAATTTCAAATCAAAAATTTTAAAATCATTTAATTTAACCAATCGGTGTCCGTATATAATTTTCTATCCTATGGCCAAGTGAATCAGTTATTCCAATTTAATTTTAGGGATGGATTTATATCATTTCAATTGAAAATAAATGTCATAGGTATATATCATTTCAACCTATTTCTTAATTTATTTGAAATAATTCAATTAACAGTTTTACACACTGTCGAATAATATACAGGGTGATAACATGATATATCAAAATAAATAACATCCATATCATCTAAAATATCAATCAATAGCATCCATCATAATAAACATCCAAATCAATCAAAACATCCTAACAATTTACTAGTTATCAATAATCGAAAATTTAACTAGCAACTTAATTCCCATTCCAAATTTGAAATGTCAATTCAAATTCCTATCATTTTAATTCATATCAATTTAAATGTTAGTTAAATTTTACCAACAAGAGTCAATAAATTTAAATCACTGCACAATATAGATTTAACCAACACAAAAATTTATTTTAGTACTCTGTAAGTGTTATAAAACACTCACTTTATAAATATGTCCGAAATATCACTAAAGCGAGTAGCGACAAATCCAACTCCATCGCGAAGATAACATCGATGCGAATCCAACGCAAATAAACGCACTCGAATCCGACTTCGTACGAATCAGTTATAAATTAATAACCATTCAAATTATGTCATTTCTATTTAACAATTAATAAATAAAGCAAATCACTTAATTATCATACTTAGGCCACCAGAGTACGCGGACCTTCGCCGATCGATCACCCCAGTACGCCGCCGCCTCCAGCTTGCTATCGCCGGTAGTGCCCTCCGCTCCAGCGCCTCCATTCGTCGCTAGAAGACCAAAAATTGCCGAGACTTTCAGGTTAAATTACGGCCACCACACTACTCCTATGATCACCAAATTTGGGCAGCGCGTAGCCCTCATCAAACCCTTCAACTTTACTTTAGACCCTGACGTTCAACGATGAACGACGACGATGAATTTCACCGTTTTAGATCTACGGTCATCAACGATTTCCGGCCGCCTTGGTGGATGCCGGCCCTCCAAACTCCGGTCGTGGCTTCTCCTTACCTTCCTCTCCATCTTCCATGTTGACACCATCACTTATCTATGACCGTAGTCACCGGAATGGGCAAAACTAGATCCGACAGTCGCGGCGATTTTGTTGTCGATCCAATGTACTGATGACGATCATGACCGTTGATCTTCTACATCTCGACGAGCTCTACAACTTTCATGTTGGGACTTTTGGATAAAATTAGACAGATTGGCTCCGATCATTGAGGACTATCGGGTGGAAGGGTTGTTTATTTCTTTGGTTGCAGCTCTGTAAAGTGAATAAAGAAGAGGATGCGATATAATATATAACGTGTGTGATTGATGACGTGGCAGAACAGGATACCGTTATGTTCTAAGTTCCGACCATTTAATGTTATGCAACAGACACCGAAATACATGAATAAATATAACACGGAGATCGGCGCGACGAGAGGAATTTAATGGTGTAATAAAATCTATGCTACGACAGTTGTGTCGAAATCCATTACGGTCGTCAATTAAACCGATTCTAAACGTATTCAATTGTAAATCGCGATAAACGAAGCTCGAAAAATCAGAATTGGACGGAACAAACTTCGCCATTCAAATCAAAAAAAAATTAGATCTTTTTTATGTAAAAATATTTACATGTTGAAAAATGATATTTTACCCTTAAATTTACTAACCGGTTTTTACTTAAACTTGAACGAATTTTCACAAAATTTGAAATCTGAATTCATAGATTAAACTTATTAAAAACACTTTTTAATCATACAATTTCAATTTATTGAAATTTTGAGTTTAAACATTAAAATAAATATTATATAGAGAATCGATTCTTTTTAATGAATAGATCCAATCGCAACTTCGAATATGGAATTCAAAGGGATCAAATAGTACAGCTTGCGGAACTTCAATATCCACAGGCTTATAGCTAAATGGAAATTGGCGCATACAATTCGCCCGGTTGCTTCTCGTGGATTTTCATAACTTTTCTGCGCAAAAATGTGTTTTTCAACGACTGTAAAATATTGTCTCCAACCCAAAATTTCTATTTTTTATAAAGTTCTACTTACTTTTAGGATGAAAACGTATATTTTATTTTCTCAAAATATTCTTTTATTTTCATTAAAATATTTATTTTATTTCAACACAAACGCACGATAAATTTTATATTAAATGTAAACGTTTATTATTCTATTTCTATTATTATCATCTTTTATCCTATTACACATTCGCTCACTTTTATTTGTTTGTGTAACATATTAATTTTTTTTAACCATTTTTATAAAATAATCATATTAAATTCAATAATTTAAAATAGTTAAAAATACGGGTCGTTACATATTCATTGCATCCTCGATTGCTTTCTCCACAGCATCCTTCAGCTCAACATCATGATAATTTTTCTGGCCTAGAAAATATTCTTTTGATGTGGAGCTACCGGATTGTTCAAGTGATTTATCGAGCACTCTCCCTTGATGGTTAGCTTTAGATTGAGGGTGCTCCTTCTTCTTCGAGGATGTTAGATCTATCTTGCTTTTGTTTTCATTGGAGTGGGCTTTCAAGTTCCTTCTTGGGAGACTACCTTATACCCTTGTGTTGGCTTCACCGTTTTTGAAGATTTCTGGGACAACGCCATTTTGAGGAGCTCTTGCATTTCTTACAGATGCTGGCTGCTCTAAGTATTTGATCTTAGCGGTATTTTCATCCTGCTGGGCTAACGATGAAGGCCCTAAACAACCGTTCCAAATTAAAGGTTGGTGATATGTTCTCCTCAAGAGCTGTTGTGTGGATAACCTCCTCATCCATTCTACTGAGTCATTTAGATTTCATTTTCCTACGTCGAGTTAAATGATCCATAATTAGTCTATAAGATATCCACAAGGCCAGAGGTCCACTCCCTCCTTCTAGCACTAAAAATGTTAACAAGAAAACTTGTCAACATCCTCAAAGCTGTGTGAATGGAAAATGAGTTCATATATGATAAGGATATCAAAGAGATTGCTTCTTTCGAAACCCACTTTTCAACCTGATTGACCAAGTCGAAACAGTTTTGGTGGTTAAATTAGAAATGCAGGCAAAGGAAGAAGCAATCAAATCGTAACCCTTCATTTGAATGAGTAGAAAACAACTATTCATTTTGACCTCTCTTCCTTTTGATCATGTCGAAAGATTCATTCTTGCCCTTTCGACTCTGTCGAAAGGTGTGCTTGTCTTATTAAAGTGAAATAGCTACTTTTGACCTCATTGGTTTCATCCCTTTCTGTTGAGGAACCCCTTCGAAAGGGTTGTAGATGTAGTGGAGGGTAGACCCCTTTCGAACGAATTCGTTTTTACATGTTTGTTGGCCACTTACAAATTGGATTCTCTTCGGAACACCCCTTTCGACCAGGTTATAAGGACTTCCATCCTTTCGAAATAGATCTAGTTTGCAGTTGCCTAAACTTCATTCAGTTTACTCTATATAAGATCGGCCTGGATATTCTTGAGTTCTATGAACTCATTAATGTCGAAACATCATCACAGTCTTTATTTTCCATTGTTTGATATTGGTTATGACAGTGATGGGTTTCGCATGTCCATATCCAAGTCGATCTTAATGAATTGCATAGACAAAAAGAAGTTAAGAGAATAAGCTAGAATCATGTGCAGTGGATCATTAGTCTAGTTAATCATCATAATGATCTTTCTCATAATCCAAATCCTTGTCGAATCCACGCGCGCTTCTCTCCCTTATTATTAGTCCAAAATGAGTTACAATTATGAGAGCTTATACCCAAATTGATTTAGGGTTTACAAAGATTTTTGTAGTTGCAAAGAAGTAGAAGTAAAGAAATGAGCTTAGAATTCCAAAATCCAGTCCCCGAGAATCAGACCCCTTGGGTCTTATTTATAGATGCAGGTCAGCCCCCTTCCGTGCCTATGCTTTCGACCTAGTCGAAAGACCCTTTATATTCTGCCTCATTCCTTTCGACATGGTCGAAAGGCCTCGGGTGTCTTCGATACAGTCGAAAGATTTCTCTTTCGAGTCCTTTAAATTATCCTTGCACTTTCTTATTCTTATTCCAAACCTTTTGACCTAGTCGAAAGGGTCTTTTACCAACTTTTCATCTTTATTAAGTCTTTAGCACTTCTTTTTCCTACTTTCTCCAGAACTGCTTTCGACTTCGTCGAAAGGGTCTCAAATGCGCTTTTCTATTTATGTTGCCTTGTTGTTATCAGAAGTAAAGGTAGGAGCCTTCGACTCTATCGATAGGTTGTCCATAAGGGCTTCGAAGACGTTGAAGTATCAATGGTTTTGATGTAGTAGGTAGCTTCCGAATGCATGCCTGTGGATTGGTGCGAAACCTTCTCCAGATGTTATTGCTTCGACCGGTTCGAAAGGCTTGACTATGATTTCGAAAGGATTGTTTAGAGCAATTTACATGAAGGCGAAACCTTTAGTTCCAAAAGGTTTGGCGTGCATGTGAAATGTTAATGTTCATTGCCTTAGAAAGGGGTTCCGAGGCCATTCTTGCTTTTTCTATATACACAAATCCATCTACATCGAAAGGTTGAAAGCGGCGGAAGAGTAGTCATGTTTCTCTTTTTCTTGTCTCGAAAGCTTTCACATTGTTTATCAGTTGTAAGGGCGCCTCGTGCCTGCGACTTCTTCGAAAGCTTTTTAAACGCCTTCGAAATGTTCTTTCGTGACCTTTGTCGAAACCCATATCTGTAATTTCAGTGGAACCTTATCTTCTTTCATGTCTTTGTTCTTATGTAGATTTTATGGTTAACATCTAATTTCCAAAAATCAGAATTAGTTGATCTATCTTTCTTTTATTTCTAGTTTTTTACTCTATGTGATGCATGCCTAGGCTCTCAATTTTTAAAATTTTCTTTAATAAATCGTTGAAATGACGATGCAATTAGTTAGTACTACCATTTCTGTGCTTCCCTTAAACGGTTGGCTTCCTCCCAATAGTGGTTTCTGATGTAGTTCAAAGTGAAACCAACAATCATTTTCTCTCTCAATTCATCTTTCAGACGAACATGTAACATCATACAATTTTCATTGGGTATGTGTAATCCAGAATTCACCATATTTTTCTGATATACAGTTTGAAATTTTGAACATTTTTATTTTGTCCAATTGAATGATACTATATCACTGCAATTATTCCATTGGATTTGATTCTTAAATGATGTAAGGATTTATCAGTGAAAGTTTTTAATATTTTCATGTAGTAGATTATATTGTTGGCAATGCTTTCTCCTTTGGTGGTTCAAATTTTGCCTTCTTACTTATCCTTCTTTGTATGCACTGTTTTTGTTTGTGGAAATGATGTAGTGATATTTTGAGGTTTTTTTGGTGGAAATTATTCAAATGATGCATAATATAAAACTTTGAGTTTTACCTATTGATATTCAAAATTATTTGAAGTACACTTAACTAATTTGAAAACTTATATGTTATCAACTATTAGCTCACTTGCTATTCTTCTTAGATTCGGCAAAATTTCATCACTTCATGAAGGAAGCATGAGTTCACAACTAGTTATCAATTTATACTCAATTGAAACTAAAGATGAACTATAATTTTTTTTTAAATTACCGACATGTCCGTTTTCTCCACCATTGTGCGGTTATACTAGTTAAAACAGATTTCGACAAGAAAAATGAAGAAGAACAAAATAGCAATAACTATTTTCTAAAATTATTAATTAATCCTTTTATTTTCTTAAAAAGAAGTCATTCAAGTGTCATCTATGTTGTGAAGTAACTTTATCAAATATTCTTTTATACTCGAAAATATGAAATCAAAATCTTAATCTTAAGGTTTGAGATTTTAGGAAATAACCGTTTTGCAAATAATAAAGTTAGAACTCTTGGAAAACAAGCAAAAGCCGTTGATTTGGCATGTTGAAAAAAATACAAAGCCGATGCTTTGAAAACTTTATTGCGTTCATTTATGGATAGAGCCGTTCAAAAACAATAAAAACTCTAAAAACTTCTAAGCGGAACCCATAACTACTCATAAAGTAGGACAGTAATCTATTGACTTTTTCATTCTTATATAAGTCAAATTTTCTTTCTTTCTTTCTCAATAGAGGATATTCAAATTCTGGCGTCCCTTGTCTTCTGTATCCTACATGTGTATCCCGATGATATTCCTCTTAAATTTATAGTTTGGAAAGGAAAAAAAGCGTACATAGAATAATTGTACAACTAAGCTGCATGTACACTTAATTTTTCGGGTTCTGTAGCAGTACTTGTGTATTAATAATAATATCACAATGAGATTTCATAGCACGTGCGACACACCTGTAGATATTTTTTTAATAAAAGTTCAACATAGTTTCCAAAAAACTAAATTAAAAAACATAAATATTAAAAAAAAATCGGTTGAAAAATGTTTCGAACTTATAATTATATTTACATTTTAAAATTTCGATTTGAATTTTTGTTTTTTTGGGATTTGAACTTTTGAACTCTTGTTTGCATGTAAAGATATTTTTGAAAATTCAAGATCCGACCACAAAAATTGTGTTTCTATTTCAATTACAAATAAAGATATTCCTACCAGATTAGTTATATATTATGAACATAAGATTGATAAAAACAAGTTACTGTTAGATTTTCTTTTTTTCCCTTATACTCAATAAATAAAAACTTAGACAAATTAAACTCAAATATTTGGAATAAAACACTGCTTACTGCTAGTTTCATACACATTTACCATTACTACACTGTTAGCATCAAAATTGGTCACTAACACCTAAACGTCGTTGAAAGCACCAATTCACGGTCACAGATAATAGATAGAGTGTATGTAGAGAGTATAAATATGAAGAACAATCAAAATCAAAAAGAAAGCAGTAATAATAAAGGATTTATAGTGGTTCAGCTAACTCCAGCCTACGTCCACTCCAGAAATTTCCTTTTTACCGACTGTGAATTGATTACAGTTGCAATCCAGAGTTTTTAAAACAATAATGGCAGAGTAGCCTTAGTGGAAAAAATGATGGAAAACAGAATGAAGATCCCTTTTTCTGAAGTCCCGCCTGCTTTATTTATAGGTAATATCTGAGTTACTGGGCTTCCTGAGTAATCCGGGCCCACCAAGACCATAGTCGAACCCCAATCCATCACCACTACCGACCCCAAGCCTAAAACATGTCGATCCAATTTTGCCTCGGGAACGACCCGAAGTAAACATATATAGGACCCGGAGCAAACTCGCCTACGACTCGAAGTAACCCACGTTTGGACTTGGGGTAACATGGTGCCGATCCCTTTCCAAGCTGCCGACCCGATCCTCTTTAGCTGACCCAAAGCCTTCACAACACCGACCCAAAGCACGCCTGCATATGACCCGAAGTAGGTTGCATTATGACTCGGGGAAAAACGTTGCCGACCCCAAGCCATCTCCTACATGTCAATCCCCATTCTCCATAGTCGACCCGAAGCTCGTGTTTCACCGACCTATAGACGAGCAAGTACCGATTTGAAGTAGCTGACCCCGTAGCCTTATGCCGATCCCATTCAACTCTTATAGCCGACTCCATACTTATCGATCCTAAAACCAAGCTACCGACCCGAAGTATGAAACTCACCGGCCTGGAGCAAACCAAAGACGCCGATCCCCTAGAATGCCGACCTGATTCCCAAATGCCGACCCGAGTATAGTTGAGTGCTGACCCAGAGTTATAAACGTGCCGACATGAAGCACTCCTCGATGCTAACCCAATCCAGTTCCTTCCATGCCGATCCCATCTCCAAATGCTTGCCGACCCCAGAACGAGATGTCGATCCCTTGAAAACCCAAAGTAAAGCCTTGTTTGACTTGAAGCAACCTAGGTGAAAGCCCGAAGTAAACCCACAAGTGACTCGAAGCGAACTCCAACCATCTAGAATCAACTCGGCCTTTCTCGAAACTCATACTTCGAGTATCTTGCATCTTTTGCCCATCGACTACGCCGAATCCCGGCTTCAAAACCATGTTTATCATCCATGATTGATCATCTATCCATCCAGTTGACTCAAACCTATTGTATTCCAACCTCAAAAACCGAGCAATCGATTTAGTTAAATCCACCTGTCTATGGCCTTGCTAAAAGGCGGGTTAACATTTGCTCCCTGAAACATGCCTTGCGGTAGGAAGGCGTGTTTTGAATACCTTTTAATCCGCCATCCAAGTCCATATGTTATCCATATCCATACCATCTGATTCATAATCCAATCCATTTATCCAAGTGCCATTGTCGTATCCTTATCCAAATTCGTGACTGCTCCGAGTCGATATCCGATCCCTATCTAGTAACCAAATCCTTATCCAATTCCATATCCATCCGAACCTGATAATCGAGTTATAACCCATCCATATCCAATAACCAATAACCAAATCCATGACCTCTCCGGGTCGATATCCAAATCCGGGATTGCTTTGGATCATAGCGAATCCTTAGCCATTCAAAGTCGAAATCTGAATCTGTAACCTCTCCGAGTTCTCGCCAAGCGCACTCCCCACTCGACGACATGTGTTAAGTAATGCCATGGTGTTCCTGGTTCAGTGTCCCTGAATGTTGAGTAATGCTGTGGCTTAAGTCCTAAGCCGAATCTCGGTCGCTACGGACCCTTGCCGAGTATAGTCCATGCTCGATGACCTGAAACAACAAGTGATAGACAATATGAGACCTAAGTCCTAGGTCGAATCCTGGTCTCTCCGGACCCTTGCCGAGCATAGTCCATGCTCGACGACCTTTTAGCCAAAAACCAGACAAAAAGTCAATCAAAATCCTATCTGAAATCCAGATTCAAACCAGAAAACCAGAAATCCATATCAAAAGTCCAAACCAAAAGGAAAATGTCCTAACTAGAATCCAAATCAGAAAACAAACAAAACCAGGAGTTCAAACCAAACTCCAAAACTAAACTAGAAAAAGCAAGTGTCCAAGCCAAAAATAAAAAATAAATTTCACAAACCAGAGCGTTACGGTTTATCATCATCTCAGAGCATGCCTAGGGGTTGTCTCTGTCCCCGTACATGAGTGAGTGACTTAGCCGTCTGCCTAGAGTTTGCTAGTTATTCCATACCACCCTGATCAGTTGATGACCAACCGACCATCATTCCTGGGACTCGCATTGTCATTGTTTGAGGTAAACGGTAGCTACTCCTGTTCCACCGCCGCATTTCGAGTTTTGACATATTGCCGCAACTGACCATTCCTTACATGCTCCTCGATTATATCCTTTAGATGCCTGCAGCTGTTAGTATCATGCCCGTCCAGGTCATGAAAGAGACAGTGCCTTCCCAACGTCTTTCGCGTTCCGAGGGTTCCCTCCGTGTCGGCCTTCGATAAGGAAGGCGATCTCGAGTATCCAAGTATATCCATTCCAATGTCTCATTCAGTCCTGTGTAAGTGTAGAATTTTGGTTCTCCCCAACGCTTCCTCTTCCCTTTATCCTTATCTTTACCCGAGCTTTCACCGGACGGTTCTCCATCCTTAACCATGTTTACTTCCTTTAACTTCATATCCAAACATGCATCCTCTTGTCGAAGAAATCTCTCAGCTTCATGAAAGAATTCTCTGAGATCCATTGGTGGGTCATGTATCAACAATACTTTAAAATCTGAATTATCCCTAACTGCTGACACCGCCGCCATTAGAACCATTGATGGATCCAGCCAATCCACCAAAGCAACTGCTGCATTAAACCGAGTTAAAAAAGTCCTAAGCATTTTTCCCGTCTTCTACTTCACCAACGTCAGTGTCATCATATTCTTTGGCCTTTTGATGTGGACTCGAAACTATTCAAAAACCTATCCACCAATTCTGTCCATGTTCCAATAGATCCATCTTCCAACTGTCTGAAGCACATAGCAGCTATATCGATCAAGTACAAGGGGAAACACCGGGCCATAACCTCCTCTGATGCCCCCAACACTTCCATATGTCTTGTGTACCTCATCAAGTGGTCAGTGGGATCCGTCTTACCGTTGTATACTTCCAGAGTGGGTAGCTTGAAATTGGGTGGATTCCTCGCCATCCTAATGTTACGGGTAAACGGACTTTTGTTTACTCCCTCCAAAACCTGGTTTGTCAGACCTCCACGAATAGTTCACCGATAATTTCAGCTAGTCCAGTGTTACCTACTAAGGGTTGCCCCCCATCTACATTTCCTAACTGCCCTCCAAGTCCTCGAGGGAATTCTGGTACATACTCCTCGTCATGCACTCCTGTACTCCTGTTGGCACCGGACTGCGCATTGTCATCTGGCATCTCTTCATGGATTGGTCCAGCATTACCTGGTGGTGTGCCCCTAAGTCTAGGTCCATCCAGATTGATAGTTGTTTGCTGATTGGGGGCTGCCCCCTGCTGAACCACTCCATATGCTTGCCTGTTGAGTCCTTCTGATCCAACTCCATAGATCTGAGCTCCTACAGCTCATGCTGTTCCTACCTATCCAAATTGCCTAAGAAGGGTCTGCATCATTTCCCCGTGCCTTTTCATCAGCTGCTCCTGCATAGAATCCATCATAATCTGCATCTCGTCCCTAGTGATGTAGATGGATGCCTGATCTGATCCAGCTCCAAAAGAGGCCTCTTGACTTCCCTCTTTGATTGTTCCTTTTTGTCACTTGTCTCGTTGTTGATGGCCTAACCATTGCTTCCCAAAAATTGAGTTCCTAAGCCTTTAAATCCAAAATCCAAGCTTCAGAATCCCTAAGTGCTAGCTTTCTCAGTGAAAGCACCAAAATATTAGCGCCTAAATTGGTCACTAACACCCAAACGCTGTTGAAAGCACAAATTCACGGTCACAGATAATAGATAGAGTGTATGTAGAGAGTATAAATATGAAGAACAATCAAAATTAAAAAGAAAGCGATAATAACAAAGGATTTATAGTGGTTCGGCTAACTCCGGCCTACGTCCACTCCAGAAATTTCCTTTTTACTGATTGAGAATTGATTACAGTTACAATCCAATGTTTTAAAACAATAATGGCAGAGTAGCCTTAGTGGAGAAGATGATGGGAAACAGAATGAAGATTCCTTTTTCTGAAGCCCCGCCTGCTGTATTTATAGGAAAAATTCGAATTACTGGGCTTCCTGAGTGATCCTGGCCCACCAAGACCATAGTCGAACCCCAATCCATCACCACTACCGACCCTAAGCCCAGAACATGCCGATCCAATTTTGCCCTGGGAATGACCCAAAGTAAACATATATAGGACCCTAAGCAAACTCGCCTGCGACTCGAAGTAACCCACGTTTGGACTCGAAGTAACATTGTGCCGATCCATTTCCAAGCTGCCGACCCGAAGCCTTCAAAACACCGACCCGAAGCACGCCTGCATATGACCCAAAGTAGGTTGTGTTATGACTCGAGGCAAAACGTTGCGGACCCCAGGCCATCACCTACAAGCCGATCCCCATTCTCCATAGCCGACCCGAAGCTTGTGTTTCACCGACCCGTAGACGAGCAAGTACCGACCTGAAGCAGCCGACCCCGTGGCCTTATGCCGATCCCATTCAACTCTTATAGCCGACCCCATACTTACATATCCTAAAACCAAGCTACCGACTCGAAGTATGAAACTCACCGACCCGGAGCAAACCGAAGACGCCGAACCCCTAGAATGCCGACCTGATTCCCAAATGCCTACCCGAGTATAGTTGAGTGCTGACCCGGAGTTATAAACATGCCGACCTGAAGCACTCCTCGATGCCGACCCGATCCATTCCCTTCCATGTCGATCCCATCTCCAAATGTTTGCAGACCCTAGAACGAGATGTCGATCCCTTGAAAACCCAAAGTAAAGCCTTGTTTGACTCGAAGCAACCTAGGTGAAAGCTCGAAGTAAACTCACAAGTGACTCGAAGCGAACTCCAACCATCTCGAATCAACTCGACCTTTCTCGAAACTCATACTTCGAGTATCCTACATCTTTTGCCCATCGACTACGCCGAATCTCGGCTTCAAAATCATGTTTATCATCTGTGATTGATCATCTATCCATCCAGTCAACTCAAACCTTTCGTATTCCAACTTCGAAAACCGAACGATCGATTTAGTTAAATCCGCATGTTTACGGCCTTGCCGAAAGGTGGGTTAACATACACAATCTTGGGTTTGCATAAGTTTTTAGTAGCAGTATCAGGGGAGCGAACTGCGAAGTATTATATCATTAATAAGCAAGCCTTGAAGTCCAACATATTCTGCTTGGGGAGTTTGAGATGATCTACACGATGGAACCCAAGCTACTGTGTGTAGAAATGTTAATAAAATACTACGGATTACTTGATGCTTCATTTTTATTATTTTATTCTGGGTTTTTAAGTATATTATAAGTTTCCTTAGATGACTATTGAGTTCATAGTCAATTTCATTAGCCATTTGGTTTCTCTCTGATGGAGGTTACTTTTAAGTTGATTACGAGGAAAGAGTTGAAAATACACATAGGTTTCAAATATGTCCTGACCACTGTTCAGCGTTTTTACTAGGGGTGCCACGTGGTAACTGTCATTATTACCACCAACCAACCGTAACCGTTGTTGATGGTTATAAATTTTTATAACCGTTACTGCAATCGTCTATGATGGTTAACCGTCATATTTTCAATTTTGAAGCATGTTGAACATATATTTTCAATTATATACATTATTAATGATAAATTCATAAAGCTCTAACTGCTTTTTGCAGATTTATTTATTCGTTTATAAAATGACCAATATGCATGCACATGTTATTAGTTCATAAAATGAAAGCATATATTATTAATATACAAGATATTTCTTTAATTTAAATTACTATTTTTATACTACAATGTTAATTTTTTTACAGCACAATCATGGATGGTTGGTTTGGTTAACCGCGGTTATCAAAATTTTCAACCGTTACCGTAATCATTACCGTTATAGATGGTAACCGCATGAACGTTTAATACAGTTGATGGTTACTGTAACAGCCATATCTTTTACGGAGGAGGCTTATTTTTATTATCTATCTCTTCATGTTCACGCATATATATATATATATATATATATATATATATATATATATATATATATATATATCGATAGAATGGAAACACAATTGGGAATAATTCAGTATGGAATGCTATTGAGTTTAGGGGTAACTCTGAACTCGTAGAAATTACTTCTCATGATTAAACTTCACCAGCAATAAACGGGTTGGTGTCTTCTGTGCAAGTGCAAATACATATGAAACTTCACCAGCGACCAAGAAAAGTCCTACTGAACTCTATGTGAAATTACATATGAAAATTTTATATGACATGGGTCAAGAAAGAATGAAGAGTGGAAGAAGCTAATTTATGGCTTTAATTTTTTGTTTTTTTTCCTGAATAGGTACATTAATGGATATTTTCGGATATGTATAGTAACCTATCACATCCGTATCTGAAACCATTTTTGGATATCGGATCAGTGTATCGGTAGATTCGGATTGATGTCGGATAATTATCATATCCACTAACGATTGGTAAATCAAGAAATATAAATAGAAAATTTTGTTTTACATTTTTTTTTCAGTTTCATTATCATAGAAGTGTGAAAAGTAAACAAAATATGATATAATAATAAGTTTTGAGCCGTTAACATAAATGCATATAATATAAAGTATAAATTTAATAAAACAATAAATGTACCGTTTTAATTGTACTAACATGCACATAGTATAAACTATAATCTTGATGAAAAACTAAACAGATAATTTTCTTAGCGGATGTCTTCATATCCACGTCCGTTTTCGTTTTTGCGAATATGAGAGAGAAGTACTTTAAATCCTGGATTTAAAGTACTTCTCTCAAATCCAGGATTTAAAGTACTTCTCTCTAGAAGTACTTCTCTCTAGAGAGAAGTACTTTAAATCCAAGATTTAAAGTACTTCTTGCTTTTCAAACATGGATGCAGATAGATTTCAAATTTTTTGGATATTTATCGGTAGGATTAGTATGATTATTTTTTAGCTATGTTCCTTTTTAGGCCTTGTACCTATGTTTTATTACCTTAATATACGGGCTGGGCTCCCTTGGTCCGATTACTATTCAAAAAAATGATATTTCCAATATAGTAACAAAAAGTTTATGTAATAACGTACAATGCATTTTGTATCGATGACAATTGTCCAAAAAGTTTACGTAAAAGCAAGCAAGCAAAATATTTGCTGAATTTGAATGTGAAAACAGCGAGTGTATACAACGAGAGGTTGTATGGGGGCCACTGGGCAGTCCAAAACTCCTATTTTAAGACATATATGTTCAAAGCGGAGCTAAAATGTGTTTCTTAATTGCTTTAATTATGTATTCATTACAAACTAATTTTACTTGTGTTATGCTACACATACCGAATGATAAAAGGTGCGACTCTATTAGGAGTCGGTTTTGAACTTTTGTTTGAAATTTATTAAATAATAGTAAAGCAGAAGAATTTAAAGCTCTCTAATTAATTTTAGGAATTTCCTCCTCTCCCCTTAATTCTCTCAAGATATTTTATTTTCACATCCTCATAATTTATTGTTATTATTATTATTACAATGTTTCTATTATTTATCTCTTGTATCATTAATTTAATAATTATTTACAGATTTCTTTCAAGTTTTTTCTGTTATTTTACATTTATGTCCATATATATTAAATTTAGTTAGGTGATCTTAAATTTAAGTTTTTTAACCAAATACAATTAACAAATATTCATTAATTGGTCTAATAAATTTTTAAAAGTGACCATTCAATACGTGTACTGCATTCATATTGACAAAAATGATAAAAGTAATTTTTTATTCAAGTCAGATAGTTTTAAATTTCTACAATTATATACAAACTACTACACTGTTTTACCAATATTATCTCCTATCATTTTGCGTTTAAATGCCAACATTCAATAATTTTTACAATTATCTACGGATTTTTCCTAATTTTTCTTATATTATTTTAATTCAAGTTCATATATTTGAATTTATTAATTGATCTTGAATTTAATTTTTTTAACTAAATCCAATTAATAAATATTTATTAACTAATCTAATAAATCATAAAAAATTATAATTTAATGTGTATACCGTATCTGTACCGACATAAATGGTAAACTATATTTTCATTCAAGTCCATATAATTTAATATTTTCACAATTATATATAAAATTATCTTTGATACTTTTGCTTTTTTTTACATTTAAGTTCATAAAATTTCTTTCTTTCAAGAATTAGTTATTTAATACAAAGAAATATTTACATAATTTTTTCTTCTAAAGTTGATATTTCATTAAAACAAATAAATACAACTAATTTGTGTCCAAAATTGTTACATCATTACAAACATATATAACATTTTTCCTTCATAAAATTGGTAAGTAAAATGGACTCTTTATCATTATGAATAACATTACAATTAATGATAAGTGATAATGTTTGTATTATATAATATTGAAAAAAGAATAAATATTTTTAATTAGTACGTTTTGTACAAAAATTTACGTTTTAATTAGTTATATTCGTAATCTAAGTTAATCAATGGACAAAAATTATACCATATTTTGATTAGAAGTATTTTTATTTCATATTTTATTATTTTTTTACATAAATGTTAAATATTTTTTGAAAAGTTTATTATAAAATAAAAACAGTGAAGTAGGAAACAATGGATTAAAAATCTTTTTTTACATAATTAAAATGACAATGTGGTTTGTAACGTTTCAGCTCTTATTTTCACTTAATATTTCTTTTAGTAGTTAAATAAATATTTTTTATCACTCCAATATTATAATATAATTATTTTGATAAATATGTGCAGCAAGAACTATAAATGCATACAAATACACAGAGCCTTTGGTATTACACTTTTATTTTTAAGTATTTATCGTCACTCTTTCGAGTAATATTTGATATTTAATGCATACAACATTTATCATTCGGTCAAATGTACCAAATCACAAATGTCAATTTCAGAATATATGTACAAGAATATTTATTTATGAAATTTTATAAAAAATATTAATTTCAATTTTATTAAGAATGTTTATTTTCATTTATTTGATTGTCAAATAATGAATCCTAAAAAATAATAAATCGATATATAACTCATTTTTATCCACGAAAATGATAATTTGATTTTTATTCAAATATAAAAATATACGAATCTCATAACAAAAATACATGGTTATAAATATAGTAACTTCAATTTATAACTCATTTATCCTAACAAAATTCATTAGATATTGCATAATAAATTATATTCTTCAAAAATAATAATATTATATTTCTACAACATACATTGTGCAACGCACGGGTTACACACTAGTATGAATTAAAATTTCAATACTAGATCTCGCTGTAATTAATCTTTTTTTCTTTTACATGATATTTGTTTTATTTTCGTATATTCAAAACGCTACTCAATAAAATCAATATTTACCAACTCTATGAACGTATTTTTTGACTTTTCACTTTGATGATTCACAACAAAAGACTTTGTTTTTTTATTCAATTAAGGATGTAATTACTAAATCCATTAAGCTAATCAAACTATAATCTTCCCCAAAACATTAATCTCAATTATTTTTCTCTATGCAAATCAAACATGTTACAACTTTTATTTTTACGTTGAAAATTATACTTGCTAATAAATCACTAAAACATCAATTTTAGACATTTAGGGCTGTTAATATTGCACGTGTGTTCAGTGTTTGTTTGAGTCCGTGGCCGAAAAATGTTCATCTGAGTCTGTTCGATTTTCATTTAGGATACGAATTAGGATAATAAAATTTGTATGAGCAAAAATCTTGTTCGGATCATGTTCGTTCAAATTTGTCCGAATTTATTATAAGTCGGTACATCCATACATTTTTCAAAATATTTATGACAACTGTTTTGTTAGATGATTGAGTAAAAATTCATACAAACTTTAAACTTCAGTAGATACTGACAAAAATAATATAGTTGACAGAAACTCTATTAAAAAACATAAAATCTGATGTAAATAACAATATACGTCTGTGTCCGTTCGAGTCCGTGATCGAAAAACGTTTGTCCGTATCTGTTCAATTTCATTCAAGGTAGCAAAATTTATATGAGAATAAATCTTGTTTGATCCGTGTCCAATCCGATTTAATTTAAGACAGAAACTGTACACACATCCGTTCATTCTGGTCCGACTGATTTACACCCTTAACTTTAGAAGTATAACTTTGTTTTTATTTACATTTTTTTTTATTAATTTTTATTTTTACTAGAAATCTACCTTTGTTTTACCAGTATATATCTTAATTGTAACATTGTGCCAGTCACATGACCAGACTTTGATAGTAAATGTTTTTGACTTTATATCTCAATGGTAAACGATGTAGATTGATGCAAATTACAAGCTTAATTTGTGTATAATTTGCTTTATATTTTGGACCAGACATACATTGTTTAATTTTTATATAGGTTGTGTGATATTTTGCAACATGTATTGCTACTCTGAAAGCATTGGATGCATTTTTTTTCAAGCTTCTGTTAAGCATTTTTTTTTCAAGCTTCTGTTAGCAAACTGAAAAGTGAGAATTGTATAGTTTATTAATTATCCTACCTCACATCTTATGTAGGCTGTTGGAAGTAGAAGTTAGCTTAGAGAATTGTATAAATTTTGGAACATATATTATATGTGTCGTAACTATTAGCACATGTCACAACTTCAAAAGTATTTTTGAACTTATTTCCACGAGTCTACTTCGGTGAATTTAAGGATTATTTATAACCATGCTTCATAAAAACTTTCTGTTTGATAAACGTGTACGAAGAAAGGCCAAAATTCTTTCAGCAACAATACAAAAATGATCAGAGATACACAAAAACAGCTCCTGACGTAAGATCAAAATTCGAGAAAGCAATTCTCCAATTTCGACCTCAGGCCACGATCATCAATCAATCGAAACAGTCTTCCTCCTAGGCAAAGATGATTAAAAACGGGGGGTTTTAATTCAGACATTGATTTAGAATATGTTGCCCCAATCATCTTGAACAAAAAGAAAATTACAGTGGTGAAATAAGCGATCAGCAGAAGAACAGAAGCAAAGTGGAACATGTCGGTTAGCGTCTATGTTTTCGGCAACCGACCAGCCTATCAATCATTTCAAGGTATTCGTGTCAAGAACTTGGAATCAGACAGGTAATTTTGATATTTACACTAGAAACAACGGATTCTTTATCATTGGATTTGCAACAGATTGTGAAAAAGCAGTTATTGGGGGATCATATTTTATCAATGGAAAGTTAATATTCTTGAAAAAATGGTTCAATAACGTAAAACTTGATAAAGATTTGCTTTCGACTATCCCAATATGCATCATGCTTCCCAAACTTAATCTGAAACTATGGAACAAGGAAGCTTTTAGCGTGATAGCAAGTGTTGTAGATGTACCATTAAAGTTAGATGAACTAACAGCCAAAGAAACACTCCTCAATAATGCAAGAATTTTAGTTGAAATCAAAGCAGATGCTGAATTTCCAGACGAAAATTGCATAACAATGCATGACCGTGAAAATTTAATACAAAAAATCGAGTATTAATGGATTTGTCACATCCCGAAATTTTCGACTTTCGAAAATTCGACATCGATACTCACTTTATCGACTGCCGAGAAATCGAACGCCGGAAACTTCAAAAGTGAGGGTTTTAGAAAGAAGAAAAAGTAGAAGAAGAAGAAGATAGAAGAAAAAGAGAAGAAAGAAAGAAGAAGAACAACAGAACAGCAACAGAAACAGAACAATATCAGAATCTCACATATCGCAGCGGAACAATATATAATAGATAAATGAATATCATTTAAAAACAAAAGAATTATATCTGTTATTACATTACATCACATCATATCATCAGAGTCAATAAACAACAATGGACAGTTATAATAAACTTGTCCTCATACAGAATACACAGCGGAATAAATACTATAAGATACAAATACTACGTCTCGTCATCCAGATTGCTTCCAAAGCTCCAGAATATCCAGAATATCCTGATAATATAACTCTAGGCTGCCCGTGTGGAAAATTTGTGGGCACCCAGAGTTTAGAAGGGAAACAATAAACTCCGAGTCAGTCATGGTGACTGGTGTGAGATCGTAAAACAGTTATTCTTTAAAATAAACAACGAAATAATTTTCAAGTCAATTCGAAATGCTTTTGGAAAATGAAACTACCATAAGACCTCCCACCACACACACAATGCAAACGCAGAATTGGAGGAGATTTCTTCTTATGATAATCAAAGATGCTTACTACGCAAAATCAAATCATTTTTTTTTTGATATTATTTTTAGTGCATAGTGTAGAAAACATTTCGAAAGTATAATATAAATCTTAGCCAGCATAGGCATTCCGCACTTATGCCTACTATAGCTACTATGTTCAATAGCAGGTTACCGCCACATTCCATAGCAGGTAATACAACTAAAACCGTACACGTCACGTATTGTTTCTTTGGATTTCCAACAAATGGTCAGGCTAAGGAACTTCCTATCCACGATGGGTACGTCCCTGGAATAGACAACCCGAGAAATAACCTAACATTACGGTTAGATCTCTGCCAACACAAGGCCGGGTTACCTCTGCAAAAATAGGTAACTACTGACACGCGTATGCCATCCCCCGATCGTCACCGATCTTCCCGAGGATCCCCGATTTCCAACAAACCACATAGAAAAATAATGCAGTAACCACAGAGGTTAAGTATCTGGGCTCCATACCATGATACCACCTTTATCCAGAAGGAATGACATACACTAAGGGGCGCTACTCCCTAGAACCTTGCTGCATTCTTCCTGTTTCGACCATTTCCGGGGTGTGAGGCTCGACGAAGTCTCGTCCACAAAGCTACGCTTTCTCAAAAAGCCCTGCTTCGGGTCAAACAAAATGATCAACCTATGATCACAAAGATATAAGATCAAATAAATGATCATATCGCGAATGATCAAACACTGATCATTTCACAGCAACACTCAGTATGCCACGTTACCAAATTGGGATATATCGCTGATAAATTTCAACTACATAACCTCTGAGCTCGTACGTCTCAGAGAAGGGTGTTAAGCTAAGAGAATAAATTCTCCGCCACCAACAGATATGTATTTGAAAGAAATCAGCTTTATATCTCAAATTGTAACGTCAGACACACAATCCATATAAGTCTGTTCCGGGATCGAACAGAACCGAAGGCACTTCTCACGAAGCCCTTGCAATTCCGGATAATTTTCAATCACGTCAGGACTTCCCGTCACTAAGGGTGATAAAACCTCTAAATCGAAGATCAGTCGATGTAGAGTAACTCGACGGTAATCCTTCCGTTTTCAAAAATATCCGGTCTTCAACACCGGTCTTCAAATGCAATTCATAACGACGTATCACATATTCGGAATGGGTTATACGACCCCATGGTCCTTTCCCGGCTAACCCGAATAGTGAGCGCTTATTCAAAAATAAGTGTGGCATTCAAATTCATCCAATTCACAACAAATACCTATCTAAAGGTAATTATTGATAGTTGGTTATTTAACTATCAATAAAGATGCGCGACATCATCCGATTCCAAATAATTATTTTCGTCTTCAAAATATCTTTATTAGATATATATTTTTCCACACTTCAATCATTTGAAAACAATTTCAAATCAACTTCCCCATTTCATTTTATCTTTGAAGATAAAATCTCAAAACAGTTCATTTCATATTGGAAAAGCAATTCCATTCTTATTTAATAATAAGTATTTCACAAATCTATTTATTTTCAACATTTAGAAAATATTCGATATACTTAAATCAATATTAAGTATATATTCATTCTTTAAGGAAATCATTCTCTTTAAACACATTTATTTGAGTCAAAACGAATGTTACGTAAAACATCGTTACGACGACTCAAAATCACTAGTATAGGGATTCGGATTTTAATAGATATATAAATCCCAATACTACATCAAAACATTTCCTTTCGGAAATCATTTACTATAACAACAGTGTTATAGTCCACCATTTCCTTAAATTTCTCGAAATGTCTATTTCAACAAGTATGTTGAAATCTATGTTTTCGATTCATAATACATTTTAAAACATCGTTAGAAACAATTTAACTTCATTTTAAAATATCACTTCTTCAAAAATGAATCCATTTTATTCAATAATATATTCACGGTCCAGAGTTGTGAATATATCTTTTCTTTAAAAATCTTCTATAAAGAAATTTATCCAATTCAATCTATTTCGAATTTATAAACACGTCTATAAATTCCATTTTCTATTTTTAATAACAACCTCGACTTATAAATCTTCTTTTATTAACTTCTATATTTTACTTATCAAAATAAGTGATTTCGTATTTATAAACAACATTTGTAAATTCCAATTTTATTTATAAGAACTTCAATATCAAATCAATTTCAATTATTGATTTCTAAATTTATTTATCACTACTAAATAAATTCCTTATTTTCTCAAATCATTCAATATTCCATTTTTAAATGGATTCTTCAAATTGAAATCATTTTACATTGATTTCACAACTTATTTCAATTTACCAATTAAATTTCAAACTGAATTTCCAACTTATCTTCTTTTAAATAAATTCCTTTTTAAGAAAATAAATTTCAATCGTTTCTTTTAATCTATTTAAAAATCCAAATTTAAATTAATTTCTTCAATTTAAAATCACTGTTTTACGAAATCCATTTATTTAACACTTTCACTTTTTCTAGAATAAATTCGATAATACTATAAAAATCAACTTTTATACCTTTAAATTCTTTTCTTCAAATTTTATTCAATTTCTAAAAATCAATTCACTTAAAATTTTCTGCTTGGATTACCAAAAATTCAATTTCGTTTATCTTTGGAATCCAATGATGTCAAACATCCATTCAGCTAAATTTTAGCTTTCAACAATTTTCCAGACATCGATATGATCAATAACATCAATATAATCATTCACAGATTCATATCACAGTATAAATAAATTCAATCAAAGTGAGGGGTCCAGTTGGATCCCTCCAACCTGTTTCCCTGCATCCAAAGATGTTAGCACAATACCAATTCCGCTCCAGTACGGAATTATCGCGGTATATAGGTTTTTATAAATCCGCTTACTAACGGCGCAATAGGGTCTCATCCGCTATACGAGGCGGGAAATCAATCAATCCAATATATACATATGCCAATATGTATATACTGCTATATATATAGATATATCCTATTATATCTAATACCAACAATCAAAACAGACAATCAAGCAATAACTGAAAATTCCACTTTTCGATCGAGTGAGAAAAATCTCACCTTTGCTTTAATTTGCAATCCCTTTTCATTCCAGAGTTATTTTTCTTTTGCCATTTTGACCTTGTATAAACATTATATAAATTTATTAACATTCGAAATAAATCGAATAATTAATTCCTAATACTTTGGTCTTAACTATTAAATTGGTTATAAATAAATTTCCTTTCCCCAAGCTCTTATCTATAAAACATCCATTATTATATTATCTTTTTAAATGTGAAACTGCACATATACAAAAAAAAATATTTAAAGAGTTTACAAAATCTAATCCTCTCTTTAATATCAAGATTTTCTAAAATTCTTATACACACATAATTTCTGCAACTTATATATTGATTTATTAAATTAACAAGATTGTAAATATCAACCGGTTAATGTCCTGATAAGGCTAAACTCAAAGTAGTATCTGAATTTAAAATATGCAAAACCAAATTACCTCAACTTAACAAAAATCCTAGGTCGACGAACTTCAGCTCGGAAATCAAATCGAAGGACGCGACTCAACCACTCCCCATCGCCCAGTCTCGACTTCGAACACCCAGCTCCACCCTAAGCACGAAGCCGCAGTCTCCATCAAGCCTCTATCGCGAGTCGCGACTCCCCTGCCTCTAGTGAACTCGAGAGTCGAACTCGAAAATGCCACCCCTTAGTCTCGCGAACGAGTCGCCCCTGCTCACCATCAAAACGAACACGTGCCCTGACGATACCCTTGTTCACGCGGTCGAGTTCTGATGTCGCACCACCCCCGTCTTGAAGCCCTAGCTCATGCTCGAGATCGCGATTTGAAATGCCTTCGTTGTCGCAGCCCCGTACGCATGTCACAGCCTCGCGAAACCCTAACTCACGTCGTTGCCTCACGCGATTTGATTTTGGGATTTGAACTGGAGAGTATGGGTTTTGATAAGTTTAAAAGATGAAGGGGGATCGGTGAAGAAAACTGGGAATTGATTGTAAAGCTCGGCCATTGTTTGTTTCGAACAAAAGAAGATTTTCTTTCTTAGATTTAAAACTGTTGCGTGATGATTTAAAAAGAGATGGGGAGGCGAGATTTTATCAGAGAAGAGAATGGTTTTCACGATTCCTCACCGTGTTCTTCTACGTGAATTTAGGCGTGATAATTGGAACGAAACGTGCTATCTCTGACTATCAATTTAAATTTAAATTAAATTTGAATTTGATTAAATTCAAATGCGTTTAAGTGTCGTGTGCTCACAGAACAACTCCGAACGCTACGAAATTTAAAATCCGGCAATAATTCAATATTCCGGACCCAATGGAACTGGTTTCGTCGAATTCCGAGGCTGTTTGAAAAATGACTATTTTTAAATATCGGTTCCAACAATTTAAATTCAAAACTGAACGAAACACTTTCAATTTCAATTCTGAAAGTTCTATTACTTCCAGAATTATCAATATGAATTTTAAAAGCATTTGAAATATTTTTCTTCAACTTAAAACTGAAGATTCAAATTTTTATCCAACTTTCAATCGATTAAATTTTATAATTTAATCGTCAAATTCAAAGATATATTCGGGATACAAATTAAATTATCGTTCAAATATTTAAAATTAATTAAATATTCCCAATTTAATTCGTTCAAAATTCTGGGTCGTTACAAACTTCCCTCCTTAAAAGAATTTCGTCCTCGAAATTACAAGTTAGGAAAAATGGTCCTTAACTCGTCTACTATTTTTCACAACTCAATAGTTTTATCAATTTATCAAAACAAATCTTCCTACTAAAGATTCGTTATCAATTCAACTAAATTTCCAACTTCAATTTTAAGTTTCAAACAACATTGTTTAACTTCTAAATTCAAATTCGAATTCAAATTCAAATTTAAACTTTCAAAATTTTCTCAAAAATTTTCTAACACCCAAAATTTTCGAAAAATTTCGCCAGCGTCTCCTTTGCGCGGCTAATACGGCACTACTACAAACGTCCCTACGGACTCTCAGATTTCAAAAAGAAAAAGAAAAAGCCAAGCGGCTAGAGAGAAATCATCAAAAACTCATATAGAAATTAAAATACGTACCTTTTTCGAGCAATTCAAATTTATCTGTGAAATCAAAATTCCAATTCCTTTATACCTGTATATCCTACTAGCCATTATATCTAGTTACAGCATTTAAATCATTTTGCAAATTCGATTACAAAATTTTCAATATAACTGCTTATATCCTTTTAAATTTGCTATTGAAGTTATATATATCCATTATTTCAATTTTACATTTCGATTTCCATTTGAATTCAATTTACAATTTCAATCTAATTCGAATTCAATTCAACTTCTGAATATTGACTCTCATTGATTAGCTTTCATTTACAACTGCTTATTTTAGCGTAGTTTCAATTACTAATCCATTTCAAATTCTAATTCACTTACAAATTCAGATTTGCTTTCAACATTAAGTTTTAATTCCAGTTTTTATTCACTTTCGTTCATTCCCAAAATTTTATTTACAATTCACTATTTTGGTTTACAATCACTTATATTAAACTGGATTTCCAATAACATATGAATTTTAATCCATCTTTCAATTTACATTATTCAATTCAATTCATTTGCTTACGAATTCGAAATGAATTTTAACATTCGATTTTATTTCTTCGCATTTGCCATTGCAAATTTATTTATTTGTTCACAAATTCTTTTAT